>BSBN01000154.1:6250000-7500000 GCA_027924645.1 Cunninghamia lanceolata
GGCTAAAGTAATGCATCTGTCTTTGCATGCATTGTTGGTCCATAGTGTTCCAGATGGCCTTGTGTCTCCAGTAGTGTCATGCAAGTTAGAGTGGATCTGTAGTGTGTGACCCTAAGATATTAGGAAGGACACAACACCAAATACTCAGATGGCTATCCAAATGGTTTCTAATGTCTAACCTTTCCATGAAGGGTAGGGCCTCTTCCAGTTAGGAAGTTGAGAGGGGGACCACAGGTCTGTGGTTAGAGGAAAAGCACCAGGATGATGCTCTCCTTTCCAACCATGAGATAAGCTAAGGCTTATGAAGATAGATGTCATTGGTTCTTGTATACACCTAAAAATGGCAAAGTCAAATTAAATAAATATTTCCTCTATCAACTAAATGAATATCCCAATTTATTTAAATGATTCACATTCCTCCAATAATTAAATAAAATCAATTTATTTAATTAAAATCCCTAAATCTTATAATGTCATCCCTAATTAAAGAATTCTAAATTATTTAATCAATCATCATATCCTAAAGTCAAAAGTCCATAAATCTACATCACCTAGTCTATGTCATCCAATCCACCTCATCATGTTGCATATAATTAAATATTTTAATATTTAATTATCTAATTTTCCCTCACCCACATGTCCTATTATTCCTCTAACCATCCCTATTCACATGGATGTGGTCTCTCCATGTCATCATGGTCAAAGGGACACTTTGTGACACTTGTTCCATAGTCCTTAGAATCTTTCCATCCTCCCTATATCCAAGGTCTCCTTCTTCGACCTACTCTCCTTGGTCTTGGTGAGCCTTGTGACATGTGGCCTCATGTCACCCCTTTCACTCCACCTTGTCAAGGTGAGAGGAACATCCTCCATATTTCTCTCCCTCATCCCAACCAACCAAATCTGAACTGTACACATCACAAGACCAAGTCTCCACCATTGAGATCGTGACACTTGGAATTGGCCCCTCCTTGGCCTATAAAAGGAACCCTCATTCCCTCATTTCAACAATCCAAAAATCTTTTGTAAACTTACTCTACAAAAATTCTACTAGCGTGCCTTTGGCAAAACTCACTCATTGTATTTGCATAATCCCATTATCATTCAACCATTCAACCATGGCATCATATATCTATTATCAATCATCCTATAGTTGCATTATAGGTTAATATTCATTGCATTATCCATCATACAACCTGTAATGAAACAACTTGCACAATATCTGAATATAATAGTAAATATACTGCAAACACTTGATAATAATATGCCACTTCGAGGGGGCAACCTCCAAAACCACTTCGAGGGGGATACCTCCAATAGTCTTCAATGAGAACACAATACTGAATATGATGAAATAAGACTCACTACCTCTTATATATACCTATTTATGCCTAGGATATCACCTAGGCTGACTTAGATGGGACTATATAAGCCTTAGGTCGACCTAAACAACTAAATAACAATAAACTAATGATAATATGACTTAATTAAGAGTTAAGATAGCCACAAGCTGACTATTCATAACCCTATACACACTATAGGATTAAGGGCGTAGCATGCCCTCCCTCTTCAAAGAAGCATTGTCCTCAATGCTGACGAAATGTGGATGCTTTTTCATGAATTCCCCATTCTCCCATGTAGCTTCCTCAACTGGAGAGTTCTTCCATTTAATTAGATATTCTATGATTTCCCTTGTCCTCAGCTTCTTGGTGCGTGTTTGAATAATTCTCTCAGGATCCACAACTATTCTTCCCTCCTCATCAAGCTCAGGTAACTTAGTCTATGCTACCACTTTATTCCCAATAACCTTCTTCAAGCAGGAAACATGAAAAACTAGATGAATTTTTGTTGATATGGGAAGCTCCAATTTATATGCTACATTGCCAATCTTCTGCAACACCTTATAAGGACCATAGTACTTGGGTGCCAACTTGTTAGCTTTATGTTATTGTTTTAGAGACATTTGCTTGTATGGTTGTAGTCGCACAAAGACCCAATCTCCCACTTCAAAAGTTCTTTCACTACGGTGTTGATCAGCTTGTTGCTTCATTATGTTTTGTGCCATTGCCAAGTTCTCTCGAAGACTAGCCAATACCTCTTGCTAATGATGGATGTGCTCTTAAACTGTGTGAACCTTTGGTTGTGCCCGCAATGAAGAGATGATTGATGGTGGGTGGTAACCATATAGTGCTAAAAATGGAGACATCTTGGAAGAAGTATGGAAAGAAGTGTTGTACCACCATTCTGCTAGTGGTAGCCATTGCACCCATCTCTCTTGTTTATCTGAAGCAAAACAACGGAGATAGCCTTCCAAGCATTTGTTGACCACTTCTGTCTGTCCATCTGACTGGGGGTGATATGATGAACTACGAGCAAGCTGAGTGCCCAAGCATGAAAACAAGTTAGTCTAAAAATTACTTGTAAATATAGGGTCACGATCACTAACTATAACTTTTGGAGTCCCATGCAGTTTCTGAATAGTATTCATAAAAGCTATTGCTATAGTGCTTGCTGCCAATGGTTGTGCCAAAGCACAAAAGTGACCATATTTGGTGAGACAATCCACAACAACCATGATGACATTTTTTCCTTCAGATCTAGGCAAACCTGTGATGAAATCCATAGATACCTCCTCCCACCTTTGACTCAGGATACATAAGGGTTGTAGAAGACTCGGAGTCTTAACTGTCTCCCCTTTATGTTGTTGACATACCATACATTCAGCTATAAATTTTTGAACATCCCCTTTCAACCCTTCCCAAAAGAAATCTTGCTTGATTCTATGATAAGTTTTGAGGAATCCTGAGTGCCCACCTATTGGAGAAGCATGTAGTTCTTCCAACACCTTAAGCTTAAGAGTTGAATTCTTGCAAAGGTATAACCTCTCCTTGTACCATAAAATATTTCCTTTCCATGAAAATTTGTCAGACACACTTGATTCCTATTGGAGTTTCTCAATGAGCCTTAGAGTATCTATGTCCTTCTCCCACTCTTATCTTGCCTCATTTACCCAGTCTACTTGTAACATGGAAATGGCAAATAAAAATGACTCTGTGGGTTCATCACGCCTTGATAGAGCATCAGCCACAACATTCTCCTTGCCTTTCTTATATATGATCTCAAAGTCATATCCCAACATCTTTGTGACCCATTTTTGTTGTTCTTCAGATGATAACCTCTGTTCCAAGAAATATTTGAGACTATCATGATCTATCTTGACCTTAAAGTGTCGTCCCATTAGATAAGGTCTTCATTGTTTGACTGCATGCAAGATAGCCAACATTTCCTTCTCATAAACTAGCTTCAACAAATTCTTACCTTTGAGTTGGCGACTTTCAAATGCTATGGGTTTTCCTTCTTGCATAAGTACTGCTCCTATTCCATGTCCTGAAGCATCACATTCAACAACAAATGTTTTAGAAAAATTTGGGGTAGCTAGGACTGGAGTTGTGCACATGGCTTCCTTTAGTTTCTCAAATGCCCTTGTCGCCACTTCATTCCATTGGAAAGCATCCTTCTTTAACAAGGATGTGAGAGGAGATGCTATGCTACCATAATTCTTTACAAATCAGCGATAATACCCTGTAAGCCCTAAAAAACCTCATAAGTTCTTAAGGGTCTTAGGAATTTTCCACTCTACAATTGCTTGGATCTTATGAGGGTCCACCTTGACTCCCTCATGTGACACAATGTGACCAAGGTACTCCACTTCTTTGACACCAAAGATACACTTGGATGGTATAGCATACAACTAATTTTGCTTCAAAATATCCAACACTTGATTTACATGTTGCAAGTGTTCCTCCCATGTTTTACTATATATTAAGATGTCATCAAAAAATACCAAAACAAATTTCCTCAAAAATGGCCTGAAGATAGAGTTCATCAAACTTTGAAATGTCGACGGTGCATTAGTGAGACCAAAAGGCATTACCAAAAATTCATAGTGGCCCTCATGGGTTCTAAAAGCTGTCTTATGTACATCCTCATCTCTAGTTCTAATTTGATGATAACCAGAATGGAGATCAAGTTTTGTAAAATAAATAGCACCATTAAGCTCATCTAACAAATCATCAATTACTGGAATAGGAAACTTATCTTTTATGGTGAACTTGTTAAGCTCCTTGTAATCTAGACACATCCTCCAAGTTTCATCCTTCTTACGCACCATTACCATAGGAGATGAGTAAGCACTTTGACTATGCCTGATAATGCCTGCTTCTAGCATCTCTTGAACTATCTTCTCAATCTCACTTTTTTGAGCATATGGATATCTGTAGGGCCTAATGTTGGGTGGTTGGCTCCCTAGTACTAGTTTAATGGCATGATCATGATCTCCCCTAGGAGGCAATCCTTTTGGCATCTCCCCAAAAACTATAGAGTGCTTATCTATAATTGCTTGTAGATCCAATGGTGTAGAAGCCTTTGAGTGATATGCTTCTAATGAAAATAATTGGGCTACCATCCCATCTACCCCCTTCTTCAACATCTTTTGCATTTGGTAAGAACTTACTATCTATGGTGACTTTGCACGCATCCCTCATAATTCTATTGTTCTTCCCTCTGATTGAAAGCGCATGAATAGTTCTTGGAAGTTCAATTCAATTGTTCCCAAAGTGGTAAGCCACTGTACTCCCAAAACAATATCTGCTGCACCCATTGAGATAGCATACATTGGACAATTAAGATGATAATTTCCCATGGATAATTTAATGCTATGGTGTTTTCTTGAACAACTAACAGTACCGCCATCTACAATCAAGACCTAAAATTCTAGAGCTGGATATATAAAACAATTTAGACGAGTGGCCAACTTTTTGTTGATGAAGTTATGAGTGCTACCTGAGTCTATCAACACTATTACTTTTTCTTTCTTTAAGAAACCCACTACCTTGAGAGTTTATGGGGTACTAAAACCTGAAAGTGCATGGCAAGAAATGATTGGTTGAGTATCTCTTGACTCCTCCTCTATCTCATTGTCACTCTCTACTATTGGTACCTCTTCTTCTTCCTCACTTGGCCCTTCAATATAGAACAATTTCTTTTCAATGCATTTGTGTCCTCTACTAGATTTGCTATCACAATTAAAACATAATCCTTTTTCTCTCTTCTCTTCAATTTGTTGTGGTGTTAGCCTAGTAGGTTGTGGAAGTGACTGTGTAGGAGTGCTTTTATCTCTTATGTTTATAAAACCTTGCCTTTTATTAACCATAAATTTTTCCTCTACTTGCCTTGCCATAATCATTGCATCTGAGATGGAATTTGGACAGAACATGCATACCTCATATTTAATGTGATCCTTTAAGCCACCAATGAATAGCTCCAACAAATTTTCTATAGACACATTTTCTACTCTTAAAGACAAAGTACGAAATTGATGAATGTAATCCTTGACCATACCTATTTGCCTTAATTTGGTAATTTGGCTGAAGTAGCTATCCATAAGATTTTCACCATAATGAGTAATGAGTTCTTCTTGGAAAACTGACCAAGTGACAATGCATCCTTTTGCTTTCTTTTCTTCACATAGCCAACGGTACCAAATGAATTGATCAAGTTCCAAGTATAAGGAAGCCATGGCCACCTTTTGTTGACATGGAACATGGTGGATATCAAAGAATTGCTCCATTTGACAAAGCCAATTGGTAGGATCTTGACCATCAAACTTTCGTATATCCAGCTTTGGTGTGAAATTCCTTGCCATAAAATGACTGGTGTGATGATCCATCTTGAGATTTGATTCAAACCCAAAAACACCCTTCCCTTTTGTAGAATCCTCTTCCTCCACATCGTGGTGTTGTGACTGCTTATGTTTGGAAAGTATCTCTAGAATTTTCTCAATATCACATGACTTCGCCAACCCTTTCATTTGTTCACCCATAATGGACAAGATTTCACCTTTCATCTTGCTATTTTCTTTAGAATAAGTTCAAGTATATTTTCATATTCTTTTTTATCAACATTCTCATTTTCCACCTCCTCCTTGCCTGGAGTTTTTCTCGGTGTGGTAACATTCTTTTTGCCCCTTGTTGAAGGACCCGTCATGATTGGAAAAAATAATTTTGTAATAAATCACACAAAACAATCAAATCAATCTGAAATTTTTACTATAACTTACCAGGGCAAAGATCTCACTTCCCTGAAAAAATTGTGAAGAAATTCAAAATTGTGCAACCTGGAGAGAGAAATTGGTGGAAACCCTAATTTATAAATAACTCCCTTTATTATGCTCCAATTGTTCTCAAATCTGGATTTTAGTAGCTTCACTATTATATTGAAAAACCCACAAAAAATCTTTCATAGATTTGACAAAATAAGAGAGATATACGCTTCTCAAAAAATAAGGGTAGAAACCATAATTCTTCTATAACTTGCTTAATTTTGCTCCAAATACTCTGAATTCTGGATTGTAGTAGCTTCAATATGTTCTTCAAAAACCCTTTTAAAATCAGAAAAAAATTCATCAAAATTTGAAAGTTATGCGCTTTCCAAAATGACCTCCAAATCAGAAAAAAAATTGCCTAGTTTTTGTCTTCATGGTGCCAAGAGCATGCTCTGATACCACTTGTAATGAAACAACTTGCACAATATCTGAATATAATAG
Source organism: Cunninghamia lanceolata (assembly GCA_027924645.1). Taxonomy (NCBI): domain Eukaryota; kingdom Viridiplantae; phylum Streptophyta; class Pinopsida; order Cupressales; family Cupressaceae; genus Cunninghamia; species Cunninghamia lanceolata. Next base: position 6,256,605 of record BSBN01000154.1, read on the forward strand.
TAAATATACTTCAAACACTTGATAATAATATGCCACTTCGAGGGGGCAACCTCCAAAACCACTTCGAGGGGGCAACCTCCAAAACCACTTTGAGGGGGATACCTCCAATAGTCTTCAATGAGAACACAATACTGAATATGATGAAATAAGACTCACTACCTCCTATATATACCTATTTATGCCTAGGATATCACCTAGGCTGACTTAGATGGGCCTATATAAGCCTTAGGCCAACCTAAACAACTAAATAACAATAAACTAATGATAATATGACTTAATTAAGAGTTAAGATAGCCACAAGCTGACTATTCATAACCCTATACACACTATAGGATTAACGGCGTAGCACAACCATTCTCCTATTGTCATCCTCAATAAAAAGGAAGTACAACTTTTTCTTGAGCTCATATCATCTACAAGATCAAGAAGAGATAGGCAACAATGGAAGCAATGAGGTAAAATGGTCTACGAAGGTATAATCTTTGTTTATTTGTATTTGCATCATTTCCATTGAGTTATTGGATATTTAGTAGTTTAGTGCTTGTGTTTATATTTCCATTAACATTTCTAGCACCCACCATGGGACCTTGCCCCATTTTTAAGCTCCATTTGAGTTTTTTGTGAAGCTATTGTCGTGACAGGTCATTTCGGTGCATTCACATTCCAGTCCCGCACATTCACAACTCCCTGTTGCGTATTCATCTTTTTGCACATTCATGCCATCTATCCATGCACTCACCATGTTTGTTGCACATTCACATTTCTATGCATTCACTGAACAACCCTGGGCATCCATGGCTTCTTTCTGCGCATCCACGTTTCTTCACTTTTATTGAGCAGTGTTGCGTATGTACCTACTATTCTTACGCATTTACATTCTGACAGAAAAGTTGTATTGTTTTTTGCAAAGATTTCCATACTAACTCTTCTTGCAGGTGTAGGAGCTTTGTTTAGTCATTTAGCTACATCATAACTTCATCTAGATTTAATTAGGGGGAGTAATTTGGCATCTTTAGGCAAACTTTCACATAGATCTAAACTAGGAGAAAGTAAATGATATTGTTGCATTACAACTTGCACATAGTCCCAACCTAGGTGGATACAATTGAACAAATATTTCAAATCAATCTTGCATTTACAAATCTCTCATCTAGCTTAAATAGAGGAAGGTAAATTGTTTGATTCTTCAATAACAATCTTCATGTAGATTTGTTTAGGAGGGTAAAATTAACCATCTTTTCCAAGTTTTTGCTATCTTGTCAATGGATTGTGCTTGGTAGAGTAGAACACACTTAGTTTTTTTAGTTTTAAACTCTAGGAGGATAAAGATCCAGTGTATTACATGCTTGAAAATGACGATAAGACTATGCTCTCCTATTCTTGGGTGACCAAAATGCCAAACTCATCATTTTATTTATGTAACCTTTAGAAGAGGCCTGCCCTTGGGATTGTGTTTCTTCCAAGTGGGACTACCTTGAGCGATAATGGGCTAAAGCCAAGACACTTCTAACTGGCTATAAATAAATTATGTTTGTGATGAAAATTACAATGGGTGCCGTTGTGTTATACCAACAAATGTTTCCTACAGTACCCTTGTGGTGCGTTAAAGTCTATTGAGCCTAACCTCTTCAGATTGGGAAGCCTCCATAATGGAGCAAATTTTCACACATATAACCACCCAAATGGATGTCCAAACTAAAATCCAATTGTTGTTAGAAAGCCAAAAATGCCTATTTGTTGATGCAGGAGGTCAGACCTCTGAAGCTATCCAATATCATAACACTCATTTAGTGTGGAGATAGAAAAGTTCAACTCTTCGGAGGAACTGTAACTTGGTATGTGTGAGAAGTGAGTGCACTATAAGGGGGAGTCAGTGCTACCAAGTTACTAATTGTCTACCTTTATATAAGTGGCTGGAGTAAAATCCAATTTGGAATTCAATGAATATTGTCCTTACCATCCTTCGGATTGTACTTGTTTGTTTTGACATTTATCAAAACTTGTATCAAATAATCATGACAACTTCTTGTTTGTTGTGTTTTCTAGCAATAACTTGAGTCAAAGACAGTACTCCAGACTTTAGAGCATCCTAGGAAAATGTGCAAACAATTCAAATTGACAAACTGAAGCAAAAAGCAAAACCTTTGCAGTCCTGTGCATTTACACTGTATTGCTACACATTTACAAAGTCTTGCTGCACATTTAAATAGTATTGCTATGCATTTACACCATCTTGCTGCGCATATACCTTTTTACATATTTAAAACACAGTACTGCGCATTTGAAACACAGCCCTGTGCATACATAGATGTGCATACACAATATAGAGCTACACATTTGCCCTTTATTTCTGTGCATCTGACACTGCGCATTCACAATAGAGAGTTGTTTCGTACATTTTGAGACAAAACTGAAACCATCTTTGGATACCCTTTTTGCTCTAGTTTATACCTGGAAAATAAGTTCAACCTAGTCCAGTCTCTAATCATCAAAATGGTTGTGATCATCGACAAATCTAGACTAACTCCAAAACCATACATACTCCTAGGTGGCCTAAAATTTGCTCCTAATGAGAACTTTGTAGATCCTAGAGATGATGAGAACTTTGTAGATCCTAGTGATGATGAAAACTTTGTAGAATCCTTAGGTCATCTTACTGATACTCTAGACAAGGGAAATCCCACATCAAGCTTGGAATCATACACCAATCCATCTACTAGCTTCCATCATCCATCCATCAATATGGAACCTCCATTATATAATCCTAATCCTTTAAGCTAATCCCTAATGCACTGAAAGCCTAAACCATGAAACACTCCAAGCTCTAATCCATCAACCAAAGAATCCTTAAATGATTTTCTCCAAAGACTCTTTGCAAAATCTAAAAGAATAAGAAACGCTATGAAAAAATCCAAATCCACTCATCCAATTTCATCCCCATCTAGCACAAGCAATCCTAACCTTAATCATAAGCCTACACCATCTACCATTATTCTCCATCCGTTATATTGTCCATCCACCCATGTACTCATAAAGGATGTGATCCAATGGCTACTAGCAAGGAATAACCCACCCTCATGCCATCAAATCCCTATCCTTGAAACTATCCAAGAACCTTCAAATGTCATGCCTATTTCTCCAATCTCATCATGTAGTTCACAATCCATTGAACCTATTAAAGAATTTCCCACCATGATTCTAAGTCAATATATATTATTCTCTCATGTTGTTGAGCATCTAGAGTCTCTCAAGCCTATGCAAGAGTATTTGATTTCCACTTCCATTGAAGAAAATCAAGATCTATGTCAAGAGTATAATCTAGAGCATGTGGAAACATCAACCCTTATCTAAATCAAGTTCAAAGCACCTCCATCCAACCCATCCATAACCTATATCTTTTGTATGATCAAGATATTATCTTTGATGAAGAACCCATGCACGAGCATATTGACCCCATCCATATCACACTTAATCCTCTTTACGATCAAGTTACTATCCATGAGCAAGTAAGCCAAGTTTGTCCTATCCAAGCTCACTATCACATTATCCATGATAATCCTCTCTATGACCAAGAGCCTATCTATGAGAAAATTGATCCTATCCATAACACACTTTACCCTAACCATGACCAAGCTCCTATCTATGATCAAGATCTCCTCTATGATTAAGAAGACCATGATGATCCACTTAGTCAACTCTATGCATTCCATGGTCAAGAGCTTATCACCTCATCCATCCATCCTCCAAATAGTCCAATCCATGATCCATAAACTTCCACTTGTCACGATGAGACATGTGCCTCCCAAGAACACCTAATCATAGAAGATCAAACAGATATCATGGATCTTAGAAAGCACAATGATAATCAAGCTCCTAATGATCCTTCTTCATCTACTATCAACTCCATTGCAAATCCACCATCATATCCACTTGGTTTATCCACTTTCATTCATGAGTGTTCTTCCTTAGGAACACAGCAACCTTTATACACTTTCTCTTCTCCATCCAATAATCAACTCAAGTCTAGTGTCCAAACTACACCTAGTCCCATAGTCCATTGCATGATCCAAAAAATGAATTACCAAGGTAAAGGCTTAGGCCTTCACGAACAAGGTATTTTGGAGCCTGTCCATGTCAATGTCCCTCCTCGCTCATATGGCCTTGGATACACACCCCAAGGTGAACAATCTAAAGATGTTGGTACTTCCTCCATTCCTCCTAAATCCACCACTTCCCATTGCAAACCCTATCATATACCCAATACATATGTTTTCATTCCACCTCCATCATCCTACAAATGTCAAAAGCATGTGACCATACACCTTCCACCATCCACTTTACCTCCACTCCTTCCAACTCCTACTATCCCTCCATCCACTTTGCTTCCACTTCTACCATTGCCTAATTATCCACTTATCCATAAATCCCCTAAAAATCTCAATCATGACCAACAATTTTATACATTGCCTAAACATGAAACTTTCACTCATTCTACCAACCCCAAGGGATATAAAAATAAAAATGTGGATACCTCCTTCTATAGAGAAAAATATCCTAAAAATCATCATGCTTTAAAGCACAAATACAAAGTGGCAAAGCAAAGTATCCAGACCATACCTTCACAAGAAAAGTCCAAAACTAAAATGGTTTGGGTACCTAAGCAAAAAGAAATAAATTCAAATGAAGCATCCACATCTTGAAAATCCCAACCATCCCCTTCCATATCCACCTATTCCATTCAAAAATTCCAAAAATCCCACAAGTAAAACAAAAATCATGAAAATACTAAGTTTATGTGGGTACCTAAGTTACTACATGACGCATCTCCTAAGAAAACATTGCCATTGCTTCCTACACCACCTCCACATCAAAAGCTTCAATGTTTATCATAGTGTGTGCAACCATTGGTCTCGATTCCTTTTCATTCCACAACATTTCCACATAAATCCATCTCCCCATCTTTCATTCATTATCCCACATATTTCACCCATCATATCCCTATGGTCCATGCTTTTCCATATCCACATCATAATCCACTATCCTTCCATCCATAATCCACTATCTCCCATCAATTATTACATATTCCTTCCATACATAATCCACATCATAATCCATTATCCACCTACCCCATCTCCCTCTCACACAATCCCTTGCCAACATCTATGAGCACATTTGACATGGTCGATGCAATGACATCCATCTCTAATGGGACTATCACCTTTCATGGAACTAGACACTTGAGTCCCTCTTGTCCATATTTTGCCTATCCTATCCAAATATTAAAAAAAAAAAGAATCAAAAATAAAAAAAGGTAAAGAAAAATCCCTTCATCCAATGTGAAAACCACCTTTGGTGGTGCTTTGGATAAGTACCATGATGAAAACTTGGCAAATAGGTGTCATGTGTAGGTTGATCTTCTATGTCACTTACCCTTGTGAGCACATTGTCTCATCGACCCTATCATTTTCCACCCTATCTTACCATACCATCCTACCATCCTTATCCTACATATACCTATCATATTGTTATCCTTTCATCCTCTCTTCCTCCTTTTGATCTTGATGAAGAGCAGGGGCACAATGTTGACAAATGTTTTGGATATTTCTTGACATACCTCATACCTTTCAAACCAATCCTATCATTCTCCTTCATCATAAGCTTTGACATGTCAAATCCCAATGCCTTACACCTACAAAAGGGGCATGTTATTCTTATGCGACATAGTCCTTTGAGATCACATTCTTGCTATCTTATGCTCCTTCCCCATTCAACCATATCCCAAATCCTACCATCAACCTATTCTTCATCCATGTACCAGTGTCAGCCTTCAAGGTTGAACTACGTTGCCTCTGTGTTATCACATAGGCAAGGCCATCATTGGTGGACCCCTGAGACTTCCCAACCCCTAGGTCTTAGGTCCACATAGTCCACACCCCAAACTACGTTGCCTCTACGTCATCACATAGGCAAGGCCATTTACCAATGAGCCCTCAAGGCACTAGGTCAGTCCCTTAAGGCTTGTTTATTCATGTCTGTCATCAATTCATCCATAATAAATCGATCCTTTACTTGACTGGGGGCAAATCCTTCACCTAGTTAGTGAATTGGATTTTTGAATTCTACAACTCAGAGGATAACATATCGATCATGGTTTTATCACTAGACAACACACAACACAGCAACGTAAGCTTGTAAAACATTGTCTTGGCAAGAAGACATTTAAATTGCACCTAACAAATCCTAGCTTGCCTAAAACATCAAATGTGACTCTATCAAGTTATTGCAAGAAAACATATATCTATGGCAAGAAGTTTTTTAATGGTTGTTTAAAATCTTATTATCAAGATTTTTGTTATTATGTCTCCTATGCTAATCAAGGATGTCAAAAACTAGAGGAGCTATGATGGGGGCATAATTATTTTATTTGTTGTTGTTTGTGGGTTTATCTTTAGTAATTTGAAGCCTTGTCTAAAGACATGATCAACATAATGATCATCGAGGCCATCAGAGGTCTAAACATGAAATAGGTGTAATCCTTGTCTGTTGATACGCAAGCAATACTTAGGTCATCTTGGTTTAATTATACTTATATGCTTGTATTAACTTGCAAAATCAAAATCCATGTAAGTAATACTTGGGTCATCATGGTTTAATTATACCTAGATGCTTGTATTTTCTTACAACATTTTAAAAGCTCAATGATGAAACAAAGTACTTCAAAACTTGTACAAGAAGATGAAAAAATCCACATCCATACATACCAAATTGCATTCCATTTCATTATAAGCATTTCATCATTATCAAAATTCCAAGTGTCACAAGATCTAGGTTATCTACTTATCCAAGTCATTTATCCATTAACCAAATCATTCTTAAAAATTATCTTTCATTATCCAAATTATTTCATCAATCTTTCAAGTCACTTCTTCTAATCAATTCTTTATTCATTCATATCAATCGAATTCATCCTTATCCAATCAATCCAAGCAATGATCCAAATGCAAGTAATCCTTAATCCATACCAATCAAGTAAATCAATCTTGTCAAATTATCCAATCGCAATCAATGATCTTGATCCTAGTCTTGTCATAAACCAATCCATCAATCATATTGATTGTCTTATACAAATTGTCACACTTTCAAAACCAGACCAGGCGTCTTATACAAGGTGTTTCATTTCTAAAACTAGACATTGTCCCTTTGTGTTGATCTAGGGATATATTGTTCCCCGCAATGGCAACCACATCTTTGTGTTGATCTAGGGATATATCGTTCCCCGCAATAAAAAAACACTATCATTAATCATTATCAATTAATTATTGGTTTACAGCTTGATAGGGGCAGTACCTTGTTTTCTCTTGTATCATTTGTTCATACTTGCTTGCTTGCTTGTGTGTGTTATCATTTTATCTTGCATAACATATCATTTAACTCTTTCATCCATCCCTTATCTTGGATCCTCCATTTTCTTAGCCATCCTTTATCAACCTATCTCATTGTGAGATCATTCGTCATCTTGTCATAAATTTCTTCCTATCCAATCTCTCGAGGGGGCATCCTATCGTCATAAACCTGTTCAACCTATCTCATTGTGAGATCATCCGTCATCTTGTCATCAATTTCTTCCTATCCAATCTCTCGAGGGGGCATCCTATCGTCATAAACCTGTACCAGGGGCAAACTGGGGCATGTATCATGTAGAAAATTTTTATTCTTTGAAACAACGTGATAAAACATATTGTCTCAAAGAGGGGCAAAATGTATACACCTAAAAATGGTAAAGTTGAATTAAATAAATATTTATTTTAATTCTTATTCCTCTATCAATTAAATGAATATCCCAATTTATGTAAATGATTCACATTCCTCCAATAATTAAATAAAATCAATTTATTTAATTAAAATCCCTAAATTTTATAATGTCATCCCTAATTAAATAATTCTAAATTATTTAATCAATCATCATATCCCAAAGTCAAAAGTCCATAAATCCACATCACCTAATCCATGTCATCCAATCCACCTCATCATGTTGCATATAATTAAATATTTTAATATTTAATTATCTAATTTTCCCTCACCCACATGCCTTATTATTCCTCTAACCATCCCAATTCACGTGGATGTGGTCTCTCCATGTCATCATGGTCAAAGGGACACTTTGTGACACTTGTTCCATAGTCCCTACAATCTTTCCAACCTCCCTATAAATAAGGTCTCCTTCTTTGACCTTCTCTCCTTGGTCTTGGTGAGCCTTATGACATGTGGCCTCATGTCATCCCTTTCTCTCCACCTTGTCAAGGTGAGAGGAACATCCTCCATATTTCTCTCCCTCATCCCAACCAACCAAATCTAAACTATACACATCACAAGACCAAGTCTCCACCATTGAGATCATGACACTTGGAATTGGCCCCTCCTTGGCCTATAAAAGGAACCCTCATTCCCTCATTTCAACAATCCAAAAATCTTTTGTAAACTTACTTTGCAAAAATTCTACCAATGTCCCTTCAACAAAACTCACTCATTGCATTTGCATAATCCCATTATCATTCAACCATTCAACCATGGCATCATATCTCCATTGTCAATCATCCTATAGTTGCATTGTAGGTTAATCTTCATTGCATTATCCATCATACAACCATTCTACTATTGTCATCTTCAATAGCAAGGAAATACAACTTCTGAGAGCTCATATCATCTACAAGATCAAGAAGAGATAGGCAACAATGGAAGCAATAAGGTAAAATAGTCTACGAAGGTATAATCTTTGTTTATTTGTATTTGCATCATTTCCATTTAGTTATTGGATATTTAGTAGTTTAATGCTTGTGTTCATATTTCCATTAACAGTTCCAGATACAGTATTTGTATTTTATGACTAGTTGGTCTATTGTAATGTAAAACTTGATTATGATGCCTAGAGCATATATTGTATTTGATTAGTGATGGTTACTCACTAAAGATTGTAAATGTTTACTGGATTGTAAGCTTTGTTATATCTTGATTTGATTAACGTGCTTAATTGATGGAAAAGATTATTTTTCTTTTGGTTCAAATTTTGATTATCTCTATCAATTGTTAATTAATGGCTTGATTAAGATTCATGTTTAAGTTAAATTTTGATCATTATGGATAGTGATGTTACATCCGCAAAGAGAAACTTGGATCGTGGATGAAGACTCTTCTTAGAAGACTTAGTGCTAACACTAGTCTTAGCTGACTTGGTTGTTTCCACTACTTGTGGAGATGTATTGAAGATTGTGGAAGCATGTTTTGGCATGGAAGAATGCATTTGAGTCCCAACTAAGGCATAACATAATCTGCATACATCTTTTCCTTAGCTAGTTTTGTTTAGGTCTAGACCTATTCCTATGTATGTTTGTAATGCCGACCTTGGAGAATGTTCCAAAGGTTGATGAATGTAATGCCAACCTTGATGTACATTCCAAGGCTGATGAATTGTATAAAAGTATGTAATGTAGTTGCGAAAAAGGTGTCCAAGTGTGAAGATGAAGAGATAGTGCGAAGGTGTAAGAAGAGCAGAGCAGAGTTGTTATATTGTGCTTCAATGGAACTGAACTCAGGCATGAAGTAGATGCTATCAAATCAGTTCAAAAATCCTTAGCGGTGAGCCCTAACTTTTGTAGTGAGCATTTTGGGCAGTGAGCCTCTAATTTTTGGTATTGCTATAACTTATTTATTTTTGTGGGCTAACACCCACTATGGTTTTTCCCTTATAGGGTTTTCCATGTAAAAAATCTAGTGTGTCATGTGTTGATTGTGTTATTATGTTGAGCTTCTTATTTCATGCTTTCATGGTTAAATCTGAATAATAGTAAATAAGTGTTTGATGTGTTGATAGGTGCTGCCATAATAATGGGTTACACTTTCTGGGACATCTTGATTTTTGCTAAAATCACAGATTTTTAGAAAGTATAATGATTTAAGCCTTAAAAGGTGTCATTTAAAGGATTTTAATTGAAGAGGGTTTAATCAAACCCCCTTAGATAGAATCCCTCTAGTTTTAAACTATACCTATAATGGAGTCTCCTCTACACCTATCAAAATGTTGATAAAAAACCACTTTTGATTCACTTTTTGGGGGATCAAATGAATTCATTTAAAATTTATGGTTTGTAAGTATGTAGTCCTTATTATAAGCTTCCCAAAAAGTATAATTTTAAATATATTTAATTTGATTATTATATTTATTTTTATTTCTTGTGAATGTATGGTTTTTATCAAACATCAAGTTCTCTGTTCTACACACATGGAAAATTAGTAAATTAGTGAAAACAAATTCTAAAAAATATCCATGCCCTAGGTATTGATGTCCTTGTTTCAACAAAAAAATAAATATTGAATTTCAATACATACAGAAAAAGTTATGTTTTACGGAATACGCCTATGTCTAAATTATAATTGGTTTGACTTCAAAACTTAATTAAAAAAAAATATTCAACAAAACATTATGAAACCAAATGCATGCCCTATATATCATTGTTAGCAATCTAAATTCAAAAGAAACAAAATTTTATCCTTTGTAGAAAAAAAGTAATGTGCTATGGAATACACATCACTTTAAAAAATGATTGTTTACTATTAAAACTAGTTATCAAAGGAGACATAAAAAATTTACAATTTAACTTCAATTTTTAAAAAAAATATATATTTAGAATCTACAAACAAAATCTCACAAATTACTACTTTACATTATCTTCAAATTCCTAATGATTTAGCGGCTATATGTGTCAGAAAGTGAAGATTTAGTTTAAAATATTGATTTCAATGTCAAGTTTGGCCAAAAAGTGTAACCCATTATTGTGGGATGACCCTGTCAATATTCATAAGTGTTCAAAGTTTTAGGGACAATGGATTCACCCCCCCCTCTCAGTTGTCTTGTGCATTTCAACATAAATGTACCCATCTGAACATGTTGGAACTGTTAGTTTGGCCACACAAGGAGCAGAACGAAAGTTACACCCCTTTGCAACTTTACACTGCATGTATCCGACCATTTTTGGAGCAGCAGAAAAACTTTCAACACGGGAAAATGCCTTAGAGATATAAAAAACTGAGAGAGGTTATTGTAGAGGGATCCTACATGCTCCTATAGCCTTAGATAGAATGTTTCTAAGTGAAATGGTTTCTGAGTAATATCTCGTCAAAGATTGCTACCTTTTTGCACTTTGGTCTCTTAAGGGATATCACCGGTACAATGTAGCTCAAACTATTTCGTCATTTTTGGGTGTGAAACAAGACCATGCCTAGCCTGAACGTACCCATTTGGATGCATTGGAACTATCTATTTCGCTGCACAAGGAGCAGAATAAAAGTTACACCCATTTGCAACATAAAAACTTTCACCATGGGCAAACGTCGTAGAGATATAAAAGATCAAGAGAGGTTATTGTAGAGGGACCCTATGTGATCCCATAGCCTTAGACAAAATGTTTCTAAGTGACATGGTTTTCGAGTAACAGCTCATCAAAGATTTCTTCCTTTTTGTACTTTGGTCTCTTAAGGGATATCACTGGTACAATGTAGCTTAGACTATTTTGGCATGTTTGGGTGTGAAACAAGACTATGCCTAGCCTAAACGTGCCCATGGTATTCATTTTTCATGGTATGGTCTTCACAATATGCCTTCATTCATAGAGCTCACATGCCTTTCATGCTTCATGATGGTGTAATGCAAGTATTGACATTAATTGTAAAGTGTGATATTTTCTAAAAATTAAGTGATTGAATTTTTTTATGGTGGTTTCAAATTGGTTAGTTGAGTAGTGGTCATTGGGGGTGGTGCTTGTGGCTTATTATTAGGTGGATAGGTGTAATGTCTCTTAAGTCTAATGAAGGTAGACATCACGACTCTTTTAGGAAATGTGTAATGTCAAACAATAAACTATCTTTAATTTTTAATTGCTCCTCTTTAGTTGCCTTAAAGTTTGTCAAAGCTAAGGAAGGGGTGTGGATGATGAGTGCATTGAGACTTAAAGCATATATTAGAAGTGATTTTGTGGAAAATCTAGTTACTTTCATCCCTTTAATGAAATAGTGGTTAAGGCTTCTCAAGTTTGTACTCCCAAGCCACCTTGAAGGTATGTGTTTAGCACCACTAAAACATATCTTCACAAGTAAGAACTTGGTTTTGGTTGTATGGAATTTTTTTAGGTTTTTCTATTTCTTTGGTTGGTAGCTATGTTTGTTTAATAGTTGTCAGATCATTATTAGATGTTTTATGGTTGTCTTGACTAGTTTATGTTGGAGAGGAGTGTATTGTAATCCCATTTTTTTACTTTTTGAATTTGAATAAAGGAACTCAGTTTTGCAGCTAGGATACTATGTTCCTATTGATCATTTTGATAAATTCATGTTTTGGATTGATCATATCTTTCATGAACAGATACAAGTCTGTAGGTATAAAGAAGAAATTCAAATCAATAGAAATTTACAGTTGCTTGGGAAAAAATTCAAAGCTCGAGCTACAAATTCCCTAGTAGACATGTATGCAAAATGTGGAAGCATAGACAAGAAACATGAACTATAAACAAAATTGATATAAACACAAAATATATAAACCATACAAGTGATACAAACATGTATTCAATGAGGCATGATAAAGTAATTCAAATAGAATTAAGGAAAATGTAACTTAGAACATGTGTAAAGACTTGACATACCTAAAAATGGAGATTCAAATGGAGAGCGTACCCAATTATGTAGTCTTTTTTCTTCTTTCATCAAACTCCTCAACAACTTGAGTTTTTCACCACTTGCTTCCTTTTCAACATTCAATTGAATAACACCCAAATAGAATTACTAACAATAATACAATTAACCAATGTATAATGTTAAATTCCTACAATTCAATCACAATAAACATTGCAACACTACAAAAATTGAAACTTGAATTGATATATATCGAATTCGATGTGAAAACTATGTTATTTCCTCCTTAAGTTGGCAAACAAGAAAAAGGTTGTGCAAAGTTCATGCAAAGGTGGTAGAATGTGAAAAATGTGCATGTGCACTTCCCAACAACATGAAAAAGCTTTTTTCGGTTGGAACACGTGCATAACTAGAAGAAAATAGAGCATGTGGGCCTGGATCATGGGTATATTGTCCTTTTTACCATTTCAATAGCAAGACAAAACATGCTCTCATTATAACACGAGTGTGTTATGGCTTGCTATACAAAAATCTATATTATTCACTCTCTCATGTATTTCTTCTATCTCTCCCTAAACCCTAAACCCTAATCCCTCAACCCTAAACCCCAATACCTTATCCCTAAACCTTAAACCCTATTCCTAAAGCATCAACCCTTAAACCTTAAATCCTAAATCCTATCCCTAAACCCTCAACCCTCAACACTATACCTCAAACCCTAATCCCTCAACCCTAAAACCTATCCCTAAACCCTCAACACTATACCTCAAACCCTAATCCCTCAACCCTAAATCCTAATCCCTTATCCCTAAACCTTAAACCCTATCCCTAAACCCTCAACCCTCAACACTATACTTCAAACCCTAATCTCTCAACCCTAAACCCTATCCCTAAATCCTTAACCCTCAACACTATACCTCAAACCCTAATCTCTCAACCCTAAACCCTAATCCCTCAACCCTAAACCCTAATTCCTTATCCCTAAACCCTAAACCCTATCCATAATGTTGCAAGTATGGGCCTAACCAGTGTTGTCATTGATGTCAACATACTCCTCTTACATTGATGTTAATGATTGGATGAGTTGTGTGCTGAGGATATTGAGAAAATTAGCCCTATCAGAGACAGAGAAGAATAGTAAAAATAGTGAAGTTATATGAAGTAAAGATTCCAGTCAGTTGAAGATCTAAGTACGTGCATCAAAGGGTTTGTAGATATGTGTTTGAAGGTTCTCCAGTCAAGATTTTAGAGGTTCGCATGAAGATTAGAAGAAGTTATGGCCATATGAGTAAAACTAGTTCTGGCAGCCATTCAATAGTGACAGAGTGGCTCAAATAGGTCTGGTGAGAACCGGTAATGCAATATCATGCTCTGCAAATCTGGTGGCATGCTTGGGAAGCTAATTTGAATTGACAACTTGATTGGCTCATAGTTTGGAGGTCTGCAAGTGATTCTTCTAGTGTGACAGTGATGACCAGCTATGTTCTTAAGGTTTCGGATGAACATGCAAATATTTGCAGCAAGCAGAAGTGGTGTAGATGTTCTTGGCGATTCGAGCAAGCTTGTGGAGGTCTCCAGATTATGTCCAGTTCATGTTGTTGGTATACATTGAAGATTGAGCTCATAATTCTTTGAGTGATGGTGTCTTCCCATTCCTAGCCAACCGGATGATTTGCACATATTGCAGATGTTCTTGAAGGTGTTTTGCAAAGCTTGGCATGTTCCTTGAAGAAGATTGAAGTTTCAGATATGCATAGCTGACAGGGTAGTGAAGCACATGAAGTTTTTGTAATAAGTCAAGTTGTATTTTTGTAATTGCTCTATAATAAAATAAATGTATGTTGTGTCGACTTTGATGATCATTCCAAAGTCAATGTCATGTATAAATAAGAGTTGCGAAGTCATTCAAAAGTATCCAAAGGTCATGATGAGAAAGTGATAGAGAGGAGGGGATTGAAAAGAAGAACAAAAGTGTTGAGCTTAAATGGAACTATCTCAAGCATAATGAAGATGCTATTCTCCAGTTCAAGTATGTAATACTTATATTATTCTGGAGACAGTGTGTCTCCTATAGGCAGTGGGCCTCTTGTGAGCAGTGTGCTCGAGTAGTGAGCCCTAATTGGCAAGTGCCATTTTTCTTCTTATTCTTTTAACAAAGAATATAATCTTGGGTTAGTCACCCCGTGGTTTTTCCCTTAACCAGGTTTTCCACATTAAAATCTTGGTGTCATATGTGTTAAATGTGTTTCTGCTCTTGAGTTATTGCATTAGGCTTCCATGATTAAATCATTATTATGCTATTGAATATAAGAAGGCTTTAAGAATTAAAGAATAGAAGTTTTGGTGACAACTGATTCACCCCCCCTCTCAGTTGTCTGCCCTAAAACCAACAATTGGTATCAGAGCTAAGTTCCTCTAAAAGAGCTTAACCACTTGAGGAGATCTAGGATCTCTTCCTACAAGAAGGATAGTCCGAGGTTTGATGGAACGAACTACACTCTTTGGAAAAGCCGCATGGAATGTCACTTGCAATGTATGGGATTTCAGTATTGGAACATGACTATAAAAGAGTATATTACTCCAAATAATGGTCTAACAACTCTAGATGAAATAAAAAATGTTGAAGATAATCTTCGAGCTAGAGAAGCCTTACTAAGTGCCTTATCTGATACAGAGCTGACAAATATTATGGATTTAAAAATTGCATATGAAATTTGGTCAAAGCTGGAAATTTTGCATGAAGGAGACAAATATATTAAATGTGCCAAGCTACAAAGTCTGAAAAGAAAATTCAAAAACTTGAAGATGAATGAAGATGAGAATATCACTACATTTATGCCAAAAGTAAATGAGCTTGTTTGTGGTATTAGATGTGCTGGTGGAACTTTAGATGAAGATGAGATTGTTGCCAAAGTTCTCAGATCCTTACCTCCTGCTTATAAACAAAAGGCTGCTACTATTGAGGAATTCAAATCTTTATCAAATATTACAAGGGATCAATTGGTTGGGAAGTTAGCTGCATTTGAATTGGCTGAGTTTGGAGATGCTCCTCCCAAGACTGAATCTACATTCAAAGTTAGTGCCTCTACAAAAGGTAAACAAAGGTATGATCCAAGAGAAAGTTCCTCAAAGAAATTATCATGGTATGAAAAAGCAAGAAAAGATCTAGAAGAAGATGAGGCAGAAGTTACTCAACTTGAAGCCCTTATTGCAAAAAGACTGCCAAGAGGATCTAGTAAGTATGAAGGAAAATTGCTCTTCAAATGTTTTAACTACAACAAGATTGGTCATTTTGCCTCAAGATGTCTGGAAAGATTTTCAAGGCCAAATCCTAATATATCAAGATTCCAAAAGAAATATTACTATGTTCAATAAGATGATGATGATGAAGGAATAACAGATGATGAATCTAAGATAGGGAGCAAATCCAAAAGTGACTAGGTGTTTATTGCCATCAAGGAAGAAGATCCAATGCCCATTGAATCTATCAATCATAAAATGGTAGAAAGGGCTTTGGCTGCTCAAGTTGAAGAGAAGGATGAATGGGTCATTGATAGTGGATACTATCACCATATGACTGGTGACAAGAATAAGTTCATAAATCTAGAAAGATATGAAGGAGGAATTGTAAAATTTGGTGATAATTCTGCTGGCAGAATCAGAGGTAGAGGAACTATTTCTTTTGATGGAAAGAACAAAACCAGTGATGTTCTGTATGTTGAAGGTCTGAAGCATAATCTTCTTAGTATTGGACAGTTGGTGGACAAAGTCTATGATCTCCATTTCAAAAATGGAAAATGCAAGATCTTTGACAGCTCTGGAACTAAGATTGCATCCGGTACTCAGACAAAAGGTAACATCTTCCACTTGGTTGGTACTGACAAAAGTTGTTTATTTGTTCAAATTGATTAGAGTTGGTTGTGGCATAGGAGAATGTGTCATGTAAATTTTGATAATATCATCAAGATAAGCAACACTCAAGCTATAAGAGATCTTCCAAGACTGGTGAAACCTACTAACAGTTTGTGCAAAGAATGTCAGTTGGGTAAGCAAAACAGAGTCACTTTAAAATTAAGGAACAATCCTCTACCAGATTGTTGGACTTGGTACACACTGATCTACGTGGACCGATAAGAATCAGGAGTCTGCAAGGTGATAGATATTTCATGTTACTAATTGATGACCACTCCCAGATGATGTGGGTGACTTTCTTGAAAGAGAAATTTGAAGCACTTGAAAAGTTCAAAATATTCAAGGCTATGGTAGAAAATGAAATTGGGTTAAACATAAAATGTCTCAAGTCTAATAGAGGTGGTGAATTCACATTTGGAGAGTTCATAGAATTATGTGAGAAACATGGGATAAAGAGACAGTTATCTACTCCAAGGACTCCACAGCAGAATGGAGTAGTGGAGAGAAAGAATTGGACCATCCAGGAAGCATCTAGAACCATGATGATGGAAGCAAATGTCCCTCAGATCTACTAGAGAGAAGCTATAAGCATTGTTGTCTATACTCTTAATCGAGTACAAATAAGAAGCAATACTGGTAAGACTCCTTATGAACTTTGGTTTGGCCTCACTCCTACTGTGAAGTATTTCAGAGTCTTTGGTAGTAAATGTTATATTAAAAGAGATGAAGACCTTGGTAAATTTGATGCTATAAGTGATGAAGGAATATTCTTGGGTTATTCTACTCAAAGCAAAGCATACCGGTGTTATAACAAGAGATTGAGAAAGATTGTAGAAAGTACAAATGTGAAGGTTGATGAAGGCATTGAAAATCCCTCAAGGTTTTATGAGTATGAAGCAGATGATCAGAATGATGTTTTGATCCAAGAAGAACAAGCCCCAACTGCAGTTCAGATTTAGACTGATTTGAAGAATCTTGAAATATAGGAAGAAGAGATAAGCTTGAATGAACCTGTCCAAGAAATAGATGTGCAAGAAATTCCCAAAACTCCTAGGTATATAAGATTGAATCATTTTGAAGACTAGATCATAGGAGATAGAAGAAAAGGTGTTCAAACAAGAAGAAAGATTGCTCAAGATTTAGAGAAGTATTGTCTGATCTCAAAGGTTGAACCAAAAATAGTAACTGAAGCATGCAATGATGAAAGCTGGGCTAAAGTAATGGAGGAAGAATTGATGCAGATTAAAAAAATCACACTTGGGATCTTGTTCCCAGACCTAAAGACAAAAATGTGATTGGGACTAAGTGGGTCTTCTGGAATAAACTAAATGAAGATGGTGAAGTAGTTAGAAACAAATCTAGATTGGTCTATAAAGGTTATTCTCCAGTAGAAGGAGTTGACTTTGAAGAAACTTTTTCTCTGGTGGCAAGAATTGAAGTAGTCAGATTATTTCTTTCCTTTGCTACCTTCAAGGATTTCAAAGTATATCAAATGGATGTCAAGTCTGCCTTCCTAGATGGTGATTTGGAAGAAGAGGTATACATTGAGCAACCGAATGGATTCCAATTGTCTAATCATGGTGATATGGTCTGCAAGTTGAAGAAAGCTTTGTATGGACTCAAACAAGCCCCAAGAGCCTGTTATAAAAGATTGGATAAACATCTTTTGAAGATTGGTTTCAACAAAGGTACTACTGACAGTAACTTGTACTTCAATGTTGACCATGAAAATATCTTAATTGTTGAAGTATTTGTTGATGATATCATTTTTGGAGGAAAAGATAGTATGTGCAAGACTTTTGTAAATCAAATGAAAAGTGAATTTGAGATGTCTATGTTTGGGGAAATGAATTTCTTCTTGGGTCTGCAAATCACTCAAACAAAGAAAGGAATCTTCATATCACAGGCCAAATATGTGAAAGAATTGTTGAAGAAATTTGGGATGGAAGATTCAAAGCCAATGAATACTCCCATGGCAACTGGGTGTAAACTGAGCAAAGATGATGAATCTCCTAAGGCTGATCAGAAAAAGTAAAGGTCAATGATTGGAGGACTACTATACCTTACTCAAACTAGACCTGACATTATGAATGTTGTTGGTCTTGTTGCCAGATTGCAAGCTGATCCTCGAGAGTCTCATGTCATGGCAATCAAGAGAATTCTCAGATATTTGAAGGGAACAGTTGAGTATGGTTTATGGTATCCTAGGGATCATGATTTCTCTCTTCATGCATATACAGATGTTGATTGGGTAGGAGATGTGGATGACCGGAAGAACTTACCAGTGGTGGTGCATTCTTTTTGGAGAAAATATTGGTTTCTTAGTTGAGTAAGAAACAAGAGGCAATATCTCTGTCCACTACAGAAGCAAAGTATATTGCAGCAACGGGTAGTTGCACTCAAGTATTATGGATGAAGAAAATGCTAAGAGATATCTGAGTGGAGTATGAAGAACCTATCACAATCTTCTATGACAATTCAAGTGCAATAAATATATCAAAAAATCTAGTGTTGCATTCAAATACAAAACATATATCCATCAAGTTTCACTTTTTGAGAGAGCAGGTGAACAAGAATGAAGTTAGATTGGAGTTTGTGCCCTCAAAGGATCAGATTGCAGACATCTTTACTAAACCTCTACCTAAGGACTCTTTTGAGTATCTCAGGGAGAAGTTAGGGGTTATTACCCCTCCAGTTCTGAATTAAGGTGCATTAATATGCATCAATTCGGTGGAACTCACAGTCATATCTTGTGGTCTAGATTGATGATAGGAAGCTGCTACTTAGGGGGAGCAGTCTGTATGATTCTGAAGTATTGATGCAAGTATGTGCCCTTTGCCATTAATGTCAAAGGGGGAGAGAAGACATGTGAAAAACAAAAGAGATTGCTGATCAAAGGGGGAGAAATGAAGAAAGAAAAGATATGTCAATAAATTTTTTTAGGGGGAGCCAGTGAGGAGAAGTTCTTGTCTTAATGGTCAAAATAGTTTTTCACATCATATGTTGCATCAATGACAAAGGGGAAGATTGTTGCAAGTATGGGCCTAACCGGTGTTGTCATTGATGTCAATATACTCCTGTTACATTGATGTCAAGGATTGGATGAGTTATGTGCTGAGGATATTGAGAAAATTAGCCCTATCAGAGATAGAGAAGAACAGTAAAAGTAGTGAAGTTCTATGAAGTAAAGATTCCAATCAGTTGAAGATCTGAGTACGTGCATCAAAGGGTTTGTAGATATGTGTCTGAAGGTTCTCTAGTCAAGATTTTAGAGGTCCGCATGAAGATTAGAAGAAGTTATGGCCATATGAGTAAAACTGGTTCTGGTAGCCATTCAGTAGTGATAGAGTGGCTCAAATAGGTTTGGTGAGAATCGGTAATGCAATATCATGCTCTGCAGATCTGGTGGTATTCTTGGGAAGCTAGTTTGAATTGACAACTTGATTGGCTTAGAGTTTGGAGGTCTGCAAGTGATTCTTCTAGTGTGATAGTGATGACCGGCTGTGTTCTTAAGGTTTTAGATGAAGATGCAAATGTTTGCAGTAAGCAGAAGTGGTGCAAATGTTCTTGGTGATTCGAGCAAGCTTGTGGAGGTCTCCAGATTGTGTCCAGTTCGTGTTATTGGTCTGCATTGAAGATTGAGCTCATAATTCTTTGAGTGATGGTGTTCTTCCCAGTCCTAGCTGACCAAATGATTTGCACATATTGCAGATGTTCTTGAAAGTGTTTTGTAAAGCCTCACATGTTCCTCGAAGAAGATTGAAGTCGCAGATATGTGTAGCTGACAGGGTAGTGAAGCACATGAAGTTTTTCTAATAAGTTAAGTTGTATTTTTGTAATTGCTCTGTAATAAAATAAATGTATGTTGTGCTAACTTTGATGATCATTCCAAAGTTGATGTAATGTATAAATAAGAGTTGCAAAGTCATTCAAAAGTATCCAAGGGTCATGATGAGAAAGTGATAGAAAGGAGAGGAGCGAAAAGCAGAGAAGAAGTGTTGAGCTTAAATGGAACTGTCTCAAGCATAATGAAGATGCTATTCTCTAGTTCAAGTATTTAATACTTATATTATTCTGTAGACAGTGTGTCTCCTGTAGGCAGTGGGCCTCTTGTGAGCAGTGTGCTCAGGTAGTGAGCCCTAATTAGCAAGTGCCATTTTTCTTCTTATTCTTTTAATAGAGAATACAATCTTGGGTTAGTCACCCCATGGTTTTTCCCTTAACCAGGTTTTCCACGTTAAAATCTCGGTGTCATATGTGTTAAATGTGTTTTTGCTCTTGAGATATTACATTATGCTTCCATGATTAAATTATTATTATGCTATTGAATATAAGAAGGCTTTAAGAATTAAAGAACAGAAGTTTTGGTGACAACTGATTCACCCCCCTCTCAGTTGTCTACCCTAAAACCAACACATAAACCCTACACCCTCAACACTATACCTCAAACCCTAATCCCTCAATCCTAAACCCTAATCCCTCAACTCTAAACCCTAAACCCTATCCCTAAAGCCTCAACCCCCAACCCTTAAACCTTAAATCCTAAACCTTGATGAAACTAGATTGTCATTGATGTCAAAAAGGTGTTGGTATTGACAGGAGTTGTTCATGTCATTAGGATCAGTGATTGATAAGAAATGTTATCAGAATATCTTCATGTTTGTCTCAGTATGGTGTTCTCCATAGTATGGTGTTCTAATTTGTTTGGTGTTCATATTGGTTCATTCTTTCATGATCACAGGACTTGTTTGTGTTGGACTTATGTTCTTGATCTTCACAGGTTTGGCCTTCATGGTGTTTTTGAAGTTGATAGTATGACCTTCATGCAATTCTTAATAATGTGTTACCAAGAAAACTCACAATTGGTCTTCTTATGGTTGAGGAGAACTCAGATGTGGTTCAGATGATGTTGATATTGATTATGTCTTCAATCAGGATGATTTATGTCTTCATGGTGATGTGAATGTCTTCATGGTAATATTGATTAGGATGCTTTCATGATTCAGGTGATTTTGATATCTTTATTTTTCTTGAATAAAGAATGCAAATACTAAGCAAGATTGTCTTCAGTGTTCTTCATATTCAGATTTTTAAGAATTTCATTATATGATGTTGATATTTCTCCAAGAGTGTTTGTGTTGTTAAGACAGGAGTTCACACATGCATGCTCAATTTGTCATGGTGACATGATGGAGTTGTTCATTTAGAGGAGTTCACATGGTTTGAATTGATATGGTTTGGACTGTTGACTATCATATTTGGCTTTGATAATTTGCTTGCACAATTTGGTGTTAAGGAGGTGTTTCATGATAAGGTCATATTGATGTTGGTTGATCATTTTTAAATCAAGCTCAAACTATCTTTAAATCCTATTGCAAATTATATAGGAGTACTTTTGTTATGTTTGGGAGGTGACCTATTATCGCAGGTTAGATCACTTATTACAACCTGCTAGAGGGCATTTCAATCATCCTATCATCGGCCCTTTTCATATTCTATTATCATGTAAAGCGATCATTCTTTATGGCCTATGGGCGCCAAAACTATTGAAGAGTCTTATTTGTTTTATGAAGAGCATGTTTTTTTGAAAAGCTATCGAATAAGCCATATTAATATTTATGACTTTATTTAAAGAGGGGACCATGACTTATGATCTAAAAGGCATCGATTTATTAAAGTAAGAGCCATTGGTTTATAGAATCTTAAGAGCATGATTCATTATAAAAACCATGGCACGAGTCATATAAAGCATTGAATATGCTTTAGTAAAGTGGGGAGCTCAATTTTTGAGCATCAAAATATTTATGAAAAGCATGATTTTCATAAGCATCAAAATACAATATGAAGACCATGGTTTTAGAAAAGCATCAAATATGCTTGGAGCCCGATGATTAATCCATTTATGGCTTTATTTATTTTAGAAACTTTATTTGTTTTTTATCTCCTATTTTATTGGGGGATCTTAATGTCATTCTTATGATCTAAGAATAGAATGAAGTTTATATGCCATTTTTGCAAGGAGATTTTAAATATTAAAAGGCAGACTTTAATAAGGAGTTTTTTGGATGAAGTTAAGGCAACTTTTGAGGGGATTTTTTTTAAACTCAAGTGGGTTCCTAGTGGAGGTTGAAGATTCTAAAAAGAAAGTTTTTTTTGGAGAGAGATTTTATATTTGGCTTTCTATTGCGAAGTTTAAGAGTTTTGATTGAGAATTTGCAGAGAGTTTTTAGAGATTGATAAAATTGATTAAAGATTTTTTTATGATCTAATTTTTCTTTGAAGATGTTTTTGCATATAGAATGAGAAGAAGTTTCAAAGGGATTTTGCAGAGAGGAGAAGAAGAAAATAAATGACATATTGAATATTTATTTTTGATTATGCAAATGAATATTTTTATGTTGTAGGGCAAAATTAACTAAAGATTTTTTGAAGGAGAAGATAAAAAGATTGAAGGAGTTTTTAAAGTTCACACAAAGATATGAAAAGTTATTTAGAGAAAATAAAAAATGGAATATGGAAAGTTTTATTTTCTCTTACACGGATGTAGAGAAGAAATACATAAATGTTTTTCTTTTGCAGGTGGAACATATTTTAAAAAGAAGAATATGAAAGGTTTTATGCATAGTGAAATTCATTTGAAGGATAGAGAAATTGACAAGACCATTTTGTTTGCAGATACAAGAATATCAAGGATTGAAATAATTATGGAGAGAAGACAAAATATGAAAAGTCGTCTTGTATATAATGTTTTGCAGGAACATTGAAGTTGTTGTTGAGTGGATCAACATACAGGGTTGAATATATTTTGCATATCCTCTTGAAGATAAAATTTAGATGATAAGTTTTGTATGTGATTTGAGTTGATGAGAAGTATGGTGATATGACAGACACATGTGAAAGAAGAAGTGATTTGTATTAAAACAAAGAAACCCTCTGAATTCTTTGTTTTAATCTAACTTTGTATGTATTAGGGGTTGGTACTCCTTGAAGTTGGTGCTTCTAAACATTGTTGCCAATGAGGCACAATATGCAAGTGAGGCTTGTAGGTCAGTGAGACTTGTCAATTAACAGTGAGAAATAATATTCAACCAGTGAGGCTTTGTAAGAAGTTTTGAAAGTTAAGCCAGTGAGGCACTTCATGAGTGGTTTTTCTACCCTAGAGGGTTTTCCACTTGGTAAAAAGCTTGTGTCATGCTTCTCATTGATTTCCTTTGTGTGTGTGCATATTAATCATTTATCATGAGTTTTTTGTTTATATTCTTTATTATAAGTCTTGTACATATAAACTCAACAAATTATTAATGTCCTCATCTCTATTTGTCTTGTAAAGATAAAGTTTGCAAAAAGTTAAAATTTATAGAACATTGATTCACCCCCCCTCTCAGTGTTGTCTTGGACTCCAACAAACCCTATCCCTAAACCCTCAACACTATACCTCAAACCCTAATATCGCAACCCTAAACCCTCAACCCTTAACACTATACCTCAAACCCTAATCCCTCAACCCTAATCCCTCAACCCTAAACCCTAATCCCTATCCCTAAAGCCTCAAGCCTCAACCCTTATACCTTAAATCATAAACCCTATGTGTAAACCCTCAACCCTAAACCCTAATCCCTTATCCCTAAACCCTGAACCCTATCCCTAAAGCCTCAAGCCTCAACCCCTAAACCTTAAATCATAAATTCTATGCCTAAACCCTCAACACTATACCTCAAACCCTAATCCCTCAACCCTAAACCCTATCCCTAAATTGCCAACCCTAAACACTATACCTCAAATCCTAATCCCTCAACCCTAAACTCTAATCCCTTGCCCCTCAACCCTAAACCCTATCCCTAAACCCTCAATCCTCAACACTATACCTCAAACCCTAATCCATTATCCCTAAACTCTAAACCCTATCCCTAAAGCCTCAACCCTCAACACTTAAACCTTAAATCCTAAACCCTATCCCTAAACCCTTAACCCTCCACACTATACCTTAAACCATAATCCCTCAAGCCTAAACCCTAATCCCTCAATCCTAAACCCTAATCCCTTATCCCTAAACCCTAAACCCTATCCCTAAAGCCTCAACCCTCAACCCTTAAACCTTAAATCCTAAACCCTATCCCTAAACCCTCAACCCTCAACACTATACCTCAAATCCTAATCCCTCAACCCTAAACCCTAAACATTATCCTTAAAGCCTCAACCTTCAATGCTTAAACCTTAAATCCTAAACCCTATCCCTAAACCCTTAACCCTCCACACTATACCTTAAACCATAATCCCTCAAGCCTAAACCCTAATCCCTTAACCCTAAACCCTAATCCCTTATCCCTAAACCTTAAACCCTATACCTAAAGCCTCAACCCTCAACCCTTAAACCTTAAATCCTAAACCCTATCCCTAAACCCTCAACCCTCAACACTATACCTCAAACCCTAAACCCTATCCCTAAACCATCAACCCTCAAAACTATACCTCAAACCCTAATCCCTCAACCCTAAACCATAATCCCTCAACCCTAAACCCTAATCCATTATCCCTAAACCCTAAACCCTATCAATAAAGCCTCAACCCTCAACCCTTAAACCTTAAATCCTAAACCCTATCCCTAAACCCTCAACCCTCCACACTATACCTTAAACCCTAATCCCTCAACCCTAAACCCTATACCTAAAGCCTTGTTGGATGAATATTTTGTCTTCAACTAACTAAAGGCAAAATGGTTATATCGCCCACAGTGTAATGAGATAAATCTCTCCTCTTAGCAAGGGGAGGTTCCCTATCAACTATCACAAACCTATTTAAACTAAATACTAACTTGGGGGTGAGACCATATCATCCATTTCTCTTTTTTTAGAAATGATGTTTACAAAATGAAATAGCACTTTCTTGATACAAATTGAATAACCAAGAAACCCACAAGAGCATAAAGTCTATCGTTGCTTCTTTTTGTTGATTTATAACTTAGAACTAAGTAAAATAAGGTGCAGCCCAAAGTCTTCACCAAAAACTATGACAAAATATATGATCACAAAAGATAATAGTAGTTCAAAGCCTTTCCAATATCTTTCACTTCAAAACACAAAATCACAAACTAAAGATAATTGTTGTAGCACAAAGTCTCCACAATCAACTTTAGAACATCTCCTAGATTATTCAGACTCACACTACAATTTGATCAAACAGATAAGATAGTATTAGGAAAAGGACATAAGAACAATTTCTAATATGCCACAAGTTATTCCAACACAAAGATTGAATGATCACTTGCTTTCTTATTCACTTGATAAAATTTGATTTACAATTTGAACACAAAGTCTCAAAATGCTCTTCAATTTGGTAGAGTTTCACTTCAATAACTAAAAGATAGATAATTACAATGGCGGTCCTCTTTGTTTATAAGAGTAAGAGGAACCGAGAGCAAAAATAGGAAAAGAAAAACTAACTATGACTTATTCAACAAAGGAGTCCTTTTTGATTTGGGACTTCCTATGTTTTTACATGTAATTACATATGAGAAAAGTACACGTAAATATGTCCAAAATTGTTTCAAAAGTACATCTAAAAAGTGGAAAATAAACTAAGTAATGGGAAAACTACTTCAACTTGTATTGTCGTCTTTCTTCATATGGCAATCATACATGGTGAAAGCTGCTTGCATCCCAAGACTGTCTAGACTAACTGTGTTCTTGAAAATCATCCTAGCTCTAACTATGGCATCTTTGACTGTAGTGACTAATTTTGCGTGACTAGTTAGCTTGGTCTTTAGATTATCCAAAGTTAACTGATTGTCAAGAATATTGTCCACAGAGGCCATTGAAAATGTTTTGTCCTCGAACTCTTTTTGGAACATATTTTCAAATTCCTAAATCATTTCTTCTACAGAAAGAAATTTTTTATCCTGTGACACTAGTTTGCACATCAGCTCCTCCAATTTATGCAAAAGACTAACATCACTCTGATCACTTCGTTTCCTTGCAGCTTCCAGGTCATTGATCAAATCTTTCAGCACTCGGCTCCTGTATGTCAATGCTTCTTTGGTTTCTGTATATGAATCCCTATTTGGAATGATGCCAATTGATATCAGAGTGCTTATTTTCAACTTTCTCATCTCCACCCACTTATCATGATTTTGTTCTAGGCGCTTGATATCTTGAGAAATAACATCAATCAGGTCATCAAGTTTTGCTCTTATTTTCTCCATTTTGCCTGTCTTCTCAGATAGCTCTGTAAGCAAAGAGATTCCTTGTGTGTGCATCCTTTCCAAGTACTCTTCCCTTAAGATGAGTCTTTTTTTCTTTCTAGATAATAGGATCTTCTACAAAAACGGCTTTGAGAGTTACTGATTCTGAATTCAAAGTGATTTTCCTCACCACTGCAGTCAATTGTTCAACCATTGCTTTGTAATGATCTTTCATTTCTTTCTCTTTGTCAAATTTCTGAATCAGAATATCCATTGTTGACTGCATGTCAGTCTTGGCACTTTCATGAGTTATTTTGCCTAACTCAACTCTAGAGATAGAGTAATCATTCATACTAAAATTTTCCATGGTTGCATCCTGCGGAGGTCTTGCAATCTCCAGAAATTTGTGTCCCTTGTCCCCAAGCATTCTCAAAAGAACCTTTGGCTTCTTTGGGGTCTTAGCTTTCGCAGACACCAGCTTACGAAAATCAAAGTCATCTGGAGAGATGGCTTGTTTCTTCCTTTTGGGTGTATATGCTGACAACCATGGTGGAAGCACATAGGTACTCATATTAGGATCTGTTCCCATTGCTGGTGTTATTGGAACTGTACTTGCACTGGAAGTAGAAACAATAGGTGGAATATTAGTAAAGATTGTACCTATTACATTTACATTAGAAACATGTTCAATATTCATTACAAAGTGATCAAATATGGAAGTATCCCCAATATCAAAAGATGAAGACGACAAACTAGGAATAGACTCTGAGGAATGAAGAACATCTTCAAAAGTATTTTGAGGATTGTCAAAAATTGTTTTGGAAGGTGAGGGAGATTCAGAAGAGGGGATATCAATGGGTGAAACAGATAAAGGAACTGAAACAGGTGTGTCAGACAAAGGAGAAGAGACTCCTATTTATTGTTGTACATTCTCCTGTGGAGACAAAACTTCCTCTCCTTATTGATCTATAGGTCTATCTTCAACCTCCATTTCCTCAGTGGCTGGCTCTTCAGTGTTTTGTTTCTTAATTTCCATATCTTCTATTTTAGACTCTTTCTCTGCAGCCTTTGACTTCTTCATCACAAATTTGATCCTAGGCTTATGTGGCTTGGAAGAAGAGGGAACATCACTCTTGTTCTTTGTCCTGTTCTCCACCTTTTTACCTGTTTGCTCTTGGATCTCAGCCTTTGATCCTGTAAGGAATTCTTTCAAAGCAATTCCCTTATCTGCTAGCTAGTTATTGGTGTTCACCAATATAGGCTCAAATCTTTCCCTCAGAGAGGTCAATTATTTTTGAGACCACTGGATAGGAGGAAGAGGAGAGACAACAACCTTTTTAGTGTTATATCTGTCATCAATCAACTCTCCATCATCCACTAGGTCTTTAAGAATATCAGCAAGTCCCAGATATTCAATTTGCTCCAGAGATAAACGGCTATAATCCAACTTTCTAATATCTTCTTTTGTTCTCAAATCCACCCAGACATCCTCAACCATAGGCTCATGAAACTAGGTCTTTCTCTTGATTTTGTCTTTCACACCCCTATAGTCAAACTTTGGCCTTCGTTTGAGTTGTTTCATGGTTACAAGCTGCATCTCAGTTTCCATGGCCCTAGCCTTTGTAGCAGTTAATACTGAGAACCTACCAATTTCAACTGGAAACTTGAAATTGGGTTTCTTGAGCTCCATCTACTTATTATGTACAACAATCATTTGTCTACATAACTCCATTAAAACAAGTTTGTCTGAGGGAAACCTTGGCAACATATAAGGATGACCTTGGAAAAAGCTAACCCTTAAATATGAGAAAGAAGGAAATTGTAAGAACATGCATCCAAAATCATTTACCACTGACCAAGCTTCATCTGACACTCTTCTTTGTTCTAGTTGAGGGTCAAAGAGACATAAGAACACTACGAAGAAAGCATCATTTACCCTCCTGAAGTGGTGAATAGAACCCTTCAATGTCAATTGAGAATAGTATTGATACACATGAATTACTCTCCTATCTCCTTCTGATGTTAGACCTGGAAAGATTCTCATGGAGGCTACTATATACACCAGATAAGAAGTCATGTAGAATTTGAAGGTAGTGGATACCTTTGTCAATTGCTTATGTAGAGCATTACTGATTTGCTCACCCCAGAAGATGGCTTGTTTACCTTGGAGTATTACCTTGATGAAAGGATACATCCACTCATAAAAAAGTGAGAAAGAGGCCAATCCTCTTATCCTGCTGAGAAGAGTTATAAGATCACCAACTTCTATAAAGTCACTTCTAGGAAAACTCTATGGCCACCTAGACAAGTTAGACCTTGAAGTTTTGAGCCATTTAGTATTGATTATCTTCTTAGCCTTCTCAGGATTTTTGTCATATTTTTTTTGTACTTTAGCAAAATATAGTTTTATGACTTCTATAATAGCAAGGCACATGAAAACTTTATCAATGAATTCAAGATCTAATCTGATTATCACATTGCCACTTGCATCCATCACTGTCCTAGTATCTCTGTTATAAAACTGAGTACACTGAAGAACAAACTGTGTTATGCGCTGCCACTGGGAAAGATGACACCAGATGAATGTTACTGTCAATAATCTTCTTCATTGCAAAACTAAGATTATTGGACTTATTCTTTCCACAAATTTAGCCATGTCGACATGACCAATCTCTATATCTTGAATGTCATCGACATTAGAAGTAACCGAGGTGATTGGGAAAACACCTTTATACTTATACTTCATCGCCTTTGACTTCTTTGGAGACAACTTAGTCATCTGAAAAAGCTATCACTAGAAGGATGTTGATGAAGAGAGAAAATCGGCAGAGGAAACTACAACAAAAAGCCATGATCATGCAATTAGGGGAGATACTGGTAATCTGGGAAAATTGCATGTCAACAATCACGACTATGAGATACGCTTGAAGGGGCTAGAGTGCGAGCAGGTCAAAAAATGGAGGAAAGCGGGCTTGGAAAAGCAAAATTGAGAGAATGTGTGCACGGGTGGCAAAATTTGCCGCCCTTGTATGTAAGGGATAATTTGCAAGTGTCTGAGTGGCAAATTATGCCGACATCGCAAGTTGGTATTTCAAGGTTTTCTTCATGTAAGGGTGGTGAATTTTGCCACCCATACACTTGCAAATGGATACATCTTCAAATGCATAAGCAGTGAATTCCGCCGACTTTGCATTTGTTCACAAGCTTATGGAAGGTGTCGATCGGCAAATATAGCCATCATTACATTTAACCCATACATAACATAAACATGTTAGAGTGGCAATTATCACCGATATCACATGTTTATGTTTCAAGGTTTTCAATGAACATGTTTTTAAGGGGTAAAACTTGTCGTGTGAGCATGCAGAAATTAACTCCTCACAAGATGAAAAATCAGCAAATCCTTACGATAAAACATCGACCAAAGGGATTTTGAACAAAAACTAGGGTTTTTACAAACAACTCGAAAAGAAGGAAGATGCAAAACTTACGATTTGCTTTGAACCACATACAAACAATAAAAATCCTAACGGACATGAACAAACACTATAAAGAGCAAGAAAATGAAAACCATAGAAGGAAACAATAATGAAAACACTAGTTTAAAGATTTACTTGTTAAAAAGGGAGAAACCCTAAGTGCGATGATGGCAACTTGAAATCCGTTCGAATCCAAAATCGGCGCGATCAAGCAGCTTGAGGGAGGGTTCAAGAATCGACTAGGAGGCTTGATAAAAAAGAAATGACGAAATGAAAT
This sequence comes from Cunninghamia lanceolata, assembly GCA_027924645.1. Classification (NCBI taxonomy): domain Eukaryota; kingdom Viridiplantae; phylum Streptophyta; class Pinopsida; order Cupressales; family Cupressaceae; genus Cunninghamia; species Cunninghamia lanceolata. The sequence goes on from BSBN01000154.1 coordinate 6,287,128, forward strand.
GAGTTTACCAATTAAAAAGGTTAAGAACAAGCTCTTAATGCTTGACACGAGTGGCCATAAATGCCATTGAAGTTTGAGATCTTGAAGAGCCTGCTCAGGAACATGTAACAGCAACAAAAAGTGCCGCTCAGGCATGTGTAAACAAAAAACTAAGTAAAAATGGAAAAAATTGCCGACACAACACAAGCAAACAAAAAAGATATGCAATAGTGGCGAATTTTGCCGACTTTGCACATATAGTTTCAAAATTTAACTAACACCCAAAAATGATCAAAATTGATATTTTGATCAGTTTACAACCTAATCGATTTGCACAATATTTAAGTAATCAATTCGAGGGAATGTTGCAACCAGTTTAGGATGCCATACGACTTCGCATGAGACCAAGAGAATCTTGTCTCGATTTGTGAACATAGAGTGTAGATTACGAAACAGACAAGTTTCGTAGGGGTTGTCTACAAAAATGAGTGTAGCTAATTTTGAGAACAACAAGCCTCAACCCTCAACCCTTAAACCTTAAATCATAAACCCTATGTCTAATCCCTTAACCCTCGACACTATACCTTAAACCCTAATCCCTTATCCCTAAACCCTAAACCCTATCCATAAATCCTCAACCCTCAAGGTCCTTGAACCTTAAATCCTAAACCCTATCACTAAACCCTCAACCTTCAACATTATACCTCAAACCCCAATCCCTCAACCCTAAACCCTAATCCAGTATCTTTAAACCCTAAACCCTATCCCTAAAGCCTCAACCCTCAACCCTTAAAATTTAAATCCTAAACCCTATCTATAAACCCTCGACCCTAATCCCTAATCCCTCAACCCTAAACCCTAATCCCTTATCCCTAAACCCTAAACCCTTTCCCTAAAGCCTCAACCCTCAATCCTTAAACCTTAAATCATAAACCCTATGCCTAAACCCTCAACCCTCGACACTATACCTTAAACCCTAATCCCTTACCCCTAAACCCTAAACCCTATCCCTAAAGATTCAACCCTCAACCCTTAGACCTTAAATCCTAGACCCTATTGCTAAACCCTCAACCCTCAACACTATACCTTAAACCCTAATCCCTTATCCCTAAACCCTAAACCCTTATCTCTAAATCCTCAACCCTCAACCCTTAAAGCTTAAATCCTAAACCCTATCCCTAAACCCTCAACCCTCGACACTATACCATAAACCATAATCACTTATCCCTAAACCCTTAACCCTATCCCTAAATCCTCAACCCTCAACCCTTATACCTTAAATCCTAAACCCTATTTCCTAAACCCTCAACCCTAGACACTATACCTTAAACCCTAATCCCTTATCCCTAAACCCTAAACCCTATCCTTAAATGTCACGTCTCAAACTTTGATACTTTTTGGAGTTACTTTATGTGGAAATATTTCATGAACAATTATGTATGGTTAGATGAATATTTTATTATTTTGAAGGATGAATGATTATTTTATTATGAAAAAAATGAAATGAAATGAATATTATTTTATTCATGTTATTATGGAATGATTAATTTTGATGCCTTGGCTATGCTTCGACTATTGGGTTACTAACCTATTAATGGGAAATTTGAGTTTATCATGAGTTGCAAGTTGTCGAAGCCAAGGGTGTGGTTGAGGTAAAGGAGGTTAGCAGCCTGGTAGGGTTAAGATGGAGGGATTTCTCTCACACATGCATCACTTAGAGTCATGTAGATGCATTATAATTGTATTTAATTGATTTTATTATATAGTTCTTATTTTATTGTGTTACAATTAGATTATTTAATTAATTGTTATTTAATACTATGTGTTCATAGAAAAATAGATTAAATGATTTAATTATTTATTTGATTTTTATTTGAAGAATGAATATATTATTATTATTATTATTTGTTTATAGATAGTTGAGATAATCATGCTTATTATTTTAATATTATTTATGATAAATTAGAGAATAAAATTAGAAAATAAAATAATATTTTAGAAACAAAACGAAAAGGAAGAAAATAATAGAAAAATAGAAAAGAAAACATATATTTAGAAAATAAAACACAAAAGAAAGCAAAGAAAGAATGGAGAATAAAATATTAAAAGAGGAATAAATCTCATTCTCTCAGGATAGAAAAATCATTCACAACTTTCATTCTCATCTTTCAATCTGAAAACAAAAACACAAGTTTTATTGATACTGGAAAAGATGGCTTAAACAAGAGGTTGAAGATCTGGAGCAAAGGAAGGGAGGAGAATAGTGAAAGCTTCATCCACTGGAAAAGCATTTTTTTTCCAGGTTATTATCCAAATCATTTCACCCAATCTGAGTAAACAAATATCGAATGGCTATTTGAAATTCATGAATACTTACAGTATAAATATTGTCTCTTTCCTGTGAATACGCATATATATTAGTTGGAAATATTATATTGAAAGACCTAATATACTGTGAATTGTTATATATTACTGTGATGACAATCATTATGGTTGTATTAATATTATCTACTATCATATTATTGATACTGTGTTTATATGTGTTAATATATATATTAATGTTGTTTTGATATTGTGGATGCTATATGCCAGCGATTGGATTGATACTGTATACCATTCTTGAGATATAAATGTATATATTAATATCTTTCATATGATGGTCGTTTAATATTGATTACTATGCAGATTGTATATACTATAAATACAAACATGCAATGATAAAAACTTATGTTGAATATTGTTTAAAGCTCCAACGATTAGATTTGCTGAGTATTTGTGCATCTATTGTTATAAGATTTCAAAAACTTTATTATAAATTTGCTTTAGGCCAAATGAGGACAATAAATACCTTACATAGGCCGCTATCTATGGAGTGACCCCAATATGGAGGTCGCAATCCCAATAGGGATTGCAACGTCCATATGGAGGCTACTGGCCTTTTATCTTGTTGTGTGATCAATAAATATTGATGATTGTTTTGCAATTTATATATGATCACTAAAGAGAGATTACATGGTATGATATGTGTTATGGAGGCCGTTGTATGCCTACCTTCAAATGCTTGGTTTAATTCTTCAAAATCATAAACTATTAAGAAATGTTTGTTGTATAGTTTAGTATTAAAACAGCTACTGTTAACATCACCAGTGCCATATATGTTTGTTGTGTGATGCCATTCCATGGCAGGATATTATTAATTACTGAAGGTGTTGAAATATATATATATATATATATATATATATATATATAATTTTATCACTACTGTAAACTTGTTCATTGAGTCAAAGTGAATCATAAAATTTTCCTCAAACATAAATCAGTTTTAATTTAGATTCAGAGAAATATACACCAAAACCTCTAAATGGAATTTAAACCAGCAATAAAGAAAACTAGAAAATTCATTATATCCAAATAGTTATTTCATATCAAATTAGAAAATCTCTTTTCATGAAAGATCAATACAGACCACTAAAACTTAGACAACATGCAAACTAGAGAAATGAATTGGTTTATGTAAACTGTAATTGTTTTCTGAAATGGATATTTAGTCTTAGAAAACTATTCATTGCATGTATTTTGGTAAAGCAATGTACTTTTGGGACAGGATGCCTAATATGGGCTCCCAGAGATGATAGTTTTACTTTTTCTAAAACTATCATTTTTTGTTTTATTGCTTGGCCAAGCTACTATACCATTAAAACAAATGGATTATTAAAAGCCTAGACTTATGTTATATATGTCTCTACCACATCCTTCTTGCAAGAGTTTATGTCATTCTAGGTTAGGATGCATATAGGCAATAGGCATGCATCGAGAGATTCCCTCCTGCTTATACCATACTAGGTTGTTAGGCTCCTTGTTTAGGGTCGATGTTTTCTTCGAGTTAGGAAGAAACCCAGGGAAGTCCAGTACTTCATGGTTGGGTGGAAAAAGTGCCTTAACCACACTCTTGGTCTTGGCTTGCAGAAGATTGGAGGATCATGGTGGTCAAGTTCAAAGATTCTTATGTTATATGAATATTTATTTCATTAGATTACTCTTGTATGGCTTGTATAACCAATTGTAAAATATAATATTTTTGTAATGCCCTGCCATGCAACCCTAAAGATAAGTTTAACTAAGCAATAAAAAGGCAAAATATATTTTTTTTCTGTAGAAGTGGTAATAACAAAACATAACATGGTCTAATAGAAACAAGTTAAACTAACATATCTAGGGATTACATAGCTGCATTATAGAAATATAACAACAACCAACAACATACATAGTTTAATCAAATACACCAACTAGCATCTTTCATTACGACATCCAAATACATCAAGAAGTTTGCATTAAGATTACAAGTACAAAATAGTATATCTTACAAGAGGAATTACATAGTTTCATTGATATATAAGCTCTCTTTCTAGATACATCAATTACATAATGATTTCTTTTGATACAAAAGATCTAAATACAAATAGTACAAATGTCCGTCTTTGATACAGGTGCAAAACTGGAATTAAGAGAGATACATCTTCTTTACACATGAGCCACGACACCAGAAAACCAATGGAATAAAGCACAACCACCCAACCATGTGGAACCCTGAGGTCCACCCCCCATACTAGGAGATAACAATGAGGTTCCACTAAGTCAAAGATCACAAGGTGCAAATAAGCAAATACAAAATTGACACAGAAACATAGATCAACAATGGCTAACACTACTCCAGAGGCAACAACAGAAGATAACAAAAAGGAAGTAACTAAGCTGCAGTAGGAAGAGTGTCATCGCATGGTCCTAGTATGGGTTATCCTGGCTAGCTTTCTCTAGAAACTAGCCCCCATCTATGGTTATCCTAGCAGCCTCTCTCTAGGCATCGTCCCCATAGGGTGACACATGCAGAATTGACACATCCTCTCATGAAGACAAGGAGGTTGATCTTGCCAACCAGGCCCTTTCATCCCATCCTTAGCCTAACAAAGTGCTATAGGCATGGGTGAGGCATCATAATTATCTTATTATGTGTTTAACTACCCAACCCATCTAGGTTAATTATTATGTTATCACTTGATTACAACTTTCATGGAGTTATCCAGGTAGCCACTTTGGGCACCGGCCCCATCATGAAAGCCACTCTCCTACATACAACTAGTACCCTTATCAAGATAAAAAACAAAAATCACCAAAATGACATGCATGAAAATGACACTACAAGGCATCTATCCTCTTGCATACAAATCATATCTCAAGGACCAACTCTTGAATCATTATCCCAAAACTTCCAATTGAAATAGTCATGACAACCATAAACAACATGAAACCAGAGCAAGGCATGGGTCATCTTGCTCCCAAATTTCAACCAATTACATAAACCAACACAATATTTTGTTACATTCTCAATACAATAATGAACCACTACATTCAAGAAGGACTCTACAACCACATCATGAATGTGACATCAACATAAGTTCAAGACAAAACCACAAGAATAGGTACTCTGAGCAAGGAATTACCCATCTTGCACATGTATCATACTAACATGAAACATGAGATAATATTACAAGAGTGCATTCCATTCAACTCACATTCACACCCTTCTAGGCCTCTGGAAACATTTCTACAACACTTGACATCATTAAAACATAATGGTCATACATCACGATCACTTCCAAAACACATCATAAACCAAGATCCCTCATCAATACTTTAATAAAAAACCACAAATGTAACATATGCACTAATAATGGTCTTAAAGAATGTAACATTATTCCAAGCATGATAAATCATCTAACAACATAAGATAGCTCTATCCCAACAATGCAGAACAATAATAACTTGAAAAGGTTACCAATTATTCTATAACAGGAAATTCAGTCAAACAAGATTCTACCCGTTATTGGACTAAACCTCTTTCTACACTAATGTGGATCTTATTGAAATTCTTGACTAGATCTAAAATAACAATTCAATATTTATAATATGATAAATTTTACCTAAGCATCTAACTCCACTTTATATACTATATAATACTCATTAATTAAATAAAACTAGGTAAATAAATATTCTAATTAATTACTAATTGAATAATACTTTTTAATATTCTTATATTTAAAATATGCAACAAAACTATCAATATCCACACCCAAAATTTAAATCACATCTACATTCAAATCTTTTAAATGAGGCATAAAATAATAAATCAATAAATTATTTTAAAAGGATTTGACTTTTTATTTATAAAGTAATGCTTAAATATAACATATCTAAATAATAGGGATGAAATAATATAACACATCCCGAAATAATAGGGATTTGATTTTTCATAAATGAAATATAATAATACTTAAATATGACACATCCTAATAATAGGGATTTGATTTTTCTATAAAAAAATACTAAAAAAATAAAACACATCCATAAAACTATTCTTCCCTATTAAATAGGGAGTTGACATCACACCTTCAAAATAATAATTAAAACTCAAATTAAAACAATAATTTATTAAAGAACAAATTTAAAGATAATTAAACTTTATAATTAACATTATGCAATAATACTTAATATTTAGCTAATAAGGTTTAATCAATATTTAGTTACTACATAATAAATCTATTAACTAACTAAACTTAAAATAAGTTATAACATTCTTATCTAACTACCACTTCAAAATAATACATTTTCCAAGAACAAGTTGAACAAAAATAATGATTCTAGTATTCAACTAACACTAATGTTACCTCTATATGACTATTAACTTTTTAACAACAATCTTTTCTAAAAACAATCTTCCAGAATAAAACAATAATTTTGTATATAATACTCATATAACAAGAATTAGATTCTAAACTAATACTTAAAACTTTCTAGGAAATTTAATTAAAGTCCACATTAAATTATTATTAATTTTGTGAGAACTCCATAATATAACTACAAATTTTATTTTCTAAATATAAAAATTACTACAAAGAATAGTTAAATTATTAATTACCTAACTCAACACAAAAAGAGAATTTCTATTTCTAACTTAATGCATTATTTCCTATTAACTAAATCTACAACCTATGAGAATCCCTAAGTTTTCTCTAGTTAAACTCAGAGATTTTGTTGATTAACAAAATTGCTAAAAAGATTAAAATATCTATCTACATATTCAATCTACAAAAGAATTCATATTGAACAATAAATTAAGTTTTTAGGCAAGGAAGAAAAAAATGATGAAGCTGGCTGAACCAGGCAACCAAATTTCATAGCCAAGAGCCAAGGATCAGAGGAATTTAATTCAGGTAAATAAAATTCATTGTTTTAAATGTATAAACTACAAACTAAAAGTCATTGTTTTAAATTTAATATGCATAATTTTCAAAGTGTAAAAGCTGAAATTATAATATCTCTTATCCTAAATTTCATTAGGTCTGCAGATACTAAAATTTCAAATGCCATTTCAGACATGATTCAATGCATATGGAGGTCATACAATGTAGCCAAGAAGGCTGGAGGAAAAGAAAGTATTTAAGAGTTTTGATAAAATGAAATCATCTTTATTAGTCTTATTTCAGCAAGTGTTCAAAGAATCCCATCAAATGGCAAGAGATTGTAGATAAATAGAATTTGTTTGATATACGGATCAATGACTGGAAAGAAAATAGTTTGGGCCTGGCAATGCAGAAGTTGAGTTTTCTTTTGATAAAAAGAAATTGGCATTCTTAATTTGACACAAGAATGCAACAATAGAGAATGATTTAATTTCTACTAGTGGAAAAAGATTTCATTTAACTAAGGTGTCTACAGGCAATATGAGAATACGACACAAAATAGCAAGAGGAATAGATGTGAAGAAAGATAGATAGGTGTGAAGATGATTCAAAGTAAGGTCTCTTAGAATGTCACAATGGGTGGTTGAAGAGAATATTCAAGCGAATGTAAATGACAAGATTAATAATAATGGGGTTATAGAAAATAATATATACTCATCAAGCATGCAGAGAGAATAGGTTGCAAAGCTTGATCAATCATTTCAATTGATGGGAGAAACTTGCATTTGATTGTAGATGGACACTGATTTTCAAAAGGGTTTACTATTGTCTGGAATAATTCACAGAGAACCACACTTCAACCAGAATTTGACCAATCATAAAATTGCACAGACTACTCACAAATACAAGATTTTTCTTCATATAGAGACAAGCAGAAGAACTTTTGTTTAATACATACCCAAAAATTCTTCAGATCTCCCTTGCTCCCTTCTCCTCTTCCTCTGCCAATTCCTCTTCTTTTCCCCAAATTTCTATGTCTCTTTTCTAAGAACTCTCCCCTCAAATAATCTTCCCAAAACCAAAAATAGACCAGAATAATAAATTCCTAAATCCCCCAATCTTCTGTTACTGACATCCACTATCCAAAATTTTAAATGCATTTCTACCACCACTATTTGGAATATTTTCAAATCTTGAAAATTATTTCTAGCAAACACTTCCATAAAACAATAAATGACAATATCAAAATAATATCTTCCAGCCCAAAATAGATAAAACAATCAAATCCCACTACCTCCATTCTCTCCGTTTCAAACCTCCACAACCCCAAAATTAAATGCATTCATAACACCACTAACTGGAATATTTTCAAATTTCTGACAACCCACTCCAACAACAAATTAATGACAAAATAAAAATAAAATCTCACATGACAGATAAAATCAATAAAGTACTAAATATTAACAATATTATTATTATTGCTAGATTTCAAAGCTACTAATTTAATTTAATATAAAAATCAACTAATTAATATTCTCAATCTTCTACATTAATTAAATAACTAATATTGGTGTATATATATAAACTTATTATTATTATTATTATAACAATTAATAAATCTCCAACAAATACACATTGACTATATAACCAAAATGATCAAACATCAACACATCTATACACATAGATCACTTATTCTATAAAATGAACCAAACGACTATAATCAACAACTTAATACCTTGGTCACTAAGTTCAATAAAATGAACCTTAAACTATAATAAACAAACAACAACAACCACATACCAAAGGATGACCAACACCCGAGGACAAGTACCAACTGAGACAAACTAAAGATATTGGTTGATAGAGGGAACCCCATGTTATCTCCCATCCACATTATCCATTGGTGTAAAGGCACGCTCAGACTTGCCAATTTAGGTGGAGTTAATGCCTGGTACCTGCAATCCTGCAGCAAACAAAAGTGTCAAATACAACATATATATAATCATCCAACAGCCACACTGTGACAAGGAATCGCAGCGTAGTAGGGTACACTCAACATGAGTAATACTACACTGTCCCTTCACAAAACACATCAAAAATATCCACATTAACTAAGTTCATAAACAACCTGATAACACATCATCAAATAGTCACATAAATCACATACTAAACTAATCTACATAATCAATTAACCCATAAATGATCACAGCATAAGCATAATATATTAATCATAAACATCAACAATGCCATCATAATAACCATCAATGAATGTCATCAACTACATCAAAATAGTAAACCTACCTTCAACCTGTCTAACATACCCTGAGTATTTTGAATATTTTACCTTCATCTTCATGCTTCATAGTCCAACCACCTGCACATACAAGGTGAAACTAGAGGGGCACTACAATTTCCTTCATTGATATATTGATGCTATATCTTGTAACATTGACACAGATGGTTTGGACACCATATTGGTGTATGTAATGGCAATGTAACACTTCTTAGTGTATGGATAATATGTACTTCATTCTATGGAATCATGCTATTTTATAAAGTTATGGATATTTGAAAACTTTAAATATTATATTTTTCATTTTTGGAATAAGCTTTGCTTTTTAGAATACTATGTTTAGTATTTAATTTTCCACACCTTACACTAAAGTCTCAACCCTCAACCCTCAACACTATACCTTAAACCCTAATCCCTCAACCCTAAACCCTAATCCCTCAACCCTAAAGCTTTAAACCATCAACCCTTATCCACCCCTCTCTTCCCATATCTGCCTCACCCCATCTCTCCCCTATCTCTCAACCCTTAGCCATCTAGGTCTCTTACTTATCCCTAAAGCCTCAACCCTCAACCCTTAAACCTTAAATTCTAAACCCTATCCCTAAACCCTCAACCCTCAACACTGTACCTTAAACCCTAATCCCTTCACCCTTAACCTAAACCCTATCCCTAAAGCCTCAACCCTCAACCTTTAAACCTTAAACCCTAAACCCTCTACCCTTGACACTATGCCTTAAACCCTAATCCATTAACCCTCAGCCTTAAAGCCTCAACCCTCAATCATTAAACCTTCAACCCTAAACCCTATCCCTAATCCCTCTACCCTCGACACTATGACTTAAACCCTTAGCCCTCAACCCTTAACCCCTTAATCCCTCAAATCTTAAACCCTTAAACCCTAAACTCTCAACCCCTAGATACCCTTAAACCTTAAACCCTTAAACCCTATACCCTATACACTTAACCTTGGACACTCAACCTTGAACATTATCCCTCAACCTTCAAACCTCTACCCTATACCCTATACCCTCAATCCTATACTTATGCCCTAAACCCTCAACCCTCATTCATATGCCTTATACCCTCAACCTTAAACCCTAAACCCTATATCTTAGACACTCGACCTTGAACATTATCCCTCAACTATAAACTCTCAACCCTCTACCCTATACCCTCAACCATATACTTAAGCCCTAATCCCTCAATCCTCAACCCTATACCTTAAACCCTGAAGCCTACACCCACAAACCCTCATCCCTATACCCTATAACCTCACCCTTATACCCTAAACCCTTAATATTTTGCCTCAACCCTATACTTCAAACCTAAAATATACACTCTCAACCCAAGTCATCCTATGCCTTATATACCCTCAATCCATATTGTAAACCCTAAACCCTAATCCCCATACCTTACACACTTAATCTTATACACTCAACAAGCTGAATATTATCCCTCAACTGTAACCCTCAACCCTCTACCTATTTACTTAAGCCCTAATCCCTCAACCCTCAACCCTATACTTTAAACCCTAAACCCAAAAAACTCAACCCTCAACCCTAAAAACTATACGAGCTCAGGTCCTTATATACCCTAAACCCAAAACCCTTACAAACATACATACATACATACATACATACATACATGTACATACATACATACAGGCATACATACATGCATGTACATACATACATACAAATATGCATACATACAAGCTTGCATACATGTACATACATGCATACAACCATACATACATACATACATACAACCATACATACATACATACAAGTATACATATATACATACATCAAACATACTTAAGAAACTCGAACAAAATCATTCAAAGGGAGACATAATGTGAGTGCGTTATAACGCACTCACGTTATGTCAAATTGGACAAACATCAGGCAAACTTACAAAAAAGAAAAAAAATATAAAACATAACACGAGCACGTTATAATGTGCTCACATTATATTTTGCTTTGGGAATCCCAAGCCTTAGGCTTGGGATTTTCTTTGGATTTCCAACCCAAAGGCTTGGAGTGCCTTCCCAACGTCCAAAGATGTGTTTTTGCATATTCTACAGGATTTCACATAATTTCATTCATGCTAACCCTCATATTTGCACGTGTTTCAAGGTTGAACAAATTGAAAACCTGGTAATGTTAGGCTTTCTCTTAACTATTTAATGATGTAATTTTTTTCACATTTTGACAATGTAAAGTTGTTCATCTTTAATTTCTTTTGCTTGTGTGTCCGTTTTTGGGCAAAAACTAGTGTTTGATCTTTTCTTCATTATAAATTAACCATTCATTGAAATTTAAAAAAAAATACATTTTTATAAACTAGACTCCATTCTACACATATTAAAAAAATTAATTTTTAATTAGTTTTCAAAATTTATAGGGGTAGCACGACCAAAATTATATTTTTTAGGATGTGTCCACTTTGAAAATTAGTAAAAAACCAAATATTCATTAAAAATTATTAGAAAAATTGGGCATAAACTACATGTTGTTAGCTAATTTCTCACCAAAACAATTTTAAAAATACCAAAAAAAAGTTAACCTTTTGAAGGAGCCACAAAATACGCTATGTTATGTTTTTGACAAAAACAACACCAATTTTTGTGGCTCCCTTTTTTGAACCCCTTAATCTATACCATTTTCAAAAAATATATACCATTTTAAAAAAAAAATAGTAGTTTAGAAAGTAGACTCAGAGCACTACGAACATTGTTTTTGTTGCATCTTAAAATTTTGAGTGTAACTATGCTCAATTTCTCATCCAAGGTGAGTATTTCCTTATTTCAAAAAAAACGTGGCCACTTAAGACCCCTTTTTGACCCCCCATCTTCCGGCACTTACCCATAACTCCATCTATCAATTTGCATCTATCCATCCATCCATCTCCATTCTTTCATCTCTTTCATCCAATCATTTATTCCCCCACCATCCCTTTTCTCCAACACCCTGCATCATGTCTCCTCTATCCAACTATCTTCATCCTTTTGAGAGAACACCCACATTCTTCAAACCCACTTGCCCTCTTGATGGGGAATCATACCTACCATCATTTCCTCCTTGTGGCTCTCACTTTGATTGGTTGGGGCATCATCATCTGTAATCCAACCATCTTCTAATCCAATCAAGTGTTATGTTTTATCTTTCTTTGAAACGATCCTACTTCACAACACCATCTCAAAGAGGGGAAAAAAGTACACACCTAAAATCAAGCACTCACTACTTCTAGCCCTAATTAGGACATCACTAATGTTGGTTTCCGGATCAGTGAGCAATGAACCCTAAAGGTTTGCCATGTCTTATCAACAGGCTCATTGTGTGATTCGGGCAACAGAGATGGGAGGTTGTGTTGACTTTGATATTCTCAGGATTAAAGATTTAACTTTTTAGCACAGGCAGAATGCTCCCATTTCTACACCAAGATCTGCAAGATGAATCCTAGGTTGGCAACATTCTTGGATTATCTATGTTGGTTAAAACAAAGAGCACGTAGGGTCCTAATTCTACTCCTACAAACTAATGGATGGAGGTGATGAAATGGTTTGTGAGTGGAGCCGTGGGACCTCCCTAAACCCTTTGAATAGACAAGTCCCCAGACCAGTGTCTTACCCAGACAATAGAGTCAAGCCTAGAAATGTGAATGTTCTCCCATGATAACCTAAATTCGTATCTAGGGGACCTAAGAAAATATTGTTGCCTTACAACAATAAGTCCACAAAAGAGTAATGATCATGATCATACTTTATAAATCCTTTGACATGACACCCCTCCCTATATTTGATCCAGAGCCTATTTAATCTACTCATTGAGGAGAAGCAGGAAACTAGACATACAGTACAATGAATGTATACTGAAGAACTCAGATATCCTTGATAACAAAAGAGAAAAGACAATACCAGAGGAGACAATCATGAACAAGACACACATGTAGTGTTTTTCATTTAATTCGACTTGGATAGAACATTGTCATACAAAAAAATATCATCTACAAATCAGAGACTACTCTATACTCAGACAAAGAACCGACTCTGTAAAAGGAAATGCCTTCCAAAGACATGAATACCTTATATTCAAATTCTGAGGGAGAAAACCCAATGAACTCACCCCCTGTTAGAGTGGCCATGATTCCTTTTTAAAGGAGCGAACAAGCTACTGGCCATCTACCTCTGACAAACTTCCTAAATGATACAACAGATCCTTATAGATTTTCAAGATACAATCAGATCTTTGGGTCAATTTTTTACACCTGAAGCAGTCAAAAATCCCTAAAAATCTATTTTTTATGCAACTTTTTCCTTGATCAGATGAACAGATTTGATGTTTTAGTCTACGACCGTGCTATAGATTTAATCATTTCATATGGAGGAGGGCGGGAATTTTGTTGACAAAGAGCCGCTTCAAGTCTTGAATCATAGCCATTGATCCTAGCTTGTCCTTTGCCAGATCGATGCTTTGAAATGATCATCACCTCCGAGAATCCATACTAGCTCCTTTGAAAAGTCCATTGCAAATGAAATTGTGCCACATAGGCAATCTTCCTCCTCTGAATTTTCCTTTCTTCCATCAGATCCTGCCATGTGGCACCATCTCGTGGCATCGCAACTAGAGATGGCCCACCATCTTCAGGGTCTGCACGACTGTGCTAAGCCATCCACTTGTCTCTTCTTTACTTGCTCTACACCCCTTTATCAAAATTTTGCCACATGTTGCCTTGTCGCGCCAGTGCACAAAATATTCTATCTTGAAAGATTCCCTTGTGCACTTGTGCAATCATTAGATTTCGTCCTTTCTGCAGATCTTGTTTCATTTCGACACCTAGTAGCCCCTGATTTGTCACCATGGGATTCTTGATTGAATGGTTGTAAGCCACATTCAATTGATAGTTGGCGCTTTGTCACAGCGTCACGAGAGGTCGATGACGTCACTAGATATGTCGTACGATGGTGCGAAATTCAATAAATTGGCACACCAACCCCTTAAAAAGACTTTAGGATTTAACTTTTATAATGCGACAGGGAATAGGAGGTGACACTAGGCAAAGGGGGGTCGGTCACTGAATGATTCAGAAGGCTTAAGTTACAACTTAAGTAACTGGAAACCTGTTACAAGAGGTCAACAACAGATTATAATAGAAAGTGTTCGACCCAAATAGGGTGAACGGGGATTTGGAAAGAAAACACTCTGAATTTTACAGTCCCTAAAACCCTAGAAGTTAAGGGGTACCATCAGTGGCTCTAGCTGGGGATGCATGCCTCTTGCAGGCATAGCGAGGACCTCAGATCTCTGGAATGCAGACTAGGTGCCATACCCATTGGGCTACAGAGTCACAGCTACACCAACCTGCATCACAAATGACATTTTCAAATTTATTTTGGTAGCCTAGGGCCACCAAAAGGAAGAACCAGTACTCCCTTCTTCTGATTTCTTCAAGCGAAGCCTAAAAACACTAAGTTTTCTGCAGCACTTTGCCTTGTTGCTGATTGTGCCACTGCTCTTTTAGCAGAATTGATTTGGCCTTTCTATCCATTGTTGTAAGCAGGCTAGCTAAATCTTCATCTAAAAATTACCTTTCCAATGAGAGCTCCTCTACAAACAATATTCAGGTACTAGCAACATTTCATGATTATATAAACTTTTAGAAACTCCCAGGTATCCACCATCATCAAGCTCAATAGTTTCATCATTGAGTTTCTCCTAGAATGTCCCAAGAAAAGGCATAGAATGTAACCCATCATTTGAAGCTCCATAGTTACACGAATAGTCAATACTATCCCCATGTGTATGAACATCTACAACTACTCTATTCATCTCTGAATAACGATCCTATTTTCCTTCTTCACCAATATAATGAAAATCAAACATTCCAATCCCTGCATTGTGAAGGTGGCCATCATCCTCAAAGAAGTACCCATTCAGATATATTTCATCATCTGTAAGGCACGGATCTAGATGCTTACACTCCTTAAGCCATATTTTCTTGTATTCAAAGTGAGGATTTGCATATCCACTTCATATAGATATTCAAGGTTAGCTAGGATATGCCTATTGTTGCAGGACGCACCTTTCATTTCATCATCTAAAAGGCACTCTGCATCTACATCTTTCTCTCCCTGAGGTTGAGTAAGATCTTTGTTCCCGTCATTATAGGATGGACCCACATTGAAAACCAGATTCTAGCATTATCCTTTAATGACTGAACAAAGGGCTTCATTAAAATATCTTTAGCCTCTAACAGATTTTGCAGATGTTTGTTTGCTGATTCAAAATATATTCCACTACATTTTGGCAAATACTTTCTAAGCTTATTGGGAATAACATCCTGGTAACTTCTACTTTCCTTGAGATTCAGGGCTTTATAGTTTTCAAAAAGTGGCCTTTTATGGGAGCACAACCAAGATTGCTGCTTTATTTGAATCATTTTGAGTGCAAAAGAATGGAATACCTGGAAATGTTGTTGCTTCAAACAAAGTCAAAAAATCATCAAGAAGGCACCTTTACTTTCTAGATTCACCACCAGTAGAGCACCACACAGTCTCTTCATGATCTTGCTACAATAATAGTAAGTAGAGTCGCCACCCTCCAAAGGGAATTATAAACCACTATTCTTATGCAAACTCTACACAGGACAACATTAGTACTTCAAAGACTCCACGACAGAAGATGTGACAAGTTATCCCCAGTAGAGTCACCAATTCTATTGGTTTCTGGATTAGCGAGCAGTGAACCCTAAAGGTTTGCCATGTCTTATCAGCAGGCTCATTGTGTGATTCGGCCAATAGAGATGGGAGGTTGTGTGAATGTGCCTCCCCTTCACTTCAGGTTCTGCTGCACCTAGGGGGTATCCCTACAACAAAAGATTTGACTTTGATACTCTCATGATTAAAGATTTAAGTTTTTAGCATAGGCAGAATGCTCCCATTTCTACACCAAGATCTGTAAGATGAATCCTAGGCTGGCAACATTCTTGGATTATCTACGCTGGTTAAAACAAAGAGCACGTAGGGTCCTAATTCTACTCCTACAAACTAATGGATGGAAGTGATGAAATGGTTTGTGAGTGGAGCCGTGGGACCTCCCTAGACCCTTTGAACAGACAAGTCTCCAAACCAGTGTCTTACCTGGGCAACAGAGTCAAGCCTAGAAATGTGAATGTTCTCCCATGATAACCTAAATTCATATCCAGGGGACCTAAGAAAATATTGTTGCCTTACAACAATATGTCCACAAAAGAGTAATGATCATGATCATACTTTATAAATCCTTTGACATGACACCCCTCCCTATATCTGATTTAGAGCCTATTTAATCTACTCATTGAGGAGAAGCAAGAAACTAGACATATAGTACAATGAATGTATTCTGAAGAACTTCAATATCCTTGATAACCTTATTCAAAAGAGAAAAGATAATACTAGAGGAGACAATCATGAAAAAGACACACATGTAGTGTTTTTCATTTAATTCAACCTGGATAGAACATTATCATACAAAAAAATATCATCTACAAATTAGAGACTACTCTATACCTAGACAAAGAACCAACTCTGTAAAAGGAAATGCCTTCTGAAGACATGAATACCTTATATTCAAAGTCTGAGGGAGAAAACCCAATGAGCTCACCCCCTGGTAGAGTGGCCATGATTCCTTTTTAAAGGAGCGAACAAGCTACCAGCCATCTACCTTTGACAAAACTTCCTAAATGATACAATAGATCCTTATAGATTTTCAAGATACAATCAGATATTTGGGTCAATTTTTTAACAGCTGAAGAAGTCAAAAATCCTTGAAAATCCATTGTTTATGCAACTTTTTCATTTGATCAGATGAGTGGATTTGATGTTTTAGTCTGTGACCGTGCTACAGATTCAATCATTTCAATATGGAGGAGGGCGGGAATTTTTCTGACAAAGAGTTACTTCAAGTCTCGAATCATAGCCATTGATCCTAGCTTGTCCTTTGCCAGATTGATGCTTTGGAATGATCATCAGCCCCGAGAATCCATACTAGCTCCTTTAAAAAGTCCATCGCAAATGAAATTGCACTACGTAGGTGGTCGTTCTCCTCTGACTTTTCCTTTCTTCCATCGGATCCTGCCACGTGGTGCCATCTCGCGGCATCACAGCCGGAGATGGCCCACCGCCTTTAGGCTCTACGCGACTGCGCTAAGCCGTCCACTTGTCTCTTCTTTACTTGCTCTGCGCCCCTTTATCAGAATTTTGCCACTTGTCGTCTTATCACACCAGCACACAGAATATCCTGTCCTGAAAGATTCCCTTGCGCGCTTGCGCAACTGTCAGATTTTGTCCTTCCTACAAATCTTGTTTAATTTCGACACCTAGTAGCGCCTGATTTGTCACCAAGGGATTCTCGATTGAATGGTTGTAAGCCACATTTAATTGACAGATGGCGCTTTGTTGCAGCGTCGCGGGAGGTAGATGATGTCACTGGATATGCTACGCAATGGTGTGAAATTCATTCAAGTGGCACCCTGACCCCTTAAAAAGACAGGATTTAACTTTTATAATGCGACAGGGAATAGGAGGTGACACTAGGAAAAGGGGGGCCAGTCACTGAATGATTCAGAAAGCTTAAGTTACAACTTAAGTGACCGGAAACCTGTTACAAGAGGTCAACGATAGATTATAACAGAAAGTGCTAGACCCAAATAGGGTGAAAGGGGATTTGGAAAGCAAACACTCTAAATTTTACAGTCCCTAAAACCCTAAAAGTTAAGGGGTACCATCAACTAAACCACTTTCTTCCACAATTAATTGAATAAAAACCCATTTAGAAAAGTAATTATCCAATCCCCTTTCCAACAGTGATTAAAAAATATTTTATTATTAAATCACTATTCATTAGTACCATCTCCTAGCATTAATTAAATAAATTTAATCATTTATTCAATTAATTAGGTCATTTTCTATAGTCTAAAATTAGATAAATATTTATTTATCTAATATCCTTATCCCCATACAAAATTAAATAAATATTTCTATTTATTCAATTTCTTATTTTCTGCACTTTTGATTAAGTTGACTAATCCACTTAATCAACTTAATCACATGCTTGCACATTCCAAATCTTTCATTAACCCATGCAAACCCCTCGCATCCTCCAACATGTACAAAAGCATGGGCTTGTGTACATAATCACATGACCTTCTTACAAAAGGATGGGTACGTACCTTGCACATCCCTCTAAAAAGGGTCCCTTTGTCCCTTTGCAATCCTCTTCATCCACTTTATCCAAGACCATTATCTACCCTTGATTGTAGATTGTAGCAACAATATTAATAGAAGTGCTCTACAAATCTGAGCACAAGGTTGGGCAAGGAAATGCGATTCTCATTTCTAAATTTGTAAATGGAAGCTTGCATTGGTAGAAAAATATTTACGTTAGTTATGAGTTTAAATTTTCACACTATATGTAAACAAATATTTTTTCTTGAAAATTAAAGAATAATAAGACTAAATTGTAAATAATAACCACTCTACAATCAATAAATAAAAATTTAATAAATTTAAAATAGTTGGAAATAAATGAACATTTTAAACAAACATTAAACTTGAAGTGAGAAAAACAAAGGCAAACATTGAGAGGCAGACTGAGTGAGTTAACTGGGCAATGTAAAGTGTAGATTCATTTCATAAAGCTTGGAGCGTATGTACACTATTAGTATTCCGTACAAATGTTATTTAAGGGGCCGCTCTTTTTAACGGAAATAATGTTATTTAAGGGGGCGCTCCTTTTAACTGAAATATTTTTTTAATAGGCCGCAGCCCGCTCCAAGGAAAGGGATGAAAAAAAAGCAATCGATCTGGTTCAACCAAACGGCTTGTTTGGTTATCTTACACGTGCGTGGATGCATGTTTTAACCGTTTTGTTATCTTACACGTGCGTGGTTATATTACCGTTTGCGGTTTGAAGGATACGTTGCAGGGAGATGCCAGCTAAATAAATAGTTGAAGAATAGCAGGCGCGACAGCATAAATTGTTGTTTTGATTTATTTTCATATTGTTAGCTCTGTAAATCAAACAACACACTATCGTGCATGCAACTTGGAGAATTCTGAGGTAATGCATTAATTATGGTGCAATGGTTTCAATGTTCTTACAACTTTTTTTTTTCAATGACTTGAATTTCATTACAACATTGAAATTCATTTACGGGTAGCAGTTTTTAGGCTCTTTGTTGGTGACATTTTCATCATAACTTTTTGCAGGGTTTTGAGGCAAATTTTGTAGGAGGCTGTTTATTAGGGGTGATATTGTCATTTTTGGTTGTCTTAACCATGGGATCTAGTAGTAATGGTAGTCAGTTTAGTCAGGTTTGTGCAGCCTGCAAATATCAGAGAAGAAAGTGCACGCCAGAATGCCCCTTAGCACCATTTTTTCCTCCTGATCAGGCAAAGAGATTTGAGGTAGTTCATAAGGTTTATGGGGTTAGTAATATTTTGAAGATACTTAACAATTTGTTGTTTTGATTTATTTGTTGCGTTCATTGCTCTGTTTGTGGTATTCATTGTTTTTCTGTGTGCATTTGGACTGTCTTAGTGAATTTATTGGAATAATTTGGACTGTGTGAGTTAATTTTTTTGTGTGCATTTGGAATGTGTTAATGAATTTCTTTGTTTAATTTTCTGGCTCTACATTTTTTATGTGAAGTTTTTGATCTTTTGTACTATTTAGTGTTCTTTGTTATTTTTGGGACCTTCAGACAATTATCCTGCTAATGTGGAAGGTAGCAAGATTGAGAGGTGCCCTGTTTTTGCAGGGAAATTAGCCAAATATAATGTTACCTAACTAGGTTTCCTGCAAGTAGGTCTAATTCTAGGGCTTCATCACAGGTTTCTTCCAGGTGTGTCTCGTATCCAGCCTTGTGGAAGAAGGGTGTCTCGTATACAATCTGGGTTGAATAAGATTTTGGTCAGAAGGTTGCTGGTGTGGCTGTGAAGACTTTGCAAAGGACCTAAGAAGAACCTTAACAAAGAGGTGGCTCCAAGAACAGAATCGACCTTAAAGCTGATTTGTGATCTCAGGTAAGTTTTCCTTGCTTCTGCATTAACACTGGCATCATTTGAATTTTTCCTTTATATTGATAGGAAAATCTACACAAAGGGTTTGACAATTGACATCTGGAGGTTACTGTCCTCTTTTAGAGTTTTTAAAGGAGACTATGGTGCTTTCACCATATGAAGTGAAGCCCTAGTGATATCAAGCTCATCTGATGAGTCTTATTAACTGGGAACTAGCATTTGAGCCGTGTTTCACTAGAACTAAATAAGAATGAAACTATGCCTCTTCTTTGACAAAGCTAGCATGAATACTGAAGCTCTGGTTGCCATACATTACTTTGAGCACAACATTATGTGATGAAAAAATCCCTTCATACATACCCAAAATTATAATTGAATGCTAGTCATACAACTGTAATTACAAGCTCTAGACAAATCTTCATAGATATGTCTAGGTCATAGGAGGAGTATAACAGCAGGATTTTAGAAAATTGGCATCTATTTTTTCTCACCATGTTCCAATGCAACTAGCTTCATATGATGAAGAAAAGCCTTAAATATATTAGGTGTGGTTCTACTTTCCTTTTTAGCACATACTAGAGATGATTTACCATATTGCATATTTGTTCTATCTTTTATATCTTTTTTTTCCAAACATAATAGTGATAAACATGTGAAAATATTCATATTCATTCCAATATATCTTTTCCAAACATAATAGTGATAAACATATGAAAATATCCATATTCATTCCAATATATCTTTTCCAAACATAATAGTGATAAACATATGAAAATATCCATATTCATTCCAATATATCTTTTCCAAACATAATAGTGATAAACATATATCTTTTCCAAACATAATAGTGATAAACATATGAAAATTTCCATCTCAAAATTTGTAAAATTGTCATCTACTTTATTCTGTAGGTACATTTGATAATAGTCATAAACATATGAAAATGTCCTTAGATATAGGTCCATCTCAAAATTTGTAAAATTGTCATCTACTTTATTCTTTAGGTACATTTGATAATTGTGATAAACATATGAAAATGTCCTTAGATATAGGTCCATCTCAAAATTTGTAAAATTGTCATCTACTTTATTCTTTAGGTACATTTGATAATTGTGATAAACATATGAAAATATCCTTAGATATAGGTCCATCTCAAAATTTGTAAAATTGTCATCTACTTTATTCTTTAGGTACATTTGATAATTGTGATAAACATATGAAAATATCCTTAGACATAGGTCCATCTCAAAATTTGTAAAATTGTCATCTACTTTATTCTTTAGGTACATTTGATAATTGTGATAAACATATGAAAATATCCTTAGATATAGGTCCATCTCAAAATTTATAAAATTGTCATCTACTTTATTCTGTAGGTACATTTCATAATAGTATAAAATTGTCATCTACTTTATTCTGTAGGTACATTTCATAATAGTGATAAACATATGAAAATATCCTTAGATATAGGTCCATCTCAAAATTTGTAAAATTGCCATCTCAAAATTTATAAAATTGTCATCTACTTTATTCTGTAGGTACATTTCATAATAGTATAAAATTGTCATCTACTTTATTCTGTAGGTACATTTCATAATAGTGATAAACATATGAAAATATCCTTAGATATAGGTCCATCTCAAAATTTGTAAAATTGTCATCTACTTTATTCTATAGGTACATTTCATAATAGTGATAAACATATGAAAATATCCTTAGATATAGGTCCATCTCAAAATTTGTAAAATTGTCATCTACTTTATTCTGTAGGTACATTTCATAATAGTGATAAACATATGAAAATATCCTTAGATATAGGTCCATCTCAAAATTTGTAAAATTGTCATCTACTTTATTCTGTAGGTTCCAATATATTAGATATAGGTCCATCTCAAAATTTGTAAAATTGTCATCTACTGGTCCATCTCAAAATTTGTAAAATTGTCATCTACTTTATTCTGCAGGTACATTTGAATACAAGCTTTCTAGGCATATCCCCAAATACCTCTCATATATTATATACAAGACCTCTCATATATTATATACAAGACCATTACAAATTTGGAAAACTACTACCAATTTCCTTCTTACCATCTCTGATTGCAACTATAACTGCAGGTACATTTGAATACAAGCTTTCTAGGCATATCCCCAAATACCTCTCATATATTATATACAAGACCTCTCATATATTATATACTGCAGGTACATTTGAATACAAGCTTTCTAGGCATATCCCCAAATACCTCTCATATATTATATACAAGACCTCTCATATATTATATACAAGACCATTACAAATTTGGAAAACTACTACCAATTTCCTTCTTACCATCTCTGATTACAACTATAACTGTAAAAGTTTTGAACAAATGCTAAGAGAATGCTAAAATAATATTATATCCGCAATGTTCTTCTTGACAGTTTCTATTGCTAGACATCAATAGATGTAATGATGTCACTACTTGCATATTTCCTATATCTAAGGACCAACATGTTGCACGGTCTGATATTAAATGAAAATATGATCATAGGACCACAGTCAACAACCTTTCCACTTCCACCCTTTACCAAACTTTTATCCCTAATTGAATGCTATACCAATTTCCTTCTTACCATCTCTGATTGCAACTATAACTGTAAAAGTTTTGAACAAATGCTAAGAGAATGCTAAAATAATATTATATCTGCAATGTTCTTCTTGACAGTTTGTATTGTTTAGATAGCAATAGATGTAATTACAAGCTCTGGACAAATCTTCATAGATATGTCTAGGTCATAGGAGGAGTATAACAGCAGGATTTTAGAAAACTGGCATTTATTTTTTCTCACCATGTTCCAATGCATCTAGCTTCGTAAGCCTTAAATATATTAGGTGTGGTTCTACTTTCCTTTTTAGCACATACTAGAGATAAGAACCTAGGTGTGGTTCTACTTTCCTTTTTAGCACATACTAGAGATGATTTACCATATTGCATATTTGTTCTATCTTTTATATCTTTTCCAAACATAATAGTGATAAACATGTGAAAATATCCATATTCATTCCATATTCATTCCAATATCTTAGATATAGGTCCATCTCAAAATTTGTAAAATTGTCATCTACTTTACTCAAAATTTGTAAAATTGTCATCATCTTTACTTTTGAATACAAGCTTTCTAAGCATATCCCCAAATAAATATATGACAAGATCATTACAAATTTGCAAAACTATTACCAATTTCCTTCTTACCATCTCTGATTACAACTATAACTGTAAAAGTTTTGAACAAATGCTAAGAGAATGCTAAAATAATATTATTATATCCGCAATGTTCTTAAGAGAATGCTAAAATAATATTATTATATCCGCAATGTTCTTCTTGACAGTTTGTATTGTATTGTTTGTGGCATCAATAGATGTAATGATGTCACTACTTGCATATTTCCTATATCTAAGGACCAACATGTTGCACGGTCTGATATTAAATGAAAATATGATCATAGGACCACAGGCAACAACCTTTCCACTTCCACCCTTTACCAAACTTTTATCCCTAAGAAGAACAACAAATAAATTTGCATGGTAACACTCTCACCTATGTAGTCCTTCGGCACACCTGCATATATATCAGACCCCTGAGAAGAACAACAAATAAATTTGCATGGTAACACTCTCACCTGTGTAGTCCTTCGGCACACCTGCATATATTTGATCAGATCCCTGAGAATGATTGATATGATATTACCCGGCCTGGGATTTTCTTTATTGGTTATTATGTCATCTACATAAATACCACAATGTTTTTCTTCTTTCAAACCTCCTCCTCTCAGCACTTGATAGGCCTGGCATATATCAGTGATGACATCTTAGATGCCTCCTTTATTTAAACTGGTCAATTGAATTTTAATTTGTCTTAGCCAACGCTCCCCTGAATCTCATTCTTGATCCCTTATGAATCTACTACATTATGCCCATTCAGGCCTGGAGGAATTCTTTTGTCCCTCAAGGCGATTAGAGGTCCCTTTTAATTGGCAGCAACGTTCATGTTCTATTTATAGACTATAGTTGCCAAAACACTGCTACAGAAGTCGCCACCTAAAATTAGGTAGTAACTGCGCCAAATAGTGGATCCTTAAATATTGAATTTGCAGTGATTAAAGTTATTCCTGCCAAGATTAGGAGCTGCCACTGGTTGACGTGTAACAACTGCATCATATTTTATTATTCACAACTTTCTTACTGAGCGCCCAGCTATTAGAGGACAAACCCATGGGTCCCAGCAGTGGGGAATGAAGAGCTCAATCATGAGTTTTGGGAATCAAATGTGGCCCCCAACAATGGTGATTATAAGAAAGGAAGCACTCAATTTTTTGAATTGTCTTTTATGCAATGCTCAAGCATGTGGGGGTCCCAAGATGGCCAGTCAGAAAAGGGAGCTTCATAAATGTGTGGTCCCCAATAAGAATAAAGAATGCAAACCAACCCAACTCCATGGTGGACTATTCACTTGAGGCAGCTCAGATTGAACTACTAAAGCCACAGTTTCACAGTTTTAGAACAACTTGAGAGCCTTGAAGTGTTGAACAGTGTAATGTTGAACAGTGTAATGAGAATTATTGGGAACTGACAAACAACTTCAAATGGTGGTGTATGGAATTGGGAACATTGGCAATTGAGTAAGGCCATCTCTGCAATTGTCTTATACTTTTATTGATGTAGAAAGTCATCACTAAATTTTAAGGTTATAGAATCTCTAAGATGCACTTCTATTCAACTCAGTGAGCAGGGGAAGTGGATAACCGACATGCTAACTCTCTTTGTCAAGATTCTAAGGTTATCAAATCTGTAGGACGCCTTTCCATAAGGTTATCAAATTTGTAGGACGCCTTTCCATTCAATTGAATGAGCAGGGGAGGTGGATAACCAGTAGACCAACTAACTCTCTTTGTCAAGATTTTAAGGTTATCAAATCTGTAGGACGCCTTTCCATTCAATTCTAAGGTTATCAAATCTGTAGGTTGCCTTTCCATTCAATTGAATGAGCAGGGGAGGTGGATAACCAATAGACCAACTCTGTTTTTCAAGCTCCCCTACTTGAACAAAATTGTCATCATTTTCCAAAATGAGCAGGGTAGGCAGGAGGAGTTTGCAGTTATGCTTATGGTATTCATGATTTGATGATTTTGTTGTTGAAGTCTTATTGAGGTTACGTGTGAAATGTATAGTGTGTAGGATTCATTTGGATTGTGCATGCTTATTTGGTGATGTTATTGATTTTTGTTGGTTTGAAAAATGTAAAAGTTTACTAAAAATATAAATAGCTAGTTGAGGGAAGTGTTTTGGATAGTAAATGTACATATCATTTGATATTTTTTCTGTGAAGTTTTTTTATTAACTTTAGGTGTGAGATGACAATGTGCAGGGTTCACTTGGATTGTAGGAAATAAATTTATACTTGGGAAGCTTATTCTAATTAAAAGATATCAATATCTTAGTTGGAAATGCTTTTGAATGGTGGTAAAAACCTAAAGTTCAAAGGAAGACTTAAATTCCTTGTAAATATTGCTGGACGATTATAATTAATAAAAGATGTATTATTTTTTAAGGAGGGATAGAAATATCCCTCCATAAACTCTTTAAGGATGGCCATGGACATCCTTGAAGAGGTCCCTCGATCTTTTTATGGGTTTTCTAGTTTTTTCTATTCTTAAAGTTATTAAATTGTTATGTTAATCAAATAAATGTTTTAAAAGTAGTTTATGTATTGGTAATTAAACAATTACATAACTATATTTAGTGTGCCTATTGCATTTATTCATGCACTATTGTTAATGGCATTCACTCTTATGCATACATTTTTTATTATTTTTAGCTTTTGTATGTAATTTAACCTTCTTATTATGGAAAAAAAAGTCTTTTTAAAATTTTCTTAAAAATAGAAGATTTAGAACATACCAAATAGTTTTAGAGGATGAAAAATCCTCTAAAACTATTTGGTATGTTCTTGGTATTCATAATGTTATTGATTTCATTGTTGATTTTATTTTATTCATCTCATAAATATAAAAGTTTCCTAAATGAATATAAATAACAAGTTAAAGGAAGTGTTTTAGATGGTAAACATACACATTGTTTGATAATTTTAATGTTGAAGTTTTATTGAGACTAGGTGTGAAATGTTTATTGATAATTAGAATTCATTTAGATTGTGTATGCTATTTAGTGATGTTATTGGTTCTATTGTTGATTTTTGTTAAACTCAAAAATGTAAAAGTTTACCAAAAATATAAATAGCAAGTTGAGGGAAGTGCTTTTGGATAATAAATTTGATGATTTTCATGTGAAGTTATATTAAATTTAGGCATGAAACAAATCTACACTTTGGAAGTCTATTTTAATTTAAAATATATCAGTATCTTAGTTGGAAATGCTTTTGTATAGTGGTAAAAACTTAAACATAAACTTTGAAGGAATACTTAAATTCTTTGTATTTAGATTGCTCAACTTGTGTAGGGGCAGAAATATCCCTTCATAAACACTCTAAGAGGTCTCATTCTTGAAGAGGTCTCATTCTTTTTATGCTAGTTTTAGTTTTTCTATTTTTGAAAATATTAATCAAATAAATGTTTTAAATGTAGTTTATTTATTTATAATTAAACAATTACATTAAATTATATTTAATGTGCCTATTGTGTTTATCCATGAACTATTGTTAGTGATACTCACACTTGCCCATGATTGTATGGGTTTTCTTTTAAGGGTACATCAAACTCCTATGATGTGTCTAGTGTGCTTGTTAATGAATCATGGTAGAGTGACATTAACTTTGGTGTGTGATGATTCTAATGGAACTAGTTTTAGTTTTTCTATTTTTGAAAATATTAATCAAATAAATGTTTTAAATGTAGTTTATTTATTTATAATTAAACAATTACATTACTATATTTAATGTGCCTATTATGTTTAGCCATGAACCATTGTTAGTGATACTCACACTTGCGCATGATTGTATGGGTTTTCTTTTAAGGGTACTCCTATGATGTGTCTAGTGTGCTTGTTAATGAATCATGGTAGAGTGACATTAACTTTGGTGTGTGATGGTTCTAATGGAATATGGCATATATGGTGTACATAAGGGTTAGTGACATAGTATCATACAAGTGTCATGGCTTTTTTGTGAAGCATGCATCATGGTTAGTGTGCATCAAATGCTTATAGTATTCCTAATGTTGTTATGCATGCAATATGGTTAGTGACATTCACTCTTGTGCATGATGATCATGACTTTCATGTGAAGGGTATAATGGAATATAAATCATTGAGTTGTATGGGTTTTATTTGAAAGCTCTTCAAACTCCTATGGTGTGCCTAGTGTGTTTGTTCATGCATTATAGTTGAGTGGCATTAACTCTCTTATTCACGACCATTATATGGCTTTTGTGTGAAGGGTTTAATGATGAATATGTTACAAAAGTTGTATGGGTTTTCTTTGAAAGTTGCATCAAACTCCTATGGTGTGCCTAGTGTGGTTGAGTGACATTGACTCTTATTCATGGTGATTATATGGCTTTTGTGTGATGGGTCTAATGATGAATATGGCTTTTGTGTGACTGGGTCTAATGATGAATATGTTTGTATGGGTTTTTTGAATGTTGCATCAAACTCTTATGGTGTGCCTAGTGAGATTATTAATGCATCATGGTTGAGTGACATTGAATCCTATGCACAATGATTGCATGCCTCTTAAGTGAAGGGTTTAGTAAAATATATGTGATGGAGTTCATGGATCATAATTATTGTATGATTTTTATGTGAAGGGTATAATAATGAATATGTGACATTGCGTTGTATGGGTTTTGTTTGAAAGTTACATCAATCTCTTTTGGTGTGCTTATTCATGCATCAAACTCTTCTAATGTTCCTAGTGTTCTTATGTATGCATTATAGTTAGTGACATTTACTCTTGTACATGGTGATCATGACTTCCATCTGAAGGGTATAATGGCATAATGACATATATTTTATTGAGTTGTATGGGTTTTCATCAAAGGTTCTTCAAGCTTCTATGGTGTGCCTAGTGTGCTTGTTCAAACATTATGGTTGAGTGACATTGACTCCTATTCATGATGATTGTAATTCCTAGTGTTCTTATGTATGCATTATAGTTAGTGACATTTACTCTTGTACATGGTGATCATGACTTCCATCTGAAGGGTATAATGGCATAATGACATATATGTTATTGAGTTGTATGGGTTTTCATCAAAGGTTCTTCAAGCTTCTATGGTGTGCCTAGTGTGCTTGTTCAAACATTATGGTTGAGTGACATTGACTCCTATTCATGATGATTGTAATTCCTAGTGTTTTTATGTATGCATTATAGTTAGTGACATTTACTCTTGTACATGGTGATCATGACTTCCATCTGAAGGGTATAATGGCATAATGACATATATGTTATTGAGTTGTATGGGTTTTCATCAAAGGTTCTTCAAGCTTCTATGGTGTGCCTAGTGTGCTTGTTCAAACATTATGGTTGAGTGACATTGACTCCTATTCATGATGATTGTATGACTTTTGTGCAAAGAGTCTAATGATGAATATGTCACTAAGTTTTATGGGTTCTTTTGAATGTTGCATCAAACTCTTATGGCATGCCTAGTGTGATTGTTCATGCATCATGATTAAGTGATATTGAATCTTATGCATCATGATGATTGTATGCATTTTGAGTGAAGGGTCTAATAAAATATATGTGATGAAGTTCATGAATTGTAATTATTATATGACTTTCTTGGTCAATCATGTAATGAATATAGGAGATTGAATTATATGAGTTTTTTTCGAAGGTTGCATCAAACTCCTTTGGTGTGCTTATAGTATTCCTAGTGTTCTTATGCATTATGGTTAGTGACATTCACTCTTGTGCATGATCATGACTTTCATGTGAAGGTTACATGGGTTTTATTTGAAAGTTTTTCAAACTTCTATGGTGTGCTTAGCGTGCTTGTTCATGAATTATAGTTGAGGGGCATTGACTATCTTTTCCATGATGATTGTATGACTTTTGTGTGAAGGGTCTAATGATGAATATGCCACTAAGTTGTATGAGTTTTCTTCGAAGGTTGCATCAAACTCCTATGGTTTGTCTAGTGTGTTCGTTCATACATTATGGTTGAGTGACATTGACTCTCTATTCATGGTGATTGTATGGATTTTGTGTAAAGGGTCTAATGATGAATATGTCACTAAGTTGTATGAGTTGTTTTGAAGGTTCCATCAAACTCTTATGGTGTGCCTCGTGTGATTGTTCATGCATCATGGTTGAGTGACATTGAATCTCATGCATGATGATTGTATGTCTTTTGAGTGAAGAGTCTAATAAAATATATGTGATGCAGTTCATACATCATAATTATTGTATGGCTTTTGCATGAAGGGTAAAATGATGAACATGCTATATTGAGTTGTATGGGTTTTGTTTGAATGTTATCAAACTCCTTTGGTGTGCCTAGTGTGCTTGCATCATGGTTGAGTAATGTTGACTCTTGTGCATGATGATTATGGCTTTTACATGAAGGGTCTTATAACACATATCATTATGTTAAATGGGCATTGTTCGAAGCTTCTAATGGCATATGATGGCA
The DNA here is from genome assembly GCA_027924645.1 of Cunninghamia lanceolata. NCBI lineage: Eukaryota > Viridiplantae > Streptophyta > Pinopsida > Cupressales > Cupressaceae > Cunninghamia > Cunninghamia lanceolata. The sequence goes on from BSBN01000154.1 coordinate 6,317,334, forward strand.
TTGAGTTGTATGGGTTTTATTTTAAGGTTGCACCAAACTCATATGGTGTACCAAGAATGCTTGTTCTTGCATCAATTGAGTGATATCAACTCTTATATGTTTTTTTGAAGGTTGCATGGCAATTGTATGACTTTCATGAAGGGTCTAATTAAATGTCATTGTGTTTTATGGTTTTTGTTTCAAGGTTGAGTGACATTGACTCTTGTGCATATGATTGTATAACTTTTTTATAAAGGGTCTAATGACATATATTCCATTAAGTTCTATGGGCATTGTTTGAAGGTTCTAATGACATGATGGCATTAAGTTGCATGGGTTTTGTATTGAGGCTGCACCTTGAAACTCCTATAGTATGCCTAGTGTGCTTGTTCATACATTATGATTGAGTGACATTGACTCTTGTGCATGAAGAGTTGAATGAAATTTGTTATTGAGTTGTATGAGTTGTGTGTTTGAAGGTTCTAATGGCATATATAGTCTAATGATAAATATGTCATTAAATTGTATGGGTTTTGTTTTAAGGTTGCATTGAACTCCTAAGTGTGCACAATGCAATTGTTCATGCACCATGTTTAAGTGACATTATCTCTTGTGCACGATCATTGTATGGATTTTGTATGAAGGTCTAAAGAAATATATGTCATTGAGCTCTATCTTATTTTTAAAGCTTCTAATGCAAATATATTGACTTATATGGGTTTTGTTTTAAGGTTCCATCAAACTAATATGGTGTGTCTAGTATGTTTATTCACATATCATGGTTGCATGAAATTAACTCTTATGCATGATGATTGTACAAGTTTTGCATGAATAATTTAATGAAACATGTCATTGAGTTGTATGGGCTTTGTTTGAAGGTTCTAATGTCATTGATTTGTATGGATTTTGTGTGAAGGGTCTAATTATGTCATTGAGCTCTATCTTATTTTTAAAGCTTCTAATGCAAATATATTGACTTGTATGGGTTTTGTTTTAAGGTTCCATCAAACTAATATGGTGTGTCTAGTATGCTCATTCACATATCATGGTTGCATGAAATTAACTCTTATGCATGATGATTGTACAAGTTTTGCATGAATAATTTAATGAAACATGTCATTGAGTTGTATGGGCTTTGTTTGAAGGTTCTAATGTCATTGATTTGTATGGATTTTGTGTGAAGGGTCTAATTATGAATATGTCACTAAGTCGTATGGGTTTTCTTCGAAGGTTGCATCAAACTCCTATGGTTTGCCTAGTGTTCTCATTCATACATTATGGTTGAGTGACATTAACTCTCTATTCATGATGATTATATGGATTTTGTGTAAAGGCTCTAATGATGAATATGTCACTAAGTTGTATGGGTTGTTTTGAAGGTTCCATCAAATTCTTATGGTTTGTCTAGTGTGATTGTTCATGCATCATGGTTGAGTGACATTGAATCTTATGCATGATGATTGTATGCCTTTTGAGGGAAGGTCTAGTAAAATATATGTGATAGGAGTTCATGCATCATAATTATTGTATGGCTTTTGTGTGAAGGGTAAAAATGAATGTGACATTGAGTTGTATGGGTTTTATTTGAAGGTTGCATCAAACTCCTTTGGTGTGTGCCTAGTGTGCTTGTTCATGCATCATGGTTGAGTAATGTTGACTCCTTGTTGAATGCACAAGATAATTGAGGGGGGGGGGTGAATCGATTGTATCATAAACTTCAAACCCTCACAAACATTCAGATCCACATTAAGCATGAAAAATAAATAACAAAAACTGAATCATAACAACATCAAACACAGGACAACACCGGATTTTACATGGAAAACCCAAGAAGGGAAAAACCACAGTGAGGATTAGCTCACAATATAAAGTAGTAACACCAAATTACAAAGGCTTATTGCCAGAGGACTCACTGCCCAAAAGAAAGAGATAGAAGAGGGGGCTCACTGCTAGGGATGAATTGATATAATTGCATCTAACATATGCATGGAGTATAGTTCCAATGAAGCTCAATATTCACCACAGCACAAACATCACCTTTGTAGCAACACTAAAAAATAGTAGACACCTGCTCACTGCATCTAGTAGCCTAACACATGAAAGCTCTCGTTGCACTGATCAAATTTGCATCACACACATCTTGTTCATCGCACACCCACACAAACACAAATCCTTGACACTTATTTATACCATCATCAACCTTGAAATAATTCTCCAAGGTCGGCAACACATCTTAACCTAGAAAATTAAAATTAGGTCTAGACCTAAACATTCCCGTGGAGGAAAGGAATGAATGCGGACCACACCACATCTTAGCATGGACCTAAATCCACTCTTACACATTATTCCATGCTTCCATAATCAACGAAGCACAACTGTAATTAGTGTAAACAACCAAGTCGGCCAAACTTGTGTTAACACTATGAACTTTTAAGTGCATGCTTCCTTAAAACCAAGAGACGACATGTAGACCACACACCAAGCTTGAACATGATCTAGAAACATCCACAATCACTTGAAACCCAACAAAAAACTTTGCAACATCTTTCACTTGAAGAAAGTTCACACTGGAACACTTAGATTACTCTGTCATCAACTGCGACTCAAGAAATGAACTTGCTGAGCGCCAAACCATGAACAACTTTAATTGAAGAAAGATATAGACCTTATAAGCATAAATCCAAAACTGCAAAGCCAAAAACAAATCTACAGAGAAATGCAGAGCAAAACAGTTTCTCCCAAACACCTCTACACAAGTCAGAAACACAGTCCACACTGGTAAACACAACTTTCTCTATACAACAAACCAGAGCACAAAATTTGGAATATAACATCTCTAAACACCTCTGAACAACATATTCAAACTGCAAAAAGTAGATCTTCAATAAGGAAGAAATGCAGAGCAAAACTAGAACATTGCTTTGTAAGTCAAAACACATCTTCAACACATTTTTCCTTTATTAATCAATTTTTTTCAAAAGCACTTGGAAACCACCCACCAAAAGCATATTCCTAACATCCTCAACACCTCTACAAAGCAACTAAAACACCTTCAGCAAGGCAACTTAATCAAATAGCTCATATCATTGCAACATACTTATCTCTGCTCAACCTTATCTCTGATCTCTGCTCAACACAAACTACTCATGCTCTTGCATAATTTCTTAACTCATACTTTTGACACAGTTGACACTAATGACAACACAAGCTTGTTGGCATCAATGACAACACTGATTGCACATACTTGCAACACTCTTGTGCATGATGACTTTATGGATTTTACATGAAGGGTCTAATAACACATATCATTATGTTAAATGGGCATTGTTTGAAGCTTCTAATGGCATATGTTGGTATTGAGTTGTATGGGTTTTATTTTAAGGTTGCACCAAACTCATGGTGTGCCAAGAATGTTTGTTCTTGCATTAGTTGAGTGATATAAACTCTTAAGCATTTTTTTGAAGGTTGCATGTCAATTATATGACTTTCATGAAGGCTTTAATGAAATATGTCATTGTCTTTTATGGTTTTTGTTTCAAGGTGCTTGTTCATGCACATGCATCATGGTTGAGTGACATTGACACTTGTACATGATGATTGTATAACTTTTGCATGAAGGGTCTAATGACATATATTCCATTAAGTTTTATGGGCATTGTTTGGAGGTTCTAATGACACAATGACATTGAGTTGTATGGGTTTTGTATTGAGGTTACACCAAACTCCTATAGTATGCCTAGTGTGCTTGTTCATGCATTATGGTTGAGTGACATTGACTCTTGTGCACGATGATTATAAGACTTTTGCATGGAGGGTTGAATGAAATTTGTTATTGAGTTGTATGGGTTGTGGTTGAAGGTTCTAATGACATATATAGTCTAATGATAAATGTCATTAAATTGTATGGATTTTGTTTTAAGGTTGCATTGAACTCCTATAGTGTGCACAATGCAATTGTTCATGAACCATGTTTGAGTGACATTATTTCTTGTGCATGATAATTGTATGGATTTTGTGTGAAGGTCTAAAGAAATATATGTCATTGAGCGCTATTTGTTTTTTTGGACCTTCTAATGACATATATTGACTTGTATGGGTTTTTTTTAAGGTTTCATCAGACTAATATGATGTGTCTAGTATGCTCATTCACGCATCATGGTTGCATGAAATTAACTCTTATGCACGATGATTATACAAGTTTTGCATAAATAATTTAATGAAACATATGTCATTGAGTTGTATGGGCTTTGTTTGAAGGTTATAATGTTTTTGTATGGGTTTTGTTGAAGGTTGCATCACACACCTATGTTGTGCCGAGTGTACTTGTTCATGCACCATGGTTAATTGACATTGGCTTTTGCATGAGGGTCTAATGAAATTTGTCTTTGATCTCTATGTGTGCTTTGCTTGAAGGTTATAATAGCATACATGTCATTGAGTTATATGGGTTTTGTTTTAAGGTTACATCAAACTCCTATGGTGTGCCTAGTGTGATCGCTCGATCATGCATCTTGCTTGAGTGAAATTGACTCTTATGCATGATGATTGTATGCCTTTTTTGTGAAGGGTCTAATGAAATATATGATCGAGTTTATAGATCATGATGATTGTATGGCTTTTACATGGTTGTATAGATTTTCTTTAAAGGTTGCACTAAACTCCTATGGTGTGCCTAGTCTACTTGTTCATGCATCATGGTTGCATGTCATTCTCTTGTGCATGATGACTATAAGGCATTTGCATGAATGATCTAATGCAATATATGTTGTTGAGTTCTATGGGGCATCCTTTCAAGGTTCTATTGAGTTGTATTTGGTTTGTTTTAAGGTTGTACCAAACAACTATGGTGTGCCTCATGTTCTTGTTCATGCATCATAGGTGAGTGATATTGACCCTTCTATATGATGATTGTATGGATTTTGCATGAAGCCTCTAATGAACTGTATCATTGAGATGTATGTACTTTGTTTGAAAGTGCTTGTTCATGCATCATGGTTGCATTTATTTTTTGTGAATGCTTGAATGAAATATATATATCATTGAGTTGTATGGGATTTGTTTGAAGGTGCTTGCTCATGGTACACATCATGGTTGTTGAAGGGTGTAATGATTTTAGTTCTATGGCCATTTTTGAATATTCTATTAGCATGTGATGGCATTAAGTTGTATGGGTTTTGTCTTAAGGTTACACCAAACTCCTATGGTGTGCTTAGTGTGCTTGTTCATGCATTATGGTTGAGTGACATTAACTCTTGTACAAGGTGACTGTACAAATTTTTTGTAAGGTCTATTAAGTATATGTCATTGAGTTGTATGGGCTTTGTTTGAAGGTTCTAATGGCATATATATATATGCTCTAATGTCAAATATGTCATTTATTTGTATGGGTTTTGTTTTAAGGTTGCATCAAACTCCTATGGTGTGCTTAGTGTGCTTGTTCATGCATCATGGTTGAGTGACACTAAATCTTGTGCAAGGCAACTATACAAATTTTGTGTAGGGTCTATTAAGTATATGTCATTCTCTTGTGCATGATGACTATAAGGCATTTGCATGAATGATCTAATGCAATATATGTTGTTGAGTTCTATGGGGCATCGTTTCAAGGTTCTATTGAGTTGTATTTGGTTTGTTTTAAGGTTGTACCAAACAACTATGGTGTGCCTCATGTTCTTGTTCATGCATCATAGGTGAGTGATATTGACCCTTCTATATGATTGTATGGATTTTGCATGAAGCCTCTAATGAACTGTATCATTAAGATGTATGTACTTTGTTTGAAAGTGCTTGTTCATGCATCATGGTTGCATTTATTTTTTGTGAATGCTTGAATGAAATATATATATCATTGAGTTGTATGGGATTTGTTTGAAGGTGCTTGCTCATGGTACACATCATGGTTGAGTGACATTGACTCATGTGCATGATAATTTTATTACTTTTATGAAGGGTGTAATGATTTTAGTTCTATGGCCATTTTTGAATATTCTATTAGCATGTGATGGCATTAAGTTGTATGGGTTTTGTCTTAAGGTTACACTAAACTCCTATGGTCTGCTTAGTGTGCTTGTTCATGCATTATGGTTGAGTGACATTAACTCTTGTACAAGGTGACTGTACAAATTTTTTGTAGGGTCTATTAAGTATATGTCATTGAGTTGTATGGGCTTTGTTTGAAGGTTCTAATGGCATATATATATATATATATATGCTCTAATGTCAAATATGTCATTTATTTGTATGGGTTTTGTTTTAAGGTTGCATCAAACTCCTATGGTGTGCTTAGTGTGCTTGTTCATGCATCATGGTTGAGTGACACTAAATCTTGTGCAAGGCAACTATACAAATTTTGTGTAGGGTCTATTAAGTATATGTCATTGAGTTGTATGGGATTTGTTTGAAGGTTCTAATGGCACATATATATGCTCCAATGTCAAATATGTCATTTATTTGTATGGGTTTTGTTTTAAGGTTGCATCAAACTCCTATGATATGCCTAGTGTGCTTGTTCATGCATCATGGTAGAGTGATATTATCTTTTGTCAAGGTAAACTTTAAGAGTTGGCCCCTAGAAAATTCTATAGAAATCCTGGCAAATCCCCTATGTTGCGATATAATTGACTTGGTGATTTGTTCCAAAAATTGAACTAAAGTCATAGAGAGGGTGGTTATTTTATGTTTAATATCATTTTAAAAATAAATTCTTAGCAATTTTGAAGCCCAAAATTCATTCTTGTTTTAATCAGATTGGCAAATGAGGACCTAATTTTTTCATAATATATTAATTTAGTTGACAAAATAAGGCTAAATTTTTCCTATTTTTTAATTGAGGTGGCAAATATAGGCCAAATTTTTGATAATATTTTAATTGAGGTGGTGAATTAACACCTAATGTAATATAAATTTTTAATCATAGTGGCGAATTAAAACCTAATGTAATACAAATTTTTAATTGTAGTTTTGTACTTTTTGTTTCTAGTTAATACTGAATTAATACTGATTTGAAAGTTAGTTTTAATAAAAAGATCCAGAGCACCTATACTATATTAATATCAAAAGTCATCAAAAATTACATTGAAGGGCTCCACAAAGCTAGAAAAGGCACTAGGACCACCATGAAAGCATACAGGGATACGCTTTTACAGTCAGATAATCAAAACTAGAAAGGGTACTTAGGCACTACGACCCCCATGAAAGCATACAGGGATAAGCTTTTACAATCAGGTAATAAAAACAAAAAAACATCATACACTTAATACCAACCAAAGGTAGTACTAAAATTGAGAGAACACATCCAAAATACCACACCACATCAAGACACTCACACCCTTACTTAGGGTCTTAAGAATCCATAGTGTCATCAAGATGAGGCAAACGAAAACAACATATTAGTATTCCTAGGCAAAGGAGTAGCATCTGGCACATGCATTTGCAGGAAGTAAATGGAATTAAATATCTCTTTTACACGAACATCGAATCTTGGTGGTAACTAGAATTTGTGCATTTCTAGCAACAAATTTAGAGCACTCCCACAACCAAAATGAAGCCCCTTTTGTTGAGTGTTATAAATGCATGCCATAGTAGGAGAACTTTGAAGGAGTTGGATGGAAAATAAGCCACCCAAAGGAGCCTCGCCTTCATACATGTAGTTTTCCATCGCTAACTAGAGTTTTTCTACAGTGACAAGATATTGATGAATGGAAGAGAAGGCTAGAGTTTCCATGAACTCTGTGTCCTGCACCAGATCCATCATGTTGGAGAGAAACATGGAAACAAGCTCTGAGTAGAGAAGCACACGCGAGAATTCCTGCAACAAACCTTCTCCAACCACACAACGTATTGCAAATTCAACCATAACACAATTAAAGTCGAAACCCTTCTACAATTTGGTGGAGTCATAGTCCCCTAATTCCATGGGTTCCCATTTCTAGGGATGGATATAAATACGATAATTCTTTATAACATTCTTCATGGTTATGCAGAGAGAGTAGTGCAAATATGAGGTTGGGGAATAAAGTAATAGGTGGAAGTTACAATTGAAAACCCAACAACCAATGATATTTGAAGAGAATGTCTCCATTAATACACACAAGTAGTATTGGACCTAATGCACTGATGACATGAAATAAGATATCAAAGATTCTAAAAATAAATGCGAATTTACTCCCAAAACAATCGTGAGCAAAGATGACATTGTGTGAGTATATATTGCATCACATAATCAATATTTCTAATTAATTCCACACATGTGAACTATCATCTGTGATATTGTAATCTATAACATTTGCATTTAACTATCTGTCCAAATGGTTTTTGAGATGCATACAAATAATATCTGGACATCTGTAATATTATGTCAAATCCAGAAGGCCATCCTTTCACTCAAATTATTACATCGATGGGATTACTTTATTCATATTTGCTTTCTTCAATTTAAATAAAACATTCATTTAATTTAGCTTTAAATTACATAAATGAATACGTATCTAATCACATACCTGACCAACAATTATATTCTTCCTTTGCTATGTTCATTTTGTGGAAATCTTATTGAGCTCTTCAAATCCTATCCTACGAGATCATGGAGCCTCTCTTCTTCTTGTGTTCTCGTCGTAGAAAGATGGCTTTCTATGGACCAGTGTCGCAAAGTAGGTTAAACATTATCTTCAATTTACCTTCAGAAAAGGTAAAAGAGACCATTAAGGAAGTCATTGTCATAGACTACTTGGAACTTGATATCAAGAGTCGTGTCAATTTTGTGTTAGCATCTTATCTCCTGTCAAATGTCCTACGGGTTACACAATCCATGACATCAATGGTATTGGTGGGAGAAATGTTTATCTGATCACAGTCCAGAGTAAGGTTGCATGTAGTGGCAACAATGGGCTGGAACTTCCCACAAGATACTTTACCAGTTGTTGGAGATGAGTTTAGAGGCATCGTTTCTATTGGAGCACTCTGGGAGCTAGAGAATAGAATGATGAGGCTTGCAGAGAATCTTCAAACACTCTGGGAAGTCATACTCATCGATAATTTGGGAATTGCCATTGTGAGTGTTATGGGTGTTCTGGATGAAATGAGAACTCCTTCCATTAGTTCTCATCCCTTTGTAAACAAAGTTCATTTTGAGTGCGCTCGTTGGGTGGCACTATTTCTTCTAGGTTTAGCCCACAATACCAACCGCAATAGAGCTTAGAGGAAGGTTACTAAGTTTTTAGTAATTAGTATAAAATTTTGTAAATATTATACTAAATACTATAGTTTTTTGTAAACCATTTAGTAGTTTTAAGACCTTTACTTCAAAAGACAAGCAACTTTAAGTTCAACTGTTCAAGTCTTGGACACATGTAATATTTTTATGAAGCTCAAATATATATACAACTCTAATACAAGTTATTTTAATATAGTTATTTCTATTTGCCCCTTTGAAAGAATGATTGCATTTGAATTATAGTTATTTTAATATAGTCCCACCAACTGACATGTCACCTTAGCTAGCCAATGGCATTGCACAACTATGCCAACTTAGCATTGGATTTATGGTTCGAGAGGAATTTATTAAATTTTAACTCAGTTAAAACTTAAAGTGCAATTTCCCTATTGACTTTTGCTCCTACAAATTTGATGGATAATGTGCCAACTATATAACCTAGATCTAGGTCATGCCAACCTTTTGACCTATCGGGCAATGGTGTTGCAACCTACCCTGACCAACACCCATCTTTACTTTGACACTGTATGCTGTTGATGTGGTTAAATGGTTTGATCCGATGGGGTGGGATCAATACAATGTCTAAATGAAATGACATGGAAGATCTTATCGAAATAAGACCTGGTTGAAATAATTACCAAAAAATAATGTAAACACCTAAATAAATGCATGCACGCTCATAAAACTAGCCAATGGCATTATGGGTCATGGCATGTCCTAATGAGGTCAAACAATTTGAAAAGATGAGAATTAAATGGCATGCAAGATCTTCACACAACAATCTATGATGCATAATTACCCAAAAACAATATAATTTTGCACATAAAATGAAATGCATAAGACTACACAAAAGGACAGCATTGCCGCAAGCCTCAAGAACTGAGCTATTGACCAATCATGTGATTGCCTGCCCTCATCGACTTACGTTTTTACTACTAGCAATGACATGCATTGCTGAGTTTAAATACTTTGATCCAATAGGGTGAGATGAATATAAAAAGGGAATTAATTGAGATGTAAGATCTTCTCACAATAATTAAAGATTTTCTTAGAGTAATTACAAAAAAATGTAATTCTCGAGGAAATGACGGTACGGTGGGGTAGGAGGCCACTCCAACTGAGCATTGATGATGTTAAATAATTTCATTTGATGGGGTAAAAGATGTGAATTAAATGACATCTAAGATATTATCGAAATGTAATCACATGTGAGCAATAAATGCATATAGCATATCAAAATTATGAATTTACTTTCAATTTGCATTCTAATTAAAATTTACTTGCGAGACATTAATTGAATAGCATTACATGTAGACAAGTGGAGATTTTTAACAAGCCCATATGTACTTCAACTTGCCTAATTTGACACTCTAGTGAGCCTCCATTAATAATCAACACAAATAAATGCATAAGCCCATTTAATTTTATGTTTATTTCGTAGCACACATGTAAGAAGAGACATTAAAAACAAGTTTGAAAGTTGAGGTATTCCTATAGCAGTCAAAACAGGAAACAATTGTAAGGAGTTATGATGTTTATCATAGAAGCTATGTGGAGAAGGTAATTCAACTTTTAGTTGTGTTTGATTTTTTTCATTAAATAGTCAAGTTCAATAGTTGTTTTTAACAATAGTCCAAAATGTCTTTTTTATTTATAATAGTTTATTTGCACTACATTTCTGGGCTACACAAAATGTTATCTATTTCCAATGATGGGAATGAAGAAAGCAATGTGGTTTTGTGACTTCAAATTATTCAACAATTTTGAGAAAGTGAGACATGTAAATACTAAATGCCCATTTCATTTTTAGTTATTGTTGTTTTAAAATCACAAATACATTACAAGCTCTATAAATACTAAAATTAAATCTATTCTAAGATTATCTTAAATATATGTGTAATATATATATGTGAAATGTATAGACTACAATACAAAGATAACTACTACAAATTTGACTTTAGTCTTAATAATAATAACCTTCTCAAAATTCCTTGTCTACAACAAAAACTTGACTTTAAAACTTGGGTCTGATGACAAATTTAGTTAGTCGGTGAGGTAATGGATGAGACTTTCCTTCAAGATGGTGATAACCCCTATCTTCTATGTATCTTGCCATGCTATGGATAATCTTCTCTATATCTACATTTGGTTTGGTTTCTTGCCAGCTTGGCATAGGTGTCCAAATGATTGAAGGGTACCACTTCAAGCCAATCCACCAGATACCCTTCTCCTTCATACCCCTTATATATTGTTTTACCCTAGTAATATCTAGCTAAAAATTTGGACAACATAAAGGCTCTTTTCTTTTCAATCTGGGTGTGAGCTCATCTCGTCGATTCTTACAATGGTCTCTACTATTTGCAATATGTAGTAACATTCCTTCAGTTACCTCAATCACTTTATCCTTGGTGTCTTGCATCATGTCGATGGTTTTTTATTAGTTGTAAATCTATATAGATTATGGAACACCTCCCTCACCAGAATATGTTCCCCTCTTATCATAATTTTTGCATCTCTCTCCATGTTTTCATACCTCTTCTTCTCCAATCCTCTTTCTATTTTCCCTTGGACAAAAAAACAAAATGCTCTCAATTGAACATCTCCCATGTGCGGATTATGATTCTAGTCTTTATCATCAGATTAAATAAAGTTATGCAAATATAACTTGCATAACAGATTCTTTTCTATTTCAACTTCACTTCCTAAATAAGATTCACAAAATTCTATAGGTGTGTCCAAGTTTTCTAATGATCCTTCAATCACCCTTTTTATCTGTAGCTTGTGAAATTGCATGAACTCTTGCAGGGGGCCTACACTATAACATTTTACTTGCAAGCATTGAAATTAACTAAGTTATGTCCCTCAAAACCCTATTTTCCTCATTCAACTTTTCATTTTCTATTTTTTCCTTTGTCAATTGCTACAATTTCTCCTTTTGATTAGTATATGTAATGAACCAATTTTTTTAACTTCTCTAATTTGCTCTCATGTAACTCCTTTATAAGATGTGTTTCTTTATCCTTTACCTGCATTACAATAACTTCTAATTATGTAACTTTGTTTTTAAGTGCCCTTATCTCGTCTTCTTGTTTCCTGATCAACCCACTGGCCTCCTCTAACTCCATCAGTCCTGTAGCAGACTCATTGATCCCTACTATAGGTCCATCCTGTTCAATATCTTCAACAACTAGATCAACAAGTTCTTCACCTTGTTCTACCATAACTACCCTAGCTACATGTAGCACTGATTTAGGTTCTCCTAGAATAGAGCCTTTAGGCATTTTCACTATTGGATTTTGTATCACAAAATATTTAGCTACAAGTATTCTTCTCTTTCATTTAGTGCTCCATGACACTATTTCCTCCAAAATCTCCACCTCCGAATCAGATTGATCTTGTTTCTCCATTTACTGGCCATGGCTGCTAAATTCTTATGTCTCGTAGATGACCTTATATTCAATTTTGGAGTAGGGGATTTTACGTGTTGTTCATCTCCATGTTCAGATTATTCTTTCCAAATATTTTGTCTCATTCAATTTCTAGTATATCCTATTGTAGCTATAGAGGGCCTTGCTTTATCTCCTGGAGCAATACCTGTAGGAGGTATATTACTTGTTTCGATATGTGCATCATGGAGTATAGAAGTTGTGGCTGCTCACATTCATAAGGTCAAGCAAATAAATAAGGAATTAAAGGGGCACATTGCCTAGCTCCACTCATTTGTTAAGGGGTTGGTTGCCCCTGGTGTACAAATAACAAAGGTACCAGCTACATTGATGCAGACTTGGTTCACTAAACTTTTGGAGAGTGGAGAGAAAGTGATCTGGATAGCATTTTCCAATTGGGATACCCTGGCCCATATTCAGACCAAGCTAGATCAATTGAAGAAGGAATGTGCTACGAGGCTTGACAAGAATGATCAAGACCTCAATAAACTGATAAATTCTAGGAAGCTGAAGGATAAGGTGTTGCTCAAGCACCACATTTTGACCTTGCAAACAATGCATAAGATATTTAAGTGGATAAAGGATTTGAAATTTGAAGCAGATATCCTTAAAGGATGTAGACTTAAAGCAACATACATAAGCACAAAAGCGCATGACCTATTGACGGATGAAGTGGAGATTCTTGAGGAGTTGTTGGGAAATTAGGTGAGCAAAAAGGAAACCTATGATGAGCAAGTCTCCATAGAGACATTCAAGGCTCGCTTTGATCTAATTTTGAGGGACCATATTCAAAAATTTTCAGAGAAGGCAATAGATGAAGTGTTGGAATTGTCTATGAAGCTAAAGACATATAAACGTAAGTTGGAGAGTATGACAAATAAATGGGTATCCATAAGTGATCAACTACAGGTGCAGGAGTATGCCAAACTTAAAGCACATCAGTTTGACAAGACAAAAATGGATGTAGATATAAAATCTTATGATATCTATGCGAGGTTGGACTTGGGAGGAATTCTAGTTGGTGAAGATTCATCCGAGCCAGAGGAATAGGTTATCCATAAAGATGCGGATGTAAAGATACCAGGGTATATTCCATTTTTGCTAGTTGTACTCCACCAATGATTCCCAATCAGCAATCACGTGCCACATTTTTTGACCATTGATGCATTGTAACTGATCTTAAGTCCTTGTTCTATAAAAGGGCCTAGATCATCTTGTATTAGAGAGATTGAATTGATGAACTTTTTGAGCACTGAGCTTGTTAATTGTACATCTATGTGGCTTTCTCATGGTTCTTTCTCACAATCAGTGTAAATGTGTATATTCCTTGCATATATAATGAAAATGAGGTTCCATATTACTAGTACATCGTAAATCTTGAGTAATCTTCCATTATTCTTAGTCTGTAATGGTGAATTGTTGCATTCTTTTGAAGTGCATTTGCTTGGTTACTTGCTACTAATCGCTTTCCTTGAAGATTTGCATCTCTCTTACGTAGCTATGAATGTTTCTGGTGAAGTATGAGTAGATTTACTTTGTTTCATGATTATATCAGGATATGCATGTGGATTATTGGTAAAATTCAATTAGTTTAGGATCTTACTTCTTTAACTCAATCTTTAACTCTTCATTTTGCAAAATATAGTGAATAAATACAAATAATAGTTTCACATATCTAGAGCAACTATGACTGGATGAACGCGAATAATGATAAATCATATCCAACTGATCATAAATATCAATGAAGTGCATGTTTTAAAGAACACCTTTAGGTAAATTCATGGTATATATGAAAAGATTAGTTCAGACAGAGAATATAGTTTTAGAAGAACTAATCAAAGTTAGGATAATTTCAGAAGAACTAATCAAGTTGAGATAGTTTTAGAAGAATTGATCAAAGTGTGGAGTGCAGGAAAAATCAGGTTAATAAGATCAAGCATTACAACAAAACCCAATATCCTACCTCCTTCAAGAAATCTATCTAAATGATAGAAAATGAAAGTAAATCAAAGAACAATGTCACCTAGATTGTGTTGATTCCTTGGTTGAATGTGGATTGCTTCTCACTAGTGAACAACCATAGTTGCCAAAGCTGCCATGATGATAGATGATATGCTCAAACTGCTTAATGGATGCTCAATGGATGTGACATGCATAAGACAATGATCTGGATGCTAAGGATAGTGGGTGATTGGAATGAAATGATAGGGTGTATATATAGCTCTCAACTAAGATTGATCAATGGTGGAGAAAAGGTGGTCGAATGGATGGTTGAGATAATTCAAGAGGCATGGATGAATGTGTACAAGACATGTGTCCATAGGAAAGCTTTGTTAAATGAGTTAGTTGGCTTGTTGATAAAGATAAGATTGATTTTCTTAAAAATAGAATGCTTTTCTATTTTAAGAGTTGGATGACAAGGATAATTGATTTTTAAACCAATTAAATCATTTTTTGTTTTTAATTTTTGACATACTAAGGACAAGGCCAACTTGTACACATAGAAGAAAGTGATAAAAGAGGGAAATGATAAGATAAAAATAAATTAAACAAATAAATTCATTTAATTTATTTTTTAAATGATGGAGGAAAAAGCTAAATTTAGAAAAATAGAAGAATAAATATAAATTAAATAAATAAATTTATTTAATTTATATGCATGATGAGATAAATAAATAAAATATTAATTTTATTCATTTAAAGAGGTGAAATTAAATAAATTTAGAAAATTTATTTAATTTTAGAAGAATAATGGGATAATTAAATAATTAAAGATTATTTAATTATAGATAGAAAATAGAAGAATAAAGATAATGAAAATAGATGAAATTAATTAAATAAATATAATTTATTTAATTAATGATAGAAGTGGATGGTTTACAAGAAAATGGATAATTGATACAAGTGTGCTACACAAAATTGACATATGCAGTGGTGAATAATGCGACAAATCGATAAATGGTATGAAGGGTCAATTTTGGGTGTCTACACAAAGTTATGTTCAATTTATGCTTATATGTTTAAATCTGAACTAGATATTATAGGATCTGACGCAATTGTCAAGAATATATGTAGATTAGGTGTAATATACAAGACATTTGTGGAATTTGGCCAAATCTAAGAAAGAATACAACTGTAAGGTGTAAGTCCCCCAAAATGGTACAACATATCACATCAACCCTTGAGTGACTATCAGAAGGTCAAGACCTGACTAACAGAGACTTGGGACATCAAATCCTCATGGATCTTGAAGTCTTTCAAGATGAGTAAAGGTTTGTGATATAAACTTATTCACGTGTATGTGACTAACAACCACATCAATAGTTACAACTTTTACAAGTGGCCCAAAATAAATATTTAATGTGGCTAAACACATCTCCTAGATACCTCACAATTTTTATTTTTTTTCATTAATTAATATTTCATTTTTATGCAAGGTTTACAACACACCTTTTACTAACATTCTACCACTTGTATACATTGCATAAGGGTCAATCAATGAAATACATCATCATAGCCATACATGAAACCACATGAATCTCCAACATGCTCTCTTGCCCCATCAAGATACTTGCAATAAAACCAAGGTGACCATCATCTCAAGCATGAATTCCTCTCATCGTCCAACATGCCACCTATGGAAGAAAAGGAACATGCTAAGGTGAAGATGCACCAAATCAAAAGAACACAAGAATCAAATCCAAGTGATAACAAAGTCTCCAAATTGTTGTCAAAGGTAAAAAAACCCACATGACTAGAAATAGCACTCACACCATATGTTAATACATCCAACCATCCATACCTCATAGGTATCAACAACATCAGTAAATTTATGCCAACAATATGTCCAAACCATATACCACAATCATAAGCTCCCTGTATTAAAATCTATCAATGAAGAACATACAGATCTAGGAACTCCCATTACACAAGTAATGTCAAATTTGAAAATAGATCAAGGAATAATAATTCTACCAATCAACACTCAAACCAAGGTATGAATAATGATCAAAACTATGTAGTGCCAAGAAAAATCACAATGATCCACACATGCAACATAAATTACTACATACTCCCTCACAACATGCCACCATAACCCTCCCAAATCATATAACATGAACCTCGAGGAAGTAACCATTGAACAAAGAGAGAAAACTTGTAAATCATATCATGTCCTTCTACCAACACCTCAAAGTGCTAAGCTATGTCAAGTATGATCTTCTTTACAACCCCAAATGAAAAACCTTAACAACACCCAATCATTCAATCTCATAGATCAAATCAACATATGTATCATGTAATAACAACATAGATGTAATCCTATCAAACCAAGGAAGATCAAACTCATAACCATTCCTAAAAACTAGGAATAAGTCCAGTCACATCTCCTATATCCTCATAAATGTCATCACAAATCAACTCATATGCACAAGGAGACAACCATGCCAACACCCCTCAAATGAACCCTCCAGAACTAATAACCAAAGATCAAGATCCATATCCATGAGAAGATAAAGCATAAGATAAAATGCATCTAAAAGATGGGAAATATCTCTAAGAAGACAATCTGCTGATTATACCAAGAGTAGGGAATGAGAATATTCCTCTAGGATACACCAAGCCATAATGACTCTCTCCAAGAACAATCTTCTCTAAGGTCCATGAACTCATGTTCATATCTAGGTGTAGGCTCCTTAATCTTCTTGTTGAAACCTCCAAAGAGTAACTACCTCAACAAATAACTCTAATCCTAAGAGAACTCTAGCCTCACCCAAGTCTCCAAGTATCCATGAGAACCTACAACCAAACAATCCATGCTAAGCTCCAAATGCAACACTACATTATCATGAAGCTCCCAAGCACACAACCAATGTACTCAATACCAAGAAAACCAACAAGATCATTGTCAAAGCTCCAATTGTAGAATCAGGAATCCAATCATGATTGTTATCAGAAAAATGGGAATAATATAGATATATCAATATAATCCAATAACTCAATAGAAAATGAAACAAATAAGATCAAACACAAAGAACACAATACCTTGCAAACCTTTCTATTTTGTGGCTTCCATTTGTCACCTATCTTGAATTGATCTCGTGTATGAATAGAGCCCTCAGAAGGTGCACTTCCTTGCTTTTTTCCAAGATGACAATGGAGAATGGTAGTTGATAGGTTTGCAATGAAGAGAATGTTCACAATGCAATGATAATGATGATAATGGTAACAATTGATCTCAAGCTATGGAGTGATTTGTGCCAAAGGCGCATTGTGATTCCTACAGAGTAAGTTTATAAAAAGCTTGGATTATTCAAATGGAGGAATAGGGGTTGTACTTATAGATTTGTGAGAAAGAAGATCAATAGTGTATAATGAATAAGAAGATCAACGGTTGAGGAAACTTGCGAGGATGTGCACGAATAGGGAGAGGACAAGCATCTTGCTCTTTCATGCATTAGGGGAGTTAACAGAATAGATTGAAGAGTTAATTGAGATGACTGACCAGTTAACAGAATAGGTTGGAGAGATAAGTGGACTGATTAGAGAGTTGACTAAGATGATTGAACAATGAACTCAGATGACCAAGTAGTTAACTATTTTGATTGATGAGTTAGCTAATCTAACTAGAGGAGAAATACGACATGTGGGTGAGAGAATATTAGCTAATTAAATATTGGAATATTTAATTACATGTGCACGTGGACTAATTGAATTATTTTTGGTATTAATTCAATTTTGGAGGAAATAGACAATTTAAATAAATATTTTGATTTATTTAAATATAGAGAATGAGAAGAATTAATTAAATAATTTGGTATTATTTAATTTAGAATGACTTTAGAAGAATTCGAAAGATATAATTAAATAAATGATTTTATTTAATTTTTGGAGGAATATGAATCAAATAAATAAATTGACTTATTTATTTATTGATAGAGGAATTTAAATGAAATAAATATTTAAAATATTTATTTTGGTAGTCGTGTCATTTTTTGGTGTATACAATGACATCATGATCTAACATCTCCTCTTAGGAGATCACATGCACCAATGTACACATCCTAGTCTCAAGAGAACTTGTATCATGTCAACACTTAAACTAGTATCTAGAGTAAACCAAGACACAATAATAAACATACTCTAAACCAAGGATGAACATCTCCAATCACATGAAGATAGCCATCTCCTAAAAATAGTACCTAAGATATCAAAGCACTCATATTGCATAAGAATAATGATCCAAGAGTTTTTCCATGACACCTAACCATTGTAGAAGATCATCCATCACTAGGTGACTAATTCACATTACTACCAAAGCTCCAACTGAACTATGATATGAGCTATACATGGTATCATGATAATCATCTCCTAAATTAAGATCACCCATGGTCCACACGCACAACTGTAATACCAAAAAATCCATAGTAGAACCAAGATCTCCAAGCCAAGAAGATAAACCATCACTGTCAAAATCTCACACAAACTATGTATCCAAGCTATCCATGACATCATGATAAACATGCTACAAGTCCCAATAACTAAATATCCAGGTACTCTAATAATCTATCCTCTCATCCTAATGCAACATACTAATGAACAGATGACTACAAACAAAGCCAACTAATAAAGTCTGCATCAAACACTAAAATGATCTCATGGATATAGAAAGTCCACATCCAAGTCATAAACCAATGGGTGATCAACCCACAAACCATAACTCATAGATCCAAAAAATATGAAGCATGCAAACTCATCATCACATTAGTAACCTGTAAATTGAGATATCAAAGAAGATAACTTATAGACTCCAAGACTCAAACACTAAATCAACCACAACTTTGATTTGTCAAACAAGTCTAAAAATGAGTAACCATAGTCAAGGAACTAATCAAGCATCCAGGAGATAAGAAAAACCTCCTAAGAGTAAACCACACCACCACCTATAATCATGAATCAAACATCATAACCCAAACTATCAATCACATACATGATCATGTCGTGCTAATGCTCAAATGTACCTGCATAACCATGAAACCATAATAATCACCATCTCTATACCTATACTCAACTCACACAAAACAAGACTCCTAGTCTCACACATGTATCAAACCATGTCCTCAAACTAGGAGACAACATGTGTACCTATCACCATCAAAGTCCAAACTTTGAAAACACTTGTAAACTGGTATCAAGAAGCACCAAATCTTATAACCTTCTATACCATCATACTGGTTTGATAAAACATGTACTCCCTCAAGTTTGTACCCAAAGAATCATCTGAATTCTCATGCAATCACACCCTAAACATCAAGCTCCCACAAGTGATCAGACAAGTACAAACCTCTCTCTACACACCAAACTAGAAGTATACCCATCAACCAAAAACATTTGCATTTCAGTTTGTTTCTTTTCATTTTCTAGTTCTACTTAGGCAGTTCAATAAGTAGCAGTTTCTGTATTTTGGTCTGCATTCTGCTACAGTTGCATTTCAGATTTTACAGAGCTGGACTTAGCATCTACATTCATTCATGCACAACATATCCAAAACTCAAAGCATTTGGATCAAGTACTAGAAAGTTATCGCTAGTAGAAGATCAACTATTTTCTCAGAGTAGAGCATCCTGATAGTCTTAGAGAATTAGCTAAAGAAGAAGGCCTATGGAGCATTTCACAACCTTCAAAGCTTAATGACACATCATTCAATGTTGTTTGGTTCTTGGCCAACCTTTCCTGAGATCCACACATCATTCCATTCATTTGTGGAGAAATTATGTTCATTTAGGTCTGACTTATCCATGTACACACGTTACAACTCTTCATTGGAGTTTGTGATCTTCCTTGGTTGACACGAAGGAATCTTATGTTCCAGACATGATATATATCGATGTAATAGATGCCTAGGAAAGTAGTGATGATCATTAGAATAAGTTCATAGTTTGGATTCTTGGTGACGTAGCTTCAAAGCTATATCTTGTGTATATTCTGATATTCTATAATCAGGCCTGTGAACCCTAATTGTAAGCCCGCATGTTGCTGGCTGATTTGTATTTGAATTCTATGATATACTGAATGACTGAATTTGCATTTGCTTCATATCTTTGAGTTGTTTTCATTGTATTTACTCTAGTTGCATGGCCTGGATAGTTCTCTTTGAGGACCTTCCTAACCGTGACTACACCACTAATCCACTATGTAGTACACTATAAGATATTTCCAATGCCTATTCAAAATTTTAAATCTGATTGCATATGTGAAAGTTATGACCATTTTACCCAAAGTAATTCCAACTTCAGGTACCAAATTTTGACACAAACATCAAAATATAATCACCAAACCTTGTATACCATAGTGTAGTTCTTAGAGAAACCTTTTTGATGCCTATAAGAAGTTAAAAATATGATACCGTGTGTAGAAGTTATGCTCCCTGGAAAAATATTCCTCTAATAAGATGAGGGGGTCAAAAGCAATGCTCTGGTGGTGATGTCTGGCTAGTGGTGGACTGGTGGTCTTTGGACCAGGCATCGATGGTTCTAGTCACAATAGCTAGGATGAGGTGGATTTGGGTAGTGGTCTGTCAGTGACGCGGCCACCCCACCACCCAGGAGGTTAAGCTCTCTACAGGCTGGGCGTGACTACCTGTTGGGCAACTATGTGCCTAGGGGTTAGACCTTGGGAAGCAACCCTTGGGCCTAGGCACTAGTCACCCATGTGACTAGGGGCACGTGCCTACCTAGGCGGTCCCATCATAATTTTTTTAAAAACATTTAAAAATTCATTTTTAGAATATTATTTTTTAAAAATAAAAAATCCATAGATCACCATACTTGTATAGGGATATTCCCCTACACAATACTATCCATATAGTTGTACAGATTTGGTATGTCCGTACGAATTTTTTTTGTAAATATTCTCTACAAATTCCACTAGGGAAAAAATGGGCAAAGATTTTCTATCACCAAATATAGTCAAGTTTTATATGAAAATATAGGTTTTTGAGCCTTTTGGACTCAATGGTGAGGTCTATTTTTCTAATGAGGTCTCCTACAAAATTTCACCTCTAAAACCCCACAAAAATACCCTAATTAAAAATCTATCAACCAAAACTCCATCAAACCCTAGATCTACAACAACCTAAGTCTGCAAACGCACTTGTGACCTTCAAAATGCCTTCATGCTCAACCTACAAGTCCATGGATTCACTATGCATAGCAATCTACTCATTGCAAGGATTATAATATAGGAGCAGCATTGAAATTAATTGAATAACTAAACTTTGACAAGATGAATGTACACAAAGCAAGAGACTCAAAACTATGATAAAATGTATGAGAATGTACAAAGAACTCCTTGTATATGTATGACAAGGAGGAAGTGAGAACATGAGAGTCAAACACTAACTAACCCTCCATAATGTGTGATGCATATAGAACACTTGGGACAAGTGTGAGAGCATGTGTCAAATACTTATGAGGTGAGACAACTAAACCCCTAATGAACTTAAGCTAGTGTGAAACTAGATAGATGTAAACTAGATGACTAAAGACACTTTTCACACTAACAACCCCCCTTATGTGATACTTAGGGAGCAAATAACTGAAAAATAAGTCCTGACAACATGGCCTGATGAGGTACTCATGTACAAAATGAAAGTCTCTCACAAACAGAGTAAAGGAGAAAACCTTGTGGGAAAAACTCCTCTCTAAAAAAGATCTAAATACAAATGACAACTTCATTCACCCCAAGCATACGTCGTAACTCAAGATAACAAGGCAATGCTAAAGGTTTAGTGAAGATCTCAACAACCTGATCCTAAGTAGATAAATACTCTAAGGAAAGAATACCATCCTAGATAAGTTGTCAAATGAAGTGCATGTGAATCTTGATATGCTTCGTCCTCTGATGCTCAACTGGGTTGTGTGAAATGTGAATGGCACTTTGGTTATCACACCAAAGAATAGTAGGAAGATTTGGTGGTAGACCAAACTCTGTTAAAAGCTATAGAAGCCATAGACCCTCCTGGTTAGCAAGAACTACACCTCGATACTCAGCTTCAATGGATGATAATGCAATAACAATTTGCTTCTTACAAGACCAAGCAACTGGAGCTCAACCAAGGTAGAAAACAAACCTAGAGGCTGACTTGCATGAGTCAACATCACCTGCCCAATCTGATTTGATGAAGCCTACTATCTGTGAAGCCCCTGGTGTGTACTAAATGCCAAATGTGTGGTGCCCTGAATATACCTCAAAATGCGCTTGGCTTCCTTCCAATGACTCTCATGAAGGTCATGTGAAAAATGGGAGACAAGCCCAACAACAAAGGTTATATCAGGGCGAGTATGTGTCAAATATAAAAGACTGCCAACTAACTATCTGTACAAAGATGCATCAACACAAGGTGTAGTGCATGGTATACTATCATATCCCCAATTCTACCTCTTATAAACACTTGGGTGATCATGTTAAACCCTTCCTCAAATAGCATAATGAAACAAATATATATAAACTTGAAACAACAGTATGATACAAATATGTATATCTTGAAAGAGCAGTATTATACAGATAAATCTTAAAACAATAATATGAAATAACTTGAAAGAATAGTATGATACAGGAAAGGGTTTGAAATATTACTATCATACTACTATTTCAAGTTATGTAAATGTTTCATAATGTTGTTTCAAAAATGGTTACCATACATGTTACACTAATTGAAGAACAAACAAAGCATACATCTAATTAAGTTGAATGTAAATGAAGAAGGGTATAGGAATCTTATGTATCTATCTATCTCTACAATATATATATATTTCAAGTTATATATGTTTTTTTAAAAATGGTTATAACATAAGTAGGAGTCAACCACTATCACAATTGGCTGTAAGGGAGAGGGGATGATATTTACAGTCACTTTAATTGAATAACAAATAAAGCATACATCTAAGTAAGTTGAATGTAAATACTATACCAAGATTGGGGCTCTTTTGTTACTATACCCACCATATGGTGGGTATAGTATGTGACACATGATATATGGTGGGTATAGTATGTGACAACCTAGTATAGGAAACTTATATATGCTGTTTAAAAAATGGTTATAACATAAGTAGGAGTTAATCATTATCACTGTTGACTTTAAGGGAGAGGGGCCGATATTTAAAGTCACTTTAATTGATGAACAAACAAAGCATACATATAATTAAGTTGAATGAAAATGAAGAAGGGTATAGGAAACTCATGTATCTATCTATCTTTGTAATATATATACATTGAAAGGAGTCTTAAGTTAATAGAAATGAGCCCTTCTTTTGTAATAAGAGTGAGAGTAATTAAAGAACAAACTAACCATGCATCTAATTGAGTTGATCACAAATGATCAAGGGTGTGTGTGCAGTGAAACAAAAAAACATGGTATACTATCACATCCCCAATTCTAACTCTTACAATTAAAAGAATGATACAAACTCAAACAGAAAATTCATAATGTAAGATTGATTGTAATTGAAGAACAAACTAACCATGCATCTTATTGAGTTGTTTGCAAATGATTAAGGGTGTGTGTGCAATGAAACAAAAAATGCATGTTATACTATCATATCCCCAATTCTAACTCTTACAAAAAAAAGAATGATACAAACTGAAACAACAAATTCATACATGCAAGAGTGAGAGTAATTGAAGAACCAACTAATACAACATTATGATACTAATATATAATTGTTCTCATGAATGGAGTTTTCATGAAGCTAAAGCAAGACTAAGTGAATGGTCTACATGCCAAGGTGGTAGGCATTAAGACTCGTAGCGGTAGAATGTTGGGAATTTAGTGACTTCTAAGTGCCTCAAAACTAAGTTCGAAACTTCTTCCGACAATTTCAAAATATAGAAACTTTAATATCTCACAATCCAGGTATGATCTTGAGTCAAAACTCACTCGAGATGTTTACTTAGTAGTTCCGTACCTTTTTGGAAAATTTCAGGTCTATCCAAGCTCAAATGTAGAGTTACTCAAAATAGTAAGTCCTACCATTTTTAGTCCTTTTGGAAACTTGGAAAGTTCTAGACCATTCTTCAAGATAAAGGGTATTCGAAAAGACCAAAACTGAGAATAATAGTAACATTTTGTAGTTGCAAGGTTGAGACACTTTTCCTAACATTCTCCCACTTGTTGAACACCTTGCAAGAGCAAAGGGAGTATTAACACCATGATTTAATTGCTAGGAGCCAAGAGGCCCATAGACTCTGAAAACCATTTGAACTTCTATGTGCTCACGGGTTTTGTCAAGGAATCTACAACATCCGTCCAAGTGACAACTTTCTCCAAGTTTAACTTCTCATCCTCTACCATGTCACAAACAAAATGGTACTGGACATCAATATGCTTAGTCCTTGTGTGGAAAGTAGGATTCTTTGCCAAACATATGGCACTTTGACTATCACAACAAATAGTAATCTTCTCTACATCAAACCCAATATCAAAACATAATCTCTTAAGCCAAATGGCTTCTTTACAAGCATGAGTTTCTTCCATGTGTTAGCTTTAGTAGTGGACAAAGTGACCACAGGTTGCCGCTTACTCATCCAACTAATAGCACAATCAAACATAGTGAACACATATGCACTGGTGGATCTCCTACTGTCAATGTCACCTTCCCAATCTAATACAAAGTGGATGCTAAGGTCCTATAGGATAACCATGATAATATAAGGAATACTCAAAAGTACCCTACAAATATCTGAACACTCTCTTTGATGCATCCCAATGTACCCATCGAGGATTAGCCATAAATTGACTAAGGACTCCCAATGCTTGGGCAATGTCTGGTCTTGTACAAACCATAGCATACATCAAGCTGCTAACTGCACTAGTATAAGGAACTCTGCTCATATCCTCCATCTCTAAAGGAGACTTTGGACAATCTACAATAGACATCTTTGTCCCCATCATAACATGAATAATCAATGGTCTACAAGTTGCCATGTTGAATCTCTCCAACATGGTGTTCACATACTTACTTTGGCCTAACCAAAGTTTTTTGTTAGCTCTATCTCTTTTGATTTCCATTCCAATAATGTACTTGGTTGCCCCTAGAACTTTCATCTCAAACTATGCTAACAACTGAGACTTCAAATTAGAAATCAAACTTTTACCATTCATGATGAAGAACATATCATCAACATATAATGCAATAATGAGAATGCAATCATTATCCATTTTAAAGTAAACAAAATGATTTGATTTTGATCTTAGAAATCCCAAACTCAACACAAAAGCATCAAATTTCTGGTACCACATCCTAGAAGATTGCTTCAAACCATACAAAGACTTTTTCAACTTGCAAACTAGATTTTCTTTACCTTTTACCACATAGTGCTCTAGCTGTAACGTATAGATTTCTTCCTCCAAGTCACCATGAAGGAAATTTGTCTTCACGTCCATCTGTTCAACTTCTAAATCGTATGTTGTAACAAGTGATAATAAGAATCTGATAGATGTTAGCTTTGTAATGGGAGAGAAAACCTCAGCATAATCTATTCCCTCAACCTAGGAATAACCCTTTGCGACCAACCTTGCCTTAAATTTATCAACACTGCCATTTGAACCAAACTTCTTCTTGAACACTTATTTGTATCCAATAGGTTTACGTCCATCAAGCAAGGGCACTAGATCCCAAGTATTATTTTTCTTCAAGGAATCCATCTCTTCTTCCATGGCCTCTTTCCAGGAATCTGCATCACTCATACCCATAGCCTCCCTTACAGTCCTAGGCTCATCAGTGTTAGAAATCAAAGCAAAAATACAATTGGAATCATGGAATGAATAACCAAACCTATCATGTTTTCGCCTTATCCATGTGGACCTCCTCAAAGGTTGAGGTTGAGTTTCTTCATATTCTTCTAAACTTTTAGAGCTACTAGAGCTCTCCTCATCATCAGGTCCAATAGATATCTTTGGTTCAACTTTCTCGAGGGTGGAAGGAAGCTGAACCACATCATCTTTCTCATTTTTTCCTCTGGTTGTAGAACAACAGAAGAATAATTGAGCTCTCTGAAGATCACAATTCTGCTATACAAAACTCTCTCAACCACTAGATTCCAACACTTGTACCCTTTCACACTGATGCCACAACCAATGAAGATACACTTCATAGCCTTGTTCTCCAACTTATACCTCTTATGTTGTAAATATGTGCCTAACCGATGTTGTCATTGATGTCAACATGTTCTTGTTGTCATTGGTGTCAATTGTGCCTTATTTTGTTGCCTGTTCAGGAGATTGGAATGTTGAGGGTATTGAGAAAATTAATGAAGACTCAATGTTCATGGACCTTATGGTTGTGTAGCGGATTGTCAGAGGTTGTTCCAGTTAAGAATTATGAAGTTCGCATGAAGATTTGAAGAAGTTATGGTCATCTGAGTAGAACCGGATGTTGCAGTATTCAGAAGAGACAAAGTGATAGTAAGTTGGTCTGGATTGCTCCACAGTGAAATATTATGGTCTATGGATCTGAAGGCATGTTTGGGAAGTCAGTGTGTATCATCAACTCCAGTGGTTTGTGGTTTGGAGGTCCGCAAGCAATCCTTCTAGTTTGACAGTCATGGTAGACAGTGTTCTTGAGGTTCCAGAAGAAGATACAAATGATTTTGGTAATTTGGTTTAGAGTGGATATTATTGGTGAATTCAATGTGCTTATGGAGGTCTCTGGATCATGTGGCTACTATGTTGGAGGTCTACATTGGAGTTTGAGCTTGTTATTGAAGATTTCCTCTTTGAAGTTGATGTTCTTCCCAGTCTTGGCCGACAGGATGTTCCTAGCATGTTGCGGATGATCTAAGGATCATTTTATGAAGTGTGGCATGTTAGTAGAGGAAGATTCAAGTCTCAGCTATGTTTAGACAATAGTGTAAAGATCCGTGTTAAGTTTGGCTGACCTTCCAAGGTTGATGAAGTGTATAAATACTTGTTGAAGAGTTGTTAAAAATCATCCTTGAGCAAAATAGATTAAATCTGAATAAAGGATCAGAAATAGAACAGAGAAGAAAAGGAGCGAGAGCAGTGTAGAGTGAAAAGTTAGTAAAGAAGAATTTGGGGCAAAGTAGAAGTTTTGTGAGCATTCATTGAAACTAAACCAGGCATGGAGTAGATGCTATTTCACAATTAATTCTTTCTGTTCTAAATAAATTCTATAGGCAATGAGCCTCTCTTTTGAGCAGTGAGCTCTGGGCAGTGCGCCCGAAGGCATGTGCCTTCTATTTTTCTAAAGTACTTTAAATAGGGTACAAATCTTTGTGGGTTAACCCCCACCATAGTTTTTCCCTTAATCGGGTTTCCACGTCAAAATCTTGGTGTCAATTGTGTTGATTATGTTTCTACTCATATGTTGTTGATCTATGCTTTAATGTTTACATCATTAATATGATAGTAAGTTAATAAAGAAGGTTAAAAGTAGAAAAAGCTTATTTTGTGTGACAACTGATTCATCTCCCCTCTTAGTTGTCCAGTCTAATTCCAACAATTGGTATTAGAGCCAGATCCTCTTATAAAAGTTTGACTGCTTGAGGAGATCTAGGATGTTGACCTATAAGAAGGATAGTTTGAGATTTGATGGAACAAATTATTCTATTTGGAAGAATCACACGAAGTGCCATTTGCAATGCATGGCCGATGCCTATTGGGTGATAACCAGTGTCGAGTATAAACCTCCAGAGAAAGGTCCTTCAACTCCAGACCAAATCAAAGATGCTAAAAATAACCTTCGAGCTAAAGAAGCCTTGTTGAGTGCCCTGACTAATTCAGAAATGACAAATGTCTTTGGTCTAAAAAATGCTCATGAAATCTGGAAAAAGTTGGAGAATCTGTATGAAGGTGATAAATTTGTCAAATGTGCCAAACTACAAAGTCTGAGAGGAAAATTTGAAACTCTAAGGATGAGTGAAGATAAAAACATCACAATCTACATGCAAAAGATAAATGAACTTGTGTGTGGTATCAAGTGTGCTGGTGGAACTTTGGAAGAATCAGAGATTGTATTAAAAGTGCTCAAATCTTTACCTAATTCATACAAACATAAGGTTACTGCTATAGAGGAGATCAGGACTGTCTCAGAAGTTACAAGAGATCAACTGGTTGGCAAAATTTCAGCTTTTGAATTAAGTGAGTTTGGTGATTCTCTTTCCAAGTCTGAATCTACATTTAAGGCCAGTGTGTATGGAAAACAAAGATATGATCTGGGTGAAAGCTCTTCTACAAGATCAAATAGCTTTGTGAAGACAAGGAAGGATCTTGAAGCTCTTCTTGCCAAAAAATTGCCAAGAGGATCCAGTAAGTATGAAGGAAAATTGCCACTCAAATATTTTTCTTGTAATAAGATTGGTCATTTTGCCTCAAGATGTCTAGAGAGGTTTTCAAAACTAAACCCTAATAGATGCAAAAATCAAAATAAATGTTACCATGTCCAAGAAGCTGGAGAAGAAGGAGTCACAGATGATGAATCTGATCATGGCGGTTCCTCTAAAAATGATTGGGTGTTCATTGCCATCAAAGAAGAAGATTTGGTGTCTACTAAATCTGCTAGCTATACAAATATGGAAAGTGCCTTGGCTGCTCAGGTTATTGAGAAAGATGAATGGGTGATTGATAGTGGATGTTCTCATCATATGACTGGAGACAAGAGTAAGTTTGTAAATTTTGAAAATTATGGAGGGCTTGTGAAATTTGGAGATAACTCAATTGGTAGAATCCGTGGCAGAGGATCCATCTCTTTTGATGGTAAGAATAGCACCAATGATGTTCTGTATGTGGAAGGATTGAAACATAATCTTCTTAGTGTTGGACAGTTGGTTGACAAAGGTTATGATCTTCGATTCAAGGATGGAAAATGTAGAATCTTGGAGAGCTCCGGAACTGAAATTGCATCCGGTACTCAAACTAGAGGTAACATTTTTTATTTAAGTAGTTCTGGAAAAAGTTGTTTGATTGCTCAGATAGATCAAAGTTGGTTATGGCATAGGAGGATGTGTCATGTGAATTTTGATAAAATTGTCAAAATAAGTACCACTCAGGCTGTAAGAGATCTTCCAAAACTTGTGAAACCTAATAGCATGTGTAGAGAATGTCAATTGGGGAAACAGAGCAAAATTTCATTCAAAAGTAAGGAACAAGCTTCAAGTGGATGATTGGAATTGGTACATACTAATCTCTGTGGTCCCACTAGAATTAGGAGTGTGCAAGGAGATAGATATTTCATGTTGCTAATTGATGATTACTCCAGGATGATGTGGGTAACTTTCCTGAGAGAAAAATCAGAAGATCTTGACAAATTTAAGGTGTTCAAAGTGATAGTGGAAAATGAGATTGGTGAAAAATTGAAATGTTTGAGATCCAATAGAGGTGGAGAATTTACTTCCCATGAGTTTGATTCTTTCTATGAAAAGCATGGTATAAAAAGATATTTATTTTCTCCTAGGACTCCCCAACAAAATGGAGTTGTGGAAAGAAAGAACTAGACCATTCAAGAAGCTGCCAGGACCATGATGATGGAAATAAATGTTCCTCAAGTTTATTGGAGAGAAACTATAAGTACTGCTGTCTACACTCTTAACCAGGTACAAATAAAAGGCAATTCTAGTAAGACCCCTTATGAACTATGGTTTGGTCATCCTCCTTCTGTAAGATATTTCAGAGTTTTTCATAATAAATGCTATATCAAAAGAGATGAGGATTTAGGCAAGTTTGAATCAAGAAGTGATGAGGGAATATTTTTGGGTACTCTACTCAAAGTAAGGCTTACCGGTGCTTTAAAAAGAAGTTGAAAAAGATTGTTGAAAGTGCTAATGTTAGAGTTGATGAGAGCAAGGAAGAACATTCGAGGTTCTGTGGATATGATTTAGATGATCAAGATGAAAGTCAAAGTCAAGGAAGGTTAGTTCAAACTCTAACTCAAATTTAGATTGATTTGAAAACTCTAGGAACTCAAGAAAATAGTATAGATGTTGAGGAACAAGCTCAAGAAATAGAAGTTCAAGCAATTCCCAAAACTCCTAGGTACGTAAGAATGAATCATCCTGAAGATCAAATCATAGGAGATAGAAATAAAGGTGTTTGAACTAGGAGAAGAGTTGCTAAAGATCAAGAAGAGATTTGTTTGATTTCAAAGATTGAACCTAAATTAGTAAGTGAAGCCTGCAATGATGAAAACTAGGTAAAAGCAATGGAAGAAGAATTGATGCAAATTGAAAATAACCACACTTGGGATCTTGTTCCTAGACCTGAGGACAAAAATGTGATTGGAACCAAATGGGTCTTCCGAAATAAACTAAATGAAGATGGTGAAGTTATAAGAAACAAAGAAAGGTTGGTATGCATAGGCTATTCTCAAGTGGAAGGAATTGATTTTGAAAAAACTTTTTCTCCGGTGGTAAGAATAGAGACAATTAGATTGTTTCTTGCATTTGTTGCTTTCAGAGATTTTAAAGTGTATTAGATGGATGTCAAATTAGCATTCCTAAATAGAGATTTGGAGGAAGAAATCTACATTGAGCAACCAGAAGGATTTCATTTATCTGATCAGGGAGATATGGTTTGTAGACTAAGAAAAGCCTTGTATGGACTCAAGCAATCTCTAAGAGCATGGTATGCAAGATTGGATAAATATTTACTTAAGATAGGTTTTAGAAAAGGTACTACTGATAGTAATCTTTACTTCAAGATCAATCATGAGGACATCCTGATTGTTGAGGTCTTTGTTGATGATATCATTTTTGGTGGAAATGAATGCATGTGCAAAGCATTTGCTAATCAAATGAAAAGTGAATTTCAGATGTCAATGTTTGGAGAAATGAATTTCTTCCTAGGTTTGCAGATTGTTCAGTTAGATAAAGGTATCTTTATATCTCAGTCCAAGTATATGAAAGAATTGTTGAAGAAGTTTGGAATGGAAGATTCAAAGCTAGTAGGTACACCTATGGTAACTAGATGCAAGTTAAGTAAAGATGATGACTCCCCAAGGCAAATCAGAAAAGGTATAAATCAATGATTGGAGGATTGGTCTATCTGACTCAAACCAGACCTGACATCATGAATGTCGTTGGACTTGTTGCTAGATTTCAAGCTGATCCAAAAGAATCCCACGTTGTGGTAGTTAAAAGAATTTTCAGATATCTCAAGGGGACATGTGATTATGGATTGTAGTATCCAAAGGATAATGATTTCACTCTTCATGCATATACAGATGCTGATTTGGCAGGAGATGTGGATGACAGAAAAAGTACTAGTGGTGGTACATTTTTCTTGGGAAGAAGATTGGTCTCTTGGATGAGCAAAAAGCAAGAGGCAATATCTCTGTCTACTGCAAAAGTAGAATATATAGCAGCAGTAAATAATTGTACTCAAGTTCTGTGGATGAAGTAAATGTTGAAGGACATCAGAATTCTGTTTGAGGAGCTAGTCACAATCTTTTGTGATAATTCTAGTGCAATAAGCACATCAAAGAATCCAATGTTGCATTCAAAGACAAAGCATATATCTATCAAGTTTCATTTCTTGAGAGAGAAGGTAAATGAGAATGAAGTCAAGTTGGAGTTTGTGTCTTCCAAAGATCAGATTGCAGATATCTTCACTAAGCCTCTTCCCAAGGATACCTTTGAGTATCTTAGAGAAAACTTAGGGGTTATTATCCCTCCGAATTAGAACTAAGATGCACCTCCGGTGGAATTCTCAGTCATATCTTGAGATCTAGATTGATGTTGAGAAAATACTACTCTAAGGAGTAGTCAGCATACAAATGTTGGAGATCAGTCTGAAATAAAAAGGGGGAGTAAAGATTACAAATATGTACCCTTTGCCATTGATGTTAAAGGGGGAGAGAAGACATGTGAAAAACTAATTGCTGATGATAGGGGGAGAAATAAAGAAAGTGGTTCCAGAAGTCAAGGGGAGAAGTTCTTGTCATGATGGTTGAATCAATTTTTCACAACATATGTTGCCATCAATGACAAAGGGGGAGATTGTTGCAAATATGTGCCTAAGTGGTGTTGTCATTAACATCAACATACTCTTGTTGTCATTGGTGTCAACTGTGCCTTATTTTGTTGCCTGTTTAGGAGACTGGAATGTTGAGGGTATTGAGAAAATTAATGAAGACTCAATGTTCGCGGACCTTATGGCTGTGTAGAGGATTGTAAAAGGTTATTCCAGTTAAGAATTAAGAAGTCCACATGAAGATTTGAAGAAGTTATGGCCATCTGAGTAGAACTGGATGTTGTAGTATTCATAAGAGACAGAGTGACAGTAAGTTGGTCTGGATTGCTCCACAGTGAAGTATTATGGTCTGCGGATCTAAAGGCATGTTTGGGAAGTCAGTGTGTATCATCAACTCCAGTGGTTTGTGGTTTGGAGGTCCACAAGCAATCCTTCTAGTTTAACAGTCATGGTAGACAGTGTTCTTGAGGTTCCAGAGGAAGATACAAATGATTCTGGTAATTTGGTTTAGAGTGGATGTTATTGGTGAATTCAATGTGCTTGTGGAGGTCTTTGGATCGTGTGGCTACAATGTTGGAGGTCCACATTGGAGTTTGAGCTTGTTATTGAAGATTTCCTCTTTGAAGTTGATGTTCTTCCTAGTCTTGGCTGATCAAATGTTCCTAGAATGTTGCGGATGATCTAAAGATAATTTTATGAAGGCGTGTTAGCAGAGGAAGATTTAAGTCTCAGCTATGTTTGGCCGACAGTGTAAAGATCTGCATTAAGTTTGGCCAACCTTGTTGATCATTCCAAGGTTGATGAAGTGTATAAATACTTGTTGAAGAGTTGTTAAAAACCATTCTTGAGCAAAATAGATGAAATCTGAATCAAGGATTAGAAACAGAGCAGAGAAGAAAAGGAGCAAGAGTAGTGTAGAGTGAAAAGTTAGTAAAGAAGAATTTGGGGCAAAGTAGAAGTTTTGTGAGCATTTATTGAAACTGAACCAGGCATGAAGTAGATGCTATTTCTCAGTTAATTCTTTATGTTCTAAATAATTTTGTAGGCAATGAGCTTCTCTTTTGAGTAATGAGCTCTGGGCAGTGCACTCGAAGGCATGTGCCTTCTATTTTTCTAAAATACTTTTAACAGGGTACAAATCCCACCGTGGTTTTTCCCTTAACCGGGTTTCCACATCAAAATCTTGGTGTCAAGTGTGTTGATTATGTTTCTGCTCATATGTTGTTGATCTATGCTTTAATGTTTACATCATTAATGTAATATTAAGTTAATAAAGAAGTTTAAAATTAGAAAAAGTTTATTTTGTGTGACAACTGACTCATCCCCCCCTCTCAGTTGTTTGGTCTAATTCCAACATCTTTTCCTTAGGCACATGTGCATATGCCTCACAACCAAATACCTGAATGTGTCTTAATGAAATATTTTTACCAGACCACACCTCCATAGGTGTCTTATCAACAAGCATTGATGTAGGAGATCTATTAACTAGATAACAAGATGAAGCAACAGCTTCAGCCCAAAACTTTTGTTTAATGCCAGCTGAGGAGTATACGGAGTTGTCTTGTGCAGCTCAATCCCTTGTTCTTTATAGAACTTTTCAAAATCTACGAAACAAAACTCACCATCATTGTCATTCCTCAAATACTTAATCTTTATATCCATCTGATTCTCTACAAGAGCTTTAAACTCTTTGAATCTATTAAAGACTTCAGAATTACTTCTAAGGAAATACACCCATGTCCTTCTACTATAGTCATCAATGAATGAAACAAAGTAAATAGATTTGGAAATCAAAGGAACATTAATAGGACCAAACACATCAGAATGAATCAAGTCCAACACCTCCGAAGATTTGTGGTAATTGGAATAAAACTAAACATGATTTTATTTTCCATAAATTCAATGTTCACAGAAATCAAACTCAATGTTATAGTCATTCATACCCTCAACAATATTTTTATTTTCCAAGGTCCTCAAACCCTTTTGACCAATGTGACCAAGCCTTTGGTGTCATAACATTGTCTTCTTAGTTGGAAGTTTCATCTCCATAGAATGATCACCCTTAGGTACCCAAAAAGCACAACCATTGGAAGTAGATGCAATAGTTCTCTTCGCTATTGGTTCCAATGGTGAGGGTGAAGACTCTGAAGCTCTCTTCTTTGAAATAGAGGCACTATTGCACTAAACCATGCATGCATCAAGTTGAAACAGAGTGCCAATCCAAACACCCTTAGCCAACACCATAGATCCTCTAGTCATCTTGCATCCTCCATTCGAGAAAACAACCTGCACACCCACATCATTCAAATTACTTATAGAAAGAAGGTTCTGTGCCAAACCAGGGATATGCAGAAAACCATTGATCCTCTTCACTTGTCCATCAAGGAATCAAATCAAGACTCTTCCATGGCTAACATCTTTAGGTGAGAGTCAACACCCAAGTAAACCTTTCCACCATCATATTCTTCATACTTTGAAAACCAACCTCAATGCAAGGTCATGTGAAAAGATGCACCAAAGTCAATAAGTCACACATCCTTAGATGCATGGGTTGCCAAGGCAGTGAAAAATGCTTCTCCTTCATCCTGAGAGGACTTGTCAGAATTTGAGTCATAGTTCTTCCTTTTCTTTTCCTCCTCCTTATACTCCTTGTGGAAGTGACCAAGTTTTCCATAGTTCCAACACAAAGCCATGGACTTTTCGGGAGACTTAGATCTCCCATGGGATTTGGATCTTCATTTTTCTTCCCCTTCTTATCCTTTTTCTTTTCCTTCTCTTTAGATCTACCATGAACTGAAGGAGTCTCCTTAGCCAATTCGAAAGACTTTCTCCACATCTCTTCAGACAAAAATGAAGAAACCACTTCATCCATCTTGAAGGTAGTAGTGGTACTCCTAATGGCCATAACAAGATGATCCCATGAATCTAGTAAGGAACATAGTAATGTCATACATCGATCCTCCTCCTCCATCTTCACACCAATAGAGGTCAACTAGGCAACAAGCATATTGAATGTATTCAAGTGATCATTGACATCATCCATCTTCCATCCTTAGAGAATACAATTTATTTCATGGCAATAACTTGTTAACCAAGTATTTAGCCTAATAAACATCTCCAAGCTTCTTCTAAAGATCTTTTACAATCTTCTCTTCATGGATATTCAGGGGCATTGAATCAGCCAAATAGAGTCTTATTAGACCCTTAGCCTTCTAATCCATTAGATCCCAATCTTCTTGTTTCATGCTCGATGGCATGGTTTTGAATAATGTGAGCCATAGATCTCTATTCACCAATAAGTCCTCCGTCCTTAGTTTCCACTATTCAAAGTTGCCTATATCAAACCTCCCAGATGTGCTCGCCATCTCTTTCTTGCAACAAAGATTTCAAAAATCCTCTGCACAAGCTCCCACTCAAATAAAGATTATCTCAAAAAACCCTTTACCCATCAACTAGAACCAAAGGTGATAAGTCTCTGATACCAACCGAAAAGAAGAAAGGTATGCAGAAACACTTCCTACACTGATCTACTAAGGAAAAATTTATACAAAATTTAACTTTTACAATTAAAGATTAAGATGCACAATAACATAAAGGTAATAACAACATCTAAATACAAATACAAAAATCACATCGCAAGTTATATGTGGGGAAAACCCTTTCAGGTAAAAAACCCCACACTCCAAAGTTGCTCAAGATATTATTCAGGAATCAAGAAGATTACAATATACTTGTAGAGAAATCTTTCATAGGAGTATAACCAACCAGAGATCTAGAGGTAACTAAACATCTATAAAACTGTTACACACAACCTCCATCTCAAGCTCCTAATATATAGGAGATACAATACAATAAACCGTCAATGGTAACTACAAAACCATGAGCCAAAACCATCCAAAAGTGGTACCCAAATTATCTCCAATCAAAGATGCCTTGTGATTGTTTGCAACTTGGCAAACATCATTGATAGAGATGCTACTGGTATGATGAAGTATGATTGTGCATGATGTTTGAAGGTGTTGTCATTGATGGCAATGAGAAAAGGAACAAGGTTGGAACAAAGATTTTGGTCTGGTGAAGAAGACAGTGATTTTGGCTAAGTATTGACAATGTTTGGATTGGCATTGGTCCGTAGTTGAAGACCTAATCATGCGGTTTTGGTATGTTGTCTTTAGTCCTTACAAGATCTTATACTTAATATTTCAGCTTTTGATATGTACCCGAAGCATATCTTCAAAGTAGTTTAAGTCTGGCATCGCAGAGAACAAAGGTAATCAGAATAGAAAACTCATTTGTTTTCATCCACATTCCTCCAGTGTTAGATATTTAGTTATGCAAATTTGGGGTGTTGTAAACACTTGTATGGAGTGTCTAAATCTAGAATTGTAGAGTCTGAGGTCCACAAGAAAGACAGTTATAAGCCACTGAGTATCACTACATGGTTTGACAGTAACTGATTGTGACAGAGTCTATGTTTTAGTAGTCTGCATTTTGCCGCATGTTAATATTATGTTATGTAGTTCTGGAGGTATGATCTATAATTTCTAAGGAGTCTTTGATATGGTTTTGTGCAAGTCATGTTGTCTACAGTGAAAGTTGTGATCTGACAGTTAGATTGAGTCGGTAACAGTTTGTGTTTGAAGCTGACATGATAGTTTGATTTGTGTGTGGTAAGCTCTATTGAATAGAACTTTATCCTTAGTGATTCTACAGTTGGAGCTGACATATGAGAAGGTGTTTCAAATGTTATTTTGGTCCACAAAGGATATTGGTGAAAGATTTAGGCCGACAAGCTACTCAAAGCATGAATACAAGTTTCATCTTTATAGGCTGACCTTATATGAAGATTCCAAGTGTTACAGATATATATATATATATATATATATATATATATATATATATATATATATATATATATATATATATGAGATCCAATTTGGTGTTTGGAAGGTGTGGGCATGCAAATATGAGTGTATGTATGTGTGACCTACAAAGTATGATGATTTTGTGAGGGGGACAAGTGTTGAAGAAGAGAAATCTTATTCTAATGTAAAAGTAATGCAGTGAAATAGAGCAGTCAGAGATGAAGAGTTTTGAGATAGTATTTCTATGGAGTTGTAACCATGCATGTGTAGATGCAATCAGAGTAGTTCAACTTGGCAGTGAGCCATTCTTCTTTCCTTCCTTCTTTCTCTAGGTAGTGAGCCTATTTTGGCAGTGAGCCACCTTTGGATAGTGAGTCCTCTTTGGGAAGTGAGCCCTAAGGTAGTGAGCCTTCTTGTAATTCGGTATTGATATTACATAATTATTGTGAGCTAACAC
This sequence comes from Cunninghamia lanceolata, assembly GCA_027924645.1. NCBI lineage: Eukaryota > Viridiplantae > Streptophyta > Pinopsida > Cupressales > Cupressaceae > Cunninghamia > Cunninghamia lanceolata. Next base: position 6,355,273 of record BSBN01000154.1, read on the forward strand.
TGACTATGGTTTTTCCCAATTTTGAGTTTTCCACATAAAAATCCTAGTGTTTATGTGATGTTTTCTGGTTACTTCTTCTGTATTTTACTTGCCTTGTTGTTATATGTGGTAAATGGAATGATGGTTTAATAAGTAAAAGGGTTAATAGAATATTGATTCACCCCCCTGCTCTTAGTATTCTGGGTATTCAACAATTGGTGCCAGAGCCTGGTTCCTTGGAAGAAATCTAACAACTTAAGGAAGATCTTGGAGATTGAACACATGGTAGGTAAATGGTATTCTACACTTCCTGAAGAAATTGATTCAACTGAAGAAGAATGCATGATTGTTAGTGAAGAACTCAAAGTTGCTCTTGAAGATCCTGAAAGGACTGAAATAGAAAATAGGGATCTACAAGAAAATATTAAGGAAGTAGATGAGTGCATCAAAAAATTGAGGGAGCAAGTCAAGAGGTTCAAAGAAAAGCATAAGGGAGTTAGTGAACAATTGAAATCAGAAAATGAAAACTTGAATGATCTAAAAGTGGAAGTTGTAGAAAGAGAAAAAGATGAAGAAAGCCTAAATGAAATAATAAAAACCAAATCTGATGAATGTACAATGCTTGAACAAGAAGTTGTGGATCTAAAAGCTGATCTAAAACATGCATGGATTCAAGAAGATAAATTTAGAGTGAGTGATGCTAAACTTGATAGAATAATTGCAAGTTAGAAAAGTCTTGATGACAAAGAAGGCTTAGGATTTCAAAAAGGTGAAAGTTCTAAAACAAGTCAAGAAAAGAAGACTGAGATCAGAGAAGATGAAGCAACAATATCCTTGGAAGCCAAATTCAATGCATTTGCTCAACATGGAAACTTGAAACCCATTGCTGATATGTATAATGAAAGATCGGATGCAGATAAGGTGATAATTGAAGCAGCAGTTGTAAGATATTTGGATATGTTTAATAAATCCCTAATTGAAGTCATAGATGACTTACCAGATAGTATTGGTAGCATCATGACAACAAGGAAAGAAGGGGCTATCATGAAAGATGTTGAGATAAGGGAATATGTACTATTAAAACTTTGCCTAAACATAACCAGTGAAGAAAGAGTCAAAGTCACTAAGATACTTGGTGAAAAGTTTAGAACAAAGAAAAGAGTTAACACTCTTATGTTCAGTGACATTGAGACACTGGTGAAGGAGACCAAGGAGATAACACTAAATGTGTTACATGAGCTGTAAATCCCAACTATTGCTAACACTAATGAAAAGGAACAAAATGTTGGTGTTGATAATACAGTTCTAGAGATAAATATGGAATAGAACATGGAACAAAGTATAGTTACTCCTCCGGTGGGCACAAAAAATGAAGAGGAAGTGAATACAGAACAGAGTATGGATCAAGGTGGAACACCTCCTTTGGTAAAATCTGAGCAAGTTGAAGAAATAAAAGAGATTGTGGAAGAAAAGAACTTTGAAGAAGAAAAAGTGGAACTAGAAGTAAATATCCCCCAGGATCAAGGTGAACAAAGAGAAGAAACTGATGAACAGATGAATGACAATCCTGCTCTAGAAATATAGGGAAATGAGCAACCTAGTCAAGAAGTCCCTCTGGAAAGGCATGATGGTGAAATGACTCATGAAGAAGATAAGAGAGACACTACTGACTCTCTGAGAAAGTTTTTGGAGAAGCAAAATGAAGCTCAGATTTTGACTATACCTAGCTATTGCAAGGACCTATTAACCTTGCTAGAATGTCCCCATGTTGCAAAAATTAAGAGTTGGGACAATCTTTCAAGCTATTGCACAAGAAGAGATTTTGAAATTTGATATGGAGGATAGTGAGCTGATTGGAGATGCATCAACAATTTTTGAAAAGATTATGCCTGGATTGAAGAAAGATACATCATTAACTCGTACTAGTCAGTTAAAGAAACTTATTGAATCATTCAACTCTCATTTTGAGTCCCTAGAACTAGCTGCAGAAAAGAAGGTAAGGGCAAAGATTGATGATAAAAGGTTAGTGGAGCTCAGTGACAAATTTACTCAAGACAAAATTTTGTTAGATAAAAGTATAGAATATGCATGGACATCTATCAAAGAGGCCAGTGAAATATACCAAATCTGTCTTACATGGCCTGAGAAGACTAAGGAGATAAAAGAGAAAATAAATGGATGGGAAGCTCAAATAATGAAGATCTCCATAACTTATGACCCTATAAAAGATGATTTTAGCAATCAGAGGGAACAAGTTAAGACCATTCATTCTAATATACATAAGTTACAGACCTAGAGGGAGGTTGTAAAGCATAGAATGAGCCAGCTTTGTGAAATTGTGAGCTTCAAGATAACATTCATGGCCAAGCTAGTAGCAATAGCAGAATAAACTAGACAAATCACTGAGGCCCCTACTACTGTGAAGAAGGCAGAAGAGTTGGTGTCTCAATTTAATGAGCATATACTGATCTTGAGCAATACAAAAGTTAGGTGGGATGAAAATGTGGTACAACTGAGGAAACTCTACTCAGACATTCTCCCAACAAAACAGTAAGGTAGTCTAATTTTACTTGTATATATGTGGATAAGTACAAACAATTTTGAAGTTTTGGTCCCTTGTACATATCTTTGTATCATATACCTTTACCATTGATGTCAAAGGGGAAGAATGAAGTATGTGAAAAACAACTGAAAAGAAAGAATAGAAGCATGAAGTTAGGGGGATTAGTGTAGAAAGAGCAAGGGGGAGTAGTGTAACAATTTTTCACATCAAGTGTTGCCATCAATGCCAAAGGGGGAGATTGTTGGCAACTTGGAAAACATCATTGATAGATACACTACTAGTATGATGAAGTATGATTGTGCATGATGTTTGAAGGTGTTGTCATTGATGGCAACAAGAAAAGGAACAAAGGTGCAACAGATATTTTGGTCCGGTGAAGAAGACTTAGTCATTTTTGGTAGTGTACAGAGACAACAAAAGAGAGACAATGTATGGATTGGCATTGGTCCGCAGTTGAGCACCTAATCATGGAGTTTTGGTATGTTGTTTGTAGTCCTTACAAGATCTTATATCTAAGATTTCAGATTTTGATATGTACTGGAAGGATATCTTCAAAGTAGCCTAAGTCTGACACTGTAGAGAACAAAGGTAATCAGAATAAAAGACTCATTTGTTTTGGTCCACATTCCTCCAGTGTTAGATATTTAGTTATGCAATTTTGGGGTGTTGTAAAAACTTGTATGAAGTGTCTAAATCTGGAATTGTAGAGTCTGAGGTCTACCAGAAAGACAGTTATAAGCCACTAAGTATCGCTACATGGTTTGGTAGTAACTGACTGTGATAGAGTCTGTGTTTCAGCAATTCGTATTTTACCACATGTTAATATTATGTTTTGCGGTTCTGGAGGTATGATTTGTAATATCTAAGGAGTCTTTAATATGGTTTTGTGCAATTCTTGTGGTTTGTAGTGAAAGTTGTGATCTAACAGTTAGACTGAGTCAGTAACAGTCTGTGTTTGAAGCTGACATGATAGTTTGATTTGTGTGCGGTAAGTTTTATTGATTAGAACTTTATCCTTAGTGATTCTACAATTGGAGCCAACATATGAGAAGCTATTTCAAATGTTATTTTGGTTTACAAAGGATATTGGTGAAAGATTTAGGCCGACAAGCCACTCAAAGCATGAATACAAGTTTCATCTTTATAGGCTAACCTAATATGAAGATTCTAAGTGTTGCAGATATATATATGAGATCTAATTTGGTGTTTGGAAGGAATGGTCATGTGAATATGAGTGTATGTGTGTATGAAATGTGAAGAATGATGATTTTGTGAGGGGCACAAGTGTAGAAGAAGAGAAATTTTATTCTCGTGTAAAAGCAGGGCAGTGAAACAGAGCAGTCAAAGATGAAGAGTTTTGAGACAATATTTTTGCACTTCATTGGAGATGTAACCATGCATGTGTAGATGCAATCAAAGTAGTTCAACTTGGCAATGAGCCATTCTTCTTTCCTTCCTTCTTTCTCTAGGCAGTGAGCCACATTTGGACACTGAGTCCTCTTTGGGTAGTGAGCCTTCTTGTAATTCGGTATTGATATTACATAATTATTATGAGCTAACAGTCACCATGGTTTTTCCCAGTTTTCCCCAGTTGTGAGCAAAGTATGATGATTTTGTGAGGGGGACAAGTGCAGAAGAAGAGAAATCTTATTCTCATGTAAAAGCAAGGAAGTGAAATAGAGCAGTCAGAGATGAAGAGTTTTGAGATAGTATTTCTTTGCTTCATTGGAGCTGTAACCATGCATGTGTAGATGCAATCAGAGCAATTCAACTTGGTAGTGAGCCATTCTTCTTTCCTTCCTTCTTTCTCTAGGTAGCGAGCCTATTTTGGCAGCGAGCCACCTTTGGACAGTGAGTCCTCTTTGGGCAGTGAGACCTAAGGCAATGGGCCTTCTTGTAATTCAGTATTGATAAAACATTATTATTGTGAGCTAACACTTATTGTGGTTTTTCCCAATTTTTGGTTTTCCATGTAAAAATTTGGGTGTTTATGTGTGATGTTTTGTGGTTGCTTCTTTTGTGTTTTACTTGCCTTGTTGTTATATGTGGTAAATGGAATAATGGTTTAATAAGTAAAAGGTTTAATAGAATATTGATTCACCCCTTGCTCTCAGTATTATGGGTGTTCAACAATTGGTACCAGAGCTGGGTTCCTCGGAAGAAGTCTAACAACTTAAGAAAGATCTTGGAGATTGAACACATGGTAGGTAAAAGGTATTCTACACTTCTTGAAGAAATTGATTCAACTGAAGAAGAATGCATTCTTGTTAGTGAAGAACTCAAAGTTGCTCTTGAAGATCTTGAAAGGACTAAAATAGAAAATAGGGATCTAAAAGAAAATGTTAAGGAAGTAGATGAGTGCATCAGAAAATTGAGGGACCAAGTCAAAAGGTTCAAAGAAAAGCATAAGGAAGTTAGTGAACAATTGAAATCAGCAAATGAAAACTTGAATGATCTAAAAGTGGAAGTTGTAGAAAGAGAAAAAGATGAAGAAAGACTAAATGAAATAATAAAAACTAAATCTAAAGAATGTACAAGGCTTGAACAAGAAGTTGTGGATCTAAAAGCTGATTTGAAATAGACATGGATTCAAGAAGAAAAATTTAGAGTGAGTGCTGCTAAACTTGATAGAATAATTGCAAGTTAGAAAAGTCCTGATGACAAAGAAGGCTTGGGATTTGAGAAAGGTGAAAGTTCTAAAACAGGTCAAGAAAATAAGACTAAGATCAGAGAAGATGAAGAAACAATATCCTTGGAAGCCATAGACAATGCATTTGCTTAGCATGGAAAGTTGAAACCCATTGCTGATATGTATGATGAAAGATCGGATGCAGATAAGGTGATAATTGAAGCAGCAGTTGTAAGATATTTGGATATGTTTAATAAAGCCCTAATTGAAGTCATAGATGACTTATCGGATAGTATTGGCAGCATCATGATAGCAAGGAAAGAAGAGGCTATGGTGAAATATATTGAGATAAGGGAATATGTACTATTGAAACTTTGCCCAAACATAACCAGTGAAGAAAGAGTCAAAGTCACTAAGATACTTGGTGAAAAGTTTAGAACAAAGAAAAGAGTTAACACTCTTATGTTCGGTGACATTGAGACACTGGTGAAGGAGACTGAGGAGATAACACTAAATGTGTTACATGAGCTGCAAATCCCAACTATTGTTGACACTAATGAAAAGGAACAGAATGTTGGTGTTGATAATACATTTCCGGAGATAAATATGGAATAGAACATGGAACAAATTATAGTTAGTCCTCTGGTGGGCATAGAAAATGAAGAGGAAGTGAATATAGAACAGAGTATGGATCAAGGTGGAACACCAACTTCGGTAAACTCTAAGCAAGTTGAAGAAATAAAAGAGACTATGGAAGAAAAGAACTCTAAAGAAGAAAAAGTGGAACCGAAAGTAAATATCCCTGAGGATCAAGGTGAACAAAGAGAAGAAGCTGATGAACAGATGATTGACAATCCTGCTCCAAAAATATAGGAAAATGAGCAAGAACATAGTCAAGAAGTCCTTCTGGAAAGGCATGATGATGAAATAACTCATGAAGAAGATAAGAGAGACATTGTTGACTCTCTGAGAGAGTTTTTGGAGAAGCAGAAGGAAGCTTAGATTTTGACTACACTTAGGCTATTGCAAGGACCTATTAACCTTGCTACAATGTCCCCATTGTAGAAATTAAGAGTTGGGACAATATTTCAAGCTATTGCACAAGAAAAGATTTTGAAATCTCATATAGATGATAGTGATCTGATTGGAGATGCATCAACAATTTTTGAAAAGATTATGCCTAGATTGAAGAAAGATACATCATTAACTCCTACTAATCAGTTGAAGAAACTTATTGAATCATTCATCTCTCATTTTGAGTCCCTAGAACAAGCTACAAAAAAGAAGGTAAGGGCAAAGATTGATGATAAAAGGTTAGTGGAGCTCAGTGACAAATTTACTCAAGACAAAATTTTGCTAGATAAAAGTATACAATATGCATAGACAACTATCAAAGAGGCTAGTGAAATATACCAGATCTATCTTACATGGTCTGAGAAGACTAAGGAGATAAAAGAGAAAATAAATGGATGGGAAGCTTAAATAATGAAGATTTCCAGAACTTATGACCCCGTAGAAGATGCTTTTGGCAATCAGAGGGAACAAGTTGAGACCATTCATTCTAATATACATAATTTGTAGACCCAGAGGGAGGTTGTAAAGCACAAAATGATCCAACTCCACAAAATTGTGAGCTTTAAGATAGCATCCATGGCCAGGCTAGTAGCAGCAGCAGAACAAACTAGATAAATCACTGAGGCACATGCTACTGTGAAGAAGGTAGAAGAGTTGGTGTCTCAAGTTAGGGCATATACTAATCTTGAGCAATGTAAAAGTCAAGTGGGATGAAGATGTGGTGCAATTGAGGAAACTCTACTCAGATATTCTCCTAGAAAAATAGTAAGGTAGTCTGATTTCACTTGTATATATGTGGATAAGTACAAACAATTTTGAAGTTTTGGCCCCTTGTACATATCTTTGTGTCATATACCTTTGCCATTGATGTCAAAGGGGGAGAATGAAGTATGTGAAAAACAACTAAAAAGAAAGAAGAGAAGCATGAAGTTAGGGGGATTGGTGTGGAAAGAGTAAGGGGGGCAGTGTAACAATTTTTCATATCAAGTGTTGCCATCAATGCCAAAGGGGGAGATTGTTGGCAACTTGGAAAACATCATTAATAGATACACTACTGGTATGATAAAGTATGATTGTGCATGATGTTTGAAGGTGTTGTCATTTATGGCAACAAGAAAAGGAACAAGGTTGGAACATATATTTTTGTTTGGTGAAGAAGACTTAGTCATTTTTGGCAGTGTACATAGACAACAAAAGAGAGATAATGTTTGGATTGGCATTGGTCCACAGTTGAAGACCTAATCATGCAGTTTTGATATGGTGTTTGTAGTCCTTACAAGATCTTATATCTAATATTTCATATTTTGATATGTACTAGAAGCATATCTTCAAAGTAGCCTAAGTTTGGCACTATAGAGAACAAAGGTAATCAGAACAAAAGACTCATTTGTTTTGGTCCACATTCCCCGGGTGCTAGATATTTAGTTATGTGGTTTTGGGGTGTTGTAAAAACTTGTATGAAGTGTCTAAATCTAGAATTTTAGACTCTGAGCTCCACCAGAAAAATAATTATAACTAAGTATTGCTACATGGTTTGATAGTAACTGACTGTGGCAGAGTCTATGTTTCAGTAGTCCGCATTTTGCCACATGTTAATATTATGTTTTGTTGTTCTGGAGGTATGATCTATAATGTCTAAGGAGTCTTTGATATGGTTTTGTGCAATTCTTGTGTTCTGCAGTGAAATTTGTGATCTAACAGTTAGACTAAGTCAGTAACAGTCTGTGTTTGAAGCCGACATGATAGTTTGATTTGTGTGTAGTAAGTTCTATTGATTAGAACTTTATCCTTAGTGATTCTACAATTGGAGCCAACATATGAGAAGGTGTTTCAAATGTTATTTAGGTTTGCAAAGGATATTGGTGAAAGATTTAGGTCGACAAGCTACTCAAAGCATGAATACAAGTTTCATCTTTATAGACCGACCTAATATGAAGATTCTAAGTGTTGTGGATATATATATGAGATCCAATTCAGTGTTTGGAAGGTGTTGTCATGTGAATATGAGTGTATGTATGTGCGACATGCAAAGTATGATGATTTTGTGAGGGGGACAAGTGCCGAAGAAGAGAAATCTTATTCTCATGTAAAAGCAGGGCAGTGAAATAGAGCAGTCAGAGATGAAGAGTCTTGAGACAATATTTTTGTGCTTCATTGGAGCTGTAACCATGCATGTGTAGATGCGATCAAAGTAGTTCAACTTGGCAGTGATCCATTCTTCTTTCCTTCCTTCTTTCTCTAGGCAGTGAGTTTGTTTTGGTAGTGAGCCACCTTTGGACACTGAGTCCTCTTTGGGAAGTGAGCCCTAAGGTAGTGAGCCTTGTTGTAATTCAGAATTGATATTACATAATTATTGTGAGCTAACACTCAATGTGGTTTTTCCTAGTTTTGGGTTTTCCATGTAAAAATCTTGGTGTTTATGTGTGATGCTTTGTGGTTGCTTCTTATGTGTTTTACTTGCCTTGTTGTTATATGTGGTAAATGGAATAATGGTTTAATAAGTAAAAGGTTTAATAGAATACCAATTCACCCCCCTCTTAGTATTCTTGGTGTTCAAATGGGGATATGCCAAATCATACACCAACATGTGTAACTCTCCCCTTTATAGCTCTTCTGGGTGTCCAACATATTTTCACATTTCCCAAAAACATGAGGTCCAACTTCCGGAGGCCATAACTTTTGATCTAGCTGTCCGATTGACAAACTGTTTGATGCGTCAAAAATCTCGTGAAGGGATCTATCAAGATATAACCCATATAACTAGTTATGACAAATTTAAGGGTGTTTAGGGACTTCTAAGTGCATGAAAACTAAGTTCCAAACTTTTTCTGACAGCTTCAAAATATAGAAACTTTAATATCTCGCAATCCATGTATGATCTTGAGTCGAAACTCACCCAAGATGTTTACTTAGTAGTTCCACACTTTTTGAAAAAATTTTGGGTCCATCTGAGCTCAAATGTAGAGTTACTAAAAATAGTAAGTCCTACCATTTTTAGCCCTTTTGGAAACTTGAAAAGTTCTAGACCATTCTTCAAGATAAAGGGTATTCGAAAAGACCAAAACTAGGAAGAATAGTAACATTTCGTAGTTGCAAGGTTGACACACTTTTCCTAACATAACTAATGTTTTGTTTGCAGTTCATAATCATTTGGCCCAATCTTATGTTTGAGAACATCTCTACTATTTGATGAAGAATGAGTATGATCAAGCCAAAAATTTAAGATCAACTTCCTAACACCATCTTCAAACTTATCAAAATGAGGATCCATACACATCAATTCCCAATTGTCTTCTATAGTATTGTCATCCAAAACCTTTCTCATTTTTAAATATCTTGATATCGTCTTTCTACTTAAGCCAATTTCACTTGAAAGTGAAGAAATTTGACACTTTCTTGACATTTTTGGACTTACAATAGAAATCAACATCACTCTTCTTGAAATTCTCTTATCAACAAATTGAGTCCCTTTTTCCCAATGGATCACAAACCTCTTGTGACATTTTTGAGCAACATCTTTTTCTAGGTGTGTTTTCCTCTGTTCTATAAAATCTACACCCAACAATTGCAATGGCTCTTTTGTCTCATCATGAATAAGTATACTTGATAATATCTAGGCTTTGCCAATTGTATCATGATTTTTAAAATGCTTGTCAAATATTTCCTTTGAAGTTATACTTAATGACCTCTTAGTAACTTGACCAAGTTGTTCAACATAATTTAACTTTAATTTCTTTAGATAAATTCCAACTAAATGATCTATATTTTTCTTAGAAATTTTTCCTTAACCTCTTTAATTAGATTCATATACATATCTATAAAGGGAAACAATTTTGACCCCTCTCTACTATTGAATTATCTATGAACTTCAACATCATCAAGAATATGTGATTGGGCCTCCTCTCTAACATGTTCGATGTGTGGTTAGGCCTCCTCTCCAACATCAATGTGTGGTTGGTCCTCTTCCCTAACATAAATCATGTGTGGTTTGATCTCCTCTCTGACATCAATTGTGTCCTCTTTTCCAATATCTAAATTAGGTTGGACTTCCACTCCAGTTTCCGTATGTTGAACCCCTTTACATATCATATAAAAGAGAGAAGTCTGAATATATATATATATATATATATATATATATATATATATATATATATATATATATATATATATATATGGGCCGAACAATACCTCTAAGTGGCAATGAAAATACTAAAAACATACTTAAGAAACTTCACGTGAAATTTTGAATGGACTATCTACACAATTTAAAAAATATGTAAGAACAAAATTTGTAGAGAATTGAATGTAGTTTGTGGGCTACTATTTTTTTTCAAAAAAAAAATTTATTTGATGAAAAAATAATATTTCAATGAAGTGCTACTAAAATTTTTGAAAAATAAAATAAAAAGTAGGTGTCATTCCAACCAACCTAAGTATGAGCAAAAAAATGAATCTTTAAATATAAGTAAAGGACACACGCCCAGATGTGACACATTTTTTTGAAATTTTTTTCTAAGAAAATAATTAGTTATGACTTTTTTAAAAAATTAAAAAGTTATTTTCTATCCAACCTATCTTTATAAAAAAAATATTCAATTTAATTTTTTTTAACCTGTAGGCACAAAAGCATAGAGTGTGACACATCTTCAGATTTGAAAAAGGTGAAACGGTTTGAAAGTTATGGATATTTTTGAATTAGTGTGTCTAACAGGATTTCAGACATATTGTGTGTAGAAAATTATTAATAATAATCTTATAATCAAGCATATCTTATATTATAAGAATGTTGATAATTTCCTGAATAAATCATTTTTGTTTCATCAAATTTGGATTAGAAAAGGTTGTCAACATGAAGAGTGAAGTCACGAAAAGGGGGTGAAACCTATAAACATGTTGGAGTAGAGGAACAGTTAGGCTTGACACTCCCAAGCCTAAATCCAAGGCATTCCCAAAGCAAAAACCTTTTCTATTGAGGTAAAGGCCATCCATTATTAACGGATAGTCGTTACCTCTCATTCCAGCCTTAGATAATGAATATCCATTTTATAGAATGGATATCCATTACTAGAATACCCATTAGCCATTGGTGTTGAAGGATTTTGGCCTTGGGTAACAGATATTCATTCCTAATAATGTATCTGTTATCTAAAAGCGCAAAAAAATAAAGAGAAGTCTGTTGGGTCCAACAACAACCCCCACAAATGCCTTGCTCTCAATAAACCCATGATATATGCATATTATAGATAAAACCATACTTTTTTGCACTCTTGGACACAATATTTGATTGTATCAATCATTAGGGTGATAGTTTTTGCTCTTCTAATGAGAAGAAATAGTCATCATAAAGAAAAAGGAGGAAGATGTTGGCAAGAGACAATGCTATGATAAATGACTAAATGTTGTCATTGATGGAAACAATGCAAAGGGATTCTACCAATAAGATAAAGAGACCTTACTCTGGTAGATCACCTTGGGATTTAGGTCTGGAAGCCTAAAATGACTAAGTATGGGCAGTATGTAGAGTAAGTGTCAGAGATTGGGTCAATATGCCTCCGCAGTCGAAGATCATTACATGTAGTTCAGATATGTTAATCATAGCTATTTGGTGATGATATGTTCCAGTGTTCAAGTCCTGATCTCCTCTAGAAGTCACATGGTGAAATAGGTAAGTCTGGGTAAACAAACTTAAGTCAGAAATAGTACACAATACAAGAGAAAAAGGGTCCGCATTCCTCTGCTGTGGTATAGTTTGTCTTGTAGTTTTGAGGCAGAGAATATACATACCATGACTACCTAAATCTAGATTTATAGCTTCTAAAGCTCAACAAATCATTTTCTACAAGTTCTCTAGTATCGACTTCCAGTCTAATAGTTTTCCACTATGACAGAGTGACAGTTCCAAGATCCACATTTTGCTATAAATGTCTATGATGTCCCGCGGTTCTGAAGGTATGCTAAGAGGTAAATGATGGATGTTGGATATGATTTTTAGAGTCTCATGTGGTCCACAGTGGAAGTTATGATATGATAGTTGAATTGGTCAAGTGTGCTCTTAAGGGATAAAGTTGACAGGCTTGATAGATCCTTATGTGGAGAAGATATATTGTTTGTACAATCAATCTAAGTGGTTGAATGATTTGTGCTGACCTATATGAAGACTATTGAATGATTGTTTTGGTCCGCATTGCAGATTGTACACAAGTTCAAGCTGAGAAGATATAACTTTTGTATACATGGTTCATGATTAACTTGCTAACCTAATTATGAGATAAATCTTGTAGCGAATATATATACTCAATGGATTTCAATGTTGAAGTGTGATAGATGTGGAGATGTGTGTGAATTAAATGTATGTATGATCTATAGCAGAGTTGTGACCAAAAAAAGATAGTAAGGGCAGAAGAGAAGAGTTCATGTAAAGCAGAGTAGAAAAAGAAAAGTAGGCATTATGAAGACATTTGAGTTTGTATACTAAGCTGTAAATGAAATTGCATCCCAACATTCTATAGATGCATTTGTAGCAATCATCTCCTGGCAATGAGCCAATCCTTCTTCTATCCTCTTTTCATTTTCTTGGTAGTGAGCATTTCTTGGACAATGAGTCCCAGGGCAGTGATCCCTAAGGCAGAAAGCCTTCATGTAATTTGGTATTGTTATCATAATATACTGTGAGCTAACACTCGCTGTGGTTTTTTCCTTTTTGGGTTGTCCACGTAAAATCCTGGTGTTTGTGTTATGAATTTGTGGCTGCTCTTCTCATGTTTACTTTACTTTTATGTTATTGATTTTGGTAAATGGATTAGTGAATGTGTAAATGAAAAGGTTTTAATAATACTGATTCATCCCCCCTCTCAGTATTCTTTGCACTCAACAAAAGAAACATCAACTGGAGGAAATTGAAGCAATTAGGGAAAAAGATAGAGCAAGGAAGAGGATTGGAAGACAAGGTTTGGTGGATACTCATGAAGGTGAAGGTTCTTATTTACCATCAAAGGACATGCAAATTGAAGTTGTTAATGTTGAATATAATGAAATTTTTGATAAGAATGAAATTGACCATGATATTGTAAATGAAAATGTTGCAAAATGTTCTAAAATACCTATTGATAAGAGTACTATCATGGACAAAGAAGAAGAAGAACATAGACATATGCTTGAAGATTATGGATATGAACCACATGATATTAAAATTGCACTCCATAATCCAATTGTTCATAACATTGATGAAACAATGAAAATCAATGTATCTCCAAATTACATAAGAAGAGGGCTCGACCTTTATCAAGAAAAAGATAAAATCCCACATCCACCATTTTTAATGAGCCCAGTGAAATTGTAAAACATCAAAGAACCCCAAAATGATTACTTGAAATTGATGAGAATGTAATGGAAAAACTTGAAGGCAAGAGGTCATCACAAACAGTTTAGTTGCGGGCTTCAAAAGTTTTCAATGAATACTTTGGAAATAAAACATTAACCGAATAATGCCAAATTTTTGTACAATTACTAAAGATGTACAAATGAGACCTTTACTAAATAAATTAATTATTCAAGTAAACAAAATGTCCGATTAGAATAAAATTATTATTAGAAGTTTTTCAATGCACTCAATTCTATTGGAAAGACTAGTAAGGAGAAAGATAAAAGAGTTGCTTGTAGAGTAATAATAACCTCAATAGTGAGCAAGAAATTAAGAAAGGATTGATTAATGAGGTAAACTTGTTTTGACTTAAGCCTAAATCATAAAACATTGTCAAAAGCAATAACATTAAGATAAAGACTAGATAGTCCTCTTGAAAATGGTGCTTGTGCTTTCAATGATAGGCTTCCACAATTTGATAAGAAGCTAATCAATAGCACAAAGGATGAAATTAAACAATTTTGGCACTCTAACTCTAGAGTATCACCCAATGTAAAATATGTTTTAAAGTTAAGAATTCATAAAAAACCACACACCACATCCTAAACATTACTTGAAATGTAGCCAAACAATGTTATTATACAAACAATTTTGTGATACACATCCAAGTTTGACAATCTCACAAAGGGCATTTGAATCTTGTAAGCCCTTTTATTAAACATGCCTCTTAAAATTCATAATACTTGTTGTTGCAAATACCATGTGTATTTTTCTATGTATCATGAACTATTATGTAATATTCATTCTACTTTGCACACTAATGAAATGTTACAGGAGTGTGGTACAATTCAACTACTAAAGTCATATAGGGATTTATTGGATTTATTTTTATGTGTTAGAGATGATGGTTGTATTTTCTACAAGAATGATTATTTAAATGAAAAGTGTTTACAATGTGGTGGGCTATCAAAGTTTATATAATGTACTCATGAGGACAACAAGCATGATTTTGGGAAGCAAATGGTTGAGAAAAAGAGATACAAGATCTAGTGAAATACAACTTGAAGAGTGGAGGTGAAGGTTCTAGATGTGAGTTGATTACAAGAGAAGTTAGCGTTTCTTCTTTTATTTCTGATTTTAAGAAAAATCTTTTTACAAGTATGCCAGGCACAACCACAAGTCTCGATGGTTAGATCAACAATTCTGAATGTATAAATATTTTTTCCTGATTGGAACTATTATCTTTGTAGTCAATTTTGTAGAAAACCACACGTTGTAGCCACATAATGAAGTCCAATCTAAGTACTATAATTCTATTCAAATTGCTATTTTTGTTCATAACACATACAAACATGTCCTTGAGAGTACATAAGAGAATAGGAACATAGTCAAAGAGTATGATTTTTACACACGAGTGATGATCAATCTCATTCATCAAAGTATGTAATATTGTTTTCAATAATTTTATGAGTTTTTGTAAGAAAAAGATATTAGAATGGTTCAACATATCATTTGGTTAGATAACTGCACTAGTCAATTCAAGAATGTTCATATGGTTTATTGGTTCAGTAGAATGCATTTAGAGAAGGGTATACCTCATATTTGGAGTTTTTTTAAGATGGGCATGGAAAAGGGAAGCATGATCAAGCAAGTTCATGCATGAAGAGAGCTCTAGTTAAAGAACAACTAAAGATTAGAGGTGCTGCTACATTTAATGATGCAGATTATATTGTTAAGTGGTGTAATTAGGCATTATCAGAATGTATCTATTTTTGGCACAATAAAATGGTGTTGAGTTAACGAAAACTGGGAGAGGTTATTGTAGAGGGACCTAACATCTAGCTATAGGTCCAAACATATCATTCCTAGGTGCCACAAACTCTACTACTCCGTCAAAGCTTGGCAATATTTTTCTCTTAGGTCTCTTAAGAGACTTTTCCAATATAGTGTAGCATGAAAGGATTGGGACACTTGGGGAATGAAACAGGGCCTCCTCTAGCATACACCCACCCACGCTAACATGTTGGCATTGTCAATTCAGTCCCATGAGGTGAAGAATGCAAAATATGACTCTTGGCAACATTATGTTGAATGAAAATGAAGCATTTTGCAAGAATACATCCGTTGTTGGCCTGATCAAATGGTGTTGAGTTTATAGAAACTAAGAGAGGGTATTATGGAGGGACCTAACATCTAGTTGTAGGTCTAAACAAGTCATTCTTAGGTGCTATGAACTCTAGGAACTACTTCATCAAAGTTTGGCAATTTTTCTCTTAGGTCTCTTAAGAGACTTTAATGGTACAATGTAGCCCAAAAGGATTGGGACACCTAAGGAATTAAATAGAGCCTCCTATAGAATACACCCACCCACCTTGACATGTTGGCACTATCAATTTAGTCCCATGAGGTGAAGAATGCAAAATATGGCTCTTGACACCTTTACACTAAACACCACTAAGGCATTTTCAAAGAATGTATCCATTGTTGGCATGGTCAAACAGTGTTAAGTTGATAAAAACTGAGACAGGTTATTGTGGAGAGACCTAACATCTATTATAGGTCCAAACAAATCATTCCTAGGTTCAAGGAACTTTGAGAACTACTCCAAAGTTTGGTAGTTTTTTCTCTTAAGTCTCTTAAGAGACTTTACTAGTACAATGTAGCACAAATGGATTGGGACACTTGGGGAATGCAATAGGGCTTCCTTTAGCATAAACCCACCTATCTTGATGTGTTGAAGCTATCATTTTAGTTCCATGAGGTGAAGAATGCAAAATATGTCTCTTGGCAACATTATGTTGAATGCAAATAAAGCATTTTGTAATAATGCATCCATTGTTGGCATGGTCAAATGGTGTTGAGTTGATAAAAATTGAAAAAGGTTATTATGGAGGGACCTGACATCTAGATGTAGGTCTAAATAGATCATTTCTAGGTGCCACAAACTCTAAGAACTACTCCATCAAAATTTAGCAATTTTTTTCTCTTAGGTCTCTTAAGAGACTTTACTGATACAATGTAGCCCAAATGGATTGTGACACCTAGGGAATGAAATAGGGCCTCCTATAGCATACATCCATCCACCTTGACATGTTGAGCTCTTAGTTTGGTCCCATGAGGTGAAGAATGTAAAATATGGCTCTTAACAACATTATGCTGAATATAAATGAAGCATTCTACAAGAATGCATTTGTTGTTGGCACAGTCAATGGTTTTGAGTTGATAAAAACTAAGAGTGGTTATTGTGGGGGGAACTTGCATCTAGCTGTAGGTCCAAACATATCATTCCTAGGTCTCACAAACTCTAAGAACTACTCTGTCAAAGTTTGACAATTTTTTGCTCTTAGGTTCCTTAGGAGACTTTGCTAGTACAGTGTAGTCTGAATGGATTGGGACAACTAGGGAACAAAATAATGGCTCCTTTATCATATACCCACCCACCTTGATGTGTTACCACTGTCAATTTGGTCCCATGAGGTGAAGAATACAAAATATGGCTCTTGGAACTTTTACACTATACGCCACTGATGCATTTTGTAAGAATGCATCTGTTGTTGCATGATCAAATAGTGTTGAGTTAATGAAACATGAGATAATTTGTTATTGTGGAGGGACCTAAAATCTAAATGTAGGTCCAAATAGATCATTCCTAGGTTCCACAAACTCTGAGAACTACTCCATCAAAGTTTGGCAGTTTTTTCTCTCAGGTCTCTTAAGAGATTTTGTCAGTACAGTGTATCCCGAATGGATTGGGACACTTGGGGAATGAAATAGGGCCTCCTATAGCATATATGAACTCACCCTAACATGTTGGAACTATCAATTCAGTCCCATGAGGTGAAGAATGCAAAATATAGAAGGCAAAATGAGGATATGTAAATCATGCCAAACATGTCTCTCTCCCTATGTCTCTCTCTCTTCCTCTCTTCCTCATCTTGCTCTTTTCGTAACCCATATAGAAGATGAAATGAGGGTATGCTAGACTTATAGAAAGTGAAATGACGATAAGAAAATCATGTTAAACATATAGAAGGTGAAATGAAGGTAAGGAAATAATGTCAAACATATAGAAGGTGAAATGAGGATATAATGTCAAACATATATCTAAGGTGAGATGAAGGTAAGAAAATGAAGTCAAACATATATAAGGTGAAATGAGGATATGGTATATGTATAGAAGGTGAAATGAGGATAAGCAAATCATGTTAAACATGTAGAAGGTGAAATGAGGATATGCAAATCATCCCAAAGGTGTCTCTCTCTCTCTCTCTCTTCCTCTCTTCCTCATTCTACTCTTTTCGTAACCCATATAGAAGGTGAAATGAGGGTATGCTAGAC
This sequence comes from Cunninghamia lanceolata, assembly GCA_027924645.1. NCBI lineage: Eukaryota > Viridiplantae > Streptophyta > Pinopsida > Cupressales > Cupressaceae > Cunninghamia > Cunninghamia lanceolata. Next base: position 6,373,216 of record BSBN01000154.1, read on the forward strand.
CTATAGAAGGTGACATGAGGATAAGAAAATCATGTTAAACATATAGAAGGTGAAATGAAGGTAAGAAAATAATGTCAAACATATAGAAAGTGAAATGAGGATATAATGTCAAACATATCATCTCCCTCTCAATCTCTCTCTAAATCTCTCCCTAACTAAACATATAATGTCAAAGATATATCTAAGGTGAGATGAAGGTAAGAAAATGATGTCAAACATATAGAAGGTGAAATAAGGATATGCTATACATATAGAAGTGAAATGAGGATATGCAAATCATGTCAAACATGTAGAAGGTGAAACGAGGATAATAAAATCATGTCAAACATGTAGAATGTGAAATGAGGATATGCAAAGCATGGAAACCATATACAAGGTGAAAATGAGGATACACAAATCATGCCAAACGTGTCTCTCTCCCTATGTCTCTCTCTCTCTTCCTCTCTCCCCGAGTCTCTCCCTAAGTCTCTATAATTGTCAAACTAGAATTGGGTGTTGGCATGTACAACTTGCATGGAGTCTATGATATCGAAATATACTTCCATTTAAGATACACCTATTTACATTTCAAAATGCAACGTTAGGTGAATTTGGGTTTAGATGGCATTTTTTTTACGTAAACTAGATGATGCAAGAACATCCTAGGTTGAAGAGATCTTGCATCAACCAAAAATATTTGCTTTCTTTTCTTTTCTTGCATTTTAGTTGAAGTTTAGTCATTTGTAGTTTCATCATTTTTCTACCACATTCTACTGCATTAGCATTTCAGAGCTTGCAAAGCACGATTTAGATTCTACACTATCTCATCTACGTCATATTTAGATTTCATGAGATTTGGACTTGTTTGTGGAAAGATATCGCTATTAGAAGATCATCAGTACTCACAAAACAGAGCAATCAACATTCAATTGGAGCAAATGAGATGTGCGAAACATTTCCGTGACAAATATACCTACATTGATGTCTGCATCATGTTTCATCTATTTGTGGAGCATTAACAAGAGTTGTAGGCCAACTTGCATGTTTCATCATTCATTGGAGTTTGAGATCTCTCTTGGTCGATGCAAAGGATTCTTGGAACTGGAGAAGGATATATAAGCATTTCCTATATGCACTCGAAGGGTAGTTTTGAGATATCTTAGGATAGAGTAGTAATATAGTTCTTCTCTAGAGGCATTCTAATGCCATAACATTCATGTAATCTATAATCTAGAAAGTAGGCCAATGAGCCTATGATTGTATCCCGCATGTTGCCAACATTTACGTATTGTAATTGTATGATGTATTGAGTATATGAATCTTCCATTGCATTCTATTCAAGTGTTTTGATTATGTTGCTTCCCTTGTGTTTACTCTAGCTGCATGGTTGGATAGTCCATTCTCTGGGCCCTCCATCCATGACTTCACCAAGTGTTATAAGAGAAAAGTATGTGAATCCTTTGGGAGAGAAGGTATTCTGGAAGATCTTGTGGTGAATAGATCACTGACCTGAGGTGGTCTACTTGTGTTTATCAATAGAGCACTCGTGCAGGGGCACCCTCATGCACATGTTAATCAATTTTAGCTTTTGTCTTGTTTTGATAATAATTGATATAAATAAGGTCATTTAAGACCATGTTATGTGTGTTGGAGTCCATGTTAGGTCAGTAGGTGTGTGGAAGTGTCTAGTTGCAAAAGATGTCAATGTTGTAAATATTGTCAAATTACACAATGTGGAATGTGAAGGGTCAATGTTGCACAAAGTGGGAATTTGAACAATTGTAACTTGAAAATTAGTGGTGAGCAGTTGGAAAAGGTCTAAAAAGCTTGGTAAAGGTTGAAGACATGAGGGGGAGATGGTGTGGTTGAAGTTTCTTTGAAGAATAATGAATATAAATCTTTGTTTTCTACATTTTAGAACACTAATTTGTTGTTACAGTCAATTGTACATATTTTTAATTGCTGGTATGAATGAAAAGTCTAATTACCCGTTATGAAGGGCACTTATGCCTTTAATGGGTTTTTTATTTGGTCCATTTTCATTGAGTTTTGAGGGAGATACATGTATGTTTGTAAAAACTGCCATAAACTATTTTCTGCATTTTCTGAATGTTTTTCTCTGTTTTGGTGAATGGTACAATCCTGTATGGTTGTTTCATGGTATGATACCAATTTGAAATGAAATTTAATTGAGTCTACTTCCTTATTCTTTTTATTGCATTCAATTTCATTGTGTTTCAAGCAAGTTATGGTCATTTTACTAAAATAGGTCTGAAACCCTAGTAGGCCTAATTTGAGTGAGAATAGTCCAAATTTGAGCATCTCCATACAAATAACCTAACTTGGTTCTGAAGTATGTTGCATAAAGCCCAAATGGGTATCGAGAACTGTGTTTACATTTTTGATATCATGTCTGCAATGAAAGTAATGGCCAAAAAACCCAATTTGTTGCTCCCATGTTTGTTTAGGCAATTAGGCTTAGAGACTAGGACAATCAATTTTTAGCCTGTTATTCCAAAGCAACCATACCCCATTTCAAGATATGTTATAAGGAAGACCAAGGGTTTGTGAAGGAAAACCCACGTTTTGATGTACCAAGGCATTTGTTTAAGGTTGTTGGAGTTTGATCACCCCTGCTCTACATCAAGCATTGATTGTGAGGCAGTTGCACTAGTCCTAGGAAGAGATGCCACCAAGGAGGATGCCTATTATGGCCAATGTGGCTAGAAGAATGGAATAAATGAAAGATATGATGAGGATAATGAAAGTTAGATTGGATGTTGTAGAAGAAGACAAAAGAAGAGAACTAAACCCTAGACATGAGGATGAAAGTGATGATGATGAATTTCAAGGAGCCAACCAAAATAAAGAAACTCTAGAAGAAAAAGAATCAAATCAGGTAAAGATGTTGAAAGCTATTTCTATGATGGGTAAGAGACCTAGAATGGAAGTATCAAACTATACCATAAATTTAAACTTGAGAAATTGATTGATTGGATAAATGATGTGGAGGAATACTTTGAGTATGAGGAAATTGAAGATCTGGAGAGAGTGAGATTTGCAAAAACTAAGTTGTAAGGACATGCTACTATTTGGTGGAAAGAAGTTCAATTGGAAAGAAATAGGTGAGGAAAAGAGAAAATCATAAAATGGGATATGATGGTAACAAAATTGAAGAATCAGTTCATACCTACTAACTAGTTGGAATTGTTGAAGAGATTGCAAAGCCTAAGGCAAAAGGAGAAATCTTTGAAGGAGTACACTAAAGAATTTCACTAGATGATTATCAAGACTAGGCATAGTGAAGAAAGCAAGGAGAAAGTGGCACGGTACATAAATGGACTGAGGATAAACATTTAAGAAGAACTAAGTTTGCTAAGGATGACAATATTAGAAGAAGCACATCAGTTTGCACTGAAAGTTGAAGATGAGTTGAATAAGAGACATGAGTAAAGGTAGAGAGGTGGAGGAGGAAAATTTCAAAGAGGTAGAACATATTTCAGAGGAGGAAGACCATGTGTGAAGAAGAACAAGGAGAGTAGCCCATACCCCAAAGAAGAAAAGGACAATAATTCATACTACAAAGGGAGAGATGATAGAAATTTCTACTACAATAGCAGAGGAAGTCATAATTCTTACCGCAATGAAGGTTACCAGAGAGATGAAAGAGGATTTGACAAGAGATCATTCAATGGAACTTGCTTCAAGTGTGGAGTCAAAGGACATAGAGCATTTGAATGCCATCAAGGGAGTACTAGCAAAAGGATAGAGAACAGTGCAAGAGCAGCTTATGTGGAAGAAGAACCAATTGGATCACCTAGTTCAATGGGAAAGTTAGAGAAAGGAGAGTCATTGCTCATGAGGAGAGATTTATTTCAAGAAGAGACAATTGAAGAACCACCGCAAGGGAAAAGTTTGTTCCAGAAAAGATGCAAATCAGGAGGTAAATTTTGTAAAGTTATCATTGATAGTGGTAGTACTGATAATTTGGTTTTAGAAGACATGGTGACTAAGCTGAATCTGGAGAGATTGAAACATCTAAAGACCTACAAGATAACATGGATTCAAGATGACCACAAGGTACTGGTAAGCGAATAATGTCTGGTGAAATTTCATATAGGATCTTATGTTGATGAGGTATTGTGTGATATTATGTCGATGGATGTATGTCATATATTGTTGGGAAGACCATGGAAGTATGATAGAAAGGCAATACATGATGGAAGGAAGAATACTTATACTATAAAATCAAATGGGAAGAAACATATCTTGATACCTTTGGAAGATGTAGCTAAAAGTGAAGTACATAGAAATGCTAGAATCTGTTTAGTTGATGGAAGCAAATTTTTGGATGGATTGAAACATGAGAACATGTATTTTGCATTGATTCCAAAGAAGTGTGGCACCCAAAGTGTAGAAATTGCTACCGCAAAAGAAGAAGAAGATAACTAAATTGTTGATAGAGTACCAGGATATCATTTTAGAGAATGTACCTGAAGGATTGCCACTAATCCAGAGTATCAGTCATCATATGGACTTTATACCTGGAGCTAGTTTTCCTAATAAAGTAGCACACCGGATGACACCAATAGAAAATACAGAGTTGAACAGACAGATACAGTAGCTGTTGAGGAAAGGATTGATCAGATAAAGTTTAAGCCCATGTGTGGTACCTGTATTACTAGCACCGAAGAAGGATGGAGAATGGAGGATGTGTACATACTCGAGAGCAATCAATAAGATCATAGTTAAGTATAGATTTCCATTGCCAATGATGGATGATATCATGGATTGTTTGAGTGGATACCATTAGATTAGTATTAGAGAAGGAGATGAGTAGAAGATTGCATTCAAGACAAATGTGGGATTGTATGAGTGGTAAGTCACACCTTTTGGATTAACTAATGCACCATGTACTTTCATGAGATTGATGAATGAGGTTTTGAAGAAATTCTTGGGTAAGTTTGTTATTGTATACTTGGATGATATTCAGATTTTTAGTAGAACAAAAGAAGAACATTTTTAACATATTAGACAAGTGCTTCAGAAATAGAGAGAAGAAAAATTGTTGATTAACATCAAGAAGTGTAGTTTCATGAAGGAAGAGCTAGTATACTTGGGATTTGTGATTTCTGCGAAAGGATTGAAGATGGACCCAGAGAAAGTTAGAACAATTGTTGAATGGCCAACACTTGTGAACATTGGAGAGGTAAGATCATTTCATGGGCTAGCAAGTTTTTATCAGAAGTTCATCATAAATTTTAGTACTGTATGCACACCAATGACAGAGTCAATGAGGGGTGATATGAAGGATTTTAAGTGGACATCAGGAAAAAAATAAGAGTTTTGAATTGTTGAAGTAGAAGGTGACAGAACAACCAGTGTTAACATTACCAGATTTTAACAAAGTATTTCAAGTTGATTGTGATGTGAGGGGAAGTACAATAGGAGTAGTGTTAAGTCAAGAAGGAAGACCAGTAGCATATTTCAGTGAGAAGTTGAATGATGCAAGGAGGAGATATTTAGTTTATGATCAAGAGTTCTATGCCATAATTCAAGCCTTAAAGAAGTGGATACATTACTTGTTGCCAAAGGAATTTGTGTTGTACACTAATCATCAAGCTTTGTAGTATTTGAACAGTCAAGGTAAGTTGAGTCAGCGACACATGAGATGGGTAGAGTTCATGCAGAGTTACACATTTGTATTGAAGCATAGGAATGGAAAGTGAAAACAAGTTGTAGATGCATTGAGCAGAAGAAGGAATGTGTTGATAGAGATGAGGGTAAAAGTATTAGGTTTTGAGGAGTTGATGTTGGAAATAGTCTAGACAACTAAGAGATGGGGGTGAATCAGTTGTCCCTAAACTTTAACCTTTTCTAAACCTTTTAAATCTTCTTTATAATTAGATTAATGATGAAAACATTTAAGCATAAATCAACATATGAGCAGAAACAACATGAACACACAACACCAGAATTTTGATGTGAAAAATCTGTTTAAGGGAAAAACCACGGTGGGGGTTAACCCACAAAAATGTGTACCCTGTTAAAAGTACTTAAGAAAATAGAAGGCACATGCCTTCGGGCGCACTACCCAGAGCTCACTACTCAAGAAGAGGCTCACAACCTATAAGAAATTATGATTTATATAGAAATAATGAATTGAGAAATAGCATCTATACTCATGCTTGAATTAGTCCCTTTGAAGGCTCAAAACTTCTACTCTTATCTTCAAATTCTTCTCCACTGACTCTTCACTTTATACTCCCTTCGCTCCTCTTCTTCTCTACTCTGCTTTTGATCCCTTCTTCAAATTTAATTAATTGTGTACAAGGATACTTTTTAACAACTCTTCAACAAGTATTTATATGCTTCATCAACCTTGGAATGATCAACAAGGTCAGCTAAACTTGACGTGGATCATCACACTGTCAGCCAAACACAACTAAGACTTGAATCTTCTTCTACAACCATGCCACGCTTCATAAAAATGCTCTTAGATCATCCGCAACATGCTAGGAACATCCGGTCGGCCAAGACTAGGAAGAACATCAACCTCAAAGAAGAAATCTTCAATCAACAAGCTCAAACTTCAGTGCGGACCTCCAACATAGTAGCCATACGATCTAGAGACCTCCACAAGTACATTAAAATTACCAATAACATTCACTTTAAACCAAATTACCATAATCATTTGTATCTTTCTCCGGAACCTCAAGAACACTATCTGCCATGATTGTCAAACTAGAAAGATAGCTTGTGGACCTCCAAACCATGAACCACTGGAGTTGATGATACATACTAATTTCCCATACGTGCCTCTAGATCTGTAGATCATCATTTTATATTACTGGAGCAATCTGGACCTCTTTCCTATCACTCTGTCTCTCCTGAATAATGCAGGAATCCATTTTATTTAGATGGCTATAACTTGTTTAGATCTTAATGTGAACCTCGCAAATCTTAACTAAAGCTTCTTCAGACAAACATTTGCATAGCCATATGGTCCGCATATATTGATCTCCATTAATTTTCTCAATATCCTCAATAGTCCAGTCTTCTATATAGATAACTAACTAGGATACAATTGACACCAATGGCAACAAGGATATATTAGCATCAATGACAACACCACTTAGGCACATATTTGTAACAATCTCCCCCTTTGTCATTGATGGCAACATATGATGTGAAAAATTGAATTTAACCATCAAGACAAGAACTTCTCCCCCTTTCTCTTCTCACTTCTGCAACTACTTTCTTTATTGCCCCCCCTTACATTAGCAAGTAGTTTTTCACATGACTTCTCTCCCCCTTTGACATCAATTGCAAAGGGCACATATTTGCTATCTTTTCTCCCTTTTTGCTTCAGACTGATCCCAAAATTTACATACTGACTACTCCCCCTTTGAGTAGTACCTCCTTAACATCAATCCAGATCACAAGATATGAATGTGAATTCTACCAGACTAATGCACCCTAGTGCATCTTAGTTTTGATCAAGAGGGGTGATAACTTCTAACTTTTCTTTGAGATACTCAAAAGTATCTTTAGGAAGAGGCTTAGTGAAGATATCCACAATCTGATCTTTGGAAGACACAAACTCCAACTTGACTTCATTCTCATTAACTTTCTCTCTCAAGAAGTGAAACTTGATAGATATATGCTTTGTCTTTGAGTACAATACCAGATTTTTAGAAATGCTTATAGCACTTGAATTATCACAGAAAATTGTGACTGGCTCCTCAAATATAATTCTGATGTCCTTCAACATTTTCTTCATCCATAGAACTTGAGAACAATTATTTGTTTCTGCTATATACTCTACCTCTGCAGTAGATAGAGAAATTGCCTCTTACTTTTTGCTCATCCAAGAGACCAATCTTCTTCCCAAGAAAAATGTGCCATCACTAGTACTTTTTCTATCATCCACATCTACCCAATCAACATCTGTATATGCATGAAGGGTGAAATCATTGTCCTTTGGATACCACAGTCCATAATCAATTGTCCCCTTGAGATACCTAAAAATTCTTTTGACTGCCACAACATGGGATTCTTTTGGATCAGCTTGAAATCTAGCAACAAATCCAACTTCATTCATGATGTTAGGTCTGGTCTGGGTTAGATAGAGCAATCCTCCAATCATTGATCTATACCTTTTCTAATTTGCCTTTAGGGAGTCATCATCTTTGCTTAGCTTGCATCTGGTTACCATAGGAGTACCTACTGGCTTTGAATCTTCCATTCCAAACTTCTTCAATAATTCTTTCACATACTTGGACTGAGATATGAACATACCTTTATTTGACTAAACAATTTACAGACCTAGGAAGAAGTTCATCTCACCTAACATTGACATCTCAAACTCACTTTTCATCTGATTAGCAAATGCTTTGTACATGCATTCATTTCCACCAAAAATGATATCATCAACAAAGACCTCAACAATTAGAATGTCCTCATGATTTATCCTAAAGTACAGATTACTATCAGCAGTACCTTTGCTAAATCCTAGCTTAAGCAAATGCTTATCCAATTTGGCATACTAGGCTCTTGGAACTTGCTTGAGTCCATACAAGGCTTTTCTTAGTCTACAAACCATATCTCCCTGATCAGACAACTGAAATCCTTCTAGTTGTTCAATGTAGACTTCTTCCTCTAAATCTCCATTTAGAAATGCTGATTTGACATCCATCTGATAAAATCTAAAATATTTGAAAGCAGTAAAAGAAAGAAATAATCTGACTACCTCTATCCTAGCCATTGGAGCAAAAGTTTCTTCAAAATCAATTCCTTCCACTTTAGAATAACCTTTACATACCAACCTTGCCTTTTTTCTTACAACCTCACCATCTTCATTTAGTTTATTCTGGAAGACCCATTTGGTTCCAATCACATTTTTATTCTCAGGCCTGGGAACAAGATTCCAAGTGTGATTCTTTTCAATTTGCATCAATTCTTCTTCCATTGCCTTAACCCAGTTTTCATCATTGCAAGCTTCACTTACTGATTTAGGTTCAATCTTTGAAATCAAACAAATCTCTTCTTGATCTTTAGCAACTCTTCTCCTAGTTCGAACACCTCTATTTTTATCTCCTATGATTTGATCTTCAGGATGATTCATTCTTACATACCTGGGGGTTTTGGGAATTATTTGAACTTTTGTTTCTTGAATTGGTTCCTCATCTTATGCACTAATCTCTTGAGTTACTGGAATTACCAGATCAATCTAGATCTGAGTCTAAATTTGATCTTGCCTTCCTTGACTTTAACTTTCATCTTGATCATCTAAATCATATCTGCAATACTTGGAATGGCCTTCTTTGCTTTCATCAACTTTAACATTAGTACTTTCAACAATCTTTTTCAACCTCTTGTTGAAGCACCGGTAAGCCTTACTTTGAGTAGGGTATCCCAATAATATTCCTTCATCACTTCTTGCATCAAACTTGCCTAAATCCTCATCTCTTTTGATATAGCACTTACTACCAAAAACTCTAAAATATCTTATAGTAGGAGGATGACCAAACCATAGTTCATAAGGAGTTTTACCAGAATTTTCTTTGATCTGCACCTGGTTAAGAGTGTAGACAGCAGTACTCATAGCTTCCCTCCAATAAATTTGAGGAACATTTGTTTCCATCATCATGGTCTTGACAGCTTCTTGAATGGTCTAGTTCTTCCTTTCTACAACTCCATTTTGCTGAGGAGTCCTAGGACTAGATAATTGTATTTTTATCCCATGCTTTTCACAAAAAGCGTCAAACTCACCGGAAGTGAATTCTCCACCCTTGTCAGATCTCAGACATTTCAATTTCCCACCAATCTCATTTTCAACCATCATCTTGAACACCTTAAACTTATCAAGGGATTCTAATTTTTCTTTTAGGAAGGTTACCCACATCATCTGGGAGTAGTCATCAATCAGCAGCATGAAATATTTGTCTCCTTGCACACTCCTAATTCTAGCAGGACCACAGAGATCAGTATGCACTAGTTCTAATCTCCCACTTGAACCTTGTTCCTTACTTTTGAATGAAATTTTGTTTTGTTTCCCCAATTGACATTCTCTACATATACTATCAAGTTTCACAAGTCTTGGAAGATCTCTTACAACTTGAGTGGAACTTATTTTGACAATGTTATCAAAATTTACATGACACATCCTCCTATGCCATAACCAACTTTGATATGTTTGAGAAATCAAACAACTTTTGCTTGAACTACTTAAGTCAAAGATGTTACCTTTAGTTTGAGTACCAGATGCAAGTTTAGTTCCAGAGCTTTCCAAGATTCTGCATTTTCCATCCTTGAAATGAAGATCATAACCCTTGTCAACCAACTATCCAACACTGAGAAGATTATGCTTCAGACCTTCCACATATATTGTTCTTACCATCAAAAGCGATGGATCATCTGCCACAGATTCTACTAGCTGAGTTGTCTCCAAATTTTACAAGTCCTCCATAATTTTCAAAACTCAAAAACTTACTCTTGTCTCTAGTCATATGATGAGAAAATCAACTATCAATCACCCATTCATCCTTTTCAACAACCTAAGCAGCCAAGGCACTTTCTACATTTACACAGCTAGTAGATTCAGTAGACATTGGATCTTTTTCTTTAATAGAAATGAACATCGAATCACCTTCTCCATGATCAGATTCATCATCTATGACTCCTTCTCCAGCTTCTTGGACATAGTAACAATTCTTCTAACCCTTTAGGGTTTGGTTTTGAAAACCTCTCTGGACACCTTGAGGTAAAATGACCAATCTTATTACAAGCAAAGCATTTGAGTGGCAACTTTCCTTCATACTTACCAGATCCTCTTGGCATCTGTTTGGCAATGAGAGCTTCAAGATCTGCAGTTTCTATTTCAATATCTTCAAGATCCTTTCTTGTCTTCACAAATCTATTTGATCTTGTAGAAGAGCTTTCACCCGGATCATATCTTTGCTTTCCATACACACTGCCCTTGAATGTAGATTTAGACTTAGGAAGAAAATCACCAAACTCACTCATTTCAAATGCTAAAAGCTTGCCAACTAACTGATCTCTTGTGACTGTTGTTACTGTCTTGATTTCTTCAATGGCTGTAGCCTTGTGCTTGTAAGCTATAGGTAAGGATCTGAGCACCTTGGCAACAATTTTTGATTCATCCAATACTCCACCTACATTTCTGATACTGGTCACAAGTTCATTTACTTTCTGCATGTAGGAAGTAATGTTTTCATCTTCACTCATTACCCATCTTTCATATTTACCCTTCAGGCTTCATAGCTTGGCACATTTAACATATTTGTCACCTTCATACAGATTTTCCAATTTACTCCAGATCTCATGAGTAGTTTGCAAATCCAAGACATTTGCCAATTCGGTATTAGACAGGGCACTCAATAATGCTTCTTTAGCTCGAGTGTTACATTCAGCATCTCTGAGTTCATCTATACTTGAAGGTCCATTCTGTTATCACCCAGTTTTGCACCCTTGCATATAGCCGTGAAGCCTCTACAAACTGGAGTAACATGGGACTGATCTCTAAGTGTGGGACTTTGCTAAGTGAGATTAGACCTCTGGAGAAGGCCAGCTTCTTTGTCTAGTTATCACCTAACACTACTAAATTTTGAGGGGAAAAGGGAGAGAGAAAGCTTGTAATTGAAATGAAATAAAAGATTGAAAACAAGGGTGATGCACCAGACAGATTTAAAGAAATTTCCACCACACTGAGAAGATGCACAATGTAATCAAATACAGCAAGTAGGTATACATAGATTAGATGACTCTAACAGAGGTGAGAAGCAATATGATTGAGAGGAATGAAACATTCACAGACAGCCATACACAGATTCACACAGAACTAGAAAAATCAGTAAAGCGGTAAAATTAACTTGCATATATTCAATGGAAAGGCATGGTTACAGCATATGAAAACCCTATTTGGAAAACAAAAAAGCCTTAATGCCAAAAAATTTCCAACCCTATTTACAACATTTGAATGCATACTTATAGCATTCCAAAATTACCAAGTCAGTTACAAAAATCCACTCAAAGAGCTGTCATTGAAAATATCTCCCTGAAATGACTATCCAGCTGCATCAGTTATGGCGTTGAAATTTGGAACTGGGCAGATGGGGAGATATTTAGAGTCTTTAATGCAGCAGCTTACTCATCGTGCATCTAGAGATGAAGAGGTGGAAAGATATTCTTTGTCGTTAATGCGAGCTACTCGCTCTGTCTGCTGCAATGAATGCCCAAAAATATCTCCATCTGCTAAAAGTCGTCTCTGAGATGTTCATTGCTCAAAAATATGCATTTCCAGATCTAAAATTTGAAAAGTGATAAGCTCTTGAAAAACCCTGCCAAATGAAAGAGGGGACCAAAATATGCAACTTTGCCTCTTGGAGCATGCTGAAATTCACCAAAATGAAGGAGATACAGGCAGTCAAACCTTTGGTCAACTGCCTGTATATATCGCTTTTGCATTTCTGTGTATATCGCTACATCTTGGCACCTGAATCAGCATTCAAAACTCATCTTGCAACTCCTTCTACACATACATGGCACTTTGCATATCGGCCCCTGTACATCCCTTTGTATTTCAAAAATTGCATATACATACAATTTCCCCTTGTATTTGTGGGCCCCACCACTTGTATGTTACTCTCTGTAAATGCAATCATACTAGCTGCGGACCCCAAATGACCTTTAGCTGCTTTTCATTGTTCTGCCAGATCCAGCTTGTATATTGTCTCGTTGTACATTTCTTTGTATATACAAAATATACAAACACTTATTCATACAAAGCGGACTCTAAACTCTTATGTATTGAAACTAATCCTTGATTCAAATCCGCCTTGTATATCACAATGCATCTTTGACTTGTATATCGCAATATACAAGCACCATACACATACAAATCGGACCCCAACTGACCCTTAAGTATATTTGATTACCTGTCGGGTTCGGCTTGCATATTTCATTTGTATCTTTGACTTGTATATCGCAATATACAAGTGCCATATACATACAAGTCGAACCCCAAAAGACCATTAAGTATATTTGATTGCCCTGTCAGGTCCGGCTTGTATCACTTCCTTTTGTATATCTCTTTTTATATGCACAATATACAAGCCACTGTTCACGAGATCCTTTGTATGTCGAAACATACAAGCCTCCTTGTATATGCGCGGGCCCACCATTTGTACCTCCGAGATATACAAACACATTTGTATGTTTGGCCATTGTATATTGGCTTGTATATTTGAATATACAAAGGCCAATCATACAAGCGGGAATACTATACAGAATATTCCAGGAATGTATAAGCAGATATACATATCTCTTGCATGCAATCTCATTTTGTAAACCTGCGGGCCCCACCACTTGCATGTCCTACCGGCACTGTAGAAAATGTACATTTGCACCCTTGTATATGCAAATATACAAACTCAAATATACAAACTCCCTTACATACAAACAGGGAATCTTTATGGAATATGCCCGCAATGTATCTTTCAGTTTGTATGTTTCCTTGCATGTGCGAAATATACAAACACCTATATATACAAGGCAGACCTGAAAGCTTTATAGAACCAATTGAAACCTATATTCAGGTCCAGATTGTATATCGGCTTTGTATATTGGTTTGTATGTGCGAACATACAAGCCGATATACAAAGCACTATTCATGTGATCCTTTGTATCTCCACTCTTGTACTGTATCAAATGTATATTTTGGCCTTGTACATTTCGGCGAATGTACATTCACTGTAGCATATGTATGTTCATCAGCCTTGTATATTGCATTGCACATTTCTTTGTATCTCCATTTGTATATCTGAATATACAAGCCCCTATATACATGCAAACCCGATATACATTTAGCGAATATTCTGAGAATCTGCGGAAGATTCCCTAAATGTATATGCATTTCCTTGACCCGATATACATTTAGAAAATGTATATAACTCAATTTTTTTCATATTTTCTAAGGCTGATATAGATTTGCAAGCCTGCCAAATGTATATTTGAACTGTATGTTGACCAAAAATTTGACCGTCAATAACTTCTTTATTTGGCCAAATTTCAAGGTGATGTAAAAAGCAAACCTGCCTATTTTTTCAAGCTCTTTCCAATGGTAAGGTTTTTTTTAGGCAATTTGGCACTTTTCAAATTTAGGCAACATTTTCCAAAGGCTTTTCAAGGAAAATACCAGGTTGACTATTTGGCTTTGGTCAGAGGAAAAAATGGGTCAACAATTTGGCGACCTCTATGAGATGTTTGCCTGCTAAACAGTTAGATCAGTGGCCTATACATCTATTGGGCATAGAGTCACACAGAGACTAAAATAGATATTTCTGACCTTAGCAAAACAAAATAGAAGCAATGAAGAACACTTGGAAGGCCAAACCAAGATAAAATGTTGAAAGCAAACTTTTTCAACTATGTTAGACAGCATTTAGGGAAAGCAAAAGCAGATCTAAACTAACGTGTAGCAGCACTTATTGAAAGAATAGAGACCTAATTTACTGATTTAAAAGGCACTCATACCTGAAAACACCTCTTTAGGTGTATCCCATTGACTGGGATAGGCAGATTTTGTCCATCCATATTTGATAACTGAAATTCATTGTGCTCCTTGCATTCAGTAATGAGAAATGGACCACTCCACATGTTGTCAAACTTGGAATGCTTTCCTGGTCTGCTGTTTAATTCATCCCATTTAAGCACCATGTCACCCATTCTAAAGCTTCTAGGGGTGGCCTTCTGATCGAAATTTCTTTTTGTTTGAAGTTGATGATATTCCATAGTCTTCATAGCTTTGTCTCTGATTTCTTCAAGCTCCATAAGCTGAGCATATCTGATAGCCATGGGATTCTCTTCTTCAAACATTTCCAGCTAGTTCATGATGTCCAGTGCTGGTAGTTCTACAGAGAAAGGCAATCTTGCTTCCTTCCCATATACTAACATATATGGAGAATTTCCAATGGACCTCTTAGGAGTTATTCTGTCTGCCCATAAGACATACTTCAAATTAGTATGCCAGGTCCTCTGGTTGTCCTCCATTGATATTTTAATAATCCTTATGAGATTTTTGTTGGTAGACTCAGCCAAACCATTGCCCTGTGGGTAATAATTAGAAGAAGTATTCAAATAAATCCCATTTTTGACAGCCCAATCAGTTATCTTTAGGCCAACAAAGGCTAAAGCATTGTCAGAAATTATTGACTCAGGCACTGCAAATTTGGAAATCAAGTCATGATAAAAATTTAAAACAGTATTTTCATTTGACTCCTTTAGAACTATTGCTTCAGTCCATCTTGTGAAAAAATCTGTAGCTGTAAGAATCCACTTGTGGCCTACACTTGATGGTGGATTAATAGGACCTATGAAGTCCATACCCCATCTCAAGAAGGGTTGCTCTATTTGAATTGGTCTTAAAGGTAAGGCTAGCAACCTTTCTTTTCCTGCAAAAATGGCACATTTTATACACTTCCTAGCCCATGCATGGGCATCCTTAAATAAGCTGGGCTAGTAATAGCCAGCTCTCATTACTTTCCAAGTGGTAGTCTTGGGGCAAAATGACCCCCCACTGCTCCATCATGAAATTCATGTAGTACCTTGTCAGTCTGATCTTTATCAATGCACCTTAACAATACACCATTAAAGTCCTTTCTGAAAAGGATGCCATTTATTAAAACATATGGAACCGATTGCAATCTATAATATCTTCTTTAAGTTCTATCTAGACCTGCTAGACATTTGCCAGTTTGCAAAAATTTAGTCATATCAGTAACCCAGCTTGTGTTCGCTACTACTGCATTATCTTGAGGTGCATCCTCAATGGTCAAAAGCGTCTCATCCTCCTTGTTAGAACTGGTAGCAAGCTGCTCGCTAAGTCCTCTACCTCTGACAAGCTTGGTTACTTGGATATCCACGTCATATTCCATGACCTTGGTGATCCAACCCACTCTCTTCTCATTAACATCTTTACTCAATAGGAACTCGTTCATGCTGGGATGAGCCACCATTAAATGTATCTTGTTATTGGAAACAAGATACTGAAATTTCTTGAGGCTCCTTATCACTGCAAGGACATGCTTCTCAACAAAGCTATACTTCTGTTCATATTCTTCTAGCCCCTGACTGAAAAAAACAATTGGCTGCTCAAAGCCGCTACTCTGCTTCTGCACTAAAATCATAGAGATTATATCTAGGCCGCCATAAACATATAGAATAAAATCTTTGGAAAAGTCAGGATGTACCAAAGTTGGTGCAACTGACAATGCTTCTTTTATAGACTCAAAACTAAGTCTGGCCTCTTTTGTCCAATTGAAGACTATATTCTTTTTCAACATGGATGTCAAAGGTTTCAAAAGGTTTGCGATATCAGGGATGAACCTTCGCAGAAAATTAATTCTTCCAATAAAACTTTGCAATCCCTTCTTATGACTTGGTAAAGGCAGCTCCAAAATGGTCCTTACTCTTTCAGCATCAATAGTAATGCCTTCTTTTGAGACAACGCGCCCTAACAGCTTGCCTTCATGGATAGCAAAAATGCATTTGTTTGGATTAAGGGATATCCCAAACTCTCGGCATCTCTCAAAAACTTGCCTTAAGTGGGATAAATGCTCAGATGCATTCTTGGAAAAAATTGTTATATCATCTAAGTACACCAGCACCAGTTTGTATAGCAAACCCTTGAACGCCATATCCGTGGCTCTTTGAAAGGTTGAACCAACATTAGAGAGACCAAAAGGCATCCTCCTGTAGGCCATGGTGCCCCACTTGGTAGTGAAAGCAGTTTTGAACTGATCCTCCTCCTTGACTAACACCTAATTGTAACCAGAAAATCCATCAAGCAAAGAAAATCTCTCCGAGCCAGCCACTACTTATAAAATCTGCTCCATTGATGGAAGTGGGTAGTGATCTTTTAGGGAGGCTCTGTTTAGGTCCCTAAAATCAACACACAGCCTGATTTCTCCATTCTTCTTCCTCACAGGGACAAGGTTTGAGACCCAAGAAGTATGCTTGATGGGAAAAATGATCTTTCCCTCAATTAGCTTAGTCAATTCTTTAATCATCAGGGGCTCTAGCTTTGGATTTAGGGGCCTTTGCCTCTGCCTTACAGGCTTTGCACCTAGTTCCAATTCTATGGTGTGCTGGGCAATATGAGGATCAAATCCCTTTAGGTCTAAATAATCCTAAGCAAATACCTCCTTAAATTCCTGACAAAGAGCAATAAAAGCTCTCCTGTCCTCAGCTGAATAGATTTTACCTATTTTGAGGAGTTTTCCCTTAAAAATTTCAAACTCCTCATAATGTTCCTCTTTTATTTGCATACCGGTCTTAGTCTTCTTCATCTAATCATTGGTGCCAAAAATAGACTCCAAAGTCACCAATCCTTTGGGCAGCTTATTTGTCTTCAGCTGAATAATCTAATCGTTGCCATACTGTTGTTTGAGTTTATCCTAATTCATCACAGAAAATTCACCTTCTTCTAATAGGAAACTCAGAATCTGTTCATCACTTTCAAAGACCTACTAATGAACATTATTGTCAGGGATAGAGGGTCTGTCCACTATTTTTACATGAGGCTGCATTTTCTCCTTTTGAATGTCACTAGGGATGTCAAACTGTGCCCCAGTTGCAGCCAATCTATCAGCATGGGAGTTTTGATTTCTTGGAATGGAAATTAGATTAAAAGCATCAAACTCCTCAATCATGTTCCATACCCTATGCTTATAGCACTTCAAGGTATCATTTTTGGTAAGATGCAGTCCTCTTACCTGATTTACAATTAGTTCACTGTCTCCAAATACTTGCAAACAACCAATTTTCTTCCTTCTTGCCCATTGCAATCCCTGGATTAGCCCCTCATATTCAGCAGTGTTATTGGTGCATGAGAAGGCAAAACAGAAAGCAGCATAATATTTTTCACCTTGTGGTGACACTAGCATTGCACCACCACCAGATCCATTTTTGCTCCTTGAGCCATCAAAGTACATTTTCCATACTTCTCCTTGCTGCTCTGTCTGTTGTTCTACATCCTTTACCATACTTGGAATTGCTACCTCATGCTCATGAAGTATATAGACCCCCATACCATTTTCTTGAATATGTGCTTCAGGATCATCTACAACATCTTCTGAGGACCATTCCCTTAATAACATTTCTGGTATACTCTTAGCTTGTAACTCTTGAGCCGCCACAAGTTCAGGTTCATCAGAAATAATGTGATTTGCATTAACCACACTTGGTGTATAGGGCTCTATGTGATGGTTTGAAAGCAATTCAGATCTTAGGGTCACCTTAGTGCCATATCTGGTCCTAAAAAACATATGGGACGAGTCAGAGGATAGGTATCCTCGTATTTTGGGTTTGAATTCTCCTGATAGGCACGTGGCAAAACAAGGAGGCAAATCAATAATGAAGACCTCTTAGAAGATGGAAACATTGGGACAGGTATGTAGAGTAAGACCTAGGTCTTTTATTACACCCACAGTACTAACAGCTGTGCCATCTAATTGTAGTACACCCTTCTCAAGAGGCTGGTACTTGAGCCCTAATTGGTCTGCAATTTGTTTAGGCATCACAGAACTACTTGCTCCACTATCCACCATGCAATTATGAACTAATTTGTCTCCAATTATTAATGATACATAGAATGGGAGTGGTTTGGCATTTTGGTTAGGCTGCTTGTTTTTATCTTCGGATGAATTGGTAAGGACAGCCTTATTTGGGTCAACAGTTGTATCTTTGGACACCTTCAAATCAGATAAGGCAGATTGTAATATGTCTTTTTGGCCCAGGATGGCTAAAGAATCCCACATAGACATTGTCACATTCATCTTTTTCATATTTTCAATAATATTGAAAGGTGGAATGGCACTCACTTTCTGATTTGATTTTGTAGCAGTGACGTTTGGCTGCAAACGAGGCATCTCCCTTGCTTTTGCTGGGTCATTTCTTTGTAGAATTTGGGGAATTTGGGGTGCAGGAACATCAGTAGACGCTTTTCCTTTATTTGCTGCTTGTTCTACCTCATAACCCCTTTTCTTTTCTCTTGTATTTGCTGCAACTGAGGTGTTATCACTGTTTATGCCACAAAATTCACCTTCCTGCCAGTTCATGAAAGTAGAATCACTCTGAGGTTGTTCCTGTTGTTGCACAACCCCATCATTTGGTGCACTTGGTTGTGATGCTGACACATTTTGCACCATTAAAGCCTGATTTATTATTCTATTTGAGTAGGCTGCTTGACTGTGTGGCTGATTACATGGGTAGCACCACTCATATTCAACAGCTAGGTTGTTCTGAGCAGGGACAAGGTCCCTTACAGTGTTAATAGGTGCTAGATTATAAGGCAAAAAAGGCCTTTGATTGACATTTTGCCTGGGACCCTGATAATTACCTTGATATGGTGGTTTGTTGGCTTGGTAAGGTTAACTTTGCCCCTGATATGATTGATTCTGCCCTTGGCTAGATTGTTGATAAGGCTGAAAGGGCCTCTGGGACTGTTGCTTCTTTATGTTCACCAGCTCATTTCCAAAAGTTTGAAGGATGCCCTCAATCTTTTGTTGACTATTTTTAATCTCTTTTAACTCTTGAGATGAACTAGGGGCAGAAAGTTCAGAATTGACAGTATTAGGTAATGCTGCTATAGTAGGCACAGGGGTAAAACATGGAATTGACAAAGGCATGGAAGCTTGGATCTTAGGAAAAATAGGCACTGGCAGTCTGGGTGCTATTTTTCCAGCCTGAATCAGATTATTCTCTGCCCTAATTGCTAATTCATAAGCATCTGGTAAACTATTACCTCCTAGTGATTGAATCATTACTGAAATATCACTATTTAGGGCTTTCAAAAAATATAGAAATGCATATTTAGCTAGAGGTCTTACCAATGCAAGGATTCTGTCCCATGTCTTTTGAAATCTAAAGTTAAAATCCATCATTTGCTCCTGAGGAGCTCTCTTTATAGTGGTCATTTGTTCAACCAATGATAGATTATATGATTTGTCTTGAAATTGTCTATTTAATTTCTCTCCTAGATCATCCCAAGTTGTAATAGTTTGCACTAGTAGACTCCTGAACCATTGTAATGCCTTCCCCTTGAAAGAGGCAGCCAACAATCTGATGGCTACATTCTCTTGAGTGACATGATGAACCCCACACAGAGATGCTATGTCTCTGATGTGCTAGATTAGAGTACTCTGATTTTCCCCTATGAAATAGGGTAGATTGTTCAAAGTTGCCATTGGTATGACATCATGTACCATTAGATTCAAAGGGCTACCCCCATCAAAAGTCACGAATGGCTGATTTCTTGCCATTTGAAGAGTGGTAGGTAGATTTGCTTGAGTTACTACAGGAACTATAGAAACAACTGGTCTAAAACCTAGTGGAGTTGACTGTACTCTTTTGGAAACTGGAGTCCTTGCTACTGCTTTGCTCTGTCTTCTAGGTGGAGAGAGCTGCAAATATTCGAATGGATGTGAACTTGAACTCCTAGTTGCTATCTTTCTCATAAAACATGTATCAACAAAACTGGTCTATTCGTCTTTCCTAAGTTTGAGTCACCAGATGTATAAATTTTAACCTCTTAAAGGTCTGCATTTACTGGTTGCACATCAAAACTAGCAATAATGGCTGTTAATTTGATTATTACTCTAACTTCTTGAGTCCCACCGGGCGTGCCAAAGTTGTTATCACCCAGTTTTGCACCCTTGCATACAGCCGTGAAGCCTCTACAAACTGGAGTAACATGGGACTGATCTCTAAGTGTGGGACTTTGCTAAGTGAGATCAAACCTCCGGAGAAGGCTGGCTTCCTTGTCTAGTTATCACATAAAACTACTAAATTTTGAGGGGAAAAGGGAGAGAGAAAGCTTGTAATGGAAATGAAATAAAAGCTTGAAAACAAGGGTGATGCACCATACAGATTTAAAGAAATTTCTACAACACTGAGAAGATGCACAATGTAATCAAATATAGCAAGTAGGTATACACAGATTAGATGACTCTAGCAGAGGTGAGAAGCAATATGATTGAGAGGAATGAAACATTCACAGACAGCCGTACATAGATTCACATAGAACTAGAAAATCAGTAAAGAGGTAGAATTAACTTGCATATATTCAATGGAAAGGCACGGTTACAACATATGAAAACCCTGTTTGGAAAACAGAAAAGCCTTAATGCCAAAAAATTTCCAACCCTATTTACAACATTTGAATTCATACTTATAGCATTCCAAAATTACCAAGTCGGTTACAAAAATCTGCTCAAAGAGCTGTCATTGAAAATATCTCCCTGAAATGACTATCCAGCTGCATCAGTTATGGCGTCGAAATCTGGAACTGGGCGGATGGGGAGATATTTAGAGTCTTTAATGCAGCAACTTACTCATCATGCATCTGGAGATGAAGAGGTGGAAAGATATTCTTTGTCGTTAATGCGAGTTGCTCGCTTTGTCTGTTGCAATCAATGCCCAAAAATATCTCCATCTGCTAAAAGTCATCTTTGAGATGTTCATCGCTCAAAAATATGCATTTCCAGATCTAAAATTTGAAAAGTGATAAGCTCCTAGAAAAACCCTACCAAATGAAAGAGGGGACCAAAATATGTAACTTTGCCTCTTGGAGCATGCTGAAATTCACCAAAATGAAGGAGATACAGGCGGTCAAACCTTCGATCAACTACTTGTATATATCACTTTTGCATTTCTGTGTATATCTCTGCATCTTGGCGCCTGAATCGGCATTCAAAACTCATCCTGCAACTCCTTCTACACATACATGACACTTTGCATATCGGCCCCTATACATCCCTTTGTATTTCAAAAATTGCATATACATACAATTTCTCCTTGTATTTGCGGGCCCCACCACTTGTATGTTACCCTCTGCAAATGCAATCATACTAGCTATGGACCCCAAATGATGTTTAGCTACTTTTCATTGTTCTGCCAGATCCAGCTTGTATATTTTCTCCTTGTACATTTCTTTGTATATACAAAATATACAAACACTTATTCATACAAAGTGGACTCCAAACTCTTATATACCGAAACTGATCCTTGATTCAAATCCGCCTTGTATATCGCAATGCATCTTTGACTTGTATATCGCAATATACAAGCACCATATACATACAAATCGGACCGCAACTGACCTTTAAGTATAATTGATTACCTGTCGGGTCTGGCTTGCATATTTCATTTGTATCTTTGACTTGTATATCGCAATATACAAGCGCCATATACATACAAGTTGGACCCCAAAAGACCATTAAGTATATTTGATTGCCCTGTCGGGTCCAGCTTGTATCACTTCCTTTTGTATATCTTTTTGTATATGCATGATATACAAGCCACTGTTCACGAGATCCTTTGTATGTCGAAACATACAAGCCTCCTTGTATATGTGTGGGCCCACCATTTGTACCTTCAAGATATACAAACACATTTTTATGTTTGGCTGTTATATATTGGCTTGTATATTTGAATATACAAGCGAAATATACAAAGGCCAATCATACAAGTGGGAATACTTTACAGAATATTCCAGGAATGTATAAGCTGATATACATATCTCTTGCATGCAATCTCATTTTGTAAACCTACGAGCCCCACCACTTGCATGTCCTGCCGACACTGTAGCAAATGTACATTTGCACCCTTGTATATGCAAATATACAAACTCAAATATATAAACTCCCTTACATACAAACAGGGAATCTTTATGGAATATGCTCGTAATGTATCTTTCAATTTGTATGTTTCCTTGCATGTGTGAAATATACAAACACCTATATATACAAGGCGAACCTGAAAGCTTTATAGAACCAATTGAAACCTATATTCAGGTCTGGATTGTATATCGGCTTTGTATATTAGTTTGTATGCATGAACATACAAGCCGATATACAAAGCACTATTCATGTGATCCTTTGTATCTCCACTCTTGTACTGTATCAAATGTATATTTTGGCCTTGTACATTTCGGTGAATGTACATTCACTGTAGCATATGTATGTCCATCGGCCTTGTATATTGCATTGCACATTTCTTTATATCTCCATTTGTATATCTGAATATACAAGCCCCTATATACATGCAGACCTGATATACATTTAGCGAATATTCTAAAAATCTGCAGAAGATTCCCTAAATGTATATGCATTTCCTTGACCCGATATACATTCAGAAAATGTATATAACTCAATTTTTTTCATATTTTCTAAGGCTAATATAGATTTGCAAGCCCGCCAAATGTATATTTGAACTGTATGTTGACCAAAACTTTGACCATCAATAACTTCTTTATTTGGCCGAATTTTAGGGTGATGTAAAAAGCAAACCTACCTATTTTTTCAAGCTCTTTCCAATGGTAAGGTGTTTTTAGGCAATTTGGCACTTTTCAAATTTAGGCAACATTTTCCAAAGGCTTTTCAAGGAAAATACCAGGTTGACTGTTAGGCTCTGGTCAGAGGAAAAAATAGGTCAACACATTCTTCATAATCTTATACATATTCTTGGTTATTGTCCAAATACCATCACCCATACATTCTAGATGACACTACATGCATACCTTCTAGAGGGAGTAATTTGTTCCATCAAATCTTAGACTTTCCTTTTTGTAGATCGACATCTTGGATCTCCTCAAGCAATCAAGCTTCTTTTAGAGGAACTTGGCTCTGATACTGATTGTTGGAAATAGTCTGGACAACTGAGAGGGGGGTGAATCAGTTGTCCCTAAACTTTAACCTTTTCTAAACCTTTTAAATCTTCTTTATAATCAGATTACTAATGAAAACATTTAAGCATAAATCAACATATGAGTAGAAACAACATGAACACACAACACCAGAATTTTGACGTGGAAAACCTGGTTAAGGGAAAAACCATGATGGGGGTTAACCCACGAAAATGCATACCCTATTAAAAGTACTTAAGAAAATAGAAGGCACATGTCTTCGAGTGCACTACCCAGAGCTCACTGCTCAAGAAGAGGCTCACAGCCTATAAGAAATTATGATTTAGACAAAAATAATGAACTGAAAAATAACATATATATTCATGCCTAAATCAGTCCCTTTGAAGGCTCAGAACTTTTGTTCTTATCTTCAAATTCTTCTCCATTGACTCTTCACTTTATACTCCCTTCGCTCCTCTTCTTCTCTGCTATGCTTTTGATCCCTTATTCGAATTTAATTCATTATGTACAAGGATACTTTTTAACAACTCTTCAGCAAGTATTTATATGCTTCATCAACCTTGGAATGATCAACAAGGTTAGCTAAACTTGATGTGGCTCATCACATTGTCGGCCAAACACAACTGAGACTTGAATCTTCTTCTACAACCATGCCACGCTTCATAAAAATGCTCTTAGATCATCCACAACATGCTAGGAACATCTATTCGGCCAAGACTGGGAAGAACATCAACCTCAAAGAAGAAATCTTCAATCAACAAGATCAAACTTCAGTGCGGACCTCCAACATAGTAGCCGTATGATCTCGAGACCTCCACAAGCACATTGAAATTACCAATAACATTCACTTCAAACTAAATTACCAGAATCATTTGTATCTTCCTCCAGAACCTCAAGAACACTATCTGCCATGACTATCAAACTAGAAAGATAGCTTGCAAACTTGCAAACCATGAACTACTGGAGTTGATGATACATACTAATTTCCTAGACATGCCTCTAGATCCGTAGATCATCATTTTATATCACCAGAGCAATCCAGACCTCTTTCCTATCACTTTGTCTCTCCTGAATAATGTAGGAACTGATTTTACTCAGATGGCTCTAACTTATTCAGATCTTAATGCAAATCTCTCAAATCTTAACTGAAGCTTCTTTAGACAAACCTCTACATAGCCATATGGTCTGCATATATTAATCTCCATTAATTTTCTCAATATTCTCAACAGTTCGGTCTTCTATACAAACAACTAACTAGGATACAGTTGACACCAATGGCAACAAGGATATGTTGACATCAATGACAACACCACTTAGGTACATATTTACAATAGTTGAAGCATATGTATGAAGAGGATCTTGATTTTGTAGAAGCATAGAAAGCATGTAAGGAACCTGTTGTGATAGATAGAAGTAAGTGGTTGGATTATTTAATTTAGGAGGATATGTGGTTCAAAGAAAATCAATTGTGTATACCTAAGAGTTCAATGAGAGATAATTTGATCAAGGAGAAGCATAGTAGGGGATTTGGAGGACATTTTAGGATTGATAAGACAATAGCTTTAGTGAGTGAACATTATTTTTTGGCCTCAGATTTATAAGGATGTAAGGGAATTTGTTCAGAGTTGTAGAATTTGTCAAGTTGCAAAAGGGAGTAGTCAAAATACTAGTTTGTACAAGTCTTTGATAGTACCAAAGAGACCTTGGGAAGATATAAGCATGGATTTCATTTTAGGTTTTCCAAGAACATAGAGGGATATGATTCTATATTTGTAGTAGTGGACATATTTTCAAAGATGCCTCATTTCATTCCTTGTAAGAAGGCAAGTGATGTTGTGCATGTTGCTAATCTATTTTTCAAGGAGATTGTGAGATTGCATGGATTACCTAAGAGTATAGTTTCAGACAGGGATACAAGATTCATAGGATATTTTTGGAGGACATTGTGGAATAAGATGAAGATAGACCTAAAGTTCAATTCAACATTTCACCCATAGATAGATGGACAAACATAAGTGGTAAATAGGAGTTTGGGAAACTTGTTGAGATGTTTAGTAGGAGACAAAGTAGAAAATTGCGATATAATTCTATCACAAGTAGAGTTAGCATACAATAACTCAGTAAGTAGTGTATACACCTAAAATTGGCTCAGGTTGAATTAAGTAAATATTTTGATATTTATCTTAATTCTTATTTCCTTCTGTCAATTAAATAAATATTATAAGTTTATTTGATTGATTCAATATCCTACAATTAAATAAAATCATTTTATTTAATTAAATTCCCTAAATTCTTCTAATGTCTCAAGTCCTAAAATCCACCTCACAAAATCCACCTCATCTCTTCCACCTCACCATGTTGCACATGTAATTAAATATTCTTAATATTTAATTAGCTAATATCCTCTATTATCCAAAATAAATCTTTAATTCAATTATCCTCCACCAAATTGAATATTTAATTCAGTGTTCCCCACTAGCCTCCACCAAATGGAATATTTAATTCAATGTTCCCCACTATCCTCCAAATTAAATATTTAATTCAATGTTCCCTACTAGCCTCCACCAAATAGAATATTTAATTCAATGTTCCCCACTAGCCTTCACCAATTGAATATTTAATTCAATATTCCCCACTAGCCTTCACCAATTGAATATTTAATTCAATATTCCCCACTAGCCTTCACCAATTGAATATTTAATTCAATGTTCCCCACTATCCTCCACCAATTGAATTCTTAATTCAATTGTTCCCCACTATCCTCCACCAATTGAATTTTCAATTCAATTGTTCCCGACTATCCTCCACTCTTCCCAAAAATAATTTTTTAACTCATCCACTATCCTCCACTCTTCCCAAAAAATAAATTTTTAATTCATCCACTATGAATAAAAGATTCACTTTTATTCCTAGCCATTGATCTCATCTATTGATCCTCACCCTCCATTCCTTTTTTAGAAAATCTATAAATAAAACCCTTCTCTAAGCAATTGAGGAGGGACTTCATTCAAGTATCCTTACCATGTCCAATTTCTTCTAGAAACTTCATTCTGGCATCCTTATCATGCCCACATTCTTCTCAAATCTCCTCATTCTAGCCATTCTCATATCATCCATTATCATTGTGTTTGAAGCTCATCTTCAACACAACAAGTATCATAGTCATTTCTCCTTGTCATCTTGAGGAATCAAAGCAAAGAAGCAAGCTCCCTAAGGGCCAATCTTCATCATTCAAGATCAAGAAAGAATAGGTGAGCAATGGAAGTCGAAAGGTAAAGGTTGTAAGTATCTCTTTGCTTTTATTAATCCTTTTTCCTTCATATTTCATTGTTGTATTTGAGTTTTATTGTTCTTTATTGATCAAATCTATTTCACCCTTTACATTTTGGCGCCCACCGTAATCTAATCCACAATCTTGTGAGTGTTTGTCTTTGAAAGTCTCGTTGCAGGATTCAGGTGTTTCAGAGAGCATTCAGGAATCAACTTCCACAAATGGCCTCTTATGCACAAATCAAGCTCACCGTTGAGTCCGGGAGGCTTCAGAGGTAAGCAATCACCTATAACTTCTCTAGTTTTGTTACTTGAAATTTTTTGAAATTTTTTTTGCTTTTCAAAGTTTTTTTTTTTTGCAAAAAAATAAATAAAACAAAAAAAAATGGCATTAGATTTTATTGTTATTTCATTTTAATATTTTTAGTTTAGAAAATTAACAAAAAAATAATAATAAAATAAAAAATAAAAAAAATAAAAATAAAAATAAAACTCCAAAAATTTTTTTTTGGGCACACAGGCCCCATGGCCTCCCCCAAACCTCACCACCTCCCACCCAACTGTCCCTCCCCCCTCCCCCTCGCCACCCGTGCGCCACCCACATAGCTCCCCTCCCCCAAACCCCCATCTATCCTTCCCCCCGACCTCCCTCCCACAGTCCCTGCTTCCCCCCTGCGCAAACCCTCCCCTGCGCCACCCGCCATCCGCCTCTCCCCCGCAGCTCCCTCCTCCCGCAGCAACCCCCGCTCCTCGCAGCACCCTTTCCCCGCCTCCCCGTGCTGCTCACTCCCTCCCCAGGCCCTCGGCCTCCCCCAACCCATTTCCCCCTTCGCCCAGCTCCCTACACCCTGGGCGCCACCTGATCAGCCACCTGCTACCCACCGCTCCGCATGCCACCCTCGCAACTCCTCCGCGCCCTTTCCCCCACACTGCTCCCCCAAACCCCTCTGCCCAGCTCCATCACCACTGCCCATCCTCCCCCATGCCCAAACCCTATCACCACCCCTCTGGCCTGCCTCTTCCACCGCCGACACCCAGCCCACCCAGCTCCACCGCCAGACACCTCCCCTCTGTCCTTCGCCCAGCTCCTCCTCCCGACCCCCGTGTCCCCGCCTCCCTTTCTCCCCTGCGACCTGTGCGCTACCCGCAGCCACCACCACCAACACCTCCGCCTGTCTGCTATGCCACCACTAGCCAACTCCACCCAACCACCCTGCCACCACAAACTACACACACAACACACTTCAATAAAGAACAAAACAAAATAATTTTTTTTAAACTAACTTAAAAACAACAAAAAAAAATTTAAGCACTCAGCCCCTGGTCACATGGAGGACCAGAGGTCTATTTAAAACCCTTAACCATAACTGTAATTGCTGGTGAAAAAAAAAATGTTGAGCATGTGACTAGAACTTGCAAACCACCAGTGGTTAAAACAATAACATTAACTATCAGCTTGACCTCTTGTGCCTCATACATCCCGAAGGAGGCTTGTTTTTTCAAATTCTCACAACTTTTGCATACGGTAACAAAATCGCACAAAATTGGCGGCGTCGAAAAGAGGATTCAGAGTACTTCGTAATTGTGAAGAAATTTTCAGGTGACTATACCATTTTGCCCATTTTTTTCGCAGTCAAAGTCAAACCTACTTCAAAACTTCACATGCTCATATCTTTTGTAAATTTGATCCTTTTCAGTGAATTTTTGCTTCAAATTGCATGGAATTTCATGTAGAATCTATTTATGAACTTATTTTTTCTATATTAGTTCATTTTTCATCAGATTTTATCAGATTAATGATTTTCACATAACAATATCCTATTCTAGTCTACTGGTTTCTTTTCAATTTTGGTGACTTGTAGGGACATCATTCAGGGCTAGAACAACATCAGGATCATCAAATATGGATATCTAGATAGCGAAAACAATCTAGGTACACTCATTCTAATCTTTCATCTTCAATCTTGTTTTCATTACACACTTCGATTTGGGCTCTAAAACGAATGTTGATTGATCACACATCATTGAAATTGAGCTTAAAATAAACCTATGTCTGCCATTCACATCTTGATTTGGGCTTTAAAAAGAACCTATGCTTGAAGTGCCTTCCACACATTTCAATTTCTTAAAGGTTAATTTACAAGTGCAAGTGTGAATCAAGAGTGCGTGTGTATGCTCTCTCCTCACACCACAAGGTGACCTTGGAGATCAAAAACACCTCACTTGATTTGCTGTTGTCTACCCTTTCCTAAGAGGCATGCTAGGGGATTTCATCACCCCTAGGGACGACCTCATTCGAGGCTGAATTGAAAGACACCCTCATTGAAATCATAATCTTGTCACTCTTGGCTACGCCCTAAAGAACTTTCTACCTTTGGGAAGTGAAGGTGAAGGGTGGGTTACCCCCTTCTCCCAACTGTGTGACAGGATTTCACTTTCAATCCCTAGTCAACCTCGTGTAAACATTGCCCAAACCTAATTGGCCATACCCTACATCAAACTAGACATGAGGGCATTTTGATGTGTCTTCCACGTGTGCTTGTTTACTAATCAGCATATTCTTCAAATTCAACATTCAAAGTTGCTTATGTGTCTTGCGTGAGTGAATCATGTTTGTACATGTGTGATCATTGCCAAATCAAGTTAAACACCAAACACATAAGACAAGTCATTCAACTCAAGCACACTTGTCTTGACTTGTGACACATTTGCACTCTATTACAGACGCCTTTACTACTGCGCATCCAAACTAGTAAGCTTTTCCAGTCTTGTGTCAATGGTAAACCAATTAGAATATCTTGATCAAAAGCTCCAATATCTACAATTACAAATAAACTTAAGTCCCTCGCCCCAAGATTATATAGCAATTATTCAACAAATCAACGTCTTACAACAAGAACTGAAAAGCTTGCAAGCTGCATGAGCCAGTACTAGCTATGCCTCACCCCAAAATCATATATCTTTTCCCCATACGCATGACAAGGCAACCGCCACCTCAGGAGGGAAATCATATACCACTTTGGCTCCTAATCCTCCTTCACCATATTCTAAGACACCTATCCCAAAGCCTACTAGTTCTACAACAACGCCACCATCTAGTGCCTCAAACTTTAAATGGCACACCAAAAAAGAGTCAGATGAGTGGTGGAAAAAATATTTTTCAAATTTATACAACGCAAGAAAAGCTAGGGAGAAAGCCAAATCCACTCATCCATCCCTTCATCCATCTACCCATACACCTGCAATGGATGTGATCCAAGGACTACTATCAGAAAGTCAACCATGTCCCCAAAGTCTGGTCCTTGACCTTACCAAAGATGCTTCCAATAACATGGCAAATCCTACAACCCCTTCAGGTCATCCGCAACCCCTTGACCTTATTGAAGAACCTCCTATTATGCACCAAAGTCAAGGTCCATCAACCATCCATATTGCCAACCAAGAGCCTATCCAAGAGTCTTCTACCTCCGCTTCAATTCAAACAACCCACAAGTTATGTCAAGAGCACACTTTAGAGCATGTAAAAACATTAACCCCTTGTCTAAACTAAGATCAAAACATTCCCAGCCGACCCATGCATAACCTATATCTTTTCTCTGATCAAGATACTACTGTTGATGAAGAAGCTATCCATGAGCAACTTGATCCTATGCATGAGCTAGAGATCCAAGGGCTTTTCTATGATCAAGATGATATCCATAATCATGAACCCCTCCATGAGCCACTTGATCCTATCCATATCCTCACAACTATACATGAAAAGGAAATCCAATTCCAACCCATCCATAACCTTTACCTGTTCTATGATCAAGATATGCCTTATGAAGAGGATGTCCTTGAACAACTTGATCCCATACCCATCCATGAGCAAGAAACCTCCATTACTCCTATCCATATTCCACCTAGTCACATCTGTGATCCAACAACTTCCACTTCCCTTGATGAGACACTTGCCTCCCAAGCAAGCGTAGAAGGTTGAACCAGTAATGATCCTTCACCATCTGTTATTGACCAAGCTGCAAATCCTCCACCATATATCCTTGGTCTTACTACCTTCATGCATGAATGTTCTTTCTTAGAACACCAACAACCATTATCTGCTATCGCATCTTCCTCATCCAATAAAGAACTCGCTGCTAGTGCACCTATACATAATCCTGCTGTCCACCGCATACTCCAAAATATGAACTATCAAGGTAAAGGGTTAGGCCTTCATGAACAAGGTATTTTGGAGCCCGTCCATGTCAATGTTCCTCCTCCTTCATATGGCCTAGGATACATACCCCAAGGTGAGCAAACTCGAGATGTTGGTACTTCCTCCACTCCTCCAAAGTCCACGACTTTCCATTACAAATCCTATCATATTCCCAAAACATATGTCGCCATCCCACCTCCCTTATCATACACATCCCAAAAGCATGTGACTATACACCTTCCACCATCCAATCTACCTCTGCTACTTCTAACTCCTAATATCTCACCATTCAATCTCCCTCCGCTACTTCCAACTCCTAATATCCCACCATCCAATCTACCTCCGCTACTTCCAACTCCTAACACCCCTCCATGCTTTTTACCACCACTTCTTCCAACACCCTATCCATACCTCTATAAATCCTCTAAATATCCCAATCATGGCTGACAAATGCACATATGGTCTAAACAAGGAGCTTTCACCAACCTCACTTCTACCATCCCACGAGGATTCAATGAAAAATATGTGGATGCCTCTACCTATAAAGTAAAAAATCCTAAGAGTCCTCATGACCTAGGATATAAAAGCCAAGAATCAAAGAATTATCCATATCAAAAGCTTCATACACCCATACACCTCAATGCCAAATTGAAAAATGTGTGGGTCCCCAAGCAACAAATGATTAATCCAAACGCTGCACAAAAACTGCATATACCCAAACCCATACCTCCACAGGTACTATCTAAAAGCAAAAGGGTTTGGGTACCTAAGAAAAAATCCCTCAAGATACATGAGGCATCCACCTCTCAAGAATCTCAACTATCCATTTTCTCCCATTCCATCCATACGTCTAAAATTCCTCCATCCCACATGGCAAACAATAATCAGAAAAATACTAAGTCTATGTGGGTCCATAAATTCCTAAATCATTCATCCACAAGCAAAAGTCTCCGTTGCCTCCTACACTACTTTCCCATCACCAACTTCAATGTTTACCATGGTATGTGCAATCGTTGGTCATGATTCCCTTCCATTCCACAACATTTTCATATACCTCCATCTCCCCTTCCTTCTACTATTATCTTACACATCTTCCTCATCCTATTCCTATGGTCCATGCTTTTGCATAAGCCTTCCCTCCATATTCTGCATCATAATCCGCTATCGACATACTCATATCTCACTTTCATGCAATCCCCTACCAACATCTATGAGAACACTGAACATGGTCCATTCGACAATATCTATCTAGTAGGACTATCACCTTTCAAGGAACTCTATACTTGAGTCTTTCCATATCCATGTTCTCCAATCTAAATATTCCAAAAAAAAAAAGAGAAAAAGAAAACAGTAAAGAAAAATCCCTTCATCCAATGGTGAAAACCAGGCAAATAGGCGCCTTGGATAAGTACCATGATGAAAACCTGGTAAACAAGCATCATGTGTAAGTTGATGTTCTATGTCACCTACACTTGGGGGCACCTTGTCTCATCGGCATATCACTTTTTTCCTATCATTTCTCGTCCATCCATCCAAACTTCCTTTCCTCTATTCTTTGGTCTTGATAAAGATTGGGGGCACAATGTTGATAAATGTTCTAGATGTCTCTTGACATACCTTATCCCTCCATACCATGCAGATCATTCATCATCCTCTCATCCTCCTATCGTCATTAGCATTGTCATGAACAATCCTATGCATTCTACCTACAATGGGGCACGTTATACTTATGCAACATAGCCCTTGGAGATCACATCCTTGATTTCTTCTACCTAACCATCCGTATCTACTATCTTCCATCCATCTACATATCCGTGGTGGTTCCTTGTCATCAGTATTGTTTGTTCCATATCTATTCCATGTCATGTCTCTTTTTGTTCCATATCTGATCCATATCATGTCTTATCTGATCCATATCTGATCCATATCGTGTCTTATTTGATCCATATCTGATCCAGGTATGTTCCATATCATGTCTCATCTGATCCATATCTTGGGTTCATTAGGGTTCTTGTTGAACTACGTCGCCTCTGAGCTATCATGTAGGCAAGGCCATTATTAATGCGCCCCTGAGGCTCCGCTTCCCTATCCATCTCATATCTTGTTGTCTATCCTCTAGTCCATCCATGGTCCAAGCCTCGAACTATGCTGCCTCTGCGTTGTCACGTAGGCAAGGCCATTATCAATGCGCCCCCAAGGCTCCACTTTCCCATTCATCCCATGTCTTGTCATACATTCCTCTACATGTCTGTGTCTGCACCTTTTGCTAGACAAACAAGAGCAGTAAAGCAAGCTACCAAAAAAACAAAAATCTTGACGCAAAAACATCAACCTGTCCTAAACAAAGTAGTGCACCATACTAAAACATTCAAGCTAAATTATATATCAATTATGGCAACAAGACACATCTAATGCAAGAATGTTTTGTAAATAGGTTAACTTACAAGGTCTTGGATTTTTGTCATTATGTCTTCCTATGCTACTCAAGGATGCCAAAAGCTAGAGATGCTATGATGGGGGCATAATCTTTTTCTTTGTCTACTGCTTGTGGATCAAACTTTAGTAATGTGACGACTTTTGTCTAATGACATGATCGGCAAAAGATCATCGAGGACTTCAAGGTCTAAACATGAAAAGGGGCAATCCTTGTATGTTAAAATACAAGAAGTACTCAGGTCATCTAGATTCAACTTTGACTAGATGCTTGTATTAACTTGCTAAATCAAAATCCATGTAAGTAATACTTAGGTCATCTCAGTTTAATTATACCTAGATGCTTGTATTTTCTTACAACATAATAAAGCCCAACGATGAAAGCGCTTCAAAATACTTGCTATATCAAGGTGACAAATATCCATATCCATACCATATCCAATTGCACTTCATATCCATTTCCATATCCATACCATATCTAATTGCAAGTCTATCCTTAATCCATGCCAATCAAGTCAAGTCAATCTTGTCAAATGATCCGATCATAATCAGTGGTCTTGATCCTTGTCCGGTCGTAAACCATATCAATCAGTCATAACTATCCTTCATGTTGCTCTAGGGATACATCACTCCCCGCCATGACAACACTGTTGTATATCGTTATCATATCAAATGTCTTAGACAGGATGTTGTATTGTCGAAACTAGACCCGGAGTCTTATATGACATACTTCATTCTTGAAACCAGACATCATTGACCTATATCATTGGTTTACCGCTCGACAGGGGCACTACTTTGTTTGTTCCTATATCATTTGTGCATACTTGCCTACTTGCTTGTGTGTGTCATCTCTAATCTTGCATTCCATATCATTCATCCCTTTCTTCTGCATCCAACCATTTCATCTCCTGTCAACCTATCTCATCATGAGATTGTCTGTCTCACGCCTTCTACCTTCTCCCCGTCTAATCTCCTGAGGGGGCATCCTATCATCATAACCTGTACCAGGGGCAAACTAGGGCATGTATCATTATCAGACTATTTATTCTTTGAAACAATGTGATAAAACACATTGCTTCAAAGAGGGGCAAAATGTATACACCTAAAATTGGCTTAGGTTGAATTAAGTAAATATTTTGATATTTATCTTAATTCTTATTTCCTTCTGTCAATTAAATAACTATTATAAGTTTATTTGATTGATTCATTATCCTACAATTAAATAAAATCATTTTATTTAATTAAATTCCCTAAATTCTTCTAATGTCTCAAGTCCTAAAATCCACCTCATCTCTTCCACCTCATCTCTTCCACCTCACCATGTTGCACATGTAATTAAATATTCTTAATATTTAATTAGCTAATATCCTCTATTATCCAAAATAAATCTTTAATTCAATTATCCTCCACCAAATTGAATATTTAATTCAATGTTCCCCACTAGCCTCCACCAAATGGAATATTTAATTCAATGTTCCCCACTATCCTCCACCAAATTGAATATTTAATTCAATGTTCCCCACTAACCTCCACCAAATAGAATATTTAATTCAATGTTCCCCACTAGCCTTCACCAATTGAATATTTAATTCAATATTCCCCACTAGCCTTCACCAATTGAATATTTAATTCAATGTTCCCCACTAGCCTTCACCAATTGAATATTTAATTAAATGTTCCCCACTATCCTCCACCAATTGAATTCTTAATTCAATTGTTCTCCACTATCCTCCACCAATTGAATTTTCAATTCAATTGTTCCCGACTATCCTCCACTCTTCCCAAAAATAAATTTTTAACTCATCCACTATCCTCCACTCTTCCCAAAAAATAAATTTTTAATTCATCCACTATGAATAAAAGATTCATTTTTATTCCTAGCCATTGATCTCTTCTATTGATCCTCACCCTCCATTCCTTTTTTAGAAAATCTATAAATAAAACCCTTCTCTAAGCAATTAAGGAGGGACTTCATTCAGGTATCCTTACCATGTCCAATTTCTTCTAGAAACTTCATTCTGGCATCCTTATCATGCCCACATTCTTCTCAAATCTCCTCATTCTAGCCATTCTCATATCATCCATTATCATTGTGTTTGAAGCTCATCTTCAACACAACAAGTATCATAGCCATTTCTCCTTGTCATCTTGAGGAATCGAAGCAAAGAAGCAAGCTCCCTGAGGGCCAATCTTCATCATTCAAGATCAAGAAAGAATAGGCGAGCAATGGAAGTCGAAAGGTAAAGGTTGTAAGTATCTCTTTGCTTTTATTAATCCTTTTTCCTTCATATTTTATTGTTGTATTTGGGTTTTATTGTTCTTTATTGATCAAATCTATTTTACCCTTTACAAGTAGAAGTATAACTAGGAAGACACCTTTTGAAATTGTGATTGGAATAAAACCTAGAGGAGTTGCAGAGCTAAGAGACATCAACATGGATAATAAAAGAAGTGCAGAAGCTGAACAATTTGTAGGATATATGGAGACAGTACACAATCAAGTTAGGAAGCATTTGGAAGAGATGGAAAACAAATATTTGGAACAAGCAGATGAGAAGAGGAGAAATAAGGAATTTTCTATTGGAGATGAAGTAATGGTATATGTTAGGAAGGAGAGATTTCTAGTGGGGACATACAACAAGCTAAAAATGAGGAAGTTTGGACCATGTAAGATTCTTAAGTTTGATTCAGGGAATGCATATGAAATGGAGCTACCAGAGATATTTGGTATATCACCTATATTCAACATTACAAATCTATATCAGTATCATGAGGGAGAATCAAGTGACAATATTAGAGATGGATTGAAGGACCAGTTACCACATCAGCCTCTGGAGTAGATAGAATAGATCTTGGATAGCAGAGTTGGACGCACCACCAGAGGCAAGCAATATAAAGAGTATTTGGTTGAGTGGAAAGGAAGACTAGAAGAAGATTCATCATGGATTTCTCAGGTTGAGGTAGACCATGTTGCCGTCTGCATGAACAGTCTGGTTTCAGTTGAAAAAATGCAAAAAATTAGTTAAGGTGCAAGTGTCTTTGTATATACAAAAGTGTTTGTATATACATACAAGTCAAAATGTGCATTGGTGGGTCAGAAATCTCCATTGACTTTTGAAAAAATGAGTTATATGCATTTCTGAATGTATATCAGGCTCTAAAAGGTGCATATACAAAGGGGGAATCTTTTGCAGATTCTTGAGAATATTCCCGCTTTGTATATCGGCTCATATACAAAGCAAAATATACAAGGAAGTGCAAATATGCATTTGCTACAGTGGCAAGGGGAGATACATGCGGCAGGGCCTGCAGACATGCAAGGGTCTTCGTATCTCCAAGATACAAGCAAAGTATATAGGGGTCCGCCTCACATGCAAGGTGAACAGTGCAGCAGACGTATATACATTTGGTGGGCTCCACAAGGTTGTATGTGCAATCGCTTGTAGGTTTGCATATACAAGGGGATTTGCATTTATGTTCAAGGATGTGCAAAGTGGATGCAACAGGAAGGTTAATTGCATTGGCGAAGTGTTTGAAGTCTGCGGTTGTATGGTAGGCTTGTATGTTCCCAATGCATATTCGAACATACAAGTGGAAGATACAAGTGAAACATGCAAGGTAAAATATGCATTCATCACGTATTCTCTAAAGATTCCCTATTTGTATGTTAGGGAGGTTTGTATATTTGTATTTGTATATTCAACATACAAACAAAATTATACATTTCGATAATGCAAGATGGACCTGATAACAAATCAAATTTGTTCTATAAGTGCTTGGCATCCGTGCCTTGCATGTTTGTGTGCTTGTATGTATGCCAATATACATTAGATGAGATACAAGCTGGATTTTAGGACAGTTTCAAAGTGTTCTATTTTTTTTTTTTGAAATCTGAGGCTTGTATGTAGTAGTTGCATGCACATATACAAGGAAATATGCAGGAAAAGAGGCTACGAGCCAAACCTGAATTGAATTTCAATTAGTTCTAAATAGGTTTGGGGTCTGCCTTGTGTATCAAACAGATGTATATGCATTTTGCATATACAAGGGATTTTTGAAGAGTGAACAGTGGCAATTGTACATGCATCCGTTCTTGCATATACAAGGGCGAAATGGCAAAATAGTGAATGGAAAAGTCAGCGATAGAGGAAAAAGCTGCCTACATGGCACGATATCATTAGCTCTTGGCTTTTCTGTAGGTTTTTGAGCCGTTGGATCTCAGCAATGCGGGGAGATCAATGACCCTGTTTTGAATGCTTGATGAAGGAAGGACTTTCTGTGTGTCTGCACCAATTTGTGCGGGAAAAGCTTCATAGACAAGCGGAATTGCAATGGCTGTGGGTAGTTGAGCATTAATGGCATTTTTCAGATGCATTGATGGATGAAATGACAAATAAACTACCAGATTTAAAAGAAAATCTTCAGGTGGCGGCTCAAATCCCAATTCCACCTGCTCCTTCCTCTTTGTCTCTCTGTTGCATTTACTATTTTGAAGCACCATTTCTCACGATGCATTGTATTTGGCAATTTTTTAGTTGATTGTTGTAATTTTGGCTGAGTACACAGTTCTGCTATAACATGCGAACTATGTCATTCATATTTGGTGGAAGACCTGGGCAATTTTGGGGGAAAGATAACGAAATATAGAGCATTTCCTTCCTGTTTTATCTCATTCTAGAGTTTATGTATTACATATGTGATGTATATTGCACATATGTTCAGTTTTGGTTTCAATTTTATATGAAAAATGCTTCTTGCATGTGTTTTGTTGTCTGTCTCCACTTGTTGTATGCATTTCTTCTTCTGAATTTGGTTGCTAATGGTTTCTCAAATTCTAGAATACAGATTTATGTATTGCATACTTGATCTCTAACTTCCATTCAAGGAGTGGATTAAATTGTTTTAGGTTAAGGTATGGAGAAGAGTGTATGTTAGTTGGGATATCTATAAGTATGGATAGTCAGACACTTATCCTTGGGTGATGTTTGTAAGGCAAGCATCAGTCCTAACCCCTCGAAATTTGAATGCCAGTTGCAAGCCATTCTTATGTATATGCCTATTTGACTCCTTGCCCTGAGATAGGAACTGATCTGTTCTTGTGAAGTAGTTATGATCCAAAACCCCTGTCTTGCATCCAAACCATCAAATTCAAACCATCCAAAACCCGTTAGTTGTAGGAGTAGGATTAGGAACCCCTGCATACTCTCATACCTGACTAGACAAATATGTCCAAGAATGTTGCTAACCTTATGATTTGTCACACAAATCTTGGTCCACACATGAGAGTATTCTGCTTGTTATCACAAAGCTAAATCTTTCTGTCATAGGGCAAGTCAATGTTACATCTTTAGCAACTAGGGACACCCCCCTTGGTGCGGCAGAACCAGAAGTGAAGGGGAGGTAGCTCATACAACCTCCCGTATCTATTGACCGAATCTACTTGTACATTGGAGCTGGCAAACCCTCTGCCGATTCGGGAGATAACAGACCACCTTGGTTTTCCTCTAGCCCCAGCAAAGTGAGGGACTCATTTTTTCAACAACCCCAGGTGTCAGATGCAAGAGCATCCCAGGTTGAAGAGAAATCTTGCATCAACCAAAACTGAATGCTTTATTTTCTTTTCTTGTATTTCAATTGTAATTCAGTCATTTGCAGTTTCAACATTTTTCTACTGCATTCTAATGTGTTAGCATTTTAGAGCTCACAAAGAAGGATCTAGATTCTACACTATCTTAGCTACGTCATATTCTGATTTCATGAGATTTGGACTTGTTTTTGGAAAGCTATCACTATCAGAAGATCATCAGTACTCACAGAATAGAGCAACTAGCATTCAGTTGGAGTAAACAAGATGTGTAGAACATTCACATGACTTGAGCAAAATGTAACATCACCAATTTGGGACCAAATAGACCTTTGTTGAGATCCGCATTGTGTTTCATCTATTTGTGGAGCATTACCAAGTGTTGTAGGCCAAGCTACATGTCTCCTACACATTTCATCATTCATTGGAGTTTGATATCTCTCTAGGATGATGCAAAGGATTCTTGGAGATAGAGAAGGATATATAAGCATTTTGCTAGATGCACTAGAAGGGTAGTTTTGAGATATCTAAGGATAGAGTAGTAATATATTTCTTCTCCAGATGCACTCTAATGCCATATCATTCATGTATTCTGTAATCCAGAAAGTAGGACTATGAGCCCATGATTGTAGCCTACATGTTGCCGGCATATAAGCATTGTAATTGTCTGATGTATTGATTATATGAATCTTCCATTGCATTCTAGTCAAGTGTTTTGTTTATGTTGTTTCCTTTGTGTTTACTCTAGCTTCATGGTTGGACTGTCCATTCTCTAAACCATCCATCCATGATTACAACACTAG
Organism: Cunninghamia lanceolata; assembly: GCA_027924645.1. Classification (NCBI taxonomy): domain Eukaryota; kingdom Viridiplantae; phylum Streptophyta; class Pinopsida; order Cupressales; family Cupressaceae; genus Cunninghamia; species Cunninghamia lanceolata. The sequence goes on from BSBN01000154.1 coordinate 6,413,205, forward strand.
ATAACAAAATGGGTAAAACATACAAACATGTATTTTCTCATTAATACAAAAATAAAGTTATCTTTGATTTAATGAAAAACATCATTATTTTTGTCATTTTTAACATGTATCTTTCATGTTTAACATGTAAGATGAGAAATTATCTATGATTATCATATCAAATCTAGTAGTTTCAATATCATAATTGTTATGAGATGTACTAAATTAGAATAAATTAAAATGAAATGTTAAATATAGATTTCCTATGATTACCATTATGCTTCTTTTTTATTAATTCTTACTAATTAGGGTATTCATAGAGAAATATATAGTAACTCATAACATCTACTTATGTACAAATCTTTGGTTTTCTACTAGTGATAAGACATTCACTAATATCAAAACAACAAGGTCTTCTTAATTGCATTTGGACAATGCATTATCATTTGATGGACAAATGATCACATGTCATTCTAAGACAATCCTATATCTAACTACAAGTACCATCATGGAAATTAAGATCAAGTTATGTATTGAGGTAGGAAACTACATATGATCTTTCTAACAAGAAAAACAATCATATAACAAGGAATCAATCTATAACATATTTTGTTCATAACTCAACCATTCTAAAGTGATTATACATTCAACTTTTAAGTCTCAACGTAAGAATACATGACACAAGGAATTTAAATTATATTGTATATCAAGGTGTACAGATAAAAAAACTGGGATAATGGTAGACATTTACAAAAATTTGTCATATATGCCAAATCAAAACATTTTTTACAAAATGTGGCATATGCCATCTCAAAATCTATATACAATCTACATGTTGAATAGATACATCAAATCCTAAAGATCCACTTGACCCTATGTCTTTGGTGAATCCTCAACCTATGGTGGACCCTCAAAAAGTGGCCTCATTGTGCCATGATGCTTAGTAGTTGTTGGATGCAAAGTTGACTGCAATAACAAGTCAATTGACAAATTTTATTAATTATTTCAATGGTAAATAAAAATAAGTTAGACTAGTAAACATAAACTTATCTACAACAATTTAGAGCTTTGAAATTAACATCTAAATCACTATAATCAACTATAAGTTCTATAAACTATCAATTATTTAATAAAATTCAATTCAATTACCTCAACTCTTTGTTGTCTCCTCCTTTCCAATGGGGAGATCCATTAGGCAAGGGTGTCCTTTGGCCCCTGCACTCTTTGTCATTGCTTCAGAAGTATTAAAGGAATTGAACTTCTAGATGGAAACTCAATCTTAAATATGCAATTTCAAGATGATACTGCATTATATCCTGTCTTGGAAAGAGAGAATTTAGAAAACTTGAAATTCAGACTAAACAGATTTTGTTGTGCTTCTGGTGCCAAGGTCTCTTGCAATAAATCTATTCTTCTTGGATCTGATTCTCTACCTGATTAGATTGATGAGGTGGGTTGGAAATGGGGGGTCGTAAAAAGTTGGTCAGGTTTTTAGGGATTCCTTTTGCCATTGACCCCTCTCTTAAGCACACGTGGGACTGGTTGTTTGCCAAAATTGAAGTCAAGCTTAAAAATTGGAGTAGACAAGTACTATCCTTGGCAGGGAGATTTCAGGTTTGTCAAAATATTTTATCTGCTTATACTACTTTTTATGCTTCCATGTGGTTATTTTCAAATATGCAAATAGATAGCATCCAAAAAGTGATTAGGAATTTTCTGTGGTTAGATGGTATTGGTAAGAATAAGAGGCATTGTGTAAACTAGAAATGGTGTTGTATGAGCAGAGACTTTGGGGGCTTGGGTCTGAAGGACCTAAAGCTTCAAGGCATGGCTTTGGTGGAAAAATGGATTGTGGGATCCCTAGAGGGTGATGAGCCTTAGAAAGTCCTTGTTAGGAATAATATTAAACTAGATCACCCTACGAAAGCTCAGGGCTGGGGTAACTTGCATCCATTTGATTGTCTTTTTGTGAGCTTCAAAGTGAAACCTTTTGGGTCGGTGGTCTTTGGGTCCATCTGGAGAGAGCGGCAGGTGGTCAGAAACTTGATCTCTTTCTCTAAAGTGAATTTCCCTTTGAAACAGTGGGGGGCACTGCTCTGTTTGGTGACATTTAAAATATAAAGGCAAGCCCTTGGCATAGATCCAAGGTTGTTCAGATTTGAAATGGCATAAGCTGGGCTTATCTACTTTAAGTTATGTGCTCTCTGTTAATGGCATTAGAAGCTAGGATAGCTTAAAATCAGAGTTTGGGTTAAGAGATAGGCAAAAGAGGACTTATTTAGTTCTTCTTATAGCTTTTTCAAGTAATCCTCTTCAGCCACAATTGTTAAATGAGGAGGATTGTTTAGAAAAACTGTATTGGAAATATCAAACCAAGGTGAAGGTGTGTGAATCAAAAAGGATTTACAAGTTGCTTACAAACACAGATGAGATCCTAGAGCATTGTGTCAAAGCATGGAATCTGAATGTTGACCGGGATTTAGCTGTTGTCTTTAGGAATATTTTGGCTAAACCCTTGGAACCCAAAAAGGGGTGTTTTAGATGGTTGCTACTTTTAAAAATGTTGCATGTTGGTCATAATAACCACGTGTGTACTATCTGTAATCTTTTTGAAACTTGTGACCATATCTTCTTTGATTGTCCTTTTGCTTATCATGTTTGGAACCTATTCATGGGTAGTGTGTCAAATTGGTCATTGAGTAATGTGAAATGCAAGATGGAAATTTTATTTGGTTCTATTTCAAGATTTAATGCTAGATTTAATACTTTTTAGCTTTTTTTAACAACTAAAATTTTATGGATTTTGTAGAAGAAAAGAAACGAGGACCATTTTCAAGGTAAGAGAAGTCTTACTGAGTTAGATTTAAAACTCACACTTACTGACTTGTTTATACAGGTAATTCTTTCTTTGGACAGCCAATTTGAGCACCTTCTAAAGATTTCTGAACAAGGTTCTTCTGGGAATTGCAATGTGCATTTCAAATAGTCTAAAGTGAAACCATAGAGTCTAGACAAAGCTTATCAAAATTTTATCATAAAATTGGATGATCTTCACAAAAGGTACAGTGGCCTTCATCTCTCCGAGCCTAGTTTACAACAAGCTTCTGAAGGCTGACCTTAAAGTTTATAAAAATCTCTTAACAGGCAATTGGATAACTCTAATGTTGAATCTCCTAGAGTGATGGGTATTTTGAATAGAAGGGTTGAATTTGGGTGCTCAGTAGTGGACAACGGTGATTTAATTCCAATGTTGGTGGATGATATGTCAATAACTTCAGAAGATATACTGAGTTCTGAGAATGTTTTGGATTGATATATAGGGACAGAATTGGTTTTATTTTAGTACTTATAATATGCTTTTGCAAATAGCCACTTGTTGTATGGATTAGTATAAATATGGAGATTTTTTAAAGGTGGTTCCCTTGGCCACAACGATTATACCTAAGTTTTGATAATATGAATGAACTATCTTTAATACAAAAAACTCTTTGTTGTCATTCTAAAAGTTGTTTTGCAAAGGATGGTCTCTTAGAATGATCAAGTGTCCTATTGAAGCATGATGGTAGAGGTGCTACATCACTCACTTTCAAAATAGACTATAATAGTAAAATAACATTGATAAAAGTTAATATATAATTACTAACAAAAAAGGAAATGCATACATTATAGTTATTAGAAATTGTGGTTAACAGCATAAAACCATTAATAAACCAATGAACATCAATAGAAATAGTGAATAACAAGATTGAACAAATAAAGCACAAACCTCACACAAAACCTTGCTATCCTATAGCTTCCATTGTTCACCTAGTCTCTATCAATTTTTTGTGATGAAAGTTGCCCTCAGGAAGTGTACTTCCTTGCTTCATTCTTTAAGATGGCGATGGAGAAATGGATATGATACTTTATTGCTATGAAGATGAGCTTCAAAGCAATGGGGATGATCTCAAGCAAATAGATAGGAGTGGGGGTGCCAAAGGTGCACTGGTAATTTGACAGAGTAATTGTACTAAAAGCTTGGATTCTTGAAATGGAAGAATAAGGTTGAATTTATAGACTCAGAAGAGAAGAGATCAATGGTTGAGAATAGTTGAGGAATGTGCGTGAATAGAAAGAGGAAAAGTGTCCAAGCTCCTTCATGCAACAGGGGAGTTAACATAATAGACCAATCAGTTAAGTGAATTGATTGGGGAGTTGACTGAATTGACTAATCAGTTAAGTGAATTGATTGATTAGTGAACTTAAATGACTAATTAGTTAATTGATTTGATTGATGAGTTAACTAATTTGATTGGAGGATAAATAGGACATGTGGGTGAGGGAATATTAGCTAATTAAATATTTAAAATATTTAATTACATGTGCAACATGGTGAGGTGGAAAAGGTGAGGTGGATTTATGGAATTAGGACTTAGGATAGAGGAATTTAGGATTAATTAAATAATTTAGGATTATTTAATTATGTGAGACATTAGAAGAATTTAGGGAATTTAATTAAATAAATTGATTATTATTTAATTATGGGATAATGAACCAATAAAATAAACTTAGAATATTTATTTAATTGATAGAAGAAAATAAGAATTAAGATAAATATTAAAATATTTACTTAATTCAACATGAGCCAATTTTAGGTGTATACATTTTTCCCCTCTTTGAAGCAATGTGTTTTATCACGTTGTTTCAAAGAATAATAATTTTTCTGACAATGATACATGCCCCAGTTTTCCCCTGGTACAAGTTTAACGATAGGATGCCCCCTTGGGAGATTGGATGGAGAAGACAAGGTGGAAAGCGTGAGACGAACAATCTCACGATGAAGAAGGTGAAAAACAGGTTAGGTTTGAAGAAAATAGGTGAAGAAAGAGCCAAATGACATGCTGCGCAAGATAAAATGACAACACACACAAGCAAGTTAGCAAGTATGCACAAATGATACAAGAACAAATAGGGTATCACCCCTGTCAAGCAGTAAACCAATGATTAATTGATATATGACAGTGTTGTCATGGCAGGGAATGATAGATCCCTAGAGCAACACGAAGGACAGTGTCTAGTTTCAGGGAATGAAACATGTCGTGTAAGACGCGTGTATTGGTCTAATTTCGACAATGTGACATCTTATATAAGACAATTGATTGATTATAACTGATTGAGTTGATTTATGACCAGACAAGGATCAAGAACACTGATTATGATTGGATCATTTGACAAGATTGATAGCTAGAACTATTGATGAGAGATACAATGATTGATAGAAGAATGACTCAACAGAAGGATTCACAAGATTTTTTTTGTAAACATTGATACTCTGCATAGGAATTTTTATTGCATGGGATATGGACATAAATGGATACGATATGGATGTGAAATGGTTTTTGCCATCTTGATTTTGCAAGTATTTGAAGTGCTTATTTCATCATTGGGCGATTTAAAATGTTGTAAGGAAATACAAGCATCTAGGTATAATTGAATCGAGATGACTTGAATATCGCTTACATGGATTTTGATTTAGCAATTTAATACAAGCATCAAGGTATAATTTAACTGAGATTACCTGAGTATTTCTTGTGTATCAACAAATAAGGATTGCCCCCGTTCATGTTAGACCTTTGAAGTCCTCGATGATCTTTTGCTGATCATGTTGTTAGACAAGGCTTCACATTACTAAAGATTAATCCACAAACAATAGATAAAGAAAATGATTATGCCCCCATCATAGCATCTCTATCTTTTGGCATCCTCGAGTAGTATAGGAAGACATAATAACAAAAATCAAGACTCTGTAAGTTAACCTGATCAAACACAAAACCTTCTTGCATTTAGATGTGTTGTTCTTGCCATGATTTAGATAGAATCGGTTTGAGTGCATTAGGTACTTATTTTCTTTGCGTTGGATAGGTTGATATCTTGCGTCAAGATTTTTGTTTTGAAAATAGGTTTTGCTTGTGCTTGTATGCATGTTGGGTAAAAGGTTCCACAATCCTTATTGGTGGGATGGACCTTAAAGGACTGACCTAGTGCCTTAGGGGCTCATTGCAAAATGGCCTTGCCTATGTGATGACATAGAGGCAACGTAGTTTGGGACTTGGACCATAGATGGATTAGAGAAAAGATGCTACACTAAGCTAACATTGTGGATATGATACTGGATAAGACATTACAAATAGCCTAAATGCTAGATACTGATGACAAGGAAACACCATAGATAGGTAGAAGGATGGGTGATGGTAGATATCGATGGTTAGGTAGAAGGAATCAAGGATGTGATCTCCAAGGACTATGTCACATAAGAATAACATGCCCCATTGTAGGTAGAATACTTAGGATTTTTCCATGATAATGCTTAGGATGATAGGAAGATGAGAGCATAATTGAGGATTTGCGCGATGCTCTAGGGAGAAGGTATGTCAAGAGACATCTAAAACATTTGTCAACATTGTGCCCCCAATCTTTATCAAGATCAAGAAAATAGAGGAAGGGAAGATTAGGATGGATAGATTCGACAGTATAGGTAGGCACCAAAAATGTTATCAGAAATTATGGTTAACAACATAAAACCATAAATAAACCAATGAACATCAATAGAAATAGCGAATAACAAGATTGAACAAATAAAGCACAAACCTCACACAAAACCTTGTTATCCTACAGCTTCCATAGTTCACCTATTCTCGATCGATCTTTTGTGATGAAAGTTGCCCTTAGGAAGCATATTCCTTGTTTCGTTCTTCAAGATGGCGATGGAGAAACGGCTATGATACTTTATTGCTATGAAGATGAGCTTCAAAGCAATGGGGGTGATCTCAAGCAAATGGATAGGAGTGGGGGTGCCAAAGGCGTGCTGGTAATTTGATAGAGTAATTGTACTAAAAGCTTGGATTCCTAAAATGGAAGAATAAGGTTCAATTTATAGACTCAAAAGAGAAGAGATCAACGGTTGAGAAGAAATAAGAAGATCAACGGTTGAGAATGGTTGAGGAATGTGTGCGTATAGAAAGAGGACAAGTGTCCAAGCTCCTTCATGCAACAGAGGAGTTAACATAATAGATTGAAGAGTTAACAAAATAGACCAATCAGTTAAGTGAATTGATTGGGGAGTTGACTAAATTAACTAATCAGTTAAGTGAATTGATTGATTAGTGAACTCAAATGACTAATTAGTTAACTGATTTGACTGATGAGTTAACTAATTTGACTGGAGGATAAATAGGGCATGTGGGTGAGGGAATATTAGCTAATTAAATATTTAAAATATTTAATTACATGTGCAACATGGTGAGGTGGATTTATGGAATTAGGACTTAGGATAGAGGAATTTAGGATTAATTAAATAATTTAGGATTATTTAATTATGTGAGACATTAGAAGAATTTAGGGAATTAAATTAAATAAATTGATTATTATTTAATTATGGGATAATGAACCAATCAAATAAACTTAGAATATTTATTTAATTGATAGAATAAAATAAGAATTAAGATAAATATTAAAATATTTACTTAATTCGACATGAGCCAATTTTAGGTGTATACATTTTGCCCCTCTTTGAAGCAATGTGTTTTATCACATTTCAAAGAATAAGATTTTTTCTGACAATGATACATGCCCCAGTTTGCCCCTGGTACAAGTTTAACGATAGGATGCCCCCTCGGGAGATTAGACGGAGAAGCCAAGATGGAAGGCATGAGACAAACAATCTCACGATGAAGAAGGTGAAAAACAAGTTAGGTTTGAAGAAAATGGGTGAAGAAAGAGCTAAATGACATGCTCTGCAAGATAAAATGATAACACACACAAGCAAGTTAGGAAGTATGCACAAATGATACAAGAAAAAACAAGGTATCACCCCTGTCAAGTAGTAAACCAATGATTAATTGATATTGATATACGACAGTGTTGTCATGGCCGGGAACGATAGATCCCTAGAGCAACACAAAGGATAATGTCTAGTTTCAGGAAATGAAACATGTCATGTAAGATGCGTGTATTGGTCTGATTTCAACAATGTGACATCCTGTATAAGACGATTGATTATAATTGATCGAGTTGGTTTACAACCAGACAAGGATCAAGACCACTGATTGTGATTGGATCATTTGACAAGATTGACAGCTAGAACTGTTGACAAGAGATACAATGATTGATAGAAGAATGACTCGACAGAAGGATTCACAAGCTTTCATTTGTAAACATTGATACTTTGCATAGGAGTTTTTATTGCATGGGAGATGAACATAAATGGATATGATATGGATGTGAAATGGTTTTTGCCATCTTGATTTTGCAAGTATTTGAAGTGCTTATTTCATCATTGGGCGAATTAAAATGTTGTAAGAAAATACAAGCATCTAGGTATAATTGAACAGAGATGACCTGAGTATCGCTTACATGGATTTTGATTTAGCAAGTTAATACAAGCATCGAGGTATAATTGAACCGAGATGACCTAAGTATTTCTTGCGTATCAAAAAATAAGGATTGCCTCCGTTCATGTTAGACCTTTGAAGTCCTCGATGATCTTTTGCCGATCACATCGTTAGACAAGGCTTCACATTACTAAAGATTAATCCACAAACAATAGACAAAGAAAATGATTATGCCCCCATCATAGAGTCTCTAGCTTTTGGCATCCTCGAGTAGCATAGGAAGACATAATAACAAAAATCAAGACTCTGTAAGTTATCCTAATCAAACACAAAACCTTCTTGCATTTAGATGTGTTGTTCTTGCCATGATTTAGATAGAATTAGTTTGAGTGCATTAGGTACTTGTTTTCTTTGCATTGGATAGGTTGATGTCTTGCGTCAAGATTTCTATTTTGAAAGTGGGTTTTGCTTGTGCTTGTATGGATGTTGGGTAAAAGGTTCCACAATCCTTATTGGTGGGACGAACCCTAAAGGACTGACCTAGTGCCTCGGGGGCTCATTACTAAATGGCCTTGCCTATGTGATGACGCAAAGCAATGTAGTTTAGGTCTTGGACCACGAATGGATTAGAGAAAAGATGCTATGCTAAGCTAACATTGTGGATAGGATACTAGATAAGACATTACGGATAGCCTGAATGCTAGATACTAATGACAAGGAAACACCATGGATAGGAAGGTGGATGGGTGATGGTAGATATGGATGGTTAGGTAGAAGGAATCAAGGATGTGATCTCCAAGGACTATGTCGCATAAGAATAACATGCCCCATTGTAGGTAGAATACTTAGGATTTTTCCATGATAATGCTTAGGACAATAGGAAGATGAGAGCATAATTGAGGATTTGTGTGATGCTCTATGGAGAAGGTATGTTAAGAGACATCTAAAACATTTGTCAACATTGTGCCCCCAATCTTTATCAAGATCAAGAAAATAGAGGAAGGGAAGATTATGATGGATAGATTCAACAGTGTAGGTGGGCACTAAAAATGTTATCAGAAAATGTGGTTAACAACATAAAACCATTAATAAACCAATGAACATCAATAGAAATAGTGAATAACAAGATTCAACAAATAAAGCACAAACCTTACACAAAACCTTGTTATTCTGCAGCTTCCATTGTTTACCTATTCTCGATCGATCTTTTGTGATGAAAGTTGCCCTCAAGAAGCATACTTTCTTGCTTCGTTCTTCAAGATGGCGATGGAGAAACAGCTATGATACTTTATTGCTATGAAGATGAGCTTCAAAGCAATGGGGGTGATCTTAAGAAAATGGATAGGAGTGGGGGTGCCAAAGGTGCGTTGGTAATTTGACAGAGTAATTGTACTCAAATCTTAGATTCCTGAAATAGAAGAATAAGGTTCAATTTATAGACTCAGAAGAGAAGAGATCAATAGTTGAGAAGAAATAAGGAGATCAACAGTTGAGAATGGTTGAGGAATGTGCATGAATAGAAAGAGGACAAGTGTCCAAGCTCCTTCATGCAATAGGGGAGTTAACAGAATAGATTGAAGAGTTAACATAATAGACCAATTAGTTAAGTGAATTGATTAGGGAGTTGACTGAATTGACTAATCAGTTAAGTGAATTGATTGATTAGTGAACTCAAATGACTAATTAGTTGACTGATTTGATTTATAGTTAACCAATTTGACTAGAGGATAAATAGGACATGTGGGTGAGGGAATATTAGCTAATTAAATATTTAAAATATTTAATTACATGTGCAACATGGTGAGGTGGAAAAGGTGAGGTGGAAAGGTGAGGTGGATTTATGGAATTAGGACTTAGGATAGAGGAATTTAGGATTAATTAAATAATTTAGGATTATTTAATTATGTGAGACATTAGAAGAATTTAGGGAATTTAATTATGTGATAATGAACCAATCAAATAAACTTAGAATATTTATTTAATTGATAGAAGAAAATAAAAATTAAGATAAATATTAAAATATTTATTTAATTCAACATGAGCCAATTTTAGGTGTATACAATTATAAAAGGTTAGATGTGTAAATAAACAATCTAGACTAGACTAAACAAAAATTATCTACTACAAAACAAGCACATACCACCAACGATGCCTCTTGCATTGATTGAGAAGGACTTATCATGGACAAACCAATTATGATTTCTTGTATGAAAAAAAATGACAAGAATGTAAGAGTGTATGTATACATATAATCATAATAACTTTGAAACTAACAGATCTAAATCACTATAATCAACTATAAGTTCTCTAAATTATCAATTAATAAATTTCAATTACCTTGACTCTTTGTTGTCATTATGAGTTTTTCAATGAATGATGGTCCCTTAGGATGATCAGGAGTTCTACTAAAGCATATTGGCATAGACTGTAAAAGTAAAATAACATCAAGATATAAATTAATATATACTCACAAAAAATAAAATGCATACAATAAAAAAAGGTTAGATGTGTAGAAAAATTTATACCATCAAGTCTAGGTCAAATTGAATGGCAAAAAGAGTACCATGATGAACTTTTATAAGATCCTCCTTTGTCATCAACTATTATCCCACTTAGATACATTAGTACTAATCTTTGTTTATATTAAATTCAAATGGAATACACCATGAAATTTAACTTTAAATTTTACCTGAAAGAAATATTGGTCTTGCTCCTCTTCTTCTCTAGCCCCCAATGCCTCTGCTCATGTTCCAGTCCCTGGTGCCTTGGCTTGAGTTCTAGACCCTGTTGCCTCAACTTGTGAAGGTGACATATGAGGTACATCGTACTCTTGTGTTTAGGGGTGGCTCACTAGTCTCTCCAAGAAGACTTAGGCACACCTGATTGTACATAATGCAATTATGAGGCACACAAACATGTGTGGACAAGGAGGATCAAGTAATCTCAACTGATCCACTACGACCACCAATATCATGTGGTTGTGCTAGCTGAAAATTATGTGTATACACCTAAAAATGACATGACTCTGTCTAAATAAATATTTTTAATATTTATTTAAGTCTACCTTCTTCTATCAATAAATAAATAAATAAATTTATTTATTCGATTCACATTTCTCTAAGTTAATTAAATATCAAAATATTTAATTACCTCTTCTAAAGTCAAAATTAAATAAAATCTTTTATTTAATTAAATTCTTCCAAATAATTAAATAATTCTTAATTATTTAATTAAATCAAATCATTCTTCCAAATTTAAATAAATCAATCAAATTTATTTAAATCCTCTCAATCTCCAAATATAAAATACAATCAAATATTTTATTTATTCTTTCAAATCATGCACAAATAATTAAATAAATTTATTTATTTAATTTGCTTTCTTATCTTCTAATTCTTCCAAATATCTTCCAAATCTTCTAAAAATAAGTCTTCTTCTTCATGCATACAAAATTAAATAATTTATTATTTAATTTCTCTCAAATCATGCAAAAGCAAATCACAAGTTGAGTTAACTGACTCAATCAACCTTGTTTTTATCAATATCTCTTAAATTAGAAAAAAACTTTCTAATTTATGAAAAGTATGTCTTATCTTTGTCATGAAAGCAATTAACTCAAAGAGAATAGCTTTTTTTATGACACTTGTCTTCTTTCTATTCTCACACATTCCTCAACCGTTCTATACCGTTGATCTTCTCATTCTTTCTATACTATTGATCTTCTCTTTCCCAAGTCTATAAATACTCTTATATTCTTCCATTCTCATAATCATCAAGCTTTCAAGTAAACTTATGCTACAGAATCCATAGCGCGCCATTGGCACCCCCACTATCACATCTTTCATTAGACATTTCATGTTGTGTTGAAGCTCACCTTCAACACTACAAGTATCCAAGCCATTTCTCTTTTGCCATCTTGAGGAATTAAAGCAAGGAAGTAAGCTTCCTAAGGGTTGCATTCATCACTGAAGATCAAACGGGAATAGGTGAACAATGGAAATTGCGAGGTAACAAAGATTGTAAGTATCACTCTTATTCTAAAAGCTTTTGTTATTTGCACATTCCATTGATGTTTTTGGGTTTTTGTAATTCATTTATTTATCCCATTTTACCCATTACAATATGTAATCAAATGCTCAAGAAAAGAGTGTATGGAAGAGAGGCTCTGATGTGTTGCATCTGCAATAATGATTGAGTGTTGAATTGGAGGTGGAGAAGGGATAGGAGGAGGTAGAATAAATGGACCTTGCATCTGTTGCACTACCTTAGGTTTGTCAAGGCATTCCTTTACCCACTCCCTAGAAATCTCTAAAATCAAAATAGTTCAAATGGTAACCTAATATAAACTCCACATATAGTTTACAGAGGAAATATAAAGGTGCATCAAGATTATTGTTGGATGCTTTATCAAAAACCATCCACTAATGATGCCAAAAAAATTAGTGATACCTTGATGTGTGCACCATTTGATTAAAAACTTAGGCTTAAGTACATCGACATGCAATCCAATTTTAGGGTTGACAAAATGTTGTGTTAACATGGCTTTGGTCATTTCTAAATCTTTCACTTGGTCATATGACAAGCCAGTAGAATATTCTACCCTCTTGGCTTCTCACCATTGCCAAAATGATTCTTGTTGGCTTGTGAGGGTACGAACATGAGTGATAATTCTCTCTAAGGTAAGTACATCAACATGCAATCCAATTTTAAGGTTGACAAAATGTTGTGCTAGCATGGCTTTGGTCATTTATAAATCTTTCACTTGGTCATATGATAAGCTAGTAGAATATTCTGCCCTCTTGACTTCTCACCGTTGCCAAAATTATTCATGTTGGATTGTGAGGGTTTGAACATGAATGATAATCCCCTCTAAGGTGGATGTCATTGAAGTCAATCGAGGGTTGCAGTAATAAATTTCTATAATCCTATTTATTTCATTAATGTTTTTTTCAATTTGTTCTTGAATTGTTGGAGGGTTCAGTAGGGGAAGGTTTAGGTTTTGAACTTTCTTGTTCATATTACCTATTTCAAATTTAAAACATACAAATTTAGGGTTTAAAATAACTTCTTGTTAAACTATATACAATTTAATCTAAACATTTTGAACACAATCAAAATTACTAAATTACATTCAAAATTGAGTTCAAAACTAATGCTTACAATCAATAATTGAAAACCCTAAATCATATCAAACATGTCAATTTACTTTCAAAAAAATGCAAAAAGAAAAAACCAAAAACTTACCTGTACATAGTTCTTGATTATAGGAGAAATTTTTTCTTCCAAATAGCTTATATCTGTTTCCTCTTCTCTGATATCCATTTTGCTCTCTAGCTCTATGTTTTGTAAACCCATTCGTCACATAATATGACACTTTTCAAGAGTATTAGGGAGTTAGAAACAGATATCCATTTCTTTATAACAGGCTTCTTTGGGCACTACTAACGTGTATCTCAAAGTATAGGTTATTTTGTACTTCTTTGTTCAATGTCATCTCAACATTATTACTCCCTTGTGTTAAGGCGGGTTGCTTATTTGATAATCATAAGGAATTTATGATTATTATGCTCGTGCATGGGAAGGGCAGGCTTCAATTGGTTTTTCAGAAGGAGCTCCTGATTAATGATAATTCATGCATTCTCATTATCATTATTCCTTATCAAGCTGTTACTTTTACCTTTCACAATTACTTTGTGAATTCCTGGCCTTGGGTGTTCTGTGTTATTGCGAGGAAGACTAAAATGGGAGGAGATAGGATTCGCAAGGAGCCAATTTCCTACTGTGAATTCAAGGATAATGTTGTGGTCTGGCATTACTGCAAGGAAGGTGGAATCAACCCTTTTCTGGAATGCCTTAATGGATTTGATGAGAATCTGTCTGTGCAATTTGCACAGTCCTGGCAAAATCGTAGAGTTACTGTTGGGAGAATTGGATTCAAGATCTCTGAGAAAGTAATTTCTATGGCAAGTGGTCTGTCTACTAAGGGGACTAAGTTGCAAAGGAAGGCAAAAGTGGTGGACCATTCTAACCAGAAGTTGTTTTTGGGGGAAGGAGAAGAAATTGTTCCCTACTAGGGAGGGTTTGAACGGGCCAAGCTGCCAGAGTTGTGGAATGAAATGTGCTTCCTCCTCATGAAATACTTCACTTTAGAGGGTCATTTTACCAGGTTTTATAATTACCACTTCCCTTTTCTTAATCATTTTAGGCGCAATGCTCATATCAGTTTCCCTTTCTATTTATTGTCGTCTATTAAACATTCGGTCTTTAGGGCTAAAGCTAAGACGGATAAGAAACCTTCCAAGAAACCCGTTCCTTTGCACCAAGGTCTTATCCTCTATTTATACAATTTTCATCTTGCTTTGGAGCTGCCTAAGCCTATCCAGACCCATAGTGGTGAGGTTTCTGCCAACCCTGATGATATTGCCGTTTCTGAAGAACCTTGCTCTTCCCCTGCTTCTCATAAAATGAAAGGGGTTTCTTTTTCTCTGTCCACTGAGGAGACTACCATCATTACAATTACTCATACTCTGGCTTCTAAAGGGAGTGTGAAAAGCAAGAAGAGGAAAATTAGGGAGTTGGAGGAGGATATTGTGGGGGACACTGTAGGGACCCCTAAAAATCTGAGCAGTGACCCTGTGGGACCTAGCAGTAAAAATAAAGCTAATCTATCTATTAAAGAAAAGGAGGGTTTCTCTTCTAGGGTTAGGAGGTTGGGTAGGATAGCTGGTAAGCCTATGCCAAAAGCTAAACTGATTAAATACTCTAAAAGTGCTTCTGATGCCTCCACTCAGGGGGTTGATCAACTGAATGCTAAAGACCTCAAGGTTCAAGAGATCTCTGAAGATGAAGAGGGTAAGAATGAAAGTAAATAGGTTGATGATTTGGGAGGTGCTGATGGTGATCCTGAGGAAAATGCTGGCAAAGGGGAGAGGATGATTGTGGAGGAGGTTGGTGATGATACTGAGGAAGGTGATGACCATAGGCATGATATTGCTATCCTTAGGGGTTGTGTGGAGGAGCTAGACCAGAAGGTTTCTTCTATGGGAGAGCTCATAAGCAGCATGCTCCGTTGTATGACGTTGCTTAATCTTTCTCTATTGCAGGATCTTAGGACTAATGCTAATGATGAAAAGGAGGAGAAATTCAAAAAGCTGGATGAATTTGGCAAATTTCTGGCTAAAGGATGGGAGAATGTTTCTCCTTAGTTCTATTTCTTATCATGCTGTCTATTTTCTACTACTTTCTATCTGTTGTCTATAGGTTGTTCATGTCGTTTATGTTGTTTATGTGGGTTATGTTGTAGTGGTTCTGAGGCTCTTTTGTTCTTAAGCCTCTGGGGTCTCTTTTTGTCTTAATGTAAGGGTTCGGCCCCTGGTTTTTGCCAACTTATATAATCAAAAACAAATATCCATTTTGGTTCAGTATTACCAAACCAAAATTAACTTTCTATCCAACCCATAAAAAAGTCAAATATCCATTTTGAGATTTTGGCTAAGTAAAAACACTTTTTGCCCTTATTGCCACTATTTGGCCCATGATGATCCTACACTTCGCCATTATTTTATTAAAAAATATAAACATAAAATACACTAAAAAATCTACATTTCATTAGTTTATGTTATTTTAAAATTTAAACATATATGTCACCTTCTAGTGATTCAAGTTAAAATTTAGATCAGTGTTAGCCATTTCTTTCATAAAAATGGGACACAACTTTGAACTTTCACCCCAAAATTTGTTTTACATTGTTTACGTTTATTAGAAACACTTTTAATATATCATATTAATTATTAAAAGAGTTTAAGAATTTTTTTAGAAGACATAAAATAAAAAGGTGGTCGAATAGCATTCATAGCCCAAAAACAATCATAAAACTCTATAGAATCATATAGTCACTAAAGTATATAGAGACAATTAAGAACATGCAATAGCACTAGGTAATGGTAGAGGAGGATCATCACTCCTACGAGCCACTCATTTGGCACATTTAGATCTATCCACCCATCTTGACAAGCCAACTAACCTTGTATAGTGAGGGGGACCAAAACTCCCTAGCCAAGTAGTAAGTTTATCACTGATAATGAATTTGCAATCTTTAGATTTATGGATAATGGCAAATGCATGACCATAGCCTTCCTAGGGAGGCATACCACCCATGTTTCACCAACAATGGTGATAAAAGGCCATGTCTATGGGAGAAACTACTACTACATCTATAAATAGCTAGAGGATCCATGGTGTGACTAGCACTTGCCATTCAAAGGAGATCAAATCATTATGCATGAGCTAGTCCCCTAGTGATTGATCAAGCACTATAAATACCAAAATTTTAGAGACATTTTTTCATCCTATGCTTGAAACTTATAGTAAACAAAAGAAAACACATTCAATTTCTTAGTTAGAGACAAATTGCAATTAATAACCTCATTAGAAAAAATAACTTTGTTTTTAGACTTCTAGAGTTGGAAAAGAATAGTAGATTTAAAAATTCTAAAGTCTAGAAATATAAGTAGGCTAGAGGGTTGTATCCCTAAAGATAGAAACATGTGATTAGAACTCTAGATGAAAAGGAGTAAAGAAGCTATGAATCCATCTCCTAGTAGCTTAGGCCCAAGGATAGGTCCAAAAAGAATACTTAAAAGTCTCAATTATGAGACAAGTAAGACACCTTAGCTGGGAATTCCCAAGATGGATAAGCTAAGTACTAAGAGATAAACATTGATGATACAAACACCATAAAAAAATCAATTAAGGCTCTATCCAAGATTTCCAAATCTTCTAAACCATAAAATGCCAATTGTGAAGGGGAGAATGAAGACCACAACACATATTGAACTTTGGAAGAGCCAGAGAGAATAGAATGGAATTTAATAAAGTAATCTAAGTATAATTCTTGAAGTTGTATCATGATTCTTGTAGCTAGGGTAAAAATTGGGGCTAAATCATAAGCAGCAAATCATCAAACCCTAACAAGCACAATGAAGTACAAGATAGCATAGAAATCCAAATAATCAAATCAAATGCAAACTAAAATCTCTACACTAAGCTTGGCTTGCCTCTATTGCTCTTCTCAATCTTGCATAGGAATGCATGATTTCGAAGGATGAATGTTGGTTGCTCATTCCAGCATCATAACAATGGCATGAGGATGAACGATAAAAGGTTGTAATGTCATTTTGATAGCATGAGGCTACTTGGAAACTCCTTCCTCAAATGGCTTGGTTAAGGGTTGATTTATAGGAAGTGAGTGATTTGAATGAATGGCTATGATTGAAAGTTGGTTTCAATAATGTGGACGGCTAGGATCAAATAGGGTTTCCCACTCCATGGGGAGTTGTAGTCATGTGACAAGTGTAGGGAGGACCTAATTTAAATAATGTTTTATTTAAATTAGTGGGACATGTGAAGTGTATTAAATGAAAAATGTAGTATGTGACATGTGTTTGATTGTGATGAAATGTGAGGGTCTAATTCAAATATTTTATTTGAATTAGTTGGGACATGTGAAAATTAAATAAATAAGATTTATTTAATTAATTGTCTAGGTTAATAGGATGGGATTAGAAGTGGGATTAGGAAAAAATGTCATATGATGTCTCAAGTAATGTGTCGACTAGGTAATGGTCAAGACATGGACAAATTTAGGTGCTTACATTTTGCCCCTCTTTGAGATAATGTTGCGAATTGTGACTAAGAGAAGTAACATCATTTCAAAGAAGCTAAGGTATGGATAGAAGAAAAGGATAGGATGATTATGCCCCCTCGAGAGGATAGGCAAGTTGGAAAAACACGGGTAGGCTCTCGAAATGAAAGGGATTGGTCAAGGAAGAAAGATGAGGGAATGGATAGAAGAAATGAATGATGCGTTATACTGCAATGATGGTGAGCAACCATGAAGTTTGATTTAGCACTAGAGATTATACACCAAGGTATAAGGACCAAGGTGATGATGTGTCTTGTGCACCCTGGCATAATACAACCTTGTCTAGATACAAGATATCAATATTAGCTGGAATGAGAAGGATGTGAAACAAATGCAATATAAAAATGATAACACACACAAGCAAGCATGCACAAATGATTCACAAACAAATAAGGTATTGCCCCTGTCAAGATGTAAACCAATGAGTAATTGATTGATTGATGATTGTTAATGTGTCTGGTTTCAAGAATGAAACATACCATATAAGATGCTTGGTCTATTTTTGAGAATGCTACATCCTGTATAAGACAATTGATTGACACTAGTGTTGTTGGCTATGCAAATCAAAACCAGGATTTGATTAATAATTGATTGATTTAGTTTACGTCAAGATTAGGATCAAGACCAAGGATGTAATTGGATAATTTGACAAGATTGATAAACTTGATTGGTATGGATTGATGATGACTTGCATTTGGATTTATTGCTTGGACTTTTGATTGATTTTGATTGATGGAATGATTGGAGAAGTGATTGGATGATTTGGATAGATTTGATGAATTGGATTGATTTGATTTGATTTGAATGATGATTTGAGGAATTGAATGATGTGATTAATGTTTTTGATTGAAGAATTGAATGATGTGATTGATTTGATGAATTGAATTGACTTGGTTTGATGAAGTGATGATTGATTTGATTGAATTGGATGAATTTGATTGATTGGATTGATTAGAAGAAGTGATTTGATTTGATGACTTGATGAATTGATTTAGAATAATAAAGTAGTTTGATTAATTTCACTATAATTAATTGTTTGAACATTTACAAGTCATTACAATTGATGATCAAAATCCCATTAATTAATAAACTTACGAAAATAATAAAACTATACTTTTAAACATTTACACTTTATAATTAATTTTCCATTTGCATTTAATTTAAATTAACTTAATTAAAATATATCATTTCCTCCAAAATAATCAACTCAACTAAAATCTCATTTTTACAATCTAAATAGAACAATAGAATAAAAGTTATAATCTTTCTAATTTTTTACGAATCTTTAAAACAATCTTTTTCTTTTATAATTCAATTAAACAAATGCTTTTTCTAAATATATGAAAATAAAATAAGATTGATTTTTTTCTTAATATAAAAATATTTTTTTTCAAAAAGCTTTTCCCAATGAAATTGAAAATAGAATCTTTCTTTTCTTTCAAAATTAAAATATATACAAAGCTTGCCTTTTTCTTTACCTTCTAAACTTAAATTCTATTTCCATTCTAAAATAAAGAAATAAAACTAATTTCTTTTAGACAATATGATCAATTCCATTAATTTATATTATAACTACTAAATCCCAAACCAGTTTTTCTTTTTATAAGTAAAACAATAACTACTAATGAATAACTTACATCATATACATATAAATAAATGCGCATATATATATATATATATATAGTATATTACATCTCATTCATAGAGAACAATGCATACAGGAAATTGCGGGTATCAAAGTTAATACATAGCTGAAGAAATTTTAGAGACTAACAGTAATTGTTTTATAAAAAGAAGTGTTTATATCATATGAATTGGGAGGGTTCTACCCATGGGAAGTGCCATGGGCTGAAAGCCCAATAGCCTTCCCTCTAGGAGGCCGTCATGGGAGACCCACGGCCCCTACGGCCAGCCCAAAGGGCAATACAACACAGTTCAAATTTCTTATCATAATAATTTTTAAGTTGTTTACATTGCACAATTTATATTTATGAATTCCTATAACTTGAGAATCACTACTAACATCAATTTAACAATGTATATACATCGATCTGAAAAATGCATAATTTTTATATTTTTTTTGTAGATATATGTATGTATGTATGTATGTATATGTATATCAATTTATCAGTATTAGGGAAATGCCAAAATGTTACTAATTTACCAGAATAAGAGAAAACTTCTTCTCAGCATCACATTTAAACTAACAATAATAGAACTTTTAACATAACCAAAAATTTTCAATTTAAATATACAATTGCAAGGAATAACATATGAATTCTTTTCATTACAGATTTATATTACCGACTTTGACTCCTCCACATTTAATATGACTCTTCTCATTCCATACTACCGCAGGTTTAACATCTCAAGTGTACTTTTGTTCACAATAATACAATCCAATAGGAATCGTATTCATCATATCCATCCTTTCACAACTTTATACACCTTCTCAAGACTTTTTCATGCAAGGAAAAGACTCCAACTAGAAAACACATCCAATGGCATTTTTGCCAAAAACTTGTAACATAGAGATTTATCTTTCCAAAACCCCTTAGGGAATTCTTTCCAACTTCCAAGCTTAATTTACAACTTTTGGTAACCTGCACACATACATAAGGCCAAAATAGGTGGCCAAGTCATGCTCTCCACCCTACCATAGGGATTGCAAAGCACATCCCACCCCCGATTAGGAGAACTCCATAACCAGGTTTACATACACATGCAACAACTTGCAATTTCACAAATTCAAAAAGAAGCAAAAATCACAATAAGTTTTCCCACAGATAGACTCACAAACAAGGATCTTTCTTGGATCCAATTTAGGGGGAGGGAGGGGAAAGTCAACCCTCTTGGGGACACAACTGTTGAATTTGATAATTAACTCAAGCCACAAAGATCACCTGCAAAACCTAAGATTTACCTTCCATAAGAGAAAAAAGCAAAGAGAAATAATTTGCACAATATTAGATGAATTAATGAAATGGATTAATGAATTACATGTGAGAACTTGCTTTTATATTTGCAAGTTAAAGAAAAACCCTAATATGACTTAATAATAACCTAAGACTAAAATTAGCCCTAAGTAAACTTAATAAAGTGTAATTAAATATTTAATTACACCAACACCCCCCATAAGTGCAACTTAGGGAGAAATGAAAAACCATGCAACTAATGCAAGAATGGGTCCCAGCTACAAGGCCATTTTATGTACCCATGAACAACAAGAATCTCTCATAAGGTGGAGAGAAAGAGAAAAATACAACAAGTACATGAACATGTGATGGAAGAAGGACTAACACTAAGACCCCCCAAGAAGTGAATCCATCACAAAAGTACAATCAAGAATGCCCCCCCATAAGAGAGGAAGAAGAGAGAAGGTCTGATGACCCCCCCAGAAGTGAGAAGGATGAAACCCCATGCGAGGAAATGCTCCCTCCCAAAATAGAGATGAGAAGAGAGACCATGCAATTGCTCCTCAAGATGACTCCTGTAGTGCTGGAAGATGCTTGACATAGAATAAAGATGAAGACCCATGAATATCAAACAACATTCCTCCCCTTGGGAAGAAATAGAACTGTAAATGTGTGCATAATGTCTTCCCATTTCGGATAGGAACATACATGAAGGACAAATGTCTCTGAACTCTACACATGATCCAAAGACAACAATGATGCTCTTGAAAACTACTCAAATGTTTCAATCCACTGCCAAACTATGACTAAAGAAAAGGAGGATGAAGAACATTCTTTGAAGCAGATGATGGTGATGCAACTCCATCGAAGCTGTCATCAAAGAGAAGACAAATGTCCTCAATGTGGTCCTCCAAATCTACAAGATGGGACTCTACAAACAAAGATGATATGTCTACAAGATAGGAATCCCAATGAGGTGGATCAGGAAGACTAATATTGACCTACTGCACATAATCACTAGAAGCCAATGATGATGCAACACTAAACTCTAAAGTAGCAGTAGGTGATGGTGGAGCAATGATCTCATCAGGAGGAGAATTGATTGAAGCACGCATTTCAAAGAGATGATGTGAGAAATGAGGACACATCTCTTTCTCATGTTGATTACTTCCACAATATCTACAATTAGATTTATGCTGATGGTAGAATCCCATCTCCATAGATGATTAGAGATCAAAATATGCAAATAGATTTATGCTGATAACAGAAGCCTTTCAAAGCAAACAGAACCTTTCCAAGAGGCAGCATGTCCAAGATATCCAACAGAAGCCATAAACTTGACAAACTAATTAAAAGATACCTGGGGTTGAATCTGAAAAAAAAATTATATAGGTGGCTATGTAGATCTCTCTGATACCTTTCCAACACCTATTCATTTTCAAAAAATGGATATTTTGGGCACAAGAATGAAGCACGAAAGACAAAAAATATGCCTTGACTTCAAACAGAAATAAATTGTACCAATCAGAAAAATCTGGAAAAAATACCTATACCACTAGATTGTGCTCGGAACCAGCGTTCCGACGCCTATTTATTTTTAAAAATTCAACTCTATATGCTCAAGATATGCCCGATTTACCAAAAATAGCTCCTTTAGGGCAAAGAGGCCAAAAAAACACTATTGAAGCTCCTGGCTGCCCATGTGACCAGGGGCTGAGTCTCTGGGGGCTGGCGGCTAGGGCACTGGTCACTCATATGACCAGGAGCTGAGTCTCCGGGGGATGCTGCCTGGAAGCTAGGCCCTGGTCCCCCATGCGACTAGGGGTTAAACCCTAGGGGCTAGACCTCCAAAATAAAAAAAATCCTTTTTTATTAAGAAATTAATTAAAAACTCAGTTATACCTATGTAGGGAAATCGAGGTGGCATGGAAATCGAGGCGACACAGAAATCGAGGTGGCACAAAAATTGAGATGGCATGCAAACTGAGACAACTCTAAAATCAAAATTAGCTCATATGAGAATGGCACAGAAATCGAGGTTGGCACAAAAATTGAGGTACTGTACAGTCATACGGACTCTGTACAAGTCGTACGGATTTCACATAACTAATTTTTTTAAACCCTAAAAAACACCCAGAATTTTTTTTTTAGCAAAATATAGAGTGCCTTATATGAAAATATGGGTTTTTGAGCCTTCTGAGCACAATGGTGAAGTCTGTTTTGGCAAAAAATTCTTTGAAACTACTATTCCCCTCTAGATCTTTAAAAAAAGCACTCTTGAAACCTTCACATATCTGGCTTCTCTAGACCAAATTCAGCCAAACAAAAGACAAATTTGCCTTTTCCAGCTACTCTGAATCCAATGGAATACTCCATTTTACATAAAAACACACCCAGCAAATGGCTCTTGCTTAAAATTTTCTCCAAATTTAAGAAGGGGCTTGCAGATCCGCTCTGATACCATGTTGAATTTGATAATTAACTCAAGCCACAAAGATCACCTGCAAAACCTAAGATTTACCTTCCACAAGAGAAAAAAGCAAAGAGAAATAATTTGCACAATATTGGATGAATTAATGAAATGGATTTATGAATTACAAGTGAGAACTTGCTTTTTATATTTGCAAGTTAGAGAAAAACCCTATTATGACTTAAGAATAACCTAAGACTAAAATTAGCCCTAAGTAAACTTAATAAAGTGTAATTAAATATTTAATTACACCAACAACAACAACTATCAAGAATAACCATAAATCATAATACATAATTCCATCACAACCAACCCTTATACCTCCACACATACCTCCTTAACAATGCAAAGAATCAAACCCAAACACCACCACAACATAACAACAATCTCCCCTTCTCCACACACCTCCAAAACCTCCATACACCTCAATTATAGCAAAATATGCCAGCATACATCTCCACAACATCCACAAAAGTACATCAACATAGCAAATTTTACCAATTTACATCTCCACAACCTCCACAAATACACATCAACATTGTAAATTTTACCAATATACATCTCCACAACCTCCACAAAAAGACCAATCCCATATCCAACAACAAATCATATAAAACTAGTAACCATTCCCTAAGAGAGGTTTGCACCTCCCTCAAACCCCAAGACTTGGGAGGCTCTCATCAATTTGGAGAGCCGCTCCCATACAACCCAAAAACCCACAAAAAAAAATAGACAAAAAACAAATAACCCAAAATCTCATACAAATCCCAATTCACATAATTTTTATAATAATCAAATTCAAGCACTATTAGAGTGTTACCTCAGCTCCCCAAGTTAGGGTGAGCCCAAATTAAAAACCAAAAATGCAATTCCACCCTTTGCTCTTGATTCCAAATCCTTAGAAACAAAGTTTCTCCAAACTCTTTAGGCCAAAACCTCTCTATCCTTCACAGAATTCCTCCTCTCAAATTTCATGCATAGTAAAAGTGTAAAAACTCTTCCCAAAATTTTCCCATAAATAAAACTAAAAACTTCAAAAAGAAAGAAAAATAAAAAGATAGCAACTTTCTTTCTTTTTCCCAAAAAAAATCTCTTCTTTTTCTAAAATTAAAACAAAGAGATAAAATCCTCTCTTAAAAAGAAATATTAATATATTAATTTTAAAGAATTTACCCTCTTTCCACAAAAGAAATAAATTGAAATGAAGTAATTAATTAAAAGGACTTCCACCCCAAAAAGACAATTTAAATAAAATTTATAATATACTAAAACTTCACAATAACACACAAAAATTAAAATTAAAATAAAACAATAACTTTACATCACATTTTAGCCTTAACCCCTTCCACGGGTTAGGCTAGGCTAACTGGTATAACATATGGGTTTATGGAGTCTCTAAACCACTTAAGGAATCTTGGCCACCCACCTGCATACTTAATTTCGAACATTAGTATGTCAAGATAATATAGCCGAAGCAAATTTAAATTCATAAAAAATAAATTAAATAATCCAATTTCATTTATTTCCACATTATTCAAGTAATTTAAACTAATTTATTTAATAACAACATATTAGAATCAAATTCATTTATTGTTTTCTTTTCCCACATAATCATTAATCTACTCCAATTAATTAAACCATATAATTCAATACTTAAATCCATAATGTTTAAATATCATAGTAATGTCCAAAAGTGTCAACTAACATAATGTCCAACATAATAACCATAAATGTCCATAGTACTCACATAGTGTTTCACACACATCAAAAATATAATCAAACTAATAAAGTCTAGTAATGCAACCATATCAACTAAAGTGTCAGAAAGGGATGGGTCTCACATCCTTCCCCTCTTAGTATTAGGCTACCTCCTAGAAGCCCTCAAAGAGGTGAGGGTATAAGGTCCTCATCCGCTATGTGCTTCTTCTTGGCGGTTATCTACCATTGCAAAGACCCTATGGAACTTACCCACATCCCCAACTGTAGGCTCAGAATAAGCTGGCTGAGGTCCTCCTGCTGAAGAGATATTTTGGGGGCATTCCCAAGCAATATGTCCAATGCCACCACAATGTAGAGAGGACCATTGGTAGGTGCTATACCCTCCACCCAGGTGGGAGGCCTATGCCCCCCACCTATCCCCAAGGTGGGTGGGAGGATGAAGGTTGGGCCCCCAAGAAATGAAAGTTCCTCCCACCCACCCACCCTAATCAATTTTCTTCTTTTTGGGGCGGTGGACGCATGAATATGAATGGATGTTAGTTTGAGGCGGATCGGTAGGTGGATCTACCATTGATTTAGATGGATGGGGTTGGGGTTGGAAGACATACACCAGGTGTAGAGTATATAGATGTCTCCCACCTTATATAGGATTTGGGCGAGAAGAGAGCTACGCTTGAATCAATCAGATCAGACTGCAAGACAAGAAGAGAGTTGCACTTGTCTTATGGAGAGGAAAATCAATCAAATTGCAGAGTCTGGTCGAGCCCATACCCATCCCATATAGAATCTAGACTCAACACCCCTCCCCTACAAACAAACTGATAGGGTGTGGGAGGGCCTATAGTTTCTTTGGCCCTCCCACCCGACAACGCCATGAATACAGTTGCTAGTGTTGACCCAATCCTTTACGATAATGTGGAGTATTGGATGGACATGCCATGTTGTTGGAGTGTTGGATGGACGAATGGGGAATAGACCTATTGGAGAATGGTATTCATGTTGGAATAATGTTATCAATCTCATGACCAACCATTCATGCTAGGAGACATCTCGATCCCCGTCTATTATAGCAATTGGTCATCGCAATATAGGAGGTAGGGCATTGGGTAGTTCTAAAGCCAGAAAGTTGAGTTACTATCCAGCCACTTGTCCTATGCGGAAATGGTCCATTGCCGAATCCGATCACGACTGAACCACATGAATCCATCCCACATCTTGGAACATGAATCTGGTCACAACTGGTCATAACCACATGAATCAGTAGTAACCACATTGGACTAGCACCAGTGACAACTAATCAGTGATAACCACCCGGTGACACATGTATATTATATACGTAATTTTGAAGCACTTAAAGCCTTAACCACTATAACTATAACTGAGGGTTCTAGGCATTGGGGTGGGTGGGAGGCTATAGTTGTCCCCCCAATTAATCAGGGGTGGGTGGGAGGCAATAGTTGGGGGGCCATAGTTTTGCCCCCTCGCATTCTAGAGCCCTTCATATCAAAAATAGGGGATGGGTGGGTGCCTATTTAATCCCACATTTGGGGTGAATCCATTGTACAACATCACTATGGAAAGGGGGCCCAGGGATTAACAATGTGTCCATGTCAATCCAATTCCAAGCCCAACTCAACAAAATAGCCCAATGTAGGCAACTTCTATTTCTTGGGGGCCCAACCTTCATCTAGGGGTTTACCTAGAACCCCCTAGTGGCTATAGTTAGCCCCCCCGGGAGGTAGATTATTGTGGGGGGCATAGGTCAGGTGGGGGGTATAGACTGCGACATTTAGTTCAATAAGTGAAGAGGGGGACCCAATTTAGAACTATAACCACCCACGGGGGTGGGTGGGTGGCTTGGGAGGCTCTGGGGGCGCTATCGTGAAGGAGAGGACTTAACCATAAGGGGGGTCCCACACACAGAAGCCCTAGAAACTAGCCTCGTGTGGGGGGTTGGGTGGGGGGCATAGGCCTCCCACCCAGGTGGGTGGTTAAGGTTTTATTGTTGGTGTTTTGTCTGCCCCTTCCATGGTGTTTTCTTCGCTCTCCCTGAACAAACCACCAATGATCCCTAACTCAGACTAGCTAACCAGACTTGGTATTTCTTTAGTTAGTAAGGGTGCTCACCCTTGTTCTGACCTGGTGGACCTTAGGTTCCATTGCCTGTAGCAGTTTAGTCTCGAGATAGAGAATAAAACTAGTTGAAGTGAGTGGGATGGGAAACTAGTTGACTAGAGAGTAGTAGGCGCATACCCATCTCTAATAGGAAGGGTCCTGGGCTAGGCTAGGAGGTAGAATTAGTGCTCACAAGGGGCGGGTCAAACTAAGATGAATGAATGCTTTACGCCAATATCTCCCACCCACCCCAGCCAATGTTCCATAGGGAGTTGGGCAGAATATATATATAATTGGTGCCATATATATTGTGGCAGGCCCAGCTAAATGAGAAGGGGGGGTTCACCCCCACATTACCTAGAGAATAAAACTAGCTGACTAGAGAGTAGTAGGTGCATACCCATCTCTAATAGAAAGGGTCCCGGGCTAGGCTAGGAGGACAATTAGTGCTCACAAGGGGCGGGTCAAACTAAGATGAATGAATGCTTTACAACAATATCTCCCACCCACCCCAGCCAATGTTCCATAGGGAGTTGGACAAAATATATATATAATTGGCACCATATATATTGTGGCAGGCCCAGCTAAATGAGAAGGGGGGGTTCACCCCCACATTACCTAGACCATGGGATTGATAGGGAATAACATTACCATGCCCATGGGGAATGGATCGATACTATTGGGGAAAGAATAGTACAAGTCCTGTAGACCAATATTGCATCATAGAGGCACCAACCCTATCTCAGTAACCATTAGAAGAACATGATTAATGCTAGCATAAATGCCCCAGGGGGCTGATCAATTCGGCCCCCCTTCCTATTATTATTCGAGCAACATCTTATATGGTGGTTTCATTGAATCATGTTAACGGCCAATCAGATAGGGGGTAGGGGCATAATTGCATTGCACCTTTCATATCATCAGGTGTATATCCAACTCATAGGCTACTATCTATCCACAGCTCCAATGTGATTAGGCCTGGCACTAAGATATGATGGCACACCAACTATTATAGAGGGGGGTCAGGGGTCTGATCCATGCCACTAACACCTTCTCTATCAGCAACACTGAGTAGGCGGCTAACCTTGTAACTCGTTCGAGGTGGGCTTCTCATGACACCATTACTCTGACACCCACCCTACCAGGGCTATGACGTATATGAGACCGCGTGGGCTGCTATCTAGGGATTGTTCCAATCTGAACTAGCATCAAGAGGGAGAGAACAAAAGCATCCTATTTGAGTGGGATGTGATGCACCAAAATAGAAGAAGATGACATGCTTTGCCCCTGGGGCTGCACCAACTTTATGAGATGCTACAGAAACATCGCTACCTCTCTCATATCTAGCTGATATTAAGCAAATAAGAGGTGAACTACAGAACCAAAATGGAATAACTCTCTGAATGTGTTGGAGTAGAGGATGATTTCAATCGGGGCTCAACAATCTCTTTCATGTGTCAGATTATCAATCTGCCCTATAGGTAGTAGGGGTGGTCAGCTAGTATGTTTATGAGACTAGATTCTTCTATGTGGCTCCAATAAATGGGATTAAGGCTTCTAGGGAGAGTGGCTAAGTGGTTTAAAGTGGCAGACTGTCGGGCCCCCCAGCTTCAATAGATTATTGTTCGTAACCTTTTCGATATTAAGGTTATGAAAACTATAGCCTCCCACCCATCCCAGGCAATATAGTCTCCCACCCACCCCGATTAGTTATCAGGAGGTGCTGGGGTTTCTAGGAAAACCTCTGACCCTTTCACCCCCCACCCGGGTGGGAGGAAGAGAAGGGGTTGGGAAAACCCTTGGACTAAACCTCCCAGAAGGCCCTGGTGTCTCCTCCTCCCACTCGCCCTGGGTGGGAGATATAGTTTAGCCTCCCACCCACCCCGAGCTATAATGGTTTCCCGAGGGCAATGGATCTCCCTCCCACCCACCTGTATTAAGAGAGAGGTAGGCATCCCTTGGCATTTTCATAGAATAGCCTTGGAAGTTGCTTGTTACTCCCGACTGGCCACCCTAGAATAAATGGTAATATACGATCATAATCTAACCCATTAATTCCGATTACCGCCATTCATGCCCCCAACCACTAACACCCTAACTCCAAACCCTTACTAGTCCATTCCACCCATCTGTAGCCACTGACACCTCGAGTAGAATGAAGGAACACACTACTTTGTGGGGGGGATAAAGCCATTAGCTCTACCACACTTCTGAGCAATATAAATAGGGCCTCACCAATTCTTATTCTTATTAATAGTATGAATGGGGTCATTATCTCTGCTATATGCCATGGAACCAGCACATAAACACTTGTCATGCACAATCCTCTTATCTATCACCAACGACCCTAAACCCCTGATTCTTTGGGTGGTGATAATGCTTAGCCCATTTATTGATTTTGTCACTATCCCCACTCGCCTAGTTGACACAGGGTTCGACACCTGAGATTGGAATCTATCATTTGTGGGTGTTGAATAGAGAGAGACTGAAGCAGGGGGGCACCCACCCTAGGTGGGAGGCCTGCCAATAATAGAATGCGAGGGGGCAACTATAATCTCCCACCCACCTAATGGAGTTGGGGGGCCTATCTATATCTATGTAGATCAATCTAATAGATAGTCTGACTACCCATCTATGATCCCATTTGTATTACATATAGAATACAGATGTGGTGGGCACCCTTGGGGCACTCACTCAATTGATTGAGAAGTCGAGGATGACTGTCTTACCTCCCAGGGTTTTATCCAATTCTAGGCTTATCTATAAGGTACCCCCCTACCTATCTATATATGGGACTGGGAGATGGAGATAGATCAGTATCTATAGGGGTGGGGAATTATAGTATATAATTGGCAAGTGCCAATTGAACTATATATACTACGCTCACCCCAGGATAGTGGTTGGGATGAGTGGTTGTGACAGATATCAATCACCCACCTACTATATATGGGGGAGTGGGGACATCATTCTCATTCTCATTCTATATCCGGGGGAAAACTCAACTTAACTGAGGGTTTACCTAGAACCCTCGGTTAAGTTGGGATTGGGTGGGGGGTATAGTTGGGGGTGGTCACCATTGAATAATCAATATGTTGGGGTGGGCCACCCACCTCAAGAAAAGGGAAGAGTGGGCGGAAGCATGTTACGTATAGAATCTAATGAGGCAAGGGAGTAACCTGCCAATCTATATGTAACATTCCTACCCCAAACTTGCCCCATTGACTAACAAATAGTGATTGGGCACCCAAGACACTAGAATTCCCCCCCACCTGCGGCTGAGAGAAGGCTTCATTGGATCGAAAAGCATATATCTACCTGCATGTTCCTGTATTAATTCTTTGCCTTGTCAGGAGGTGGGGGAGGGCCAGTTGATAGGAAGGCCAACTAAAACCACTCTATCTCCCCAGCTATAGTGTTGGGAAGGGTGGGCCTAGAACAACTAATCTAGCTCCCTAAAATTCCCTTCCCCCCACTCCCACCTACCCCCAAGAAAATAGAGTTAGCATGGGAAGATGTGCTTTCTAGGATAGGTGCTAAGAATCAATCCGTGTGATCCAGTTCCTGGGGTGATAGGTGCGGGGAATTCTAGTTCAACAGTCGGGGTTGGGGGGCCTTCAACACTAATATGAGCACATAGTGATTGTACCACTCTCTGGCCGCGAATGAGTAATCAATGGGGTGAGCATTATAGTGTAGTCGGGTCGTTGAAAAACATGCCCATGCTATTACTAAAGTTCCTTAGTAGTCGAGTGCCTATTATTTCTTGAGGCATCCCCTCTCTATTATATGGATCAATCAACTTCAATTCAACTGGTGTTCTCACCCTGCCTCGCCATATAGATCTGATCTGATTAAAGTACCTATCGACACTTGAGTGTGAAGTGGCTGAGCCAGAGAATAAATAGATTGCCAAGGACCTATGCTAAGGACCATATTGCTATGTCGAGGACCTTTATCTTCATCTCCATGTAAGGACCCAAACCATAGATAGCCGCTCTCAACCCTGAGGACCCTAGAGAGAAGAGATTGCTCCCTCTCGCTTTGATCCCATCTCAGCTCACCTTATAGTAGTCAGTCAGAGTGCCCCACCCCATATACGTCTAGAGTCTAGACTATCCCTACCATTCCCCCCACTTGGGGTCGGGCTATATCTAATCGCAGCTATATCATTCAGTAGCTCCCCACAGGAAAATCCTACCAGCCAAGAAGAGCTTTCCTCGAATGGAGATGAAACTAACTATGGAGTGGAGAGGCGACCGTGTGTGTAGGTTAATCTGGGGAACATTAGCCCCCATAATGGCATCTACCGGGGGGGCCCACACATGATGAACCCCCGGGCCCCCCCACTTTAGTAGATGCTAAGGGAGGTAGATTAGAACCACTCTAGTAGCTGGGAGGTTTTTTCAATTAGAACCATATTAGTAGTCTATACCCCCACCCGGGTGGGAGGCCTATGCTCCCCACCCATCCCCAGGGTGGGTGGGAGGATGAAGGTTGGGCCCCCAAGAAATGAAAGTTCCTCCCACCCACCCACCCCAATCAATTTTCTTCTTTTTGGGGCAGTGGACAAATGAATATGAATGGTTGTTAGTTCGAGGCGGATCAGTAGGTGAATCTACCATTGATTTAGATGGATGGGGTTGGGGTTGGAAGACATACACCAGGTGCAAAGTATATAGATGTCTCCCGCCTTATATAGGACCTGGGCGAGAAGAGAGTTGCGCTTGAATCAATCAGATCAGACTACAAGACGAGAAGAAAGTTGTGCTTGGCTTATGGAGAGGAGAATCAATCAGATTGCGGAGTCTGGTGAGGCCCATACCCATCCCATATAGAATCTAGACTCGGCACCCCCTCCCCTACAAACAAACTGATAGGGGGTCGGAGGGCCTATAGTTTCCTTGGCCCTCCAACTCGACAACACTATGAATATAGTTGCTAGTGTTGGCCCAATCCTTTACGATAATGTGGAGTGTTGGATGGACATGCCATGTTGTTGGAGCATTGGATGGACAAATGGGGAATGGACCTGTTGGAGAATGGTATTCATGCTGGAATAATGTTGTCATGGTCATGACCAACCATTCATGCTGGGAGACATCTCGACCCCCATCCATTATAGGGATTGGCCGTTGCAATATAGGAGGTAGGGCATCAGGTAGTTTTAAAGCCAGGAAGTTGAGTTACTATCTAGTCACCTATCCTATGCAGAAATAGTCCATTGCCGAATCCGGTCACAACTGAACCACATGAATCCAGAACATGAATCCATCCCACATCTTGGAACATGAATCCGGTCATAACTAGTCGTAACCACATGAATTAGTGGTAACGACATCAGACTAGCACCGGTGACAACTAATCAGTGGTAACCGCCCGATGCCACATGTATATTATATACATAATTTTTAAGTGCTTATAGCGTTAACCACTATAACTATAGCCGAGGGTTCTAGGCATTGGGGTGGGTTTGGCTATAGTTGCCCCCCCAATTAATCAGGGGTGGGTGGGAGGTAATAGCTAAGGGGCCATAGTTTTGCCCCCTTGCATTCTAGAGCCCTTCATACCAAAAATAGGGGATGGGTGGGTGCCTTTTTAACCCCATTGTATAACATCACTATGGAAAGGGGGCATGGGGATTAACAATGTGTTCACGTCAATCCAATTCTAGGCCCAACTGAACAAAATAGCCCAATGTAGGCAACTTCTATTTCTTGGGGGACCAACCTTCATCTAGGGGTTTACCTAGAACCCCCAGGTGGCTATAGTTAGGCCCCCCCAGGAGGTAGATTATTGTGGGGGGCGTAGGCTACGTGGGGGGTATAGACTACGGCATTTAGTTCAATAATTGAAGAGGGGGGGGCCAATTTAGAACTATAGCCACCCATGGGGGTGGGTGGGAGGAGATAGTTGGGTGTGAGGCTTGGGAGGCTCCGGGGGCACTATCGTGAAGGAGAGGACTTAACCGTAAGGGGGGGCCACACACAGAAGCCCTGGAAACCAGCCATGTTTGTGGGGTTGGGTGGAGGGCATTGGCCCCTTGGTAGGTGCCTGATTCTGCTGAAAAGATGGCCTGCTAGAACTAGCTTGACTACCACTAAAGGTTGATTTCTGACTTGTGATTGTGAATTGTTGCATTCTATTGAAGTGCATTCAACTATTTGCATGTTGTCATCATCTTACCTTTGAAGATTTGTACCGATCATACATAATTGTGGATTTCCTGGTGAAGTATGCCTTGGTTTTGCTTCATTTCATGATTGTGTTAGAGTATACATGTGGATCATTGGTGAAATTTAATTAGTTTAGGATCTTAATTCTTTAACTCAATCCTTTAACTCTTCATTTTACAAATATAGTGGATAGATGTAAATAGTTGACAAATCTTAAGTAATACATACTAATTTGATGCAAATGATGACATATCTAGAGAATACACAATAAAAGTTACAAATAATAGCAAATATTATGTAGATAATCATAAATATCAGTGAATTATAGGTTTTAAAGAACATCTTTAAGTAAATTCAAGGTATATATGCAAAGGTCAGTTCAAACGGATATAGTTTCAGAAGAACTAATCAAAGCTAGGATAGTTTCAGAAGAATTGATCAAAGTTGAGATAGTTTCAAAAGAATTGATCAAAGTCATGCTCAATTAATCCTTATATGCTTAAATCTCAACTAGATATTGTAGGATCTGATACGATTGTCAAGAATATATGTAGATTAGGTACAATATAGAGGACATTTTTGGAATTTGATATAATCTAAGAAGGAATACAATTAAGAAAGTGTAAGTCCCTAAAATGGAATAGCATATCACAATGACCCCCGAGTGACTGTTAAAAGGTCAAGACCTAATCAACGGAGCCTTGGGATTATAAATTCACCTTGAATTTATCATATCTTTCAAAATGAGTAAAGGTTTTTCTGATAACTTTTATTCTTATGCATGTTACTAACAAACATATCAACAAGATCCTTCATGCAAAAGTTATACAATCATCATGCACAAGAGTTAGTGTCACTCAACCATGATGCATGTGCATGAACAAGCACCTTGAAACAAAAACCATAAAACACAATGACATATTTCATTAGACCATTCATGAAAGTCATACAATTGCCATGCAACCCTCAAAAATACACATAAGAGTTGATATAACTCAACTGATGCAAGTACAAGCATTCTTGGACACCATATGAGTTTGGTGTAACATTAAAATAAAACACATACAACTCAATGCCATCATATGTCATTAGAAGATTCAAACAATGCCCATTTAACATAATGATATGTGTTATTAGACCCTTCATGTAAAAGCCATGCAATCATCATGCATAAGAGTTAACATTACTCAACCATGATGCATGAATAAGCACACTAGGCACACCAAAGGAATTTGATGCAACCTTCAAACACAACCTGTACAACTCAATAACAATATTCATTCAAACCTTCATGCAAAAGTCTTATAATCATCATGCACGAGAGTCAATGCCACTCAACCATAATGCATGAACAAGCACACTAGGCATACCATAGGAGTTTGGTGAAACCTCAATACAAAACCCATGCAACTCAATGTCATCATGTCATTAGAACCTTCAAACAATGCCCATAGAACTTAATAAAATATATGTCATTAGACCCTTCATGTAAAAGTTATACAATCATCATGCACAAAAGTTAGTGTCACTTAACCATGATGCATGTGCATGAAACAAAAACCATAAATAAACAATGACATATTTCATTAGACCCTTCATGAAAGTCATATAATTGCCATGCAACCTTAAAAAAAATGCATAATAGTTTATATCACTCAACTAATGTAGGAACAAGCATTCTTGGCACACCATATGAGTTTGGTGCAACCTTAAAATAAAACCCATACAACTCAATGTCATCATATGCCATCAAAAGCTTAAAAAAAATCCCATTTAACATAATCATTCACAAGAGTCAACATTACTCAAGCATGATGCATGAACAAGCACACTAGGCACACTAGGCACACCAAAGGAGTTTGATGCAACCTTCAAACAAAACCCATACAACTCAATGTCACATATTCATCATTTTACCCTTCACACAAAACCCAGACAATAATTACGATGCATGAACTCCAATCACATATATTTTACTAGACCCTTCACTCAAAAGCATACAATCATCATGCATAAGATTCAATGTCACTCAACCATGATGCATGAACAATCACACTAGGAAAACCATAAGAGTTTGATGGAACCTTCAAAACAACCCATACAACTTAGTGACATATTTACCATTCTACCTGTTGGTTTTTTCCTAGACTGGATGCTTATTCCCAGATTTCCCTACAAGG
The DNA here is from genome assembly GCA_027924645.1 of Cunninghamia lanceolata. NCBI lineage: Eukaryota > Viridiplantae > Streptophyta > Pinopsida > Cupressales > Cupressaceae > Cunninghamia > Cunninghamia lanceolata. Next base: position 6,448,828 of record BSBN01000154.1, read on the forward strand.
TAGCCATCAGTGATCAACAGGATCTCTGGGCCAGGGGCCAACAGTGTAGGAGATAGACTCTATATTTTATCTCCTCTTCTTCTTCAGGCTCTGCAAGACCTAGGGGGGTATTCCCTACTCAACATCCATGAGATACGCATACAAGGATTGGGATGCTGTCAGAAAGTAGATAAGTCCTCCTGTAAGTAGACCAAAACTGAAAGATAAGAGCAAAGGGGCTAGCTTTGGGCCTATTTGCAGTTGTAGACAGAGGACTGAGGATCCTAAAACTAATTCTAATGTCCTAATGGTTGTTTTAGAGTTTGATTATGATTTTGAGTTTGGATGCAAAGCTGGACATGGTTGTAACACAAACACAAAGCAAGATTGGTGCCTATCCAGGGCCTGGAGTCAGTAGACATACACCTGTGAATGATCAGCATGAACAGCTAAAACTGGATTTCAGGGGGATATATATGATACCTGCCTTACAGATATCTCCCAATACAGAGTGTTAAGTTATCTCTACTTATGGCATCCCTACTGCAGTATACCCTTCCCAATGTTTAATCTAAAAACAGTTTAATCTACCCCTTGAGCAGAAGTTAAAAGATCATACATTCAACACAGGAATTCCATGTTCTAGAGTCTCAAATATTGCTTAAATATCCAGACTCAGAAGAAGAATACATGCAATACTGGAGACAGAATTAACAAAACACATGCCAAGATAGCATTTCTCATATAAGGTTAATCATGAAATCAGTGGGTTCATGCCAAAACATACAACAAGAGATACATAGACTCACAGGTTTAGCTGTACAGAGCAACCAGATCAGCTTGTTTTGAATTACAGAGCCAAAAATCTTCAACTTTCAACAACCTAAAAAATGGTAACATAGTCTGCTTATAATAGCCAGAGAGTGTACCACAGCAATTAATTACATGACCAGAAGTCAAAAATTCGCCAGATACAGTCCTCAGAAGGAATGGCGCTTAGAAAATGAATAAATGCACCAGACAAAGAGGAGCCTCGAGCCAAGCGCCATTATCTGGAGCCTCCGCTCAAAAATTGGGCAACCTGATCGCCTGTACCGTCGCCCATAACTCTACAATGTCGCCATTAAGGGCCTCAACCACCTGCAACCACATGGAAACAGTCGCAACACTTCAAACAGAAGTTCCCGCCAAAAGTGCTTCGCTCAAAGTTTGAAAATACACAGGGGAATAATCCCACATGCACGGTGTGGAGACAACTTCGGCGCTTTAAAAGCATAGTCGCATGCATACCAAGTGTCGAGCATTTTTTCGTGTTCGACACACGATCCTTCGCCAAGAACCCATCGCTATGACATACACCATCGGCCTTCCTCAAAAATCTCCCGCCGACTCCAGTTGTCTCGCCGACGCCCAGAAGCTAAATACCACCTATCGGCTAGACCACCAACTGTCGGCCCAACAAGAAACATCTCTGCTGATGAACAAAGTCACTCCGACAGCACCCTGGCCTCCCACCTCCGTCGGTATGACCAACACCATCGGAGCAGCATCTCAAACTTACGCTGATGCACCAAGTCACCCCGATGGCACTCCTGATCGGGGTGACTTCCCTCCATCGGCAAACTGCAAAAAACCTCTGCCGATAAGCCAAATCTTGCCAATGAACTATGGCCTCATCCCTCCATCGGCCAAACACATGCCGATGAAACCTCATTGGCCAAACATTACCCATCGGCGGGCCCTCCAAGTGCTAGCCCGATCTCAAAAGTCTCGCCGATCGCCAAATCCTACATACTCCACCGTCGGTCAAACCGAACACAAAGTCATACCGATGGCATTCCTCATCGGGGTGACTTCCTTCTATCGGCGAACCACAAAACACATTGGCCGATCACAGTAGTCTTACCGATGCCAAACGTCAACCCCACTTTCCTTCGGTAAGACACACGCCGATGAATCTTCATCGGCCAAACACTACACTGTCGGCCCAACATCTGACCGTTCACCCGATAGCTCCCACTCCTGCCGATGAATACATGACTTACCCCTGTCGGCAAGACCAACACCATCGGTAGAACAACAATCTCATGCACCGATAGCACAAAGTCTCAGCGATGGAAGAAGACACCGTGCCATCAACATGATCGCTAAGACACAACACAAACTCACGCCGATGAAGAGGGAAACCTAGGGTTTGAAAAAGAAACCCTCCACCTGCAAGCTTTACTTCTAGGCCAAAAATGAGCACCAACACTACCTTTTCTACACAAGATCCATACAATCATCATGAATAGAGAGTTAATGTCACTCAACCATAATGTATGAATGAGCACACTAGGAAAATCATAGGAGTTTGACACAACCTTCAAATAAAACCCATACAACTTAGTGACATATTCATCATTAGACCCTTCACACAAAATCTATACAAATCAATGACATTAGAACCCTTAAACAAATCCCATACAACTCAATGATATATGTTTCATTAAATTATTCATGCCAAACTTGTACAATCATCATGCATAAGAGTTAATTTCATTCAACCATGATGTGTGAATGAGCATACTAGATACACCATATTAGTTTGATGGAACCTTAAAACAAAACCCATGCAAGTCAATTTATGCCTTTATAAGCTTCAAAAAAATTAGATAGAGCTCAATGACATATATTTCTTTAGACCTTCACACAAAATCCATACAATTATCATGCACAAGAGATAATGTCACTCAAACATGGTGCATGAACAATTGCATTGTGCACACTGTACGAATTCAATGAAAGGAAGCTAGGTGTGCGGAAATCGCTTCCTACACTAATCTAATGAGGGGAGAGCTATACAAATTCAATTTAATCCTTATCACTACAGAAATATACAACATCTAGTAGAGTTATTATAGAAATACACAAGAACCAGAAAGAAGACAAAAGAAGAGAGACAAAGATATACGGTGGGGAAAATCCTTACCGGGTGAAAAACCCCACACTCAAAAACTTGCACAATGTATTAACAAATCTAAAAGTTGTTTACAATACACTTGCAATGCAAGCTTCAATGGTCTTCGACACTCATGTCTAGAGTCAATCCAATAGCATAATAGTACTTGTAAACCTGTGATACCAACTCCATCTCCAAGCACCTGTTTATATAGGAAATACAAGGCAATATTGGACCTATCTTGGGATGGGTGTCCAACTTGGCTTCATGGACAAAAACCCACACCTAAGGACACTTGGTCAACATTATAGAATGTGTCTCACACTTGTCCACAACTCCCATCCCAAAGAGGTCACCTATTTCCAAAATGGGTTATGACAGATTCTCTTACAACACTTACGACCATCATAGAATCTGTCATAGTGGTTACAACTTACAGCTGTAAGAGAATCTGTCATACACATGCTATAAATAGAATATTCTCTTATAACATGTCATATTCCACCTTGGGGTGCCCAAATATGCCTTATTCAAAGATGCTTCATGACACATGTCATCACCTATCTTACAAACTTCTATTTCTGACTCTTACATGTCATAGATTCTGTCATAGGAGTCCATCATAACTGTTTTGGTCAATATTCCCTTACACAACATGGAAGATGCCGACACATGGAAAAATGCTCCTACCACAAAGTGGGATGCCTATCTCCTCATGTGAGGACAAAATTACAAGTTGTCATATTCCATGTAGGATCAACACATCACCATGCCACATCCCACAATATGACAATATGGAATTTACAAATATATACAACATAGGCAATTAAATAATAAATGCAAACATGAATAATGTAAGGAATTACCAAGGTTGAGACACCTTAATTCCCAACATTCTCCCACTTGTCGAACACCTTGTAAGAGCCAATAGAAAAACAAGATTTAACTTCTATAGGCCGAGAGGCCCATAGACTTTGAACACCGTCTGAACTTCTCTGTGCCCACTGGTTTCGTCAATGCATCTGCAACATTCTTCAAAGTATCTACCTTCTCAAAATTTACCTTTCCATCCTCAACCATGTCTCACACGAAGTTAAACTAAACATCAATGTGCTTTGTTCTAGCATGGAAAGTTGGATTCTTCACAAGGCAGATTGCACTCTGACTGTCACAACTGATCGTGATCTAACCTGCATCAACACCAATATCTAAACACAATCTCTTAAGCCAAATGGCTTCCTTACAAGCATGAGTTGCTTCCATATACTCATCTTCTGTCATGGATAAAGCAACAATAGGTTGTCGCTTACTCATCCAACTAATAGCACCACCAAAAAGTGTAAACATATAAGCACTGGTGGATCTCCTGTTGTCAATGTCACCTGCCTAATCTAATCCACAAATCCACAAATATCAACAGAATGCAGAGGTCCTAAAACATTACCATGATAGGAAATGGAATACTTGGAAGTACCCCTCAAATATCTAAACACTCGCTTAACTGCATCCCAATGAACCCATCCAGGATTAGCCATAAATTGACTAAGGACTCCCACTGCTTGGGCAATGTCTAGTCTTGTGCAGACCATAGCATACATCAAACTGCCAATAGCACTAGCATAAGGTACTCTGCTCATGTCTTCCACCTCACTAGGAGATTTTGGACAATCCTCAATAGACAACTTTGTCCCCAGAGAAATGGGAACACACAATGGTCTACAATCTGCCATGCTAAACCTATCCAACATGGTCTTCACATACTTACTCTGGCTTAACCAAAGTTTTCTGATGGTTCTATCTCTTCTGATTTCCATTCGTAGAATGTACCTAGATGCTCCTAAATCTTTCATTTCAAATTGTGCTGACAAGTGAGATTTAAAATTAGAAATCATATTTTTACCCTTCCCAAGGAGCAACATATCATCAACATATAGTGCAACAATGAGAATACAATCACCATCAAATTTATAATATACACAACGATCCAATTTTGATCTCACAAATCCAATTGACAACACAAAGGCATCAAACTTCAAGTACCATCTCCTAGGGGATTGCTTCAAACCATACAAAGACTTTTTAAGTTTGCAAACCAAATTTTTTTTACCTTTCACCATGTAATGCTCTAGTTGTGACATGTAGATTTCTTCCTCCAAGTCACCGTGAAGGAAAGTTGTCTTCACATCCATCTGTCCTACCTCCAAGTCATAAGCTGCTGCGAGAGACAACAGGAATCGAATGGATGTCAGCTTTGCAATGGGAGAGAAGATCTCATCATAATCTATACCCTCCACTTGTGAATACCCCTTCACAACAAATCTAGCCTTATACTTCTCAACACTGCCATCTGCACCAAATTTCTTCTTGAACACCCATTTGCATCCAATGGGTTTCCATCCAAGAGGCAAAGGCACCAAGTCCCAAATTTGATTCTTTTCCAAAGAAGCCATTTCATCCTCCATGGTCTCCTTCTAGGAACCTACATCTTTCATGCCCATAGCCTCTGATACAGTTCTAGGTTCATCACTGTTAGTAACCAAAGCATAAGCACAACTAGAATCAAGCAATGTAAAACTAAACCTTTTAGGTTGCTTTCTTATCCATGTAGACCTCCTCAAGAGCTGAGGTTGAGGTTTAGTTTCTTCATCTAAGATTGTAGAGCTGCTAGAGCTCTCCTCATCATTAGGCCCAACATTGTCTTTCTATTCAGTCTTCTCAGGGGTAGCAAGAACTGAACAACATCCTCTTTCTTTACTATTTCTTCTAGCTGCAAAATAGTGGAAGAAGGTGTAAGCTCTCTAAAGATGAAACTTCTACTATACAACACTTTTGCAGCCACAAGGTTCCAAAGCTTGTATCCTTTCACACCAACACCATAGCCAATGAAGATACACTTAACAGCCTTGTTCTCAGATTTTGACTACTTCTCCCTAGGCACATGTGCATATGCCTCACAACCAAAAACACAAAGATGCCTTATTGAAGGGTTTCTACTAGACCACACCTCCATGGGTGTCTTTCCAACAAAAGCTGATGTAGGAGATCTATTAACAAGATAGCAAGCAGTGGCAATAGATTCAACCCAAAACTTTTGTTCTAGGCCAGCTCCACTAAGCATACTCCTAGCCTCCTCCATCAGTGTCCTGTTCATCCTCTCTGCAACTCCATTTTGCTGCGGGGTATATGGAGTTGTCTTATGTCTTTCAATCCCAAGTTCCTTGCAATACTTATCAAATTCTCTAGAACAGAACTCACCACCATTGTCAGTTCTCAAACATTTAATCTTTTTACCAGTCTAATTTTTAGCAAAGGCCTTAAACTCCTTAAACTTGCTATAGAATTTAGATTTGCTTATGAGAAAATAAATCCATGTCCTTCTACTATAATCATTTATAAAAGATACGAAGTATACAGATTTGGATAATGAAGGAACATTAATAAGACCAAATACATCAGAATGAACAAGGTCCAACACACTAGAAGACTTGTGAGAACTCGAATTAAACTGAACATGGTTTTGCTTTCCATAAATGTAATGTTTGCAAAAGTTGAACTCAAGATTACAATCATCTAACCCCTTAATGAGGTTTTTATTTTTTAGGGTATGCAGACCCTTCTCACCAATGTGGCCAAATCTCTTATGCCATAACATTGTCTTTTCAATAGGAAGTTTAACTTCCAATGCATGATTACAACCATCAAGGCTAGAAACAACAGATTTCTTCACTGCTTGTTTAGATAGTGGGGATGAAGTGACTGTTGCCCTCTTCCTTGAGTTAGAAGAACTATTGCATTGTGAAATGCATGCCTCCAGTTGAAATAAAGTACCTCTCCTAGTACCCTTAGCAAACACCATAGCTCTAGTCATCTTGCATCCTTTTAAGACAACCTACACACCTGCATCATTCAAACTACTTACAGAAAGCAGGTTCTGTGCTAAGCTTGGGATGTGCATAACCCTAGAGATCCCCTTCACTCAACCATCAGAGAATCGGATAGAGACTCTTCCATGACCAACAATCTTCAAATGAGAGTTGTCACCCAGATACACCTTTCTACCATTGAACTCCTCATACTTAGTGAACTAGTCTCGATGTGAGGTCATGTGGAATGATACACCAGAATTGATCAGCCACACATCATCAGATGCATGGGTTGCCAGGGCTGCAATGAAAGCATCACCATCATCTTGTGACTTATCAGAATCTGAATCAGGAGCTTTCTTCTTCTTCTTCTTCTTCTCCTCTTTGCATTCCTTTCAGAAAGGCCCATTTTTGCCACAGTTCCAACAAAGAGCCTTGGACTTTCTAGGAGATTTGGATCTCCCACGGGATTTGGATCTACTCTTCTCAACTTTCTTGTCCTTCTTCTTCCCTTTCTCCTTGGGTCTTCCACGAACTGCAAGGGCCTCTTTGGCTTCCTCAGAAGACTTTCTCCGCATCTCTTCAGACAACAGCAAAGAAACCACTTCTTCCATTTTGAATGTGGATGTGGTGCTTCCAATAACCATAACAAGATGATCCCATGAGTCCAGCAAAGAACAAAGAATACATCACCGTGCCACATCCCACAATATGACAATATGGAATTTACAAATATTTACAACATAGGAAATTAAATAATAAATGCAAACATTAATAATGTAAGGAATTACCAAGGTTTAGACACCTTAATTCCCAACATTCAATACAACCTTAAAACAAAATCCATACAATTTAATGACATATTTATCATTAGACTATATATGCCATTAGAACCTTCAAACACAACCCATAAAACTCAATAACAAATTTCATTCAACCTATCATGCAAAAGTCTTATAAGCATTATGCACAAGATTCAATGTCACTCAACCATAATGCATGAACAAGCACACTAGGCATACTATAGGAGTTTGGTGCAATCTCAATACAAACCCATACAACTCAATGCCTTCATGTCATTAGAACCTTCAAACAATGCTCATAGAACTTAATGGAATATATTTCATAAACCATTCATGTAAATTTAATTAGCTCTTGCATTGGGAAACTAAGATGGGGTAAATTAATCTTGATTCACCAAATAATTCATAATCACTTAATAATCCACATGCAATGTTGAATTTACTTTACGATTCTACCTTTGTAGAAATAATTTTACCCTTGGTAAGAAATGATTACTATAACGATAAAGTAAAAGGGTTTTTCGTATTCATACCTTATGTCTAAGGATATCACCTTGCTTTTTTTACTATGCAACAAATTTTATTCACTTGATCTAACACACTATGTAGATCTTCTACAATTTCATCTTTAGTCGCAATTCTCTACACTTATGCCCTTTGGATCTCAAATGAATGCTTTTGTGATTCATTAATGTATTAAGATTATCTTTTATCTTGATAAAATTCACCAATTATAGGCGCATTAAATGCCCACTGTAGTTAGGCTAGTAATTACTATTTGACCATGGGTGAAATTAGCAGCTGGCAGAAAAAAACTCATATTTGAATTTAAAATATCAATGGCCAAAAGAAACCTCCCACATGGTATTTAAGACAAGACCGGATGTATGATTAAATCCTAACATCTAGTTTGAAATTTTTGGTGCATATATTCATTTGACTTTGACCAATGTCAGGTGGACATCATGGTGAGAACTTGGTGAGGTGACATCATCAATTTCGTGGTCAAACTCTTTTAACTAGGAAGGAAAGTGATGGGATCTTAGTTAATGGGATTTTACCCTTCATGCAAAAGCCAAACAATAATTAGAACTCCTATCACATATATTTTACTAGACCCTTGACTCAAAAGGCATACAATCATCATGCATATGATTCAATGTCACTCAACCATGATGCATGAAGAATCACACTAGGCAAACCATAAGAGTTTGATGGAAGCTTCAAAACAACCCATACAACTTATTGACATATTCATCATTAGAGGCTTTACACAAAATCCATACAATCATCATGAATAGAGAGTCAATGTCACTCAACCATAATATATGAATGAGCACACTAGGCAAATCATAGGAGTTTGATGCAACCTTCAAAGAAAACCTATACAACTTAGTGACATATTCATCATTAGATCCTTAACACAAAGCCCATACAACTCAATGATAGATGTTTCATTAAATTATTCATATGAAACTTGTACAATCATCATGCATAGGAGTTAATGTCATGCAACCATGATGTGTGAATGAGCATACTAGACACACCATATTAGTTTGATGGAACCTTAAAACAAAAACCATATGAGTCAATATATGCCATTAGAAGCTTCAAAAAAGTCAGATAGAGCTCAATGACCTATATTTCTTTAGACCTTCACACAAAATTCATACAATGATCATGCATAAGAGATAATGTCACTCACACATGGTGCATGAGCAATTGCATTGTGCACACTATATGAGTTAAATGCAACCTTAAAACAAAACTCGTACAATTTAATGACATATTTATCATTAGACTATATATGCCATTAGAACCTTCAAACACAAGCCATACAACTCAATAACAAATTTCAACAAATACAACCCATGGGAGATTGGGGTTGTGGCAGTCTCGGTGCTAATAAATCTTGTGCATAAGTTGCTTATATTGGCTTCTGGAGTTAAACATCTGACTCAGGGGGTTTTTGGTGTTGAGCCCAGTGCCTCTAGCCACCCTTAGAAATCATTTTTTGATGTTGTTAATGGCTCAAACACACACCCTTCTCAGGCTAGGGTTAGGCATATACCTTGTGCCCGTTCATCTCCTGCAGTGATGTGTGGTCCCGAGGTCTCAAAAAATGAGGGTTTTTATATGAAGCGTGGAGTGATATGCACATTCAATGGTTTTTGGCCCTCTCTCCCCAATCTGCATTGCTGGGTCATGGAATCCTGGAAACGTCTTGTTGTTGGATAGATTGATCTTTATCCCAGTGCAAGGGGGTTCTTCATAGTGACTTTTGCTTCCTTTGAGGAAAGAGACTTGGTGCCAGACAGAGCTTGGATGTGGGGTGATCATTCATTGTCCATCAAACCATGGGATCACTCCTTCAATCCTCTCACTAAGCCACTTAATACCAAACCAGTATGGATGCGATTATTGAATCTTCCTCTTTAGTTTTGGGAGGATTCTTGCTATGAAGCCATTGACAATGCTATAGTGAACTTCTTGAAGGTTGACTCTACAACCTTAGATCTAGGTCATACTATGGTTGCCTGCATATTAGTGGACATTGACATCTCCAAACCCCTCCATGGAGATGTTTTGATGGTTGAGGATAGGCCATGGATGCAGCTATTAGACTATGAAGGTCTCCCTTTTAGCTACAAGAGATGTTTCTCTATTGGTAACTTAGCCTCTGGTTTCCCTAATTCTTGTCGCAAGGGTGTGGCAACTTGGTGGAAAGATGCACTCACTGATCATTTGACTGTTAGCTCTCATCTAACGGATGGTTCTTCCTAGGAGGGTGAGTCTTCCTTAGATGGTGATTCTCCCTAGGTGAATGACCTTTCCCAAGACTCTTTGTTGGTTGCCCCTCTTGTGGAGCCTATGGTGACTAGGTCTATTGTTGATGTTCATGCCAGGTCTATCCAATCCCTATTGTCTCTGACTTCCTACCTCTATTGGGCCTTCAGATCCCCTTTTGGTTTTGTCTGCCATGGTCTAGGATACTTCTTCATTGATCCCTATTTCTTCTTCTGCACTACCAGATTCTCACTCAACGCATGATTTTTCATTAGATGCGGTTTCTACAGAGGGTCCCCTCCTCTCATCTCGTTCTGTGGATTTTGACTCAAAGTTTGCTTGGACTATTCTGCAAAGAAAGAAGAAAGGACCCCCCAAGTCTATCATTGCTTCATGATAGAGGATTAAGGGAGTTAGATTTGTGCCCTTGGGAACATGGAAAATCCTTGCCAAGCCTACCCTCTTCAGAACAACAAGATCATCAGGTGACAGTGAATCATACATCTCAGAGAGCCACAACTGCTCATGGTTAGCATTCCAATAAATGCGCATATCCTATCATCAGAAAAGAACTTTTGATTAGATCCTATTAACTCAGAAAATCCCTAAAAATCATATAACTTGCAAAAATTTCACAAAAAAAGTATAAACCTTCAAAATTATAATAAATTGACAAATTCAATGTTCCAATTAGACCTAAACAAAGTATAGTAAACAACAAAAAACATCAAATTTTAGTCAGAATCAATCTATCAAGGTTGCCCCTTTCATCAGACCAGATCTCCACTGGGCGACCCAGATACATTCAACAGGATCTCCCCCGGGCGACCCTGTTGCATAGGCAAATCTCCACTGGGTGACCCTGTTGTTCAGCCAAATCTCACCTGGGTGACCTAGACTGGCAAAAGGGGCAACCTTGTTTGCCTTCCCACATGTTAAAAAATTCTCTAAAAGTTACAAATTTTGACTGATTTCAACAAACGAAAAACTAGTTTTATTCTAAATGACAAGATAGAAACAATCCAATAGAGAAAATTGACAAAAAGCTGATAATTTCATGAGATTTTTCACAAAATGAAAACTAAGGTTTAGAGAAGGGTTTTTGATTGATTGTGCACCTAACTCTTAGTAGCAGAAGAAGCAGTGATCATCTTTACAATCCACTCGGTGATATCTTTCCAACGATTGCTTACATGACTGATTTCGTCAATGTTTCACTCTGTTCACTCTAATTTATTCACTCTTTTCCTCTCTTAGCTTAGTTTGCATTATGAAATTTTAGAGTAGTTGTTATTTTTATGCATCTCTCGTGCTCTCATTTTGTGTGCTTTCATCTCTACAGGTCTTTTCGACAAAGGCAAACAACTAGGCGAATTCACATGATCTATAGTATGTTCGTCATTTTAGTTTTCAATACTTGTTTTGATATATTCAGATATTGAACTAATACTAGTTATTGCAAGTACTATTGCATAAAAATTGGCAACAGGTAAGGCCTATTTCAGGAATGGTACCTACCTTTCATGTAGACTACCATCCCCAAGGGGGAAAATATGTAAGCACAAAAATCACACACAGCCTCCATGAGGACCCCAATGATGACTCACAATCCTTGTCATGTACATGTAAGCATGGAATAATGCCCTCTCAATAGCAATTCTTTTGGTAGCATGTGGTTTCTTTTTTTTTTTAATGTTTACCCTTCATCTTACTAACTCATTCTTCACTTTCCATGCTTTTCAACACTTGTCAATTTTTGTTTCCTGTTCTTGTGACTTCATCCCTAGTGTTTTTCATCCATTCCCACCCCTAGAGGCCCTCTAGAAGACCTCCCAAGCCATCTACAACTTTTGCTTTTTAGTTCAGGTCAACCAATACAAATCTTCCCCTATTATTTCCAAATCTTCCATAGATTTGTCTTTCACAAGTGGAGATTTGGTTTTTGACCATTATTTGACTAGTTTTTGGAGGCAGTTCACCTCCTTTTCCCCTCCTTGTTCATCTACAATCTTGCACTTTCACCCAAGACCCCTCCTCTAAGGGTCACCCATCTGTCTCCCTTAGGTGACCCTGACTGGTGAAAGGGGTGACTAGGTGGCGACCCTAATGTCTTTGCCAGCCACAAATTAACTCGAGTTTTTGGCCAAAAATAGCTCCGTTTTGACCTATTTTTACTTATGTTTGCATGAGATTTTGTCCTAAACTTAGAGTTAGCTATTTCATACACCCAAGCATGCGTGTTTAGCTCATTTGTATCTTTAGTTGTCAACCCATACATTCTTTTAATTCCATTTCTTCTTGAGTGATAAGCTATATTAGCTAGTTCACTCCCTAATTAGCCTAGATCACTCTTGTGTCTTATGAGTTAACCGTCCAATCAAAGGGAGTTGAATCCCCATCCTCTCCACCTCTTTTAGCCTCTTCAAACCTATAAATACCCCCTCCCCCAAGCACAAAGCAAGGGAATTTCATTTGTGCACACAATTATTGCAAGTTTTTTCTCTCTAATTAACATCTGTATGCTCACATAGGACGTCCAAGCCTTTCTCTTTTATTGTTGTCTTATCAAGCTTTGTTAAAAGCTCATATAGTGTCGATATGCTACCCACATCACAAGCCACAGTGCTCACAAGCTCACATTGAGATCACATTCAAGCTTCCAAAAGATTCTTTTTACATCTCTTTTCTATTGTTACCAAGAGGATCACCCCGTTGTTGCAAGAGAATAAGAGGTTACCCATACAAGGATTTCTGAGGGCAGTAGAGGCTCACATGTTTTTTTATTCTAGGTTCCTTCATAATTTTATTCATAGTAATTAGAAAATCACAATTTTCTCTTGGGAATAGTAAATGCATGTTTCCATTTCCTTGATAGGCTAAGTAGATCTTGCATTGTTAGAATATTTTCCTTTCAAAAGTTCATAGATTAAATTCATTTCAAAGCAATTTCCTTTTCCTAGAGTAATTGCTCCACATATTCAAAAAATAAAACAAAAGCATAGATCAATTGTATTTAGATAAATTCATATTAGATTGCATCCATATTTTAACTCCTAAAATAGAAAAGAGCACTTTCATTTCCATAAATAGAAAAAAACACAAAAATATTATTTTGCACTCATATAGGCTTGCATGCATCCAAAAACTAGAAAGCACAAAAACATTAGAATCATAGAACATTCACCAACCCTTGATTCCAACACAAGGTCAACACAAAGTCAAAACCCTAAGTCAAACCTTAGGTCAAACAAACCCTAAGTCAAAACCCTAGGTCAAATCAAGGTTAGCTTTAATTATCTCTCTTGGTTTGGGCTCATAAATGTGCCTTGGGCCTAGAGGCGAATGGGTGAGGGAAATCCTCGATGAGATATAGGAGATCCACCCTAGACTACAACAAGATCATCAAACGATTCAACAACAACAACAAAGGTTAAGGATATTTTAGACACAGGCTATCATCCAACAATTTGAACAACAACATCAAATCAACAGAAGTATCAATGAAAATGATAGTCAACCTACATAGCATTGGAACATTAGAAATCCAAATAGAAGAATGGTGACTAGTGACCCTTCGAGTCATATAGTTATTTTAACAACAGTCACAGAACATCAAATCAGAATCAATGCACAAGAAAGGCCCCAGGACTGACCAACCACTCTCCACAAACTCCAGCTCTCAAGCGAGCCAGACCAGCCCCATGTCTAGCCTCCTCTTGATTGGGTACTTCCATGAGAGCAAGAGTGACGTGGAAGTTCACCCCATGGCAAGGAGAGGGGTCTATGTGCACACCAAAGCTTACTTGACTGCTCCAAGCTATCGAGTCATCTTTTTGAGTGTACAGGTTCAACCCCTTGTAAGTTGCTTATCTTAATTTAAAAAAAATTTCAATAAACCCTTCATGCAAAAGTCTTATAATCATCATGCACAAGAGCCAATATCACTCAACCATAATGCATGAACAAGCACACTAGGCATATTGTAGGAGTTTGGTGCAACCTCAATACAAAACCCATGCAACTCAATGCTATCATGACATTAGAACCTTCAAACAATGCCCATAGAACTTAATGGAATATATGTCATTAGACCCTTCATGCAAAAGTTATACAATCATATGTACAAGAGTCAATGTCACTCAACCTTGAAACAAAAACCATAAAAAACAATGACATATTTCATTAGACCCTTCATGAAATTCATACAATTGCCATGCAATCTTTAAAAAATGTATGAGTTGATATCACTCAATTGATGTAAGAACAAACATTCTTGGTACACCATATGAGTTTGGTGCAACCTTAAAATAAAACCCATATAACTCAATGCCATCATATGCCATTAGAAGCTTCAAACAATGCCTATTTAACATAATGATATGTGTTATTATGCCCTTCATGTAAAAGCCATACAATCATCATGCACAAGAGTCAACATTACTCAACCATGACACATGAACAAGCACACTAGGTAGACCAAATGAGTTTGATGAAACATTCAAAGAAAACCCATACAACTCAATATAACATATTCATCATTTTCCCATTCACACAAAAGCCATACAATAATTATGATGCATGAACTACATCACATATATTTTATTAGACCCTTCACTCAAAAGGCATACAATCATCATGCATAAGATTCAATGTCAGACAACCATGATGCATGACCAATCACACTAGACACACCATAAGAGTTTGATGGATCCTTCAAAACAACCCATACAACTTAGTGACATATTCATCATTAGACCCTTTACACAAAATCCATACAATCATCATGAATAAAAAGTCAATGTCACTCAACCATAATGTATGAACAAGCACACTAGGCAAACCATAGGAGTTTGATGCAACCTTCAAAGAAAATCCATACAAAGACCCTTCACACAAAATCCATACAATCATCATGGAAAAGATAGTCAATGCCCCTCAACTATAATGCATGAACAAGCACACTAGGCATACCATAGAACTTTGAAGAACCTTCAAATAAAACCCATGCAACCTTCACATGAAAGTCATGATCATGCACAAGAGTGAATGTCACTAACCATAATGCATAAGAACACTAGGAATACTATAAGAGTTTGATGCATGTACAAGAACACTAAGCACACCAAAGGAGTTTGATGTAGCCTTCAAATAAAACCCATATAATTCAATCTCATGTATTTATCATTACACCATTCACAAAAAAGTCGTATAATAATTACAATTCATGAACTCCATCACATATATTTTATTAGACCCTTCACTCAAAATTCATACAATCATCATGCATAAGATGCAATATCACTCAATCATGATACATGAACAATCACACTAAGCACACCATAGGATTTTGATGCAACATTCAAAAGAACCCATACAACTTAGTGACATATTCATCATTAGACCCGTTACACAAAAGCCATATAATCATCATGAATAAGAGTCAATGTCACTCAACCATAATGTTTGAACAAGCACACTAGGAACACCATAGAAGTTTGAAGAATCTTTGAAGAAAACCCATACAATTCAATGACATAGATGTCATTATACCCCTCACATGAAAGTCATGATCATCATGTACAAGAGTGAATGTCACTAACTATAATGCATGAACAAACACACCAAAGGAGTTTGTTGTAACCTTCAAACAAAACCCATACAATGCAATGTCACATATTCATCATTATACCCATCACATAAAAATCATACAATAATTATGATCCATGAACTCCATCACATATTTTTTGCTAGACCCTTCACTCAAGAGGCATATAATCATTGTGCATAGGATTCAATGTCACTCAACCATGATGCATGAATAATCACACTAGGTACACCATAGCAGTTTGACATTTGAAAAAACCCATACAACCTAGTGACATAGTCATCTTTAGACCCTTCATACAAAAGCCATACAATCATCATGAATGAGAGTAAATGTCACTCAACCACACTAGGCATGCCATAGGAGTTTGATGCAACTTTCGAAGAAAACACATACAACTTTGTGACATATTCATCATTAAACCCTTCATAGAAAAGCCATACAATGGTTGTGAATAAGAGAGTCAATGCCACTCAACCATAAAGCATGAACAAACACACTAGGCACATCATAGGAGTTTGAAGAACTTTCAAATAAAACCCATACAACTTAATGATTTATATTCCATTATACCTTTCACACAGAAGACATGATCATCATATACAAGAGTGAATGTCACTAACCATAATTGATACATAAGAACATTAAGAACACTGTAAGAGTTTGATGCACACTAGCCATGATGCATGCTTCACACAAAAGCCATGACACTAACCTGTATGTACACCATATATGCTATATTCCATTAGAACCATCACATGCCAAAGTTAATGTCACTCTACCATGATTCATTAACAAGCACACTAGACACACCACAAGAGTTTGATGCACCCTTAAAAGAAAACCCATACAACTTAGTGGCATATATACCATTAGAACTTCTAACAAAAAAACATACTTGACTCAATGACATCTATATCATTAGATCCTTCATGCAAAATCCATGCAATCATGCACAAGTGTGAATATCACTAACAATGGTTCATGGATAAACACAATAAGCTAAATATAGTAATGTAATTGTTTAATTATAAATAAATAAACTACATTTAAAACATTTATTTGATTAATATCTTCAAAAATAGAAAAACTAAAACTAGCATAAAAAGAATGAGACCTCTTCAAGGATGTTCATGGCCATAATTAAAGTGTTTATGGAGGGATATTTCTACCCCTACACAAGTTGAGTAATGTAAATACAAAGAATTTAAGTCTTCCTTTAAAGTTTATGTTTAAGTTTTTACCACTATATAAAAGCAAATTTCCAACTAAGATATTGATATATTTAAATTAAAATAGACTTACAAAGTGTAGATTTATTTCATTCCTACATTTAATATAACTTCACATGAAAATCATCAAATTTATTATCCAAAAGCACTTCCCTCAACTTGCTATTTATATTTTTAGTAAACTTTTACATTTTTGAGATCAACAAAAATCAACAATAGAACCAATAACATCACTAAATAGCATACACAATCTAAATGAATTATAACTAGTATACCTATATTTTTAAAAAAATATCTAAAGTACGCCAAGGAGATATCCTTCCAGGAGGCAATGTAAATAAGGATGAATGTGTGTCTTTTGATATGTCATTCCTTGATCTTAGTGGATAGTGATGGCTTCCCTTTTCATCCCGCTTGCATTTTTTTTTCTTTTATTCCTTTCACTTCTCTTTTTTATATTTTTATTTTTATCAGAATCTTATAAAATTTCATAGAATCTGAATCTATTTATCGATCTTTCAACTCTTGTTCTCCATCCATGCTATGAATGTAGGAATGCCTCTTGGCATAATCAATAAACATTTCACACCTAGCCTCAATAAAACCTCAACATTAAAATCATCAAACAATGTGTATATTTTTAACATGTTATTTATATTCATATAGGAAAGAAACTTTTACATTTATGAGATGAATAAACATATATTTAAAAATAAAATCAACAATAAAATCAATAAAATCATGAATACCATAAGCATACCAAATAGTTTGAGGATGCAAAATCCTCCATTTTAAAGAAATTTTGAAAAAGACCAAGTTTTTTCCATAATAAGAAGGTTAAATTACATACAAAGGCTAAAAATACTAAAAAATTAAAATATATGTACAAGAGTGAATGCCATTAATAATGGTGCATGAATAAACACAATAGGCACACTAAATATAGTTATGTAATTGTTTAATTACCAATACATAAACTACTTTTAAAACATTTATTTGATTAACATAACAATTTATTAACTTTAAAAATAGAAAAACTAAAAAAACCATTAAAAGATTGAGAGACCTCTTCAAGGATGTCCATGGCCATCCTTAAAGAGTTTATGGAAGGATATTTCTATCCCTCCAAAAAAACAATACATCTTTTATTAATTATAATTGTCCAGCAATGTTTACAAGGAATTTAAGTCTTCCTTTGAATTTTAAGTTTTTGCCATCATTCAAAAGCATTTCCAACTAAGATTTTGATATCTTTTAATTATAATAAACTTCCACGTTGTTAAGCAATCCAAGTGAACCCTGCACATTGTTGTTTTACACTTAAAGTTAATAAAACTTCACACCAAAAATATCAAATGATGTGTACATTTACTATCCAAAACACTTACCTCAAGTGGCTATTTATATTTTTAGTAAACTTTTACATTTTTCAGACCAACAAAAATCAATAATAAAATCAATAACATCACCAAATAAGCATGCACAATAATCCTACACACTATACATTTCACACCTAATCTCAATAAAACTTCAACATCAAAATCATCAAATCATGAATATCATATGCATAACTGCAAACTCCTCCTGCCTACCCTGCTCATTTTGGAAAATGATAGACAATTTTGTTCAAGTATTGGAGATTGAAAAACAGAGTTGGTCTGCTGGTTGTCCACCTCCCCTCCTCATTCAATTGAATAAGCCTTAGAATCTTGACAAACAGAATTAGCCTATTGGCTATCCACTTCCCCTGCTCACTGAATTGAAAGAAGTGCATCTTAGAGATTCTATAACATTTAGATTTAGTGATAATTTTCTACATCAATAAAAAGTGATGACTTTCTACATCAATAAAAGTGTAAGAGACAATTGCAGAGATGGCCTTACTCAATTGCCAATGTTCCCAATTCCATACACCACCATTTGAAGTTGTTTGTCAGTTCCCTATGATTCTCATTAAACTTTTCAACACTTCAAGGTTCTCAAGTTGTTCTAAAACTGTGAAAATGTGGCTTTAGTAGTTCAATCTGAGCTGCTTCAAGTGAAGCAATCCACCATGGAGTTGGGTTGGTTTGCATTCCTTATTCTTATTGGTGAAGCAATCCACCATGTAGTAGATTCATAAGGGATCAAGAATGAGATTCAGGGGAGCATTGGCTAAGACAAATTAAAATTCATTCGACCAGTTTAAATAAAGGAGGCATCTAAGATGTAATCGCTGATATATGCCAGGCCTATCAAGTGCTGAGAGGAGGAGGTTTGAAAGAAGAAAAACATTGTCATATTTATGTAGATGATATAATAACCAATAAAGAAAATCCCAGGCCGGGTAATATTTATGTGATATATATGCAGGTGTGCTGAAGGACTACACAGGTGAGAGTGTTACCATGTAAATTTATTTGTTGTTCTTCTTAGGGATAAAAGTTTGGTAAAGGGTGGAAGTGGAAAGGTTGTTGACTATGGTCCTATGATCATATTTTCATTTAATATCAGACCGTGCAACATGTTGGTCCTTACATATAGGCTTGTGGAGAGTGGATGAGGTGGAGGCAGGGGTGGACAACATTGAACGAGCTAAAAGGATGTTGAATCGCTTGCACTATCTGAGTCCCCTTTCAACTCCTCCCGCAGTGACTTTTTCTTAATCCAACTGGAGACCAAAAAAGAATTCAGAATACATGCTTGAGTTTTGGCTCCTTCGCTTTAGGCATCATCGCTGGTCATTACATCTTTTTGAGAACATCATGAGCTTTTCACCAAGCCCATTTTGTGCACATTCTATAATCATTCCATTCCATAACACGAAATTGCATTAAGACATTTGTTAAACTAAAGAAAACTGTAGCACTATTTTTGGCCATCCCATTCTTCTCTGTGACAATTATCCAACCAGTTTAACCAATTTTGTAAGACAACACAGAACATAGTGTAGAATAGCAACAATTATTTCTTTTATACAGATCTTTTTCTAAAATCACATGTTCATTGTTTCTAGCGTGGAAAATTCAACCTTATTTCTACTATTGGAGCTAGATCAACATAAATTTGTAAAGGTCAGATCATTTTTTTCGCTGCCTAAAAATTTATCAGATTTTACTTTCTAAAAAGTATGATTTGATATTTTAAATGGAATATTTGTACTGTGCTCAATTTTTAAGTACGTTGTTTGAGGTTTTGAAACAATTGGGGTTATAAATTCAAACATGTATTTAATTGCAGTTATTACACATATGAAATAACTACCAAACTTGACAAACTTAAAGACAGGAAAAGCCAGGAAAAGCCTAGCAACTAGAGATCATTAATCAATTTGAAGAAAAACCTTTCCAACCGGAGTGGGAGAAAGCTCAAGATCGTGTTTTATTAATACAACTCTTTCCTATATTTTGTAATGCATGTATCTTAAAGGAAATTTCAATGTCATTTGAGCATTGTAAACATTGTTACCTACTAATTGCACTTATCATGCAATTCAAATCCCATGGTGCATGTCCTATGCTTGGATCTATCTCTGAAGACTACTTACTCCATTTTCCTTTTCAAAACCAATTATAGTCATATATTTCCATATTCATGCAGAAATGGTTGGATTTTAAGGATTTTAAAAATAGATATTTATTACGAGGGCAAGGGAACAAGAGAAAATGAAGCAATACCCAATGGCTTGTCTAAATCTTAGTCAATTTTGATCTAGCATTAGAAGAAATCTTTAGATTTTTAGACAATTAAATGTAAGGAAACTAACAAGAAACTTTATTAAGAGAGCCTGAAAACACTTACACCCTCTTATTTTTTAATTCCAAGCACAAAAATCAACCAAAATAGGTAAAGGACTTACCAAAGTCTCCTTATAATGGGTGGACTTCAACTTTTCATGGAAATATGCAAGTAGTGATATCATTACATCCATTGCTATCTAAACAATACAAACTGTCAAGAAGAACATTGCGGATATAATATTATTTTAGCATTCTCTGAGCATTTGTTCAAACCTTTTACAGTTATAGTTGCAATCAGAGATGGTAAGAAGGAAATTGGTAGTAGTTTTCCAAATTTGTAATGGTCTTGTATATAATATACGACAGCTATTTGGGGGTATGCCTAGAAAGCTTGTATTCAAATGTACCTACAGAGTAAAGTAGATGACAATTTTACAAATTTTGAGATGGACCTATATCTAAGATATTGGAATGAATATGGATATTTTCACTTGTTTATCACTATTATGTTTGGAAAAGATATATTGGAATGAATATGGATATTTTCACATGTTTATCACTATTATGTTTGGAAAAGATATAAAAGATAGAACAAATATGCAATATGGTAAATCATCTCTAGTATGTGCTAAAAAGAAAAGTAGAACCACACCTAATATAACCAAACAAGCCGTTTGATTGCTTTTTTTAATCCTTAGAGCGGCCTATTAAAAAATTATTATAAAATTATTTCCGTTAAAAGGAGCAGCCCCTTAAATAACATTTGTACGGAATAGCTAGTCAGCTCCAAGCTTTATGGAATGAATCTACACTTTACATTGCCCGCAGCCCGATTAAATCATTTAGTCTGCCTCTCAATGTTTGCCTTTGTTTTTCTCACTTCAAGTTTAATGTTTGTTTAAAATGTTCATTTATTTCCAACTATTTTAAATTCATTAAATTTTTATTTATTGATTGTAGAGTGGTTATCATTTACAATTTAGTCTTATTATTCTCTATTTTTCAAGAGAAAATATTTGTTTACATATAGCGTGATAATTTAAACTCATAACTAACCTAAATATTTTTCTACCAATGCATCTCTTGAAGCTTCCATTTACAAATTTAGAAATCTGAAATTGGTGGGCAATAATGAGTAGGACACCTTTGCCATGAATGCCTGCAAAGCAACTAAATGACTTGAAGTTATCTAATTACCACTATGTAAGCAGAGCTTAATGTGAGAACATAGTCTCACTTACCCCATCAACACAACAAATAGAGAAGCGCATTTCCCTGCCCAACCTTGTGCTCAAATTTGTAGAGCACTTCTATTAATATTGTTGCTACAATCTACAATCTATGACAAGTATTGTATGGCCATCACTATGATAGTGTTCCTCTACTTGGTGATGCATAGAATTTCTATTCTTTTCAATGTTTGCACTTTGTTTTAGGTGAATTTAGTGTGAAATGATATTTTCCCTATTTGTCTAAATAAGCTATGTATTGTAAAGAGAGGTAGAGTTTTATAGTTATTTGTTGTATTTTTGGCAAATCTCATTTGTTGGGCATTTAGATGTTTGAGTACTAGGATCTTCCCTTTGTAGAGCAAAGATTTTTGTGGAGTTTAGATAGTTCTTAGTGCTTAAGATATTTGGATAGAGCAAAGTTTTTTTTCTAATGGAGTCATACCAATTATATAGCTCGCAAGTCAATTGTGGGTTGTAATGGATTTTAGTGTAAAGGCCTAATAGAGGGGAGTTACAATTTGTAAGCCATAATACCCATTTCAATATTTTTTGTTGCAATTTTCAATTGTGGGTTTTAATAGTCATTTCCATAGTACAGACACTTTTGGCAGGTACTTAGATGTTTGCCTATTAGGCTTTTCCTATTCGCAATGGAATGTCTTCTTGTGGAATTTAGACAATTGTCTCTTAGGAAGTTATGGTTTTAGCTTCTGAGGGATTTAGTTGAGTCAAGTCTAGTTCTTGTGTACACAAGAAAATGAGCCTAAAAGATAACAAACTAAACTAATATTAGCCTATTCTACTCATTAACTAATGCAACCTCATGATTGAGCTAAATGAATGCCTACATATGAAGTTAAACAACCTAACTACATGTAAACCTTGATCATTGGATGTGCTCCTTGATGTCTTGATATGTTGATTGCATAACATGGAGACTTGAAAATGGCTTGGGATGATGGCTATTTATAGATTTTTGGATGGGGGATTGGATGGATAGGACTGATTTGGAAGATCAATGGTTGAGGATTGTTGGGAGCATTGGATTGGTGAGAGGCCACCAAGTGGCACGATAGGCTTGGAGGAAAAAGATTGTCCTTGGATCAATGAGAGATCAAGGGTGGATGATGGTCTTGGATAAAGTGGATGGAGAGGATTGAAAAGGGACAAAGGGACCCTTTTTAGAGAGATGTGCAAGGTACGTTCCCATCCCTTTGTAAGAAGCTCATGTGATTATGTATAGAAGCCCATGCTTTTGTACATGTTAGAGGATGTGAGGGGTTTGAATGGTTTAATGAAAGATTTGGAATGTGCAAGCATGTGATTAAGTTGATTAAGTGGATTAGTCAACTTAATCAAAAGTGCAGAAAATAAGAAATAACTGAATAAATAGAAATATTTATTTAATTTTGTATGGGAATAAGGATATTCAATAAATGAATATTTATCTAATTTTAGACTATAAAAAAGGACCTAATTAATTGAATAAATGATTAAATTTATTTAATTAATGCTAGGAGATGGTACTAATGAATACTGATTTAATAATAAAATATTATGTAATCATTGTTGGAAAGGGGATTGGATAATTAACTTTCTAAACGTGTTTTTATTCAGTTAATTGTGGAAGAAAGTGGTTTAGAGATGTCCTGATTAGGGCTAGAAGTAGTGAGTGGTTGAATTTAGGTGTGTAAATTTTGCCCCTCTTTGAGATGGTGTTGTGAAGTAGCATCGTTTCAAAGAAAGATAAAACATAACACTTGATTGGATTAGAAGATGGTTGGATTAGGGATGATGATGCCCCAACTAGTCAAAGTGAGATCCATAAGGAGGAAATGATGGTAGGTATGATTTCCCCTCAAGAGGGCAAGTGGGTTTGAAGAATGTGGGTGTTCTCTCAAAAGGATGAAGATAGTTGGATAGAGGAGACAGGATGTAGAGTGTTGGAGAAAATGGATGATGGGGGAATAAATGATTGGATGAAAGAGATGAAAGGATGGAGATGGATGGATGGATAGATGCAAATTGATAGATGGAGTTATGTGTTATGTTGCACTAGATGGGAGAAATCTTATTTGATATGGAATGACACATTATGTACCAAGGTATAAGGAACCAGGGTGACAATGTGTCCCATGCATAAAAGGATTCCCCAACACATCACACAGCATTGGATGACCTTGGTGAGTATTATGATGGGACAACCGACAAGGTCATAAGAAACCCTATGTTGTATAGCACCATGATATGGAAGACCATGATACTATTGTGGCAAGTAGGTTACAGGGACTGATGCAAATGTAGGATAAAATGATAATGCACACACACAAGCAAGCACACATGCAAAAAATTCTACAAAGACAAACACGATGTTGCCCCTACTCAAGCTGAAAAGCTAAAGATTGATGGATTGATGATGTTGGATTGTGTCGATGATAATAAGAACAACATAAGGATTGAGAATGATATATCCCAATGATGATGATAGATGTTTGATCAAGGCTTGCAGCAAGGCTTGGAACAAGACCATGGATGTGATTGGATGATTTTGTGTAGATTTCTTAGCTTATGTTGCATGGATTATGATTTTTCTTTTGATCTTTGGATGTTTGGGAGATTTGGATCACTGGAGGGATTGTATTGGGTTGCATTTGGGGTAGCCCTTATATAGATACCAATGACAAGGGAAAACCAAGTATATCGAAAAGGGATAATAGGATGATTTGGATGGGGTGATTAAGGAATTGGATGATGGAGGGATAGATTGATAGATGGTGGAACAAAGTGCTTAGACCCTACCCATGGAGGTCAAAACTGTGTCAAAGGGGAGGACAAGGGTATAAGAGGAGGATTGGGATAGGGGTTCATGATGGATTAGAGGATTTAGGATAGGTGGATGGAGGGGGTTTATATGTGATCTCCAAGGACTATGTCGTATATTAAAAGAAATCCAACTCTAGATAGGTGTCTCTCATGACAAGGTGTTGGGGGGATGGATGTTTGTAAGATATGCTTGGAAGGGATGTATGCAAAGAGGCGTTCAAAGCATGTTTTGAATGATTTTTCCTTGTCCTTATCAAGATCGAAAGTGGGAAGGGAGGATGGGATGATGATAGGATAGCTTGGGAGATGTAGTGGATGGAATGGATGGGAGACAATAGGATAAACATGGATATAGTGGATAGGAGTGATAGGTGAGGCGAGACTTGCCCCAAAGTGTAGGGTGCAAATGTATGGGGGATTGTACATGGTGCTCACAAGGCATTTTATCATGGTATTTACCCAAGGAGCCATAGAAATGGTTTTCACTATTGGAACTTTTTTTCTCTTTACTTTTTTTCTTTTTTCTTTTTTTTTTTAATTTTTATTTTTTATTTTGGACAATGTTCTAAATTTTTGGGATTTTTTTGACATTCAGATGTGATGGATAGGTAGAGAAATGGGTTTAGAGGAGGATGGGGACTTAAGCATCTATTTCCATAGGAAGGTGATAGTGTCCAAATTAAGATAGTTGTTGTACGTGGACCATGTCAAGTGTCATTATGCATATGGATATTGGTAGATGGTTGAGTGAGATGGAGAAGAAGTGGATGGGATGGATGGTAGATTGGATGGAGGATGAATGGATTATGTAAATGCATGGATGAGAGGGATGTTATGGGAGGTATATATTGGATATAGGAGAGGGGATGGCTGCATGTGGGAATTTTGTGGGGTCGAGGAGAATCAATACCATTGTTTTCACACATCATTGTGGATTTTGAAGCTTACATTTTTTATGGGGAGTGAGGAGTAATGGGGATTTAGGATTCATGGTGAATTCTTTATTATGGGATCAGGATGGGGTGTGGTGGGATTATTGATTTGGGGATTTGAGAACCCAAATGGACTTAGGATTTTGGGGATTTTTGTATTTGGTGTAGAATGGGGGATAGGGGATTTGGGATTTGGAGGGGATATGGATTCTCCATTCATATTTATTGTTTTTTTCTTGGGGACCCACATCATGTTTGTTTTTTCTTTTGGAGGTGTGGGATTTTGTGGCATTTTAAATGGATTTTCTTGAATTTTACGTATTGATGCCCTATGACATGATAGTTCTTAGGCTTTTGTTGATTTTTTCTTTATTTGTGGATACACCCAAAGTATTATCTTGGAATCCCATGGGTTTGGTGATATCTTTGTCTTTAGATGATGTGTACATCAAGACACAACTCTACATCATAACTCCCCATTTTTATTTACACATCTGAACTCTCTCTAATCACTGAATGCTTTCTTTTTATCTAAGTTTTTCACATGAACTCTCTCCACCTTTGACATCAATGGAAAAGGGCAACACATCTCTTTCCACTGCACATACTTGCACTTGTTCTTAACTGCCTTGAATGCTTCCTTCAATCTGCAACATTCTCTAAAATCTCTACCTACTCCCTCTGAGAGGTAGCCTCCATCATCAGTCTAGAAAGAATGATTCCTAAACCATACTGGACTGATGCACTTCCTTATGCATATAGTTCAACAAAGGAGGGGCAATAACTCCTAACTTGTCCCAGAGATACTCAAATGTGTCTTTAGGAAGAGCCTTGGTGAAAATGTCAGCAATCTGATCTTTTGTAGACACATACTCAAGCTTTGCTTCTTTCTCTACAACATTATCTCTCAAAAAGTGATACCGATAGAAATATGCTTAGTCCTTGAATGCATCACTGGATTCTTTGAAATGTTGATGGCACTGGTATTATCACAAAACATAGGAATTAGATCATCATACTCAACTTTGATATCTTTCAGAGTTTGTCTCATCCATAACACTTGTGTACAACATGATGTTGTTATGTACTCTTCTTCTGCAATAGATAAATATACTGAGTCCTACTTCTTTCTCTACCATGACACAGCTCTGTCTCCAAGAAAGAACACACCACCACTTGTACTTCTTCTATCATCTACACATCTGGCCCAATTTGCATCTATGTATGCACTTAGGTTGAAGTCATTGTTCTTGGGATACCACAAACCATAATCAGAAGTGCCTTTCAAGTACCTGAATATCCTCTTTACTGCCTTAACATGTGAGTCTTTAGGATCTTCTTGAAATCTAGCCACAAAATAAAATGCATGCATGATATCAGGTCTGGTAGCAGTTAGGTATAGCAGTCCTCCAATCATAGACCTATACTTGCTCTAATCAGCCTTAGGGGATTCATCATCTTTGCTCAGCTTACAACCAGTTATCATGGGAGTACAAACTAGTTTAGATTCTTCCATTCCAACTTCTTTAACAACTCCTGACATACTTTGATTGTGAAATGAAAATGCCTTTATCTATCTGATTAATTTGCAACCCAAGGAAAAAGTTCATCTCACCACACATTGACATCTCAAATTCTTTTTGCATCTCATCAACAAAATTCTTACACATACCTTCATTTCCACCAAAGATTATATCATCCACATAGACCTCAATAATTAGAATTTGATCTTTACTTACCTTGATATACAAGTTACTATTTGTAGACCCTTTACTAAATCCCTACTGCAACAAATACATGTCTAATCTTGTATATCGAGCTCTAGGCGCTTGCTTTAGTCCATAAAATGCCTTCTTCAATCTACATACCATGTCTAGTTTGAAATCCATCCGGTTTCTCTATATATACTTCCTCTTCCAATTCACCATTCAGAAAAGCAGACTTCACATCCATCTAATATACTTTGAAATCTTTATGTGTTGCATATGCTAGAAATAATCTAATAGCTTCCAATCTTGCCTCCAGATCAAAAGTTTCTTCATAATCTATTCCTTCTACTTGTGAGTAGCCTTTGCATACAAGTCTAGCTTTTTTTCTTACCACTTCTCCAATCTCATTCAACTTATTCCTAAAAACCCACTTTGTTCCAATCACATTCTTATCTGCAGGCCTAGGGACAAGTTCCCAAGTCTTGTTCTTTTCAATTTGCATCAATTCTTCTTCCATTGCCTTGACCCAATTTTCATATTTACATGCTTTAGAAACTATCTTAGGTTCAACCTTTCAAATCAAGCAAAGATTTACCTATTCTTATGCAGTTCCTTTTCTTGTCAATACTCATTTCCTCTTGTCACCAATGATTTGATCTTTAGAATGATTTCTTTGCACATACTTGGGGATTTTAAAATTTCTTTCTGGAGCTTCTTGTTCATCCACTTGAGCTTCCTTTTCTGGAACATCTTGCACTTTAGTCTAAACTTCCTTGTCTTTTTCTTCAACTTTCTCTATATCAGTGGACTCATCTAACTTGTATCCATCTTCATCTACCTTCACATTTGCACTTTCAATAATCTTCCTCAATCTTTTGTTATAGCACCGGTAAGCTTTGATTTTAGTAGAGTACCCAAGAAATATGCCTTCATCACATCCAACATCAAAATTTCCTAATTCTTCATCTCTTCTGATATAACATTTACTTCCAAACACTTTGAAATACTTGACAGTAGGAGTTCTTCCATACCACAACCCATAAGGTGTCTTTGTTCCATTTGCTTTGACTTGCACTCTATTTTGAATATAGACACCATTATGAATAGCTTCATTCCAATATACTTCCAGAAGGTTAGCTTCTTTGATCATTGTTCTAGTAGCTTCTTGAACTGTTCTATTCCTTCTTTCAACTAATCCATTTTACTGAGGAGTTCTAGGGGAAAACAATTGTCTCTTTGTCCCATGTGTTGGGAATTAAGATGTCTCAACCTTGGTAATTCCTTGCATTATTTATGTTTGTATTTATTAATTCATTGCCTATGTTGTAAATAATTGTAAATTCTATATTGTCATGTTGTGGGATGTGGCATGGTGATGTGTCATCCTACATGGAAGATGACAACTTGTAATTTTGCCCTCACATGAGGAGATAGGCATCCCATTAGTGGTAGGATAATTTTGCCATGTGTCAGCATCTTGGATGTTGTGTAAGGGAATGTTGACTGAAATAGTTATGATAGATTCCTATGACGAAGTTATGACATGTAAGAGTCAGAAATAGAAGGTTGTAAGACAAGAAGACATGTGTCATGAAGCATCTTTGAAAAAGGCATATTTGGGTGCCCCGAGGTGGACTATGACATGTTGTAAGAGAATATTCTATTTATAGCATGTGTATGATAGATTCTCTTACAGTTGTAAGTTGTGACCACTATGACAGATTCTATGATGGTTGTAAGAGTCGTAAGAGCATCTGTCATAGCCCATTTTGGAAATAGGCAACCTCTTTGGGATGGGAGCTGTGGACAAGTGTCAGTAACATTCTACAATGTTAACCAAGTGTCCTTAGGCATGGGTTTTGGGCCATGAGGCCAAGTTGGATGCCCATCTCAAGATAGGACCAATTCTACCTTGTATATTCTATATAAATAGGTGCTTGGAGGAGGAGATGTATTACAGGTTTTATAGGTACTATTATGCTGTCGGATTGACTACAGACACGAGTGTCGAAGACCATTGAAGCTTTCATTGCAAGTGTATTGTAAACATTATTTAATTTTGATAATACATTGTGTAGGTTTCTAAGTGTGGGGTTTTTCACCCGATAAGGGTTTTCCCCACCATATATCTTTGTCTCTCTTCTTTTGTCTTCTTTCTGGTTCATGTGTATTGCTACAATATCTCATTTACATTTTTCATATTTTTGTTATTGAAAGGATTAATTTGAATTTGTATAACTCTCCCCTCATTAGATTAGTGTAGGAAGCTATTTCCGCACACCTAACTTCCTTTCAGCTGGTATCAGAGCTTGATCACCTTTGGTCCTAGTTGTTAGGTAGGGGATTTTTGAGATGATCTTAAGTTGAGTGGGAACTTGTGTAGAGTATTCTAAATCTTAGTACAATAAGGAGATGGTAAGAACATCTGGAAGGATAGAGGTGGAGAAATTTAATGGCCCTAATTTCGAGTTGTGGAAGCTCAAGATGGAAGACATGCTTGTAGACCGAGACCTCTAGGAAACTATCAGTGGCACTAAACCAGCTACGATGTCACAAGCTGATTGGGATCTCAAGGATCAGAAGGCTAAGGGTCTCATAAGACTTAGTCTTGTTGATTCTATTCTATTAAATGTCCATGAGGAGGCTATTGCAAACTTGCTTTGGAAGAAGTTGGGAGATGTGTATCAACCCAAATCCCTGGTTAAAAAACTTTTTCTAAGAAAGAAGTTGTATTCTCTTTGAATGGAGGATGGAGGATCCATTGTTGAACATATGAATGCTTTCAACATGCTGGTTGCACAATTGACATCCGTTGGTGTGAAGATGGAGGAGGAGGATCGTTGTATGACCTTGCTTTGTTCTTTTCCAGACTTGTGGGATCATCTTGTCATGGCTATTGGAAGCACCACATCCACATTCAAAATGGATGAAGTGGTTTCTTCGCTGTTGTCTGAAGAGATGCTAAGAAAGTCTTCTGAGGTAGCCAAGGAGGCTCTTGCAGTTCGTGGAAGACCCAAGGAGAAAGGGAAAAAGAAGGACAAGAAAGCTAAGAAGGGTAGATCCAAATCCCGTGGGAGATCCAAATCTCCTAGAAAGTCCAAGGCTCTCTGTTGGAACTTTGGTAAATCTAGGCATTTCTGAAAGGAATGCAAAGAGGAAAAGAAAAAGAAGAAGAAGAACCCATATTCAGATTTTGACAAGTCACAAGATGATGGTGATGCCTTCATCGCAGACCTGGCAACCCATGCATCTGATGATGTGTGGATGATCGATTCTGGTGCATCATTCCACCTAACCTCGCATCAAGACTGGTTTACCAAGTTTGAGGAATTTGATGGTGGAAAGGTGTACCTGGGTGACGACTCTCAACTGAAGATTGTTGGTTGTGGAAGAGTCTCTATTTGATTCCCTGATGGACGAGTGAAGGGGATCTCTAGGTTTATGTACATCCTAGGCTTAGCACGAAACCTTCTTTCTATAAGTATGTTGAATGATGCAGGTGTCCAGGTTGTCTTTTCGAAAGAAGGATGTAAGATGACTAGAGGAGCTATGGTGCTTGCTAAGGGTACTAGGAGAGGTACTCTATTTCAGATGGAGGCATACATTTCACAATGTAATAGTTCTTCTGACTCAAGGAAGAGGGCAGTAGTCACTTTATCACCACCATCTGAATGAGCAATGAAGAAATCTGTTGTATCTAGTCCTGATGGTTATAATCATGCATTGGAAGTTAAGCTTCCTGCTGAAAAGACAATGTTATGGTATAAGTGATTTGGCCACATTGGTGAGAAGGGTCTGCGTACCCCGAAAAATAAGAACCTTGTTGAGGGGTTACATGATTGTAATCTTGAGTTCAACTTTTGTGAAAATTGCATATATGGAAAACAAAACCATGTTCAGTTTTATTCAAGTTCTCATAAGTCTTCTGGTATGTTGGACCTTATTCATTCTGATGTGTTTGGTTCTATTAATGTTCCTTCATTATCAAAATCTATATATTTTGTATCTTTCATAGATTATTACAGTAGAAGGACATGGATTTATTTTCTCAGAAGCAAATCTAAAGTCTATAGTAAGTTTAAGGAGTTTAAGGTCTTTACTGAAAATCAGACTAGTAAAAAGATTAAGTGTTTGAGAACTTACAACAATGGTGAGTTCTATTCTACAAAATTTGATAAATATTGCAAGGAACTTGGGATTGAAAGACATAAGACAACTTCATACACCTCGCAGCAAAATGGAGTTGCAAAGAGGATGAACAGGACATTGATGGAGAAGGCTAGGAGTATGCTTAGTGGAGCTGGCCTAGAACAAAAGTTTTGGGCTGAAGATGTTGCCACTGCTTGCTATCTTGTAAATAAAACTCCTACATCAGCTCTTGTTAGAAAGACACCCATGGAGGTGTGGTTTGGTAGAAAGCCTTCAATAAGGCATCTTCATGTTTTTGGTTGAGGCATATGCACATGTGCCTAGGGAGAAGCAGTCAAAATTAGAGAATAAGGATGTTAAGTGTATCTTCATTGGCTATGATGTTGGTGTGAAAGGATACAAGCTTTGGGACCCTGTGGCTGAAAAAGTGGTGTATAGCAGAAGTATCATCTTTAGAGAGCTTACACCTTCTTCCACTATTTTACAGCTAGAAGAAAAAGAAAAGAAAGAGGATGTTGTTCAGTTTCCTCTTACCCCTGAGAAGACTGAACAGAAAGATAATGTTGGACCTAATGATGAGGAAAGCTCTTGCAGCTCTAAAAGCTTAGATGAAGAAGTTGAACCTCAACCTCAGTTCTTGAAGAGGTCTACATGGATAAGAAAGCAACCTGAAAGGTGTGGTTTTACATTGCTTGATTCTAGTTGTGCTTATGCTTTGATTACTAACAGTGATGAACCTAGAACTGTGTTAGAGGCTATGGACATGAAAGATGTAGGTTCCTGGAAGGAGGCCATGGAGGATGAAATGGAATCTTTGGAAAAGAATCAAACTTGGGACTTGGTGCCTTTGCCTCCTGGATGGAAACCCATTGGATGCAAATGGGTGTTCAAGAAGAAATTTGGTGCAGATGGCAGTGTTGAGAAGTCTAAGGCCAGATTGGTTGTGAAGGGGTATTCACAAGTGGAGGGTATAGATTATGGTGAGATTGTCTCTCCTATTGCAAAGATGACATCCATTCAATTCCTATTATCTCTTGTAGTAGCTTATGACTTAGAGGTATAATAGAAGGATGTGAAGACAACTTTCCTTCATGGTGATTTGGAGGAAGATATCTACATGTCACAGCCAAAGCATTACATGGTGAAAGGTAAAGAAAAATTGGTTTGCAAATTAAAGAAGTCTTTGTATGGTTTGAAGCAGTCCTCTAGGAGATGGTACTTGAAGTTTGATGCCTTTGTGTTGTCTATTAGATTTGTGAGATCAAAATCGGAACACTGTGTCTATTTTAAGGTTGATGGTGATCGTATTCTCATTGGGAAGGGAAAGAATATGATTTCTAATTTTAAATCTCAGTTGTCAGCACAGTTTGAAATGAAAGATTTAGGGCTGCTAGGTACATTCTAGGAATGGAAATTAGAAGAGACAGAACCAACAGAAAACTTTGGTTAAGCCAGAGTAAGTATGTGAAGACCATGTTGGATAGGTTCATCATGGCAAATTCTAGACCATTGTGTGTTCCTGTTTCTTTGGGGACAAAGTTGTCTATTGAGGATTGTCCAAAATATCCTAGTGAGCTGGAGGACATGAGCAAAGTACCTTATGCTAGTGTTATTGGCCATTTGATGTATGCTATGGTCTGCATAAGACCAGACATTGCCCAAGCAATGGGAGTCCTTAGTCGATTTATGGCTAATCCTAGATGGGTTCATTGGGATGCAGTTAAGTGAGTGTTCAGATATTTGAGGGGTACTTCCAAGTATTCCATATGCTATCATGGTAATGTTATAGGACTTGTGCATTCTGTTGATAATCATGGATTTGTGGATTCAGATTGGGCAGGTGACATTGATAGTAGGAGATCCACCAATGCTTATGTGTTTACACTATTTGGTGGTGCTATTAGTTGGATGAGTAAGTGACAACCTGTGGTTGCTTTGTCCATGACAAAAGCTGAGTATATGGCAGCAACTCATGCTTGTAAGGAAGCCATTTGGCTTAAGAGATTATGTTCAAATATTGGTGTTGATGCAGGTTAGATTATGATCAGTTGTGACAGTCAGAGTGCGATTTGCCTTGCGAAGAATTCAACTTTCCATGTCAGAACAAAGCATATTGATGTACAGTTTCACTTCGTACGAGACATGGTAGAGGATGGGAATGTAAATTTGGAGAAGGTAGATACTTTGAAGAATGTTATAGATGCATTGACAAAGCCAGTGAGCACAGAGAAGTTCATATGGTGTTCGGAGTCTATGGGCCTCTCAGCCTATAGTAGTTAAATCCTGTTATTCACAAGGTGTTCAACAAGTGAGAGAATGTTTGGAATTAAGGTGTCTCAACCTTGGTAATTCCTTACATTATTTATGTTTGTATTTATTAATTCATTACCAATGTTGTAAATAATTGTAAATTCCATATTGTAATGTTGTGGGATGTGGCACGGTGATGTGTCATCCTACATGGAAGATGACAACTTGTAATTGTGTCCTCACATGAGGAGATAGGCATCCCACTTAGTGGTAGGATAATTTTGCCATGTGTCAGCATCTTAGATGTTGTGTAAGGGAATGTTGACCGAAATGGTTATGACAGATTCCTATGATGAAGTTATGATATGTAAGAGTCAGAAATAGAAGGTTGTGAGACAGGTGAAGACATGTGTCATGAAGCATCTTTGAAAAAGGAATAATTGGGCACCCCAAGGTGGACTATGACATGTAAGAGAATATGCTATTTATACCATTTGTATGATAGATTCTCTTACAGCTGTAAGTTGTAACCGCTATGATAGATTTTATGACAGTCGTAAGAGTCGTAAGAGCATCTGTCACATCCCATTTTGGAAATGGGTGACCTCTTTGAGATAGGAGTTGTGGACAAGTGTCAGGTACATTCTACAATGTTGACCAAGTGTCCTTACGCATGGTTTTGGGCCATGAGGCCAAGTTGGTTGCCCATCTCAAGATAGGACCAATTCTGCCTTGTATATTCTATATAAACAGGTGCTTGGAGGAGGAGATGTATTACAGGTTTTACAAGTACTATTATGATGTCGAATTGACTCTAGACATGAGTTTTGAAGACCATTAAAGCTTGCATTGCAAGTGTATTGTAAACATTATTCAGTTTTGATAATACATTGTGCAGGTTTCTGAGTGTGGGGTTTTTCACCCGATAAGGGTTTTCCCCACCGTATATCTTTGTCTCTCTTCTTCTCTCTTCTTTCTAGTTCATGTGTATTTCTACAATATCTCATTTACATGTTTCATATTTCTGTTATTGAAAGGATTAATTTGAATTTGTATAGCTCTCCCCTAATTATATTAGTGTAGGAAGCGATTTCCGCACACCTAGTTTCCTTTCACCATGTTCTTCACAAAAAGCATTGAATTCATTTGAAGTAAACTCACCGCCTCTGTCAGACCTCAGACACTTGATTCTCAAATCCATTTCATTTCCAACCATTTCTTTAAATGCCTTGAACTTATCTAGGGCTTCTAATTTTTCTCTAAGAAAAGTAACCCAAGTCATTCTAGAATAATCATCAATAAGTAGCATGAAGTACATGTCACCTTGTAGACTTCTTATTCTTGTAGGACCACATAATTCTGTATGTACCATTTCCAACAGACCGGTAGATGTATGTTCCTTTCTTTTGAAACTTGTCTTTGTTTGCTTCCCAAATTGACATTCTTTGCAAAAGGCATTAGCAAGCTTCACAATCTTAGGTAGGTCTCTTATAGCTTGAACTGAGCTTATTATCACAAGATTATCAAAGTTAATATGACACATTCTCCTATGACATATCCAACATTCATTTGTTTGAACCAATAAGCAACAATTATAAGCACCTTTCAAATGATAAACATTACCATGAGTCTTCTTACCAGCAACAAATATTGTTCTAAAGCTTTTCCTTATTTCACATCCATTGTCTTTAAATATCAGATTATATCCTTTGTCACACATCTGTCCAACACTTAGAAGATTATGCTTTAGGCCTTTGACATAAAGAACATCATCTGTGTTATGCTTTCCATCAAAAGTAATTGGCCCTTTTCCACAAATCTTTCTAGTTGCATCATCGCCAAACCTAACTACTCCTCCATCATATTTTTCAAACTTAACAAAATTACTCTTATTTCCAGTCATGTGATTTGAACATCCGATATCAATGGTCCATTCATCTTCCTTTTCAGCATGAAATGCAGACAACTCTCCTAGACTTTCTTTCTTCTCACAGCTTGCAAGATTAGTAGAAATAGGTTCTTCTCTTAGGGCAATAAACAAGCATTCACTACCATTACCATCTTCAAAATCAGGTTCATCATCAATTACACCATCATCATCTCTAACATAGTAACTCTTTCTTACCATCTTACCTTTACTTTCATTCTTTTTGATCTTCAAAGCTTTGTTAGGACATCTTGAAGCATAGTGACCAATTTTACCACAATTAAAACATTTGAAGGGTAACTTACCTTTGAACTTTCCACTGCCCCTTTTCATTCTGCTTGCAAATTTTGCCTCAAGCTCATCAAGTTCTTCTTCATCTGATTCCACAACATATTTATCTAATCTAGTAGCCTTTACTTCCTTGGCCTTAAAAGCAGTCTCAATTTTCACAGGGCCATCAGTAGTGCCAAATTCTCTCATTTCAAAAGTAGTCAATTTACCAAGCAATTGATCTTTTGAAAGCTTATTCATATCAAACAATTCTTCAATGGCAGACACCTTGTGACTATAAGATTTAGGAAGAGTTCTCAGTATCTTATCTACAACATCATTATCAACTATCATTCCACCAAGATCTTTGATGCTGCTAACAACTTCATCAATCTTTTATATGTAACTTGTTATGTTTTCATCTTCAAACATCCGTATAGTTTCATATCTGGTCTTCAAGTTCTGCAACTTGGCCTTCTT
Organism: Cunninghamia lanceolata; assembly: GCA_027924645.1. Taxonomy (NCBI): domain Eukaryota; kingdom Viridiplantae; phylum Streptophyta; class Pinopsida; order Cupressales; family Cupressaceae; genus Cunninghamia; species Cunninghamia lanceolata. Next base: position 6,485,529 of record BSBN01000154.1, read on the forward strand.
GACTGATGCATCACCTTCATAGATACTTTTCAACTTTATCCAGATCTCATGAACAGTTTCCAGATCCACAATTTTGCCATTTCAGTGTTAGATAAAGCATTTAGTAGAGCATTTTCAACTTTGCCATTAATCTCATAGGCCCTAATCTCAAGTTTGCAGTCCTTGGACCACCATTAGGTATTTTGTATTCATCTTCAACTATTTTCCAGACATTCAAACCAATGGAGATAAGATAACTTTGCATTCGTACCTTCCAGAAGGAATAGTCAGATCCATCAAACCAAGGAGTGTCTTTATGCGCCATCCCTGGATCTACCTTAAGCTGTTAGGCTTTCTTCCAAAAAACCTTTCTCCGATACCAATTGTTGAAGGCACAAGACAACTGAGAGGGGGGTGAATCAATTGTATCAAAAACTTTAACTTCTCTTAAACAAAATTACATTCACATTCACTTGCTTTAACCTCTTTAATCTATAATGAAGATTAAACATGAAATGTAGAATCAAAACTTAAACACATCAACACCATACCTACATGAACACCAAATTTTTATGTGGAAAACCCTAAAAGGGAAAAACCATGGTGAGTGTTAGCTCATAATATAATTTAGTAACAATATTGAATAACAAAAGAGGCTCATTGCCCAGGGCTCACTTCCCTTAAGGACTCACTATACAAAAGAATGCTCACTACCAAGGGGTGGCTCACTACCATAAACTAATATAATAGCATCTACAACATTCTTGAGTTCAGTTCCAATGAAGTGGAATACATATTACCTGCCCTGCCTCACAACACAAACACTTTCATCTTTTCATCTTCGTTCCCTCACACACTACACATGGATCCATTACATTTATTTATACCAATCATCAACCTTGGAACATACATCAAGGTCGGTAATACAATCTACAACCCTTGGAACAGTCTCCAAGGTTGGAAAACATACATAATTCAAATTAGGTCTAGACCTAAATAAACTTGTGAAGCAAATGAATGAAATAAGAATACTTCATGGCTTAGCTCGTGATGAGAGCTATTTATGTGTCATTTTATGCTATATTTTATCCTTTTAACATGCCTTCATATTCATTTCCATATTCCATTTTCATACCCCGTTTACCATTTTCTGTTGCATATGATTAAATATATATAAATAGTATTTGATATCGTTTTGGGATAAAATCATGAAATTTATTATTGATTTTCTTTACAATGGGTAAATGCAAGAAGTTGTGTCCACTTAAGGTGGAAGTTTCAGAGTTAGAAAAAAATCCGAAATCGGGTTAACCAAAACGGGATCCCGCTTTTTATAAAACGGGATCCTGCTTTTTAAAAATAGGATCCCGTTTTGCTTCGGAATCCCGAGCCAAAAGCGGGATCCCGTTTTCAAGAAACGGGATCCCGTTTTGAGTTTCATAAAAGGTTAATATTTTAACCTTTATAAAACGGGATCCCGTTTTCAAAACGGGATCCCGTTTCAAAACGGAAAAACGGGATCCCGTTTTAAAAACGGGATCCCGTTTCAAAACGGGATCCCGTTTTGTAAAGGTTAAAATATTAACCTTTTATGAAACGGGATCCCGTTATTTAAAATTTGAATTTTAAGCTCGGGTTTTGCTTTGTAACCCGATTCGGGAAATGCTTTGGGGACCCAAACCTGACCTCTGGACCAGGTTTGACCTGCAACTTGAAGGTCCTGTCAATGCCACAACAAAATAGTGACTTTGGGCATATATCTGAAGGTCTATTTTGCAGAATATTTTGACAAAATTAAAACCCATTATAGATGAGACAGTGTAGATTCTAAATATGTAATTTTTTTTACAATTGGATTATTTTTTCTATTTTTTAATCAATTTCTGATGAAATAGGTCCATAAACTTGAATTATTAGGGTTTTTTAGTATTTTAATAACTTTTTATTAACATATTTTTTTATAAAAAAAATTGTAGGAAAACGTACTTTAGACAATTCTTTTCAATTTAAAAAAAAAAAATTTCAAAAAATGTTAAGTTTAGTTCATCTTATGCGTGACGTACACGATGATTTTTTAAAAGACCAAAAACGGCCAATAAAAAATTAATGAAAAAAAAAATATTCAATAAAAAATTACAAAAAAATATGGAAAACGTGCTTCAGTGAGTTACAAATCTTTCCCCAAAAGGATTTTGAAAAATATGATTATTTAGGTCAAAATATGGATGACGTACACGTACATGGTATAGTAAAAAAAAAGTGACTTTTAAACAGTGGTTTTTAGAAACACCTATTCAAAATCACTTTCTATCATCTGGGTATTGAAAAAAATTACATATTTGGAAACTAGATTCTGAGTACTACATTTCATATTTAGTGACTTTTCCCAAGATTCCACTGTTAAGTGCTTCAAATTTTTAGGTCAAATGTGACAAATTCTAAAAATCAGGGAAAACACTTCCACTTTTTGGCCAATAAGTGGACACAACTTCTTGCACACACCCCAATAAGCATTGTCATTTTGGGCAAATATATTTTGTAGCATGTTGCAGGAAGGGGAACAATGCAAACTTCCTACAAACTTCATGTCGCCTTCTTCATAGGTCCTATCACTCAGCATTGCCACATGGACTATTATCATTCTACCATTTAATTTGTTTAAGATAATTATATGTTTACCAGATCAGACATATACCATCGCCATCTTAGTGTATGACAAGTATTCCATTGTAGACTTTCATGATTGTAGTTGCCAACTTTTAGTTCTGCCACGTTAATTTCTTGCCCAACAATATTCACTCCTACAGATTTAATCTCTTTTATAAATTAATGAGTGACTTCTTCAAGTGGACACACTGATTGGTAATGAAAAACAAGTTGAGGAAACAAATGTGTGGTAGAGAAAGCACTTTCAAGCTATTTGGAAGAAACTAAAATCTGCATATTTTCCTATTTCTGCCTGTCGTTGTAAATATGTGGCCAGTAGCCAAGGTTGTATGTACACTATTATCTTGGTGGGATGGCCAAACCAAAACTATCTTATTTTAGCCAGCTATTGTTATAAGCTAGATATATATATCTCAGTTTGAAAGTAGATTGGGAGGTACGCAGATTTGTGAGAGTAGATTTGTATCTGTAGACAGTGGTATCAAGACTATAATTTTTCCTGTAATTAATTCATAATGTAAGTCAGATAGTTCGTGGCATTGAGTTAGTGTAACCAAGGTCTTTTCACTTACCTCATGAACCAGAGGAAGGGCCCACTCTAGGGAAGCTTGGTGAAATTTCTATGTGTTTGAATTAATTATTGTGCATGTGTTGTACGATGTATTCCATTTCTTTATGTGTGGATTAATTTATAGTGTTCATATTACTTTAGTTTCCTTTTAATATTTTGATATTTTGTTTAGCATGATTAGTTTATTATTTTCTAAGCAGCTAAAAGTATAAAAAGGTTCAAGCACTTCTATATTTCATTTACTATTAGATTGTTTACAAAGCTATTCACAATTTTGTTATGTTGATGTCGCCAGGAAGTGGTAGTTCATGTCACCAGAATCATTTTGATTTGAAATAGGTTTATTTTTCTAGCTATATTTCATCCCCACTCAACTCACGACTTTCACCCCTTCGACAGATAGCCACGACACCTTTCATAAGCTCACGATCCCTAGATTAACATTTAGACCAAGTTGAAACCTGCTTATTCTTTGTACCCAGTGTTGGCCTATCATTTTGGCATCATTACCGGGGAGAGATGTCAAAGGCCTATTAGTTTGGTGAGTTGAGTTAGGACCAATGTGCTAGGATGAAAGCTCGCACAACTGCTAGCCTTGCCTAGGTGATTAGTCCTAATTTGAGTTGTTCAAATCATATAGATGCATTGTTAGATTTTGTGGATAGATCTTAGTAGATACAACCATTTATATATATTATCACTAGTTGTTGTGAGTCATTAATAAGAAAGAAGTAAGTGTGAAGAAGCAACACAAAAATGTTAAAAATGTTGCATTTTCAAGGTCGTTTAAACGCATCAATTTTGGGAGAAAAATGCTTCAAAAATGAAAAATTTGAAGGCACCACAAGAGAGAAAATGTGCTTGGCGATGAGGGCACTGCCCCTCAACCCCACCCTATAGCATGACAGGGAGCATGTTCAAGGCACTGTCACTTGACCCTGCTGGGGGCTGTCTCCCCCAGACCCTCGCTTTTAAATTTAAAAATAAAAGAAGAAACTGGTGGGGGAATCATGCCAAAACAAAGTGATGTTTTTATAGCCCCTCTACCTAATGGATGTAACTTAGATAATCTTGATCTTCTAATACCATTATCACAAAACATCTACATGTATTATTCCTATAACTGAACAAGAACAAATAATTGATGAATTTTTAGGACAACAGAATTTTGAAAATGATGATTAGACCATCTGTTGTTCTGATTATTGCAAGGAGGAAGCTAAGTGCACATGCCAAGTTGTTCAAGAGGACCTAGTACAAGATGAATGTGAGCCTCGACATGACAAGGGTGACAGTGCACAAGCATTTTTTGTAACTCAAGGGCAACTTCACATATCAAATTGGGAAGATCAAGGTATGATTGATGATGTTAACATGTCTTATCATTCTACTAGATTAGAAAGACAATATGTTTCTTCACAAAATACTTCTTCCCCTAGTATGTATGGTGAATGGAAAAATGCATGCTCACAACAACCACTATACCCATCAGTACCATCTCCAGTATACCCATCCTACTTTATCCCACCCACTTTATAGCTACAATAGCTCTTACCATTTTCATTATTCCATTTATATCATCCACCAAGGTCAACCACAATGCCTAATAAAACTTTTCATAATAAGGTGGTTGAACCTACATATAATAATACAAATTCATGGATCCCTTTACATTCTTATAATGTGCTTGAAATTGGTCAATCACAATTGAAATATATTGATGCAATTAAAGGATGTGATTTTGATTTTATTGAATTAGAAGAACAATATGATCAAGTGAATGATAATCACCTTGGTTCTTCTTTTCTACTTAGCAAATCACAACTTTTAGAGGGCATTCACACACATAAAGAAACACTTCAATATGAGTTTAATGTGTGTGCTGAAATTAATCTTGTGATTAGATATGTTGAACTATGTGCATTAATGATTCAAGAATTATGTAGAATGAAAAATGAATGCCTACAAGATCTATCTTTTAATATATTTCTACTCAAACATATAGATCTTTGGATGCCTATAGTAAAAATGCGTATTCCTCACATACTTATTGATTTAGGTTCACCAATAATTGATTAAGCACAAATCTATGGGTTTGAATGCATTAATGACCATACTAAACATGCTACAAAATAATGGTTGGCGAGGATCAAGGTTTTAACACATCATTTTCTTTCTTGATTCTTTGGATTTTCCTACTACCCTCATGCTTTTACAGTATGAAATTAAGTTGGGGGGAAAATCCCTTGAATTTTGGAATTCATTGGTTGATAACGTTTTCATTGCTTGTCTCATTGGTGCTTCCAATAAAACCACGTGTGAGAGTTGGACCAAATCAAGGTATGTATTCTTGTGTTATTTGGAATTGAATTTATATTATGTTTACACAAGAATTAATTATAATTCATCCTTTTATTATTACGTATCTATTCATATTAATAACACTACCTTCATTTAAACAAATGAATAAATTACTTATTAATGGTGGAGTTATTGAATGGATGATATTGTACATTACTACACTTGATATGCTTGGTCATGAGAACATGGTTATAGGGTTCTTATTGTGGTTACTCTACGTGGGCATCCACAAACACACTTTCTTGGCCCTGCTAACTAGATGGTTATGAGCAAGTTTCTTTTGTGCTTCTCTCTTAGAGATCACAAGAGGATGATTGGGAAAAAGTGAACAAAATTTATGGGTAGAACTTCTCCTAATGCTAGATCACGTGGAAGATAGTATGCAACTTGGTCTATGAGATCCACAAATCTTGTAGTACTATGTTCTTGAGCTACACATCCAAAGACAACTTGAAGACATGTGCAAGGAGCTTGAACACATTATAATGTAGATCATCACACTCCATCATAGAGATAAGTATCCACCTACCTAAAGTTGTATGGATACATTGGACTAGTTGAGAGACTAGAATTAGTCTTTCACTACACTCCCTTGTCTATGGTAAGGAAGTTGTATATTATTTACAACTACATTTTCATACACCTTTGGAATAGTTATGGATATCTCTCATGCTCAGAAGGAAAGGCTAACATAACTTCATGATGTTTCGATATGATTTGTTTCAAATTGTTCATCATAGAACACTATGTCTTCCAAAGATTGCAAGTATTGTGAGTAATTATTTCAACCCAGTGAGTGGGTATGTATTCTAAAGTTCTGCAAGTAGCTTCCAAGCATAGTGGCATGAGCAGCTCTGCATGAAGGTATATTTCTTGTTGATCATCATGATTTCAAGTTCTACAGTCACCTTTCAGATATAGTGGGATGAGCTAAATGAGATCAAGATTGTTTGTAGCAGTGGTTATATGTTCCAAATTGTGCCCAGGTTATTATTGGTCATCATTTCAAATACTACAAGCAACTAATTTTCACAATTACTTTTATTTAAGGGATTTAGATGGAACTCTAGGATTTTGATGGTATCATTTCATCATCCATATGAGAGTTTCATTTCTTTGGTCATTATATGCAGCTTTGGACAAAATGAAGAAAAAATGAAAAATGAAAAAACGAAAAAAATGAAAAAATGGAAAAAAAAATGAAAAAAATGGAAAAAGGAAAAAGCAATAAATTTTAACAATGAAAACCTTCAGGGATTGTTAGACAACTACAATTTGAAAACTAGCTTCTAGTGGATTGTAGTTGAATAAATTTCTTAGTGGTGAAAACTATTTTCATAGCGCCACTAAGCGATAAGTGATTGAAAACTGGCTTGCTAGTGGTCACTTGTCGTTATCAAAATTGAAAAAAAGTAAAAATGAAAACAAAAAAGAAAAAAAAGAAAAACTATGCAATAATTTGTGTTCTTTCTATGGGCTAATCAGTTTGCAGGTATACTCTGTTACTTCAGTGGTTGTCTGAGTGCCTCCTAGAACCTCTTGTAGCTCACTTGTGCTCTTGTTTGTTGTGGTCAATATGACTTTGATCACTCATAGCATGAATTACACATTCAGTTGAGGTGTTAGCAAAAATGAAGAGAGAATCTAGGCTACCATCAGTATGTTCCATAATGCTTCAGTCCGATGGAGATCTTTCATGTGTGGTGTGGCTACAGTCCTTGTCACAATTTTTGGTTCCTTCCTTGTTGGAGATTCATAGCTGCAGGTTACATTGGCTACCAGATCTTGGCATTAATGGACATGGAAGTTGGTAAAACAATCAATTTTATTTTTTCATTATTTTAGCCCTTAACTTTATTAATATTTCTTATCATATTAATCATATATGCAGCATCTATACCTATCCTCTCCTTGTTTCCTAAGGATAGTCAACCCTTTAAGTTGGAGGGAGCTACACAATCCTTATTACCTATCTTTTCACCCATTATTTCTTGTTTCCACCCTAGCATCCATTATTTCACACTACATAATCATTTCATATTGCTTATTATTCCACCCTTCATATTCCTCATCATTTCTTCCTTTATATTGCCTATCACTTCACCCATTTCACATAGCTCATTAATGTGGAGATAATTTTTCATGATACCTCCCATGTATAGCATTTGAAAAAATTGATGAAAAAAAAAGAGAAATTAAAAAATGAAAATAGAAAAAAATGAAGGAAAAATCAGAACATCAAGAAAACTATAAGGTTGAAACATAAAGGAACAACATGAAGCTTGTTATGGAGAGATGGTGAAAAGGCCAAAGCTATAAATCCAAAAGGCTATTAGTTAAAATCGAAGACCTCTCAATCATAATGATTGCATGAGGATGTGCAATACACTAAGTTGGGGGGAATGATGAGAGCTATCTATGTGTCATTTTATGCTATATTTTAGCCTTTTAACATGCCTTTCATATTCATTTCTAATTCCATTTTCATACCTCGTTTACCATTTTCCACATGATTAAATATATATAAGTAGTATTTGATATCGTTTTGGGATTAAATCATGAAATTTATTATTGATTTTCTTTACAATAAGCATTGTCATTTTGGGCAAATATATTTTGTAGCATGTTGCAGGAAGGGGAACAATGCAAACTTCCTACAAACTTCCTGTCGCCTTCTTCATAGGTCCTATCACTCAACATTGCCACATGGACTATTATCATTCTACCATTTGATTTGTTTAAGATAATTATATGGTTACCAGATCAGACATACACCATCACCATCTTAGTGTATGCCAAGCATTCCATGGTAGACTTTCATGATTGCAGTTGTCAACTTTTATTTCTACCACGTTAATTTCTTGCCCAACAATATTCACTCCTACAGATTTAATCTCTTTTCTAGCTTAGTTTGTGACTTCTTCAAGTGGACATGCTGATTGGTAATGCAGATCAAGTTGAGGAAACAAATGTGTGGTAGAGATTTAGACTTTACAGCTGTTTAGAAGAAACCAAAATCTACGTATTTTCCTATTTCTGCCTATTGTTGTAATAGAACCAATTTCAATACGTGGCCAGCAGCCAAGGTTGTATGTACACTATTATTTTGTTGGGATGGCCAAACCAAAACTATCTTATTTTAGCCAGCTGTTGTTATAAGCTTGATATATATATATCTCAGCTCGAAAGTAGATTGGGAGGTAGATTTGTGAGAGCAGATTTGTATTTGCAGACTATGGTATCAAGACTGTAATTTTTCCTGCAATTAATTCATAATGTAAGTTAGACTATTCACAGGATTGAGTTAGCGTAACCAAGATCTTTTCACTCACCTCGTGAACCAAAGGAAGGGCACATTCTAGGGAAGCTTGGTGAGATTTCTATGTGTTTGAATTAATTACTGTGTGCATGTTGTACGATGTATTCTATTTCTTTATGCGTGGGTTAATTTATAGTATTCAGATTAGTTTAGTTTCCTTTTAATATTTTGATTTTTTTTTAACATGATTAGTTTATTATTTTTTAAGTAGCTAAAAGTATAAAAAGGTTCAAGCACTTCTATATTTCATTTACTGTTAGATTGTTTACAAAGTTATTCACAATTATGTTATGTTGATGTTGCCAGGAAGTGACAATTCTTGTCACCAGAATAATTTTGATTTGCAATAGGTTTATTTTTCTAGCTGCAATTTATCCCCACTCAAATTACGACTTTCACCCCTTCCACAGATAGCCATGACACCTTTCGCAAGCTCACGATCCCTGGATTGACATTTAGACCAAGCTGAAACCTGCTTATTCTTTGTACCCAGTGTTGGCCTATCAGCTTGGACCCAAATACATCTTCACATGCTTCTACAATCCATGAAACACATATGCAAAGAGTGTTAGCACCCAAGTCGGCCAAACTAGTGTAAACACCAAGAATACTTAGGCACACGCTTCCAAGAACTCAATCATAGCTTGTGGATCAAGTACATGCCTTCAATACAATCTAGAGACATCCACGAGCAACATAAAATCACCTGGGAGCTGACAAATTTAGCTGCAACAGATCTCACTTGATACAACAAATATCACTTGAAGACAGATCACAGACTCCTCACAACAAACACTGTTGAACTTTGCTAATCAATAACTTGCTTTTCAGAGCACCAAATCACAAATCATTTAGAATGAAGATAACTAAGGACGTTATAAACATATGTCCAAAACTACAAGACCAAAAATTAAACTGCGGAGAAATGTGGAGCAAAATACTCTCCCTATCACGCTGCAAATGTTGTCAGGCACAATCTTCAAACTGGTGAATAAAACTTCTACTACATAGCGATCCAGACCACCAAATTATGGATGTAGCATCTTCAAACACTTCTCTAAAACATATCCAAATATCACACTCTAGTCTTCAACACAGAAGAAATGCAGAGCAAATACTCAGACAGTATCCTGTAAGCTAGAATACCCTGCAACACAATCAACAATATCAGAAGACAGTTGACACCAATGACAGCACAATCATGTTGACATCAATGAAAACACCAGTTGGATCATACTTGCAACACTATTGGGGGGCCCACACTTGAAAGTTATAGCTAAGATACAAAGAGATTTAATATAAAATAGCTAACATATACTACAATAAAACATGTTTTCCTAAAAATAGTAAATCCCAACAAAAATAATATGGTAGAAATAAAACTAACCAATTAACCAAACCTTAACCCTATATCTTGAACATGATATCTATTGATAAAAAAGATTAAAATACTACAATAAAAACTTTCCCAAGAGTATGGGAATCTAAAATTTAATTTCTTAAGAGTGATTACTTGTTAATAATTATAAGTGGAGGCATAAATTAGCAAATAGAACAAAATCAACAAACCATAAACTTGCAACATATAACACAAAATTTACATGGAGAAACCCTTTTAGAAAAAGACTCCACTAGAGAAAGTGGACAAGTATGTATTAATATTCAATGAACATGATATAATATCTATTGCAAGTATGTGCTAATTAGTGTCGTCATTGGTGTCAATTGTGTCTTCTGATGAGGTTGTTGTTGTTTGATTAAGTTGTCTTGCTAAAGGTGATTTGGTTTCTTTGTAGAGGTGCTGAAAATATTGAGAATATGCTTATTTTGTTGGGTTTCCAAGTGCTTTTGAGAAAATTTGATTAATTATGGAAATAGTGTGATGAAGTCTTCTGGCTTATAGAATACTATTCAAGTTTTTGCTCCGCATTTCTTTTGTGTTGGAGATCTGAGTATGTAGTATAGATATGTTGTTTAGAAGTGTTGAAGATGCTAAATCCATAATTTGGTGCTCTAGATTGTTGTGCAGTGAAAGTTGTGTTCACCAGTTTGAGAATAGTGTTTGACAATGTTTGCGGTTTGTCTTGGAGAAAGTGTTTTGCTCCGCATTTCTCCACAGAATGGTTTATGGTGTTGTGGTTCTAGATGTGTGCTTATAAGGTCCTTATCTATCTTCTATCTAGAAGGTTTGTGATTTGATGTTCCGAAAAATGATTTATTGTGTAGCAGAGTTCGACAGTGTTGTTTGTAAGCAGATTATGAACTTTCTTTAGGTAAAAGTTATTGTGGTTAAATTTGTTGGTTTTCAGGTGACTTCAAGATGTTCATGGATGTTTCTAGATTTTGTTAAAACTTTGTGTAAGATCCGTGAGGTGTGTTTACCTTTGAGGAAGTATGTGCTTAAAAGTTCATAGTGTTAACTCAAGTTTGGCCAACTTAGTTGTTTACACTATTTGCGGTTGTACTTTGGTGGATGTAAAAGCTTCATGAAGCATGTAAGAGTGGATTTAGGTCTATGCTAAGGTGTGATGTGGTCTACATTCATTCCTTTTGTTTGCAAGAATGATTAGGTCCAAACCTAATTTGAAATTTATGAATTAAGTTGTATTTCTGACCTTGGAGAATGTTTTCATGATTGATGGTGGTATAAATAAGTATCAAGGATTTGTGGATGTAAGTATGCATGAGGGATATGATGTTTGTGATGTGAATTTGATCAATGCAGTGAGAAATTTCATGTGTTAGGCTACTGGATGCAGTGAGTAGAAGGTGTCTACTATTTTTCAATGTTGTTACGAAGGTGTTGTTTGTGTTGTGGTGTATATTGAGCTTCATTGGAACTAAACTCCATGCATAGGTTAAATGTAATTATATCAGTTCAAATCCTGGTAGTTAGCCACCCTTCTCTTCTTTCTTTCTTACTCAGTGGGCAGTGAGTCCACCTGCAGTGAGCATTATTTCATTTGGGCAGTGAGCCTTTTGTAATTTGGTATTGCTACTACATTATATTGTGAGCTAATCCTCACCGTGGTTTTTCCCTTTTAGGGTTTTCCATGTAAATTCTAGTGTTCTCTTGTGTGTTGTGTTGTTATGATTCAGTTTTAGTTATTTACTTTTCATGCTTAATCATCATAACATGTTTAAAGGTTAATGTGGATCTGAATGTTTGCGAGGGTTTGAAATTTTTGATACAACTGATTCACCCCCCTCTCAGTTGTCTTGTGCATCCAACAATATCAAAACTCTTCCATCATATTTGATACAACTTATGTACCTATAGATATATGATAAAACTACTATCTCATACCTCAATATATATGTAAAGAGAGATAGAAAACTGTAAATGGTTTGACCAAAATAATGGATAGAAAACCATGGTATCTTGTAAATACACCATGCCTGGGACCTTGGAGAACACCTTCTGAGAATAGAAAACACAATCAATGGATTCACATGGGCATCACATGGGTATATTCAATGTATCTTCAAATAGCATATGTAACTATACGTGCATCTTTAACTCATAAGTCCCCAAAGACTCACATTCTCAAATGTATCTCTCCATTATGGAGAAGATAATTGACACTAGTCCAATCCAATATGACAAGGTTCTCCAGTCCTCACTCCTAGTACCTAGAATCGGGAAGTTACATTTAGTGAGTCCAAAGTCAAATGTAACTACCATTGTATTTATCCACCTCCCTCATGAATGCATAGGAAACTAATATCAAGAATCCTAGGAGAGTATTAAATACAACTAATCTCTCCATTTTCACCCTAGGCATCCATGTGTACCTTCCAAGGGTATTGGAGACACATAAAATATACATAGGATTTGCAAGGTTAATGCCACCTTAATCCTGGCATTATCCCACTTGACATTATACATTGCACATACATCCATAGGAAATATAAATAAATTAAGTATAGGATCCAAGGCCCATGGTCTTCCTACGCCAAGAAAACTTCATTTTCACTAGTTTTGTGAAGGAATCTACAACATTTTCCTAAGTATCAACCTTCTACAACAAGACCTTACCATTCTCTACCATCTCCCACACATAGTGATAATGAACAACATTCTTAGTATGAGCATGATACATATAATTCTTAGCCAAATATATAGAAATCTAACTATCACAACCAATTCTAGCAACCCTACAATTAAAACCAATACCTGCATAAAGTCTTTATAACCATACCATCTCCTTAGAGTCATATGTAGCAGCCATATACTCTACTTTGGTGGTGGACAAAGATAACATGGGCTACCTCTTACTCATTAAACTCACTACACCACTAAACAAAGAAAACACATAACTGCTAGTGGACCTCTGACTATCCAAGTCACCTACCCAATCTTTTGGATCTCCCCAAGGTAGGAGTAATGATATTTACCTAATTTTCTATATACACATCCTACACATCCTCATCTAAACCCTTTTCTTATGCTCCATCCTCTAATCCATAAATCTATTCTTCCACATGCGCATATTTCTATCCTTTTTCCTTTGGTTGTTCAAGACCTAAAAAAGCTCTAAACTCTCTAAAAATCACATCTATAATAAATCATTTTATAGGTTAGTGGGTTCCAAAGCTTATAATATTTTACATTCTCACCATATCCTATGAAGATGCATTTCTAAGTTATGAATCCAATTTAGACTACTTTTCTTGAGGCACATGAACATAAGCCTCACAACCAAAGACCCCTAAATGTGAAACATAAGGATAAGGACATGGATAGACAAGGATTGGATGGATGGATTGAGGGATTATTAATAGTGGATGGGATGGATGGATGGATGGAGGGGTCAAGGATTTTATCTCCAAGGATTACGTCACATAGGAATTATATGCTCTACTCTAGATATGCCACTTATGATGTTGTATTACAAAGCTTGTAACAATATATGGTTTGATTAGTTGTAAAAAATTGGCTACATCAAGAGATGTCCAAATAATGTTTCAATAGTATGCCCCTATTCTTATCAAGATCAAAGGGAAATAGGGAGAACACATGAGAATGATGGAAAGTATATGTGGATATGATGGATTGTGACAATATTAGAGGAGATAAGAAGAGATAGATGAGACAACTTGCCCCCAAGTTCAATGTGCATAGAAAATCAATTTGCACATGATGCTCGCGAATGGGTTTTCATCATGGTACTTAGCCAAGGTGCCATGAAATGGTTTTCACCATTTGATGAATAATTTCTCTTTACTATTTTTATTTTTTAGTTTTATTGTATTTTTTTGAATTTTTTGAGTTTTTCATTTCACTAGTTGGATGGCATTGATAATGTGATATTTAGAGGGTCTTTGCAGTTGTAGATGCTTTTGTCATAAAATGTCAGTAGTGACCTACCTAGAGTAATTGCTTTGTCAGGATCATAGCACTCATGTACAATCCATTGATGTTGTTGTGATCCTCATTGATAACAGAGTTGGCCTTATCTAAATGTTTACATCTTGATATGGTACCTTCATAGACCTTATGATAAAATGTTGCTGCTATAATGCGACGAATTTGGGATTTGAGGTTTTTGGATTTGAGGCATGATATTAGATTTGGATGGGGGATGTTGGATGTGGAATGATGCAATCGAGGTTTGTAAGGTTTAGACAAATAGATTAGCAATTTAGATTAAGTTTGAGGATTCCTAATTCTCTACACTTGCGATGGTGGGTTATGGATTTTGGATTGTAATTAGGATGGCAATTAGGACCAACAATCTTATATAATTCAGGAGGAGGTGGACACCTATTAAATGCAAATTATTTCTTATGATTTTGAGTGATTATTCAATTTGGACATTTAGAATGAACATTATTATATAAGTTGTAAGGAGGTACATACATCTATTATATGCAAGGTGATGTGGTTTCACATTTTGATTTGGATATTTTTCTTTATTTGATTGACTTGGTCCATTTTTCTTTTGGACCCATGTTTCTTTTATGTGTCTTTCTTGATTTTTGGATTCATACACCTTTGATGTTGTATTTGGATCTTCTACTTTGTATGCTTTAGAATTTGATTGGTCCCACTTAATAGGTTTAGTTTGTGGAAGATAAAGTTTTATGGTATGGATAGTGGAGTGGGAATGAATGTTGGTAGCAAGTTTGTTGTAGGGGATGTGAATGGTCCCTATCTTGATGCTTTCATGACTAATGTAGATTGGGATAGGCTCTAAGATGCCTTGCTCATGAAGGCCCAATCCTTTCCCTTGATAATTCATGCTTTTACATATCTTGTTTACAATAGGATAATTGTTTTTGAAGCATGACACTAGCCCATTGGTGTGTTCCCAAGACCTATTAGAACTATTGTCCCATCTATGAGAAATCCTAACTTGATAAAGATGGCAAATCCTAGTTGAAAAGATGTTTGTGCTTTCTCAGTATGTACATTTGTCATGTCTTGATCATTGTTTTTTCTTGTCATGCTTTGATCATTTAAATGCTCAGTGATAATTTGTGCATTGATAGGCTTGATATGATCAATGTCATTTACTTGATCATCTATGTGTTTATGGGGATCGAGTGTCTCATCATGGGAAGTGAATGCTAATGGATAATGAATAGGATTAATATGGATCTCTTGACCATAGATAGGATCTTGGTCATAGATAGGATTAATGTGGATAGTTTGATATTGTTTTAGAATGCTTTGATCTTGAATTGGATGGGAACATGGTTGGTCATTCTTTGGAACAAGTTCTTGACATAACCTGATTTGCTTGGATGACATAGTGGAGGAGTGTTATTTTTCTTTGACATCACCATTGGAAACTAATGTAGGGATAGACTCTTTTACTTGGACACATGGATGGGTGAGGGATTTTTTATACTTATAGATTTGGGATTTTATGGATGTGACAAAATTTTGAAAGGAGAAACATTTATTTTACCATATAGGTAGACTTGTAGGAATGATGGCTTTAGGAGACTCTTGGGTGCTCTTGATAGGTGTGGGTTGGATGAATTTCTGGTGGACAACAAGCTTGCATGTGCTAGAGGGGGATGACATTAGATGAGTAGAGTTGCATGACCTCACTACTTCTCTTTTGCATTTATGTTTAGGATCCTTTTCTAGTAGTCCTTGGAGAAAGAGAAAATTTGAATAGGACCATTTGGACATGTGACGACTAGATGGTGAATTAGATGTTTGGATTGGGTGACAGTTGTCTTGGTGAGAGAAGTTAGAGTGCAAAGGTTGTGAGGATGGAGGATATGCATAGGATGTAGAGGCTAGAGTGGTATTTCCCTTATCAAAGGTATCATAAGGATGACCAATAGATATTTGAAAAATATGTGAGGGATTGCTTATGCTAGAATCATTGATATATTCCTCTTGATCTACACGGCTATCATCATCATTGGTATATTACTCTTGATCTACAAGGCTATCATCATCATCAGTATATTCATCTTGATCTACAAGACTATCATCATCATTTGGATAAAGGAGCTCATTTAATGTATGCACGGCCTTAGGTGAGCTTATGAGTGACTTTGGATGGATAATTTTGATATATGATCTTAATGGATAGGGTTATTGGAAATAGATTATTTGGATGGATTAGTTTTCTGAACTTGGAATAAGGGTATATCACATTGTTTTGGATCCTAAGGATGTGTTGGTATTTGATTAAGATTGTTGGAATCCATGGATAGTTGTAGAGTTTTAATTGATGGATTATGGGTCCTAGGATAGTTAAGGGTCCCAAGGATTATATTTTAGGCCCCAGGATGATTAAGGGTCCTAAATGATGGATGGGATGATTTTGAATAAACAGGGATCCAAATGTGAGATTTAAGTTATACAAGGATTTCTAGGATAGGTAATGGATTTAGATGACAATAGTTGTTATGGATAAGGTGTGTAGATGAGGGATTGGTTTGAATGGAACAAGGGATGGACTAAGGTGTAATAAAGATGGATTGATTAGGATAAATGTGTGGTTTAGATTTATTTAAGAATATTAGATGGGGACTAATATGGGAAGGGTTATGGATGGTGGTATGGACTATAGACTTGAATGAACAAAGGATTAAGGTTTGAGAAATGAGATAGGGGCTAAAAGGTAGTGGATATGGAATAATGAAAAAGGAATGGACTTGTTTTTTTAATGAACAAGTGGATTTATGATTTGGACTAAGGTAAGATGAAATGATTTTTAGTTGAAGGTTGGACTTTGGGTTATGATTATTCTAACCTTGGCTACATTTTTGTTTCAAGGATACCAACTGGCTAGTGTTTTCAAACAAGTAATAAAGGATTTCAAAAACTTGACTAGGTATGAAAGGTTTAAAAAGAAGTACTTGGTATTCATAACACCCAATCAAAAGACACAACAACAATCCTAGAGTTAATCAAGAAAGAAGTGTCAATTTTTCATGGGTCCACCAATAATGCTATATACCAAGGAAAGGATAGAGCTAAGGAATGCAAGGTCATGTACTACCGATGCACCCATTACCATGGTAGCCAAAGCCTCACCCACATCAAAATCTATCTGAACAACTTGGAAGCATGTGTGTGAGTATGTTTTTGGGCCTAATTGGTGTTTGATGTACCATGAAAAAGGACAACTGAAAGGTTCCTATTTAGGATTAACAAGCTTCTAGGAAATACCCTTGAAATATCCAAAGGTATGTGAGGCCTGAGTCCATGTAATGAAAAAGGATATGTCTAAGGCTTGGCACGAGAGGGTAACCCAGTCTCCACCTTCAGGATCCCAAGGTAAAAAGTTCTTGGGTGCTTAGCCAAAGGAATACCAATTGTCCTTTTCCAAGAGGGGTGTCTTTTGATTCACCCCTTGCTTTTTATACTCTACTGAGATGCTAGAGTTGAAGTCATCCTTTTGGTGATAAAATCCAAGGTAGGTCCCCTAAAAATAAATTTGGAAGATGATATTTATTTCTGATCCTCAAGTTCACCAAGGGACATGAGAGGAGAGCATACACAAGATATCACTTTGGGATTAAAAGATGCATAAATTGATTAATCCAAATTGAAGTGTGAAAGTTAATTTTAATCCCAAATTCTAATGTGAGAAAACCAGAAAAGAAGAAAAAGCATACAAAAATAGAAAGTGTATGTAATCAATGTCTTCTTTAAAATGTCCTGTAAAACCACCAAGTTAGTAGTCTGATAAAGATTTTCTTGGATAAGTGAGTCTAAAACAGAACATGTTAGAACACAACAAACAATAGGTAAAGATAATCTTTGAAACAAGATGTTAGCATGTGTTGAAATTAGAGATTGATGACGGGCCAATAATTTGCACTAAAAAAAACTTAGAAAATTCATAAACTAATAATACCACTATAGAGAGAATAAAAAAATATCAACTTTCAAAAAAAAAATCACTTGAATCATAGTTTGTTTATGAAAGTTATGAAGCCTAGAAGGTCTAAAATTGCAACAAGACAAAGACAACAGTGATGAAATAAAATTTTTGGAAAAAACAAAGAATCTTGAGAAGAAACCAATGTCACCATGATGTAGAGGATTGTTTTAGCCTATTTAAAAAAACTCAAATCAGCCTCAATATGGCCAAGAAAATGAGGTTTGAAAATGACCTACTTGATCAAAATGCTCAATGGAGAGGGATGAAGGCTTAGGCCCCTATAGGCTAGCCTCTGGTTGCTAATGTAACTTGGTGTTGGTCGCTAGGACTGGAGCAACTACCCCTAGTTGCTCATATGACCAAGACCTAGGACGCCATGAAAACAACCTTAAAATGAAACCATGGTTTTCTTAAGCAGTTTTAGGTATTGGGAAGGTGGTTTTGACATTTTTACAATGGTTCAAGAATATTTGAAAGAGGTTTTGAGAGACACATGGTTTTGGGTGAATTAAGAGTGGTTTTTGAAGGATTTAGAGTGGTTTAGACAATTTTAAAGTAGTTTTGACTCTTTAAATGGAGCTTTTAAGGATTTCAAAGCACTTTTGATGATTTTAGAAGATGGTTTAGATGCTTTTTAGGGTGGTTTTAACTAATTTAAAGTGGTTTTAGGAGTGGTTTCTTTACTAATTTATGAAATTTTGGAAAACAATTTACTCGACCTTTGGGAACATATTTAAAGAAGATTTTTGGCATACATCCAAGCAATTTTCATTGGGCTTGAAAATAACTTTAATTTCCCCTAGAGACTTTAAGGCAGATTTTAAGACTTTGAAATGGAATTTCAATGACTTTCCAATGGATTTCATAGATTTTAAAGCCTATAACACAAAATCACAAATTTATAAAGCTCGAATGAAAAAACAATGTAACACTAAACCATGGATCTAAAAGAAACCACAAAAATTAACTTAAACCATGGATTTTAGATTTTAAATTTTTACTAAATAACTTAAAACTTTCAAACCATGAATTTAAGCAAAACCCCAAGCTTCGAAACAAATTCTAAATTGATTTTAATTTAGAGCTTTTAAACTTTTAAAAAACTAGGAATCTTTTAAAACCATGATTTTAACTTAAACAAAAACCATGAATTGTTTAAAAAAAAAACTTAAATTGATTTGGACGAAATTTTAAATGCCTTCTATGTACATTTGCATTTCAAATTTAAATTAATATTTTAATTTTAATTTTTTTCTTTTCACAATAATGAAAGACTCCAATGTTTTTAAAAGTGGTTTTAAACTTGACATAATTTTTTTTACTAGAACCCAGCATAGAGAAGGTGGTATGAACCGTACAGGTTTTGAGCAATAAGGGGCACTAAAAAAATTTATCCCAAAATATTATGTTTCATATGTTTTTCTTTGTCTCTCGACTGCTCTGAGCACAACTATGACCTCAATTTTTGCCCAACAAGCTTCCTGTGAAATCTCACCTTTGAATTTTTTATAAAATGCCTGTAAACTTTACAAAACTAAAACAAGAAACACTACAAAGTGATAAGGTTAAAGAGAGATAAATCTCCCCATCAGAGTCACCAGATTGTGAGTGATAATTTAGATTTAAAACTAGAAAACAAATGCAAAATATGAGAGCTTTCTACTTTAAACTACCACAAACCTCAGATAGAGCATGCAAATGGAAATCAAAGAAAAAATAAAACAAGGTTACCATAATCTCCATTGTTGAAAGTGGATTTTCTCTCAAATATTTATGATGTGGATGCTCTTTGCATGAGTGGTACTATTTTGACAACATATGGATAGCATAAAAATGGATTAAAAAAATGATAGCATATGGATTGCATGAAAGTGGATTAAAAAAATGATAGCATATGGATATCATGAAAGTGGATGGTCAAGTGAGAGCATGAAGCTCTTATTTATAGATTTTTAGGGAAGAAGATCAACATTGGAGAATGCATGAAAAGATCAACAGTGGAGGATGCATGAGAGGATTTTCCTAGGATTAAGGAGAGTTTGTTGTAGTCATGCAACATGTGTCCCCTTTAATTTAAGAAAGGGTGGAGATGAAGTGGAGACTAAATAGCCATGTGCTATGAGTATGTAAAATTTAACATTTTATTTGGAAAAAGGTGGAAACATGTTGGGAGAAAAATAGTCACGTGTCTTTTGATTTAGAAAAAGGTGGAAACATGTTAGAGAGAAAATAGCCATGTGTTATGAGGTGGAAAAGGTTGATAATTAAATAATTAAATAATTTAATTATGTGTGAGAGGGAAAATGGCTAATTAGATATTAAGTTTATTATTTAATTAGTAAGTGGGATACATTAAGGGGTAAATTAACTAATTTTGGTCATTTAGTTAATTTAAAATAAGGTTGATCTTAGGACAAATTCAAGTCTCTACACCCCCATCTCAAATCAATCATCCCTTATCCATATATCCATCTCAATCAACATCTAATTCCAATTCTTAATCAAAATCATCCTTTTAAATAAAAAAATTGATTAAGAACATCACCCCTTTCAACCCCATCCAATTTCATCCAAACCTAATCAATTTTCCTCCATCATTCAAACCATCATCCAAGGGTCCTATACCTAATCCATAATCATTCCCCATCAAATCCACTAAAAAATCCACCAAATTCAAGCCCTAAGATCAAGCTTGATGCCATATTTTCACAAACAAGCACCTCTATTCCTAAACAAGTGCCTCTATTCTACTTGAACACCTCTATAATACACAAGCACCTTTGTTCCTACGTAAGTGCATTTTTTAGAACAAGCCAAATCATCCCCATCTCTTCAATCAAACTTCAAAAGGTCCTTTGTCCTAATCAAATCCAATCCAATATAACCATCAAAGGGCCTTAGGCATAATCAAAATCAACCCCAATCAATACAAATCCAACCATGATCAAGTGTCATATATTGTTGAACTTGATTAATCAAATTCAAATCATCCATCCTAGTATCAAGTCTCATGAATCCTTGACCTTGATCAATCCAAATCAATCCATCCCCTTTACAATCCAAATCTAAGGTCATTTTGATATCAAAGCAATTCTAAGTCTTAAACCTTAGAAATCAAAATCATCAAATTATCCTACATCACATCATCCCAAATCCAAAACCAATCATGAATCCATATTACAATTCTGATGATGATTATAGTCTTGTTGACCAAGACAAAATTGAAAACCTTGATGAAATCATTGAAAGCAAGCTTTCCATAAACTTCCATTGCTCATCCATGCATATGCAAGCACCTTATGACCATGCATTGGCTAGCACAAGATATGCCCCCACACCTAATTTCATACCTTATGGTCACCCTTACACTACCCTTGACAAGGGAAATTCATTCTTTCCCCCATCTATATCCCAACATCCATTCTCATATAAGGAACACCTATCACCTCCAGCTCTTATCCACATCCTTCATCTCCTCATCAAATATATCCATCATAATCTTATCCATAAATGGGTTGCTATCCACTTCACCATCCAATCCATCATCCAATTCTCCCACTAAATCCAAATCCCTCTTCTCAAGTTTTCTCCAATGACTCCTAGCTAGGGACATTGAGCATTATCATAAAACCAAACTTGTGGAGTCATGCCACCCCACTAATCCAAAATACCTTAAATATGTTGTTGATGATGTCATCACCCACCTAACACCCATCAAAACCACACTATTACATTCATTCTTTCTATCCAAAATCCTACCCCAAACATCTCTCATTCATCCATCTACCCAATCTAAGGAACCTATTCAAACAACAAATGAAGTTACAAACTCCTTCGCCATCGTACCATCCATGCAAATCTAGCTATGTCAAGAGCCTAGTCTAAAGTATGTCAAAACATCTAACCCTCATCCCAATCAAGATCTGTAATAACCCCAATGAAATAATTTGATATTTTTTTTTAAATAATAGCACCACACAACAAATCTGAAATAAACCCTTGTGTTTCAAACCCTTATAACAATATTTTTTTGAATTTATTTGAAATACCCACAAAAGAGTCAATTTCATAACAAACTATGCATCAAACTTTGATATTTTTTGCACTAAAACTCTCAAATCTCCTTATATAATTAAAATATGATTTTTACACATGAAATCTTCTATAACATCAGAAATAACTACAATAGCAACATCAGCAACAAAAACTAAAATCATGCTTTCAAGATTTTCACCCACAAACTGTAAATAACACATCAAACTTGCACACTTGCTCCACAAACACCCACAACTGATTTTTATTGATTTCTTGTTGATAATGAACATTAAAGAGGACTGATATATCAGTTACAACACAACAGCAATAGCAAACCCCCAAATTGAAAAATAAATATATCAAACTCCTCACAATGTTGAAATACACACTATGAAATTTAAATAGCCAAGATCCAACAACACCCAACTGCAAAATAAACATATAAAAATTCAAGAACTGATGTAGAACAACAAAACACTACCAATGAAGGTGCCACAACAGAAGAAAACCAACAACACACTGCACACATAAAATTTGCAACTAACTCCTCCAACACACCACACCTGCAAAAACACACAACACTGGAATCCTCTAAATCTGCAATAATCTGAAGCACTGATGCAACCTTTGAATAAAATTACCCCTGGAAATCAATGGGGTTTCATCCACTGACTTCAAATCTCCATTGGGTTTTTGTCCAAGAAGATTGCTAAGAACCAAAGTTCACATAGAAAATATGAGGGATAATAAAATGGCCAAAAGATCATTTGCTCAAAAAATCCATGATATTTATTTCCAAAGCACAAAATGGGCATTCAAAAACCCAATTGCCAACTTGGGAGGGAAATAATAAAATATTAATTAAAATTTGTCTTTTGAAATTTCCACCTCCCATGAAAACTAAAAATAGCTCCACTTACACCTCACCACTGCAAGAAAATCAAACCCAATCTTGACAAGATTCTAAAATCTCCAATAAAAGAAAAAGGCATCTTCCCCATTTCCAACACCTCCACGAGAGAAAATAAATATTAATATTTAATTACTTTCTTTCCATCCTCATCTTATAGTTAAAATAAATCAATAATATTCCCTTTTTAAATTATTTTTGAAAAAGTAGGGAAATTACTAATTTCCTTGGAGTTATCCAAAACCTCATACAAAATCCACTTGTGTAATAAAAATTAATATTTTATATTTTATTGCTCCTAATAAATAATAGTCTCCTAAATTTATGGAGAAGCAATAAAAATATTAAATAACATATTTTCCCTATGTGCCCTGTTACCACCAACTTACTATTTCTAGACAATGGAAACTTGCTATTTATAGTAAGTTCTATTTTTGGAAAAAGGGGCATGACAAGATCCAATCATCCCAACTCATCCCTTTCCTAATCTCACTTCATCTCCTATTGACCCCCCATCATCCCCTATCAATCCTTTACCATTCCTATTGACTCCTTGTAACAAGCCATCTCTTGTTAACCCAAAATTAACCAACTTAATAATCATTAAGTCTAAAGTCATGATTAGCATAATCAAAGTTAAACAAGTAATAATCAATATCATAATTAAAATTGATATGCATATCTTTTCTAGACATTTCACAACTGAAATTTACAATATTTCCATAGATATCATATTAGTGATTTACTTTCACTATACATTTACAATGTCTTGCTCATAGCATCAATGAAAAATTTACACATAATTTTGACTGTCAAGTCATATAAAAGAATGTACTGTATCTAGAACTTTGACATCCATCTTCATAAGCCTCGGTTTGTCTTCTGCTTAGGAAGGAGAGCCTCATTCGAGTGCTTTTCCTCCAACCACAGACTGGCGATCCCCCGCACAACTTCCTGCCTGGAAGTGGCCTGACCCTTCAGGAAGGGAAAAATATAAGGAATGAATTGTTTTACCATCTGATTATCTAGTGTTGTGTCCTTCATAATACTTCATGATCATACAACTATAGATCCACTCTAACTATGTATGATAATACAGAAGCATTATGCCATTTGGAGCATAGTGAACTGACTAATGCATGCAGAGACATATGCATTACTTTGGCTAAAGATTTATATACATGACATTTTTCAATGAACGTAGTCAAATGTTCACACACCTCGACTCGACTTAGAAGCTATCTCATCCTACAGTGTTCAATCTCAACCTTTCTTGGTCATGGAAGAAAAGGTGGGCTCAATTCACCCCTAGTCCATCTATCTTGGACTTTCAACTCTGATTATGGGAGTGCATTTGTTAAATGTCTTGTTGCTTTTGCAATAGGGAATTTGTGACTCCACATTACTCTATTCCTGTTCTTTCTTACTTAATTTGTATGTTCAAAGTTTCAGTTTTAGAGGGACCATCCCCGGTCTAAATTTATATGGTTACCTTTTTTTCAAGGTTTCCATCAATTCACATCGACTATAACACTTGCCAATATAGACTATTAAGTCAATAATGTTAGGTAGACCTTCGGTCAAAAGTGTTCAAATGGGTTCTTAAAACCCCATGCCTCATTCACGAAGCACTACCATACCATAGAGAGACACATGCATAATACATTTTCAACAAATGAATTATCATACTCATTTTCAAATTCTCTTCTATATGAAAATAAAATAATGGTCAAAGGTTTCCCCTTGACATGTAAGATTTAGCATACACTTATAGCAGAGCAAAGATGCCATCATTAAATTGGTTTTACCCCACCATTTAAAGAGTCATGTTACTCTTCCAATAAATATAAATAGTTTACTCCTAAAAGAAAGATGGTATCTTTCATAAAGACTCAAGTGTTTCTTTTCCTCTTAAGTTTCTTGAATGCCTCAATGGCTTAGACACTGCCAAATCTAAGGTTTTCATGAATAATCTTTCACTCATTTTGCATGGCCATCAGTCTAAATAATAGGCTCATGAGTTTGCTTTGCACTATCCATGACTAGCTCGAGGGGTATTATTATTATATAGTGAGTATGGCACTCGGCCTACTCAAAAGATATTATCATTAATGAGTATGGTTCTTGACCTATTCGAAGGAGTTATCAAATCTTTCAATGATTACAAGTGATATCATTTTCTCTTAGCCATATCGGCTTTGAGAGCATGAGACTGCTATAGCAATGCTCCAATCCTTTCGGCCTTATGGCTTGAGAAATAATAACAAGACATGAAGTTCTTTCATATAAAAGGATCACATTATCATTTATCCATTCGGCCACGAGGGCCGTATCATAACTATCAAACATATTAAAAACTTCATAAGGATAATATGGTCCACATTTAACCACTATGTGGCTACGATTCATGGCCTATGAATGCATCTGCATTCTATAGATAAACATGATTGTATTTAAACAATCTTACTTGAGTTGGTTTCATAGCCGACTATGTCCAGCTGGGAGTATATCTTTCGAGGTCGCTACTAGCTCCTCTCGTGAGCTCACAACCGGCATTGTGCTCCTCTATAGCCTTTCCCCTATCAACTCTAAAGACAACCAAAAAAAACCACAATGATCTCTCTCTATCGAGAACTAAACTCTCTCTTTGCATGTTGTTCTCCTAATACCCAGATAATCTTCCACCTTCGAAGTGGGTGTGGGTTTTTTGGTGGGCATATCTTTCCACCCACAGGTTTGAAGACTCCATGATATCCATATTACCTCCCATTTAGGAGTCATGTCAAATAATCAAGCTTGTGATAAGCTCTACCACCGTTACCACTCTCTCCACTCATCGTGGATAGTGGTATAGTTGGTAACAAAACATAAAAGCTTATACCACAAAGTGCTTGACCACTAAAAGTTATTAGATATGTCTCACATATTATCATTTATAATGAAATGATACTATAGGGGTATTAAAATAATCTAGGATATCATCAAGTTATGTTACCATCATTAAGGTGGTAACATTAACATGCGAATATGGGGTCAAGTTTCACTCCCCCGCTTCGCTATATTAGACTTTAGATAAGATATTTAAATGATAAACACAAGGTCTAATAAATAAATAGATGCGTAACAAAGGAAAACTTGACATCCATACAAGATTACTATCGACTACAAGAATGTTTTGAGAACATTACTTATTCGATTTGACGTAAATAACATCAAGAAACCTAAATTCAACTTTACCGACAATAGTCGATTTGAAATCAACTTGCAAGGAAAAAAGACTTATACTCGCCCTGTCTTACATGGGTTCACGAAATCAATTTGATACTCATATGACATTTTGATCTTTTCTGAACATCTATTTCCTTCTCTCCTAGTGATACTCTCCTTCCATCTTTGAGGAAAGATTATTTTCCTGGTTACACTCACAACCGTATAATCATGATCAGTGTATCATTATTTAATTCATAAATCATTATGATAAAATAATCTTAGCAATAAGTAATCTCATGCTTAATATAAACATAAACAATATCTATGTAATCAATGATTTCACTTGATATTTTCCACAGAAATCAAATCATTAATCTAAGATTAATTATCCTATTTACCACATAAAGTAAGATTAGGCTAAATCAAAAGTTGGGGTTGTAACACTCCTCCCCATCACCTATTGATACCATCCCAAATCCATCATCCTATCCTCTTGGTCCCAACACCTTTATCCATGGTGGTTCTCTCATAGGATAGGAAAAACTTATATCCAACACCCATCCTCAACCATATAATAATGGACTCACATCTTGTTTCCATATCAACAAACATCCCATTGCCCATCACATGATCCAAACATGAACTATCAAGGAAAAAGCTTAGGCCTTCATGAACAAGGAATATTGGATCCCATTCATGTCAAAACCAACATGCAACTGCATGGCCTTGGTTCTATATCCTAAGACAAACAATCCAAAAATGTTTGTACCACCTTCATGCCCCTAAGGAAGCTTCTTCAAATCCTAACATAGGTGCATTTCATTGCACCTCCAAACCATTTTTTTCCATCCCTCCTCCATCATCATACAAATCCAAAAAGCATGCCAATATTCCTCCATCTTATCCCAAATGTCTTTCCATCCATAAATTTAAATGTCCTCCCATCCTCCCAACTCCCAATATCCCCATCCTCAACACTCCCATCCACAAATCCCATATCCCTAAACACCCTAATACCCTATCCCCTAAAATCCCTAATCATGACCAACAAATGTACACATCATCTAAAGATGAAAATATCACCAAACCCATGGGATTCCAAAATAATACTTTGGGTGTATCCACACATAAAGAATAAATCAACAAAAGCCTAAGAACTATCATGTCATAGGGCATCGATACACAAAATTCAATAAAATCCATATAAAATGCCACAAAATCTCACACCTCCAAAAGAAAAAACAAACACGATGTGGGTCCCCAAGAAAAACAATAAATCTAAATGGAGAATCCATATCCCCTCCAAATCCCAAACCCCCTATCCCTCATTTTGCACCAAATACAAAAATCCCCAAAATCCTAAGTCCATTTGGGTCCCCAAATCCCCAAATCAGTAATCCCACCATACCCCATCCTGATCCCATAATAAAGAATTCACCATAAACCCTAAATCCCCATTACTCCTCACTCCCCATAAAAAAATTAAGCTTCAAAATCCACAACGATGTGTGCAAACATTGCTATTGATTCCCCTCGACCCCACAAAATTCCCCCATGCACTCATCCCCCCTCCTATATCCATTATCCAATATATACCTCCCATGACATCCCTCTCATCCATGCATTTACATAATCCATTCATCCTCCATCCAATCTACCATCCATCCCATCCACTTCTTCTCCATCTCACTCAACCATCTACCAACATTAATATGTGTAATGACACTTGACATGGTCCACGTGCAACACCTATCTTAATTGGGACACTATCACCTTGCTATGGAAATAGACGCTCAAGTTCCCATCCTCCTCCAAACCCATTTCTCTACCTATCCATCACATCCGAATATCAAAAAAATCTCCAAAAATTAGAACATTGTCCAAAATGAAAATAAAAAATTAAAAAAAAAAAAGAAAAAAGCAAAAAAGTAAAGAGAAAAAAATGTCCAATAGTGAAAACCATTTCTATAGCTCCTTGGGAAAATACCATGATAAAATGCCATGTGGGCATCATGTGCAATCCCCCATCCATTTGCACCCTACACTTTGGGGCAAGTCTCGCCTCGCCTATCACTCCTAGCCACTATATCCATGTTTATCCTATTGTCTCCCATCCATTCCATCCACTATATCTCCCTAGATATCCTATCATCATCCCATCCTCCCTTCCCACTTTTGATCTTGATAAGGATAGGGACAAAACATTCAAAACATGCTTTGAGCACTTCTTTGCATACATCCCTTCCAAGCATATCTTACAAACGTCCACCTCCCCACACCTTGTCATGAGAGACACCTATCTAGAGTGGGAATTCTTTTACTATACGACAAAGTCCTCAGAGATCACATCCAAACCCCCTCCATCCACCTATCCTAAATCCTCTAATCCATCATGAACCGTTATCCCAGTCCTTCTTTTATCCCCCTATCATCCCCTTTGACACAAATTTGACCTCCATGGGTAGGGTCTGAGCACTCTATTCCACCATCTATCAATCTATCCCTCCATCATCCAATCCCTTAATCACCCCATCCAAATCATCCTATTATCCCTTTTCGATATACTTGATTTTCCCTTATCATTGGTATCTATCTAAGGGCTACCCAAAATGCAACCCAATACAATCCCTCTGGTGATCCAAATATCCCAAACATCCAAAGATCAAAAGAAAAATCCTAATCCATGCAGCATAAGCTAAGAAATCTATGCAAAATCATCCAATCACATCCATGGTCTTGTTCGAAGCCTTGATCAAACATCCATCATCATCATTGGGATATATCATTCTCAATCCTTGTGTTGTTCTTATTATCATCAACACAATGCAACATTATCAATCCATCAATCTTTAGCTTTTTAGCTTGACCAGGGGTAACATTGTGTTTGTCTTTGAAGAATTTTTTGCATGTGTGCTTGCTTGTGTGTGTGCATTATCATTTTATTTTGCATCTACATCGGTCCCTGTAACCTACTTGCCACAACAGTATCATGGTCTTCCATATCATGGTGCTATACAACATAGGGTTTCTTATGACCTTGTCGGTTGTCCCATCAGAGTACTCACCAAGGTCATCTAATGTCTTGTGATGTGTTGGGGCATCCTTTTATGCATGAGACACATTATCACCCTGGTTCCTTATACCTTGGTGCATAATGTCTCATTCCATATCAAATAAGATTGTTCCCATCTAATGCAACATAACACATAACTCCATCTATCGGTTTCCATCTATCCATCCATCCATCTCCATCCTTTAATATCTTTCATCCAATCATTTATTCCCCCATCATCCCTTTTCTCCAACACCCTACATCATGTCTCCTCTATCCAACTATTTTCATCCTTTCAAGAGAACACCCATGTTGTTCAAACCCACTTGCCCTCTTGAGGGGGAATTATCCCTACCATCATTTCCTCCTTGTGTCTCTCGCTTTGACTAGTTGGGGCATCATCATCCCTAATCCAACCATCTTATTCTAATCCAATCAAGTGCTATGTTTTGTCTTTCTTTGAAACAATGCTACTTCACAACACCATCTCAAAGGGGCAAAATGTACACATTTAAAACCAACCACTCACTGCTTCTAGCCCTAATCAGGACATCACTAAACCACTTTCTTCCATAATTAATTGAATAAAAACCCATTTAGAAAGTTAATTATTCAATCCTCTTTCCAACAATGACTAAACAATATTTTATTATTAAATCACTATTCATTAATACCATCTCCTAGCATTAATTAAATAAATTTAATCATTTATTCAATTAATTAGGTCCTTTTTTATAGTCCAAAATTAGATAAATATTCATTTATCTAATATCCTTATCCCCATACAAAATTAAATAAATATTTCTATTTATTCAATTTCTTATTTTCTGCACTTTTGATTAAGTTGACTAATCCACTTAATCAACTTAATCACATGCTTGCACATTCCAAATCTTTCATTAACCCATTCAAACCCCTCACATCCTCTAACATGTACAAAAGCATGGGCTTTTGTACACAATCACATGACCTTCTTCTAAAGGGATGGGAGCATACCTTGCACAACCCTCTAAAAAGGGTCCCTTTTCATTCCTCTCCATCCACTTTATCCAAAACCATCATCCACCCTTGATCTCTCCTTGATCCAAGGACCATCTTTGTCCTCCAATCCTATCATGCCACTTGGTGGCCTCTCATCAATCCAATCCTCCCAACAATCCTCAACCATTGATCTTCCAAATCAACCCTATCCATCCAATCCCCCATCCAAAAATCTATAAATAGCCATCATCCCAAGCCATTTTCAAGTCTACATGTTATGTTGTCAATTTGAGGAGCAATCAACATATCAAGACATCAATGAGCACATCCAATGATCAAGGTTTGCATGTAGTTAGGTTGTTTAACTTCATATGTTGGCATTCATTTAGGTCAATCATGAGGTTGCATTAGTTAATGAGTAGAATAGACTAATATTAGTTTAGTTTATTCTCTTTTATACTCATTTTCTTGTGTACACAAGAACTAAACTTGACTCAGCCAAATCCCTCAAAAGCTAAAACCATAACTTTCTAAGAGATAGTTGTCTAAATTCCACAAGAAGTCATTCCCTTGCGAATAAGACAAGCCCAATAGGCAAACATCTAAGTACTTGCCAAAAGTGTTTGTACTATGGAAATGACTATTAAAACCCATAATTGAATATTGCAACAAAAACTATTGAAGTGGGTAAATTATGGCTCACAAATTGGAATTCCCCTCTATTAGGCCTTTACAATAAAATCCATTACAACCCACAATTGACTTGTGAGATATATAATTGGTATGACTTCATTAGAAAGAAACTTTGCTCTATCCAAATACCTTAAGCACTAAGAACTATCTAAACTCCACAAAAAATCTTTTCTCTACAAAGGGAAGATCCTAGTACTCAAACATCTAAATGCCCAACAAATGAGATTTGCCAAAAATACAACAGATAACTATAAAACTCTACCTCTCTTTACAATACATAGCTTATTTAGACAAACAGGTAAAATATCATTTCACACTAAATTCACCTAAAACAAAGTGCAAACGTTGAAAAGAATAGAAATTCTATGCATCACCAAGTAGAGGAACACTATCATAGTGATGGCCATACAATACTTGTCATAGATTGTAGATTGTAGCAACAATATTAATAGAAGTGCTCTACAAATTTGAGCACAAGGTTGGGCAGGGAAATGCGATTCTCTGTTTGTTGTGTTGATGCAGTAAGCGAGACTATGTTCTCACATTAAGCTCTGCTTACATAGTGGTAATTTGATAACTTCAAGTCATCTAGTTGCTCTGCACACATTCATGGCAAAGATGTCCTACTCATTATTGCCCACCAATTTCTGATTTCTAAATTTGTAAATGGAAGCTTGCATTGGTAGAAAAATATTTACGTTAGTTATGAGTTTAAATTTTCACACTATTTGCAAACAAATATTTTTTCTTGAAAATTAGAAAATAATAAGACTAAATTGTAAATGATAGCCACTCTACAATCAATAAAACAATGTAAAGTGTAGATTCATTCCTTAAAGCTTGGAGCGTATGTACACTATTCCGTACAAATGTTATTTAAGGGGCCGCTCCTTTTAACGGAAATAATTTTATAATAATTTTTAATAGGCCGCTCCAAGGATGAAAAAAAAGCAATCGAACGGCTTGTTTGGTTATGTTTTAACCGTTTGCGGTTTGAAGGATAGCATAAATTGTTGTTTTGATTTATTTGTTGCGTTCATTGCTCTGTTTGTGGTATTCATTGTTTTTCTGTGTTCGCAGTTATCTGTATGTGAACTTGGATTGTCTTAGTGAATTTCTTTGTGCAATTGGACTGTGTTAGTTTTCAATTTTTATTTGCAGTTATCTGTGTGCATTTGGACCGTCTTAGTGAATTTATTGGAATAATTTTTGTGTGCATTTGGAATGTGTTAATGAATTTCTCCAATTTGGACTGTGTGAGTTAATTTTTTTGTGTGCATTTGGAATGTGTTAATGAATTTCTTTGTTTAATTTTCTGGCTCTACATTTTTTATGTGAAGTTTCTGATCTTTTGTACTATTTAGTGTTCTTTGTCATTTTTGGGACCTTCAGACAATTATCCTGCTAAAGTGGAAGGTAGCAAGATTGAGAAGTGCCCTGTTTTTGCAGGGAAATTAGCCAAAAATAATGTTACCTTTCC
Organism: Cunninghamia lanceolata; assembly: GCA_027924645.1. Lineage (NCBI taxonomy): Eukaryota > Viridiplantae > Streptophyta > Pinopsida > Cupressales > Cupressaceae > Cunninghamia > Cunninghamia lanceolata. Next base: position 6,518,149 of record BSBN01000154.1, read on the forward strand.
TGCAAATAGGTCTAATTCTAGGGCTTCATCACAGGTTTCTTCCATTGGTTTCGTATCCAGCCTTGTGCGGGCTACTGCACAGGAGGGAAGAAGGGTGTTTCCAAATGACAGAGTCTGGATTGAATAAGATTTGGTTCAGAAGGTTGCTGGCGTGGCTGTGAAGACTTTGTAAAAGACCTAAGAAGAACCTTAACAAAGAGGTGGCTCCAAGAACAGAATCGACCTTAAAGCTGATTTGTGATCTCAGGTAAGTTTTCCTTGTTTCTGCATTAACACTGGCATTATTTGAATTTTTCCTTTATATTGATAGGAAAATCTACACAAAGGGTTTGGCAATTGACATCTAGAGGTTACTGTCCTCTTTTAGAGTTTTTAAAGGAGACTATGGTGCTTTCACCATATGAAGTAAAGCCCTAGTGATAGCAAGCTCTGGACAAATCTTCATAGATATGTCTAGGTCATAGGAGGAGTATAACAGCGGGATTTTAGAAAACTGGCATCTATTTTTTCTCACCACGTTCCAATGCAACTAGCTTCATATGATGAAGAAAAGCCTTAAATATATTAGGTGTGGTTCTATTTTTTTTTTTAGCACATACTAGAGATGATTTACCATATTGCATATTTGTTCTATCTTTTATATCTTTTCCAAACATACTAGTGATAAACATGTGAAAATATCCATATTTATTTCAATATATCTTTTCCAAACATAATAGTGATAAACAAGTGAAAATATCCATATTCATTCCAATATCTTAGATATAGGTCCATCTCAAATTTTGTAAAATTGTCATCTACTTTATTCTGTAGGTACATTTGAATACAAGCTTTCTAAGCATACCCGCAAATAGCTGTCATATATTATATACAAGACCATTACAAATTTGGAAAACTACTACCAATTTCCTTCTTACCATCTCTGATTGCAACTATATAACTGTAAAAGGTTTGAACAAATGCTAAGAGAATGCTAAAATAATATTATATCCGCAATGTTCTTCTTGACAGTTTGTATTGTTTAGATAGCAATGGATGTAATGATGTCACTACTTGTAAAATTTTCTGTAGGTACATTTGAATGCAAGCTTTCTGGGCATATCCCCCAAATGACTGTCATATATTATATACAAGACCATTACAAATTTGGAAAACTACTACCAATTTCCTTCTTACCATCTCCGATTGCAACTGTAACTGTAAAAGGATATTATATCCACAATGTTCTTCTTGACAGTTTGTATTGTTTAGATAGCAATGGATTTAATGATGTCACTACTTGCATATTTCCATGAAAAGTTGAAGTCCTTGTCATGCAATGAGTGGGTGTCTCTTATAAGGAGATTTTTGTAAGTCAAATACCTATTTTGGTTGATTTTTGTGCTTGGAATTAAAAAATAAGATGATGTAAGTGTTTTTTAGGCTCTCTTAATAAAGTTTCTTGTTAGTTTCCTTACATTGAACCCAAAGATTTCTTCTAATGCTAGATCAAAATTGACTTAGATTTAGATAGACCATTGGGTATTGCTTCATTTGCTTTTGTTCCTGCAAATGGAAGAATGCGGCCACCGCCACTTCCACTCCGGATTTCTTCTGCTTCACAGGGAGCAGCAATGATGCCTAAAGTGAAGGAGCCAAAACTCAAGCCTATCCAGGCTATGTCACCAGGAAGTAAGCTAGCAAGTATTCTGGATTCTGTTTTGGTCTCCAGTTGGATTAAGAGAAAGTCACTGCAGGACGAGTTGAAAGGGTACTCGGACAGTGCAAGCAATTCAACATCCTCTTAGCTCGTTCAATGTTGTCCACCCCTGCCTATATCTAAGGACCAACATGTTGCACGGTCTGATATTAAATGAAAATATGATCATAGGACCACTGTCAACAACCTTTCCACTTCCACCCTTTACCAAACTTTAATCCCTAAGAAGAACAACAAATAAATTTGCATGGTAACACTCTCACCTGTGTAGTCCTTCGGCACACCTGCATATATATCAGACCCCTAAGAATGATTGATGATAGTACTCGGCCTGGGATTTTCTTTATTGGTTACTATGTCATCTACATAAATAACACAATGTTTTTCTTCTTTCAAACTTCCTCCTCTCACCACTTGATAGGCCTGGCATATATCAGTGATTACATCTTAGATGCCTCCTTTATTTAAACTGGTTAATTGAATTTTAATTTGCCTTAGTCAACGCTCCCCTGAATCTCATTCTTGATCCCTTATGAATCTACTACATTATGCCCATTCAGATCTGGAGGAATTCTTGTGTCCCTCAAGGCGATTAGAGGTCCCTTTTAATTGCTTCTGGCAGCAACGTTCATGTTCTATTTATAGACTATAGTTGCCAGAAGTCGCCACCTAAAATTAGGTAGTAACTGCGCCAAATAGTGGATCCTTAAATATTCAATTTGCTGTGATTAAAGTTATTCCTGCCAAGATTAGGAGCTGCCACTGGTTGACGTGTAACAACTGCATCATATTTTATTATTCACAACTTTCTTACTGAGCGCCCAGCTATTAGAGGACAAACCCATGGGTCCCAGCAGTGGGGAATGAAGCGCTCAATCATGAGTTTTGGAAATCAAATGTGGCCCCCAACAATGGTGATTATAAGGAAGGAAGCACTCAATTTTTTTGAATTGTCTTTTATGCAATTCTCAAACATGTGGGGGTCCCACGATGGCCAGTCAGAAAAGGGAGCTTCATAAATGTGTGGTCCCCAATAAGAATAAAGAATGCAAACCAACCGAACTCCATGGTGGACTGTTCACTTGAGGCAGCTCAGATTGAACTACTAAAGCCACAGTTTCACAGTTTTAGAACAACTTGAGAGCCTTGAAGTGTTGAACAGTGTAATGAGAATTATTGGGAACTGACAAACAACTTCAAATGGTGGTGTATGGAATTGGGAACATTGGCAATTGAGTAAGGCCATCTCTGCAATTGTCTTACACTTTTATTGATGTAGAAAGTCATCACTAAATTTTAAGGTTATAGAATCTCTAAGATGCACTTCTATTCAACTCAGTGAGCAGGGGAAGTGGATAGCCGACATGCTAACTCTGTTTGTCAAGATCCTAAGGTTATCAAATCTGTAGGACACCTTTCCATTCAATTGAATGAGTAGTGGAGGTGGACAACCAGTAGACCAACTATTTTTCAAGCTCCTCTATTTGAACAAAATTGTCATCATTTTCCAAAATGATTTGATTGAGGTTAGGTGTGAAATGTATAGTGCGTAGGATTCATTTGGATTTTGCATGCTTATTTGGTGATGTTATTGATTTTTGTTGGTTTGAAAAATGTAAAAGTTTACTAAAAATATAAATAGCTAGTTGAGGGAAGTGTTTTGGATAGTAAATGTACATATCATTTGATATTTTTGCTGTGAAGCTTTTTTATTAACTTTAGGTGTGAAATGACAATGTGCAGGGTTCACTTGGATTGTAGGAAATAAATTTATACTTGGGAAGTTTATTCTAATTAAAAGATATCAATATCTTAGTTGGAAATGCTTTTGAATGGTGGTAAAAACTTAAAGTTCAAAGGAAGACTTAAATTCCTTGTAAACATTGCTGGACGATTATAATTAATAAAAGATGTATTATTTTTTAAGGAGGGATAGAAATATCCCTCCATAAACTCTTTTAAGGATGGCCATGGACATCCTTGAAGAGGTCTCTCGATCTTTTTATGGTTTTTCTAGTTTTTTCTATTCTTAAAGTTAATAAATTGTTATGTTAATCAAATAAATGTTTTAAAAGTAGTTTATGTATTGGTAATTAAACAATTACATAACTATATTTAGTGTGCCTATTGCGTTTATTCATTCACTATTGTTAATGGCATTCACTCTTGTGCATACATTTTAATAGTTTTATTATTTTTAACCTTTGTATGTAATTTAACCTTTTATTATGGAAAAAAAATTGGTCTTTTTAAAATTTTCCTAAAAATAGAAGATTTTGCATCCTCTAAAACTATTTGGTATGTTCATGGTATTCATGATGTTATTGATTTCATTGTTGATTTTATTTTGAAATATATGTTTATTCATCTTATAAATATAAAAGTTTCCTATATATAAATAACAAGTTAAAGAAAGTGTTTTAGATGGTAAACATAACACATTGTTTGATAATTTTAATGTTGAAGTTTTATTGAGACTAGGTGTGAAATGTTTATTAATTAGAATTCATTTAGATTGTGTATGCTATTTAGTGATGTTATTGGTTCTATTGTTGATTTTTTGTTAATCTCAAAAATGTAAAAGTTTACCAAAAATATAAATAGCAAGTTGAGGGAAGTGCTTTTGGATAATAAATTTGATGATTTTCATGAAGTTATATTAAATTTAGGCATGAAACAAATCTACACTTTGGAAGTCTATTTTAATTTTAAAATATATCAATATCTTAGTTGGAAATGCTTTTGTATAGTGGTAAAAACTTAAACATAAACTTTAAAGGAAGACTTAAATTCTTTGTATTTACATTGCTCAACTTGTGTAGGGGCAGAAATATTTCTCCATAAACACTTTAAGTATGACCATGGACATCCTTGAAGAGGTCGCATTCTTTTTATGCTAGTTTTAGTTTTTCTATTTTTGAAGATATTAATCAAATAAATGTTTTAAATGTAGTTTATTTATTTATAATTAAACAATTACATTACTATATTTAATGTGCCTATTGTGTGTATCAATGTACCATTGTTAGTGATACTCACACTTGCGCATGATTGTATGGGTTTTCTTTTAAGGGTACATCAAACTCCTATGATGTGTCTAGTGTGCTTGTTAATTAATCATGGTAGAGTGACATTAACTTTGGTGTGTGATGTTTCTAATGGAATATGTCATATATGGTGTACATAAGGGTTAGTGACATAGTATCATACGAGTGTCATGGCTTTTTTTGTGAAGCATGCATCATGGTTAGTGTGCATCAAACTCTTATATAGTGTTCCTAATGTTGTTATGCATGCAATATGGTTAGTGACATTCACTCTTGTGCATGATGATCATGACTTTCATGTGAAGGGTATAATTGAATATAAATCATTGAGTTGTATGGGTTTTATTTGAAAGCTCTTCAAACTCCTATGGTGTACCTAGTGTGTTTGTTCATGTATTGTAGTTGAGTGGCATTAACTCTCTTATTCACGACCATTATATGGCTTTTGTGTGAAGGGTTTAATGATGAATATGTCACAAAGTTGTATGGGTTTTCTTGGAAAGTTGCATCAAACTCCTATGGTGTGTCGAGTGTGGTTGAGTGACATTGACTCTTATTCATGATGAGTATATGGCTTTTGTGTGAAGGGTCTAATGATAAATATGGCTTTTGTGTGAAGGGGTCTAATGATGAATATGTTTGTATGGGTTTTTTTAAATTTTGCATCAAACTCTTATGGTGTGCCTAGTGTGATTATTAATGCATCATGGTTGAGTGACATTGAATCCTATGCACAATGATTGTATGCCTCTTGAGTGAAGGGTCTAGTAAAATATATGTGATGGAGTTCATGGATCATAATTATTGTATGATTTTTATGTGAAGGGTATAATAATGAATATGTGACATCAAGTGTTGTATGGGTTTTGTTTGAAGGTTAAATCAATCTCTTTCGGCGTGCTTGTTCATGCATCAAACTCTCCTAATGTTCCTAGTGTTCTTGTGTATGCATTATAGTTAGTGACATTTACTCTTGTACGTGATGATCATGACTTCCATCTGAAGGGTATAATGGCATAATGACATATATGTTATTGAGTTGTATGGGTTTTCATCAAAGGTTCTTCAAGCTTCTATGGTGTGCCTAGTGTGCTTGTTCAAGCATTATGGTTGAGTGACATTGACTCCTATTCTTGATGATTGTAAGACTTTTGTGCAAAGAGTCTAATGATGAATATGACTTGTACCCTGTGTGAAAAATTCCAAATCCAACATCATTTCTCCACTCCATATTACCCCCAAGGTAATGGTCAGGCTGAAGCTTCAAACAAAACCATCTTGCGTATTTTGAAGAAAACAATTAATGAAGCTAGCCATGACTGGCACCTTCAAATCAACCTGACCTATGGGCCTACTGCACTAGTATCCGCACACCCACATGAGCCACACCATACTCCCTAGTATTTGGATTTGAAGCCATCTTACCTATTGAGGTCGAGCTCCCATCACTTAGAGTATCCCTACAGAACATAATTACTGATGAGGAGTACCGAGTTGGAAGGCTACACAAGCTGGAACTATTAGATGAGAAATGTCTAGATGCACTCAACCATCTACATGCATACCAAAATTGCTTACGAAGAAGCTACAACAAGAAAATCAAGAACCACAAGTTTGAAGCAGGAGACCTTATCCTCATGGAAAACTAGAAGAATCTGCAGGAACACTCTAAGAAAGGAAAATTTGAACCCAATTGGTTGGGACCTTATGTCATTACCGCCAGCTATGGATCAGGAGCATATCATCTTGCAACACCTGAGGGATAGCCTTTGGATGAGCCCATGAATATTATGCATCTGAAATGGTTCTATGCATAACTCATCGAGTATCCTAAGGCAAAAATACAAAAAAATCAAAAACTAGAAACATCCAAAAAAAAAAAAAAGTCAAGAAAAACCTGAGTGCAATAAAGACGTCCAATGGTGAAAATCACTTTAGTGACGCCTTGGATTGGTACCATGGTGAAAACCTATTTCAGGCGCCATGTGTAGTGGCCGATTCCACCATTTGATAAGCTCTATTCTCCATCATGACACTCCATATTAAACACCTTCCATGGCTTGGAGTTATGAAACATCAATCACCCACCCTGCATCATCCCACCCAAGGCTAGCCTATGGAACAAGGATCCTTGTGTAAGCTTCTCCTATACAGCTGAAAGCTCAAAAAATCCAAAAACATCAAAAAATCCAAAAACATTAGAAAATCCAAAAAATCCAAAAACATAAAAAAATCCAAAAAATCCAAAAACATAAAAAAATCCAAAAAATCCAAAAACATTAGAAAATCCAAAAAATCCAAAAAAATTACAAAATCTAAAAATACAAAAACATTGAAAAATAGAAAAATACAAAAACACTCACATCATCATCGAACACCTCATCTTCAACATCCATCCTGAACCATTCACACATCATCAAGTCATGCCAAAACCACATATTCATCTCACCCACATCTTGAAATTACCTTGATCCTGTGGACACAGGGTATGTGCGCAGTCTGGAATACGAAGGAAGTATCTAGTACTCAGGTACATAAGATACACCCATCCAACCTGTTTGGATGGTCCCTATTCACTGAGCTTGCTAGATCCAACAAATGATACACACTAAGTATACACCTAAAACATCGCACCTCACACAAAAATCATCAATCAACATATCGACTATAATCTAACATGTGGTCTGATTGTTCTTTTGCCCACCTTTCAAATTATCCAACAAAATCCAACTGATTCATGTCCTAGGATATATCGTTCCTACAATGGACATAATCCATCATCCTATCAACAATTATCTTGGCAAGAGCACACAATGGCTTTTCGTTTCTTTTTGTTGGTCTTTTAATTCTTGATTTTTATCTTCTAAATGTAGGAAAGCAACTTTCTTTCAACTAGTATGATGATATGCAACATTGACTAGACAGGTTGCACTATTATCATAGTGGTTCACAAATAACATGCAATTCACTTTTGTTTGTAGGGGTGAAGTAATTACTAAGTACCCTCAATCATTTCGCTCTCCTGCTTGTTTATGTATGCTATGCTTGTGGGTGGATTTCATTATTGCAAGAATAGTATTCATGTCTTGAAGCATGGGTCAGTTCTAGCATGATGTGCCTCATTTGCATATACAGGCATTAACACCTTATATGTACTATGAATACTCATGGCTATGAGTCCCCTTCCCTTTGCTAGGCAAGGTTATACTACCTTGGGCATGCATGAAATCAACCTATTGTTTGTGGTTCTAGTCCATGCAATTGTGGGATATATACTCATCACTTAGGTCATCTCATACCTTTGTGAAATGTATCCTATATTGCTACAATAAATCAAGAAATGCTCTTAGTTAATCCTATGCAACTACTATAGCTAGCTCAATTTATCTTTCAAACACTCATCCAACCATACTATCTGGGCCTAGATTTTTAAATCCCCCCATCTATCTATTCCCCCCCAATCTTCTAACTAACCCCCTTCTCACCTACTCTCAACCCATTCTAACCAATCTAACACATCCATAACCAAAACAAATCCCCTCCCCTCAATGATGTGGTATATCATGACCTAGCAACTACCTTTCCCTCCATCCCATTCCCTTCCCCAAACCTACCCAACCCATAAACCAAACCTACCCTTACCCAACCCATAAACCAGTTCCCCTCCCTGCCTATCCCCCTACCACTAAGCCCCATCACCCAGGGTTGTACAAGAACATCATGTATGTCATGACTTGATCACTTCATAAATCATTACATTAGGCCATTAGTTGCATTATCATAATCACCTAAACCATTGCATTTTCATTTTTCCATTTGCATACATAATATATGTTTATTAAGGTGAGCATATATTTCCATTCCATTACATGTTGCATCCATAATAAATGTTTATTAATATGAACATCTATTTGCACTCCTCATCTACATCATAATCCATAATCAAAACATGCATACATAACATAAGCAAAACATAACATCATCATATAACATGCATAATCCATCATCATCATAAGCGTCACATTCCCAACATCATTCATCCATGAAATAAAATCAACTCATAACATGATAATGAAGACATGAGGGATATAGCCCGCCAAGTACCATCTGCACAAATCAGGATATCATAATAAAGCATCCATCCATAAATCCACAAGGTCATATCAGATATTAGAAACATCAAAAAATCCTTACAATGATTAATATCTGAATTGAATTACTATTAATAAGGGCTTGCCAGCAAGCCCGCTAAGTACCATCAGTCTCATCATTGCTCCTAGCATCACATAATACAACATAAATAAAAACATCCATCACATCATCATCAAAAATAAACCATAACATCATAATATATTATACAACTATGTGGTCGACATGAGGCAGCAATCTCACTAATAAATCATAAGCAAATCATAACATCATACATTATCATCACATAAATCATAACATTATATCATCATCTGCATCATCAGTACATCAATCACATCTCATAAACTCATCATATCATCATAATACACATAAAACCATAAAAACATACATCACATAATGCATCCATAAACATAAACATCATCATGAAACATAGGTGCATACATCAAATCCATAACAAAACATAAATGCATAACCATCATCATCATGGATCATTGGGTATCATCATACATCACCAAAACATAATGTACATCGCTCAAAATAATACAAGTCATGATACAAAAGGCCTCAAAGGGCTTAAAAAAGTACATCAATATACGTTAGCCCTGGGCTGATGATCCCCTGCCTGAATCGGTAGGAGATTCAGGCCATCACTGTTGCTACTATGGTGGTGGTTGTGGTGGCTATTATGGCACTTGTGGTGGGTGACACATTGGCTACTAAACTGATTGAATGGATCTAGACCTGCATGACCCAGACATCCGAGAATCACTTTGCCGGCTATAGCTAGGGATCCGTTGACCCTTTGGAACAACCAAACAATAGGCTGCATGATAATACTCAGCCTGGCCTCTTTGCTCTACCACCTATCCCTGTAGCTATGTAATCTATGTCTGCATCAGTGCTAACATTGGACCCATGCCTATACCTGCTGTAAACCCTTGCAAACTCACCACCTGCCCCTCTACCTATTGGGCCCTCACCTCTGCAGCCTGCTGCTAGGCTCTCTCTGCGTCCCTCTCACCTATCAAGGTGGTTATCTCGGCCTATGCCTATGATAACTACGCTTGTAGTACACCCACCTACCCATTTGCTCCATCTAATAATGCAGCCGCTCCCCACAACTGCACTAACTCTTGCTACTGCCTCTCTAAGGTCTCCTATAAACTAGAGACCTATCCTTGCAAGGTCTATATCTCCTCCTCATCCTCACCTCGGGTGCACCAATGAGAGGAACGCTCTCTTGGAGCTAAACCAACCCCTACCCCTGAGCTGCCTGCCTCTATTTGCCTAGCCCCTATGAATCCCATGGCAGTCTCTACAATATGTTGCTGCACAGACCTATGCCTCACCTCCAACCCAGGTGTCTATTGTGCTGTAGTGGCTACCTGTGCCTACTGTTATGAAGGTACCTATGGAGGGGGCATAAGCTCCTTGTTGGCCCTCTGTCGCTGACGTCCTGATGCCCACTACCGAGGTACTCGCTGACCTGACACATGCCCAACCTATACCTGCTGTGTTGGTACCTGATGCTCCTATAAACCCTACTACCCCACCTATCCCTGTGAGGGCACCTATAATGGCAGTATCATTGCCTGTCTCCCTCTCCCTCTACCTCATCCCTCGTTAGCCTCCACCTGCACAGAGGCTGCTGCTTCCAATACCCCAATCGGATCATCATCCCCTACCTCCACCTCCTCTACCACTATCTCCTCCTCAATAACAACATCCTCATCTACTCCTGCCTCCTCAGTCATGTCTAGCTCCTCGGCTGGATCTATCATACGAGTGGGCCACCACATCTACCACCGTGTGTCATATGTTGGTGTGGTCCTTGCATCTTTCACCGTACTCCTCCAATCCCACATCAATGGCTGTAAAGCCGCAAAGTCTCCTATAGCCACCTAAGGTGGTATGGCCAGTGGCCATCTCACATCTCATGGTGTTTACGTGAATATTGCCATCTACTGAGGAACATCCTGTCGCAAGCCAAACTAGTACATGACTCATGATGGCAAATACACGTTGATGGTGTGGTCACCCCGACCCATCAGATACCACGGCTGAAATGTATACAACATGTGAATATCATCATCTGGCCATGGCTCTACCCTGATATATGGCTGCCAGGTGACTCGAATCAGATCATCCAACACTCGTAGCCAATATTGCACCTACCCTGTGTAGGAGTACTCAGCATCTCGATACAAAAATATAAATGCCTTGAATAGATGGTGATAGTATCCTCCTCTCGGCCTCATGATAGCAATATGCTCCCACACCCACACATGCAACAGTGTAACCCCGGCTGATAATGTTGAATCATAATGGTAAACTACTATATGCATCTCATGATACAACTGTGCCAGCATACAAGGCCCCCAGGCATAGACAGTCTCATCTTGAACCATCCCCTCTATCATCTCTCCCCGTCTAACTGGAAAACCTCTGGCCCGCCGATCTGGCATCACCACACCTCCAATCAATACACACAAGAACAAGGTGAAGTGATCTGCACCCACCGCCAAGGTCACCTCGTAGTTCATCTCTTGTCTATCCACTGATAACTCTGGTCGGCCTGGGGAAAATGATTTGCCTAAGGCCCTTCATCCTCTCCTAACATCATACACCACTTGCTCCTCATGAATAGGTAGCTTGAGGATGCAATAAACATCTTGAAGTGTGATAGTGATCTCTCCTGTCAGTAGGAGAAAAGAGCATGTCTTGGGATGATAATGCTCTAAGAGAGCCATCATCAATGCTCTATGAGCTCGTAACACTGGCATCTCTGATACTATCAAAAGTCCTAACCTTGCGAGTCGACCTCGTGTCGGTCCATCAAAGCCATCAAATAACTGCATCACAGAAGGCACACGTCTCTCCCATGAGCTCACAATGAAAGATATGGTCACCTGCATCCACAAATGCTTGTCAAAAACATCTCTTATTCTAAAATCAAACCCTTCACACCAAATTTTCTTCCATTGGAGGCCAAATTCATTTTGGCACCCTAATAACCCTCTTTTGTGCCAACCTCATAGATGGTGCTACTTGATTCCTATATGGTGACACAATAGAAGATAGCACCACTATGCAGATCTTATGTGTTATTTTAGCCCAAGGCACTGTTTCATCGAATGGCGCCACAATCCCCTTTGGTGCCAACCCACGAGATGGCACCATGTTACCCAGTGGCATTAATTGTCCAAATTGCGCCACACCTCACCATGGCGCCAATCCACTAGATAGCACCATTTCCCCATATTGCATTGATCGAGATGATCATGCCACACATCACCCTATTTGGCACCACTACGCCAAACCCTAACACAATGCAATATTGTGCCAATACAGACGATGGCACCAAAACAACTGTTTTGGCACCAATTCTCCCTGGTTTCCACTAGTTGGATGACACCAATCCGTGACCTTTAGGTGCTAATCGATTCCTCGATGGTGCCAAAACCCTACATATCATTTTCTCAAAATAATAAATGCAAAAAATGACAAAGCTAGGGTTTGAGCCTACCTAGGGGCCAGCCTCTAGTGATCTCCTATATGGTTGAAATCGCTCAGAAATGTGCTCAAATTGTAGGAACATGGGGTTACAGTTCACCATCCTCTTCTTCTCTCCTTCGTCCAAGTGGCTCTATGTGTGCAAATGTGGCACTTTTAGGGCCCATTTTCTACTTATAGTAAGCCATGTCATCCTCCAACACACTATTTCCTTCCTAGGGTGCAGATCACAACCTTTTTTGCCCACTTTTCTTCCTGTCAACCTGTTTTTCCATCCTTTATCCGACTTTCACCTCCGTTTCATCCTTTCAAGAGCTCACCTGATTTTTTTTTAATTTTTTCAACTGACCTCTTGAGGGGGCATCCCTCATTCATTTCATTCCTTCCCGGCAGTTCGGGCATATTTTTTTTGACTTGACACCACTTCCCTACTAGGTCCTAACGCCACGTCGAAGAGGGGCAAATGTAGACACCTAAAATTGTCTTCATCATCAAACTGACTTCCAACATCACTAAACACACCAATTCTCCTTCCAAACAATTAATTAAGTTTTTATTTAATTAATTATCCTCTTTAACATATATTTTTCCTCCTACCTAATTGAATTTAATTAATTCAATAGTCTAATATTACCTAATTAATTAAATAAGTGTAAATATTTATTTGATTAATTTCTCCTTTTCCTAAACTCAATTAATTAGATAAATCATGTTTATCTAATTAATTTAGCCTATTAATCAATCTATCCCTACCTTAGCTAATTAAATATCTATTATTTAATTACCTAGCCTAACTTACATGACCCTAGACCTAGGATTAATTAAATAAAAGCATATTTAATTAATCTTAACCCCTCACTAAGCCATTTCCTAATTTTTTTCAGACATATTAATTAGGCTAATAACCTTGATTAAAATGGTCAAACCCCAATTAACATGCTTCCCCACACATCTCCAATAAAAAAATATTATTTATGCCACATAAAATAATTTTTTATACACATATGCCAACCACCTCATTAAAACCTCTTACACATGTCATAAGCATTTAATCTCACTCTTCCCCAAATAAATTTTTAATTCATTTTACTCTTCCCCATGTGAATTTTTAATTCACATCTAATCCATCTCACCCAACCTCATTAACTCCACCCCTTTCCCAAGATGAATTTAAAATTCATCTTTATTCCTTACCCTCCATTTTCCAAGATTGAATCTAGGCCCTCCACATCACTTTCATCCTCCACCATTGATCTTTCAAATCAATCTCTACCCTTTGATCAAATCCTCTCCCAAAATGCCTATAAATACAACATCCCTTAAGCCATTTCATCATCCAATTCTCTAGTAGTGTTATTATGGTAAAATCTTTCTTGAGCTTGTTTAAGTTGTGAGTTGCATTGAGCTATTTGAGAGCATTTCACAACTATGTTCATTTGGGTAAAACAAGAGTGAGTTTGGGTGCATCACTCTCCACCCTATCTTGGATTGTGGATTCATTGTGAGGTATAATCTTGGTGTTTTATGCATTAGTTTATGTTTTTACCTTCATTTTGGATTTCACTAATCATTATATATATATATATATATATATATATATATATATATATATATATATATATATATATAACTTTTATACTTTATAAACTGGTATATATATATATGTATATATATATATATATATATACTTTATACTTTATACTTTATAAATTGGTGTATATATACACCAGTTTATAAAGTATAAAGTATATATATATAACTTTTATACTTTATAAACTGGTGTATATATATATATATATATACACCAGTTTATAAAGTATAAAAGTTATATATATATACTTTATACTTTATAAACTGGTGTATATGTCTATGTGAATATATATATATATATTCACATTTTTAATAATCTTTATTTCTGTTAAATAAATCTCTGCAAATAAATATACTTTTCTGATATAAAGAGAATAACATAGTAATTTCAAACATAGTTAAGAGAAGCAATTTATTTCTTTATTTAAAAAAAACAAGGACATCATATAATTTTCTTCACAAAAATTTCAAGTGACTTGTTCTTTCTGTAAAAACAACAGTAGCTGAATATCACACACAACAAGCTTACAAACATTTTTTTTGTTCACAAGAATTTGTTCAAAAGGAAGAGACACCTACTAACCCAGAATAAATTTTCTACTTCATTAAAATTTATAGTAACTTATTTTTACCACCATGATGTTGAAATGAACTTTTTTTATTTCCTCTATACCACAACAACTAAATTGTTTAAATATCATTATTTTCAAACCATAGTAGGAAAGAAATAACAAGGCTTTTACATATTTTTTGTGAAACAACTACAAATGTAATGTAATACTATTTTCTCTTTTTTTTTTGAAACAAAACCATTGCAACAACAATTAATGAAATATCAATATTATAAGAGCTTTTTCTAGTAATTCTTCTCCAAGCTAGAAAATTGATTATATTTTAAAGTTTGGAAGGAATCTACTTGAACACTTCCAATCTTTTAAAATAGTTCATACATACAAAGAAGGCAATTTATTAGCAGACTTTTTGGCCAATTTTGCATTTAGCATTAATGATTCCTCTAAAGAATGGGATTCTAACTCCTTTCTATTGATCCTTGGAGTTAGTTATATCTTGGATAAGGACAAACATATTTAACTTGGTTAGCATTTGTTGTAATTCTTTAGTGGCTTTTTTTATCATTAAAAGCTACATTCACCTCTATTTGAGCGGCACATTCTGTGCTGACAAACTAATGTTGTTTAGTGCCTTGAGAATAACTTCATTTGGTGCATAGTACTTTGGTGTATTTCTTGGGTGCAGGGTGGCAGTTCTCACACAATGGTAATCTGACAAGAATGATTTCATTCATTATTTCTGATGTTATTCACCTTTATATTATACTCACAATCTGTTGTAAGTCTTGTTCCTGTTCAGTTCTATCTTTTATTTACAATTTTTTGCTCTCAAGCATTGAACTCTAGTATGGGCTCTGTCCAACAAAACCGTAGAATTCTTTTGCCTATCTAGAATTGGGAATGGCCCTCTCTTGGTTTTCTTAATCTGAACTCTATGTAGAAAGTTTTTAAGATCTATGAGGATTCAGTAGAAAGAGCTATCACTCAGGTTTGTGGATTGGATGTTTTACATTCTCCTGTTTCTATATACCCATCTCAAGAAGTATCACATTTTCTTTCTAATGCTATGGACCTTTTGCAAAGCCATGATAGGGTAAGGAATTTGGGTATTATGTTTGTTCAAAATGATCATTTTTCTGTAGACACTTTCAATGATGCTTTAGAGGATTATGATTTGCATTCGGGTAGCTCTTGTGGGAGGTTTGTTTGATCGCAGGAATCTATTCTGCAGCCCTGAGCTCCACTGCCTCTTCAATGCATTTATGCATGGCCTCTAAAATAACTGTGTTATATCCTTCCAAAATTTCATTCACTGCTACAGGCGAGAACTGGGGAATCAATTGGTAAACATTGCTACAGAAATTTTTAATGCTTTGCATTTCCTACTGAATTATGTTCCTCCTCCTCAGCTAGCAGAAGATGAGGCTCGTGCTCCACAGGTTATTGATGTTGAAGAATTATAGGGGAACTTCTAACATTTGTGTCAGCAGAAAGTTGTAGTTTTGATATCCGTTGATTCTGTTAGCTGTTTATTTTGTATAAATACTATTTTGTCTCAGAACTATTTCTATTAGGTTTTGAGATACAGACTATTATTTTTGGATTGACTCACCCTTTTGAGTCGATTTTGTTTTGTAATTGTCAAAAAAGGGCTACAACTGGAGGTTTTCTTTGCCGATTCTTTCCTACCGGTATGCCTTCTTGAATCTGGCATTTTGTATTTCTTACTATATAATTAATATAATTTTAGTGGTTTTACCACTTTTTCTAAAAAAAAAAATTAATGAAATATCATTTTCTTTCTCTTGTAAAGACATTGAAATACAAAACAACAACCTCCATTAGAAAATACTATAAAGGCATAGATGTGTTTTTTTTTTCTTTCTATTACAACATATCAAAGGATAGCTCACTCTCTCATGAATTTACAACAAGGCCTATTGGCCATGGCTGTCATAAAACCAACTTAACAAAAATCACAAAAAATGCAACTTCCTCCAAAGCTCCAAAACTCTAAAACTCCAAGTTCTAAAACCTGCAACAAACTAAATGATGTGCTCACATGCCCACGGGGATGCTCACCACCCAATCGTAGACTCAAGAAGGGTCACCCTCAAGCTTGGAGGTCACCCAAGCAACCGAGTTCAAACCATAACAATAACAACACACCAAAATCACACTCATACAAGTAAGAACAACCCACCCAAGACTTTCACAATACAAATCCATTTGCATGGATAATAGGGGGTAGGAGAGTGGATTGCTATGGACTCTAGAGGTGCACCAAAATAATACTCAATACTCTTATTTCTCAAAACACAAGGCCTCTAGCCTTAAATTTTCTCAATTAGCACATCTCCTCATGCCTTCACAAATTTTCCATTTCTTCCCAAAACACATCATGGCCATCAATATCACAATAAAATGGTGAGGGTGACCTCGAGGAGGTTCACTCCTCTCCCACCCCAACAAGATAAGCTTTCCAAAAAAGGAGTCTCATACAAACACCCACAAGATTACCCACACAACAAAAACATCAAGAATCACAAATACACAACAAACATCACACTTAGAAAAGTAAAAACAAAGGTAAGACTTATAGCCTTTAAGCTTACCTTTAAAGACCAATAATGTTGAGAGTTGATGGAGAGCTCCTCCAAATCTCCCTCCAAGCCTCTTGTCTTCCAAAAATTTCTCCAAAATTCTCGCCAACTCTCTCCCTAAAACAATAATCAAGAAAACAAGGGAAAAAAAGAACCCTCTCCATCTCTCCAAGATGGAGCTTGATAGGCTTCACACAAGAGCCTTGAAGAATGAGAAGGTGACACATGTCACCTTCTCCTTCCTCCTCACTATCCATATACAAGCTCTATGGGATGTGGAGGTGACACATGTCACACTCCTATCCCACCAAGCCTCACTCTCTCCACATGTACTCTCACACATGTGTGAAAGCAAGGTGCAGAGAAGGAATCCCACAAGGTGGACTCCAAGAGGATAAGGATATGACACT
The DNA here is from genome assembly GCA_027924645.1 of Cunninghamia lanceolata. Taxonomy (NCBI): domain Eukaryota; kingdom Viridiplantae; phylum Streptophyta; class Pinopsida; order Cupressales; family Cupressaceae; genus Cunninghamia; species Cunninghamia lanceolata. The sequence continues at coordinate 6,535,732 of BSBN01000154.1, forward strand.
TGTCATGCTCCTATCCTTCAAAGAAATCCCATTCACTCCAAGATGCTCTCACACATGTGTGAGAGCATTGGAGATGGGTTTCTCACACTTGGGAGTCTTGAAGACTCCCCAAGTCTTCAAGGTAAGGAAACCAAAGTCTTGGGAAGAGGAGTGGGTCATGGTTGAATACTTGACCCATCCACCACTCCTTCCAAATTCAAAAATTCGTCACTTAACTTTAGGGTGAAGTTAGAGTGACCAAATGAAGGTTACCCTAGGGTTTAACATGCTCAAATGGGCCCTAGACCCTAGGGGTATAACATAGGGTCAAAATTAGCTCAAAATAAACACCTTAGGTAGCATAAATCCACATGAAAGGCCATAAAAATAAAAAGCACTAAATTTTACCAAATCAAACATTACATTTCACAACACCTTAATTATATCAAATAAAAGGGGTAGACCTAATCGAAAGGACATCCAAAGCAGACATCATGAAATCATCATGCAACAACACATATGACCTTTGTCCATCTTAGGACTAGGTCAACTAAACACAGATTTCACAAGGGGTTACTGGTATGACCTCCAAATTTTGCATGGGTATGGAAAATTAACCCGCACACTTTTGCAAATGGATCTATAGCACATGTTCATCATAGTCAAAGCAAAAGGAAAGCATACACACACAATATCGCATAATCATAGACATCCTTGATAATACACACGCTAACATACATATGATTCATAATTCACTTGCATTTTTCTAAATATCAAATAAAGATCAAACTGCATAATATCTCATTCATTACTCATCCACTAGCATTTTAATTTCATCAAAATCAAATAATGCATAACATTATAAATTCAAATGAAATCCAACATGTGAACTATAATCATCATCATAACATAGTCTATCTAATCCAATCATAGCATATGAAATAAATCCTAAAGGTTTGCAAAATAGGATCAATAGTCCTAATGTCCATATGTCATCAAAATGTAAATGCGATGTAAGCAAAATATATGAGTGAGAAAAGTAGGCCTCACATCCTCCCCCCTAAGACTAAACTTCCTCCTCGAAGTCATCAAAGAGGTAAGGATAAAGTGTCCTCAATCTAGCTACGTCCTCCCATGTGGCTGAGACTTTGTCATATCTGTCCCACTGAATCATGACCTAGTCCAGCTCTCGACCTTGAAGGGCCAGCATCTGATGAGCCAATGTGCGAATTGGCTCCAAAGCCAGCTGTCCATCTGACTCTACCTATAAGGCACTCCAATCCAAGACATGAGTCACATCAGATATATAGCATCACAAAACAAATACATGGAACACATCGTGGATGTGCGACAGGCTAGGTACCAAGGCTAGATGGTAGGCTATGGGTCTTATTTGCTCTCGTATCTCAAAAGGCCCAACAAACCTTGGTGCAAGCTTAGAGCCCTTTCCATAACGGATTGGACTCTTATGTGGCCACACTCTCAAGAAAACCCTATCACCGACTGAGAAGCTCCAATCCAATCTCTTGGCATCGGCATACTTCTTCTGGTGATCATGTGCCTCCTAAAATCTCTGTGTAATCAAGGTAATATGTTGCTCCATACCCTGCACTAGCTCTGGCCCAATAGCAACCCCGTCCTCTATGCGGTCCCAACTCAATGGAGTCCCGCAAGGTCTGTCGTACAAGGCCTGATAGTGAGGCATACCTAACAAGCTGTGATGCCCATTATTGTAGGCAAACTCAACTAGATACATGTATTCTTTCCATCACGATTGGTGGTCCATCACATACATGTGGAGCATGTCCTCTAACACTTGATTCACCCTCTCTGTCTAGCCATCTGTCTCGAGATGATAGGCTGAACTAAAGTTGAGATGAGTGCCCAATGCCTGCTACAATGCCCTCCAAAAGGTTGATGTGAATATTGAGTCTCTGTTAGATATAATATGGTGAGGAACTCCATGTAGTCTCACAATGTCATCCAAGAAGACCCTCGCCACTGCAGGTGCATTGTACGTCATGTGTACCAGTGAAAAGTGTGCCACCTTGGTCAACTTGTCAATCATTACCATGATGGCATCATGGCGATGAGATGACATAGGTAGACCAACTATAAAATCCTTAGAAATGGTGTTCCATTTCCACTCCGTTATCTCATGAGGGTACAAAAGCCCTGCTGCATGCTGATGCTTGGCCTTGACCCTCTAGCACTCAAGACATTAAGCTACAAAGTCTGCAATATCACGTCTCATACCTGCCCAATGATATAGCTATCTCAAATTGGCATGCATCTTCTTCACCCCAGGATGTGCTACATATGGTGCTTTGTAAGCCTCTGATAAAACTACTATGTGAAGGTCGCCTACACGGGGGACATATATACGCTGTCAATGTCTAAGGAGCCCATCTTCCTCTAGAGAATAACCTGTAAACTTGCCCACAAGGGCCCTCTGTGACTGGATCTCCTGTTGTACCTCAAGAAACCACTCATCCTTTGGCAGATGCTATAATATGCATCCTCTCAAGTCTACACTCAAGGTCAAGGTTAGGATCTCGTGGCACCTCTAACTCAATGCATCGGTAACCACGTTCTCTTTCCCTTTGATGTAGTATACATCAAAGTCATACTCATAAAGGAACTCCATCCAACGCCATTGGTGGGCATTTAGATTCGGCTGTGTGAAGATGTACTGTAGAATATGATGGTCCGAATGTAGCTCGAAATGACATACCAAAAGGAAGTGCCTCCATTGAACAAGAGGGTGGAATATCATTGCGAGCTCCAAGTCATGTGTGGGGTAGTTCAACTCATGGGTCTTGATCTTTCATGACTCATATGTGATCACTCGACCATCCTGCATAAGTACTCCTCCTAATCCTTCTAATGAAGCATCTATGCAAACCATGAAGTTAGCTGCTAGATCAGGTACTGCTAAGATAGGAGCGCTAGTGAGACACTCCTTGAGGAGCCTAAGCACCTATCAAGACTAATGATCCAAGCCTCAGCCTCAGTTCCCTCTGCAGTCCTGACAAAAGTGGTGGATTCAATCTGAGTAAATCGCTGATAGGGTCCCCTTGGTTTCTGTGCCCTCTGATTGGTGCATCCATCTCATCTTGTTGCCCATAGTCAAATGGGCCTCGATGGATCTGCTCTATCCTCACCCCCTCCTCGTGCACCTCACGATGTGGAGGGCTCCTGCTACGAGCTCTATGCATTGATGCACCATCCTCTACTGTAGTGGCTGGTATCTCTACATGTAGCTCGACACGTGGCTCAACATGTGGCTCAACACGCAGCTCAACACGTGACTCATCACATGGATCAACACATGGCTCAACACGTGGCTCAACACGTGGCTTAGTAGCGGCTGGTGGTAATCTCTCTAGAACTGCCTATAGCACCTGAAGAATCTGCGGTCCTATGTCAGGTGCTTGCGGTGCCTGCAGAGCCTATCCCTTCGCTAACAAATCACTACATATCTCAACTCCTCTAGACTCATTGGCACGTGAGTGCCCTCATCTCGATCTAGGAGGCATCCTACATGAACAAGGTATTTACAAATTAATCGAAATTGCGGAATAAATAATATGCCCCAAAAGCCCAGTGTTTAAACTTGGGCTTTGATACCAAATGTCATGGCCACATTTCCCATGTGGTCACAACACACAACACACGTGTCATGTCCACATTTTCCATGTAGTCATGACATGAAACTTCAAAAACTTTTCCCACCTGACTCTAAAAACCCCATCGCATGCAACATGCGCGCTCAGAGACGATTGCATGAAGGTAAAGACCTCAGTCAAAGTCAAGGATGTGCGAAGTCCTTTCACATCCCTTGCGAAGTGATGGTCTACTAAGGGGGTTTATGCAATGTGAGGAGCATCACCAATAGGATTAGTTTTCAAATTGGGTCTAACCTTAATATTCCCAAGTGAAGTGGAGTGACTTTGACATATGTCAAAATCTAACCCTAGGAACTAGAATACAATTAAATTAAATTAAATCCATCTAGAACATGTTAAATCTCTCTATAATTAAAAATGCGATAGAAATGGATCATAATTAAAATAATAAATCAACTATACTATTCTAGAGAAATTCCGGCAGCATAACGCCTCTATAACATACATGTAAAATTAATTCAAAAATAAATTCCTACATGCCATTCAACCAAAATACTTAAATGCTAAAAGCATCCGTTAATTTAATTATTTCCACATTAACATTTTTTGACTCTACCCTTAGAATAAATAAAACAATTACAACCATAGGACATTTAAATAAAAAACCCATTTATTTCATGCACTAGTCAAATGGAATTAAAAGGATAGAAATTTAATAAATTAACATCTAATTAAATTTCCCTATTACAATTAGATAATAATCCCACTAAAAGTCCCATCATTAAAATATTAAATCACTAGATAAAAAGAATAAAAGCCTAGGTTTAAAAAGGATCAAACCCACTAAATCCACTATCTCAAAATTTAATAAACATTACAAAAGAAGGAAAGGTTGAGCTAAAAAGTTAAAAAGCTCCCTTAAATTAAAAAGAGGGGGAAGAAGTGCCACGTTCAAATGGGGAGAGCAAATAATGATTTCTTTTCATTTTCTCTACTCATCTAATTTATTTTCCCACCTCAACTCTAATCACACCTCAACCCTAATCACTTATTTTATTATTTCCTATATTTTCTACAAAAGAACCCTAACCCTATTCTATTTTCTTCTCTTTCCTAAGTTTTCTCTTCTCACATAGCTTTACTCCATTTTGTTTATTCTATTTTTCTTGTAGGTTACCCAAGGCACCCATGGAGGCCACAACATCTGGGAGAATATACAGGGTTAATATATTTCTATATATATATAATGTCACACTAAAATGCTAACTTGTAGGTTATGGAAGAGGAATGGTGGCCGACATAGGACGGATCGCAGACCCAAGAAAAATACACAGGTGAGAGTGAATGGAGGCTGTTGCCAGGTTTTGGAGGTGCTTGAGCACCGTTGGAAAGAAATATAGTGGGGGTGGGGCGGGGCTCTAGCACCCCCCACAAAGGTTAAAACCCCTATGGGGGGGACGGGGTCCCGTACCCCCCTAATCACTGCAACGATGGAAGCGCTATTGCACACAGTCGTTTGACCCCCTTCACTTAGGGTTTCTAACCCTACAAAAGTAAACTAAAATATATTCTCTTTTTTTTTTTTTTCATTCTGTTATTTTTAAATAAACTGTCCACACCAATATCTATGTTTATATATATATATACACACACACACACCAGTTTATAAAATATACAAGTATATATATATATATATTCACATTTTTAATAATCTCCTCTATTCTATTAAATAAATGTCTGCAAATAAATATACTTTTTTGATATAAAGAGAACTGCATAGTAATTTCAAACAGAGTTAAGAGAAGCAATTTATTTCTTTATTTAAAAAAAAACAAGGACATCATATAATTTTCTTCACAAAAATTTCAAGTGACTTGTTCTTTCTGTAAAAACAATAGTAGCTGAATATCACACATAGCAAGCTTATTAACATTTTTTTTTGTTCACAAGAATTTGTTCAAAAGGAAGAGACACCTACTAACCCAGAATAAATTTTCTACTTCATTTAAATTTACAGTAATTTATTTTTACCACCATGATGCTGAAATGAACTTTTTTTTATTTCCTATATACCGCAGCAACTAAATTGTTTACACAACATTATTTTCAAATGATAGTAGGAATGAAATAGCAAGCTTTTACATATTTTCTGTGAAACAACTACAACAGTAATGTAATACTATTTTCTCTTTTCTTTGAAACAAAACCATTGCAACAACAATTAATGAAATATCATTTCCTTTCTCTTGTAAAGACATTGAAATACAAAACAACAACCTCCATTAGAAAATAATATGAAGGCATAGATGTGTTTTTTTTCTTTCTATTACAACATATCAAAGGAGAGCTCACTCTATCATGAATTTACAACAAGGCCTATTGGCCATCGCTGTCATAAAGCCAACTTAACAAAAATCACAAAAATACAACTTCCTCCAAAGCTCCAAAACTCCAAGTTCTCAAACCTGCAACAAACTAAATGAAGTGTTCACATGCCCATGGGGATGCTTGCCACCCAACCATAAACTCAAGAAGAGTCACCCTCAAGCTTGGAGGTCACCCAAGCAATCGAGTTCAAACCACAAAAATAACAACACACCAAAATCACACTCACGCAAGTAAGAACAACCCACCCAAGGCTTGCACAATACAAATCCATTTGCATGGATAATAGGGGGTAGGAGAGTGGACTTCTCTCAACTCTAGAGGTGCACCAAAATAATACTCAATGCTCTTGTTTTTCAAAACACAAGGCCTCTAGCCTTAAACTTTCTCAATTAGCACATCTCCAAGGCACTCATGCCTTCACAAGTTTTCCATTTCTTCCCAAAACACCTCATGGCCATCAATATCACAATAAAATGGTGAGGGTGACCTCGAGGAGGTTCACTCCTCTCCCACCCCAACAAGATGAGCTTTCCAAAAATGGAGAGTCTCATACAAACACCCACAAGATAACCCACACAATAAAAACATCAAGATTCACAAATACACAACAAACATCACACTTAGAAAAGTAAAAACAAAGGGAAGGCTTATAGCCTTGAATCTTACCTTTAAAGCCCAATAACGGTGAGATTTGATGGAGAGCTCCTCCAAATCTCCCTCCAAGCCTCTTACCTTCCAAAAATTTCTCCAAAATTCTTGCTAACTCTCTCCCCAAAACAATAATCAAGAAAACAAGGGAAAAAAAGAACCCTCTCCATCTCTCCAAGATGGAGCTTAATAGGCTTCACACAAGAGCCTTGAGGAATGAGAAGGTGACACATGTCACCTTCTCCTTCCTCCTCACAATCCAATTACAAGCTCTATGGGATGTGGAGGTGACACATGTCACACTCTCATCCCACCAAGCCTCACTCTCTCCACATGTACTCTCACACATGTGTGAGAGCAAGGTGGAGAGAAGGAATCCCACAAGGTGTACTCCAAGAGGATAAGGATATGACACTTGTCATGCTCCTATCCTTCAAATAAAACCCATTCACTCCAAGATGCTCTCACACATGTGTGAGAGCATTGGAGATGGGTTTCTCACACTTGGGAGTCTTGAAGACTCCCCAAGTCTTCAAGGTAAGGAAACCAAAGTCTTGGGAAGAGGAGTGGGTCATGGTTGAATACTTGACCCACTAATCCACTACTCCTTCCAAATTCAAAAATTCGTCACTTCACTTCAAGGTGAAGTTAGAGTGACCAAATGAATGTTACCATAGGGTTTAACATGCTCAAATGAGCCTGAGACCCTAGGGGTATAACCTAGGGTCAAAATTAGCCCAAAATAAACACCTTAGGTAGCATAAATCCACATGAAAAGGCCATAAAAATAAAAAGTACTAAATTGTGCCAAATCAAACATTACATTTCAAAACACCTTAATTAAATCAAATAAAAGGGGTAGACCTAATTGAAAGGACATCAAAAGCAGACATCACGAAATCATCATGCAACAACACATATGACCTTGGTCCCTCTTGGGACTAGGTCAGCTGAACACTTATTTCACAAGGGGTTACTGGTATGACCTCTAAATTTTCCATGGGCATGGAAAATTAACCTACACACTTTCGCAAACAGATTAGTAGCACATGTTCATGATAGCCGAAGTGAAAGGAAAGCATACACACACAATATCGCATAATCACAGACATCCATAATAATACACATGCTAACATAAATATTCTTCATAATTCACTTGCATTTTTCTAAATATCAAATAAAGATCAAACTTCATAATATCCCATTCATTACTCATCCACTAGCATTTTAATTTCATCAAAATCAAATAACGCATAACATTATAAATTCAAATGAAATTCAACATGTGAACTATAATTATCATCATAACATAGTCTATCTAATCCAATCATAGCATATGAAATAAATTCTGAAAGTCTGCAAAACAAGATCAATAGTTGCAATGTCCATATGTCATCAAAATGTAAATGCGATGTAAGAAAAACATAGGAGTGAGATAAGTAGGCCTCACAACCTTGAAATCATTCTCCAAGGTCGGCAACACATCTTAACCTAGAAAATTAAAATTAGGTCTAGACCTAAACATTCTTGTGGAGGAAAGGAATGAATGTGGACCACACTACATCTTAGCATGGACTTAAATCCACTCTTACACATTATTCCACTCTTCCATAATCAACGAAGCACAACCGTAATTACTGTAAACAACCAAGTCGGCCAAACTTGTGTTAACACTATGAAATTTTAAGTGCATGCTTCCTTAAAACCAAGAGATGACATGCAGACTACACACCAAGCTTGAACATGATCTAGAAACATCCACAATCACCTGAAACCCAACAAAAAACTTTGCAACATCTTTCACTTGAAGAAAGTTCACATTGGAACACTTAGATTACTCTGTCATCAACTGCAACTCAAGAAATGAAATTGCGGAGTACGAAACCATGAACAACTTTAATTGAAGAAAGATATAGACCTTATAAGCATAAATCCAAAATTGCAAAGCCAAAAACAAATCTATGAAGAAATGCAGAGCAAAACACTTTCTCACAGACACCTCTGCACAATTTAGAAACACAATCCACACACTAGTGAACACAACTTTCTTTGTACAATGAACCGGAGCACAAAATTTGGAATATAACATCTTTGAACACCTTTGAACAACATATTCAAACCACAAAAGTAGATCTTCAATAAGGAAGAAATGCGGAGCAAAACCAGAACATTGCTTTGTAAGTCAAAACACATCTTCAACACATTGTTTCCTTTATTAATCCAATTTTCTCAAAAGCACTTGGAAACCAACCACCAGAAGCATATTCCTAACATCCTCAACACCTCTACAAAGCAACCAAAACACCTTTAGTAAGGCAACTTAATCAAATAGCTCATATCATTGCAACATCCTTATCTCTGCTCAACCTTAGCTCTGATCTCTGCTCAACACAAACTACTCAGCTCTTGCATAATTTCTTAACTCATACTTTTGACATAGTTGACCTTAATGACGACACAAGCTTGTTGACATCAATGACAACATCGATTGCACATACTTGCAACACTCTTGTGCATGATGACTTTATGGATTTTACATGAAGGGTCTAATAACACATATCATTATGTTAAATGGGCATTGTTTGAAGCTTCTAATGGCATATGATGGTATTGAGTTGTATAGGTTTTATTTTAAGGTTGCACCAAACTCATATGGTGTGCCAAGAATGCTTGTTCTTGCATTAGTTGAGTGATATAGACTATTAAGCATTTTTTTGAAGGTTGCATGTCAATTATATGACTTTCATGAAGGCTTTATTGAAATATGTCATTGTCTTTTATGGTTTTTGTTTCAAGGTGCTTGTTCATGCACATGCATCATGATTGAGTGACATTGACACTTGTACATGATGATTGTATAACTTTTGCATGAAGGATCTAATGACATATATTCCATTAAGTTTTATGGGCATTATTTGAATTAAGTTTTATGGGCATTGTTTGAAGGTTCTAATGACATGATGGCATTGAGTTGTATGGGTTTTGTATTGAGGTTACACAAAACTCATATAGTATGCCTAGTGTGATTGTTCATGCATTATGGTTGAGTGACATTGACTCTTGTGCATGATGATTATAAGACTTTTGCATGAAGGGTTGAATGAAATTTGTTATTGAGTTGTATGGGTTGTGGTTAAAGGTTCTAATGACATTTATAGTCTAATGATAAATGTCATTAAATTGAATGGATTTTGTTTTAAGGTTGCATTGAACTCCTATATTGTGCACAATGCACTTGTTCATGAACCATGTTTGAGTGACATTATTTATTGTGCATGATAATTGTATGGATTTTGTGTGAAGGTCTAAAGAAATATATGTCATTGAGCTCTATTTGTTTTTTTGGAGCTTCTAATGGCATATATTGACTTGTATGGGTTTTTTTTAAGGTTCCATCAAACTATTATGGTGTGTCTAGTATGCTCATTCACGCATCATGGTTGCATGAAATTAACTCTTATGCATGATGATTGTACAAGTTTTGCATAAATAATTTAATGAAACATATGTCATTGAGTTGTATGGGCTTTGTTTGAAGGTTATAATGCCATTGATTTTTATGGGTTTTTTTGAAGGTTGCATCACACACCTATGTTGCACGCCGAGTGTACTTGTTCATGCACCATGGTTAATTGACATTGGCTTTTACATGAGGGTCTAATGAAATTTATCTTTGACCTCTATGTGTGCTTTGCTTGAAGGTTCTAATAGAATACATGTTATTAAGTTATATGGGTTTTGTTTTAAGGTTACATCAAACTGCTATGGTGTGCTTGGTGTGCTTAATCATGCATCTTGCTTGAGTGAAATTGACTCTTGTGCATGATGATTGTATGCCTTTTGTGTGAAGGGTCTAATGAAATATATGATCGAGTTTATAGATCATGATGATTGTATGGATTTTGCATGGTTGTATAGAGTTTCTTTAAAGGTTGCACTAAACTCCTATGGTGTACCTAGTCTACTTGTTCATGCATCATGGTTGCATGTCATTCTCTTGTGCATGATGACTATAAGGCATTTGCATGAAGGATCTAATGCAATATATGTTGTTGAGTTCTATGGGGCATCCTTTCAAGGTTCTATTGAGTTGTATTTGGTTTGTTTTAAGGTTGTACCAAACAACTATGGTGTGCCTCATGTTCTTGTTCATGCATCATAGGTGAGTGATATTGACCCTTCTATATGATGATTGTATGGATTTTGCTTGAAGCCTCTAATGAACTGTATCATTGAGATGTATGTACTTTGTTTGAAAGTGCTTGTTCATGCATCATGGTTGTATTTCTTTTTTGTGAATGCTTGAATGAAATATATATATCATTGAGTTGTATGGGATTTGTTTGAAGGTGCTTGCTCATGGTACACATCATGGTTGAGTGACATTGACTCATGTGCATGATAATTTTATTACTTTTTTTATGAAGGGTGTAATAATGTTAAATCTATGGCCAATTTTTGAATATTCTAATAGCATGTGATGACATTGAGTTGTATGGGTTTTGTCTTAAGTTTGCACCAAACTCCTATGGTTTGCTTAGTGTGCTCGTTCATGCATCATGGTTGAGAGACACTAACTCTTGTGCAAGGTGACTGTACAAATTTTGTGTAGGGTCTATTAAGTATATGTAATTGAGTTGTATGGGCTTTGTCTGAAGGTTCTAATGGCATATATATATGCTCTAATTTCAAATATGTCATTTATTTGTATGGGTTTTGTTTTAAGGTTGCATCAAACTCCTATGGTGTGCTTAGTGTGCTTGTTCATGCATTATGGTTGAGTGACACTAACTCTTGTGCAAGGTGAATGTACAAATTTTGTGCAGGGTGTATTAAGTATATGTCATTGAGTTGTATGGGCTTTGTTTGAAGGTTCTAATGGCATATATATATGCTCCAATGTCAAATATGTCATTTATTTGTATGGGTTTTGTTTTAAGGTTGCATCAAACTCCTATGAAATGCCTAGTGGGCTTGTTCATAAATCATGTTAGAGTGATATTATCTCTTGTCAGGGTAAACTTTAAGAGCTGGCCCCTAGAAAATTCTATAGAAATCCTAGAACGAATCCCTTATGTTGTGATATAATTGACTTGGTGATTTGTTCCAAAAAATGAACTAAAGTCATAGAGAGGGTGGTTATTTTATGTTTAATATCATTTTAAAAATAAATTCTTGGTGATTTTGAAGCCCAAAATTCATTCTTGTTTTAATCAGATTGGCAAATGAGGACCTAATTTTTTCATAAAATATTAATTTAGTTGGCAAAATAAGGCTAAATTTTTCCTTTTTTAAAAAATTGAGGTGGCAAATATAGGTCAGATTTCTGATAATTTTTTAATTGAGGTGGTGAATTAACACCTAATGTAATATAAATTTTTAATCATAGTGGCGAATTAAAATCTAATGTAATATAAATTTTTAATTCTGGTTTTGTACTTTTTGTTTCTAGTTAATACTGATTTGAAAGTTTTTTAAATAAAAAGGTGCAGAGCACCTATACTATATTAATATCAAAAGTCATCAAAAATTACATTGAAGGGCTCCACAAAGCCAGAAAGGGCACTGGACCACCATGAAAGCATATAGGGATATGCTTTTACAATCAGCTAATCAAAGCCAGAAAGGGCACTTAGGCACTATGGCCCCCATGAAAGCATACAGGGATAAGCTTTTACAATCAGGTAATAAAAACAAAAAACATCATACGCTTAATGCCAACCAAAGGTAGTACTAAAATTGAGAGAACACATCCAAAATACCACACCACATCAAGACACTCACACCCTTACTTAGGGTCTTAAGAATCCATAGTGTCATCAACATGAGGCAAAATGAATAGGAGGAAATAACATATATAATTCCCAGGCTAAGGAGTAGCATCTGGTGAATGCATTCACAGGAAGTAAATGGAATTAAATATCTTTTTTATACGAACATCAAATCTCAGTGGTAACTAGAATTTGTGCATTTCCAGCACTAAATTTAAAGCACTCCCGCAGCCAAAATGAAGCCTCTTTTGTTGAGTGTTATAAATGCATGCCATAGTAGGAGAACTTTGAAGGAGTTGGATGGAAAATAAACCACCCAAAGGAGCCTCGCCTTCATACATGTAGTTTTCCATCGCCAACTAGAGTTTTTCTACAGTGACAAGATATTGATGAATGGAAGAGAAGGCTAGAGTTTCCACAAACTTTGTGTCCTACACTAGATCCATCATGTTGGAGAGAAACATGGAAACAAGATCTGAGTAGAGAAGCACCCACAATAATTCTTGTAGCAAACCTTCCCTAACCACACAACGTATTACAAATTCAACCATAACACAATCAAAGTCGAAAACCTTCTGCAATTTGGTGGAGTCATAGGCCCCTAATTCCATGGGTTCCCATTTCTAGGGATGGATATAAATATGATAATTCTTTATAACATTCTTCATGGTTATGCAGAGAGAGTAGTGCAAATATAAGGTTGGGGAATAAAGTAACAGGTGGAAGTTGTAATTGAAAACCCAACAACCAATGATATTTGAAGAGAATGTTTCCATTAATACACACAAGTAGTATTGGATCTAATGCACAATTGATGACATGAAATAAGATATCAAAGATTGTAAACATAAATGTGAATTTACTCCCAAAACAATCACGAGCAAAGATGACATTGTGTGAGTATATATTGCATCACATAATCAATATTTCGAATTAATTCCACACATGTGAACTATCATCTATGATATTGTAATCTCTAACATTTGCATTTAACTCTGCACATGCAAACTATCTGTTCGAATGGTTTTTGAGATGCATACAAATAATATCTGGACATCTGTAATATTATGTCAAATCCAGAAGGCCATCCTTTCAGTCAAACTATTACATAGATGGGATTACTTTATTCTTATTCGCTTTCTTCAATTTAAATAAAACATTCATTTAATTTAGCTTTAAATTACATAAATGAAGATGTATCTAATCACATGCTTGACCAACAATTATATTCTTCCTTTGCATGTTCATTTTGTGGAAATCTTATTGAGCTCTTCAAATCCTGTCCTACGAGATCATGAAGCCTCTCTTCTTCTTGTGTTCTAGTCATAGAGAGATGGCTTCCCGTGGACCAGTGTCACAAAGTAGGTTAAAAATTATCTTCAATTTACCTTCAAAAGAGGTAAAAGAGACCAGAAAGGAAGTCATTGTCATTGACTACCTAGAACTTGATATCAAGAGTTGTGTCAATATTGAGGTAGCGTCTTATCTCCTGTCAAATGTCCTACGGGTTACACAATCCATGACATCAATGGTATTGGTGGGAGAAATATTTATTTGATCACAGTCCAGAGTAAGGTTGCATGTAGTGGAAATAATGGACTGGAACTTCCCTCAAGATACTTTACCAGTTGTTGGAGATGAGTTCAGAGGCATCATTTCTATTAGAGCAGTCTGGGAGCTGGAGAATAGAATGATGAGGCTTGTAGAGAATCTTCAAACACTTTGGGAAGTCATACTCACCGATAATTTGGGAATTGTCATTGTGAGTGTTATGGGTGTTCTAGATGAAATGAGAACTTCTTCCATTAGTTCTCATCCCTTTGTAGACAAAGTTTATTTTGAGTGCACCCATCAGGTGGCACTATTTCTTCTAGGTTTAGCCCACAATACCAACTACAACAGAGCTTAGAGGAAGGTTACTAAGTTTTTAGTAATTAGTATAAAATTTTGTAAATATTATAGTAAATACTATAGTTTTTTGTAAACCGTTTAGTAGTTTTAAGATCTTTACTTCAGAAGACAAGGAACTTTAAGTTCAATTGTTCAAGTCTTAAACACATGTAATATTTTTGTGAAGCTCGAATATATATAGACAAATCTAATACAAGTTATTTTATTATAGTTATTTCTATTTGCCCCTTTGAAAGAATGATTGCATTTGAATTATAGTTATTTTAATATAGTCCCACCAATTGACATGTCACCTTAGCTACCTAATGGTATTGCACAACTATGCCAACTTATCATTGGATTTACTTTAAATAGACATATGGTTCAAGAGGAATTTATTAAATTTTAACTCGGTTAAAACTTAAAGTGCAATTTCCCTATTGGCTTTCGCTCCTAGAAATTTGATGGATAATGTGCCAACTATATAACCTAGATCTAGGGCATGCCAACCTTTTGACCTATCAGGCAATGGTGTTGCAACCTACCCTAACCAACACCCATCTTTACTTTCACACCCATATGTTGTTGATGTGGTTAAATGGTTTGATTCGATGGGGTGGGATCAATACAATGTCTGAATGAGATGGCATGGAAGATCTTATCGAAATTACCAAAAAATAATGTAAACACCTAAATAAATGCATGCACGCTCATAAAACCAACCAATGGCATTGTGGGCCATGGCATGCCCTGATGAGGTTAAACATTTGAAAAGATGAGAATTAAATGACATGCAATATCTTCACACAACAATCTATGATGCATAATTACCCAAAAAGAATATAATTTTGCACATAAAATTAAATGCATAAGACTACAGAAAAGGACAGTGTTGACGCAAGCCCCAAGAATTGAGCTATTGATCAATCATTTGATTGCCTACCCTCACCGACTTACATTTTTACTACTAGCAACACATGTCGTTGATGAGTTTAAATACTTTGATCCAACAGGGTGAGATGAATATTAAAAGGGAATTAATTGAGATGTAAGATCTTCTCACAATAATTAAATATTTTCTTAGAGTAATTACAAAAAATGTAATTCTCGAGAAAATGACGGTACGGTGGGGCAGGTGGCCACTCCAACTGAGCATTGATGATGTTAAATAATTTCATCTAATGGGGTAAAAGATGTGAATTAAATGATATCTAAGATATTATCAAAATGTAATCACATGTGAGTAATAAATGTATATAACGTATCAGAATTACAAATTTACTTTCAATTTGCATTCTAATTAAAAATTACTTACAAGACATTAATTGAATAGCATTACATGTAGACAAGTGGAAATTTTTAATGAGCCCATGATATATACTTCAACTTGCCTAATTTGACACTCTAGTGAGCCTCCATTAATACTCAACACAAATAAATGCATAAGCCCATTTAATTTTATGTTTATCTTGTAGCTTCTTGCAAAACACATTAATTTTACCATTACAATTTATAGTTTGTAGCACACATGTAAGAAGAGACATTAAAAACAAGTTTGAAAGATAAGGTATTCCTATAGCAGTCAGAATAGGAAACAGTTGTAAGGAGTTATGGTGTTTATCATAGAAGCTATGTGGAGAAGGTAATTCAACTTTTAGTCATGTTTGAATTTTTTCATTAAATAGTCAAGTTCAATAGTTGTTTTTAACAAAAGTCCAAAATGTCTTTTTATTTATAATAGTTTTTTTGCACTACATTTCTAGGCTACGCAAAATGTTATCTATTTCTAGTGATGGGAATGAAGAATTACAATCCTTTCTGCACAATGATATAGTATGTCGAGACTTAGCAATTTTAGCTTTGGCCAATGAGCCATACTACTACAAATGGTCAGTTGAGATCGACTGATTAGACCATAGACGAGACAAACTTAGAATTGAAACTAATGTGTGGATGTGGTGGTGTAACGTGAGTGACAATGACAGTCAGAAAGAGTTGATAAATTTGATCCTCCTTTTTTGGCCTCATTGTTACCCTTATCTGATGTTGTCTTGTACATATACTTCAAAATTCAATGGGATACTAATCACTGACATTGTGAGTTATATGTTTTTCAATATGTCATAGAAAGGTTCCCCATCAATTGACTCGTTTTGGATTACACTAAAGAATTAGTAAGACATCACATAATTCATACTCATAGACGAGAAAGATTTTGGAGGACAAGGGAAAGGATGAACTATTCTTGAAGGTCCAAGGATGTTTTCAAATTTTTTCTCTAGCTTGTTTTGAAGGCCAAGGATAACTATTCTAGGTTTCAAAGCTACCTGCAAGTGTAGCTTGTAACTTGTTACTATTTTTTTGTGACAAATGTAAATAACGAGTTTCGGGTTTGCTAGCATTTATCCTCAAAAGCAATATGGTTTTGTGACTTAAAATTATTCAACAATTTTGAGAAAGTGAGACAAATGTAAATACTAAATGCCCATTTCATTTTTAGTTATTGTTTTATTTAAAATCACAAATACATTTCAAGCTTTATAAATACTAAAATTAAATCTATTCTAAGATTATCTTAAATATATGTGTAATATATATATGTGAAATGTATAGACTACAATACAAAGATAACTACTACAAATTTGACTTCAGTCTTAATAATAATAACCTTCTCAAAATTCCTTGTCTACAACAAAAACTTGACTTCAAAACTTGGGTCTAATGACAAATTCAATTAGTTGGTGAGGTAATGGATGAGACTTTCCTTCAAGGTGGTGATAACCCCTGTCTTCTATGTATCTTGCCATGCTATGGATAATCTTCCCTATATCTACATTTGGTTGGGTTTCTTTCTAGCTTGGCATAGGTGTCCAAATGATTAAAGGGTACCACTTCAACCCAATCCACCAGATACCCTTCTCCTTCATACCCCTTATATATTGTTTTACCCTTGTAATATCTAGCTGAAAATTTAGACAACCTAAAGGCTCTTTTCTTTCCAATCTGGGTGTGAGCTCATCTCATTGATTCTTACAATGGTCTCTACTATTTGTGATATGTAGTAACATTCCTACAGCTACCTCAATCACTTTATCCTTGGTGTCCTACATCATGTCCATGGTTTTTTATTAGTTGTAAATCTATATAGATTATGAAACACTTCTCTCACCAGAGTATGTTCCCCTCTTATCATAATTTTTGCATCTCTCTCCATGTTTTCATACCTCTTCTTCTCCAATCCTCTTTCTATTTGTCCTTGGACAAAAAAACAAAATGCTCTCAACTGAACATCTCCCATGTGCGGATTGGGATTCTAGTCTTTATCATCAGATTAAATAAAGTTATGCAAATATAACTCACATAACAGATTCTTTTCTATTTCAACTTCACTTCCTAAATAAGATTCACAAAATGCTATAGGTGTGTCCAGGTTTTCTAATGATCCTTCAATCACCATTTTTATCTGTAGCTTGTGAAACTACATGAACTCTTGTAGGGGGCCTACACTATAACATTTTACTTGCAAGCATTGAAATTAACTAAGTTATGTCCCTCAAAACCCTATTTTCCTCATTCAACTTTTCATTTTTTATTTTTTTCCTTTGTCAATTGCTACAATTTCTCCTTTTGATTGGTATATGTAATGAACCAATTTTCTCTCATGTAACTCCTTTACAAGATGTGTTTCTTTATCCTTTACCTGCATTACAATAACTTCTAATTATGTAACTTTGTTTTTAAGTGCCCTTATCTCATCTTCTTGTTTTCTGATCAACTCGCTGGCCTCCTCTAACTCTATCAGTCCTATAGCTGACACATTGATCCCTACTACAGGTCCATCCTATTCAATATCTTCAACAACTAGATCAACAAGTTCTTCTCCTTGTTCTACCATAATTGCCCTTCCTACATGTATCACTGATTTAGGTTCTCCTAGAATAGAGCCTTCTACTATAGGCATTTTCACTATTGGATTCTACATCACAAAATATTTAGCTACAAGTATTCTTTTCTTTCATTTAGTGCTCCATGACACTATTTCCTCCAAAATCTCCACCTCTGAATCAGATTGATCTTGTTTCTCCATTTACTAGCCATGGCTGCTAAATTCTTAAGTCTTGTAGATGACCTTATATTCAATTTTGGAGTAGGGTGTTTTACATGTTATTCATCTCCATGTTCAGATTATTCTTTCCAAATATTTTGTCTCATTCAATTTCTAGTATATCCTATTGTAGCTATAGAGGGCCTTGCTTTATCTCCTAGAGCAATGCCTATAGGAGGTATATTACTTGTTTCATTAAGTGCATCATGGAGTACAGAAGTTGTGGCATCCCACATTCATAAGGCCAAGCAAAGAAATAAGGAGTTAAAGGGGCACATTTCCTAGCTCCACTCATTTGTTAAGGGTTTGGTTGCCCCTGGTGTACAAATAATAGAGGTACCAGCTGCATTGATGCAGGCTTGGTTCACTAAATTTTTGGAGAGTGGAGAGGAAGTGATCCGGATAGATTTTTCCAATTGGCATACCCTGGCCCATATTCGGACCAAGACATATCAATTGAAGAAGGAATGTGCTATGAGGCTTGACCAAAATGATCAAGACCTCAATAAACTAATAAATGCTAGAAAGCTGAAGGATAAGGTGTTGCTCAAGCACCACATTTTGACCTTGCAAACAATGCATAAGATATTCATGTGGATAAAGGATTTGAAATTTGAAGTAGATATCCTTAAAGGATGTAGACTTAAAGAAACATACATAAGCACAAAAGTGCATGACCTGTTGACGGATGAAGTGGAGATTCTTGAGGAGCTGTTGGAAAATCAGGTGAGCGAAAAGGAAATGTATGATGAGCAAGTCTCCATAGAGACATTCAAGGCTCACTTTGATCCAATTTTGAGGGACCCTATTCAAAATTTTTCAGAGAAGGCAATAGATGAAGTGATAAAATTGTTCATGAAGGTAAAGACAAATAAACATAAGTTGGAGAGTAGGACAAATAAATGGGTATGCATAAGTGATCAACTGCAGGTGTAGGAGTATGCCAAACTTAAAGCACATCAATTTGACAAGACAAAAATGGATGTAGATATAAAATCTTATGATATCTATGCAAGGTTGGAATTGGGAGGAATTCTAGTTGGTGAAGATTCATCTGAGGCAGAGGAATAGGTTATCCATAAAGATGCAGATGTAAAGATACCAAGGTATATTCCATTTTTTCCTAGTTGTACTCCACCAATGATTCCCAATCAGCAATCACATGCTACATTTTTTAACCATTAATGCATTGTAACCGATCTTAGGTCCTTTTTCTATAAAAGGGCCTAGATCATCTTGTATTAGAGAGATTGAATTGATGAACTTTTTGAGCATTGAGCTTGTTAATTGTACATCTATGTGGCTTTCTCATGTTTCTTTCTCACAATTAGTGTAAATGTGTATATTCCTTGCATATATAATGAAAATGAAATCCAGATTACTATTACATTATAAATCTTGAGTAATCTTCCATTATTCTTAGTCTATAATGGTGAATTGTTGCATTCTTTTGAAGTGTATTTGCTTGGTTACTTGCTACTAATCGCTTTCCTTGAAGATTTGCATCTCTCTTATGTAGCTATGAATGTTTCTGGTGAAGTATGAGTAGATTTACTTTGTTTCATGATTATATCAGGATATACATGTGGATCATTGCTAAAATTCAATTAGTTTAGGATCTTACTTCTTTAACTCAATCTTTAACTCTTCATTTTGCAACATATAGTGAATAAATACAAATAACAATTTGACATATCTAGAGAAAATATGGTTGGATGAATGCAAATAATGATAAATTATATCTAACTGACCATAAATATCAATGAAGTGCATGTTTTAAAGAACACCTTTAGGTAAATTCATGGTATATATGAAAAGATTAGTTCAAACAAAGAATATAGTTTTAGATGAACTAATTAGGATAATTTTAGAAGAACTAATCAAGTTGAGATAGTTTTAGAAGAATTGATCAAAGTGTGGAGCAGGAAAAACCAGGTTAACAAGATCAAGCATTACAACAAAACCCAATCCTACCTCCTTCAATAAATCTATCTAAATGACACAAAATGAAAGCAAATCAAAGAACAATGTCACCTAGATTGTGTTGATTCCTTGGTTGAATGTGGATTGCTTGTCAATAGTGAACAACCATAGTTGCCAAATTTGCCATGATGATATATGATATGCTCAAAGTGATTAATGGATGCTCAATGGATGTGATATGCATAAGACAATAATCTAGATGCTAAGGATAGTGGGTGATTGGAATGAAATGAGAGGGTGTATATTAGAAAATTGGAAGAATAAATATAAATTAAATAAATAAATTTATTTAATTTATATGTATGATGAGATAAATAAATAAAATATTAATTTTATTCATTTAAAGAGGTGAAATTAAATAAATTTAGAAAATGTATTTAATTTTAGAAGAATAATGGGATAATTACATAATTAAAGATTATTTAATTATAGATAGAAAATAAAAGAATAAAGATAATGCAAATAGATGAAATTAATTAAATAAATATAATTTATATGATTAATGATAGAAGTGGATGGTTTAGAAGAAAATGGATAATTGATATAAGTGTGCTAGACAAAATCGACATATGTAGTGGTGAATAATGCGACAAATCGATAAATGGTATGAAGGGTCAATTTTGGGTGTCTACACAAAGTTATGTTCAAATTATGATTATATGTTTAAATATGAACTAGATACTATAGGATCTGATGCAATTGTCAAGAATATATGTAGATTAGGTGCAATATACAAGACATTTGTGGAATTTGGCTGAATCTAAGAAAGAATACAACTGTAAGGTGTAAGTCCCCCAAAATGGTACAACATATCACAACAACCCTTGAGTGACTATCAGAAGGTCAAGACCTGACTAATAGAGACTTGGGACATCAAATCTTCATGGATCTTGAAGTCTTTCAAGATGAGTAAAGGTTTGTGACATAAACTTTTATTCGTGTGTATGTGACTAATAACCACATCAATGTTACAACTTTTCAAAGTGACCCAAAATAAATATTTAATGTGGCTAAACACATCTCCTAGATGCCTCACAAATAAATTTTTTTTCATTAATTAAATATTTCATTTTTATGCAAGGTGTACAACACACCTTTTCCTAACATTCTCTCACTTGTTGTATACATTGCATAAGGGTCAATCAATGAAATACATCATCATAGCCATACATGAAACCACATGAATCTCCAACATGCTCTCTTGCCCCATCAAGATACTTGCAATAAAACCAAGGTGACCATCATCTCAAGCAAGAATTCCTCTCATCCTCCAACATGCCAAGGTGAAGATGCACCAAATCAAAAGAACACAAGAATCAAATCCAAGTGACAACAAAGGCTCCAAATTGTTCTGAAGGTAAAAAACCCACATGATTGGAAATAACACCCACAACATATGCTAATACATCCAACCATCCATACCTCACAAGTATCAACAACATCAGTAAATTTATGCCAACAATATGTCCAACCCATATACCACAATCACAAGCTCCTTGTATTAAAACCTGTTAATGAAGAACATACAGATCTAGGAACTCCCATTACACAAGTAATTTCAAATTTGAAAATAGATCAAGGAATAATAAGTCTACCAATCAACACACAAATCAAGGGATGAATAATAATCAAAACTAGGTAGTGCCAAGAAAAATCACAATTAACCACACATGCAACATAAAATACTACATACTCCCTCACAACATGCCACCATAACTCTCCCAAATCATATAACATGAACCTTTAGGAAGTAGCCATAGAAAAAAGAGAGAAAACTTGTAAATCATATCATTTCCTTCTACCAACACCTCAAAGTGCTAAGCTATGTCAAGTATGATCTTTACAACCCCAAATGAAAATCCTTAACAACACCCAACCATTCAATCTCATAGATCAAATCAACATATGTATCATGTAATAACAACATGGATGTAAGCCTGTCAAACCAAGGAAGATCAAACTCATAACCATTCCTAAAAACTAGGAAGGAATAATCCCAATCACATCTCCTATATCCTCATAAATGTCATCATAAATCAACTCATATGCACAAGGAGACAACCATGCCAACACCCCTCAAATGAACCCTCCAGAACTAATAACCAAAGATCAAGATCCATATCCATGATAAGATAAAGCATAAGATAAAATGCATCTAAATGATGGGAAATATCTCTAAGAAGCTAATCTGTTGATTATACCAAGAGTAGGGAATGAGAATTTTTCTCTAGGATACACTAAGCCATAATGACTCTCTCCAAGAACAATCTTCTCTAAGGTCCATAAACTCATGTCCATATCTAGGTGTAGGCTCCTCAATCTTCTTGTTGAAACCTCCAAAGAGTAACTACCTCAACAAATATCTCTAATCCAAAGAGAACTCTAACCTCACTCAAGTCTCCAAGTATCCATGAGCACCTACAACCAAACAATCCATGCTAAGCTCCAAATGCAACACCGCACTATCATGAAGCTCCCAAGCACATGACCAATGTACTCAATACCAAGAAAACCAACAAGATCATTGTAAAAATCCAATTGTAGAATTAGGAATCCAATCATGACATCATGATCTAACATCTCTTAGCAGATCACATGCACCAATGTACACATCCTAGTCTCAAGAGAACTTGTATCATGTCAACACTTAAACTAGTATCCAGAGTAAACCAAGACACAATACCAAACATACTCTAAACCAAGGATCAACATCTCCAATCACATGAAGATAACCATCTCCTAAAAATAGTACCTAAGATATCAAAGCACTCATATTGCATAAGAATCATGATTGAAGAGTTTTTCCATGACACCTAACCATTGTAGAAGATCATCCATCACTAGGTGACTAAGTCACATTACTACCAAAGCTCCAATTGAACTGTGATACGAGCTATACATGGTATCATGATAATCATCTCCTAAATGAAGATCACCCATGGTCCACACACACAACTGTAGTACCAAAAAATCCATAGTAGAACCAAGATCTCCAAGCCAAGAAGATAAACCATCATTGTCAAAATCTCACACAAACTATGTATCCAAGCTATCCATGACATCATGATAAACATGCTACAAGTCCCAATAACTGAATATCTAGGTACTCCAATAATCCATCCTCTCATCCTAATACAACATACCAATTAATAGATTACCACAAACAAGGCCACCTAATAAAGTCCGTATCAAACACTAAAATGATCTCATAGATATAGAAAGTCCACATCCAAGTCATAAACCAATGAGTGATCAACCCACAAACCATAACTCATAGATCCCAAAAATATGAAGCATGCAAACTCATCATCACATTAGTAACCTGCAAATTGAGATATCAAAGAAGATAACCTATAGACTCCAAGAATCAAACACCAAATAAACCACAACTTTGATTTGTCAAACAAGTCTATGAATGAGTAACCATAGTCAAGGAACTAATTAAGCATCTAGGAGATAAGAAAAAACTCCTAAGAGTAAACCACACCACCACCTGGAATCATGAATCAAACATCATAACCCAAACTGTCAATCACATACATGTTCATGTTGTGCTAATGCTCAAATGTACCTACATAATCATGAAACCATAATAATCACCATCTTTGCACCTATACTCAACTCACACCAAAACAAGACTCCTAGTCTCACACATGTATCAAACCATGTCCTCAAACTAGGAGACAACATGTGTACCTGTCACCATCAAAGTTCAAACTTTGAAAACACTTGTAAACTGGTATCAAGAAGCACCAAATCTTATAACCTACTATACCATCATACTAGTTTGATAAAAACATGTACTCCCTCAAGTTTGTACCCAAAGAATCATCTAAATTCTCATGCAATCACACCCTAAAGCTCAGGCTCCCATAAGTGATCAGACAAGTACAATCCTCTCTCTACACACCAAACTAGAAGTATACCTAATTGATGCAGGAGCATCCCTAGTTCAAAAGAAATCTTGCATCAACCAAAAACATTTGCATTTCAGTTTGTTTCTTTTCATTTTCCAGTTCTATTCAGGCAGTTTAGTCAGTAGCAGTTTATGTATTTTGGTCTGCATTTTGCCATAGTTGCATTTCAGATCTTGCAGAGTTGGACATAACATCTATATTCATTCATGCACAACATATCCAAAACTTAGAGCATTTGGATCAAGCACCAGAAAGTTATCGCTAGCAGAAGATCAACTATTTTCTCAGAGCAGAGCATCCTTACAGTCTCAGACAATCAACTAAATGAGAAGGCCTGCGGAGCATTTCACAACCTTCAAAGCTTAATGACACATAATTCAATGTTGTTTGGTTCATGGTGGACCTTTCCCAAGATCCGCACATCATTCCATTCATTTGCGAATAAATTCTATTCATTTAGGTCTGACCTATCCATGTACACACGTTACAACTCTTCATTGGAGTTTGTGATCTCCCTTGGCCAACACAAAGGAATCTTATGTTTCAGACATGATATATATCAATGTAATAGATTCCGAGGAAAGTAGTGATGATCATTAGCATAAGTTCATAGTTTGGATTCTTGGTGAGGGAGCTTCAAAGCTATATCTTGTGTATATTCTAATATTCTGTAATTAGGCCTGTGAGCCCTAATTGTAAGCCTACATGTTGCTAGCTGATTTGTATTTGAATTCTACGATATACTGAATGACTGAATCTACATTTTCTTCATATCTTTGAGTTGTTTCTGTTGTGTTTTCTCTAGCTGCATGGCCTAGATAGTTCTCTTTGAGGACCCTCCTAACCGTGACTGCACTATTAATCCACTATGTAGTACACTAAGATATTTCCAATGCCTATTTGAAATCTAAAATATGATTTCATATGTGAAAGTTATGACGATTTTACCATTTCAAAGTAATGCCAACTTTAGGTACCAAATTTTGACACAAACATCAAATATAATCACCAAACCTTTTATACCATAGTGTACTTCTTAGAGAAACCTTTTTGATGCCTATAAGAAGTTAAAAGTATGATATCACATGTAGAAGTTATGCCCCCTAGAAAAATATTCCTCCAATAAGATGAAGGGGTCAAAAGCAGTGCTCTAGTGGCGATGTCTAGCTGGTGGTGGATTGGTGGTTTTTGGACCAGGCATCGATGGTTCTAGTCACAGTAGCTAGGATGAGGTGGCTTTAGGTAGTGGTCCGTCAGTGATGTGGCCACCCCACCACCTGGGAGGTTAAGCCTTTTGCAGGTTGGGCAACCGTGGCCTAGGGGTTGGACCTTGGGAAGAAACCCTTGGGCCTGGGCACCAGTCACCCATGTGACCAGGGGCACATGCCTACCTGGGCGTCCCCATCATAATTTTTTTAAAAACATTTAATTTTTTTTTTAGAATATTATTTTTTTAAATAAAAAATCCATTGATCACCATACTTGCATAGGGATATTCCCCTACACAGTACTATCCATATGGTTATATAGATTCGGTATGTCCATACAAAATCGTTTTTGTAAATATTCTCTACAAATTCCATCTAGGGAAAAAATGGGTGAAGATTTTCTATCACCAAATATAGTCAAGTTTTATATGAAATTATAGGTTTTTGAGCCTTTTGGACTCAATTGTGAGGTCTATTTTTTCCCATGAGGCCTCCTACAAAATCTCACCTCCAAAACCCCACAAAAATGCCCTAATTGAAAATATATCAACCAAAACTCCATGAAACCCTAGATCTACAACAACCTAAGTCTACAAACGCACCTGTGACCTTGAAAATGCCTTCATGCTCAACCTACAAGTCCATGGATTCACTATGCACAACAATCTACTCATTGCAAGGATTATAATATAGGAGCAACAATGAAATGAATTGAGTAACCAACCTTCTACAAGATGAATGTGCACAAAGAAAGAGGCTGAAAACTATCATAAAATGTATGAGAATGTACAAAGAACTCCTTGTTTATGTAGGACAAGGAGGAAGTGAGAGCATGAGAGTCAAACACTGACTAACCCTCCATAATGTGTGACACATGTAGAACACTTGGGACAAGTGTGAGAGCATGTGTCAAATGCCTATGAGGTGAGACAACTAAACCACTAATGAACTTAAGCTAGTGTGAAACTAGATAGATGTAAACTAGATGACTAAAGACAATTTTCACACTAACACCCCCCTTAAGTGATACTTAGGGAGCAAATCACTGAAAAATGAGTCCCGACAACATGGCCTGATGAGGTACTCATGTACAAAATGAAAGTCTCTCACAAACAGAGTAAAGGAGAAAACCTTGTGGGAAAAACTCCTCTCCAAAAAAAGATCTAAATACAAAGGACAACTTCATTCACCCCAAGCATACACCACTACTCAAGATAACAAGGTGATGCTAATGGTTTAGTGAAGATGTCAACAACCTGATCCTGAGTAGACAAATACTCTAAGGAAAGAACACTATCCTGGATAAGCTGTCGAATGAAGTGCATATGAATCTCAATATGCTTCATCCTCTGATGCTCAACTGGGTTGTGGGAAATGTGAATGGCACTTTGGTTATCACACCAAAGAATAGTAGGAAGATCTTGTGGTAGACCAAACTCTATCAAAAGCTATCGAAGCCATAGACTCTCCTGGCTAGCAAGAACTGCACATAGATACTCAACTTCAGTGGATGATAATACAATAATGGTTTGCTTCTTGCAAGACCAAGCAACTGGAGCTGAACCAAGGTAGAAAAAAAAACTAAGAGGTTGACTTGTGTGAGTCAACATCACCTGCCCAATTTGAGTCAGTGAAGCCTACTATCTGCGAAGCTCCTAGTGTGTACTAAATGCCAAAATGTGTGGTGCCCAAAACATACCACAAAATGTGCTTGGCTTCCTTCCAATGACTCTCATGAGGGTCATGTGAAAAATAGGAGACAAGGCCAACAACAAAGGTTATATCAGGGTGAGATTGTGTCAAATATAAAAGACCACCAACTAACTCTTTGTACAAAGATGCATCAACACAAGGTGTAGTGCAAGTGGTAGTCAAAACAACACCGGACTGAAATGGTGTAGGAGATGGCTTGCAATCATCCATGCTAAAATGATGAAGCATATCAATGGCATACTTCTGCTGGCATATGGAGATCCCCTTAGTAGATTGAAGAACTTGAAGACCAAGAAAATAGTACAAAAGCCCAAGATTTGTTATGTCAAAATGCTCCATCAAAGATTGTCAAATATCCTGAAGCATGGACGAGGAACTAATAGTCAAAATAAAATCATCTACATACAAGACTAGAATCAGAAGGTCATCGCCATGTCTCTGAATATAGACAGTGTGATCAGAGTGGCAACATGTGAAACTAGATGCAATCAATAAGCTATCAATCTTCTCATACCAAGCCCGAGGGGCTTGTTTGAGACCATATAAAAAATGTCAAATCCTGTATATAAGTGAAGAGTCTTGTACAAATCTTGGAGGCTGCGCCATGCAAATCTCCTCATGGAGATCATCGTGCAAGAAGTCACTCTTCACATCCATCTGAAATACGTGCCAACTCTGAGATGCAGCAATAGAAAGAACAAGGCGAACATAATCCATCTTGGCTACAAGGGCAAAGGTCTTGGAGTAATCAATACCCTCAACTTGTGAAAAACCTTAGCAACAAGACATGCCTTGTATCTTTCAATAGAACCATCAGCTGCATACTTGGTGTGGTACACCCACTTGCACCGAACCATCTTTCTTCCCTTAGGAAGAGGTACTAAATCCCATGTATTATTCTTCATCAAAGAAGAATACTCCTTTGCCATAGCTAAATCCCACTTTGAAACACCTGAAGCCTTTGAAAAACTTTGTGGATCTAGAGATATGGCATGACTCAGAAGACTAGAGCTAGAAGTCTATGAGCAAGTGTGGCAAGAAGTCATAGGATCACCAGCTAAAGTTCTAGCCTCCTGAATAGTACTGCATGCCCACTTAGGCAAAACACGAGTGGGTGGAGGTGGAAGTGGTGGTGGAGATGGTGGGTTAGGACCAACATCTAAAGGATCCTCAAGTGCTAAGGTATCCTCATGAGATGAAGAGGGTAGAGTAGGTAGTGATGAAGAAGAAGTGGATGGAGGATCCATATGTGTGAAAGATTCATCAAACTAGACATCTTCGAAAGAGGACATCTCGAGTAATAGGATCAAACAATCTATAGGCTTTCACATCCTCACAATAGCCAAAAAAGATGAATGGTTGAATCTTCTTCTCCATTGCCTTACGCCAACCATCCAGTATGAATGCCCAAGCTTCACTACCAAATACCCTGAAGAAGGAAACATTAGGCTTGATATTTGACTGAGCCTCCTTTGGAGTGATATTTTGAATTGCCTTGTGTGGAGTGTGGTACTAAATATAGTTGGTACAATTGATTGCTTCAGCCCAAAAAGATGGGGCCATAAACCTAGACTGAAGCATACAATTTGTCATTTCCTTGAGTTATCTATTCTTTCATTCGACAACACCATTCTACTGAGGAGTGTAGGGAACCGAATACTGATGTTGAATACCATGCTCAATGCAATAGTCCTGAAAGGTCTGATTCACATACTCCCCCAATTATCTGTGTGTATCTACCGAATAGAAGAACCTGATTGCTTCTCCACGAACACCCCGAAAGTGTTAAATACATCACTTTTGTACTTGAGAAAGTACACCCATGTGTGGTGAGAAAACTCATCAATGAAAGTAAGTACATACTTGGCTCCTAAAAGTGAAGGAGTTGGAAATGACATGAGATCACTATGAACCAACTCAAGTAAGGAAGTAGCACGATGGGCTTTACCCTTAGGAAAGGGTTCCTGATGATGCTTGCCAAGTACACAACCTTGACAAACACCCTCTATGCATGCAACCTTAGGAAGACCAAGTACCATCTTCTGCGTACTCAACTAATGAAGATACATGTAATTGAGGTGTCCAAACCTCTCATGCCAAAGTTGACTCAAAGAGTTTGCATGGGCAATATGTGATGAACCACTAGATGTCTCAAAACTATGAAACCTATACAATCTAGACCCATGATCTTCTCTACCTGAAGCAATGATCTTCTCTAGATGATGCAGATCACAAACAACAACATCATGTGGAGAAAACTCAATAGTCTTCTCATCCCCAGTATGACATCTAATAAACAGAGAGAAGATTGGCAGAAAGTTTAAGAACAAGGAGGACATCCTCAATGCAACTATCTACCAGCTGAACTAAACCTGACCCCATAACTAGAATCTGTGAAGAGTTTCCCACTAAAATATGAGTAGTACTATTAGAAAGAGACTCAAGAAGATGAACTGAATGAGTCATGTGATGTGAGGCTCCTGAGTCAACTATCTAATTTGATGTGGATGAATTAAAACCTATAGCAGTAAGGGCATGATCTTTGCTAGGTTTGGGAGTATCAATGTTGTGTTTCTTTATGGCTTCTTCCAAAGCCTCAATCCTACCATGACAAATCTTGACATCATGATTTTACATCCCATAAAAAGTACATGGCCCTCTGCTTTTATTTTTGAAAGAATTTTTACTTGACTTAGAAGTTGTTGTGTTTGATGTATCAGATTTGGTCTTCTGCTTATTTGAATTCTCTTTCCTTGAAGATGATTATACATTTGACTATTTTGAATGCTTATTACCTTTACCCTTAGATGCATGAACTACTAATGCTTGAATTTTTGAAGAAGTGTTAGAATCCATGGAGAGTAACTTAGATTGTTCTCTCATAAGTTGATCACAAAACTGTTCAAAAGTAGGCATAGTAAATGTTGAACCAAGTGCATCCATTGTAGAGTAAAAGGTAGAAGCAAAGACCTGATAGGGGCCTTTTAACTTTGACAAAACCAAGAGGACACATTCCTTATCTATTTTTGTTTTACCACAACCTTGAAGTCAAGAAAGAAAAGACTTGAACTTGACTAAGAAATCTTCAGTTGAAGGGAAGACATCAGGTGACAAAGTTGTTAATTTAGTATCCAATTGAAGTATTTTGAACTCATCAACTATACCAAATAAATCACTAAATTTGTCCCACATTTGCTTAGGAGTTGTACAATTGCTTAGATGAAATTGCAAGTTATCAGATACATGGAGGCCAATGATTCCAATTGCCTCATATAACTTAATGCAATAGACAAAAGAATAGGCAAAACATACCACAAGGTGACACAAGATATACCCTAGGAAAATCTTCAAGAGGAAAAAACCGAACCTCCAAAAGAATCCACACTTAATGTATTATTTAGTAAATAAACATTACAATACTCTTGCAAAGTCTCATGAACACTTCTGAAACATCAAGCTCCTCCAATGCATCATCCATGTGTGCAAGCATGAATCCACACATCCCATACCATGATTTACATATGCTCTCACAAGAGAAACTCAATATAATGACAACCCACTCAACCAGCCAACCCAAACCACTAACCATGTGCTTCCTTTTATAGACTCAATCTCACACAAATACAACTTGTGGTATTGGGAAAGCCATGTGTCTCAAAACCATGAGTACACAAAACCATTGACCCCTCATTTGATTCTTGCAACTAAGTTTTCATTTTATACAACAATTAATTAATTATTCTATGTCTGCCACACATAAAATCACTAAGTGACCCCAAATAAATTTTTAATTTGGATAAACACATCTCCTAGATGCACCACAAATAAATATTTATTTTACATAATTAAATATTTCATTTATGCAAGGTGTACAACACACTTTTTCCTAACAATAAACAATCCCAACAATACATTGAGAACAAGGAAAAATAAAGTTAGGAAGAGGAAATGATGTGAGAAGAAAAGTGCGAAAGAATAACATAAGAAACTTCTTAGGCCATCAAACAATAAGCATGAGCGAAAGGCACATGAATATGTAAATACAAGAACCCTACCACGATATTCACTAGAATTTTGAATGTAAATGTATGCAAAGTGAGTAGAAAAATAGGTCCAAAATATCATTGTTCAAATAGAATAATAGGGATTACAACATCTAGTGATAATAGACAAAGTCTATAGGAATAATAACATCTGGAATACAAAAATTTTAAGCTTGAGGCATGTAGTATTTTTTCACCTTATGCTAAAATTTGTTTAAAGATTTGTAAATGGGTGATCCCACAATAGCGTGCCCCACATTTTGGCATCAATGGGACATTGAAATCAACATTTTTAACCAAATTTTTACTTTCTATCACCTATAACAACTAAATCATTAAGAATTTGAAGATGATGTGAACTAGTGATTTTTGAGATTTTGTGTATAGATTCTAAATATATTTTAAAAAGAAATTGTCATTTTTAATAAATTATTTTTTATAGTTAAAAGTATTTTTAACAAGTGACATTTATTCCATAATGCATAATTTTTTTTACAAAAAAGATAAAATTATAAATTCTTAAACATAGATTGGTAACACTAATATCTAGTGTGCACATATTTTTTCATAATTTTTATTGCATATTTTATTTATTATTATTTTTTGATGTGAGATTAATTATAATTTAAACATAGTTTTATTCCATAATGCATAACGTTTTTTTTAATAATATAAGGCGGCAAAAACCAGGGGCTGAAGCCTTACAATAGAAACCCAAAAAGGAACAACAAAGGTTCAAAAACAAAAGGAGCCACCAAACCCAGCAACATCATAAACAACATTAATAGCCGATAAATAGCAGATAGTAAAAGTAATAGTCTAACAACAAATAAACAGAAAGCAAATAAACAAAGCTAGGGAGAGACATCCTCCCAGCCTTTAGCCAAAAATTCATAAATCTTGTCAAACTCTTTAACTTTCTCTTCATCAACTCCATGGGCAAGGGTGTCATGCTCTTGCAACAGAGACAAATTGAGCATAACCAAGCGGCAGAGCATACTGTTGATAAAACATCTCATAGATTGGACCTTTTGTTCCAGGGAATCCACACAGCCTCTGAGAACAGCAATTTGATCCTCCTAACCATCGCCATCTTCCTTAGCAACCTCTTCATCTTCCTCCATAGTCACCCTCTCCTCCTCTTGAGCATTATCCTCAGGTCCAAAATCCCCTCCATCCATATCCACAACTTGTGTCTCCTTTTCCTCTACCCCTTCCATCTCCTCTGAGACCTCATGAACCTTAATGTCATCACCTTTAGACTGCTCATCTCCCTGAGTAGAAGACCCAAAGTTACTTTCAGAATAATCAATTAGTTTAGCCTAAGGGGCCGGTTTGCTAGCAATTCTTCTAGACCTTCTTATACCAGAAGAGTAACATTCATTCTTAGCTTTGACTGCAACTTTACCTTTGGCTTTTTTCGGTCCCTCACTGTCACTATTTTGATTTTTATGGGCCTCCATTATATCCGTTACTTCAATGACCTCCACAGTAGAAACCATCTCCTTAAATTTCTGTTTCTTCTCCTTCACACTTCCTTTAGAGGTAGGAGTATGAATGTCCTTCACAGTATTCTCCTCCAGGGTTTTAGAAAAGGAAACACCTTTCAGTTTCTAGTTGTTGGGGGTAGAATGATAGGGCTCCTCAGAAGGAATAGCAGCACTGGGGGGAATATCCATAGGGATTTCAACAATTATGGGAAGAATTGGTTTCGGCGGGTCCGAGCAAATGATGAATAAGGCCTTGGTGAAGGGGAACTAGATGCTTAGAGGGTTTCTTATCCAATTTACCTTTCACTCGGTGAATAGAGTGTTCCAAAGAAGACATTAAATAAAAAGGAAAGCTAATAAGAGCATTTCTCCTAAAATGGTTAAGCAGGGGAAGGTGATAATTATAGAACCTAGTGAAATGCCCTTCCAGGGTGAAATATTTCATCAGAAGGTAGCACATCTCATCCTAAGGCTCTGGGAGCTTTGCATGATCAAACCCTCCTTGATAAGTGACAAGTTCCTCCCCCTAACCTAGAGAAAGCTTCTGACTGTGGTGGTTAACAACCTTAGCCTTTCTCTTCAGTTTAGTGCTTTTCATAGAAAGGCCAATAGCCATCGCGATGACTTCCTCAAAAATTTCAAACCCTATCTTGCCAATTTTAACTCTGCAGTTATCCCACAACAGGGCACACTGCACAGAAACATTTTCATCAAAACCATTGAGGTATTCGAGGAAAGGAATAATGCCTCCTTCTTTACAATAGTGCCACACAACAACATTATCCTTGAATTCACTGCAAGAGATGGGTTCAGTGTGAATTCTGTCCCCCCCATGATTGCCTTTCCTTCAAAGCCATAGAGCAGAGGATAATAACACTTAGGAAAATCACTACATCTTCTTCTTACTTTAAAGTACCCTCAAGTATTAACTCTACAGGCATAAAGAAGCGTGAATATGAAATAAATGAGGAAATTATTTAGCATCCTTAAGTCATCATTACTTAGATATGCTGCCTCATTCTCCAATCTATGCGAGTCCTTCCCATGCTCCAAAATCATATAGTTAAACTTCCTGTCAACATCAAATAGCCAACTCAACATATCACAGGAGATCATCAGTGCCAATTTGGTAGTTGTCAGAAAAGTACACTTCATCATAATTAAAATGTCCTTTATCAGCCATCTCATCTTGCCACAAGAGATTGGCTGAGCCAAGATGACATTCACCATGTGATGTGGCATCATTGGAAAGTTATCATCTCTTTTTGAATTAAATATCCTATAGCATGGGGGATATTATTGTGTTGGTGCCAACATCGCCAATTTTCAAACTGTTGACCATGATTAGCAAGTGCATTAGAAACTTCATTTCCCTCTCTGTAGATATGATAGAAATCCACTTGGGTAATACTCTAAATAAGCATTTGTATATCAGTAATTATATCCTTAAGCCACCATCCACAAACTAAAACCTTAGAAACAACATCAATAACAAGTTTAGAGTCTCCCTATATATGCAACTTTTGTATACCCAATGTGATTGCTAGTTTGATACCCCATAAAAGTGTTGATGCCTCAACAAATTTATTACTTTGAATACCTAATCCTCCAGCATAGGTAGCAACAAACTCCCCTATGTCATTCTTGATATAACCCCACCCCCACTAGCCTTACCATTAGATTTTGAAGCCCCATCAAAATTTAACTTGAGCCAACCAGTCTTCGAGGGGGTCGACCTAGTATTTAATCTCCGGAGTTGCTTTGAATTGTCAAAAGTAGGGATTTGATTAAGTATCCCCCAATTAGTAGCTATACTTTCCTCTTGTTGGGTGAGAGGTTTGTTAGTAGTTTTGACATGAGAATTGGTATCACTTTCAATAAGGCTCTTAGAGAAAGAATGGTAAACTTGAGGACAATCTTTGACATAATCTCTAAAAATTCTGTTCTTCCTTTCCTTCCACAGTATCCAACCAATAAAGGGGAGGGTTTGGTTCCATAGCTCCACTAACCAGGGTTAAGAAAAAGAAGGAACCTAGCTAGTAATGACCTCCTTAATATCTTTATTGTAGACCCACTGCAATCCAAAGTTTAGAAGCACTCTACTCCATATTTCTCTGCCAAACTCACAATGCAGAATCAAATGGGGAATAGTTTCCTCTTCCTTAAGGCACAACACACATCTATTAACCAGAGGAAAACTCCTTTGAAGATTATCTCGAGTTAAAATCTTGTTATGGGCTAGAGTCCACCATAACATATTAACTTTAGGAATAAGTTTGTGGTTCCAAACTTTCTTCCAAAGCTCATCCCTATGATAATTTGAAATCAACAGATGGTAAGCAGATTTGATAGAGAAGAGCCCTCTTTTATCTGCAGTCCAAAGTAACTCATTTGATCTAGCAAAGAGAGGAATTTTGGTTCTCAACAACATCTGCTGAATAGAATTTGTTCGAGGGAGAAGCTCAGGATGATTGGTACAACACTCAAGAAGGGTTTTCCAATGTCTAAGTCCATTCCCTTGTTGGATATACTGACAAACATTAGTACCAAAATATTGTTTGGCAATCTCAGCAATAACCTCATTACCGTCTTGGATAGAAAGGGCCTTGTCAGCCACCCATTGATCCTCCCAAATATTTATGAGGTTACCATCCCCCAGTTTCCACTTTAGCCCCTTTTTGATAAGGCTTCTAGATTTGATCATTTTGTTCCAAATCATCAACCCCTGAGGGAGACCCTCTTGATAAAGAAAGTTATAATTATCAGTAACCTATAAATACTTAGCTTGCATAATTATCCCCCAATCTTTATTGTTGCTGATAAGATTCTAAATGACTTTGGATAAAAGAGCTTTATTCAAATTTTTTATAGCTCTGATATTCAGGCCACCATGAGTTTTGGGAAGGAAGACCCTCTCCCAATTGACCAATTGCATTCTCTTCTTCTCCTCCACACCTGTCCATAAGAACATTCTTTGGATTTGTTCCAGCTTGTCATCTATATACTTGGGCCTTTTAAAGAGAGAGAAAGTAAGTGGGAATACCTTGCAGAGAGGCCCAAAGAAGTTGCAATTTACCAGCACTACTCAGAAGTTTACCTTTCCAACCAATCAACTTCTTTTGAGTTCTTTCCAAAATACTATTCCAGAAGCCCGGAGTAACTTCCTTGACAGTTAAAGGGAGGCCAAGGTAAATTGAAGGAGGATTAGCAGTTGCACAACCAAGGATGTTAATAATTTTTCTTTGAAGGTCTCCTAGAGTGTTGAAGAAATAAACATTGCTCTTATGGAATTTGATGTGTTGACCAGAAGCCTTGGCATAATCATTAAGAATATTTTTCCAACAATGGGCTTCCAAGACTGAGGAGATACCAAAAAGGATGGTATAGTCCACAAACTACTGAACAAACATAGGTTGAAGAGAAGAAGTTGGTTTGATCCCCACAATTTCCTTAGCAAGAATCTTATAAAGAACATACCTCCCCAGAGCCTCAGCTAACATGATAAAGAGATAGGGGGAAAGAGGATCTCCCTGTCTAATACCTCTAGTGGGAGAGAAAAAACCTTGATGAATCCCATTGACAAGGACCAAGAACTTAGTAGTGGTAATAGCTTCCCGAATAAGGAGGGACACTTTATCATTGAAACCAAACTTTTGAATAACTTTAAAAAGAAACTGCCAAGAAATTCTATCATAAGCTTTAGATATATCAAGTTTCAACACCATACGTGGGATCTAGCTTTTCACCATTGAATGGATAATTTCATGAGTGGCTAAAACAACATCCAATATCTGTCTTCCAAGAACAAAACTTTTTTGAGAAGGAGAAATGATTTTGTCCGAAAGGGGTTAGAATCTAAAAAAAAGTAGTTTGGTGCATAACTTATAAATGGTGTTGCACAGACTTATAGATCTGAAATCAGCAAGCAACTCAGGGTTGGGCTTCTTAGGGACAAGTACAATAAAAGTATTGTTAATCTATTTTAGGAGTTTTCCCATTCTGAAAAAGTCACTGACAGTAGCAGTAACATCATAGCCCACAATGTCCCAGAAATCTTGAAAAAATATTGGAGGGAAACCATCAGGGCCTAGGGCTTTAAAAGGTCCCATTGAGAATAAAACTCCCCGAACCTCTTCCTTAGAAATAGGTTTCAGAATTTCAACATTATCCTCCTTTGTAATCAGGGAAGGAATA
The DNA here is from genome assembly GCA_027924645.1 of Cunninghamia lanceolata. Lineage (NCBI taxonomy): Eukaryota > Viridiplantae > Streptophyta > Pinopsida > Cupressales > Cupressaceae > Cunninghamia > Cunninghamia lanceolata. Next base: position 6,572,690 of record BSBN01000154.1, read on the forward strand.
TTATTGAGGAGCTCATCCATTATCCCCCTATTATCAGCATTGACAACTTGTTCTGATGACAAGCTCTGAAAGAAACTAGTAGCATGATTACCAATCTCATTATCATCAATGATTACATTATCATCTTCCACACATAATTTAGAAATAGTATTATATTTCCTATGTTTCATAGCTGAGAGGTGGAAAAAAGTAGTATTACGATCCCCTTCTTTGAGCCACTAAACTCTAGATTTTTGTTTCCAGAAGAGTTCCTCTTTTTTCATAAGGTTCTTCCATTTAGTAATTAAGTTGTTTTTAGATTGAGTAGTATCCTCAGTAGAATCCCCTTGAGCTATTCTGGTTTGAATATCAGCTAATTTTCTAGAAATGATCTTCTTCTATGCAAACACATTCCCAAAACTATACTTATTCCAACCACAAACCTCTTGTTTAATGTGCAAGAGCTTCTTAACCAGTCTAAACGTAGGAGTACCTTGGATTGGAAGTTTCCACCATCTAGCCAGAAGACTTATAAATTCTGGGTGTTTAATCCACATTGCTTCAAATCTAAAAGGGAAGGGATCCCTCCTCTGATCAACCTAGCTGAGGAGAATAGGATTATGATCTGAAATAGTCCTAGGAATGGCTGAAAGACTAAGGTTAAGATTGTTGTCCCAGTTATTGGAAATGAGGAACCTATACAATTTAACTTGAATCATTTGATCACCCCTCCTTCTGTTAGACCAAGTAAACTTTTGATTCTGCAGCTCAATATCTAGGAGCCCAAAAATATTGGTAAATTCAGCTAAATCAAGCATACTATCAGAGTAGTCAAGGATGCCTCCAAATTTTTCAGAGGGGTATAAAGGAGTATTGAAGTCACCTGCAAGCATCCAATCAGAATTAGGGGAAGAAGAGAGATGAACAGACAAGTCCTCCCATAGAGTTTTCCACAAAACCCTAGTGTTGGGGGCATAAATATTGACCAAAGTCCAATGGAAAGAGGGAAAAGAAAAGTGAACCATAAGACAATGCTTATTAAAGAAAGTAAGCATACCTCCAAATCTAGCCTTATTCCACATCATAGAAATCCCCCCCAAAGGCACCAGTAGCAGGACTAATATAATAAGCAGCATTAGGACAGATCTTATCAGTAATCATTTTGAAATTTTCCTTTAACATTTTAACCTCCTGAAGTAAAAGAATATCAATTTTATGATCTAATATACAATTCTTGACTTCAAATTGCTTTGAAGGGCTATTAAGACCCCTCATATTCCATGACAAAATCCTCATTTAAAGAGTTTTTGGGAGTGAACCTCCAGTGCCTTCTATTTACCACTGGCAATCTCCCTAGCTGCCTCCCTTTGTCTTCCCTTTGTCTTGTTTCCCTTAAGGATGGTTGTCCTGACTTAGGATCAATTCCAACATTAGCAAACTTCTTGGGCTTACGACCCTTCTTCTTTGGGGTAATCCATTCATCTTGGTCACTACTTTTACCACTAGGCCCTACTCCAAGGGGCGGATTTGGGTCAATATTCTGTCTTGGGGTTAATCTTTCCTTAATAGTAGCTAGATGTTGATTTTCAATAGTCCTTACTCTAGGGTAAATAGAAGTTGGACTCTGTCTTGGAGAGGGTTGAGAACTCATCCCTCCAATATTAAGAACAACCTCTGGAATGTTATTCAGAAGGGGTGGAGGGTCTGAAATCACACCTTGAACCTCTGAAATCACACCTTGAATTTCATTATTTCCATTAGAAACTTGAGGTTGTCTTTCCAAATGGGTTTCATTGTGGATCTCTCCATCTTCCAATACCAATGGGTCTTTTGTAGAATGTTGAAGATCTTGTTCCCCATCATTGTGGATATGTCCGTCTTCGAATACCGATAATTTTTTTGAAGAGTGCTGAATAACTTGTTCCCCATTACCGCCCATTCCCTGTAGATCATGATTATCATCCAATCCCTTATCCAAAGATTGCTCTGAGGAACTAGGGTTACTCTCCTTATTTTCCTGATTAGTGGGTTCCTCAACTTTCTTAAGCTTGCAATGGGACATCAAGTGCCCCTTCTTTTTGTAGAATTGGCAAATAGTGGTCACATTTTCATAAAGAATCGGTTGCGTCCAAATCCCAAACTTCAAGTTTAGTTCAATTGACATAGGAAGAGGTTTGTGGACTTCCACATTAGGATTTAGTCTGAGTGGTGTTATCCAGGGTGACAAAATGACCGAAGGTGTTAGCAATAGCAGAAAAAACTTTTTCATCCCAGTATTCCAAGGGGAACCCTGGAAGTCACACCTAGACTGGGGCAGTATGGTTCAAATCAGTGCTAGGATCAAACCTTGGATGCCAACTACATAGAACAAGTGAGTGAGCACCATAGAGCCACGACCCTCCTGCCAAAATAGTTATCATATCCTCTTTGCTAGTAAATTGAAAGAGAAAAAGCCCCCACGCCATAGTGATGATTGTCACACTACCCTTAATATGCCAATAGTTGGAAACCCATTTCCAAACCATCTCAATACTAGGCCGAAGAGAAAAAAACTTACCCACAAGAGAGAGATCCATGGAGGCAATGATTTCCTCAACCAATTTGTCTGGCATTTCTAGAGCTGTTCCTGTAGCCGTTTCCTTCTATACTGGGACCATAGATGTAGCTTTAGGAGAAAGATTCTCCTGTCCTGTCAAAACATTTTTCCAGATCTTGGAATAGTCATCGCCCATCTCGGGAAGAGGTCCAGAGGTACTGCTCAAGGCAGTACCCTCCATCCCCATGTGACAGAGAAACATAATCGAGACAAAACCCTAGAAACACATGCAGAGACAAATCATTTAGATCACCCAGAGTACGAAAAAATTGAGGATGAGAAGCTATTAAATGCATAACTTTTTTTTGTATATATCTAAATTAACTTTTCTTTTTGTTGAAACAAGAACATCAATATATAGTGCATAGATATTTTTTAGAATTTTTGTCTCTATTTTTTAGTTTTCCACATGTGTGGAATAGAGACCTTGATGTTTGGTGAAAAAAATATATGTTCACTAGAAAATAGAAAATAAATATAATAATTAAATTAAATATATTCAAAGTTATACTTTATGGAAAGCTTACTTTGATGGATACAATTTTGCAAATTATCCTATCATGTTGAATCCATTTGTTGGTCTAACCTAAGGTTTGAAACCAAAAATTATGAGGAAAATCAAGTGACATAGGGTGAATGGTCTAGCAAAGCACCTTTGTTCGAAGCACCTTCAAATGAAGGTACCTTTGTTCAAATGTGCTTGGTCGACCATTGAAAATATTAAAATATTCATATATAAATACACCATCAAGATTACTTTATATCCAAAAAACAAGAATTTCTCTCCCATATTTTGCATTTTGCAAGTTTTTTCAAGGGAAGAATATTTTATAAGAGGATTCTGCTCACATTTTTTTCATTTTTGGCATCTTTTGAAGGGAAATTATTTAAAAGAATAGATTATTGTGATACATTTTTGTAGAGGAGGAGATGGGAAATAAAAGAACGAGGAAAAATAAGGCTATGAATTTATATTAATAGAAAAGGACAAGAAGTTAAATGAAGCAAGGGTGCAAAAATGATTCAAATTTTTAATTTAATTTTAATTTAAATATCAAATAGTTTAATTAGGATATAAATTTCAAGTGTTTATTTTATGAAGACCATTCTATATAGTTAGATTCCTTAAAACTAATTTTTTAACTTTCACAATGTACCAACTTGTGTTATCATTTCTCTATATGTTCTCTCAGCTTATTCATATGTGTACAATTTCATCAACTCCACATGAGCATGCCATATTCATACTCATACCTTTCGTGAGTGAATTATATATGTAACAAGGTTCCAAGTTAGTGCCAACATACATCTAAATTATCCTTATTCTAAATGTGCACCTGCCTAATTATCTAAGTAGTTTACACTAGGTCATAAGTATAAATTGAACACAACACTAGGTCTTAGTTTTGTTTCCTAATTCATTGTATTTTAACTTAAAACTTAAAACCCTAGTTAAAATCTTCAAATTATTTTGTGTAACAATGCTATCACTTTAGAGTTATATATCTATATATATATATATATATATATATATATATATATATATGTATGTATGTATATACATATGTATGTATGTATATGTATGTACATACATTCATGTATGTATGTACATACATATATGTATATGTATATATGTATGTATACATACATATATATATATGTATATATATGTATACATATATATATATATGTATGTACATATATATATATGTATGTACATACATATATAGATATGTATATACATACATATACATATATGTATATACATATATATATATATGTAAGTATATACATATATATATATACATATATACATATATGTATATATATGTATATATATATGTATATATACATATATGTATATATATATATATATATACATATATATACATATATGTATATATGTATATGTATATATATATATCCTAACTTATATATTCAAACTTCTCTCTTTTATATGGTATGTGAAGGGGTTCAACATACAAAAAATGGAGTGGAAGTCCAACCTAATTTAGATACTGGAGAAGAGCAGGCCCAACCACACACAATTCATGTCAGAGAGGAGGTCAAACCACACATGATTGATGTTTGGGAGGAGGACCAACCACACATTGATGTTGGAGAGGAGGCCCAACTACACATCAAACATGTTAGAGAGGAGGCCCAATCACATATTCTTGATGATGCTGAAGTTCATAGATAATTCAATATTAGAGATGGGTCAAAGTTGTTTCCCTTTGTAGATACATATATGAATCTAATTAAAGAGGTTAAGGGAAAATTTTATAAGAAAAATATAGATCATTTAGTTGGAATTGATCTAGATAAAGAAATTAAAGTTAAATTATGTTGAACAACTTGGTAAAGTTACTAAGAGGTCATTAAGTAGAAATTCAAAGGAAATATTTGACAAGCATTTTAAACATCATGATACAATTGGTAAAGCACAACTATTATCAAGTATACTTATTCATGATGAGACAAAAGAGCCATTACAATTGTTGGGTGTAGATTTTATAGAAAAGAGGAAAACACACCTAGAAAAAGATGTTGCTCAAAATGTTGTTGCAAATATGTGCCTAATCAGTGTTGTCATTGATGTCAACATATCCTTGTTGTCATTAGTGTCAACTGTATCTTGATTAGAAGACTTGTATGTTGAGGATATTGAGAAAATTAGCCTCTCCGAAAGAAACAAATGAATTACATATCTCTCTGCTAAAGACAGTGAAGACAGTGCAGTTCAGTGAAGTAGATTGCTCTGCATTTCTAGTGAGATGAAGATCAGAGTTTGCAGACCAAAGGGTGTTGTAAAGGATTGTCTGAAGTTGCTCCAATTAAGACTTGAAGGATCCACGTGAATAATTTGTGAAGTTATGGCCATCTAAATAGAACCAAGTTTTGCAGTTGTTCAGAGGTGACAGAGTGACATAAATCTAGTCTGGATTGATCCGCATTGGAATATTATGATCTGTGGATCTAAAAGTGCATTTGGGATGTTGGTGTGTGTCCTGAAATCAAGAGGTTTGTGGTTTGGAGGTCCGCAAGCAATCTTTCTAGTGTGACAGTCATGATGGTCCAGTTGGTGTTCTTGAGTTCTCGGATGAAGGTGCAAGTGTTTCTGGTGATTTGAGGTCATGTAGTTGTTCCTGTTGATTTCATTGTGCTTGTGGTGGTCTCTGAATCAATTTCCTATTGTGTTGGTGGTCCGCATTGAGGATTGAGCTCGTGGTTGAAGATTTGTCCTTAGGTGTTGTTGTTCTTTCTAGTCTTGGCCGACCGGATGCTTTGTGCATGTTGCGGATAATCTAAGAGAGGTTCTATGAAGTGTGGCGTGTTGTTCAAGGAAGATTTGGGTACCATCTATGTTTGGCTGATAGTATAGTGATTTGCATTAAGTTAGATCTTTGTAGTGCCAACCTTGATGTTTATTCCAAGGTTGATGAAGCATATAAATATGTGTGGTTGAGTTGTGGAAAATCATCCTTGTGCAAAAATGATAAGATCCTAAGAAAGGAAGAAAGTTAGAGCAACGAAGAAGAAGAGCATAAGAGGAAGAGTAGTAAGAATGAGGAAATAGAGAAGAAGTGTTTGGGGGCAGAGCAGAAGTATTGTGTGCTTAAATGGAACTGACCTTGGCGTGAAGAAGATGTTGTTTTCTAGTTCAATCTTTCTGTGACAAACATATAAATGTTTATGTAGGTAGTGAGCCTCTTTTGAGTAGTGAGCTCTAGGTAGTGCGTCCGAAGGCAAGTGCCTTCCCATTTTTCTATTCTTTTAATAGAGAATAAATCTTTTGGGTTAACCCCCACTGAGGTTTTTCCCTTAATTAGGTTTTCATGTAAAAATCCTGGTGTCATATGTGTTGATTATGTTTTTGCTCATGTGTTGTTGATTTATGCTTTCATGGTTATATCATTAACCTGTTAATAAGTGTGGAAGAAGATTAGATACATAAAAAGATAAAGTTTTTGAGACAACTGATTCAGCCCCCCTCTCAGTTGTCTGCCTTTATTTCAACAATTGGTGTAAGAGCCGGTTCCTCTAAAAGAAGCTTGACCACTTGAGGAGATCTAGGATGTCGACTTACGAGAAGGATAGTCTAAGATTTGATGGAACAAGTTACTCTCTTTGGAAGAGTTGCATGGAGTGCCATCTACAATGCATGGGTAATGCTTATTGGTTGATAACAAAAGATGAGTATACGCCTCCGGAGAAAGGTCCTTCAACTCTAGATGAACTCAAAGATGCCAAAAACAATATTCAGGCTAAAGAAGCATTGTTAAGTGCCTTGACTGATATAGAAATGACAAATGTCCTGGAATTGACAGCTGCTCATGAAATCTGGAAGAAATTGGAAACTCTGTGTGAAGGTGATGAATATGTCAAATGTGCTAAGTTACAAAGCCTGAAAGGTAGATACGAAAATTTGAGAATGAGTGAAGATGAAAACATCACTTCCTACATGTAAAAGGTGAATGAACTTGTGTACAGTATCAGGTGTGCTGGTGGAAAATTGGAAGAATCAGAGATTGTTGGCAAGGTACTCAGATCCTTACTTTCTTCATACAAGTGTAGAGTTGCTGCTATTGAGGAGATCAGGACTATGACAATTGTTACAAGGGATCAATTGGTTGGAAAGCTTTTAGCATTTGAAATGAGTGAGTTTGGTGATTCCCTTCCTAAATCAGAATCTGCATTTAAGGCCAGTGTTTTTGGAAAGTAAAGATTTGATCCAGGTGAAAGCTCTTCAAGAAGACTAAATAGATTTGAGAAGGCAAGGAAGGATCTTGAAGAAGATGAATCAGAGCTTGAAGAACTTGAAGCTATTTTTTCTAGAAGAATACCAAGAGGATCTGATAAGTATGAAGGAAAGTTGCCTTTCCAATGTTTTGCTTGCAATAAGATTGGTCATTTTGCCTCAAGATGTCCAGAGAGGGTTTCAAATCCAAACCCTAACAAACCTAGGGTTTAGAAGAAATGCTACTATGTCTAAGAAACTGCTGAAGAAGGAGTCATTGATGATGAATCTGATAAGGAAAGTACCTCAGGAAATGAATGGGTGTTCATTGCCATCAAAGAAGAATATCTGGTGCCTATTGAATCTGCTAGCTGTGTGAATGTGCAAAGAGCCTTGGCTGCTTAGGTTGAAGAAAAGGATGAATGGGTAATTGACAGTGGATGCTCTCATCATATGACAGGTGATAAGAGTAAGTTTGTAAGTATGGAAAGGTATGAAGGTGCAATTGTGAAGTTTGGAGACAATTTAGCTGGTAGAATCCATGGTAGAGGATCCATCTCTCTTGATGGTAAGAATAACACTAATGATGTTTTGTATGTAGAAGGGTTGAAGCATAATCTTCTCACCGTTGGATAGTTGGTTGACAAGGGATATAATCTTTGATTCAAGGATGGAAAATACAGAATTTAGGAAAGCTCTGGAACTGAGATTACATCTCGTACATAGACTAGAGGTGACATCTTTCATTTAAGTGGTACTGGTAAAAGTTGTTTGATTGTTCAGATTGATCAGAGTTGGCTATGGCATAGGAGAATGTGTCATGTATACTTTGACAACATTGTCAAGATAAGTGCTACTCATGCTGTAAGAGATCTTCCAAAGCTTGTGAAACCTACCAATAGCATGTGTAAGGAATGTCAATGGGCAAACAAAATAGAGCTACTTTCAAAAGTAAAGAACAATCTTCAAGTGGATTGTTGGAACTTGTGCACACTGATTTGTGTGGTCTTGCCAGGGTTAGGAGTTTGCAAGGAGATAGATACTTTATGTTGTTGATTGATGATCACTCTTGGATGATGTGGGTCACCTTCTTGAGAGAGAAATTAGAGGCTCTTGACAAATTCAAAGTGTTTAAGGCTAGGGTGGAGAATGAGATTGGTGTGAAGATAAAGTGTCTGAGATCTCACAGAGGTGGAGAGTTTACCTCCGGTGAGTTTAATGCATTTTGTGAAAAGAATGGAATGAGAAGACAATTATCTGCTCCTAGGACTCCTCAGTAGGATGGAGTTGTGGAAAGGAAGAACCAGACTATTCAAGAGGCTGCTAGAACCATGATGATGTAAGCAAATGTTCCATATGTCTATTGGAGAGAGGCTATAAGTACTGCTATCTACACTCTTAATCGGGTGCAGATCAAAGGTAATTCTAGTAAAACACCATATGAACTGTGGTTTGGTATTTCTCCTTCTATGAAATATTTTAGAGTTTTTGGTAGTAAATGCTATATCAAAAGAGATGAAGATCTAGGCAAGTTTGATGCAATATGTGATGAAGGAATATTTTTGGGTTATTCTAATCAAAGAAAGGCATACCGGTGCTTTAACAAGAGATTGAAAAAGATTGTTGAAAGTGCTAATGTCAAGGTTGATGAAAGTAAGGAGAGACCTTCAAGGTTTTGTGGATATGAATTAGATGATCAAAATGAAAGTCCAAATGAAGGAAAGCAAGTTCAGTTTACTCCAGAGAATCCAGTGACTCAAGAAGTGAATGCAAATGTTGAGGAGCAAGTTTAAGAATCAAAAGTTGAAGAAAATTCCAAAATTCCCAAGTATGTAAGATTGAATCATTCTAAAAATTAGATCATAGGAGATAAAAATAAAGGTGTTCAAACTAGAAGAAGAATTGCTGGAGAACAAGAGGAGTATTGTCTAATTTCAAAACTTGAACCAAAATTAGTGAATGAAGCTTGTAATGATGAAAGTTGGGTAAAAGCAATGGAAGAAGAATTAATACAAATTGAAAAGAATCATACTTGGGATCTTGTTCCTAGACCTAAAAATAAAAATGTAATTGGAACTAAATGGGTCTTTCGGAATAAATTGAATGAAGATGGTGAAGTTATGAGAAACAAAGCAAGATTGGTATGCAAAGGTTACTCTTAGGTAGAGGGAATTAATTTTGAAGAAACTTTTGCTCCGATGGCAAGAATTGAAGTAGTCAAATTATTTCTTGCCTTTGCTGCTTACAAAGATTTCAAAGTCTACCAGATGGATGTCAAGTCAGCATTCCTGAATGGAGAGTTGGAAGAAGAAGTCTACATTGAGCAACCAGAAGGATTCCAGTTGTTTGATCAAAAAGATAAGGTCTGTAGATTGAAGAAAGCATTGTATGGACTTAAACAAGCCCCAAGAGCCTAGTATGCAAGATTAGATAAGTATATGCTAAAGTTAGGCTTTAACAAAGGCACTATTGACAGTAATCTTTATTTCAAAATTGATCATGAACACATCTTGATTGTTGAGGTATTTGTTGATGACATCATCTTTGGTGGAAATGAGAGTATGTGTAAAAAAATTACTAATCAAATGCAAAGTGAATTTGAGATGTCCATGCTTGGTGAAATGAATTTCTTCTTAGGTCTACAAATCATTCAGTCAGAAAAAGGCATCTTCATTTCTCAGTTTAAGTATGTGAAAGAGTTGTTGAAAAAGTTTGAATGGAGGATTCAAAACCTGTGAGTACTCCTATGGTAACCAGATGCAAGTTGAGCAAAGATGATGATTCCCCTAAGGTAGATCAGAAAAGGTATAGATCAATGGTTGGAGGACTGCTTTATCTGACTCATACCAAACCTAATATTATGAATGCAGTTGGCCTTGTTGCTAGATTTCATGCTGATCCTAGAGAATCTCATGTTGTAGCAGTCAAAAAAATTTTCAGATATCTGAAGGGAACATCTGATTATGGCTTATGGTATCCTAAGGGTGATGATTTCACTCTTCATGCATATACATATGTTGATTAGGCAGGAAATGTGGACGACATGAAGAGTACTAGTGGAGGTGCATTTTTCTTGGGAAAGAGATTGGTTTCTTGGTTGAGCAAAAAGTAGGAGGCAATATCTCTGTCTATTGCAGAGGCAGAGTATATAGCAGGAACAAGTAATTGTAGTCAAGTTTTGTGGATGAAGCAAATGTTGAAGGATATCAGAGTTGTGTTTGAAGAGCCTGTTACAATCTTCTGTGATAATTCAAGTGCAATAAACATTTCAAAGAATCTAGTATTGCATTCAGAGACAAAGCATATATCCATCAAGTTTCACTTTTTGAGAGAGAAGGTAAATGAGAATGAAGTCAGACTAGAGTTTGTCTCTTCAAAGGATCAGATTGCAAATATCTTCACTAAGCCTCTCCTTAAGGATACTTTTGAGAATCTCAGAGTAATGCTAGGGGTTATTACACCTCCTGTTTAGAACTAAGGTGCACTAATGTGCATCAGTTTGGTGGAATTCATAGTCATATCTTGTGATCTAGATTGGTGTTAAGGAGTTACTACTTAGGGGGAGTAGTCAGTATGCTGATTCTGGATTAAGAAACAAAAAGAGGAAGAGATGATTGCAAATATGTGCCCTTTGCCATTGATGTCAAAGGGGAGAGCAGTCATGTGAAAAACTTGAAAGTAAGTAGTTGATGGTGAAAGGGGGAGCAGTAAAGAAAATGGTTACAGGTGTGATAAGAGAAAGGGGGAGAAGTTTTGGTCTTGATGGTTGAAACAATTTTTCACATCATATGTTGTCATCAATGACAAAGGGGGAGATTGTTGCAAATATGTGCCTAATCAATGTTGTCATTGATGTCAACATATCCTTGTTGTCATTAGTGTCAGTTATGTATCTTGTTTAGAAGACTTGTATGTTGAGGATATTGAGAAAATTAGCCTCTCCAGAAGAAACAAATGTGTTACATATCTCTCTGCCAGAGACAGTGAAGACAGTGCAGTTCAGTGAAATAGATTGCTCCACATTTCCAATGAGATGAAGATCAGAGTCTGCAGACCAAAGGGTGTTGTAAAGGATTGTCTAAAGTTGCTCTAGTTAAGACTTGGAGGATCTGCATAAAGAATTTGTGAAGTTATGGCCATCTAAGTAGAACTGGGTTTTGCAGTTGTTCAGAAGTGACAGAGTGACATAAATCTGGTCCGGATTGATCCGCATTGGAATATTATGATCTGCGGATCTAATGGTGTGTTTGGGATGTTAGTGTGTGTCCTCAACTCAAGAGGTTTGTGGTTTGGTGGTCCACAAGCAATCTTTCTAGTGTGACAGTCATGACAGTTGGTGTTCTTGAGTTCCTAGATGAAGGTGCAAGTGTTTTTGGTGATCTGAGGTGGTGCAGTTGTTCCTGTTGATTTCAATGTGCTTGTGGTGGTCTTTAAATCAAGTTCCTATTGTGTTGGTGGTCTACATTGAGGATTGAGCTCGTGGTTGAAGATTTGTCCTTAGGTGTTGTTGTTATTTCCAGTCTTGGCCGATCGGATGCTTTGTACATGTTGCAGATGATCTAAGAGAGGTTCTATGAAGTGTGGCATGTTTTTCAAGGAAGATTTGGGTCCCAACTATGTTTGGCCGATAGCATAGTGATTCACATTAAGTCAGATGTTTGTAGTGCTGACCTTGATGTTTATTCCAAGGTTGATGAAGCATACAAATATGTGTGGTTGAGTTGTGGAAAATCATCCTTGTGCAAAAATGATAAGATCCTAAGAAAGGAAGAAAGGCAGAGTAGAGAAGAAGAAGAGCAGTAAGAATGAGGAAATAGCGAAGAAGTGTTTGGGGGTAGAGCATAAGTATTGTGCGCTTAAATGGAACTGACCTTGGCATGAAGAAGATGTTATTTTCTAGTTCAATCTTTCTATGACAAACTCATAAATGTTTCTGCAGGTAGTGAGCCTCTTTTGAGCAGTGAGCTCTGGGCAAAGCACCTGAAGGCAAGTGCCTTCCCATTTTTCTATTCTTTTAACAGAGAAAAAATCTTGTGGGTTAACCCCCACCGTGGTTTTTCCCTTAACCGGGTTTCCACGTAAAAATCTTGGTGTCATATGTGTTGATTATGTTTCTTCTCATGTGTTGTTGATTTATGCTTTCATGGTTATATTATTAATCTATTAATAAGTGTGGAAGAAGATTAGATACAATAAAAGATAAAGTTTTTGAGACAACTAATTCACCCCCCCTCTCAGTTGTCTGCCCATATTTCAACAAATGTCACAAAAGGTTTGTGTTCCATTGGAAAAAAACCTCAATTTGTTGATAAGAGCATTTCAAGAAGAGTGATGTTGATTTCTATTGTAAGTCCAAAAATGTCAAGAAAGTGTCAAATTTCTTCACTTTCAAGTGAAATTGGCTTAAGTAGAAAGATGATAACAAGATATGTGAAAATGAGAAAGGTTTTGGATGACAATGTTGATAACTAAGAGGGGGGGTGAATCAGTTATCTTAATTATTTCAGCTTTTTGAACTTTCTTAGTGAGTAGTGCAGCATCAATTCAAACAAACAAACATAACCATGAAATAGAAATACACATGACACAATATTTTTGACATGGAAACCCTGTTAAGGGAAAAAACCACGGGGTGATTAACCCAAGATTGTATTCTCTGTTAGAAGAATGGAAGTACAAAATGGCACTTGCCAATTAGGGCTCACTGCCTGAGCACACTGCTCACAAGAGGCACACTGCCTACAAGAGACACATTGTCTACAATTTATAAAGAGTTTAATACAATACTTGAACTGATAAGGAGCATCAACATATGCTGGAGTTTAGTTCCGGTTAGGCTCTGTATACTGATCTGCTGCACTTCATCTTTCTTCTTCTTTATGCTGCTCTTCTTTTACATACTAGATCTTCCTTTCTACTTTTAATCGGCTCTACTGCTTTTCTTCAGACTTCACTAACAACCACAACACTTCTCATAACTAAATCTATCTTGTATATATATCCGCACAAGTGATTTCATCACCTTTCTAGTCGGCGCCTGGAATAGTCAATATTTTGCCTAAACTTTGATCTGTCAGCTGAATCCTTGCTTACCAAGTAATGCAGATCAAGGATATACTTGTGGAAATCATTTATCATGTCAGCCAAACATAATTCATGCCTTCATAACCTTTACCAACATCACTAACACATCTATAATAATGTCTGATGTTCTGCCAGTCAGTTCTTCCTCTATTCACATTGTCACTTGGGAACCTGATACTCAAGCATTCATATCTCTTTATCTTTTCCACACTGGAGGCTCAAACCTTGGAATCTATCAGTCAAGATACTCCTCTTAACTTCCCCAAATCCACACTTCACTGAGATACTTCTACTGAGAGATCTGGACCTATCTGTCGGACCTTACTAACTGCTCTGTTCTTGCTTACTGGACCTCAACACTTCTTCAATCTGACTTCCGGTGAGGACTTATCATGCATTGCAGATGTGTGGGATAACCTTTGTTGCCATCAATGACAACATTCATGAATCCATATAGTGTCTCTTGCCAACAATCTCCCCCTTTGGCATTGATGGCAACACTTAGTGAAAAATGACTAAATGTTTACACTATGCTCCCCCTTTGGCTGATGCTCTATTCTTATATACATTTTCTGGAGCTCCCCCTTAGTTGGATTCCTCATTTTTCACTGCTCTTCACTCCCCCTTTGACATCAATGGCAAAGGATAGGGTTTGCATATCAAAACTTTCAAAAATTCAACTATACTTGGCCGCATAAGTATATACATATGGCATACTTACATATACTGAAGTATGTCTGCAAAAGTTGTTTTCAATTGAATGAATCCTGTAGCCCAACTTTGCTTCATTCTGTCCAAAATTGATATATGACTGCTCAACAGGAATGCAAACGCATCTGCCCTTTTTAGATTTGTTGGATCATTGGTCTGGGCTGTGATTTGAGCTTCACTTATGGCCTCATGCATGGCCTCTAACTTAGGGATAATGATCCTTCTAAGTTCACCCATCTGGCTAATTATGTTCTTCCTTTCCTTCTCAAAATTCTTTATTGCATTTGTGATTGCAATAGACTGACACTCTTGATTTACTATGGAGGATGAGAGAGGATCAAAACTTTGAGACAGACTTAATAGTTTATCCTCTTGTTCTTTTACTTTCCTCTCAATATCTTTGGTCACTGTGGGCCAAGATAAGCAAAACTTGTACATATTTCCGCCATCTTTAAGAGCATTTTCCAAGCTCTTTATCCCAATATCCATAACTTTCCTATCATTTGTTATCAGACCCTATACTTCGGAGAATCTCTTATCCAAAAACTCCTTCCGGACCTTTTCTTCAACTGACTTTTCTAGAGAATCAAAATGTGTGCTAACACTGTTGACTAGAGTTTTGAGATTACCGGAAGTGGAGGCTGTGGGATCCTTCTGAAATGATGGCATAATCTTTTCAAGCACTTCGAAAGCAGCTTCTATCAACTCACAGTCTTCCATGTGAGATTTCAGGAGTTTTTCTTTAACCTTTGCATTAGCAAATGAAGCTATCTTCATTGTCTGTACCGGAGAAAGAGAATCAAAATTAAATGGTCCTTGTAAAAGCTTCGGTTCATCAATCTCCATTGTTTCTTTGTTCAGGAATTCTTGGATAGTTTTTGCAGTGTCTCTTGCCGGAGACAGATGTTTCTTCTCTTCTGCATTCTTAGAGCTGTCTCTTGAAGCTTTCTCTCCTTCTACATTCTTACCACTAGTAGTTGTGGTCTTCTCTGTTGAAGTCTTCTCTCCTTCTACAGCCTTGGTACTGTCATCTTCTTTTTCCTTCACTTCTGCTTCTTTCTCCTGTATTCTTTCTTCTCCTGTAGATCTAGAGACTGTAGGGGAAACTAGAGGAGAAATGTTAGTCTGTTCAAGGCTCACCTCTTCTGTCATTTTCTCAGTAGATTCTTTTGCAACACTTGTAGTCGAGGGATCAATACCCAAGTCCTCTATAATAGGAAGATTAAATCTTTTGAAGGCCTTTCGAAGGATCTCTTCTGTGTCCTTGGCTACCTTGTCAGTCTCACCAAGCATAAGTTGATTTATCCCTGCTTTGCTTCTGAACTCATCCTTACAATCTTTGAATACCATATTCATTGTCTTGGGGTTGATTGAAGGATATAGCTGAATTGCTATCTATTCCTGGATTTCTAGGTCTTTGGATTGGGCATTGTTCTTTCTTATTTCTAGTTCCTTCTCCAAGCTTTTGGGGATCAGAGATATAATTTCAATGAATGCTTTGTTGTAGATATTTAGGTACCTGACTATGGCATCTTGTAATATCTTCTGATCTGCTTCACCATAATCATCATAGAACTCAACCATTGGCTGAAGATTTCCATCCACTGTGACTGATTTGATTATGTCATCAATGTGAAGAGTGGGTTTTTCAACATATTCCTTTGTCTTTTCTTCTTCCTTTTGTCTGGTAGAGGGTTGGCCGGATGTTTTCTTCTTTTTCTTCATTTTCTTGATTTCTTCATCAGATTCAGTCTCCTCTTCATCCCTTTGACTGGCATAAGCTCTTGTAGTTTTTGTCTTTGTTCTTTTCTCCCCTTTGCCGGATGATTGTGCTTCCAGTTCTGATGTCCTTGAGTCTTTGGTAGTGGTAGATGTAGATTTCTTTGATGATCTGGTCCGGGTGGAAGGTTTTGCCGGAGCACTTTCCTCATTTTTCTTTTCTGCCTTCTTCTTCTCTTCCTCAGCCCTTTCCATCTTTTTCCTATGGGTATCAAGTACCTCCTTTGAGATGCCAAGGCCTTTGGCAACATTTTCTACTTCTTTTCTCACCTTCCTTTTGATCTCTGGTTCTCTGAGTTCCACATGAATCTTTACACTCAGCTCCTTAAAGGTTCCAAACCTTTCTGCCTTTGGCTGACTTAGTATGTGTTGAACATGCAGCTCCACAATTTGTTCATCAACTTCATACCCCATGGGCATGATCCATACAATTCTTGGTTCTATTGCCTCCATTAGGCACTGATCAGTCTCTACCATAAAACATATTGTGTCTTTGTATTTCTCGACAAGAGACTGGGGAATCCTTTCTCTTGCTTGCATCATGTTCTAAAAATTCTTGAAATATCCCCACAAGGTAGTATTTCTTGCTTTAGCAACCACAGGTTCATGCAAGTAATCTCTGATCTGAATTGCTACCGGTTTGTCATTTTGCCATACCCATCCATTTGATCCGGGTAGCTCATTCATGAAGTAGAAAAATAGGCATAATATTAGTCCACCATATTTAAAGGAGTTCTTCTTGTCCTTTTTGATCTTCTGTATGTTTTCAATTAATTGGCTCAAAAGAAGTTCACAGAGATCATATTCTGCATTCTTTCTCAGCATCTCATAGGTAGTATATACTGCAGTTCCGAATACTGAATTCTCCCTATTGGAGTGATATATCTTGTATCCTATTATCATAGATGCAAACTTGATATCTGGGTCAGTAATATCTTCAATGGTCATTGCCCTCTTATCAAATTTTGATCCGGTGGCCTCAGTTACAATGTTGTTTTTGACAGATTTGAGGACAGGAATTCCTCCGAAGGAGTGTAAACCAATTACTACCCTAATTGCTTCCTTGGTGATTTTGCAAGGTCTGTTAAGCCATAGAAAGTTGTCATGTACCCTACTCAACACATACCGGACCCATTCATCTTCTTCAAAGTAGGGGAAATGAATGAACTAATCAAAATGTTTCTCCTGGATGCCCTTATATTCTAGTTTAAGCTCAAAAGCATCGTCTATCAATTATTTGTGATAGATATCTCTTAGTTTGAATTCCCCAAACTCTTCAACATTTGCGTGTATGTAAAACCTGATATCTTCTATGTGCAAAACACCATGCGGAACACTAGAGAAGGCTCCTAGGGGATCTACCTCCAAGGATTTGTATGGATGCTTCTTAAATATGGGGCGAGGTCTATCAGAAATCTTTACTATATTCGGAGTAGCCATCATCAAGGAATCTTATTGAGAGATATCAAGAACGAAGAATACCTTTTACACTGTTTAGGGCACACACGATGAAATTCGGATTGAGTTGTATGAAGAATCATCTTGATCCTTGGGAGAAGTAGTTGCAGAGCTCCTTTTCTCTTTTCTTCAAATGTGAGTGTACAAATAATGAGCGAATGAACTCTTTTATTTTTGAGAAGCCCTAATTTTCATTCTGCAATAAATGCACAACCTAACTCATTCCGGTTTGCCTTGTTTGTCTTATTCAGAGACAAAACCTTTCCAGATCATTGAGACAGATTTTGAAGTTATTCTAGGAGAGTAGTGATAATCTATCTTTATTTCATTAGTCATTTGATCTATTTGCAGATCAAGACACCATAGTTTGAATCATACCAGACCAAACTTGTAAGGAATCTATTTTTACCGAAAGACTGTTTTACTGGATCAATTCTGGTAGGATTAGATTCTTCAAATCTTCTTGTGGATCTCTCAAATCTTTACCATACCCCTTTTAATCCGTAGCTCTCCTTGTGCCAGTTTCGGCACCAATTGACTGGCTGGGGGAACAAGGTTTTCTTCGTGTCTCCCCTTGAGCCAGAGCTCAC
The DNA here is from genome assembly GCA_027924645.1 of Cunninghamia lanceolata. NCBI lineage: Eukaryota > Viridiplantae > Streptophyta > Pinopsida > Cupressales > Cupressaceae > Cunninghamia > Cunninghamia lanceolata. Next base: position 6,590,628 of record BSBN01000154.1, read on the forward strand.
CTTTAAATTTCTGGAAGGAATATCAGCACTAGAGTTTGGTACAGATCCATCCCCTACATTCTTTGTACTTTTCTTCACCCAAATCTTGTTCATCTCACTTCGAACTTCATCCGCATTTACTTTTTGTTTTCCCTTATCTTGATTCTGATTATAATATACCAGACCTCTTTTATCCTGATTCTTGCTTCTACAGAAGTTTGCTATATGACTGGATCTATTGCAAATTTGGCAAGCAACATTTCTTTGCATATTTGATTGATGTCCTCTTGATTTGCATTGATTAGCCATATGACCCATTCTATTACATGCAAAGCATCTACCATTGAATGAATTGTTCATTTGCATATTTCTGCATTCGTAAGATTTGTGACCATACCTTTTGCAGTTGAAGCACTGTCCAGAGAAGGATGTATTAGTCTGATTCATTCTCCTTCTACATTGATTAGCTTTATGACCAAAGTTATTACAGTTGTGGCAGTATCCATTGAAGGATGGATATCTTTGAGCATTAAGCTGCCTTATCGGAGGACTTCTAGGCCTGTTCCTTAGATTTTTTGATCTAAAATTCTTCTGACTGGATCCGGAGCTTTCTCCTTTCTCATATCCCAAATCACACTTGTCATCTACCCTCTTTTGGCTTTGAAGAAGAACTTCAAGTTGGGCAGAACTTATCTTGAATTTCTCTTTATATTCATTTGATGTTTGAAGATCCCTTTTGAAAGAGACAATTTGATCCTCAAGTTTTTCTTCATTATCTTTAGCATCTTCAAGATGTCTAATAATTCTATCCATCTTGTGGCAATCTTCTGATTTCTCCTTAAGAGATTGTCTTAGATTATCTTTAGTTTTTCTTTTCTCTTCAATCTCTTGGGTAAACTTTATAACTCCTGATTCCATTTCATGTCTTACCATAATGATTTCTTTTAATAGCTTTTCACATAACTTGGTTTTCTCCTTCAGATCTTCATTTGCATTATTTGCTTCACCTTGACTTGCCAATTGCTGAAGCAGCTCCTTTCTCTTTTTCATAGAGAGACTTAATTTGTCTTTTAGTTCTCTCATGAAATCATCAGCCTGTTTGAGTCTTTCCTTTAATTCATTGACTTCAGAGTTTGACTACTCAAGATCATCAATGGCAGTCTTGAGTTGCTCCCTTAAATCATATGCATCCATTTGGATTCCCAGATCTTCCTCAAGCTGTTAGACTCTGTTTAGGAGGAACTTAGCTTTGATACCAATTGTTGATAGCTGAGAGGGGGGTGAATCAGTTATCTTAATTATTTTAGCTTTCTAAACTTTCTTAGTGATTAGTGCAGCATCAATTCAAACAAACAAACATAACCATGAAATAGAAATACACATGACACAATATTTTTGATGTGGAAACCCTGTTAAGGGAGAAAACCATAGGGTGATTAACCCAAGATTGTATTCTCTGTTAGAAGAATGGAAGTACAAAATGGCACTTGCCAATTAGGGCTCACTGCCCGAGCACATTGCTCACAAGAGGCACACTGCCTACAAGAGACACACTATTTACAATTTATAAAGAGTGTAGTACAATACTTGAACTGATAAGGAGCATCAACATATTTTGGAGTTTAGTTCCGGTTAGGCTCTGTATACTGATCTGCTGTACTTCATCTTTCTTCTTCTTTTATGTTGCTCTTCTTTTACATACTAGATCTTCCTTTCTGCTTTTATTCAGCTCTACTGCTTTTCTTCGCACTTCACTAACAACCACAACACTTCTCATAACTAAATCTATCTTGTATATATATCCGCATAATTGATTTCATCACCTTTCTAGTCGGCACCTAGAATAGTCAATATTTTGCCTAAACTCTGATCTGTCGGCTGAATCCTTGCTTACCAAGTAATGCAGATCACATATATACTTGTGGAAATCATTAATCATGTCGGCCAAACATAATTCATGCCTTCATAACCTTTAGCAACATCAGTAACACATCCGGAATAATGTCTGATGTTCTGCCAGTCAGTTCTTCCTTTGTTCACACTGTCACTTGGGAACCCGATACTCAAGCATTCATATCTCTTTATCTTTTCCACACCGGAGGCTCAAACCTTGGAATCTATCAATCAAGATACTCCTCTCGACTTCCCCAAATCCACACTTCACTAAGATACTTCTACTAAGAGATCCGGACCTATCTGTCGGACCTTACTGACTGCTCTGTTCTTGCTTACCGGACCTCAACACTTCTTCAATCTAACTTCTGGTGAGGACTTATCATGCATTGCGGATGTGTGGGATAACCTTTGTTGCCATCAATGACAACATTCATGAATCCATATAGTGTCTCTTGCCAATAGATAATACTAAGGAGACAATTGGGAATTGATGTGTATGGATCCTCATTTTGATAATTTTGAATATGGTGTTAGGAAGTTGATATTAAATTTTTGGCACGATCATACTCATCCTTCATCAAATAATAGAGGTTCTCAAACATAAGATTGGGCCAAATTATTATGAACTACAAACAAAACATTGGTTAGACATACACAACATGTGAGATGTATGTTATATTTTGTGATACCAATCATCATGTCAAGATTGGGAAAACAATGTTTAAAATGTTAAGGCCATGGTATATGAAGTCAAACGAAGTCTTTGAAACTTATTGTCATCACCATATTGAATTTGATATTTGATATCAAGTGTTTCAAAAGATCAAATAAGAAAACTATGATGGTGTTGAAAATGCACCTCCTAATGGTTAAGTGAGTTCATAGCATCCATCTTATATGATAAATTTGATGATGATGCAAATGGTCCAAATAAATGCATAAAAGAACTTTGTGAAACATGTGGAAATTTGAAAAAATGCCTTTGAAAAATGAAGACACTAACATGATGAATACTATAAATTCCAAGAGGTAAAAGTACATAAAGTGCTAAATCAAATTTGGCAAAGAAGCTACAAGGTTATATTATGTAGAAGAGGAACTACCTATTGGAACTTTTAAGGAAAATTTCTATAAATTGATAGAACCATACATACGACATGCATTTTTCACTAAGTGAAAAGAAAAAAGAGTTTAAGTTATTCAAAGATACTTTCCCACCTGGAATAGTCTTACTTTAGTTGACTTTTCAGAGAATTACTCTTTTACCTATTAAAAGGAGATTCAAACACAATAATATTGTTTAGATCATGTGACTGTTATGGTGCATGTGTTTTATTGACATGTATAATTGGTTTTGGGTGGTGTTGAGAGTACATATCTTGAATGAGTTATTAAGAAAGAATATCACTTCTATATTAGCGATGATAAAGAGCATGACACACATTTGTACAACATTAGTTTAACAAGTTTTTTCAAGGTTTGGAAACAAGGAGTGTGAAATTTGAGAAACATTTTGTATGATTAGATGGTTTTGCATCGTAATTCAAATCATCGAGTCTAATTTTTGCACTTTGTAGATATGCCCAACATCTCAATATACCTCATTGTTTGGAGTTTCTTTGAGAGTGCCCATGGAAAGGGTAAACATGATGGTGTAGGAGCTTGCATCAAATGTGCTATAAGAAAACATCAAATGAATTATGAGGGAGATCATATAAATGATGCACATGATGTCATTGAATGGTGTAAAAATCACTTCATATGTGAGGTTGACACAACTTTACCTAGAGGAATCCACATCCACATAGAGTGTTCTAAAAGATAGCAAGTATCTATTGTTTGAAAAAAGTTTAATGAATTGTTTAATATTTACTTATTTAATTTATTTGATTGTGATTACAATTGCAATTTTGACAAAATTATAATTGAAATTCATGCTTGATATATATAAAATTTGTAGGCGTGGATCGAAAGTGTTAGCATGGATGTTTAAGAGGGTAGAGAAAACAAGGTTTTTGCATTGTGTCATGAGTACAAATAGCTAGCATGGACATTGTATATTAGGGATTACTCTTACTTTTGTTGTGACTGCATGTTGGGAAATTATGAGAATTGTAAGAGCCACCAACATGGATACGTTAGTGAATGGAATTTGGTGCCACTAGTTGTTAGTGACACATATGGCGAAGATAAATATGAAATCTTTGAAGACATTCTTTTGATTTTAATTGATTATGACCCCATTTTAGGATTGATTAAAAAAGGTATATATCACAACTTGTAAAATTTTGGGCTTTAACATGCTAATAACATTTGATTAATTTGCTTCTTAAAATTTAGAATTCATGACATGTGCTAATTTTTTTTATATTTCATTGTGGTAGGAGATGTTTTTGCAGGTATACCAAAGGTTGGAAACATAGAAGGCATAAGTTATTATTTATTATGTTGTGTACAAAAGAGAGGATCAAGTTAATAAAACTAGAAACAAGTGATGGAACATTGTTTCCCACATGTTTAGTTGTAGTGCAAAGAAAAACATACATATCTTAACTCAAGCAATTAATTATCATTAGATTAAGCATTATTTTACAGTCCATCAATGTAACATACTAAGTACTATCTTCCTAGATCTTATCATGAATTGAAGTAAATTTAATATCCTTCTAGTTGTGTTAGTAAAGTCTTATTGAAGTGGGAATTTCAAGAACCTTTTGAATGCTATATGGAATATAGCTCTCTCCATTTCGCTAAATATTTTTGACATTTCTACATGCCTTAGATTGGGCTAATTTATTATTATTATTATTATTATTATTATTATTATTATGTGTTTTAAGATAAAAGTTTAAGATTAATTTGAATTGATGGGATTTTTACAATACTAGTTAAGAAAATAGGCCTCAGATCTATACTCATTGAAATCTAATTTTTTAGATATTAGGATGAAGAATTATAGTGCACATTTCTACACAAGTATTGCGGCCTTAGATTCTAAGAAAGGAATGAAGCAATATTAAATTACAAATTAAAAAGGCTCTTACAAGTTAATTTCATGATTCAATAAAAAACTCAAGCTATTGAAAAGATTGATACTTAGATAGGGGAAATCAAGTGTTGGCTTGTAAGTACCACATAATAATTTTTGATAACTTGAAATAGATCCAAAGTTGGACTATCTTTGATTCCAAGAAAGATTAGTTCTTGGAAAGACCTACTTGATAAGATTCTTAAACAAGGTTTCTTTGCACATACTTTAACATCTTGTCCCTAGAGAAAGGAATTTTCCTAAGCATTGTAGGAAGTTCATTTAGGGGAATTTATGAAACTAATCTAGATAATTTAATAAAAGGGAGAATTCTAACAAGGAGATGAGGTATGAAATAAGGGGCATGATTATTAGAAAATTGTTGAAGAAATAGGTAGAGAACAATGATATATCTAGTAGATGAGAAGGCTAAGATGACAAAATGTAGAGGGAGAGGGAGGGAGGTAGATAAAAATGATATATCTAGGAGAGGGATTAGGGGAAGATGATGGGTTTGGAGAGGGAAAACTACTAGTCTAGCTAGTACACTACAAGATTATTTTATGCATAGTACTAATAAAGATAAAATAAAAAATAGACTAGAGTAAAATTATGAAGTGAGAGTGATAGAAAAGGAAAATATCCCAAGGGAGGGACATACCACATTGAGACCGTAGAGAAATCAGAAGAGAAATCATATCAAGATATAGATAATACAATTAGTTGAATAGGGGATTAGTACTTACATTTCTACTTACTAATTTGATTAGTACTTGTATTGCTACATTGATTTTTGTATAAAAAATTATTATTTAGAAAAAAAGGACTCTAGTAGGTTTTTTCTTTATTGAACTACTACTTATTTGTGAAGTATGTATTGAATGATAGAGTTCTATTACATGTACAAGGGTTGAAGTTTAAACCCTAGAATCTTTTGATGCTTAGAAAGAAACATATATCTAAGTTTATATTGCCACATTAGAACTTGAAAAAGAAAAGCGTTAGTTATGAATTTAAATAAATTAAAGAGTTCTTTAAGGATCTAGTGGGAAACACTAGATTGTGTGTTCACCTGATAAATTACGGTAAATTAGGGTTTAGGGATTAGGAAAAATACAATTCATTTATCGATAAAAAATCATATTTTCCCTAATCCATAAACCTTAATTCACCTTAAAACCTAAACCCTAACTTATGTAGTTATATATAAATTCATTTATAAATTTAGGTTTTAGGTTTTAGGTTTTAGGTTTTTGGGTTTAAATTTATAAATCAAACTTTTTAAAATTTCAAATTCAATACAAATTCACCTAAGTACAAATTTTCTCTAATCCCTAAACCCTAATTTATGCTCAATTTCATATCAATTCAATTATTTATATTTTTATTTTTGGGGCTTAAAGTTTTAGTTTTTAGTTTTAGGGTTTAGGGTTTAAATTAAAAAATTGAGTTTTGACTTTTCAAATTCAATACAAAATCACATAAGTACATTTTTTTTCTAAACTCAATTTACCTTAAACCTTAAATAAACCCTAATTTATACATTAAGTTACATATCTTGAGTCAATTTTTTATGTTTTAGGTTTTCATTTTTAGGGTTTAAGGTTTCAGTTTTAGTGTTTATGGTTTTGGGTTTGGGGTTTAAATTTATAATTTATCAACTTTTATGTTTTCAAATTCAATACAAAATCATGTAAGTAAATTTTTTGCTAAACCCTAATTTACCCTAAACCCTAAATAGACCTTAATTTGTACATTCAATTACATATCTTGAGTCAATTATTTATGTTTTAGGTTTATAGTTTTAATTTTAGGGTTTAGGTTTTAGATTTTATGGTTTTAGGTTTTAGGGTTTATTTATTTACAAATTAGGTTTTAAGGTAAAATTCAATTGGAAAATTCACAGAGAAATTCTTCATTGCAACTAAATTCAAATACATTTTAAGTTTCTATGAAACACCTAGTCTACATAGCTATCCACCTATTTTTCCACTTGTCCAAATCACCAATCTACTATTCATGACCTTCATTTGAAGGCCACATGGTAGTTTAGGATGATATGTATTGTGCTAGTCCAAGAAATCTGCTCTTGTTTGTCACAGGTGGGAGGGTTTGTCAAGGTTTGTCACTATAACTAGGAGCTCTATGAAAATGAAGGTAGGATAATGAAATGAAAAAGACAAACTTCAACTTTACATACTTTAAAAAAAATATTAAACAAATACATTCATTTGAAGGTAACCTTCAAATGAATGTGCTCAGTCATCACAGAAAATAATTAAAAAATATTCAAATGAATATATGACCTTTGAATGAAGGTCTACCTTCATTCAAAGGTATTTTTGGCTCACCTTTGAATGAAGACGCTCAACAAATTTTTCCCACTCACTACTGAAACTTGAACCCATGTCCCATAAGTGGGACACACTATTGTATGTTCACCTAAATAACATAGGAAACTTCCAAAGCCATCGTACAAAATCCATGAGTGAAATACAGGGTAAGTGCACAAAGATGGGGGACCAAAAAGTGGCCACAACCACTTTTTGGTCCCATAGGAGCAATAACACGAATGCATTATAACACACTCACATTTTATGTTGTTAAAATAAAATGAGAGAGAGAGAGAGAGGTAAGGGTGAGATTATTTTCCTTCACAATAATCTGAGTGTGTTATAATGTACTCATGTTATGTGAATGCATGCACATAACACGAGCACATTATAATGTGCTCACGTTATTGTTTACTTTGGTAATTTCCAAGCCTTTGGCTTGGATTGAGTTTTGAACATCCAAAGATGTGTTTTTGTAGATTGTAAAAAAATTACATAATCTTGAGCATGCTCCCCATCAAGTTTGCACTTGTTTCAATGACAAGTCAAAAAATACCATGATATTGTTAAGCTATCTCTTAGCTTTCTAACCATATAATTTTTTTCACGTTTTGAGTATGTTAAGGTTTTCATCTTTAATTTCTTTTGTTAGTGTATCTACTTTTTGTCAAAAACCAATGTGTGGTATTTTTGACTTTATTTTTTAACTGTTCATCGAAATTTCAAATAAATTACATTTTTTGAAACTAGATTCCATTCTACACATATTAAAAAAAATGGATTTTCAATTAGTTTTCAAAAATTTTAGGGGGGAGCATGTTCAATTTTCTAGTTTTTAGGATGTGTCCACTTTGAAAATTAGTAAAAAAGTCAACTATTCATGAAAAAAATATCATAAAATCGAGGATAAACTACATGGTGTTAGCTAACCAAAGCGATATTTGAAATACTAAAAAAAAGTTAACATTTTAGGGAGGCCGCACCAGATACTATGTTAAGGTTTTTGGAAAAAAAATAGGAACAATTTGTGTGGACCCCCATTTTGAACCCCTTAATCCCAACCATTTAAAAAAAAATAGTAGTTTAGAAACTAGATTTGGAGCGTGCTACGAGTCTTGTTGTCATTGCATCTTTAAATTTTGAGTGTAACTATCTTCAATTTTTTATCCACAAAAAAAAAAATCTTTCCTGATTTCAGAAAAAAAGTGGCCACTTAAGACCTCCTTTTGGTCCCCCATCTTTTTGAACTTACCCTACACATGCATATATAAATACAAGAAGGCCACCATAATATACATTAGAATTTTCAACTCAATTGTATACAAAGTTAACCAAAAAATTGGCATCAAAATATTGTTATTTAAGTACAACAAGAGGCATTACAATGCTCGGTACTAAAAGATAGAGTATAAAATAAAGAGAGCTGATAATATGACTTTAAGATTGAGGCATCTAGTGCCCTAAGATGCACACCAACAAGACAATGACAAGAAGGGAAATACAACATATCTAAATAAGCAATAGTAATTTAGAGAATTCTAGTAAGAAGGAGATGACTCTCATCCACAAAGGTGAGATGTTTAACTCTTGTCACAACAACATAACCCTCTCATAATTATTAAATGTTCCATGTTTGATAGATAAACTAAGTATAAATTTTTCTGACATAACATTACTCAAAACCTCCTAGACCACTTCAAGTTCATATAGTAACAACTACAAATCCATGACAGTGACGCCCATCAAAAAATTCCTAGTTTGATCAAATGTAGTAACCTACTTCATGCTACTTATATGGTCTTGTAACTAACGTTTTAGCATATAGTTGAAGTCACAATTAGTTAAACATTCACTACATTTTGGACAATTCCAAAGGCTATCTGATTTATGTACAATCTTTTTTTTACATTTTTTTATCCACAAAAAGAGGGCAAGAAAGGTAACAAAGGTTTTCTAGTTGTAGCTTTGCCTTAATATGGAATGAAAAAACACATTATCTTTCCTATTTAAAGTTGCATGTGGACAAGTATCCAAGAGAAACACATGACTAGATCATTACTTTAAGTACTGACAGTTTCTTTTGACAAGCCTGTTGAAGGTTTGGAGGTACCTTTTGAGGCATACTAGAAATGCAATTCTTTGGCTTCTTTTAGGTTAGGATTCAAATGAATCTTAGTGGATTATGTAGTGTCAATGGTTTTTCCATGACATGATACAACATGACCACCTCTAATGATAAGTATAGAAGGATGTTCCTTTGAGCATAACTTTTAAAACTATTTTCCCTAGAAAAGTGATGCCAACACTAAATCCCAACATGTTAGTAAGACACCCAACATGTTTTGTCATCTCTATGTCATCTCATTTATGCACTATCAATATAGTGGAGATGGTCTCTAGAACACCAACAACATGATCAACCAAGAAATTGGTTGTAACTGATTGGAGGTCTTGAATTCATGTAAAGTAGAAATTATGGTTGGGTATGTTGGAGGTGTCACAATCACAAAGAACAATTGTTGAAGAAATTTGTATGAAGATCTCCCATGTATTTGAGGAGTGATTGTAAGTAGGGTTTATAGCCTTGACATGACCATTAGAGATGACATACACCATGCCTATCTTGACAAAATCATAAAAATGATCGACTGCATCATTAAAAATATGTTAAATGTATTTTACTTCTAGTATAGTCTAGAAGGTCAAAACCAAAAACCTTTCCATTGCCTCTATTATTTTTTGAAGCTATGCAGCACACCCTTAGACAACACCCTACCTTGAATCAACTAGCACCTTTGATAAGGACTAAGTGCACCAATTGGGATGATTGTATTAGGTGTATTTAATTTACTTGTAGGAGAATGCAAGGTTGAACTATGTGATGGTGCACCAACATTAGAAGAAGAATTACCTATCCTAGGGACACCTAAGTTATGATTAGAAGGGACACAAACAAGAAAATTAGGCACACCAACAATAAGACTCTTAAGGAATAGCACTTTCAAAGAGCTACTAACACTTGAATTACAAAATGCAAAGAATGTTGGAAAAATCTGAGATCATCTACATTTTCTCAATAAAGATAACACAAATATTGATCATATTATTGAGATAGCAATCAAAGTATTACAATATGGCTTTTATAAAACCTTTATAATATAATTTCCTAAACTGCCAAAATACGAGAATGTAACTAATTAGTTAATAACAATAATAAACTACAAGTCACTATGGTGACTTTATTAATGTAAACCTTAATATTTCAACACTATTGGACCCCTTAAGGTTTACATTACATTAATAGAACATATATCAAAACATGCTGATTACACAAAACAAATACAAATTCTTGAGAAGATTTTTATTTGAAGTTCTAAACAAATCCTAAATTAGGTGGAACTCCATCAAGTTGCCTCTTAACCTTCGGAAGGGTGTACCTCTTGAGCTGAATTCCCAAGTTCCTAGATTACCACCTCCCCACACTCCCAAATCATAGATCCCCAAAATTATTGGACAATAATCCATGTTGAGCTACATCCACTATGCTCCATCAAATTGTCTCATGACCCTTGGAAGGCTATAATTCCCTAGATCCATAGACTCTTGAACTATTTGGACAACCATCCATATTGAGTTCACCAAATCGCTTCCTATTTTCAAAAACCAAAATTCACAATATGTGCATTCTTTAATCATGTCAGTATAAAAAGAACACATAAGAAAAAAAACATATGCTTCTTATACAAGACACCATCTCTGAGAGAGAAGCTAGCTCAAGATGATGAAAACTCCTCCAATATTTGGTACCTCTAGCCTCTAATTTGAAATTTATTAGTCCTTACCCTCCAAAAGTAGCACTAGAGGAAGTACTACAATCTTGGAAAGCCCAATCAACACAAACAAGATTTTTAGGCATATTTGTAAATCTCATAATGTAACAGGATGTAAGATTCAACCAAAAAATGTATTTGTACATTGTCTTCCTTATTTCTCCATAAAAAATAAAATATCTCCAATATTACACAAAATCATGTATCACCAATGTAACATTAAACCTTATTTCTCCTTAAAACTCTAGTCACCATAACATATGCATTATAAATATAAATCTCTCACTTATCTCCACCACATAAGACAAGAACCCTTTATTAATCTTCTTATATCTCCCACAATACAATATGCTTATAACTTATTTTAGATGGTTGCATTATCTTCACTACACTCCACTCTCCCTCAAACAAACACCTTCATCTTCAAATCATCTAATATCTTATGTGGATTATGGATATACCAAACTTGTCCATGTAAATGACTAAATGTGCATTACCTTTTAACTATCCACCTACATTATTTTCTTGCACAAAGGGTATGACCAAAAATACCAATGAAAAAATCTCTACTGAATGATTTAATAATTGTACCTTACTTACTGAGACATCTCATGAAGAGCACTTGATTCTTAGAATATAATTATTTGACATGTAATTTTCATTATCTATGGGATAGCACATTTGTTTCCATATCAAAAATGCTGGAGTGGCACTTCTTGTTCTAATCTTTGCTTGGACTTGTAGCATGCACAAACTATAAAATTTGGACCAATGTAGAATAAACTATGCCAATAGCCTTCATCTCTAGTAAACTTTTGTTGCACAGTGAAAACAAGGAGCTAGATACAACTTATCATTGGTTGAGGTATAACCTTCTATAGATGGAATCATACCCTTTGGGCCCTACTATCTAGCCAGACTTGGTAGAGAAAACAACAAATAGTTAAGCCCATTCCTTCAAATAATTATTTGCTCATAGAATCTATATGGTCATGTCTCTTGAATGATAATAATATTTCCTTTTCAACAACTCACCCCAAGTAACTGTAGAAGCCTATGGATATAATTACCGAGTGCACAAAATATCTAGTATAGAATAAACAAATGCAAATAGAAATACCTTATCCTCTTCTCTACGTGCAATATTGAAATTATGTTGAGATTGTGTAGGAATCTCCACTTAGGCCAAAAACCCCACACTCATCTTGCATAGAATATCTTTCATGCTGAACATGATAAACCTCTTCAATCACAGGTACACAAAAGTCCTTTATGTTCTAATACCATGTTGGAAAAATTAGAGATCATCTACATTTGCTCAATAAAGAAAACACAAATATTGATCATATTATTGAGATAGCAATCAAAGTATTACAATATGGCTTTTATAAAGCCTTAACAATATAACTACTCAAACTGGCAACATATAGAAATGTAACTAATTAGTTAATAATAATTAAAAACTACAAGTCACTATGGTGACTTTATTAATGTAAACTTTAATATTCCAACAAAGAAGAGAAATGTAAAAAATTAGAAACCATTGAGTTAAAGGTAAAAAGAGTAGAGGAGCATGTGGGAGGCATAATGCAACCATTTCCTTACATCATCTTATGGAATACTTGACAAGCATAACTTTTCAGTTGTACAATGGAACCCTCCATCAAAGACCACCTCTAGCAACAAGCTTGTTATATTTAAAGGGAATGAGAGCATCATGCATGTGCATTGCGTTATAAATTTGAAGTCAATATTTCAAGAAACTACTAAGCTTGGAGACAATAGGTTCCAATGAGATGACTTAGAGGAAAGGGCACAGGCCAAAGGAGCCAACATGCAATTTGCTAATATGCCCTATCCATTGAGAAAGTGAAGAGTGAAGGGAGATCAGCCTACCAACATTTACAAATAAAAAATACCTAATGAGGAGCATACAAAACATCACAAAGAAGAAGGCATCCAATCCAAAAGAGGAGGCCAACCTCCCACAATAATGGTAATCCTTAATTTGATAATAGATAATATAGCACATTTTAAGAACAAGTAAACTTATGTCAAATGAGATGTACATGTAAAGCCATTGAATTTAGAAATACCAACTCAAGGGAGGACATTGCAAGAAAAGGAAAAGTACAAAATTAACCATTTTATAAAAGTGACATAACACAAGAGCATTTTATTTACAATCATGATGTACAACCATCTTGTATGACTAATAAAACATAACAACATTTTATTTACAATTAGACATAAAGCTAACAATTAGTATCAATGAGTGGTTTTCTTACAGTGGAAGTAGGAATTTAAAAATAGTTCATTGATATTACATATTAGCCAAGTAGCATGCAATATCTTAGCAAATCCACTTCCTCCATACAATTGATTGTAAAAGAGCTCTTTCAACTAGAAGAACAATTGATCAAGTTTATCATACGTTATTGTCAAGTTAGTCAAAGCATCTTGAAATTCTTGCATCTTTCCCTCCTCCAACAACCATGTAGGAAGAGCCACACACCTAGCATGGTCAACAATCTCATGACAAGATCGAGTCGATGTCAATGACAACTCACAAAGTTCTATCATCATAGACACACATGGTACAACATTAAGCATGGACCCACTGAGAAGCAGGCTTGTCACACTCTATTTGAACTATTGCTCAAGATTGTAATAATTTCAAAAGGATGTCGAGGTGCTGCCATCTATTTAGCCTCGTATTTAGAAACTAAAATTAAAAATGATGAAAAACACTTCAAACTCATTTGGCATACAATATAATCCTATTCAACTATTCTAATTGTTGGATCAAGAAGAATTATTTAGCAAATTTTAATTACCAATATAGCATAACTAGTGCACTAAAATAATTAATAGATGGAACAATGCTAAATTCAAAATTAGGCACAAATTTGAATAATTCAAATATAATCCTTGTCAACCATGCAAATGGTTAAATGATGAAAAATAATTTAACAAATTCTAATTATCAACACAATGCACTTAGTGCTAGAACAACTAATAGATGGAGCTAGACACTACTTACAAAGGCAGGCACAATTTCTAATATTTAAAAAATAGTAAAAAAATGAGCTTGATCCATAGAAAACCAATGTCTGTGAAACAATCTTATTAAAAAGAGAATGACACCCATTATACAAGTATAAAAAATTAATAATGCTTCAATAATATGGAACCTAGTTGAAATTATCTTGACTACCACTCGAAACAATGGAAAAAATAGCAAATACAAATAAATTCAATGACCACAACTTTAAAAAAAAATGATAGCAAGCTTAATACTTACATATCAAACAATACAATAGAATTCTATGAGTACATCTTTTTAAATAAATTATGTTAACAAAGTTAATACTTGTCCCACATATCTAAACCTCCTTGATACTAAACTAAAAAATTTTCAAGTTATTTTCACTACAATAAAAAATAAATAAGAAATAAACATTAAGGAGCATATATTTTTTAAAAAATAACATTAAAAAAACCAAAGAAAATAATAGAGGAGTGTAAAACATAATAGATAACATAAACTAATTTGTTTACCTAAAACTATTTTGTTATGAAAAAAAACATCCAATGCTTGAAAATCCCTGTTGGAAAGCATCAATTTTTGATGCAAACATGTATTTGCAATTAGACTTGAAGAATATCTAATATGAATATTATTATAGTACTTGATTGTGTAGAAACAAATGATAATGATATAAAAGAATGCTTGATAATAGGGAGAAAATAAGAAAGCCATAACAGTTTCAAAAAAACTATAATATTTGTGCCTAGAGCATATGCAATATTAAACTTCTTCAAAGAAGTTTCAAAAAGCCCACACTCATTTTATTTCATTGTGTTAAAATACAAGCACCAACACAGTCACACTTATAAATAAAATGCCTCAAAAATGTAAATGTTCTAAGCAAAAACAACCAAACTCGATAGCTACTGCTAGCACCCTCCCTATTTGTGCCAAAATGTGAACCTTGGAACACCATACTCCAAGGTACTAGACATTCACCAAAACATAAAGGATAGAGAAATTTTGTCACATGTCATAGTTACAGCTGTCCCTCACAAATGTGTATGCAAAATGACAAAGCATAGATAAAACATGCAAAATGTTTCATGAAATGTCTTAGAGACATCTAGTCCCATGGGGTAGAAGGAGATAAATTTAAGTAACATGCCTATTGCAAAAGGGAAAAGGCACAGTAAGTCTATCCTAGTGTGGTTTGAAAAGCATTGAGGACTGAGAAATTTTGGCAGAAGTAGCTACAACTAACCTGCCAAAGGTCTATGCAAAATATTGAAGCAGAGACAAGTTATGTGAACTGTTTGACACAAGTTTCCCCTGTTGTGCCATAATAGGAGCTTCAAAATAGGGAATGGACATCCATGGTAGCATATGGAAGGGGAAATTTTGTCACACGTTAAAGGCACATCTAACCTCCCAAACATGTATGAAAAAATGAAACCATGCACATGGGATGCTTACTATTTGGCATAATGCTTCAATTCCAGGTAGAAATTAAGATTCCAATGTAGTTGCAACCAAAATTATAAAGTTCAAAATAGTCCTAGAGTCTCTTAGGAGAGTTTTAAAGGGAAAGTTCAATATTCAGTGGAGCACTTTGGTTTCAAGCCATTGTGAGTCTTCTGATTCTTAATGTGATTTGAACATTGGTTTGGCCTTTTATTGGTTTTTGTCTCATGCTATATTTTGGTTGTTGTTGTGCTATCACTATGCTTTTGCATAGCTATTTTGTTTGATCTATAGTTGTAAGAGGGTTGGGGCCCTTTCAAAAACCCCCTTTTAACCCTTAACTTAAAAACCAAAAATTATAAACAAATCTAAAAGATATTCCAACTATAATTCACAAAGTGAATCTAGAAATAAACAATATACTGACAAAAAATACAAAATTCTTAAAGCTAAGATAGAGAACAAGTATAGATTTTTCTAGGCATGCATTCTAGCTCCCCATTAAGGAGCATTCAAATGCATGAATATTGGCTAATCTAGCAACATAACTAATGGGTACCAAAAACTCTAGAGTGAATATAGTAAATAAAAAACTGCCATGGTTAACAAATCCCACCTCCTTTCCATGATGCAAGCACCCAACAACAACCAAACACAACTAGAACAAATGCACACAAATAAGAAATTCTGACTACCTAGACCAATTGTAGGAAACCAATGCACATAATCATTAAATAAGAAACAAATCTAAAAGTTCGCCACTCCACTAAAGCATTAACATCCTAGCAAAAATGTGCACAAACAAGAATTTTTCGTATCCACATGACAACATGTATTATGATTGTATGCAATGCTAGGCGATATATGGTCCAGATAACTTCACTGGCCACCTACTTGTTGAGAGCAATTGGACATCGCTTGTAGATCTCAAGCTACCACCATATGCCACACGATTTCAATTTGCAGAACTCTATTTAGGATATTGTGTTTGGTTTTGATGTGAGCAGCTTAGATAGTTTTCATGTACATCATATGCTCGCAATAGGAGGTAGACTGTCAATTTGAACCTGACAATGTACGGGAGCTCATTGCACTTCATAAGGATATTGTGTTTGGTTTTGAAGTGAGCAAATTAGATAGTTTTCATGGTCATCCCATGCTCGCAATAGGAGGTAGATTGTCGATTTGAACTTGACAATGTATGGGAGCTCATTACGCTTCATAAAGAAACACTTATCAACATAATAAACTAAATATATGTAAAATAATCCTAGATATAATTTTTAACATTCTACTTAAAAATATCCTCTCTCATATTTTTCAATTTTCTTAAAGTTTTTATTATATTTTACAACAAAAATATCTAAACACAACCCTACGGCCATCAAATTTTTATTCTTAATTTGCAATTGGGAGGCAAGACAGTGGTCGATGAATCCTTATCACACGAGCCAAGAAGAAGACTTTCAAAGAAGACTATAACTGAAAAATACTTAAAAAAGGCAAAAGTTGGTCGGTTGGTCCGTGGTGCAGCCAAAGGAGACAAAAGTTTAAAAAAGGCAGTCAATCATGAGTGCCTTTTAACTTTCGGCTTGCAACTCACATATTGCAACAATGTCAACCGCTGTTTAGTGCATTCTCACTTGCAATGCTTCTCATCTTCTTTCTTGTGTTCTTCACCCAATATATATACATACACAGTCCCTCCATTCATTTGTTATTATTTCTTTATTATGCTTCTCATCTTCTTTCTTGTGCTCTCTCGCCATGAAGAACAGTTATAGTTTTCCAACTAAACTCAAAATACTTAGAAATATCCTAAAATGGCAAAGATTTGGCATGAGAGGGAGAGGAAGATCGAGCTCTGTGCCAGCAGATGTGCCAGAAGGTCACCTGGCTGTCTTTGTGGGAGGCAACAAAACCAAGAAGCGCTTTGTCATCCCTGCAACTTATGTAAATCACCCCCTTATCAGTGCTTTGCTGGACAAGGCAGAGGAGGAGTTTGGACTCAATGAAAATGGACCCATTCTCCTTCCCTGCCATCCTCTCATCTTTGATAGTAATATTTTGTTCCTTATCAGAACTAATGTGGGTCTTTCACAGTGGGAGATTGAGCAGGTGTTGAACAACTCTAGTTATTCTTAATTATCTTCAGAGCCTTGCAATACTCATATTCCAAACTTAATCATATCACAATGTGTTAATTAGTTGTGCTAATGATTTAATTTGAAGGTTGGAAGCATTGTGTGGAAGAGTTTGAACAACCTGCAAGTTATTGTGGTTTAAGTGGGGAGAAGATCCTGTCTGAAGCATACAAGTATATATTGTTAACTTTCAATAGTGTAGATTTATATATACTCTTTTTTGGATGTTTAGTTAATTTTATTTAGTAGTTATTTAAAAACTTTAGGAGTTTTTTTAGTTGTTTTGTTTATTTTAAGTAGTTAAATTATAATTTGTTTTAAATTATTTTATTAAGTAGTGGTTGTGTAATTTCAACTTTCTTATTTGTTTTTTATTAAGGTAAGCAGGGGTTTTGAAAGGGCTCTAACCCTTCTTATTTGTTTATAGTTAAAATTTGAATTTTTAAATTGTAATAACTCCACTTTTATATAGTAAAATTAGAGGGAAAGAAATATGTTCAAGTTCCATGGCTTAAATTTGAAGTCCACCTTGACTTTAATTTTTTTTTTCCCTACAGTTTAGTCTTCATTATTGCTTTTAGCATGACAATTATCTTAGGCCCTCAATGCAAAATTTAATTGTTTGATGTGTTGGAAAATCTTGGAAAAAAAACTCAGATTTTTTTTTTTAAATCTAAAAATTTTGGATTTTTTTTTTAAATAATAGAAGTTTCTATTAAAAAATAGAAAAAGTTTCTATTAAAGAAGGAATGTATATATACAGTCAGATTTTAATATTAATTGTTTTTTCTACAGTTTTTAAAATAAATTACATGTATGTTAATACAGTCAAATATTTATTTTAACTGTATTTTACAAGTAAAATCTTTAAATACAGCTTGTGTGCAACCATATGCTAGATATTTCATGAGTAGCGGCTACATAATTCCAACCTTCCTATTTATTTATAATTAAAATTTTAATCTTTAAACTCTTAACAACTTCACCTTTATATAGTAAAAGTAGAGGAAAAAAAATAATACATGTTTCATTAAGTGGTGACTCCATAATTTGAGCCTTCCTATTTATTTACAGTTAAAATTCAAATCTTTAAATTGTAACAACTCCACCTTTATATAGCAAAAAATAGAGGGAAAGAAATAGGTGCAGCCATGTGCCACATATTTCATTATAATTTCAGCCTTCCTATTTATTTACAATTAAAAATTGAATCTTTAAACTATAACAACTCCACCTTTACATTGAAAAAATAGAGGGAATAAAAATACGTGCAGCCATGTGCCACATATTTCATTAAACAACTCCATAAATTCAGCCTTCTTATTTATTTATAGTTAAAATTCTAATCTTTAAACTATAAACAACTCCACCTTTATATAATAAAAATAGAGGGAAAGAAATACATGCAACCATCTGTCACATATTTTATTAAGCTACACATTTTCACCCTTTCTATTTATTTATAGTTAAATTTTGAATCTTTAAATTGTAACTACTCCACCTTTATATAGTAAAAATAGAGGGAAAAAAATATGTGTGGCCACTTGCCCCATATTTCATTAAGCAGTGACTACATAATTTTAGCCCAATGACTACATAATTTCAGCCTTTCTATTTATTTACAATTAAAATTAGAGCTCTACTTTTATATAGTAAAAATAGAGGGAAGAAATACATGTAACCATGTGACACATATTTCATTAAGTAGTGATTGCATAATTTCAACCTTCCTATTTATATAATAAGCATAAGAATCAAATTGAGTCATCTCAAACGATGTACTAAACCCATCCCATTGGCTCTCTATTTTAGTCTCAACTTTGCAACTTGTGGCACCACTCACATTGTTGCAACCAGACCGGTAACCAGTCTCTTCTTCATCCTCTCCTTGCAAACAAGCGCAAGAAACTACCACAAAGGGAAGATCTATAGTTGTGGTATGGCCAACACCAAGGCACATATAATTGCAATCATAATTTTATTGTTGAGAACTATCGAATCATATAACTAGTATAGGTGAGTGTATAAGACATTAGTAAATGAATGGAATCCTTGAGAGACATTGCAAGAGATACCATGCACCTCTTCCTCAGTGTGAAAACATAAGGAATTATCATTTGCACTACCACCAAGAGTGACAAAGCATTGGAGTTCATTGGATAGACAATTTTCTTCATGTTTCTCAAAACTATCATCAACACACCTATCATCATTGTCATCTTTAGGAGCTAACTTATCCAACCACAAATAAAGGAAAATGATGTCCAATTCATCAACAAAATTGTCCCATAATTCTAAATCATCCTTCTCAGCCTCAACTAAATAATCATCGGCAACAAGAGCCTCTAGGGTATCCTCAACACATCATAGGATCCTCAACGCATTGCATATTATCAATCTAAACATATAGAGTTAACAAACCTTGTAGTTGTTCATCTCTTTCCTTTTCAAGGTTGTTAATGCACACATAGGCCTATTGCAAACTTGTGGGTTTCATTTCATGCATCAATGCACTTAGGCAAACCTCATATGCATAAAAAATAAATCAATGCAAGTGGATGCATAGGCCTATAATCTCTTGGAATATCAAAGTGTGCCACCGTAAACATAAGATTGAAGTCCAAACCTAACTCTCCCTCTTGTCTTTTGATGTTCAATTTTTTTTATAGGAGAAGCAAGGTCAGCACTATAAGTGTACTCTTAAAGAGAAGCAATCACGAGGTCATTGTAAGAAGATAAATAGTGTAGAGGAAATAACTAAACCATTTTTGTGCCTTCCCACATAAAGATCTAACAAATAATCACATCCACATGTCTTCATCCTCAAAATGAAAATCCTCCATGAAATTAGAGAATGCATCAACATGTGACTCCCCTTTAATGACATCAAGCCCATCAAATTTGGGCATTTGATTCAAGATTTTTTAGTCATTATTTTCATTTACTACTTGACCCATGATAGGTCCAATTTCTTGTAAGTAGTATCAAAGGGAATGATAGGATTTTGATCAACATAGTTTTTTGGTAGTAGTAGGGGAAACATTGACCCATAGCCTAGGCTCAAGCATAATGATTTGGATTTCAATTTCCTTTTTCTATTTGACAAGGTCATCATGATCCTGCATGGACACACATAGGCCTTAGGAATGATTTAGAGTTGGAGTATGACTATTGAAATAAGAAGGTACATCACTATAATATTCAGAGTCATACTCATCAATAGAATAGGTAGGGATAGAAAAATAGGGAGAAGCATGTGAAGGAACAACCCTATCAATGTGTTTGGACCTAAAAGCCATGGCCACAAATTTATAACATGCTGGGACAACACTCCACTTCCTTCCAAGTAAACTTTTCCTTTCCAAAAGAAGCACAATCTCACCACGAGAAAGAGGAGAAGAGGCATATAACTTATTACATTGTTGCACAAAGATATACAACATTGTGGCACTATCAAAAGACTACTAAAGTAGTAGAATACTTTGATTCATGATAGCAGAGTCACCACCTCACTAAATGAGGAAATCCTTGGAGTAAGGGATACTACTAAGGAAGAAATATTTTTGGGTTATCTTCCACTAGTAAAGTCTTCAACGAACTTCAACTCTTTATTGCATCCCAACAATTGTGCAACTTTGTTGGTGTGAGTTTATGGGCTGCCAACTACACACAACAAAAGAGAATGACTACAAAAACCTTTTTACTAAGTTGCAAAGGTTTGAAATATAAAAACCAAGATCAACACATCCCTAGAAATGGTGCCAATTTGTTGGTGCATGTTGATAGGCTACCAACTACACAAACAAAATAACAATGCTACAAAATTTTGGTCAATGATTGTGTTGCAAAGATGTTCAATGTGACTTTTAGATTAATTCATCCCTAACAATGGTGCCAATTTTTTTTTATGATTATACATGTGGCTTTGCAATTCCTAAAGGATTTCACTAACACCTAAGGCTAGGAGTGTCAATATAGGTGATGGCTAGGATTTATGATGAAAATGTGATATGAATGGACCAATGATTATGAGTGGGTAAGCTCATCTTCATCTTTGGGCTCAACTAAATGCAGGAGGGTATTTCCTAGAGGCATCCTCAATAAAATATCTATTAAGTATGATGGAACGAGGCTAAACCAATCGTAACTATACCCAATATATGCTTTACCCCAAAATTTGTCATTGGACCAAAGACTAACTAACTTTGTTATCTCTTTGTGAACTCATAGAAACATATGCTTCTAAATAAATATCTCCTTCGTTAAGAAAACTCACATGCCCACCTTATCCCACACCTCACTCTTAACTTTTTCTCTTTTCAATGATAAGAAAAAAGATTGAAATAAGAACATTTAAGTCTTCACGTGAATTTTAGGAGAAAACTTATAGCCTTAAAGCCTTCCTTTCTCAGGCCACATGCCAACTTGGAAGGAAATAGACCAGTGGCACATCATTTTGTGAAAGCAATTCTGACAACCTCTTGAAGTTGCGCTTGTCGATAGATAAAGTAGATCAGGTAATTCAGAAGGCCTCTGATGATTGGTGGGTCTACATACCAAATCAAATCAATACACACCTGACATCATTCCAAACTGACATCTCTGGCATGCCTTCCGAAATGCACCCTCCATTGGATCATTTCCAATCTGACTGTTCCTATTTGTTTCCCTTTGCGTAGTAGAATTTATCCTCTGTGCCTTATTTCTCACTCCCTAGTGACTTGAATATACTTTGGAAACCTCTGCGCTAACTTAGAGAGTTGGATTGGAGTTTTTAGAGGCACCATTTCGAATGGCATTGGTATTTTAGAGGCTTGCTCCTTGTTTAGAAGTGTCTGCGAAAAAGATATTCATAGCTACGCCTCTTTCTGATGTTTGTGCTGGATATGGAATAATGCATATCATTCAATTTAATTTCTTTGGCTGTGTAGGGTGTTGATATGGCTACGCAAGCTTTAGAAGAAATGCATAGGATTTGGAAATATTTGGCACATCATTAACATGCTTGCACACCATATGTTATGCTTTGCGCCTCACTCTGATGTTTCTTTTGATTGTAATCATGAACTCCTTTCATGACCGCCTCCTTTAAATGCTTTATACCATTTTCTTATATCTGTGTGGCTATGCACTAATCTTGCAACTGCGCCTTGATTTATGGTGATTGTGCTATGAAGGAATTGAACTGTTATAGCTACACACTATTCCTCTATTTATTATTCACAACTCGTCATGTTAGAGTTTTAGAATGGCTGTTAAAATTTATATAGACTACATACACTTTATTTAAATATCATCCATTTCAATGGTCAAACCGTGCACCTCTGATACCTTGCACTCCATTACTTCGTGCCTGTGCATTGATTATATATCTAGGCCAAAGTTTAGAGAGTTGTGTCTACATTACTTACCTGTTTGTGCAGAAATTTGGAGCTGGATGCACCTTAGTTTAGACACTTGAACTACACTTTTTACCTTGTGCTGCATTTTCAAAGACTTGCGCATTTGTTTGGAGCAGTTCGTGTGCCATTTTATGTGGCTGGAGTTAAATTTCATGGCACCTCTTTCTAAAAGAGTTGGAGTGTCATTTAATAGCTATGCCTTTATTCCTTGAGGCCGCGCTGTGTTTGGAGGGATTGGAAAAAGTTCTTTGCCGTGCCTTGCTCATTTATGAGCGCATACCATTTCCTTAATGGCCTAAAATAACTTGCACTCCACATCCACATACATGTGTTCCTTTTGTCTCTCCACCCGCTATTTGAGTGCTGGGGAAGTTGTGCATTGATTTACCTTGGCCACACTATGTTTTAGAGACTTGCTTTGTGATTTGGAGGTGTGGTAGTTTCATATAACTTGGTCTACTCTATTTGAATATCATCCATTTCAATGGTCAAATGGTCAAATGGTCAATAGTAATTTTACACCTCATTCACAACAAAAAGTGGTAAATATTTGCCCTATTTTTATTGGTCAAAATTAAGTCCTTGACTGTTGAAGTGGATGATATTTAAGAATAGCCAACTTGGCATCATGTTCTACGGCTGCGCCATGTCTTATGTGACTATGTCGGATCTTGACCATGCCTCCTTCTACTATGCCATTGATTTGGCTGGCCATATTTCCTTATGATGGCTGCCCCATTCATTTCAATATAATTATGAGAGATCCATTATAAGGGTATGGAATCTTGTTGTTCATTATTCCTTTGTTTTAACAAGTCTTGACATCTAGGTCAATAGTGTGCTAGCAAAGACCAACAACTATTGAGATCCCTTTGAAGTGTATCAATCCACTTGATTTCCTTTGAAGTGTATCAATCCGCTTTGTGCAGAAAATGGCACTACAATTCTGGTGACTTGTAGGGAAGTGTTCTTACACATATCGAACCCCAGAGGAAGTGCCTTGTCCATTGGGCTTTAGAGTCAACATGAAGAGTTTTAGAGAGTAAAATTAAGCATATATCTCAACATTCGATGGATAATAATGAAATTCACTTGTATGAACATTGCCATGAACCCCAAATCTGAAGAAACAACTACAATCAAGACACTAGTGATCTAAAATCAAAATGATGCAAACTATCATAAAAAATGTGGAAGCCTAAATTGGAACCCTACAAAAACACTAAACATTGGACCAAACACTTTGAAACCTAACTGAAACTAAAAACCTATTGTCTTGACTACAACTTAGTGCTTAACAATTGAAATTAAACTATATACAAACTAAAAACATGGGAACATGCCCATCAAGAGGAACTACAAAATAACTCCCTCGCCTAATGATGCCGCCCCATGAAATTAGTTTTGAAATGATGAGAGATCATATGAATTGTACAAGGAAATATAAAAAGAACATGTATCTCTTCACATTTTTGCATTTTGGCATCTACTCTCTCCATCTATGATGCCACTTGCTTTGATGTGCATATTGATCTTCATTTGGTGGAGGGTGGGAAGGGAACACTAAGCATTGGAGCATACACTTCTACTTGCATTTGGAGATTCTTGGCAAGTTGAAACCATTGGGCACTTCATTTGCATGTTACTCTTCATGATTGTGATTCAAGAGAATGCCAAAATTTGGGTTCAAGGAAATGGTACTACCCATGACAAACCTAAATCTGATTGGGGTCACTTAAACAAAAAATGGAGTATAATTGCTTCCCACATGAAACTCTTCACTACTTCAAGTGACCTCTAAAATGCTATGATAAGGGGGCTTTGAATGCATTTGATGATCTTCTTTAAGATGGAGAGAATTTCCATCCTTAAGATTGAAAATATATCTATTTTCTCTTTGAAATTCATACATACCTCATTTAGGCTCTCTTCATGATCCCCTGAAATGTGCATCGAAAAGAAGCCATGAATATGTACTCTATCATGCAATCTCCTCCATCTAGAAGATGATACCCTTGTTGAATAACTAAGAATAAATCATTAGTATGTTCTTCACCATACTCAATCTCCTCTATGCCATCTTCTACAAAATATGAAAACTCATCAAATAGACTGATGCAATCACTCTATGTAGCTTTCATGATAGTATTCTACAAAGCTTCTTCCTTTGAATGGGATATGGAGTTCCCATCATCATTTGAGCACTTTTCAACTTCTAGAACAATTGTGATGTCATCATCATCAGAATATTCATCATCCTCTTCCTCTTTTAATTCCTCCTTTGAATGATACTGCACAAGCTCTCTCTACAATTGAATATTTTTACCATGCAAGATCTACATTATACTCTCATCCATCTCATAAAAGGCATGAGAAAACTCCTCAAATGAATCCAAATTTAACTCGGGTTTGTTGTTGTGCATGGTTCCACATTTCCCCCTTTGAATGATGCTCATAATTTTCTAAAAATGTCAAATGAACAACACCATCTTCTTTCATTTTATGATGATCTATGAAATTTGAATTTTGATGGCATTCCCATTTGATATCCAACTAACAAAAAACTTGATTAGGTGCCACTATTGGCTAAAAAATTGACATTGAAACTATAGGAGCTTGAGAAGAACAACTTTCCAAATGACTGAGATTGAGAATGAGGAAGGAGATTTCCAATAAAATTATTGCATGCATGTTGTTGTTCATGAAATCTTTGAGGCATGAAATTTGTGTCAGCTTGGTACATGCATTGGATTTTTAGCTTATTGATCTCATGAGAGAAGAATTCTACAAGTTTTTTTCATTTTTGCCACTTCTTTATGATCCATAAAATTAGTAGGGGGCTGCATGGAGAGGTACAGATGTGTACTTGATTATATTTAACAACTTGGGAAGGGATATTTGCTTGAGAAATAAATTATTTTACTAGTAGAGGAGGCAATTTACCAGCTCCTCTAAGGTGTATTCTAGCTCTAACAGCTAGATCATATGATTGCGGTAAGGTTTCCCATCCTAGAACCTATATCATGATGGTAATTTTATAATCTAAGGCTCTTAGAAAATATAGAAATGCAAAACTTGGAGGTGGTCTTACATTAACTAGAAACCTTTTCCATGGCTTGCAAAATCATGCATGCACTTTGTAGGATGTCTCTTGATTGTGATGAGGTTTTGAACAAGAAAGTAGGTATCTTTCTTCTATCATAAGTGATTGAAGAGGAGTTGACCAAGTTGATCCCATGTTACAATTGAACCAGGCTATAAAGTTTTGAACCACTCACATGATTTACCCTTGAGAGACAAAGTGAGCAATTGTAAAGCAACACTCTGTGTAGGTATATTATGTATATTGTACAAATGTGTAATATCTTGGATATGATTTGCAAGAAAAACCAAGCCATCTCCATGAAAATGAGGTAATGCCTTCAAAGTGAATTCTTGAATCTGACATCTTGGCTATTGTTGCAATAGAGCATTCTAGAATATTTAGATTCACATGGATATTTTGAGTTGTCATAATTGGCAAGAATGAAGATTTTGGATCTTTCAACTAATAAAGTCACCAATGGAGTCACCGTGTGGAAGATGTATGCTCCTACGAGGTGATATTTTTGTTATTTACCACCCAAATCACAAATTGTAGATCAAAGATCAAATGAGACATAGATTTAATCCTTTGATTCATGTCCCACTATGTGTGCCAAACCTGTTGATGTTTAAATATGCACCTAAATGTTGCACGTGCATACAAACTTGCATCAACAGGAGAAGTTTTGCAAACGTGTGACATAGCTTGTAAAATGACCTCCAAGATTTTAGAATCCAACTCTTCATAGGATTTTCAATGAATTCTTTGTACCTTGCATAGAAAAGAGAGAAGGAAACTTCGAAAAGAATCCTAACTAAAAAGGTGATATTCCAATTTAAAAACTCTCTTATTTGCATAGTCATAAAACAAAATAAACACAAATAAAATAATGAAAGGTGAAATTACATAGTCATTAATTTGCAAGAGGTTCAATAGTTTCAAATCTACAAATGAAGGCTACATATGTAGGATAAGAGAGAAAAAATAAAAGAAAGCATAGTAAAACAAAACATTCCACTTCATTTACAAAATATAAATTAACAAATAAATGTGAAAGACAATATGCACAATCGCAAACTTGTTCTTAATCAACTTGATGATTAGAATGTTTGCCTTAAAGGCATGAGTTCAAAAAATGGTAGAGCTTCCACCAGTAAAAGAATTCCCCTCTTTTTGTTCAAATCAATATTACAATATATATAAAAGAAAAGAGAAGAGAAGACTTGGAGAAAAGTTGAAAAAATAGAGAAATTAAAACCCCCAATCACATGCAAAAAAACTCCTTTTTCTATTGCATGGAAACCACCTTTCTGAGCTCTCCCTTTCTTTCCACTTCCATGTGCTTTCTATTTCCTTTCCTATAGCTTCCATGCTATAATGTTTGCTTTTATGATTTCTTTTAATAAAGCCTTGCTTTATTATCTCTTTGTGGACTCATAGAAGCATGTGTTTCTAAATAAATATCTCCTTCATTAAGAAAACTCATGAGCCCACCTTATCCCATGCCTCACTCTTTAATTTTTCTCTTCAATGATTTTAATAAAATATATTTAAATAAGAATATTTTGTTAGCATTTTTTATGATCAACATACCTATCCAAGACCAAATTCCTACAAGCTATTCATAAATCTAGATAAATAGAATAACTACTATAGATTCTATATTCAATATTATGAGACAAAATTACAATGAGTAACATACATACATATATAGGCTTCTTAGATGCATGAATCAAAGAGATGACATGTCTAAGAGGTATGAGTTAACTCTCAATCAATCTCAATCAAGAGGTGCGGTAACTTAGCCTAATTGAGAAGTCAAGAGTTGAACTAGCAATCAATGGATAAGTTTACTCAACCAAACTAAGACAGAGGTGACATTGACTAAATAGATGTGGCACCTAACTACCATCAATCAAGATTTGATGAGGTAGTGGTGGAATTTGTGTACCTCAAGTCAAGGTGTACACATGTCATTATTAACTACTTAGGTGATAATAATTAAATATTCATATTATCCTAAGTAAGCTTATTAAATAGGCTCAATGTCACACTTAGAATATATAATATATCTAAGGTGAATAAAATATGACACCAACAACCCCCCATAAGTGCAACTTAAGAGAAATGAGAAATGGGTCCTAGCTCCTAGGCCATATTAGGTACCCATGTACAAATGAATCTCTCACAAATAGAGAAAAGGAGAAAAATACATAGGAAAGAACCCCTCTCCAAAAGAGAGAAAACAAAGGATGCTCTCTAAGGTATGAGAAGGAAAAACCCATGTGAGGAAAAAGTCCCCCTATAAGAGAGAAGAAGAAGAGACTATGTAGACCCAGGCCCAAATGTGTAATCTCCTACATTGATGGTGGATGCTTTTCAATGAATGTTGAAGATGATCCAAAATTGTTGAACAACATTTCTCCACTTAGGAAGAAACAAGGCTAAAGTGTATGCACGATGTCTTCCCATTCCTAAAAGGAATATGAGGTAGGAAAACACATGATTAATGATGTCTTTGGGTGCTATTCAAGTGTCACCATATTGGTACTGAGAGGTGCCACAATCAAATAAAGAGTCCTAGGGCTAACTGAAGAATGTGACAATCCAAAACCTAGTAGAAATGAAAATAGAACGTGATCCAAAGATGAAGATGTGACAATAGTAGTGATGAAACTATCATCAAAGAAGATATGAATGTCATCAATGATATCCTCCAAATCTACAAGATGGACTCATAAAACAAACCTAAAATGTCTATCAAGTACTCATCCCAAGTAGATGTATCTAGAAGATGATGAAGGTCCTACTACACTAAAACAATGCAACCTCCATCTAAAGCAACACTAAACATTGAATAAGCAATAAGAGATGGAGGAGATGGAATGTCAACACATGTCTCTAGAACCTTAGTTGATGAAAGCATACCATGATTCAAATGACCATACTACATCTCCTCAAAGGTTCCCACACTAAATGCTTGAGTGTGAACATTGGACGAAGGAACATCAAGGGAAAAATGTGAGAAGGTGTACAATCTAGATCATTCATATACCTCCCCAACTGCAACAATATATTTGCTCTGCAAATCTCAATGAACATGGAATCAGGTGTGAACTTAACATTGTTTCTTGTCTCACTATGTGTGATCTAATAGATAGAAAGGAGATTAATTGACAGTGAAGGTATGCAAAGGATATCATTGAAGGATCCCTCACTCATGTCAACAGAACCTCTCACAAACAAATATATATGTGGTGTTACTATACTACTACATGGCTATTTCATGAAGTAATTTGTCACAATTATAATAAATGTGTGACCTTGTGAAAAAGGAGAGATTTTTTCAATAAAATCCAAGCCCCAGATTGAAAATGGCCAAGGTGATATGTGGGCATGAAGTTCTTATGTTGGAGCTTGAATCAAATTACTATATTGTTAGAATTAAAGGCATTTCTTAACAAAAGAAAAGGAATCTTGTTCCATGCTTTGCTAATAGTAGCCCATTTGAACGAGCTTTTGAACTAAGGACCTACCACCAAAATTCCCATCTATAGGCTATTGAGTGGGCCACTTCAAGAGAAATGGGTACATTTCACATGTATTCAAACAATGGAGGAGGTTGTTGTAACCTTGATGATGTAAGACACTGGATAAAATTATGTATTATGTTGTGATATTTCAGATTCGAGTATGAGCACTTTTGGAGGAATTATTTAGGAAGCTATGATTGTGCAAATAATTGAATATATGGGAGTACCATTCCTCAGAATTAATATTATAACATAAAAGGCTATTAGAGGGTGAACTATCCATAATGGTAGGTAAAGATAAGGTGTGAATGACAAAATGATAATCATTGGACAAATTGTCAAAGGGAACAAGGGAGGCTACACTTACCATTGCATCCACATGATGATTGTCTTTATGTGGGATGGTATTTATAGAAAAAGAAGAAAATTGATGAAGTAATGATAAAGCTAGGTCATGATATTGAGATAGTTTATCATGCTTAGCTTGATATGAGTGAGTGACTTGACTTATAATAAACTTTGAATCGCCATAAATGTGAATAATTTTAACTTTAAGAACCAATGTAGCACACAAACCAACAATAAGGGCATTGTACTCAATGATGTTATTAGTGCATGGAAAAATGAGATGGAAAGAAAGGGGAATTATCTTACTAGAAGGATAAATTATTATCACACCAACTCTTGAGCTAGTTCTACATGTTGATCCATCAAAGAATAACTCTCAAGGATAATCATCATCCAGAAAAAGGATATGATCAAGGAAGGAATCATTATTAGGTATATTAAACAGAGAGGGAGTGTCAGCTAAATGGTCTGCCAATGCCTATTCTTTTATTACCTTTTGAGAGACAAATTTAAGTTCAAACTTAGTTAGTAGCATACCCATTTAGCTAAGCAACCTAACACATCTATTTTAAAGAAAAGATGCTTGAGTGGATCAAATTTTACAATGACATGCATTTTTGCATGGAGAAGGTAATGTCTTAGCTTATGTGTTGCAAAGACTAAAGCGAGACATTACTTTTCTAGAGTTGAATAATGAGTTTCATAATTGAGTAAGGTTTGGCTGATATAATCGACATCATGTTCCCTTCCCTCATCATCATGTTGGGCCAATAGAGTAGCTAGAGCATGAAATGATGCAAATGTGTAGAGAAGAAAAGGGTGTCCAATAACATCTAGCATTAGAATGGTTGGATTGGCCAAATAGTACTTGAGATTTTCAAAGGAATTTTGGTAATTCTCATTACAATCAAAACACATATCCTTTTTAAGGAGGTGAGTAAAGGGAAGGGTCTAATCCACCAGTTCTGAAATAAATTGACGAATATCTACTAAGCCCACAATAGTATGTCCCACTTATGGGCATCCTAATTTTTGCTTGAAATCACATATTTTTTAGAAAAAATAATGATTTAAGCCTAGAGGGGTTCCATATAAGGGGGTTTGATTGAAGGGGGTTAGATCAAAACCTCTTATATTAAACCCCTTGGATAGGACTCCCCTAGGCTTAAATCAAACCCTTGATAGAGCCTCTGCGCATACAAAATACTAACAAAAAAGTAGTTTTGCTTCAGTTTTTGTGGGATCAAATGAAGTCATTTGAAAATGTTATTTTGTAGGTATGTAGCCCTTAGTATTAGCTTTGCAAAAATTATAAAATGTATTATGTTTTCTCATATATATATATATAAGGTAAGCACTGCCAGAGGGGGTAGTTTCCTATATTGATAAAAGGAAAAAAGATTACATTGCTTGCGAGATAGTATTAACTCCATCCACCATTACATTTATGTGCTCAAGCTGTTGAGCCAAAAAAAGGTCTCCATACACACTCACAAAATTAGCAAAGGCAGTCATATCATAGTTCTCCAAACCATCCTTGAATAATGTCAAAGCTTCAGTCATGTTCTTCTTCTTCTTAATTGCCACTACATCAAACACACCACAAATGTACCCACTTTTGGGCTTGATATTAATCTTCGTTATAGCCTGCAAAACATCATGGAGAAAATCCTCCTTAACCAAAAAACTAACAAATCTAGAGGCCTGATGCATAGTGCTGGTTGCCTGGGCCACAATTGTGTAAAAGGATTCCATGAGGATGTCATCATGGGTGTGACTGCCCTGGGTTGCTTGTTGGTCGATAATGTTCTTGATCGCCATCCTAAGACCCTCCTCCTTAGTCTTAAACAATCGACAGATATGCTGGTCCACAACCTCATCTTCACATCTGTAGCTCAAACTGAAATTCTTTCTCCCCACCATATCTTTGTGTCTGGGAATTTTACAACTTAGTTTCTCTACTTATAACAACCATGTCTGTCAAAAAATGGGGTCGCATCTACTACCTAAAAAAAGGAAGGTCTTCATACATACGGAAATGAATCTAATAGTAGCGTTTGATAGGATTTTCCTTCTGCCACAAATCCACAACAAATTTAGCCCAGTACATCCCTCACATCATCGCCATACATGTCATCTAGACTCCAAACCATCTCCACCGTCACTCAAGAAATGTGATCAGGGAAGGACAAAGGGAATCCCAATGCCGAGTGCTTCTCGGAGCACAGCCTCCTTAGTCATAGTCCTACAAGATATATTCTGGTAGCAAATCTAATATGTTCAAAATTCATCAAGACCCCTATAGTTAGGCCAACTAATTACAACATGAGTGCCATGCTATCTACCTTGAATTATGTCGAAAGAAATAACAAGAACCGACAGTCCTATGACCTCAAACATCACCCTTCTCCATCTCCACGATCTTTACCACCTCCACATGCAGATTGGAAGAATTACTAATTACTACTTCTATGTCTAATGATACACCAATATTTGCCAACTTATCTACCGCACTATTAGCCTCCTAGAAAATATGGGAGATAGAATAGTTACCTAGTTTCCCAAGGTTCTCACTAATTTTATCCACCCATACCTTCAACTTCCAATTTGAAATTTGTTTCTTGCTAACCGCATTAATACACACTTGGGAATCACCCTCTATTTCTATATCTTTGATTCCTTTTTCCTTGCAAAGCCATAAACCACTTGCCAACACCTCCAGTTTAGCTTCATTATTTGAGGCAACACCTAGATTTTTGGAGAGAGACCAAACACAATCTCCTTCCTCACTTCTAATTATGCATCCTCTTCCCACTGGACTAGGATTTGTTGGCAAGAGACACTATATGGATTCATGAATGTTGTCATTGATGGCAACAAAGGTTATCCCACACATCCGCAAGACATGATGAGTCTCTACCGGAAGTCAGATTCAAGAAGTGTTATGATCTGGTAAGCAAGAACAGAGCAGTCAGCAAGGTCCGATAGTTAGGTCCGGATCTCTCAGAGGAAGTATTTTAGTAAAGTGTGGATTTGGTGAAGTTAAGAGGAATGCCTTGACTAATAGATTCCAAGGATTTAGCCTCCGGTGATGGAAGGGTGAAGAGATATGAACACTTGAGTGTTGGGTTCCTGTTTGATAGAGTAGACAGAGGAAGAACTGTACCGACAGAGTGTCAGACTAAAATCCAAAAGAGATATTGCTAATGACTAAGTTTCTTGAGGTATCATTCATGATTGGCTGACATGATTGAAGACTTCTACAAGCATATTCTTGATCCGCATTTACTTAGTATGCAAGAATTCAGCCGACAGACCAGAGTTTGAGATAATATTGACTATTCCGGATGCCGACTAGAAAAGTGTTGAAATCACTTGTGTGGATATATATACAAGATGGATTTAGATGTGAAGGGGTATTGTGTAAGTATTGAAGTGTGAATAAAAGAAGAATAGTATAAAAGGCAGAAAAATAGGTTCGAAATGTAACATGACAACAACACTTAAGGAGAGCAAGAATGAAGTGCAGCAGTTTAGTCTATTGAGCTTAACTGGAACTAAACTTTAGCATGTGTGGATGCTTCTCATTAGTTCAAGTTTTCTTCATGTATACAGTAAGTCTTTTGTAGGCAGTGAGCCTCTTGTGAGCAGTGTGCTCAGGCAGTGAGCCCTAATTGGCACGTGCCATTTTGTATCTTCTATTCTTCTAACAGAGAGTAATATCTTGGGTTAATCACCCCGTGGTTTTTCCCTTAATAGGGTTTCCACATCAAAATCATTGTGTCATGTGTATTGGTGTTATTTCCATTTCATGATTATGCTTGCTTATTTGATCTGATGTTGCATTAACTATTAAGAAAGCACAGAAAGTTAAAATATTAGGATAATTGATTCACCCCCCTCTCAGTTATCAACAATTGGTATCAGAGCCAAGTTCCTCCTAACAGAGCCTAACAGCTTTAGGAAGATCTGGGAATTCAAATGGATGTATATGGTATAAGGGAGCAACTCAAGTCTACCCTTGATGATCTTGAGCAGTCAAACTCTGAAGTCAATGAATTGAAGGAAAGACTCAAATAGGCTAATGATTTCATAAAAGAACTAAAAGAGAAACTGAGTCTCTCTATGAAAAAGAGAAAGGAGCTACTTCAGCAATTGGCAAGTCAAGGTGAAGCCAATGATACAAATGGAGATCTGAAAGAGAAAACCAAGTTATGTGAAAAGTTATCAAAAGAAATCATCATGGTAAGACATGAAATGGAATTAGGAGTTATGAAGTTCACCCAAGAAATTGAAGAAAGAAGAAAATTTGAAGATGATCTAAGACAATCTCTCAAGGAAAAATTAGAAGACTACCACAAGATGGATAGAATAATTAGACATCTTGAATCTGATCTTGAAGATGCTAAAGATAATGAAGAAAAACTTGAGGATCAAATTGTCTCTCTTAAAAGGGATCTTCAAACAACAAATGAATACAAAGAGAAATTCAAGATAAGCTTTGCTCAACTTAAAGTTCTTCTTGTAAGCCAAAAGAGGGTAGATGACAAGTGTGGCCTAGGGTATGAAAAAGGTGAAAGCTCTGGATCCGGTCAGAAGAATTTTGGATTAGAAAATCCAAGGAATAGGCCTAGAAGACCTCCGATAAGGCAGCCTAATGCTCAAAGATATCCATCCTTCAATGGATACTGCCACAACTACAATAACTTTGGTCATAAAGCTAATCAGTATAGAAAGAGAATGAATCAGACTAATACATCCTTCTCCGGACAGTGTTTCAACTACAAAAGGTATGGTCACAAATCTCATGAATGTAGAAATATGCAAATGAACAATTCATTCAATGGTAGATGCTTTGCATGCAATAGAATGGGTCATATGGATAATCAATGCAGATCAAGAGGATATCAATCAAATATGCAAAGAAATGTTGTTTGACAAATTTGCAATAGATCCGGTCATATTGCAAAATTCTGTAGAAGCAAGAATTAGGACAAAAGAGGTCCGGTATATCATAATTAGAATCAAGATAAGGGAAAACAAAAGG
The DNA here is from genome assembly GCA_027924645.1 of Cunninghamia lanceolata. NCBI lineage: Eukaryota > Viridiplantae > Streptophyta > Pinopsida > Cupressales > Cupressaceae > Cunninghamia > Cunninghamia lanceolata. Next base: position 6,625,748 of record BSBN01000154.1, read on the forward strand.
TGAATGTAGATGAAGTTCAAAGTGAGATGAACAAGATTTGGGCGAAGAAAAGTATAGAGAATGTAGGGGATGGTTTTGCACCAGACTTTGGTGCTGATATTCCTTCCAGAAATTAAAAAGTGAGCTCTGGCTCAGGGGGAGACACAAAGAAAACCTTGTTCCCCTAGCTAGTCAATTGGTGTCAGAACTGGCACAAAGAGAGTTGTGGATTAAAGGGTTCATAAGAGAAACATCTAAATAAACTATGGTTAAGATTTGGAAGATCCGCAAGATATTTAAGATCAAGATTGATCTGGTTCTTCAAGTCATCCGAATAAGGCAAACTAGAATGACTTAGGTCGAGCATTTATTGCAACTTGGTATTAGGGTTTGTGGAGTAATATAAGGGTTCTTCTTATTAAACATTTTCTCATTCTACATTTAAGAAGAAGAAAAGAGAAGCTCTGCAACAAATTTCCTCAAGCCCATCAAAGATCATTTGCAGAAGTCAATTCATCCAGAAATCGATCTGGCTAACTCCGTGAAACCTAAAGGTGCAAAAGGTATTTTCTATTCTTAAATATCTCTCTACAAATCTTTTTAAAAGATGTCTACTCTGAATATTGTGAAGATCACTCATAGGCCTCACCCCAAATTCAAGAAACATCCCTACAAATCCTTGGAAGTAGATCCCCTAGGAGCTTTTTCCAGTATTCCGCATGGTGTCTTGCATACAGAAGATATTAGGGTTTACATTCACGCAAACATTGAAGAAATCAGAGAGTTCAAATTGAGGGATATCTACCACAAACAACTAATAGATGATTCATTTGAGCTCAAACCCCAATACAAGGCCCTCCAAGAGAAGCACTTTGCACGGTATATACATTTCCCTTGCTTTGCTGAGGATGAATGGGTCCGGTATGTATTGGGTAGAATACATGACAACTTCATGTGGTTGAATGGACCATTCAAGATCACAAAAGATGCCATTAGGGCAGTTACCAGTTTACACTCATCCGGTGGGATACCTACTCTCAAGTCTGTCAAGAATCAAACTGTAAGTGAGGCTACCAAATCTAGGTTTGACAAAAGAGCAATGACAGTAGATGACATCACTGATCTGGATGTCAAGTTTGCATCCATGATCATCGGCTATAAGATATATCATTCTAGCAGGGAGAATTTAGTACCTGGAACTGCTATCTACACTACCTATGAAATGTTGAGAAAAAATACAGACTATGACCTTTGTGAGCTCCTTCTAAACCAACTCTTGGAGAACCTGCAGAAGATAAAGAAGGACAAGAAGAATTCCTTCAAATTTGGTAGCGTAATACTCTGTCTATTCTTCTACTTTATGAATGAGCTACCCGGATCCAGTGGATGGGTATGGCAGAATGATAGACCGGTTGCCATACAAATCAGGGATTATTTGTATGGATTTGGTGATGACAAAGCACAAAACATAGCTCTTTGGGGTTTCTTCAAAAACTTTCAGAACATGATGCAAGCTAGAGAGAGAATTCCCCAATCTCTAGTTGAGAAATACAAAGACATAGTATGCTTTATGGTAGAGACTGATCAGTGCCTAATGGAGGCAGTGGAACCAAGAACAGTGTGGATCATGCCAATGGGGTATGAGGTGGATGAGAAAATTGTAGAGTTGCATGTTTAGCACATGCTTAGTAAACCAAAGGATCCCAAGGCAGAAAGGTTTGGAACCTTTGAAGAATTGAGTGTGAAGATCCATGTTGAGCTAAGGCAACCAGAGATGAAAAGAAAGGTAAGAAAAGAAATAGAAAACATTGCCAAAATCCTTGGCATCTCAAAAGAGGCACTTGATGCCAATAGGGAAAAGAAGGAAAGGACTGAGAAAGGAAAGAAAGAGGCAGAAAAGCAAAGTGTTCTAGTAGAATCCTCCTCTCGGACCAGATCTTCTAAGAGCTCTACTCCTACCACTGATAAGAGTTCAAATAAATCAAAACTGGAAGCAAAATCATCCTGTAAAGCAGAGAAAAGAACTAAGACAAAGGCCACAAGGTCTTATATCAGTCATAAAGATGAAGAAGATACAGAATCTGATGAAGAGATCAAGAAGATGATGAAGAAGAAGAAAGTATCTAGTGCAGATAAGGTGGCAAAGGCAGAAGAGTTTTTTGAAAAGCCCACTTTGTCCCTAGATGATGTAGTCAAAGTTGTTACTATGGATAGGAACTTGCAACCAATAATAGAATTCTATGATGCATATAATGATGTAGATAGAAAAATCTTGGAGGAAGCCACAGTTAAGTACTTAAACACATACAATAAAGCCTTGATTGAAATAATTTCTCTAATTCCTAAAAGTTTGGAAGAGGAACTTGAAATGAGAAAAGAAAATGCTAAGGCTAAGGACTTAGAAATCAGAGAACAGATAGCTATTCAGCTCTACCCTTCAATTACTCCAAAACAAATGGATATGATCTTCAAAGATTGCAAGGATGAGTTTCGGAGTAAGACTAGAATGAATCAGCTCATGCTTGGAGAAACTGATAAAGTGGCAAAAGAAACAGAAGAAATCCCACGGAAGGCATACTCAAGATTCAACATTCCTATTATAGAGGACTTGGGTGTTGAGCCCTCAGCTACAAGTGTTGAAAAAGAATCTACTGAGGCAATGACATAAGAAGTAATGGACTCTGGTGAATGTAAAGATAAGGGCTTGGAATCCTCTACTCCGGAAGAGGTGGCTCATGAACAAACAAACATTACTCCTTCGGTTTCGCCTACTGACTCCTGATCCAAAGGAGAAGAAAGAGTAAATGAGAAAGAAAAAGAAGTAAAGGGAAAAGAAGATGACAGCTCTAAGACTGCAGAAGAAAAGAAAACTATGTCTCCAGCAAGAGACACTGCAGAAATTGTCAAAGATTTCCTAAACAAAGAGACAATGGAAATTGATGAACCGAAACTTCTACTAGGACCATTTGATTTTGATTCTCTTTCCCCAGTACAAACAATGAAGATAGCTTCATTTACTAATGCAAAGGCAAAAGAAAAACTCTTGAAGTCTCACATGGAAGACTATGAGCTAATAGAAACTGCATCTAGTGTGCTTGAAAAGATCATGCCATCTTTTCTGAAGGATTCATCGACTTCCTCATCAGGTAATCTTAAATCTCTTGTTAGTTCAGTCAACACTCATTTTGAGTCCTTAGAGAAATCAGCTGAGGAGAAGGTCTGGAAAGAGTTTTTGGATAAAAGATTCTCTGAAGTACTAAGTCTAATATCAAATGATAGAAGAAATATGGATATAGGGATAAAGAGCTTAGAAAATGCTCTTAAAGATGGCGGGGAAATATATAAATTTTATCTATCATGGTCCAAAGCAACAATGGAGATTGAGAAGAAAATGAAAGAACAGGAGATCAAACTAACAAAACTTTCTCAAAATTTTGATCCACTTACCTCATCCATAGTAAATCAAGAATGTCAAACTATTGCAGTCTTGGATGAAATTAAGAAGCTAGAGAAAGAAAAGAAAAACAGAATCAGCAGGTTAAATGAACTTAGAAGAATAATCATTCCTAAGTTGGAGGCCATGCATGAGGCCCTAAGTGATGCTCAAACCACAGCCAAGACAAATGATCCGACAAATTTGAAGAAGGCAGAAGCTTTTGCATTCCTGTTAAGTGGTCACATATCAGTTTTGGACAGGATGAAGCTAAGTTGGGCAACCAAAGTTGTACAATTGAAAAACACTTTTACAGACATACTAAAGTATATGTAGAATGCAATCGGATGATATACTTATGCGACTAAGTATAGATTAATTTTTGAAAATTTTGGTGTGCAGACCCCACCCTTTGCCATTGATGTCAAAGGGGGAGTGATGAGCAGTGAAAAATGAGGAATCTAGCTAAAGGGGAGCTCCAGAAAATGTACATAGAGACAGAGCATCAGCCAAGGGGGAGTATAGTGTGACACTTAGTCATTTTTCACTAAGTGTTGCCATCAATGCCAAAGGGGGAGATTGTTGGCAAGAGACACTATATAGATTCATGAATTTGTTGTCATTGATGGCAACAAAGGTTATCCCACACATCCGTAAGACATGAGTCTCTACCAGAAGTTAGATTGAAGAAGTGTTATGATCTGGTAAGCAAGAACAGAGCAGTCAGCAAGGTCCAACAGTCAGGTCCGGATCTCTCAGAGGAAGTATTTCAGTAAAGTGCAGATTTGGTGAAGTCAAGAGGAGTACCTTGACTAATAGATTCCAAGGATTTACCCTCCGGTGATGGAAGGGTGAAGAGATATAAACACTTGAGTGTTGGGTTCCTATTTGACAAAGTAGACAAAGGAAGAACTGTACCAGCAGAGTGTCAGACTAAAATCCAGAAGAGATATTGCTAATGACTAAGTTTCTTGAGGTATCATTCATGATTGGCTGACATGATTGAAGACTTCTACAAGCATATTCTTGATCCACATTTACTTAGGATGCAAGAATTCAGCCGACAGACCAAAGTTTGAGATAATATTGACTATTCTGGATGCCGACTAGAAAAGTGTTGAAATCACTTGTGTGGATATATATACAAGATGGATTTAGATGTGAAGGGGTATTGTGTAAGTATTGAAGTGTGAATAAAAGAAGAATAGTATAAAAGGCAGAAAAATAGGTTCAGAATGTAAGAGGACAGCAACACTTAAGGAGAGCAAGAATGAAGTGCAGCAGATCAATCTATTGAGCTTAACCGGAACTAAACTTCAGCATATGTGGATGCTTCTCATCAGCTCAAATTTTCTTTGTGTATATAGTAAGTCTTTTGTAGGCAGTGAGCCCTAATTGGCAAGTGCCATTTTGTATCTTCTATTCTTCTAATAGAGAATAATATCTTGGGTTAATCACCCCATGGTTTTTCCCTTAATAGGGTTTCCACGTCAAAATCATTGTGTCATGTGTATTGGTGTTATTTCCATTTCATGATTATGCTTGCTTATTTGATCTGATGTTGCATTAACTATTAAGAAAGCATGGAAAGTTAAAATATTAGGATAACTGATTCACCCCCCCTCTTAGTTATCAACAGGATTTCCTTTTGCAGCACTGTCAAAATTCAACTTGTATCTCCCCTTCGAAGGTTTTGTCCATTTGGCCTCTTTTCTGCTATTAGATTTACTTGTTATATTTCTAGAGGGGGCTTTCATTCTTCCCCACTTTTGTTGTAGTACTTCATCCCATCTAGTAAAAAGATTATTTCTCTTCATCTTTTGATAAACATTGGCCACCTCAAATATTCCTTCCTCTATTCTCATTATAATATCTTCATCCTTCAAACTCTGTTCACTAAAAATATGCATGTTGTGTTCCTTCCAAAGGTGCCAAATAACCCTAGAGGGGGCAATCGTCCATACCTCTCCCCATGTCACTGAGACCCCCAACTTTGGCCAACTTATAAATAACTTTAGTAGATCCTCCTATCTAGTTGTAGACCATTTGAGTGACAACATCAACCAATCCTATCATTTGGAAGCCATGGAGCAATTAAGTAGATGATTGGTTGTTTCCTTAGTATTTTTTCACATGGGGCGCATGCTTGGCCTCTCAAACCTGATTGCCCCCAACCTATCACCAGTCAGAATTCTGTTATGTAGCGCCATCCATAAGAAATCTCCCTCTATCGGTAGGATGCAATTGTCCCAGCATAGATACTTCGGGCACCTAACATCATTATTCTACACATTCTGTATTTCATATCCCAATCTCACTGAGTAGATACTAGATTTAGACCTGCTCCATATGATTTCATCATTTTGATTAGTCAACATAATTCTTCTATGTTGCAGGATTCCTTCAACAACCCTTTTAGCCTCCATGGGGAGCAAAGAATTTTCAAATGATTTCCATCTATACTTCTCCCCAATCTTGTCATGAAGCTTCTCTACATAATCCACAACATACTCACCCATTTCCCTAGTAACCCTAGCAATCCAATCATGTGCATCAAGGAGATTAGATATGGGGACTTCCCCATTCCAAGAATCAAACCAAAATTTTTCTCTCCTTCCATTTTCTATCTTCCAAGTAAGATGGTCTATTATTATTGGTCTACATTCCCATATGAATTTCCAAATTGTGGACCCCACACTGGAGTTGGCCATCGTCAAAATTCTGCAAGGATCCTCTTCATCAAGATATTTCTTTTGTAAAACTCTGCACCACAATTTAGCTGACTCCTTATATATTTTCTAGACAAGTTTGGCACCCAACACCAAGTTTTGTGAATTCATCTTTCTTAGACCCGCAACACCACTGTCCTTAGGAGTACGTGTTGTCTCCCAATTGATAAGTGAAATCCTCTTATGATCTTTAGAACCTTCCCACATAAATCTTTTGAGATAACTTTCAAAACCTGCAATAGATTTTCCAGTCATCTTGAAGAAAGACATCGCATATATTGGGATGGTTGAAAGCACTGACTTAATCGTCAATATCCTTCCAACTAGGGATAGCCATTTGTTCTTCCAAGACATCGATTTATTTCTACAAGTACCCAATACCTCCTCCTAATGAGAGGATCTACAAGCACCAGTGAAAAGCGAGATTTCCAGATATTTGGAAGGTAATTTCCCAATTACAAACCTAAGTACCTTAGTAATCTTCCTTTGCATTACCATCTTGGTTTTGAAAAAATAAATTTTTGATTTTTCTTTGTTCAACATTTTCCCTGAGATAGAGGAGTATCTATCAATAGCTTCCCTTATAATCTCTGCTTCCCTCAAGGTAGCTTCCCTAAAAAGGATCATATCATCTGCAAACTGAATATGAGAGATAGGATCAATCCCATCCTCCACTACAATACCTCTCCAAAATCTCACTTCCCTTAATTGCTTAAAATACCTCCCCATTACTTCTACCATTATGATTCAAACATAAAAGGAAATAATGGATCCCCTTGTCTCAAGCCATTGGTAGCCATAAAGAAACCACACATAGAACCATTGACAAGCACAGAGTAATGCAAAGAGGAAATACAAGCCAAAATAATTTCCAACCATTTTTCATCAAAAGCAAATTTCCTCATAACAGCTAGCAGAAAATCCCAATGCACCCGATCATAGGCTTTATTGACATCCAATTTGATTAACATACCTCTTAGATTCTCAGAAGAAATTGTAATTAAGGTCTTCGTTGTAACAATGATGTTGTCTATGATCTCTCTTCTTGGCGTGAATCCATTTTTCTCCTCTGAGATGATCTTTCCCAGAATTAATTTTAGTATGTTTGCAAGCACCTTAGCCACCACCTTATATATAGTATTACATAATGCAATCAACCTAAAATCAATGAAGGACATGCAATCATTCTTCTTTGGAATTAATGCAATGGTAGTATTGTTAAGATCAATGATAAATCATTTCTTCTTCCTAACCTCCTCTGCCAGACGCCACATGTCTTGTCCCATAAAGCTCCAACAAGATTTATAAAATATGGCTAGGAATTTATTGGTCCCCGGGGTCTTCTCCGATCCAAGTTGAAAAGTTGCCACCCTTATCTCTTCCACAAAGAAAGGTTCATTGAACATTCTATTATCCTCAAATCGAGTCATCCCAATTTCTGTTCAAATCATGTCTTGCACCCAACAGTGATTGGAAATAGCGTACTACTTCGGTTTCGATTGAGTCCCGATCACTGACCAGGGAGCCATCTAGGAGCGTGGCCGAAACTATTCTATTGCTATCTCTTCTTCCTTTTACCAAGGCATGGAAAAATTTGGTGTTTGCATCCCCATCTTTGAGCCAAACTTCCCTCACCTTATCCCTCCAAAATGCTTCTTCTCTTGCTAGGATCTCAGCATGTCATTCTTTTAACTCCTTTTCTTTGACAAAGTCCTCTGCAAACATTACCAATTTGATGACTTTTTCATTGAGATTCTCTAGCTCTTTTTCCACTTTTTCTTTTTCTACAAAGATGTTTTTGAAGCATTCCTTATTCAAAAACTTTAGTTTGCTTTTGATATAACACAACCTCTTCATGAAGCAATAGCTTACAATACCTTTGAAAAGAGCACTTTCCTTCCACCAAGCTTCAAGTTTGTTTAGTAGATTTGCATCCTGCCACCATATGTTTTCACATTTAAAATGGCCTTTCAGAGGCTTTTCACTCAGTTTAATAATTGAATGTAGGTCAATTATGAGAAAACAATGACCTAGATTCAAGATACTAGGAAAAATAACAAACATTGTTACAAAAATCTCAAAAAATGCACTGCACTCCACTTATATGTCCTTATTTAAATGAATAAAAAAAATAACTTTGATTATTTAAAGAAAAATGTTTGATGGACTAATACAAGTCTAAAATTTTTGTTAGTACTAATTTAAAAATTAATAATAAATAAAATATCTAATAAAAATTTACCAAAAAAAAATCCATGCACTAGACATTGGACTCAATAATCTAATTCCAACAAATTTAATAGACATGTTTTATTTGTAGCAGAAGTTATACATGGTGGAATAATGTCACTCAATAAAAAATAATAGAAAAAATAAAAAAATGATAGAAATAATTATTTAAATAATTTTTAAAAACTATAGCTTGAATCTACATAAAAAATTTCACAACCCATTGGTTTACATCATCCTTAAATTCTTAACCATTTTTTCCAGGTTCCCTATAATTGACATAAATTGGAAAATGCTAAAAAATGTTGATTTTGAGTGCCCCACGTGGTTAATATATGAACATTGTTAGTGTGAAATTATATTCACACTATCATAAGTTAATTAGGAATTTAATTAGGAATGTATTTTCATTTATTAGTTGTCAATCTTTTTTTTTACTTGGTTAATTGTTGACTTGGGGTCAGCTCCTTTTATATTATATTTAACATAAAATTTGAACAAAGTTTTAGCAATATAGCTGGAGAGATAAACATCAAAGGGCTACAATCAAAATGCCTTGATCTTGTAAAACAAACCCTACCACCCTAAGCTATACAGTTCATATCTACCTGATCCAAAGAAAAAAAACCCCATGTAGTTATTAACAAAGAAAGCTTTTTTATAAAAAAAACTACTAGTTAAATAGCAGAAGGCACCGACACCGTTGTCGTCATCTAGCTTAAGCATCCTCATCCTCTACATAATACAGATCTAACAGCTCCCTCATCTAATCATATTTGACCTCCAATCTCGCTAATTTTTTTGGAATGCTACCCCTTTTGTTGCCTTGCATCACCTGGCTGCCACTCTGTTGTCCCCTACCTCCACCATGAATGACCACCACTGCACCACATCCCCAGCATGGTTGGTTCTGTGAAAGTCATCTAGTAGGGGAATACCAATTCTGCTTCTTGCAACCTGGACCACTTCGTTCCATTTGCCATGGAAGTCTGGCTCCACAAAATCTTCCATTAGCTTCTTGATCATGGCCGCTTCCTCATTGAGGTCTAACAAAACTACCAAGAACATGGAAGAGAGATCAAAGTTAACCCTATAATGGTTACAATTCTGCATGAATTCATCACCGAGAACCCACTCTATTGCAAACAGAACGATCCCACTCTTGGGTTTGAAGATCACCCCAAGCCGCTTGTCTGTTATTTGTCCAAGAAAGGACATTTGGCATTTGCTGCATGTTAAGCAGATTGGGGTTTCCATGGCTATAAAGCTCTAACTCACTCAATTTACCATTCGAATGCCCTACTCTCTTCATTCTCCAATACCAAATAAAGCCTTCCACATGCTTCGACCATCGATTCTTAGACAGTTTGATAGTGTAATTCATTGGCATCATCATTAATGTATAACTCCCAAAGCAAGGTGCTCTGTGCATTGATTGCATCATTTGCTAAGTCGTCAACCTCTTGGTTCCCCTCCCTTAGATTATGGTTAATAACTATACTTTTTAATGTCTCCAATAGGCCTAATGCCTCTTCAAGCATTCCTTTTAACTTCTAATTGTGCAAATTCTTCATTCTAATGGCATTTATGACTAGCATGGAGTCACCTTCCACCTCCACCTTTCTAATGCCAAGATAGTGACATAGGTTTAGTCCAATAATGAGAGCCTACAATTTTGCTTCATTGTTCATTCCAAAAGCAAGCTTCTTAGTTGTCTTCCCCAAAGTTTTACCTTCCTCATCCCTGACTAGATAGCCTACTCCTGAGATCCTAGGGTTACCTTTAGAGGCATTGTCAAAATTCAACTTTGCCCAGCCCTTGGATAGAGGATTCTATTTTGTTTCCTTTCTTCTAGTTAGGATATCAACATCCCCACCCCCATTAACGAGGATTTATTAGTTGTCACTCTTATCACTTATGATAAGATTGTCTTTCTAATTTTTTTCTTTGTCTATTCTTGACAAATGTGAATATATCTCATTTATGCTATTTATTTTGTACTTACTAAAATCAATGCATCAATATTCTAGCAATGATAGAGTTGCTCAAGGACTCACAAGAGCCAAGATCAAATCTAATATTTTTCTACACAAGAGAGTAGCACACAATATATGAATGCATGTTTAAAGAACTTGATGATCTAAAACTTCTTTATGAACTTCATCATTTAAAATAACTTTTGCATTGCCAATGGCAATAGTTTTCCAAATGCTTCTAAAACAGCATTTTTAGAAACATCTAATATTCACATGAACACATCATTTAGGGATGAGAAATGTAGTTAGACAACATGTATTGTGATCTTTGCTCCATCATCTATTTCTACTTCAGAGTCCAGTATTGTTTCACAGAGGGTTGGCTTCTAGTGATTCTTTGCAGTAGGACAATTTTAGTATTCTTGATCTACCTCATTGAGACTCGTTTCTTGCAAACATATCATCCTTGTTCAAGTGGAGTCTCACACACAAATTTGGGGGACACATTTGAGGGTTTATATCTCCTTTTTTTATGGTAGTGATGTCATTGAATCTTTTGTGTTTGTGGATCCTATTCTACTTTCATCTTCACCAATTTCTACATTATGACATTCTTTGTTTGGGCATGGAGTTTTCAGAGACATGCATATTGATTTGGATTCCCCTTTCATCTAGATTGTGGGAGTTATTTCTACATACACCATTGGATTTGTTTCTTCCCAATGGGAGAAATGTTGTTTGTAGGTAGTGTCTTGTATTTTGTCTTTAGGCACTTATCATTGGTATAGGAGTTACTTCTTGGGGGGGATATAGAATATTTGTTATCCACTCTCTCTTATTGGAGGTATTCATTATGCATTTGTTGATGAGGTAATTGTAGTGTTTGTTAATTCATCATCATTTATTTATGAATCTAGAGGTGTCTAGAGTGATCTGCAATAAGACTCTTTGTGTGGGGGGCTTTTTGGAGTGGAATTTGAATCGGGTGAATGGATGGTCTATGGATAAGGTCCAATTTACTTAACATATTGAAATAAAAATGCATGCAGAAAATATAAACTACCTATTTGCTTGGAAGGAAACACACATGTTTTAAAGGAAGCTATTCTAGTTGCTTGGAAATAAACACACATGCTTTGAAAGAAAATATTCTGACTACATGGAAATAAACATGCTTGGAAAGAAACTATTCTAACTACTGAAATAGAACTCAAAAGTAATTACATCCATTGTTAGACTACAACAATGAGACACTCTGAATATAATAGTGCTGTTGGAATAATAAATCTATTTTTAGTGTTTTTCAAAAACTTAGAAGATAAACCTCCAGGTGACAATTAGCTAAACAATCATACAGAGAAGAAAAGACATAGCATAAGATTAACATGCAAAGATAACATCACTGACCAGAAAGACACAACAAAATTTCATGGAAATGAAATATCGAGAGATCTCCTCTAGGTTGGGGAAGTGGGCCCTTCTTTCCCAGCTGGAGATGATCCTCTTGAGCTCAAACTATCTCTTAGAATAAAGTGCCCTTCATTGGCATTCAAAACAGTCCAGAAATGGACATGGATACACGGCTGAAAACAAGGAGTTTTCCTCCAACTGAAAATACAATCTGAATAATAACTTGACTATGAAAACTGGAACTAACTAAGAGAGACGAGCTTCTCCTATTTATACATTTGAGCTTTATTGGAAGGAATAACTGTAGTTGGGTAAAAACACTGCAAAAGCCCTACAAACAACAAATTCAAACCCTAACCATTCAATGGAGCCCTAAACCAACCGAGAATCAAACAAACTAAGCATGGAAGCAAGTAACCCTAGGTTGACTAATGTAATTCCTCCATTGTTGCTATCTAAGCTAGCTAATCTAATGCACTTAGTCTTGCAGGTCTGCAAATAGGATGGAGAGCTCAAGAGTTGACAATGGCACAAGTCAATTTTTGCAAGTGGTGAGATGAAAATGAGAGGGTAAGAGTGATTTTATAGAAGAGGAAATGTGAATGGAGGGTTGAGGTGAAGAGTTGACTTGGAGCCAAGATCAAGGGTTGAGAATAATTTAGGGTTTCCTGCCATAACAGGACAAAAGGTAATTTTTAATTAGAAGAAATGTGAGGTGGGAAAAGTTTTAAAATTAAATAAATTGTGGTAATTTATTTAATTTTTTGTGAGGAATGGGTAATGTAGAGGGATTTTAATTAAATAAGTGGGGACTTATTTAATTAGGGTAAGGTTGATAGTTTAAATAAATGGGTATTTATTTAAATTAGAATGGGAATATGGGTGTTTGATTAATGAATAATTAAATAATAAAATTATTTAATTATAGAGGAATCTAGAAGAAAATAGCTTAAATAATTAAATAAATGAAATTTATTTAATTTAAAAGCATACAAGGGAATGAATTAATTAAATAATTTAAAAAATTATTTAATTAATAGTAGAATATGGAATTGAGATGAATTATGTGTGAAAATGTCATTACCAGGCCCAGGACATTTTTAAGTGTCTACATTTTGCCCCTCTTTGATATAATGTCAAATCTGGCACTATATCAAAGAAAATTTTGAGAAATGTACTCTAAACATGTCCCAGTGTGTTCCAAATGAAGCGTGATGGTCCTATGCCCCCTTGGGAAATTTTTCAAAAATTTCTAAAAAAAATTCAAAAAATTTGAAAATTTTTCTGAAAAGTTGTGTGAGATGCCCAAAGTGATCTAGAAGTGAAAAATGGCTATAAAAGGTGCTTGGTATGTGAAAGAAGGTCACCAGTTGGTCAATTTAGTGAAAAGGGGCTCCACCTAGGTCAAAAGGTCCTATAAATAAGTCTTAGAGGGCCCATAATCCTCATTTGTGCACTTGGAGCTTTAGAATTTTTGGAGAGAGTAGAGTGAGCCTTTGGAGATTTCGCGTGGAGCTACTATCGAGATATCTCCTGTACTGCTTCACCAACATCGTGGATCAAGAGTTCAGACGTATGGTTGGCTCCCTAGGACAGGCACCCCGATATGTGTCTAACCCTAACTTGTCAATTTTTGCATTTTTTTGTAGATTTTAGGGCCCGAAAATAGGGCACACATGTGGTGCACTTTCGTGCGCCACATGCACCGTCATATTCACCGCTTGCGTGAGGCGTTGCGACACCTATGCCAAGGTGCGATACCTATGATTTTTGGAGCCGCATGTGCCAGTGGGTGCGACACCTCCGCTTAAGTGGCATGCATCTGCTGGCTATGACACTTAGGGTTAGTAGTGCGACACCCATACCGAAATGCGACGCATGAGTTAAATAGTGTGACACATGAGCCCAGGTGAACCACATGACTTGAGCAGTGTGATGCATGGGCCAAGATGAGCTTCATGCATTGAGCAATGTGACACTTATGCTTAGCTGCAACGCTTAAGAATGACAGTGCACCGCATGTGCAAATTTGGCCACTGAAATTAATTTTACCCTATTTTTTTGCCCTTGTTTAACTACGAATATTACATTTAGGGTTTGAAAATTGACACAGTGTGTTGTCTATGTGAATACAAGAGAGGTTTCCACCCATTTACACATGGCAGAGTCATCCTACTGGATATTGGTTGAGTGATTCACTGACGATGGCTGAGCGGGACATTCTTGATGCCCCAGGACTATACGGTATTGCATTTATGCCTGAGATTTGGGCTAACCAAGGGCTATTAGATGCAGTAGCTGAGAGATATCATTCATAGACTATACGCTCAAAATCATGACTCCAGTTGTCTGGGGCTGTCGAGTCAGATTTTGGCACGCACATGGACCCTTTCCCTCCTTGCCACGGGGTGATCCGCCACATCACTCTCGCTCACGTGGAATTAGCCAGTCGAGATGAGGGAAGACATGGCGGGGGTCTGGCTCGTTGGAGAGCTAAATTTTGTGGAGAGGGGTCGGCAAGTACTGTGGCCTTTGTTTTTGTGTGCTTTGTTGTAGTTGAGATAACCTATGACCCGAAGGGTCAATAGTTTCTCTTCTCCTATTTGGATTCCTATGATTCCACCTCTGTGTGGGTAAATGATTGTTTTCGTTGATGTCCTCTTGTTGTATCTGACATTGTCTAGTTTCTTCTAACACCAAGAGGACAAATGGGTCTCCTTGTGTTTGAAAAAGTGTTTGTTGTTGAGGTCTTGGATGAATCTCTTGGATCTCGTCACAGATAGCCGTCACCCACTCTCCTCTCACTCCTAAGCACATTCATGGTTTAGGATAGATAAAATTGTGTGATTACTAACCTTAAACAGATCTAGGATTTTGACCTAGGGTTTGACTTGTGTTTTGACTTTGTTTTTACCTTGTGATGAAATCAAGGGTTTGTTTGGAATCGTTTGAACTGTGATTACCTCGTGATGGAATCAAGGGTTTGCAATTTATGTATGCAAGCTAAATGATATGCAAAACATCTTTTTGGTATTTTTAGAGTATTTTGGAAATAAAAGTGCTTCTAATCTATGAAAATGAAATATGTGTGCAATCTTATATGACTTTTAAATGCAATGTTAACCTATGTTTTTTGTGTTTTTGATATTTTGAATGCAGTTTAATCTAAGAAAAGGGAAAATGCTTCTTCTAATAAACTAGATCTAGAAATATGAAAGCATTTAATCTAACATGCAAGATCTAACTATCAAGGAAAAAATAATGTTTTACTATTCCCAAGAGCAAATTTGATCCTCTAATTACTATAAACTTGAAAGAAAACAATGAAGGAACCTGAGAGAAATGAAGTTTTGTTGACTCCACTACCCTCAGTAATCCTTGTAATAGGCAACCTCGAATCCTTTTGTGGTAGCAGGTGATCCTCTTCACAACAAAATGACCCAAAGAAGCAAAAAGAAGCTTTGATGAAGCTTGTATGAGCTTGATGAGAGCTTGGATTGAGCACAATGGCATAGAATGAAGCAGTGTGACGCTACTTGGTTGAACAAATAAAGAAAAAGGAACCTTTGTCATGTAAGAGCATTTGAATGCTAAGTTGGAGAGAAAAATTTGGCAAGAGCTATGTCCACAATGAATTCACCTCCGTGGAAGAACTTTGAAGCTATGCAAGAATGAAAGCTTTGAAGCTTTGGAAAACTAAAGAAATAAATGAAGAAAGAGGCTCAAAGGCCTATGAAGAAGCTTGAAAAATCTTGTGAAGATGAGAAGAGGATTCTCCAACTTGCTCAACTTGGAAAATAATGAAGAGGTGAGTGGTATTTATAGGTTGGAAGAGGTCATGAAGGGTGGAATTGATTGAGCAGTTAACTCATTTGATGAATGGGTTAATAGGGATTGATTGGGGAGTTCACTAGATTGATTACCCTATGAACTCAATTGATTAGAGAGTGATGAAGCAATGATAGCTTATCACTGAAGAGGAAATGGAGGTGAGGGAATGCATGAGATTGATTGAAGAGTTAAATTGAGATCAAATAGTGTTAATTATGCATGTGTGGGTGCATGAAATAGTTCACTCTATATCAGGGATCAAAAACCATGAAAATAGAAAGGAAAATGGGTAAAAATGGAGCAATAAATGAGAGAAAAACTCAATTTTTTTGCGGCTTCAAAAATGGTAGGGTCTGCCCTTTTGCCAGTAGGGTCACCCGGGGGAGATCCGGGCTAGACAGGGTCAGATGCAGAAAAATAGGCCGAGAGATGCTAGAAGAGAGCAAAAGGAAAGGTTCTACATCAAGAAACAGGTCAGTCATGTCGAAGAATCCAAATCTCCACTTGTGTCAGCAGGATCTCCCAGGGGAGATCTGGAAATAATAGGGGGAGATTTGGATTGGTTCAACGAAATTGAAAACTGAAAGTAGGAGATGGATAAGGAGACCTCTAGAAGGCTTCTAGGAGGTGTACTAGAGGAAAAATAAAGGGGAGAGGTGAAAACTCACCTACAAGCCACTCACAAGGCTTAGGAACAAGGTCGAAAGCTAGAAAATGTATGTTGACAAGTGTCGCAACAAGTGTCAAAAAGTGTCGCAAACGGGGAGAGAGGAAAATCAACAAGGAAGAAAGAACACAAGACAAGAAAAGAGGACATGTCAACAAGAGGCTTGCTACTTAAAGGACATTATTTCATGCTTACATGTATGTGACAAGGATTTAAATCATCATAGGGTTCCTCATGGAGGCAGTGCATGATTTTTGTGCTTACAAAGATGAGTTCATTTAATTTTCTGACAGGAGAGGCCACCATAACTTTGCTTGATGTCTGGTGGATTCTTCAGTTGCATATTCATGGAGAGCAGGTGATATACAACCTAGAGACCAGATTGGCTGCACTGTGGTGATTATTTGAGACTGATGACGATGTAGCATTAGGAGTTGAGGAGCATGAGATTCCCTAGGACACATTGACAGATCGATATGATCAATTGATTGTGGTGATATGCACTTGTATTGGTGGCCTTGTGTGTCCAGATTGGCGCGGCCATAGATTTCCCATCAGCTGGGGGGAGATGCTAGAGGACATGATGGTAGATGCTACAGCGTATGCATTGGGACCCTGCCTCTTGGCACAATTATATCACTAGTTGCATGGCATTGTGTATTGGGGTGAGCAGTCTATCAGTTGCAGTGTGACTTTGCTTATGATATGGGCATGGGAGCATATTCTGGTATGCAGACCACCAGTGGATCAATAGATATTTAAGGAGTTGCCTTATGTTTTTGGTTATACTGGGGCACTTCCACAGGTTTAGGTGGGTGATGTTGGCTGCTGGCGACATGTTATCAATCACGTGGACACATTTATTTGGAGGTCATACAAGGGGTGTCCAAGATGGACTAAGGATGATAGGCAGCTACCGTATTGCAAACATACTCAATATCGGATTGGCCAGACTGTACAGGCTCACCACATTACATAGCGTCATCTACCATCATAGGTACTCATATAGCTTGGAGAGTGATAGGATGAGCCAGCTGACATTACAGAGTTTGCCTGGGTTACGCGAGAGGTTCTAGTGTGGGGGCTGATGATTCCAGTTCACACTGCTATAGATGAGATTGCTGGATTGCAGCCATTGTAGTGGGGCGAGGATGATGTGGCCAATGCAAGTACCACTCCTGCATATGATGCTTGGTGGGCCACCCATAGGTTAGTTCCATATCTACATCCTGATGCATCGACACCGGTGGATAGGTTGGGTCATGGACTGAGGGGTAGATTTAGAGGTCAAGGTCGGGACACAGGCCAAGGCAGGGGGATGGTGGTATGGGTGGTGGTGGAGGAGGAGATGATGGTGGAGTGGGTGGTGGTGGTGGAGATAGGGGCTGGGGAGGCTAAGGGAGAGGAGATGTTGGCAAAGGGAGAGGATATGGATGGGGTAGGGGTGTTGGACTTGCCCCAATTTAGGAGGAGGGAGAGGAGGCAGTAGGACAGGTAGCTGTTGCTGTAGGAGAGATGTAGGTGGGGGGTGGAGAGGAGATGGAGGAGAGTGGGGAGGAGGAGGATGAGGAGACCAATGAGGAGGTTGATGAGGAGGAGGAGCATATTAGGGAGCAGGCATTACAAGATGTGTCGATTGTGGAGGTTAGGGATTATGAGGAGGCGGAGGAGGAGGATGCCGACGGTTGAGGAGAGGATTTGGCTACCTAGGTAGCAGCGATGCAAGCCCAGATGGGGACCATGTAGGCATAGATGCAGGGTATGTGTCAGTGGATCTAGGAGGTAGAGGGGCAGCTTATCCAGAGGACGGCTAAGAGAGATATGGCTGTGATCAAAGCTGAGAGGGCAGAGTAGCAGAGTATCGATCTTGCAACAACAATGGGTGGGCCATCAAAATATTTTGTACAGGCTTTGGTCAGGTCAGCATAGGAGGCTCAGTATTATAGGGGCCTTTATGAGAGTGTGGTGCCAGTAGAGCAGAGGGTACCTAGTTTTCAGAGTAGGAGTGTCAGCCGATCCCACTCTTGCAGATCACACAACAGTGTTGGACATTCACAGAGGCGGACCTCAGCATATGATAGGCCATCTAGATTGAGGGTTGGATCAGAGCATAAGGATCCTCCCACAAGGCCAGCAAGATCTAGCTAGGATGTTTTGAGAGTCCTGATGTAGACATGTATTTTGATCGAGCCTGTGTGCTCTTGGTTTATGATTGAGCCTAGAAGCTGCATTTTTGACACACGTATATGTATTTAGATTGTACTGTGACACTTATATATATATGAGATGGACCTATTCTAATTGATATTATTATTTCTTATATGCACATGATGGATGGATGTTTTATGATCATGGTGTTATGTGTTATGATTTATGATTCATGATGATGCAATACTAGATGCTATGGTGTTTATGATGTTATGTATGCTGTTATTCCTAGATGCATATGATGTTATGCCATGGTATTTTATTTCTATGTGATGCTCATGTATGTATGTAAATGGGAATATGATAAATGTTTAGGTGCTAGGTATATGGTTTTATGTAGATGATGATGATTTTATGTGATTTAATGCGATGTTTATTGTGATGATTATGATAATGATAACTGATGATGGTGATTATGATGATGATGACTTACTATGATAATTATGATGATGATGTTGTATGATGGACTAACATCCGTGTGTATGTAGGTTATATGATCTAATGCTATTTTTTGGTGTGTCATAGTAGGATGGAAGAAGATCTGAAGAAATAGCAATGAAGAAATGAAGAATTGGATGAGGGATGAAAATTTGGTTTAGAAGAGTGGATTTTGACTTTGTTGTGAAATATTTTGAGCTTCTTTAATGTAGTTATTGTGTATCATCATAGTGCTTATTGTATCAAAGGATGACAAATGCCATGGCATAGCACGACCAAGGCACCAAGTGTAGTCCTTTAGGAAACAAACACAAAAACAGACAAGGATTTCCAGGCTCATACCAAGTCACCAAGGCATCTTGTTGGAACATGTGATGAGAATACTCAAGGCGTATAAGTCCTGATGCACTAAAGTATCTAGCCATTCCAATGCATAGGATGTTTTAAACCCAGTAGTATCTAAGTCATATGTAAGGAACCTAGTTGTCTTGGTTGTCTTGCCAAGGCAAACTGCAAACAACAATTAAAGAAAATAGATCTCAGCCCATCCTCACTTCTCTTCATCACTTAAGGACTACCTTGAGAAGCTTAGGAACAAGATCATAGACAACAATACAAAATAAAGGATGAGACAGAGCCAATAGCCATTAGGTAATTTGCTGAGTGTACATGTGCTTGTCTGAATGTGTATGATAGGTTGAATGATGCCTAGTTTTAGGATAGGAAGCATGTCGTATAAGACGTCAAGTATGGTTTTGGCAATGCGACCTCTTGTATAAGGAAAATTATAGGTGTGGGACATCTCGTATAAGATATGTGGTCTGGTTTCGAGACTGTCGCAAGTTACGAGATGATTGGCTTGTGATGAATGATGGTGTCCAAAAGATGAGATATGCCGTCTAAGGCGTAAAGCCTGGTTTCAACTATATCCCATGCTTGTTGTTAGAGACAAGACTAAGGTTATTGGTTGGTCATAGTGATGTTTGAGTGTCACCATGTGAGTGATGAGAGACGATGTTTTGGTTGTGTTGTTGACTATCTTGTTTGACTATTTGGAGATTGTGATCTTGTGAAAATTTATTTGTTTGCTTAGAGTGTTCATTTCGTTAAGGACAACTTTATTATGAAGTTTGACATGACGGGCCCTAAGGGGCTAACCTAGTGCCTCAGGGTATATCAATGATGGCCTTTCCTACATGAAAGCTTAGAGCTGACATAGTTCAACAAGGGTGGACTTGGTTTGACCTAGGACCTAAGGGAAATACCTCGGGGGTGCATCGAAGATGGCCTTGCCTACATGAAAGCTCAGGGGCATCATAGTTTGACCATGTGGGTGGGTAACGTGACCTAAAACCTAGGGGGAGTGCCTTGGGGATTCATCAAAGATGGCCTTGCCTATGTGAAAGATTAGAGGCATTGTAGTTTAGTTTACTGGTTTGACACTGTTTATTACTTGGGATGTTTTGGTTGACTATTTGATTTTTTGGTGATTTTTGATGATATTTGGATGTTTTTGGATTTTTGAGGAATATTTGAATGTTTTTGTATGTTTTAGAGTATTTGAATGTTTTTGTATTTTTGAGAGTATTTGAATGTTTTTGTATTTTTGAGGAATATTTAAATGTTTTTGTATTTTTAAGAGAATAGGTGTCCTCCAACATTAATTTTGGGATCAAGAAATGCCCCTAGTCAGGTGCATGATAGCATTATGGTGAAGGCGAGGTGGGGGAGATGCGAAGACATTAAATGTTTAACTTATTTCCAGGCCATGGGAGGAATAGTATGATTCATGGTGAATTTGGGATACAGAGTATGATACTGAGCGAGCATGGTTTAGTGCGAAGGATGGAATATGGAATCAAGTGATGGTAGACAATGGAGCAAAGATCAACTACGCATGGTGCCTATTTTCTAGGTTTCCACCATGGTAGTTATCCAAAGTGCCACCGAGGTGGTTTTCACTTTTGGACGGGTTATTTCTCTTTGCTATTTTTTTGCTTTTTTCTTGATTTTTTTTATTTTTTAAGTATAATACCACTAAAGGTGCATGCTGTTGATGGGTTATGGGAATGGTTCACCTTCAAGAGTGGCTAGTTGATATGCATTGGACCCATAGGCTGTAGTGATGACATAAGGCCCTAGCCAATTTAGGTCAAATTTTCCTGGCTTCTCCCATTCCATCTGATTTTTAGGGTTTTCTTCGAGGAACAGGTCTCCAATGTTAAAGTGTCTAACGAAGATGATTCTGATATGCCTATAAATGGGTTAAGGTGTTTTGTCTCCTTTCATCTAGCAACTCTAATTTATGTAGTCGGGAGGCTCTATATTCTTCATCATCAACCAACTACTGTAATGACATTCTCAAGGAGGGCAACTCGAGCTCTATGGGCAGGATAGCTTCTAATCTGTAAACCAAGGAATATGGGGTGGCTCTAGTGGGCATGCGGATGCTAGTGCAGTAAGCATAGAGGTCAGGGTTAAGTTGGAGATGCTAGTCATGGCCAGCGTCATTGACAATCTTTTTGAGGATTTTTATGATAGTTTTGTTTGATGCCTCGGCTTGACCATTGCCTTGTGGGTAGTATGGAGTGGAGAAGTGGTGCTGAATGTGGAATTTTTCACAAAGTTCCCAGACATCCTAGTTTTTGAATGGGTAGCCATTATCTGTTACAATGGATTGCGGGACACCATACCGGCATATGATGTAGTTGAGGATAAACTTGGCAATTTGTTTGCCAGTAATGTATGTCATAGGAATGGCTTCAATCCATTTTGTGAACTATTTAGTGGTGGTGATAATGAATTTATGGCCATTTACAGAGGTAGGGTGGATTTTACCCATGGAGATGTAAGTGGTTGCAGGTCCTAAGCTGGTGCATGTACAAGATCCCCATGTATCTAGCACTATCTGCACTTCTTTATGAAATGGTAGGCATCCTTTTCCATGGTAGGCTAGTAATAACTAGCTCTAACAATCTTCTTATCAAGGGTAGGACCACTCGAGTGAGCTCTACATCGACCCTCGTGTACTTCGCATAGGGTTGTTTGTGCTTCCTTAGTGTCAAGACATCTCAGGAGGGTATTATCAAAGCCGTGACGATAAAGGGTGTCACCAATGATGACGTATTTGGTAGCTTGGTAGATGAAGGATTTGTGTTGGTTGGATGAGAGGTCAATAGGTAGGGTGTGGTCATGTAAATAGGTGTAGACATCATGGTACTAGGGTGAGGTTGAACCAATAATTTTGTAAACTAACTCAGATTCTGGGATATCAAAGACCGGGGTCAATAGTTGTTCTACAAAGAACTCAAACTGAGTCACATTACTTAGGATGTCTAGGAGAGATCTAATGGTTGCCATTGCGTCGGCTTCCCGGTTCTAGACCCTGGGAATCTAATCAAAGAGAACTATGTCAAAATAAAGCCATAAGCTGTCCACCATTCTTTTATAAGGCATGAGCTTTTCATCTTTGGTGTTGTACTCATTGTTGACTTGTTTGATGACCAATTGTGAATCACCAAACACTTGTAATGTTTTGATCTTCTAGTTGGCAGCCATTCAAAGCCCTGTGAATAATGCTTTGTATTCTACTATGTTATTTGTGTAAGGAAAAGTGATTCGAAATGCCTTGGGGATGGCATCACCTTGAGGAGTAATAAAAAGAATACCAACACCTGAATTATGATTTGTACATGAGCCATCAAAGAATAGTGTCCAGATTTTGGGCACATCTATTATGAATATTGACTCATCAGGGAAATCGATGACCATAGGATGATCTGCTGGTGTAGGTGCTTCTGCTAGCTAGTCTACAATCACTTGTCCTTTGATGGACTTTTGGTTGACATATTCTATATCAAATTCACTCAATACCATAACCCATTTGGCCAGTCGTCCTGTTAGAGCTACTTTATTGAGTAAGTACTTCAATGGGTCAATCTTAGCAATTAGATTTGTCTTATGATTCAACATGTAATGTCGTAGCTTTTGGGTAGTAAAAACTATGGTGAGGCAGGCACGCTCGATAGGACTGTAGTTTAGCTCATATCCCACTAATGTTCTACTAATATAATAGATTGCCCTTTCTTTTCCTTCCTCGTCATTTTGTGCCAATAATGCCCCCGGTGTTGAATTGGTTGTTGATATGTACAATAAAAGGGGCTTTCCTGGTATCAGCGGCCTGATGACTGGTGGTGACAACAAATAGTCCTTGATCTTTTGAAAGGCTTCTTGGCAATGTTTTGTTCACACAAAAGGTACCCCTTTGCAGAGTAAGTATTGAAAAGGTTGACATTTTTCGGCGAGTTGTGCAATAAAACTCTAGATAGATTGTAATTTGCCTTGTAAGTTGCACAACTATTTTAGAGTTGTTGGTGGAGGCATTTCCATTATTGCTTTCACTTTGGTGGGGTCAATTTCTATACCTCGGTGTTAAATAATGTAGCCCAACAGTTTGCCTGATGGAACATCAAATACACATTTCTTAGGATTTAATCTAACTTTGTATTCTTCCAGTCATTTGAAGATTTTATCCAACACATCTAGATGAGTGTTCCTAGTGCCTGATTTGGTTAGTCAGTCATCAACATAATCTTCCATACATGTATGCATATAGTCATGAAATATAGTTGTCATTGCCCTCTGGTATGTAGCACCTGCATTTTTGAGACCAAAGGACATGATGATCCAACAATATGTGCCCCAAGGACATGTGAAAGCTATTTTATACTAATCCTCTAGTGCTATCTATATCTGAATATATCCTGAGAAGCCATCCATTAATGAGAGCATTTCAAATCTTGTTGTCAAGTCGACTATGATGTCTATGTTTGGTAATGGAAAATCATCTTTTGGAAATGCCCTATTCAAGTCACGAAAGTCTTCACATATTCTAATTTTGACATTGGGTTTCATGACTAGTACAAGATTAGATACCCACTCTGGATAATCTATTAGCCTGATAAAGCCCACGTTGAGTAGCTTTTTCAATTCTGCTTTTACTAGGAGCGCGATCTGTGGGTGCATTTTTTGTAGTTTTTGCTTGAGTGGTTTGGCATTTGGCAGTAGCGGTAGGTGATGTAAGACAAATTGTGGGTCAAGCCTAGGCATATCAGCATATGACTAGGCAAAGTTGACTTGCCGTGCCAAGAAGAAATCCCTGAATTCAGTCTTTTCCTTTTCTGTGAGTGACTCGACAAAGTGAATAATCTCGGGTGCTTCATCGGTGCCATGGTTGGTTTCAACAGTTGTCTCTACTAATAGTGGTGATTTCTCCTATGTGATAGGTAACATCTCCAACCCTCCATCCTTGGGTGCCTCAGGGAGGTTTTCACCCTTGGATATGTTGTTTATTTTTACTTTTGTATGATCTAAGGGCGCCTTTCAGTTTTCACCCAGAGACCTATTTTCTTTTTCTTTTTTATTTTCACTTTTGCAACTAGAGGGTGGAGTGGATTCTTTGAAGTATGTAAAGTTGTCCAAGTCCATGATGTAACCAACTTTATGATCCCCAAGAGGTATGCCTTCGCGCAGTCCCATGAACTCAACAATCGCTTTGTCATTCTCGAATAAGTCTAAGCTAGGTGGATCTTGTTGGTCCCAATCAAATAACTCTGGATGGACTGCTTATGGTTATGGGAGTCAAGGTGCAAATGGAAGTGTTATCAAGATCCCAAAAGATATTGATCCATGCGGCACCTTCAAGTAGGTCAGGTGTGGATAATTTAGGCTCAGGTTTGGGTGGGTCCCAGGATGTCTTGACATCTTTGGAAGTACTTGCGATCCCACCCAAAAGTAACTTAGTACATGGGACTCTATCTCTTTGTGAGGTATATTCTAACCCTTTGTTGCATGGCTGCATTGTTGGCTAAAGAGGCTCGGTTCGTCCATTTCCATTGGGTCCAAGTCCACCATGCCAGTCATATCCTTTACCATATTGCTCTATGGGAAATTTGATATGTTCAACCTCATCTTCATCCTTATAGAGCCATGTGGATATGTCTTCAAAGACGTCCTCTTTATTGAGTTCGCCACACTTTATGAATGTGGTGGGACCATCTGAGAGAGTTTGCTTCAGCAGAATAGGGTCAGGCTTTCCTTGAGACTTGGGTGATGTAGGTAATTTTCCAATGTAGTATGACCTTTCCATCTTGTATTCACCACATCATTTGTCTTTGATTTAAATTTGGGCATTGAGTGGCGGGATGAAAGTGGTGGTGGATTTGGATAATGTGGATGGGTTGACATAGTGAGATGAAGTGGATGGCATGATTCCCCTATTCATAGGTACCTAATGTTGGGGTACCTCTCTTAGGTGGCTGTAGTATTGAAAAGCATCAGGATCACTGGGAATAGTGATTTATATGCCATTATAAGGGAATTTGATGCATTGATGGTAGGTGGACGGGACGCCCTTCATGGCATGGATCTAAGGTCGGCCAAGGATAAGGTTGTAGGGAAGTTCAGTATCCAAGACATGGAATATGGTATCCTGTGTGGTGGGTCCAACCCTTATGGGTAACGTGATGACTCCCTTAGAAGAGCGCTCAGCATTGTCATATGCCTTGATGATGATAATTTTGGTTGGATCAACGCAAGCTTCAGAACACCCTAGCATTATTGCCAACTTTAAAGGACATATGTTTAGTCTAGCTCCACTGTCGACCAGGACTCGTTAGATTTTATGCTTATTAATAAAGACTTTGAGGTGTAGGGGATCGGTGTGGTTGGGGTGATGTGGAGGCAAGTCGTGTTCTATGAAGGTCACATTATTAATAGTGGCTAAGTGTCCCACCATGGCCTAAAATTGGTTAACATTTAGATCAGTGGGAATGGAAGATTCTAGGAGTGCTTTGTCCATAATGGCCTTGTGTTCGAGTGAAAGGCAAAGCAATTCAAAGATTGATAGCTGAGTTGGGGTCTTTTTTAGATGGTCTAAAATGTTATATTGTCCTTTGGCTTGTGGAATGGATGTATTGGTAGGATTGGTGGGAGCGCTTTGCAGTGTTATCTTGGCTTTTCAAGAGGTCATGATGCATTCTGGACGGGATTTGATGGTAATCATGGTTCAATCTTGTTATCATACACATGAATGCTATTGATAGTGTAATCATAGGCAACACTATTATAGTTGAAACTATTATGCAGTTTGGTTCCTGATGAGGAGGCTTTTCCTGATTCATGATTTTGCAACGGATTGGTAAAGATCATATGATCAGTGTTGGAGGAACTGGATGGTTGATCTACAACTATATCACCCCTATCAATGAAGTTCTCAATGGTATTTTTCAGTTTGTAGTAGTTTGACGTCTTATGACCTTTGATTCAATGATAATCACATAAGTCATTGTTGTTCCACAAAGGAGGCTTAAAGGCCGGGTCGTATTGTTTGATTTTCATCAGTTGGATGAGGTTGTTTTGCAATAACTTATGAAAGATTAATTCAATGGGTTCTATCAAAGGTGTATAATTGCATTGAGGGGTATTATTCCTAGGAGGTGGTCTCCTTTGATTATTTCATATTGCGTTAGCTTATTGTTGTTGTGGTTACAGTTGTTGTTGTTTTTTTTGGACATGCTACTGATTATTCATTGTAGGAGGTGCTTTGAGTGTGATGGTAGGACCATCCCTAAATGCCTTAGCATCTACCACCCCATCATTGGTAACATTTTTGTTTCAAGCCCAAGTTTTGTTCTTTTTGTAGGGCATGTTTTGGGTATTTTAGTTTTTGTTGAAAATTTTTATTGTACCTTTAGCAATAAGAGCTTTTCAATGGCTGCCTCCTCTACCACTTCTTTGAAGGAGGTGCAACAATGGATTTGTAATTTATGCATAAGATCTTTGTTTAGATTTTCTACGAAGATTGGCACTAGTTGATTTTTGGGATGTGACAAGGGCATTTACTTGCTAGGCCCCTCTACCTTTGAAAGAAAGAGATGAAGGTTTCTCCATCCTCTTGTCTTGTTTGGCACAAGGTGGCAATGTTCATGTCCATCTCTATGTTATAGGAAAAGTGTGATATGAACTTGTCTGCAAGTTTGGTCCATGTTCGTATCCCCGTGGGGAGATGTGCAAACCACTCAAGAGCTTGGCCTGCAAGGCTCCTTGGGAAGAGTCTCATCAAGTAGGTATGATCATAGGTGACCTTGAGACAAGCATTATGGAACTCACGTACATGTTCAACAGGACTCCCCTTTCCCCTATATTTGTTAAAGTTTGGTGTAGTGAAATTTGGGGGGGAAAGGAGGCATATAAATGCTTTTGTAAAATGGGTACGGGCATAAATCCTCCATAGAGTATGGTTTCTTTTTCCTTGAGACTTGTAAGCTCGATATTTGTTTCTTTAGTTTGTCCAACTCTTGGGTGAGGTCTTCGACAGGTGTGTTGATAGTGTTTACGATTGCGTGTTGATGCGGGTTACCTATGCTTAGTGCTGATGTGTTTTGCAGTCCCAAATTTGTGACAATTAGGTTAGTGTTTGTGTTGAAAGGGATGTGGGATGAAGATGAATTTATGTTTTGATTGATTGGTACATACATGGTATTGGGATTGATGTATTGATAATGGGATGAAGCGTTAGTGGTATGCTGGTTTTGGATGCTATGGGGATTTGTTTGAAAGGTGTGGTGAGTGTTTTGGACATGGTGGGTGTTTTGATGAGAGGCACTAATGTTTTGGTTAAAATTTTGATTGTTTTGGGGAATGGTGTGAGTGTTGGCCATAACATTGTTGTTTTGACCATTTGGGTCTATGTATTGTTGATTCATGGTATGTGTATGAGTGGTATTAACGTTTGTGTAGGCATGGGATACAACAACATTGTTTTGATTTTGTGGATCTATGTATTGATGGTTCAGGGTATGGCCATATGTAGATCCAAAGTTCATGTTTTAGCCACTAGGATCAACATATTGTTGGTTCAAGGCATTGTTATGGGTGGGATTGTTGTTCGTGAAAGCGTTGTTGTTTTGATTTTGTGGGTCTATGTATTGATGGTTCAAGTCATTGTTGTGTGCATTCCCAAAGGTCACATTTGAGTTCGACATGGTGTTGGTTTTTTGACCATTAGGATGAACATAGTGTTGGTTCAAGACATTTGTGTTTTTTTGACCAAGGGGATCTATACTTGGATTCCCTAGATTGTTTTGAGATCTAAGGTTCAAGTTTGCATTTTATGTGGTGTTTTGTCCCCTAGAAATCACTATGTGTATCCTTCGTGTCCTTTTATTATGGTTCATATTCATCGAGACAAAAGGATTTGTAAAGGTTAATGTTGGGACATACCATTCACATTATTGGTGTCAAATTTTGCATGGGATATCGTGGAGTCTTGTGTTGTTTGTCCCGTAGGGATAGTAGCAACTTCTTGTGTTGAATTCGTATGACTAGAAGGTGTCATTTGTCCTTGGCTTTGAGTAGCATTATGAGATGGTGACACTACAATCATGTTGATATCTAGCCTGGGGGGAAGCCTAGTACCATTTTGCAAGAGTTTCATAAGTTAACTTTGGGCATTTGCATGAATCATCTCATCTAAGATGCGCAACATCCTAGGGTCTTGGGAAGCTTCTTCAATTTCTTGTTGCATTATTTCTTGGTCTTGTTCTTTCAAAAGGATGTTCTCAAAGGGGTTGCCCATGTTGGATGAGAATCTCATGGTGTTGGTGGGGTGTTCCAAGGATTCTCCCTTCCTTTTCTTTTGCAACCTTGTCTTGACCATATAAGACCTACTAGTTTATGTGGGAGGGAAAATGATCTTACCCTAAGAATGAGAATGCAATGTTTTTTGGTATTTTGTGGATAAGGTAAGAATGTACTATGGAACTTTCTAAGGATACGTAATGACACTAAGGATGAAAATGCAAGGATATTTTTGGTCGTTTCTAAGGTTGAAAACGAGTGTATGCTAATGGAAGCAAAATAAGTGCTTTATGCAAATAGGAATGTAGATATGTTTTTAGTATTTTCTTGGGATGTTTTGTGGATGAAACTAAGGTGGGGTAATGATCTAATGGAATTATGCCCAAGAATATAGTAGAGGATAATGATTTTAATCTCCACAAAGTTTAGCTCCAATAGGATACTATTGTCTACTAATGACTTTCAAAGTACTAATTGGGTTTATCAAGACCTTGGAATTTTAATGTGAGAGGACTGGTTTGATTAAAGTGAGCTCATGAGTATGAGAATTCACTTTGGAAGATGGACCTAAACTAGTCAAGTTAGTATTAGGCCCAAATAATCAATTGAATGAGAATGATGCCAAGGTCTTTTGGTCCAATTTTGTAATTATGAGGTAGTCACCCTTCGACGATTTCTCCTTATGTTTCAACTTAGGAAGATTAATTTTGGAATCCTCTATTGATGTCTAAGGTTGAAATCCTAAGGTTCTAAGGTTGCCTAAACGATATGGTAAATATGGGAATGAAATCTAAATCTAAATGGGATTGGGTATGCAACGTAATCCTAAAAAGATGAAATGATTTATAAATAGATCCTAAAGGGATGAAATACTAGCTGGTCTAAGATGTCTTTGAGATGGTTGCAGTTGAATTTGATTGGGAGAATGGTGTTTCAAAGGTTCCCCTAAGGTTTTCAATTTGTTTACAGGTGCATGCATTACAGAAATGTGTAGAGGTGTTGCAGAGTCGAGTGTATGCGTTTCCTAGTTTCTTATGCATTTCAAAAAACCTCTTATGCATTTTACTGTTGAGCGGATGTGTTTTTAGTTTTAGTAGGCCCTAAAATTAGTTTTATAAGTCTATTTGATGATTTTGTGGGAAATCAGAAAGCACATCAGTCATGAAAATACTCAACAATCAGTTAGTGGCTGTGTCTCTTGTTTTTCTGACATTTTTGTGACAAGTTTTTGAAGACACTTTGAAGACAAGCATAACCCTAGGCTAGGAAAGGATAATATCTACTAAATTCCCACTTGGATTGCTCCAGCCACACTTACTCAAAGTAGATAACTTAGAAGCTTGGTGGCATTGGCTCCCCCTTACACAGTACTCACTTCTCAGGCACACCAAGCTTCAAATTCCTAAAGACCCAAAGATCTCAAGAAATTTGTTATCTCTACTTTGAACTGCAAGAATGTAGGATGGCTTCAGAGGTCCAACCTCGTACGCTAGCAAATAGAAGGATTTTGGCTACTAGCACAAAGGTTCTTAGTAAGGGCATTCATTCAGGTGGCCATACGTGCGGCAATTTGCTCCATTTAGGAGGCCTCCCAGGCTGCAGAGGTTATGCTCTACAAGTTTTCATGCACCACAAGGGGTACTATGGGAGACATTCATTGGTATGACACATCAACACCTGTTGCTTATGACTTTCATTGCAAACACATTTTTTATATAGCGGTTTGAAAGAGCTTGGCTTTATCTTGTTGCTGCTTGGGTTGTTCCCTCTCACCAAACAGGAGGCATGCCCTCTAAGGGTTCAACAAAAGCAACACAAATAAATATTTTTTATCCCCAAGCTCGTACTAAGATGTGAGGGGAGAGCATACACATTTACTTGGTCACACTCAAATGGGGGTTCTTTGAATTTATTTGTTTTAAGTGTGGTGTGATTTATGTAAGTGAGGTGGAGGGTTTTTAATTTCCAAGATCACCAATGGTGCGAGGGAAGAGCATACACCTTTCCACAATCCTAACAAAAATCACCAAACATAGCAATCAATGATGCAATCCTTTTTATCTTTTTTAAATGAGTGAAGATGCAAGTTTATTTTAAACCCAAATGAGTGATAAAATGCAAGATTGTGGTTCATTTTAGCCAAATGTGTGAAAATGCAAGATTGTTGTTCTTTTTAGCCCATGAAATGTAAACAATGTAGGGTTGTGGTTCTTTTTATCCCAAATGAGTGTAAATGGCAAACAAAGTTGTGTTCTTTTTAACCCAAATTGAAAAATGTTCCTAAGTAAACCACACGTGCATGACATAAAATAAACCCTACAAAACAAGTTAGTGATTTGAATAAAAATTTCCCTCCAATGCCACAAGCTGCCAAAAGATATTAGTAATAGAGATAAAAAAAGCCCTAAGCTTGCTACAAAAATAGAAAAACCCAAATGGAAAATACTAAATAAAACCCTTTGTTTTTCAATACCAAATGCATGCATTGTAGAAAGAGGCCAAAGCGTCAAACAGGGCCGTCCAAGTGTCACACAGTCCCTGCAAGTAAAATGTTAGTAGAAACATGGTGTAAGTGGTGCAAAGAATAGAAAAGGTATCATACAGAGTTGCGTAGGTGGTGCAGCAGAGGCGTCACATGGGATTGCAACTATGTCACACAGAAAGATGACCGTGTCACACTAAAACATGCATGTGTTGCAGCTAAAGCATTGCACAAACCTACTCAAGCATCGCACAGACCTACACAAGTGTCACACTATATTCTGTAAACAAAAATAATTTGCCAAAAAACCCTAATAGTGAAAAAAATATGTTTCAGAGATAAAATTTGAATCTAGGGCTATGAGGTTGTCTCCTGAATACCAGAAAGATAGTAAACTTTTAGATATTTGTAGGGTATACCCAAATGTATCAAACTCTAGGTGTAAACCCTTAAAGTATCAAACCCTAATGCTCTTAAAAACCCAAATGAAATAAGCAACATAAACCAGAGGGTTAGTTACACACACAAAGCATCAGAAACATTCTTCCAAGAAAACAAACTGGGTTAGGCTCAAAATAACAAAATGACAAATTTGTACCCTAGACACAGTCGCGGGCATCACAGAATCCTTCCTATGCATTGCAGACTCCACTGAAGCATCATGTCATACGGCTCAAGTGTCGTACGAAGTAATGCAAGTTTCGTACTGAGCATCTTATGCGTCGTACAGACCTGTAAATTTAGAAAACTCAAAATTTGTGGAATGTACAACCATTCACGTCACATTCACTAGTTGTAGTCAGGTAAAAACACTGTAAAATCCCTACAAACAACAAATTCAAACCCTAACCATTCAATGGAGCCCTCAACAAAGCATGGAAGCAAGAAACCCTGGTTGACTAATGCAATTCCTCCATTGTTGCTATCTAAGATAGCTAATCTAATGCACTCAGACTTGAAAGTCTACAAATAGGATGGAGAGCTCAAGAGTTGACAATGGCACAAGTTAATTTTTTCAAGTGGTGAGATGAAAATGAGAGGGTAAGAGTGATTTTATAGAAGAGGAAATGTGAATGGAGGGTTGAGATGAAGAGTTGACTTGGAGCCAAGATCAAGGGCTGAGACTGATTTAGGGTTTCTAGCCATAAGAGGACAAAAGATAATTTTTAATTAAAAGAAATGGTGAGGTGGGAAAAGTTTTAAAATTAAATAAATTGTGGTAATTTATTTAATTTTTTGTGAGGAATTGGTAATGTAGAGGGATTTTAATTAAATAAGTGGGGACTTATTTAATTAGGGTAAGGTTGATAATTTAAATAACTAGGTATTTATTTAAATTGGAATGGGAATATGGGTGTTTTATTAATGAATAATTAAATAATTAAATTATTTAATTATAGAGAAATTTAGAAGAAAATAGCTTAAATAATTAAATAAATGAAATTTATTTAATTCAAAAGCATAAGAGGGAATGAATTAATTAAATAATTTAAAAAATTATTTAATTATTAGCAGAATATGGAATTGAGATGAATTATGTGTTAAAATGTTGTTCATAGGCCCAGGGCATTTTTAAGTGTCTATAATAACTATAAGCGATCCTAACTGTAGCAAACTAGGATTAAAACCAACTGCTTATTTATTTACATCAATAGTTCCACTGCAGGATACTACTGATCAGAGATTTGTATCAACTTAGTTGTTTGGCAGAATGAATGATTTCTTGGAATGGTATAGTATTGGTGGGTAATGAATTTGGTTGGAATGGACGTCGATTGACATCTACTTCAGTTACTTAAATGAAGTGACGTACGAACTTGGATCTTAATAGTTATTTTTATTGAGGCGTGGGTTATATTCACATTGTTGGACTTCTTAAGTAGCCCTAGGATTGGCTTGTAGTAGTCATCGACTCAAGGGGAGGATGACTCTCTTGGTGGGTAATAGTATCTAGAGCCATCCAAAGTTCAGGCACTTCATAGGAAAGGGGGCTCCAGAGGGATCCAGAGACCATTGGGAGTCTCACCGTTGTAATCCTTATGTAATCATACACAACTTATACCACAAATTCATAAGATATGCATTTTGAAAATATAATTCAAGTAAATAAGCTACGAGATTTCATCAAAAGGAAATGAGGACTAAACATATGTATAATCCATCCAAAAGACAAATATATATATATATATATATATATATATATATATATATATATATATATATATATATATATATATATATATATATATATATATATATATATGCCATAAAGTTTTATCAGAGTCTTTTAGAATAGGAAACATATAGAAATAAATGAGTCATATAGTTGACTCATCATCTCCCCCCAACTTAGAGTATGCCATGTCCTCATGGCGGTGCCACATCCCCTTCATCAGTCACATTTTTCTCCTCGATGATGACACTGCAATTATAATCCTCATCCTCGTATTGAAAGAGTTGTCTGCCCTTAGGTCTGAACCCATCATTTTCCAACAACTGATTGTACCATTTGTTGAATTTATCTTCCCTCATAGGGTGCCCTGGAGGGTGGCTGAGGTGAGGTGCTTGCATGAGAATTAGAGGTAGCCTGAACCACATCCCCACCCAATTCTGTTGTTTCTGTTTAATCAGGGTTATTAGTTTCCTCACCCTAGCAGTCATCCATCTTATGTTTGCTAGAGAGACATGCTCCCTTCTCTTGAAACTGCCACGTAGGTTTTCATACCTAAAGAGGTAGCTTGTGACAGCTACACATGGGAGATATCTAGCTATATCAAAGAAATTAGAGATGCAATACTTCAAATTCCTGACATATTGATCTGTTATGCCCTGCCTATAAACTTGTTCTTTGAAAGTATTGGTGAACCATGTAGATTTAGGACATTCATGTCTCATGAGCAACCCTATGGTTGTTGTTGTTGCATTGTATTCTTCCATGTGTTCCTCCCACAATCTATTATTTTTCAGCAAAGACAAATAGCTCCAAATTTGGAGCTCTCCCACATATAAATTTAGCATAGAAGTGTTAATATGCCCCATCACATGACCATGTTGAAAGAATTCACAAAGGAGATTTTGTTGATCCTTAGGGTTTTGCATATAACAATCTACAAACTCTTAATCATTATCAAAATCAAAGGGGAGATTGCAACTGATTCTTAATAATTTCCATCTTAAAAATTGCTCTATAAGGAACATAGCATACACACCTAATGGAGGTCTTTGGGTTAACAGGGTTTCCCCTATTTCATAGGCCAAAGACAAATTTTTCTCTACCACCACCTTTTCTTCTTTGAGGACCTCTAGGTCTTTCCAGAGCTTCATGACCTCTGCCCTAAGTTGTTTGTTCTCTAGTGTCAGCTGCAAATTTTGATCATAAACATTCAAGGACACATGTGCAGGAGTTGACTGAGCAGTCTTTTGCCAGATTTGCGTAATTTGAGTGTCTTTCTAAGCAATGGTAGCCTTGTTTTTATCTATCTCCTTTTGAAAAGTGGAAATTTCTCTCTCTCTCTCTCTCTCCTCTTTCTCTAAAGCATCCTTTTCCTTCTGCTATTGAATCTCTTCATCCTTGGCTCTTAATTGATGAGCCATGGTCTCCAACTGTGCTTTACATTGCCTTAATACATACTCTGCTTTTGACAAAGCGAGAGCATGCTGAGTTGCCTTGTCCATAGTGTCCTCTAAGCTTTCCATCAAGGGTTCTTTCCCTTCTCTATGGTTGCATTCCAAAGTTTCTTCAATATTTTCTTCCTCTCCAGCCTCCTCTATTGTTTAGTAGGGGAGGAATGTTGTCCTGAAATGGATGTAGGGTCTGGTTCTACCTATGCCCTATCCTCCTCATCTGATGAAATGACAAGCGTCCAGGGGTGGCATATTATAACAGGGGTGGAGGCTACTACTTTCCCTACTTGACTTTGTTGCTCTACTCCCCTCCAAAGCCATCAGAATCTCAATTCTAGGGATCTCAAGGAGACTGCAACTAGTTCAGCTGAAACAGATACAGTGGAAGCCTGGTGCTTCTTCTTTTTCCTCCTAGGCTGTAGTTCAAGAAAATCTTCCCATTTTTGTTGCCCATCTTCTTACTGTAGGAAGTGATGTTTCATTATCAAGTGAATTAAGCCAGGGTGGCTAATCTGACCCTCATTTTTCCTTCTTTTGGTCATTATATTAACCAAGCTTGAATGCAAGAAGGCTGGCAGATTTATCAGATACTCTGGATGGTTTACCCCATGCTTGAGGTGAGTAATCAACCTCATTTATATCCCTAACACAGCACCATACTGTCCATCAAAAGTGAAGAACTTCATTATCCATAGGACCATAGTCTTCCATGGTTTGGAAGGCTAGTCCTTTCAATCCCCTTGGTTGCCCCTTTACTCACAACATATATTGGTAAAGGCTCTAGGGAAAGATCAAAATTCTACACCAACTCTTCATAGGATGGGTTGCTTTGCAACAAATCAATACCTACTGCAGGAATTCCAAAAATTTGACTAATAATAGTAGGGTTAATCTAAATTCTTACCCATTTTACGGTAGAGAAAGTGTGGTAGAAATTTGTGACAAATTCCTCGACCAATTCTGCTTCAAATCCTTCAATTTTCTATAGAAAATCTAACCATTTAGCCTGTTGAAAGATTTGTGCATTTGCTTCATCGAAGATGGCATTTTTGGCTCAGTTTTCTACTTGTTCCCCATATTTGCAGGTTGATTTTCTTTTTAGAATGCAGGAAGATGCCACAATAGAGGTCTAGGTTTTCTTTACAGATGAAAAAGTGAAGTTGTGTTGTCAATTGTAGCTTAGTTGAGGAAATAAATCCATGCAATGTGGATAGGTTGGTGGCCATCCTATCTGTCCTTTTAGCCCTGATGGCATGTACTTTAGAGATGCAACACAGAGTGGCAGTGTGTGAAGTGGTCATTCTTAGCTGCCACCTTAATTATCTTTCCTTTCAAATCTGGAGCTGATGAAAGCAATCATCACTCCACTCGCCTTTGGATTTATTTCCATTTACAATCTTGATTACCAATCATGATTACATTTATAATCAAGTACTTATTCCCTTTTGTGGCATTTACAGAGAATGTTGTTGTCATTATGATTGGGTACTCATGCTTTATTGGCAAGTACACAAAATCTACGAACAATCTTGTTGTTTCCACCTGTCTTCCCTTAATGATCATCACTTGTGCAATTTGCTTTGGTGCTTACATGGAAAAGAAGGAATGCAAGCGGGGTATTTTGGAGGACACATAGCATATACATATATGTTATAATAATTATACAAGTTTTAAGGAAAGAATATACCTTTATAAAGTACCCACTCCTAAGATAATTTCACCTTAACTTTTACCAATCAATTTCCATGATGCAACATAACTTACCGCCCAATAATACTTTAGAGAGTAACTGAAGTCAAGAGAAATCTTAAAGGTAAAAAACATAAGTAAAATGCATGAAAACACACAAATTATACCTTAAGATCTTCTTACTCCTTGATAAGGTTGAGAGCTTAGCACCCACAAGCTCTAGCTTTACCCGTGACTATGTTCTCAAATACGAAATGCTCTCAATACCAATGCAAATCAACATAGCTTAGCTAAATGATGGAAAGGATGAGAGCAATTTTGGCATAATAATGTTACTCTAAACTTGGATGATAAAATGGTTTGTGGAGGCTTATATTTTAGGAAAATTGGAGGGGATTTTGATCCAATGGTGGAGATTCATTGTTGAGATCAATGGATGAGATTGATTGTGAGATGGAGGGCTAGGATTTGATCAACAAATTTGGAGGGTGGAGAATAAAAATGAATCTTTTATTCATTTTAAGGACTTAGCATTAAATGTGATTTAGATGGATGGGGAAATTTAAAATTAATTTCCTTGGGATGAGTTGGAAATAAAAATTCCATTTTATGTGGAGTTGTGAGAGATATGTGACACATGCACATTTTTGGTCTCTTACATTTGTAAGCTAAAAAAGAGGAAGATGTTTTATCATGAAAATGGTAAAAATGAGTTGGGGTGCTTATGAATATTTTGTAATTTTTAATTTGTGGCTGTGGGAGAAGGTGTTAATCATGCTTTGACCAAGTTAATCAAGGTGATTAACTTAGTTAATGTGGCTAGAAAAACTTAGTGGATGAGGTAATCAGGGTTTATGATTAATTAAATAATGATTTATTTAATTAATCTTGGTCTAGGGGTCATGTAGGCTAGGGTAGCTAATTAAATAATGGTTATTTAATTAACTAGGTTAGTGGTAGGCTAATTGGTAGGCTTGATTAATTAGATAAACATGATTACCTAATTAATTGGGTTTAGGGAAGAGGGAAAATTAATTAAATAAATATTTGACATATTTATTTAATCAATTGGATGATGTTAGTAATGTATGACTATTGAATTAATTCAATTTTTGGGATGAATTGATGAGGGATGAATGAATGATTTAGGAGTAGGATGAAATAATTAATTAAATAATAATTTAATTAATTGGATGAAGAATTGGTGTTGTGAATGATGTCAGAGGATGGTTAGACGGTTAAGACATTTTTAGGTGTCTACAGTAACATCTGTCGATGTTCATCTGGAGTCGTTTGTAGCCGTCTGGAACTATCAGTAGCTATCCGGAGCTTTTAATATTTCTCAACACAAAGACCTGCAGAAACTACAAAAAGGAATTTTATTGAAGGAAATGGGAATTTCGAAGAAAAGACCGCCATTACTAGTTTTCAATCTTTCCTCTAGACAAAGCCACCATTTCTAGTTTTCAACTTTGCCTAATTTTTTTCAGAAAAGGCCATCATTTATGGTTTTCAATCTTTACTGCTTTATTCATCCAAGAATCATCATTTAGAGGATAAGCCCAATGGAAGAGAGATCCTCCATGGTGAAATGTTCTATCTGAGATTGAATTTCTGCAGAGAATTCTTCTTTGGAAGCTAGTTTGTGATACAACTTCAATCTATGTCCATTTACTAGAAGAACTCTTCGATCCCCATAAATGGGTACTAGTTGAATGACACCATTACTAAAAGTTTCTTGGATTTCATAGGGCCCCAACCATCTAGTGTGTAGTTTTCCTTTGAGATCTTGGTACTTTGAGTCATATAGTAGGGCCCAATCCATTTTCTAAATTGCTTGTTGATGATGTGCCTATCATGCCATTCATTTCTCTACTACTAAATCAACTCTGTGTGATGAAGTACTTCCATCCACATCTCTTCCAACCTATTCTGTTGCATTATTCTATGTTGTTGTGTCTCAATTAAATCAATACTAATGTCAAGTGTTTTTCTTAATGTTTCCACCTCCTATTCTATAGGCAGCACTGGGTGCTTCCCATAAACTAATTCATATGGTGTGAAATTAATGGTGGTCCTCCAAGTGGTGTTGTAAGCCCAAAAACCTCTATCATTCTCTCAACCCAATTTGTCCTTTTGCCTAAAATGATTTTTGTGAGGATATTCTCCAATTCTCTATTCATCAGTTCTACTTGACCATTGCTCTGAGGGTGATATGGAGAAGACTTCCTATGAGAGATTTGATATCTCTCCAAGAATGCTTTGATCATAGCAGACATGAACTATGGTCCCTGATTAGAAACAAGGACCCTAGGGGCTCCAAACCTTTGCAAAATGTGCTAGTACAAAAAATATGCAACATTCTCCTCCTTTACTGTTGGTAGCACTTTTGCTTCAACCCATTTGGTGGCATAATCGGTACAGGCCAGGATGTAGGGATTTCCTCTAGATGGTGGATCAATTGGTCCCACAAAATCTATTCCTCATTTTTCAAATGGCTTAAGACCACTTGAGGATGGAGTGGCATCTCTACAATAAGAGTTGGACATCCCATTTGTTGGCATTGATCACATTGTTTAACATACTGCTGAATATCCTTGGTCATTGTTGGCCAAAAATATCCAACTCCCAAAATCTTGTGTCCTATTCAGAGGGATGAAAAATGTCCACCAAAGGGTTCATCATGGTATCCTTGAATTATATCATAAACTTATGTTTCCTGTACACATCTTCTCAATACATAGTCAGGACAACTTTTAAACAAGATGCCATTTACCCATTTGTATCTGGATCTATCTCGAATTATTCGTCTAGTTTCCTTCTGATTGAAATGTGGTGGCATTTTCCTGAAACCACATAGTTAGCTAAATCTACAAACCATGGAGATTGTATAGAAATGACAAAAAGATGTTCATATGGAAATGCATCATCCACTGGTTCATTACTTCCTTGCATAGTCAATCTCGATAAGAAATCAATGACAACATTATCTTTCCCAGGCTTATCAACAATGGTTATATCAAATTCTTGCAACAATAGAAACCATCTAATAATTCTACCTCCTACAACAACTTTATTCATCAGATATCTAATAGCTGCATGATCAGTGTGTATAAAAGCTTTATAGCCTATGATGTAGTGGCGGAACATATTAATTGCATAAACTACTGCCAGAAATTTTTTTTTCGTGGTGGTATATTTTTTCTCTGTGGGGATTAAGTTTTTACTAACATAATATATTGTGTGCATACCTCTAGATTCATTAGCTTGCCCTAAAACTGCACTAATGGCCTGATTGGAAGCATCTGTGTGAATATGGAATGGTTCACTCTAATTTGGTCCTTTAATGACTAGTGTTGTCATGAAGGTTCTTTTGATGGCTTCAAATGACTCCTAACATTGCAGTGTCCAATTAAATTCAGAATCTTTTTTAGCAGGGTGAACAAAGGGTTAGATTTCCAACTGAAGTTTTTAATGAACCTTCGATAATACCTAGCATGTCCTAGGAAACTTCTCACTTTTGTTTGAGTTTGAGGAGTTATTTGTACTATAATTTCAACCTTCTTGGGATCTACTTTCATATCCTCTTGTGAGATGTGGTGACCTAGTACTATCCCTTTAGTCATCATAAGGAGAAACTTCTCATGATTTAAGGACAATTGATGTTCCTTACACCTTTCAAGAAGCTTGTTCAAACTATTCAAGGCTTCATCAAAAGTTTTACCATGCTCCCTGAAATCATACATATAGACCTCCACACATGTATTGGCTAATTCAACAAAAAATGCCAATACAACTCTTTGAAATGTGGCTGGTGCATTACATAATTTGAATGGCAAAACTCTATAGGCAACTGTCCCCCATGGGCATGTGAAGGTAGTCTTGTTCTTATCCTCTAGAGCTACCTAGATCTAGTTGTAGCCACTGAATCCATCCAAAAGGAGAAATAGCGACTACTAACTAGATTATCCAGTACCTAGTCAATAAAGGGAAGTGGAAAATAGTCTTTCTTGGTAGCTTTGTTCAATTCTCTATAGTCAATGCAGACTCGCCATTTTCCATTTTTCTTTGGTACTATTACTAATGGCGACACCCACTGACTATCAGAAATGGGATAGATGAATCCTACGTATAATAGTTTTTCTATTTCTTCCTTTATTATTTCTCTGAAGGCTGGATTGATCCTCCATTGTGGTTGTCTCATAGGATAGACATCTTCAGTGTAGATATGGTGTGTACATACACTGGGGTGGATTCCTCTCATATCTTTGTATTCCCATGTGAATGCTTGGGTATGATTTTGTAGCAATTTTGTGAATCCAATTTCTTCTATTTCTATCAACCAACTGCTTGTAGAGACTTGTTTGTTGATTTGGATAGTGATTTTCTTTGTGACACAATGAACAAAAAGGTCTTTGTAAGGACCTAGTCGAGTATTTAATGGACAAAGGTGAGGTACAATCTGATGTAAGGTTTTTGCATGTTGATAATTTAGTTGAGAAGCAACCTTTTCAAAATATGGATAGTTAAATTCCCTAAAAGATCCCTTCGGATATCTCTGGAGCCATCCGAAGACCTCTTGCTATGCAACACTATATAGGGAAGTTTCGCTTCTTGATTCCAGTTCTTTATACTCTTCATTGCATTCTTCAAAATGTTTTGCAATTGTTACCATTGCCAATGAGGAGGCATCTTC
The DNA here is from genome assembly GCA_027924645.1 of Cunninghamia lanceolata. Lineage (NCBI taxonomy): Eukaryota > Viridiplantae > Streptophyta > Pinopsida > Cupressales > Cupressaceae > Cunninghamia > Cunninghamia lanceolata. The sequence continues at coordinate 6,666,778 of BSBN01000154.1, forward strand.
TTCATCTGAATCCATTAGATCATCTATCCATGGTTTATTCTCATATTGTAAGAATAGTTTAGCAAGAGGATAGATGGAAAGTTCCCTCAGCCTTTTCCCATTGGAAATAGTCATGTTTCCTAACCTACAGTCAATAAGGGTTGCTGTGGTAGCTAGCCAAAGTCTACCCAATATTATTGGGTGCCTTGAGCATTTCTTTCAATTTTGAAGGATGAGGAAATCTAATAAATAGTCCTAGGTATCAATAGTGACTATAACATCTTCTAGAATTCCTTTTGGTTTGGTGATGGATAGATTTGTCAGTTGTAACATAGTTGAGGTTGGCTGAATATGTGTTAATGCCAGAGCTTCTACAGTATTTGATGTCATTACATTGATAGCAGCCCCCAAATCAATTAGTACATTAGAGACTAATATTCCTTTTATTTCTAGTAAAATAACAAGACTTTCAAGACCCACATATTTTTGAGGGATTAACTTACATGACAGAACATCAAAAAGTTTCCCTTCTACTTGAATAGTGTTGGGTAATTTTTGTTTTCTACTTGGAAGTTTCAAACATAAGATCTTGATGGTCTAATTAATCTCAAGGATACCCTTTATTACCTGTAATAAAGGAACTTCAATATGTATTTTTCTAAGTTCCTTGATTAACAGAGAGTCATCATGAGAAAGCCAGTTTTCCCTAGATTTTGGAGGAGCCTATTTTAATCGCTCTGGAAATGGAATAGAGGTTTCCTTCAAAATTTCCTCTGATTTTTTTGTTTTAGCCTTCTTATCCTTTTGTTGTTCCTCAACACTAGGTATCACTTCCACCTCTTCAGTGGCTTCCTCAATAGGAATGTTTTGGGATCAAAGTTGAATGTCATTAATTTCCACTATATTTAAGGTGGTCGTATTGGGATCAGTGTTATACACCTGTTGTTGTGGTCTATTGTTTTTAAGATTTAGAACTAGCTAAGAAGGCATCTGTGTTTGGTTCACATGATCAGTTGGATTTGGGTTTTCATGTTGTGAGTGATATAGAGGCACTTTGATAATGTTCTATTCACCCCAAAAGCCCAAAGTCAAAGGTCTTTACACAAAAGTGGGAACAACATAAAGGAACTCATGGACCATCATGGAAAAGTTGATTTGGGGTCTTAGGGGACCCATTCCATTCATTGATTAAGGTAGACCACACTCGGGACCAACACTTCCTTCACAAACCCCAAATATGGATTGTAGCCCTAAAAATAGAGAACAACCCTGATAACTTTTGACATAGACCTTCAAATACTAATCTCATACAATTGGAAGATACCCAATATGGTCCCCTATCACATATCCAAGAATGGGTTTAGGTTTCTTTGGAAGGTATGTCTCAACCAATAGCCCCTCCTAGTGTTTTTGAGCCCAATTAGGCCTAATTTGTGAAGCAAGTACCCTTAGATGAAGGATTGAAACTTCCAGGACTACTTGGACATGTCAAGGGCCCTCCAAAACTGTAGGATTTAGTATTCATTTGTTGTTATAACTGACTATCCTCAAACTTCACACTACTGTTGCTTCTAGCATACACTTAGCACATGGTTTTGCTAAGTTTCATTAATGAAATCCTAGTGATAATAGGTCTTTGCCCACAAACTCTTACAAGACATTAAAATAGACATCAGGGAACTCATTCCACTGATCACAAAGTTTGATGAGTCAGTGGAATGAAAGAAACATCTTAAACTTCTATCAGAACCCTAGTTAAGGGTTTCCCAGACCACTTACAGAAAATAGAGGATTAAACTACTCTAGAGAAATGTCAAAAACTCAAAACATATACATTTGGAAGGTCACTCACCAAGCTTCCATTCCAACACACCCAACTTCCACCACTCATCTATACACAAACAGGGTACATGCAGCAACAGTAAGGAAATAATAAACTCAGGTAGAATTTGTTATTTCTTATTGATTTCTTCTCCAAAATGCTTCTCCATGACTTCTCCTAGTTACATTGAATAGGGCAGAGCTTTTAAGAAGCTTGCCAAATAGTTTGAAGTGGTTTTCAAGATAGTTAAGGTCAATGGAAGGTTTGAAACCACCGAACTATCTCTGTAACTGTCTCATTTTGGACTGCAGCGACTTGTTTAGGCATAACAATGCCTTCAAAATAGATTTACAAAGCAATTAGGCCTTGAACAAGGCATTAGACCCCTTGACATCATTCTAGACTTCTTGACATCATTTTAAACTTCTTTCCATGCCTTGACAAGGCTTCCAAACATGAAGACTATCTCTATATGCCTTAAGAAGGCTTTACACATATGATTGCCTCAACAAGATGAGGATAGATACTTGGACATAGTTCTTATTACAATCATAAATGGTCTTCTAGGACCTTATTGAATCAACAAAGAAAAATGAACATCAAAACATGAGAGTTCAAAACTTTAGTCTTCTTGGTGCTCTTGCACCATACTCCCCGAGTGGAAAGAGAACTCAAGTCTTTTGAGGAAGTAGATCAGCAATGGTGACACCATGCTTCAAGATGTCTTCTACACTCATCCAAGTGGCATATTCAATGGGTAAGCCACTCCATTTGACAAGAAACTATTTGTATGTCTTCTTCCTTGTCTTCTTCAAGACCTTGGTGTCAAGAATGCATTCCAACTTAAATGGCTGATTGGGTGGAAGACCTTTGACCCAATCTTCATCTCCTATTGTTGTCATGTTTGCCTCTGAATCTTCATTAGAATCACCTTTTAAAGGGAACAAATCTGAAACATTGAAGATAGGAGATATGGCCAAGCCTTGAGGAAGTTCAATCTCATAGACATTGGGCCCAAACTTGTGCACAATCCAGCATGGTCCTATCTTCTTCATGAGGAGTTTGGTTGGCTGCCCCTTAGGAAGTCTCTCTTGCTTCAAATGAGCCATGACCAAATCCCCAACCTTGTATTGTACATCTCTCCTTCTCTCATTGGCTTTCTCTTTGTACTTGTCATTATTCTTTTGAAGAGTTTCTTTGACATTATCATGGATGTCCTTCATGGCCAATGCAAAGTCTTCACCTTGAGCACTTTTCCTTACCAATCCATGGAGATCTCTCAATTCAATAATACCTCTTGGATGAATGCCATAAACAATCTCAAATGGACTCCTTCCTATGCTCCTATTGGTGGAATCATTGTAGATAAACTCTGCTTGAGGGATGATCATATCCCATGCCTCTCCATGTTGTTTGGTAAGACACCTAAGAAGATTTCCCAAGGACCTATTCACCATCTAAGTTTGGCCATTAGTCTGAGGGTGACAGGCTGAAGTAAAGGAAAATTAAGTGCCCAACTTCTTCCACAAAGTGTGCCAAAAATGGCCTACAAACTTTGGATCCCTGTCAGTCACAATGTTAAGAGGCAAACCATGGATTCTAATAATTTCTTTGAAGAACAAACCAGCAATGTGAGAAGCATCATTAGTGCATTTACATGGCAAGAAATGAGCCATCTTACTGAATCTATCCACCACAACAAATATACTATCAAAGCCTCTTTGAGTCCTAGGAAGACCTAATACAAAATCCATGCTAATGCTTTCCCATGGCCTATTAGGAATAGGAAGTGGCTGATATAGACCAACATTAGATGAATTACCCTTTGCCCTTTGATAAATACTACAACATTCAACAAATTTTTAGATATCTGATTGCATTTCAGGCCAAAAATAAAACCTTTTCACCTGATCCAATGTCTTAACCAACCCAAACCTCCTAGTCCACCACAATGTTTTTCCTTTATGATGTTCTCCCTCATGGAACACCTAGGAACACATAGTTGGCTACCTTTGAACAACAACCCCTGCTACAACAAAAACTCAAAAAAATCAAAATGATAAGAGTCTGAAAATTGTGAAGAAACTTCATATACCTCTTGAAATCTCCATCATCCTAATACATATGCTTGAGAGCATCAACCCCTACACTTTGCAATTGAATTTCTTGAACCATACACATCCTTCTACCCAATGCATCTGCCACTTTGTTAGCCTTCCCCTTCCTGTATTTGATTGAAAAAGTATAGGCTTGGAGTTGCTCAACCCATTTCATATGTCTATGATTGAGTTTCTCCTGTGAATTTAGAAAACTAAGTGCATGGTTGTCAGTATAAACAATAAATTCTTTTGGCAAAAGATAGTGCCTCCATTTTTTCAAAGCTTGCACCATTGCATACAATTCCAAGTCATAAGTAGAGCACTTTCTCTTAGCATCATTCAATTTTTCACTAAAGAAAGCAACATGCCTGCCTTCTTGATTTAGGACAGCCCCTATAGCAAGGTTACTAGCATCACATTCCACTACAAACAACTTATTAAAGTCAGGCAAAACAAGTATGGGCTGTTGTGTTACCTTTTGTTTTAGAATTTCAAAAGAATCATTGGCTGCCTTTGTCCACAAAAACTTACATTTATGGCCCCCTTTGATGGTATCCAAAATTGGTGCACAAATATGACTAAAAACCCTTATAAATTTTCTATAAAATGTTGCCAAACCATGAAAACTTTTCACATCACCTGCTATTTTTGGAGTTGGCCATGACAAAATGGCTTCTACCTTTGTTGGATCCATCTTCAAACTACCTTGTGAAATCACAAAACCAAGATAGGTGAGTTCTTCCTTCATGAAGACACTCTTTTCCATGTTCATCATCAATTGTTCATCATGCAACTTCTTCAAAACCTGATCCAAATGTTGTAAATGCTCTTCCTTAGTCCTGCTGAAAACAAGAATGTCATCCAAATATACCACAACAAATTTGCCAATGAAATCCTTCAACACTTCATTCATGAGACACATAAAAGTACTTGGGGCATTAGAGAGACCAAATGGCATCACCAACCACTCATAAAGACCCTCATTTGTTTTGAATGTTGTCTTCCATTCATCCCCTTGTTTGATTCTAATTTGATGATACCCACTCTTAAGATTGATCTTAGAAAAGTATCTAGCCCCACCCAAACAGTCCATTAGGTCCTCAATTCTTGGCATAGGAAATCTATATCTTATGGTAATCTTGTTAATGGCTCTAGAATCCATGCACAACCTCCATTTACCATCCTTTTTAGGGGCTAGGATTGTTGGGACAGCACATGGGCTAAGGCTCTTTCTTACCAATCCCTTATCCAAAAATTCTTGCACTTGCTTGGCAATCTCTTCATTTTGTGAAGGTGTCATCTTGTAGGTTGCTTTGTTTGGCAAAGCAAATCTCGGTATGAAGTCAATTTGATGGCTTATGTCCCTAATAGGTGGCAACTCATTAGGCATTTCTTCTACCATAATCCCCTTATACTTCTCTAGCAATTGTTGCACCTCATTAGGAACTTTTTTCTTACTAGGATCATGCAAACTAGGACTGTTTTTAGGCTTCAAAATCAGAGCATACCCTTGGGTTCCTTCCTCCTTAAGGGCATCTAAAAACTCTATACCATTCACAATCATGACACTTGACCCAACATTCTTCTCTACATGCTCATCAGGAAATGGATCCATTCTATACTTTCTACCATTCTTAGTTATGATGAAAGAATTAGTTTTACCATCATGTTGTGATTGAGCATCATATTGCCATGGACATCCTAACAACAAATGACAAGCATCCATAGGAATTATATCACACAAAATCTTATCCTTGTATTCTCCTATTTCAAATTCAACCCATAATTGTTCATCTACAAAAACTTGTTGCCCTTTATTCAACCATGACACTTCATAAGGACTAACATGAGGAAGCCTTTTCAATTTCAATTTGTCTACCATTTCAATGGAAACCAAATTTTTAGTTGAGCCTAAATCAACAATTACCTTGCAAATCTTACCATAGGCCTTGCATGTTGTCCTGAACAATGTCTTCCTTTGAGGGGGTTCTTGTGTTTGAGGCACCTTCAACATGGTTCTTCTCATCATCAAACTTTCTCTTTCATGGACCGGGGCTGCACTTCCAATTGGGGAGTTGACACTTTGGCAATCTTCCTCCTGGATCAATCGGTTCCTTCTCTCTCCTCCATGAGAGCTTGAGGCTTGCTTTTCAGGACACTTGAAGGTTGGATGTCCCACTTGGTAGCAATTGTAGCACCTTCTTGTGAAGACATTAGGACCTATCCCTAGTACACCAAATCTACCTCTTCCATTAGGCCTTCTTCCTCTAAAGCCTCCTCTAGAACCGGATTCTCTACTTTTCTCTTGGGAACTAGATTTCCCTTGGCTTCTTTGGGACTGATTTCTGCCCCCAAAACTACCCCTACCTCTGAAATTTCTGCCACCTCTTCCCCTATTTTGTTGCTCACCTTTCCTCTTCAACTTCTCTTCAACCCTTAATGCCACTTGAAAACATTTCTCCATGGTTTTAGGGGTTAATAAACTGATCTCATCTTGAATATTAAACCTCAAACCATTTAGATACCTTGCCACTTTGTATTTTTCATTCTCCATGTACCCACAACGAAGAGTGTATTTGTGAAACTCCTCGGTGTAAGTAGCCACATCCAAATCTCTTTGCTTGAGATTTTGCATCCTCTTGTAGATCTGCACCTCATAGTCTGATGGAAGGAATTGGTACTTGATCCTTTCCAACATTCTGCTCCATGAAGAGATCATACTCTTACCATTCTTTACCCTCTCACCTTGGGTGTAATTCCACCATGTAAGGGCAACACCTTTGAGTTTAGTTTTTGCAAACTTAACCCTCTTACTTTTAGGAACTTCTTTGTATTCAAAGTAGTTGTTTAGAGCCTTAATCCACTCCATAACTTCATCAGCATTCATCTTCCCACTAAACATGGGAATCTCCATCCGAGCCTCTGAAGAATCCTTGCCAATTGTCTTGATGGCTTCAAGGAAATGCTTTTGATCAGCCGGTACCTCTACCTCTTCTTGCTCTTCTTCTTCCTCCTCTTTCTCTTCCTCTTCATCTAAACCTTCATCTATCCTCTTCCCTATCCTTAATGCCTTCAACTCTGCTTGGAGTGCTTCCTTGACTCCACTTTTGATCTTCTCTTCCATCTCCTTGAACTTCTTGACCACTTCGGTGGTCATCCCCTTTGGAGGCATATTGATAGCCTCTCCTTCACTCTCCTCTACTGACATATACAAGGCCTTATACCACCAACAAAAAACCTTTTATGGCTCTGATACCACTATGATGTAGAGGCACTTTGATAGGAGAAGGATAGAAAACTAGACAAGGTTCTATTCACCCCAAAAGCCCAAAATCAAAGGTATTTACACAAAAGTGGAAAAAACATAAAGGAACTCATGGACCATCATGGAAAAGTTGATTTGGGGTCTTAGGGGACCCATTACATTCATTGATTAAGGCAGACCACACTCAGGACCAACACTTCCTTCATAAACCCCAAATATGGCTTGTAGCCCTAAAAACAGAGAACAGTTCTGATAACTTTTGACACAGACCTTCAAATACAAATCTCAGACAATTGGAATATACCCAATATGGTCCCCTATCACATATCCAAGAATGGGTTTGGGTTTCTTTGGAAGGTATGTCTCAACCAATAGCCCCTCCTAGTGTTTTAGAGCCCAATTAGGCCTAATTTGTGAAACAAGTACCCTTAGATGAAGGAGTGAAACTTCCAAGACTACTTGGACATGTCAAGGGCCCTCCAAAACCATAGGATTTGGTATTCATTTGTTGTTAGAATCAACTATCCTCAAACTTCACACTACTGTTGCTTCTAGCATACACTTAGCACATGGTTTTGCTAAGTTTCATTAATGAAATCCTGGTAATAACAAGTCTTTGCCCACAATACTCTTACAAGACATTAAAATAGACATCAAGGAACTCATTCCACTGATCATAGAATTTGATGAGTCAGTGGAATGAAAGAAACATCTTAAACTTCTGTCAGAACCCTAGTTAAGGGTTTCCCAGACCACTTACAGAAAATAGAGGATTAAACTACTCTAGAGAAATGTCAAAAACTCAAAACATATTCATTTGGAAGGTCACTCACCAAGCTTCCATTCCAACACACCCAACTTCCACCACTCATCCGTACACAGACAGGGTAAGTGCAGCAACAACAAAGAAACAATAAACTCAGGAAAATTTGTTATTTCTTATTGATTTCTTCTCCAAAATGCTTCTCCACAACTTCTCCTGCTTACAATGAATAGGGTAGAGCTTTTAAGAAGCCTGCCAAATAGTTTGAAGTGATTTTCAAGATACTTAAGGTTTATGGAAGGTTTGAAACCACCGAACTGTCTCTGCAACTGTCTCATTTTGGACTGCAGCGACTTGTTTAGGCATAACAATGCCTTCAAAATAGATTTACAAAGCAATTAGGCCTTGAACAAGGCATTAGACCCCTTGACATCATTTAGACTTCTTGACATCATTTTAAACTTCTTTCCATGCCTTGACAAGGCTTACAAACATGAAGACTGTCTCTATATGCCTTAAGAAGGCTTTACACATGTGACTGCCTCAACAAGATGAGGATAGATACTTGGACATAGTCCTTAGTCCTTATTACAATCATAAATGGTCTTCTAGGACCTTATTGAATCAACAAAGAAAGATGAACATCAAAACAAGAGAGTTCAAAACTTTAGTCTTCTGGGTGCTCCTGCACCAATGAGGGTCCAGGAAGTAAGGCTTGAGGTTGATTTCCAAACCACCTCATTCCTTGGTTATATTGAGGTGCCCACTAAGGATTAGCCCAAGATTGATTCATCGAGTTTGACTGAGGCCATACTGGTCCCCAATGGGGTGGCATTTGCATTGGAGGAAGTGGACCTCCCCAAGGTCCATTCCAAGAGGTTGTGCCCCAATTTGATGGGCCTCTTGGGGCATATTGGTTTGGAAACTTGTTAAATCCATAGTTTGATTATTTCTGGACAAATAAAGTTTAACTCTTTCTCTTCTGTTGGTACTTTTTTCAATATATTTTTTATTTTAGGAAGCAGACTACACTCGTTTGTGGAATAATTTTTCTCATAGATCCTACATAACTTGGTTCGATTTAAGGGACATTCCCTAAATTGAAGCTTTTCTCTACAATGAAGATAGCAGATGGCCAAAGGTTCAATGTTCTTTTTACTAGCTTGCATACCATCCAAGGTACTATTCAAATGAAGCAGGATGTCAGTTTTTAGATTCGCTAGTTCTTCCATCACTTGTGTGACAGCACTGGTACTACCTTTGCCTTTCTTTAGTATTCTTTTACCTACTTGAGTGTGAGAATAGTTTCTACTAACCTCCACAATTTTTGCAAAACTTTGTTTGTTAATATATCCCTTTCCCATTATGTTTAAGGCTTCTCTAATCTCATTGTTAATCCCTCTTAGAAAAATGGTTTTACTTAGTTCTTCGTCTAGATTATTTCCACATCTTCTATGGACAAATAGGAATGTATCCACATAGTCTTCCAAATTTTTGTCTTCCATTTGGAAGAGTTCATCTTTTTGATCCCTAAATCTACAATAATCTTGATATTTGTCAAGGAAGGCCATTTCCATTTCTTCCCATGTAGTGATGGAGTTTGATATCAGGAGTGGAAGGGAAAAGTTTTAATTTCTAATTGTTTGTGGCATAATCATAGGTTTGGCAAAGGACCTTAAATTTGAATAGGAATTGGTCTAGGTCTTCAGAAGTTTTTCCTTGAAAAGTTGGTAGGAACCTAGGAGATATATTTTTCATGGGAAGTTCATTCCTCTCAAAAGTGATAGAGATTGGGTAAGAGAATGTTCTATTATTAGTTGGTTCATCATCCTCACTATTTCCAAAGAGATTATCACCCATTGTGTCAGAGAGGATAGGAGATTATGATGGTATAGGAGATCTTTGATTGATCAGATCATCTGTTCTAAACTAGGCTCTAGAATTGTGATAACTATGGTTTGCTTAATGAACTGACCTAAGGTATCCCTAGGCCTACTCATAAACTAATGGATCTAAAATGTGCTCATTTAAGAAGTCTTATCAACACCTTAACCTACAATGATTTGTAGATTATGATCCACGGCAACGACACCAAAAATGATGAGGTCATTGTAGTGTTTGTTAATTCATCATCATTTAATTATCAACCTGGAGGTGTCTAGAACGATTTGTGATAAGACTCTTCATGTGGGGGTTTTTTGGAGTGGAATCTGAATTGGGTGTGTTAGTGCCTGCACCTGGAGTTAAGGTTTCAAGCTAAAAATCCGCAGGCATTTTTATTGTAAAACCTTCAAATTTTCTAAGTCTGTCGGCCTTCACTTTTTCACGCATGTATCTTTGTATATGCATTGTTGTTTGTATGTGCATTTGAATGTGCAAGCATGAATGTACATTGGCGGGCCTGAAAAAGAGTTAAATTGACTTCAGAAAAGTGAGAAAATAGTTGTATGCATATCGGGTTGTATATGGCATATTCTGGGTTTGATTTTGTGGTTGTATTGAAGGGAATTGCATGTATATTGCGTTGTATATTTGATATACAATGGGTAGATACAATGGCGATATACAAAGGCAGAATGTACATCGCAAAGATACAAGGGTCTTATACATTCGCCACATGCAAGGAAAATATGCAAAAGGATCATCGGCGAAACAATATGCATCGGCAGTTCAACTAATAGTCTTTCCGATGGCCGATGATGCAAAAAGGACACGTACAAGGACAAGATGCAAAGGAGGAGATACAAAGTCTGGGGCCCACCAATTGCATGTATAGGGGATTGTATCTTTGCACATACAATTGCATATACAAGGTTCAGACCTGAAAAGGTATGCAGTTTAGTTGATAAAGGCCGACATGTTTGTATGCATCTTTCGCTTGTATATTCACATTTATATGTTTAGACATACAAAGTGCCGATACAATGCCAGATTCAAAATTCATTCCAATCTGCCTCATATGTGTGACGGAATCCACATTGTATGTATATTGCATTTGTATGTGCAATATACAAAGCTGATGTACAAAGGGAAAACATACAGTCTAGACCTGATTGGAGAATCAAACGCAGTGAATAATTATTTTGGGATCCGCGGCTTGTATAATGAAGTGCTTGTATATGCTGATATATAAAAAGAAAAGGTTCAAACTAGATTTCAAAGGTTTTTTCCAATCCGATTGATAAATGAGATGGAGTTTGAGGTTGTATATTGCATTTGTATATGCAACATACAAGGAGACATACAAAGAATGAGAATGCAAGCCGGATTCGATTGCAGTTTCAATTTGTTTCATAAAGATTTGGGGTCTGCAGTTGTATGCAGGTGATTGTATGTATATACAATCTCATATGCAACTGTAGGTGCAAAAGGAGATACAATGGATCACCGATGAAGAGGCCAATGCTTAGCGATGGAGAACCAATCAGCGGCTGCCACGTGTCCAAAAGCAATTGTATATACATGCTTTTGCATATACAAAGATTTGAAGGAGAAAAAGGTAAAATGAAATAGGGAAAAGTCAGGGATGGAAAAGGAGTGCCTACGTGGCATGATCTCACTGGCAGTGGATTTTTCAAAGATACCGACATAGATTTTCAACCTGTATGGGCAGATTGTGACCATTAATCTTGCCTGCGTGGAGCCCGAGTTTGTGGCTGGGTTTTAAATCTTCAATCGACTATCTTTTGGTGTTGTTTTTGCATGCTCATTCCACAGTCAACCGACTTTGCTATGCGGTGATGGAAAACATCACATCTGTTTGTTTGCTCGAGGTCTAGGTTGCTTCTGCTGGTAGTTTTCAGTATGGATCTGACTGCTTCAGTTACCAAAATTTAATGAAGATCTAATTGTTGCATCAAAAATCTAAAGACGTGATCTTTTCATTTATGAAGTCTATCAGTGTGTAGGTGGCCAGAAGCTTGTGTGCTCCTTGAAAAAAGAATCCATGGCCATTCTACGGGTTGATGAAGACTTGGGCATTTTCTTTTGGAGAAAAAAAAAAGGAGCATTTCTTGGTTGTTCTATCTCTTTTGTGAGTTTATGAGTTGCATTTGAGTGCACGTTGCACATATGTTTAGTTTCATGTCATTTTTTTATGAAAAATGTATTGTTGCATGTGTTTAGCTATTTGTCTTTGTTGCTGTATGCATCGCTTCTTCTGAATCTGGTTGCTAAGGGTTCCTTAGATTCTAGAATATAGACTTTTTGTATTGCATGCTTGATCTGTGACTTCCATTCAAGGAGCGGATTAAACTGTTTTAGGTTAAGTATGAAGAAGAATGTATGTCAGCTGGGATATGTGTAAGTAGAGGCAACTAAATACTCAGTCTTGGGTGGTGTTTGTAAGGCAAATACCAGTTCTAACCCCTTCAAACTTGAATGCCAGTGCAAATCATTCACTTGTATACGTCTAGTTGACTCTTTGCCCTGAGATAGGCACCGGTCTGCCCTTGTGTAGTAGTTATGACCCAAAACCCCCTGTCTTACATCTAAAACATAAATACAAATCCTTTCGAAGCTTCAACCTGTTAGTTTGTAGGAGTAGAAATATGACCCCTGCATACTCTCATTCCTAACTAGTTAGATATGTCCAAGAACACTACCAACCTTGTGATTTATCATGCAAATCTTGGTCCAAACATGAGAGTATTCTACCTGTTGTTGTAAAGCTAAATCTTTTGTCATTGGGCAAGTCAAGGTTAAATCTTTAGCTAGAGGGATACCCTCCTTGGTGCGGCAAAACCAAAAGTGAAGGGGAGGCAGCTCACACAACCTCCTGTATTTGTTGGCCGAATATGCCTATGCATTGGAACTAGCAAACCCTTTGCTGATTTGGAGAGAAAGAACCAACAAAGTGGTGACTCCACTGGGGAGTCAAGCAATTTGAAGATTTAGAAGACCCAGGTGAAGTTGTTGCAACAATACCAAAGAACGACCATGTGGTGCTCTGCTGGTGTGATGAATCTAGAAAACAAAAGTGCCTTGTTGATATTTTGTCCTCTCTGTGAGAGGTGGCAACTCTGTTGATTGAACCTATCCAAAGCTGTAACATATTCCTAGGTATTCCATCTTTTCACTCGAAATGATTCAAATAGAGCAACAATCCTGGTTGTGCTCTCTGAGAAGACCATTTTTTATTGAAAGATATAAAGCCCTAAATTTCAAAGGAATAAGTGGCTACCCAAATGTTATTCCCAATAAGATTAGAAAATGTTTGCTGAAATATAGTGGATCAAATTCTGAGTCTGCAAACAAACACCTGCAAAATTTTTGTAATTTGATAGAAGATTATGAGGTAGAGGCTGAAGATGTAGTAATGAGACTCTTTGTTCAATCATTAGAGAATGATACTAGGGTCTGGTTTTTAGACCTACCTGTGTGTTCATTTTCTTCATGGGTAGATTTAGAAATTGCATTCCTAGAGAAGTTTGGTGAAAGATTTGATTTGGCCTCATTGATCATACATTTCATGAATATTCAAAAGGAAGATGAGGAACTGGTTCTAGCCTTTAATCTTAGATTTATTAAGTTGCTCAAGCAGATTTCTGAATATATGAGACCCAATGATGCATTGTGCTTGGCAATTTATTTGGCTGCATTTGATGAAGAAATGAGTTATTTATTGAGAGATAAAGAACCAGCTACCCTTCACCAGGCCTACAAATTTTCTATGGATATTGAAAATAATCAAAAATATGGAATGCCAGTAGGTTTCATGGCTGCAAGCCTTCAAAATAGTTTTCAAAGTGAATATACTTCAGCTTTCCCAGTGTGTTCATTGAGAGATGATTTTGCAAAGGGGAATGTATTTTAGAACAATGGGTGCAGTCATGATGTGATGCATAAACATGAAGAAAAGGTTGCAGAAAATGTGGGCACATCCTATGATGGTGAAGAAAAAGATTGTTATCAGCCTCTAGAAGAGAAGCCTGCAGATGCAAAATGCATTTCAAATGATGAAATGAAAGATATACATGAAGTTGTGTCCTGCAGCAATAGGCATATCCCAGTTATTCATGATTATTTGTACAAGGTGGATATGCAGAGCTTCACTCTGAATATAGAAAATGTTGATTCAAGGGATGACTGTGAATATGTTGGTGATTGTTAGCATTTAGACTCATGTGGCATTGGTGAAGAGGAAAATTAGGGTCACTATTCATATGTGAATGGACAAGTTGCAGATGTGTGTGCTCATATAGTTGGGGATAGTGTTGGTTACAGGGGTGACTATGAAGATTTTGATGAGGGGCTACACTTTGAGTTCTTTGTGCCTTCCCTTGAGGCATTCCAGGTAGACCTTAATGATAAAACTACTGAGCACAATAATGATGGATATTTGAATGTTTATAAAAATGAATATGATTATGAGATGCTGCTTTTACCTGAATATTGCATTTTTTATATAGAGGAGCTCTTATTTTATAAAGGGAAAAATTCTAATGTGGATTCATTTATTTGATATGAGTTTGATATTTTCCCAAGTGACATTGGTCACTCATATGATGATGAAATTCTACAGCTGATGATAATGTATGCTGATGAAGCTTGTTGTAGATTTTTTAAAGAAAGAGAAATGGGCAATAGCACAACCAATTGCAATGCTGGGTGCTGCAGATAGCCAAGTGTTTTTTAGCTTCATTTGAAGAAATCAAAAGAAAATCAGATATTTGACAAAGGAAAATTCTAGTTTTTCCTTTTTGGTGGCCCTGGGCCACCAAGTAAATTTTGAAAAATGTGATTTGCGATGTAGGTTGGTGCATTGTTTGACTCTGTGTTGAATGGATAAGGACTGGTCTGCATCCCAGAGATCTATGGTTCTCAGCATGCCTGGAAGAGGCATGCATCCCCAGACAGAGCCAATGTCGGTGCCTGCACCTGGAGTTAAGGTTTTGAGCTAAAAATCTGCAGGTATTTTTATTGTAAAACATTCAAATTTTCTAAGTTTGTCAGCCTTCACTTTTTCACGCATGTATCTTTGTATATGCATTGCTATTTGTATGTATATTTAAATGTACAAGCACGAATGTACATTGGCAGGCCCAAAAAAGAGTTAAATTAACTTCAGAAAAGTGAGAAAATAGTTGTATGCATCTTTGTATGCATATTGGGTTGTATATGGCATATTTTGGGTTTGATTCTGCAGTTGTATCGAAGGGAATTGCATGTATATTGCATTGTATATTTGATATACAATGGGTAGATATAATGGTGATATACAAAGGCAGAATGTACATCCCAAAGATACAAGGGTCTTATACATTCGCCACATGCAAGGAAAATATGCAAAAGGATCATCGACGAAACAATATGCATCGGTAGCTCAACTAATAGTCTTTCCGATGTCTGATGATGCAAAAAGGACACATACAAGGACAAGATGCAAAGGAGGAGATACAAAGTCTGGGGCCCACCAATTGCATGTATAGGTGATTCTATCTTTACACATACAATCGCATATACAATGCGATATACATTCCTAATATACAAGGCCCAGACCCGAAAAGGTATGCAGTTTAGTTGATAAAGGCCGACATGTTTGTATGCATCTTTTGCTTGTATATTTGCATTTGTATGTTTAGACATACAAAGGTGTCGATACAATGCTAGATTCAAAATTCATTCCAATCTGCCTCATATGTGTGACAGAATCCACATTGTATGTATATTGCATTTGTATGTGCAATATACAAAGCTGATGTACAAAGTGAAAACATACAGTCCGGACTCAACTAGAGAATCAAACGTAGCGAATAATTATTTTGGGGTCCACAACTTGTATAATGAAGTGCTTGTATATGCTGATATACAAAAGGAAAAGGTACAGGCCAGATTTCAAAGGTTTTTTCCAATCCGATTGATAAATGAGCTGGAGTCCGAGGTTGTATATTGCATTTGTATATGCAACATACAAGGAGACATACAAAGAATGAGAATGCGAGCCGGACCTGATTACAGTTTCAATTTGTTTCATAAATATTTGGGGTCCACGTTTGTATGTAGGTGATTGTATGTATATACAATCTCATATGCAACCGCAGGTGCAAAAGGAGATACAATGGATCACCGATGAAGAGGCCAATGCTTAGCGATGGAGAACTAATCAATAGCTGCCACGTGTCCAAAAGCAATTGTATGTACATGCTTTTGCATATACAAAGATTTGAAGGAGAAAATGGTAAAATGAAAGAGGGAAAAGTCAGCGATGGAAAAGGGGCACATACGTGCCGCGATCTCACTGGCGGTGATTTTTCAAAGATGCTGACATGGATTTTCAACTTGTATGGGTAGATTTCGACCGTCAATCTTGCCTGCGTGGAGCTCGTGTTTGTGGCTGGGTTTTAAAGCTTCAATCGACTTTCTTTGGTGTCACTTTTGCGCGCTCATTCCACAGTCTACTGACTTTGCTGTGCGGTGATAGAAAACATCACATCTGTTTGTTTGCTCGAGGTCTAGGTTGCTTCTATCGGTAGTTTTCAGTATGGATATGACTACTTCAGTTACCAAAATTTAATGAAGATCTGATTATTGCATTGAAAATCTAAAGAATTGATCTTTGCATTTATGAAGTCTGTCAGTGTGTAGGTGGTCGGAAGCTTGTGTGCTCCTTGAAAAAGAAATCAATGGCCGGGCAAGTGCAAGAAGATGGGGGGCCAAAAAGGGGTCTTAAGTGGCCACTTTTTTTCTAAAATTAGGAAATACTAGCCTTGGATGAGAAATTGAGCATAGTTACACTCACAATTTGGAGATACAACCAAAACAATGTTTGTAGTGCTCCGAGTCTACTTTCTAAACTACTATTTTTTTTGAAAATGGCATAGATTAAGGGGTTCAAAAGAGGGAGCCACAGAAATTGGTGTTGTTTCTGTCAAAAAAACATAACATAGCATGTTTTGTGGCTCCCTCAAAAGGTCAACTTTTTTTTGGTATTTTTGAAATCGCTTCAGTGAGAAATTAGCTAATAGCATGTAGTTTATGCCCGATTTTTCTGATAATTTTTTGATGAGTATTTGATTTTTTAGTAATTTTCAAAGTGGACACATCCTAAAAAATAGAATTTTGGCCATGCTACCCCTATAAATTTTGAAAACTAATTGAAAATTATTTTTTTCTTTTTTTAATATTTGTAGAATGGAGTTTAGTTTCTAAATATGTAATTTTTATGAAATTTCAATGAATTAATTTACAATGAAAAAAAGACCAAACAGTGGTTTTTGCCCAAAAATGGACACAAACAAAATAAATTAAAGATGAAAGGCTTAACATTGTTAAAATGTGAAAAAAATCACATTGTCAAATAGCTAAGAGAAAGCCTAACATTACCCAGGTGTTTGATTTGTTCGACGTTGAAACATGTACAAATCTAAGGGTTAGCACAAATGAAATTATGTGAAATCTTGAAGAATCTGGGAAAACATGTTTGTGACTATTCAAAAGGTACTCCAAGCCTTTGGGTTGGAAATCCAAAGCAAATCCCAAGCCCAAGGCTTGGGATTCCCAAAGCAAGACATAATGCGCTCACGTTATGGTTTGCTTTGCATTTTTCCTTTTTCGCAAGTCTATTGTTTGTCATGTTTGACATAACGCGAGCGCGTTATAACGCACTCACGTTATCTTCCCCTTAAATTTTTTTATGTTCAAGGCTATTAATCATGTATGTATGTATGTATGCCTATATGTATGTATGTATCTATGTATGCCTATATGTATGTATGTATGTATCTATGTATGCTAATATGTATGTATGTATGTATGTATCTATGTATGCCTATATGTATGTATGTATAGTGTCGAGGGCAGAGGAGGGTAGAGATGGGAGTGACCCAGATAGGAGAGGAGAGGGGTGGATAAGGATTGAGTGATTAAGGTTTAAGGTTGAGGGTTGAGCGTTTAGGGATAGGATTTAGAGTTTAGGGATAAGGGATTAGAGTTTAGAACCTTGAGGGATTAGGGTTTAGGGTTGAGGCTTTAGGGATAGCGTTTAGGGTTAAGGGTCGAGGGATTAGGTTTAAGGTAGAGTGTTGAGGGTAGAGGGATTAGGGATTAGGGTTTAGGGTTGAGGCTTTAGGGATAGCGTTTAGGGTTAAGGGTCGAGGGATTAGGTTTAAGGTAGAGTGTCGAGGGTAGAGGGATTAGGGATAGGGTTTATGGTTGAAGGTTTAATGATTTAGGGTTGAGGCTTTAGGGATGAGGGTTAAGGGATTAGGGTTTAAGATATAGTGTTGAGTGTCGAGTGTGTAGGGATAGGTTTTAGGGTTCAAGTTTTAAGGGTTAAGGGTCGAGGGATCAAAGTTTGACATTGAGGGTTGAGTACATTGAGGTTCGAGGGTTAAGGGTTTCGAGATAGGGTTGAGGGTCAAGGGATTAGGGTTAAGGGATAGGGTTGGAGGGTTTAGGGATAAGGGATTAGGGTTTAAGGTATAGTATCAAGCCCGTTGAGGGTCTAGGAATAGGGATAGCATTAGGGTTTAGGGATGAGGGATTAGAGTTGAGGGATGATGGATGACGGATTAGGGTTGAGGGATTAGGGTTTAGGGATAAGGTTTAGGGTTAGGGTTGAGGGATTAGGGTTTAAGGTATAGTGTTGAGGGTTTAGGGTTGAGGGATTAGAGTGAAGGGTTGAGGGATTAGGATTTGACGTTGAGGGTTGAGGGTTTAGTGTTTAGTGTTTAGGAATAGGGTTAAGCGTTGAGGGATCAGAGTTAAGGGTTTAATGTTGAGAGTTGAGGGTTGAGGCTTGAGGGTTGAGGGTTGAGGTTGAGGGATAGGGTTAATGGTCAAGGGATTAGGGCTAAATAAGAGTGTCGAGGGTAGAGGGATTAGGTCTTAAGGTATAGTATCGAGTCTCTTGAGGGTTTAGGAATAGGGATAGCATTTAGGGTTTAGGGATGAGGGATTAGAGTTGATTGATGACGGATTAGGGTTGAGGGTTGAGGGATTAGGGTTTAGGGATAAGGTTTAGGGTTGAGGGATTAGGGTTTAAGGTATAGTGTTGAGGGTTTAGGGATATGGTTTAGGGTTGAGGGATTAGAGTGAAGGGTTGAGGGATTAGGATTTGATGTTGAGGGTTGAGGGTTAGGGTTTAGGGTTTAGGGATAGGGTTGAGGGTTGAGGGATCAGAGTTAAGGGTTTAATGTTGAGAGTTGAGGGTTGAGGTTTAGGGATAGGGTTAATGGTCAAGGGATTAGGGTTAAATAAGAGTGTCGAGGATAAGGGATTAGGGTTTAAGGTATTGTATCGAGTCTGTTGAGGGTTTAGGAATAGGGATAGTATTTAGGGTTTAGGGATGAGGGATTAGAGTTGAGGGATGATGGATTAGGGTTGAGGGTTGAGGGATTAGGGTTTAAGGATAAGGTTTAGGGTTGAGGATTGAGGGATTAGGGTTTAAGGTATAGTGTTGAGGGTTGAGGGTTTAGGGATAGGGTTTAGGGTTGATGGATTAGCATTTAATGTCGAGGTTAGGGTTAGAGTGTCGAGGGTAGAGGGATTAGGGGTAGGGTTTAGGGTTGAAGGTTTAAGGATTGAGGGTTGAGGCTTTAGGGATGAGGGTTTAAGGCTTAAGATATAGTGTCAAGTGTTGAGGGTGTAGGGATAGGGTTTAAGTTTTAAGGGTTAAGGGTTAAGGGTTTAGGTTTGAGGGATTAGGGTTTAGGGTTGATGAATTAGAGTTTAATGTTGAGAGTTAAGGCTTGAGGGTTGAGGGTTGAGGGTTGAGGTTTGAGGTTGAGGGATAGGGTTAATGGTCAAGGGATTAGGGTTAAATAAGAGTGTCGAGGGTAGAGGGATTAGGGTTTAAAGTATAGTATTGAGCCCGTTGAGGGTCTATGAATAGGGATAGCATTTAGGGTTTAGGGATGAGGGATTAGAGTTGAGGGATGACAGATTAGGGTTGAGGGTTGAGGGATTAGTGTTTAAGGTATAGTGTTGAGGGTTTAGGGATCGGGTTTAGGGTTGAGGGATTAGAGTGAAGGGTTGAGGGATTAGGATTTGATGTTGAGGGTTGAGGGTTTAGGGTTTAGGGTTTAGGAATAGGGTTGAGGGTCGAGGGATCAGAGTTAAGGGTTTAATGTTGAGAGTTGAGGGTTGAGGTTTAGGGATAGGGTTAATGGTCAAGGGATTAGGGTTAAATAAGAGTGTCGAGGATAAGGGATTAGGGTTTAAGGTATAGTATCGAGTCTATTGAGGGTTTAGGAATAGGGATAGTATTTACGGTTTAGGGATGAGGGATTAGAGTTGAGGGATGATGGATTAGGGTTGAGGGTTAAGGGATTAGGGTTTAGGGATAAGGTTTAGGGTTGAGGGTTGAGGGATTAGGGTTTAAGGTATAGTGTTGAGGGTTGAGGGTTTAGGGATAGGGTTTAGGGTTGACGGATTAGCATTTAATGTCGAGGTTAGGGTTAGAGTGTCAAGGGTAGAGGGATTAGGGATAGGGTTTAGGGTTGAAGGTTTAAGGATTGAGGGTTGAGCCTTTAGGGATGAGGGTTTATGGCTTAAAATATAGTGTCAAGTGTTGAGGGTGTAGGGATAAGGTTTAAGTTTTAAGGGTTAAGGGTTTAAGGTTGATGAATTAGGGTTTAATGTTGAGAGTTAAGGCTTGAGGGTTGAGGCTTGAGGCTTGAAGGTTGAGGTTGAGGGATAGGGTTAATGGTCAAGGGATTAGGTTTAAAAAGAGTGTCGAGGGTAGAAGGATTAGGGTTTAAAGTATAGTATTGAGCCCGTCGAGGGTCTATGAATAGGGATAGCATTTAGGGTTTAGGGATGAGGGATTAGAGTTGAGGGATGATAGATTAGGGTTGAGGGTTGAGGGATTAGGGTTTAGGGATAAGGTTTAGGGTTGAGGGTTGAGGGATTAGAGTGAAGGGTTGAGGGATTAGGATTTGATGTTGAGGATTGAGGGTTTAGGGTTTAGGGATAGGGTTGAGGGTCGAGGGATCAGAGTTAAGGGTTTAATGTTGAGAGTTGAGGGTTGAGGTTTAGGGATAGGGTTAATGGTCAAGGGATTAGGGTTAAATAAGAGTGTCGAGGATAAGGGATTAGGGTTTAAGGTATAGTATCAAGTCTGTTGAGGGTTTAGGAATAGGGATAGTATTTAGGGTTTAGGGATGAGGGATTAGAGTTGAGGGATGATGGATTAGGGTTGAGGGTTGAGGGATTAGGGTTTAGGGATAAGGTTTAGGGTTGAGGGTTGAGGGATTAGGGTTTAAGGTATAGTGTTGAGGGTTGAGGGTTTAGGGATAGGGTTTAGGGTTGACGGATGAGCATTTAATATCAAGGTTAGGGTTAAAGTGTCGAGGGTAGAGGGATTAGGGATAGGGTTTAGGGTTGAAGGTTTAAGGATTGAGGGTTGAGGCTTTAGGGATGAGGGTTTAAGGCTTAAGATATAGTGTCAATTGTTGAGGGTGTAGGGATAGGGTTTAAGTTTTAAGGGTTAAGAGTTAAGGGTTTAGGTTCGAGGGATTAGGGTTTAGGGTTGATATATTAGGGTTTAATGTTGAGAGTTAAGGCTTGAGGGTTGAGGGTTGAGGTTGAGGGATGAGGTTGAGGGATAGGGTTAATGGTTAAGGGATTAGGGTTAAATAAGAGTGTTGAGGGTAGAGGGATTAGGGTTTAAAGTATAGTATCGAGCCCGTTGAGGGTCTATGAATAGGGATAGCATTTAGGGTTTAGGGATGAGGGATTAGAGTTGAGGGATGATAGATCAGGGTTGAGGGTTGAGGGATTAGGGTTTAGGGTTGAGGGTTGAGGGATTAGGGTTTAAGGTCTAGTGTTGAGGGTTTAGGGATCAGGTTTAGGGTGGAGGGATTAGAGTGAAGGGTTGAGGGATTAGGATTTGATGTTGAGGGTTGAGGGTTTAGGGTTTCGGGTTTAGGGATAGGGTTGAGGGTCGAGGGATCAGAGTTAAGGGTTTAATGTTGAGAGTTGAGGGTTGAGGTTTAGGGATAGGGTTAATGGTCAAGGGATTAGGGTTAAATAAGAGTGTCGAGGATAAGGGATTAGGGTTTAACGTATAGTATCGAGTCTGTTGAGGGTTTAGGAATAGGGATAGTATTTAGGGTTTAGGGATGAGGGATTAGAGTTGAGGGATGATGGATTAGGGTTGAGGGTTGAGGGATTAGGGTTTAGGGTTGAGGGTTGAGGGATTAGGGTTTAGGGTTGAGGGTTGAGGGATTAGGGTTTAAGGATAGTGTTGAGGGTTGAGGGTTTAGGGATAGGGTTTAGGGTTGACGGATTAGCATTTAATGTCGAGGTTAGGGTTAGAGTTTTGAGGGTAGAGGGATTAGGGATAGGGTTTAGGGCTGAAGGTTTAAGGATTGAGGGTTGAGGCTTTGGGGATGAGGGTTTAAGGCTTAAGATATAGTGTCAAGTGTTGAGGGTGTAGAGATAGGGTTTAAGTTTTAAGGGTTAAGGGTTAAGGGTTTAGGTTTGAGGGATTAGGGTTTAGGGTTGATGAATTAGGGTTTAATGTTGAGAGTTAAGGCTTGAGGGTTGAGGCTTGAGGCTTGAGGGTTGAGGTTGAGGGATAGGGTTAATGGTTAAGGGATTAGGGTTAAATAAGAGTGTCGAGGGTAGAGGGATTAGGGTTTAAAGTATAGTATTGAGCCCGTTGAGGGTCTATGAATAGGGATAGCATTTAGGGTTTAGGGATGAGGGATTAGAGTTGAGGGATGACAGATTAGGGTTGAGTGTTGAGGGATTAGGGTTTAAGGTATAGTGTTGAGGGTTTAGGGATCGGGTTTAGGGTTGAGGGATTAGAGTGAAGGGTTGAGGGATTAGGATTTAGCATTGAGGGTTGAGTGTTTAGGGTTTAGGGTTTAGGGATAGGGTTGAGGGTCGAGGGATCAGAGTTAAGGGTTGAGGGATTAGGGTTTGACATTAAGGATTGAGGGTTGAGGTTCGAGGGTCAAGGGTTTAGGGATAGGGTTGAGGATCGAGGGATTAGGGTTAATGTAGAGTGTGGAGGGTATAAGGATTAGGGATAGGGTTGGAGGGTTTAGGGATAAGGGATTAGGGTTTAAGGTATAGTATCGAGTATGTTGAGGGTTAAGGAATAGGGATATCATTTAGGGTTTAGGGATGAGGGATTAGAGTTGAGGGATGACGGATTAGGGTTGAGGGTTGAGGGATTAGGGTTTAGGGTTGAGGGATTAGACTGTAGGTTGAGGGATTAGGATTTGACATTGAGGGTTGAGGGTTTAGGGATGAGGGATTAGAGTTGAGGGATGATGGATTAGGGTTGAGGGTTGAGGGATTAGGGTTTAGGGATAAGGTTTAGGGTTGAGGGTTGAGGGATTAGGGTTTAAGGTTTAGTGTCGAGGGTTGAGAGTTTAGGGTTGACGGATTAGCATTTAATGTCGAGGTTAGGGTTAGAGTGTTGAGGGTAGAGGGATTAGGGATATGGTTTAGGGTTGAAGGTTTAAGGATTGAGGGTTGAGGCTTTAGGGATGAGGGTTTAAGGCTTAAGATATAGTGTCAAGTGTTGAGGGTGTAGGGATAGGGTTTAAGTTTTAAGGGTTAACCCCTGCTATTTATGCTTGGATAAGGATTTGTCACAAACTAGAACTTTTGCTTCCAATGAAGATCTGTCATTCTTCCTCGATGGGCATTTTCTATCAAGAACTTGATTGTGAGGGCTTGCCCATTAATTGTTATGCCTATCATATGGCGAAGCATCTAGCAAGCTCTTGCAAGAAATAGGAAAAGTTCTCCCTCAAAAACCTTGTTTTCATTCAAGTCTGAAGGGGAAGGTTTGGAAAGAGATGTAATCAATGCAAAGGATGTGATCAATCTATAGCAGAACAAAACATGAGCACGTTATAACGTGCTCGCATTTTGTCTTGCTATTGAAATGGTAAAAAAGTGTTGACCCCCGTGATCCAGGCCCACATGCTCTATTGAAATGTTGTCAAGTTACACAAAGCAACTTTTGCATTTTTGGTGTCCTACTCGTGATGCGACCAAACTGACTATTCCAACACATTTGAATGGGTACATTTACACTAGGCATGGTCTTTATTTTAACCCAAACATGTCAAAATAGTCTGAGCTACATTGTACTGACGATATCCCTGAAGAGTCCAAAGTGCAAAAAGGCAGCAATCTTTGATGAGATGTTACTCAAAAACTGTGTCACTTAGAAACATTCTGTCTAATGCAACATGATCACATAGAGTGCCTCTACAATAACCCCTCTTAGTTTTTATATCTCTGAGATATTTGCCTGTGGTGAAAGGTTTTCTGCTGCCCCAAAAATCGTCAGAAGGAGGCAGTGTAAAGTTGCAAAGGGGTGTAACTTTTGTCCTGCTCCTAATGTGACCAAACTGACTATTCCAACATGTCTGGATGGGTACATTTACGCTAGGTATGGTCCTATTTTTCACCCAAACATGTCGAAACAGTCTAAGCTACATTATACCGATGATATCCCTGAAGAGTCCAAAGTGCAAAAAGGCAGCAATCTTTGACGAGATGTTACTCAAAAACCATGTCACTTAGAAATATTTCATCTAAGGCAACGTAATCACGTAGAGTGCCTCTACAATAACCTCTCTCAATTTTTTATATCTCTAAGCTATTTTCCTGTGGTGAAAGGTTTTCTGCTGCCCCAAAAATCGTCAGAAGGAGGCAGTGTAAAGTTGCAAAGGGGTGTAACTTTTGTCCTACTCCTGATGCAACCAAACTGACTATTCCAACAGATCCAGATGGGTACATTTACACTAGGTATGGTCTATTTTTTCACCCAAACATGTCGAAACAGTCTGAGCTACGTTGTACCCACGATATCCCTAAAGAGTCCAAACTACAAAAAGGTAGCAATCTTTGACGAGATGTTACTTGAAAACCATGTCACTTAGAAACATTCTGTCTAAGGCAATGCAATCATGTAGAGTGCCTCTACAATAACCTCTCTCAATTTTTTATATCTCTGAGATATTTGCCCATGGTGAAAGGTTTTCTGCTGCCCCAAAAATTGTCAGAAGGAGGTAGTGTAAAGTTGCAAAGGGGTGTAACTTTTGTCCTGCTCTTGATGCGACCAAAATGACTATTCCAACACGTCTAGGTGGGTACATTTACGCTAGGTATGGTCCTATTTTTCACCCAAACATGTCAAAACAATCCGAGCTACATTGTACCCATGATATCCCTAAAGAGTCCAAAGTGCAAAAAGGTAGCAATCTTTGACAAGATGTTACTTGAAAAATGTGTCTCTTAGAAACATTCTGTCTGAGGCAATGTGATCATGTAGAGTGCCTCTACAATAACCTCTGTCAGTTTTTTATATCTCTGAGGCATTTGCCCATGGTGAAAGGTTTTTTGCTACCCCAAAAATCGTTAGAAGGAGGCAGTGTAAAGTTGCAAAGGTGTGTAACTTTCATCCTGCTCTTGATGCAACCAAACCAACTATTCCAACGCATCCAGATGGGTACATTTACGCTAGGCATGGTCCTTTTTTTGACCCAAACATGTCAAAACAGTCTGAGCTACATTGTACCGATGATATCCCTGAAGAGTCCAAAGTGCAAAAAGGTAGCAATCTTTGACGAGATGTTACTCAAAAACCATGTCACTTAGAAACATTCTATCTGAGGTAACGCAATCATCTAGACTACCTCTTCAATAACCTCTCTCAGTTTTTTATATCTCTGAGACATTTGCCCATGGTGAAAGGTTTTCTCCTGCCCCAAAAATCGTCAGAAGGAGGCAGTGTATTAAGTTAGGATGAAAGCCTATTCACTCTAGGTGCCAATCTCAAGTTGCACAATCATGAATGGGTGCCTAGAGCAATAAGGCACTACATCATGCTTCCAAGACCTTGAAATGGCGCCCAAGCATGTAGGAGGAATTTTCAAGGAGCTAGAATGTTTTTGAAACTCTAAGGAACTAGTCCAAAAACTCTATGGCACCATCTTGATACCATTGATTCAACTTTGGAAATCAAACATATTGAAACAAGGTCTAGGAAGCTAGGCACCATCTCTTGCTAGTTCAACCTCTCAGATGCGCCAACATTAGAAAGACTCTTAATGAGCGCCTAAGTTTGAATTGATCTTTTGATTGAAAGTTTGGTGATGTATTGGTGCGAGATGATCTTTAGTTGAAGCAATCTAAGTTCCAGGAAGGGTTTAGAAGTTATCAACCTCTTCACTAAGTTAGGTACACTTTACAAGCTTTCTTACCCAAGAGTTGCACCTCATTAAGACAAGGCACATCTTAACCTCTGGGACTTTTCCAAAGAAGTGCTTTAGTTTATTAGCACCTTTGGACCTTGTTTTGCATTCTGAAAGAGAAGGTGCACTTTGGAGGCATTTCTAACCCAGATTGATGCCTAGGTATAGTCATCTCTCTGGAGCATTACAATGTGTTTGAAAATGAAGGAGGACATTTCATAAGTTGGGGAATTAATCACTGAAGACCTTGGAGTGTTTGAATTACTCTAAGCAAGAAGGTGCATTTCCATGGAGTAGCATACTCTAGATAGCGTCTAATGCCATCAAGGCGCAATTCCACCCTCACTTTGGTGCCTATCATCAAGAAGGGGCATTCGGCATTCCTTGAACAGTTCTGAGTGTTTGAAGTTCATGAAATCATGAAGGAATGTTGGGCGCCATGTGTATCCTCAACAAGCTTGAGTTTGTGCCTAGACAAGTTGGCACTTATTCATGTTTTAACTTCCCTCTTGAAGCACCTAACTTGGGAAAAGGTTATCTTGTTGTTAGTCAAGTGTTTGATGTGTTTTGGAGACTCCAAAAGACTTCCTCTTGCTAGGCACTCTTCTTGGCAACTACAACCTTCAACTGGCACCTAGATCCTAAAGAAAAACACTTAGACTTCAATTTTCATGCACTTAGACTTCAAGGCGCCAAAACTAGTAGGAAAATATTTGGGGAGAAACCATGCTTATAAAAGTTGGGTAAATTTAACTTCAGAGTCTGATTAGGCTCCAAATAACAACAATATTTATATCATGTCCCTTTGCTTTATGAAATAAGCAGTGTGTCAAGTCATAGGGATAACACTTTGGTCCTTAGAAATTTCTCTGACTTTTGATAAGATTATCTACTATTATGTGGATGCTTGATAGTATTATCCTAATCCATTGGACTAGTGTGGCTATGAGGTTGGAAAGTGTTGCAACCTCCATCCTTTAAACTTCTCCACCTTGTTATGGGTTGTTTTGAGTATTTTCACTTGCTTTCTCTTTGAGAATATTTTCTAATGATACATGATGTGTCATAGATCATTCAACTTGATAAACAACATGGAGGGATTCTCATGCCTCCTATACTTCTTGCAAGTTTCTTTATAGATAGATCACATCATTGTCCATCTAGGTGGTCATTTCCCTAAATATTATGATAAGATAATCCTGTTAATGAACTTTGGATTGAATGAGAATCAACATGTTTTGTCTTGACTAGAATAGTTGGGATGGACAAAAATCTATTGATTCTAGGTTGGGTTGTTAAAGGTCAAGAAGTTTTGGTGTCTAATGCCCTCTAAATCTAAATATTCAAAATTATAGTGGTTCAATAAGTTACAACAAATAGTCTGGTAGACAATAGACTATAAGGAACAAGGACTACATATGAATCCAAAACAACATCAGTCAATAAGGACATCACAAGTAACTCAACATTACTTCCAGAGGTGTTCACAAAAACAAAGGGGAGAACACAACTAGAGAATGCTAGACTGTAGTAGGGATGAGTGTCTGATGCAGAGCACACAGTGGAAGCATAGAATTATCAACTTTTGAACTTTTGAACTCACTATTGGTGAGACAACATACCATCGGTGAGCTTAAAGTTTCATCGGCTGATAGGTCGATGCCACCATGACTCTGTTTGATTTCACTTCTAACAAACATCCCATCATTGACTCTTATCAGTCAGATAGACCACTATCGGTGACTTTATATCCTTTCACACTGATGTCTTTGTCACTCTGATATGAGACTCTAAGTCCCTCACCTATTGGTAGGACTTAATACCATCGGCACACTCAAAAACTCTTCTGCCGACACACCAATCTCACAAATGACAACCTTCTAATCACACCCATTGGTGAGACTCCAAACATCAGTGAACTCTAATCTCATTGGGTCAATATACCGATGGATTTCGACTGTCGGTGTGACCCCCTTCATTGGCAAATCTCTCAACTGCTCTTCCGATGCGCAGATGGGATTATCTTTCGATACACCGATGTCTTCGACTTCAAACCACACTCATCGGCAAGACAGACCACTATCAGCGAAGCCTAACCAAGGTCTGCCGATACGCCAATATGACCAACTCTTGACGTCGATACAAGGTTCTTTTGCAGGCAAAGGGCGCCTAGGCTTATGGGGCTCAATTTGATGTATTTATTGAAAGCTCAAGGTGAATTGATGCTTATTAAAAATGCCACTTAGTCCTTCATTTTCATTATAGGCACCATTTCCTATTGACTTATATACTCCTCCTCATGCTAGGGTGTCATAATGAAGTGGTTTAGACAATAGGTGCGCTTCACTTACTAGAGGCTTGTTCTCCTTCCACCTTAGGCGCACTTTTATGGTGGAACAGGTGTCAATGGGCACCTTATCTTAAATGAATGCTCTCTCTAAGTTGGGCACCCTTTTGAGGCTTTATGAGTTGCAAATTGCACCTTAACCCTTCATGCTTGTTGCTCAATGTTTGAATGTTTAAGAAAGTCTCCTTTAGGCACTCATCTTAATGACTTTTTCTCAAGGCACGATCATCCTAATGACTTGGATATTCATCCTAGTGTTTCAAGATATCAGGCTACCAGACTTAGTCATTTTCAGGATCTCAAACATAAAGAATAACATGATGATTCATTTTTTTGTATTGCATATAGTTGACATTCTATGCTACTCATAAAGAATATTAATATTTTTTGTTCAACATGATGATTCTTTTTTTTTTTAAATACAACTTTTATCTTTTAGTTCCAAAATGAGGTTTAGGTGATACTTGAGTAACAATAGCTAGCTTATTGGATCAACAAACATCCTATGTAATACAATTGGACTTTAAATATTTGAAGTAGCCATCGACAAATATCCATTCAAATGTGGATTTATAATGCAAGTATGGACGCCATCAATAAAAAAGATTTGTATTAACCAAATATCTATATAGGCATACAACAAAGGAACACAATAAAAAGTCATTCCCCTCTGGCTGATGAAGAGAATAGATCACGGGCAGCCTTTGATCTTCTAGGGGATGGAGACGCACATGTGGGTGGTCTACTACGAACCTGAGGGCTGCTCCTCCTATTTAGTTCTTCCTGCATCTTTACCTGTTACAATAAAAAGTATAGACATTAATATATAGAAATTACATGTTATAAAAAATGAAACATTTAACAAAATAATCACTTACCACTAACATATAATCTATCTCCTCACTTGCCTCAGTAGCAGGAATAGGCTGTGGTGATGTCATGTCCTATAGAAACCATCCAGATAGAAATTAAACTTCAAATCAATAATCTTTTGATTTTTCAAAAATAGACAACTATAACAATGAATGTAAATTGAAATTTACTAATCTACCTCATACCCTTGTCAATGCCATGGAGCTATGAATCACAGAGGCCACACCCTGCTCCATTGCCCTATGAACATGGGGAGGTGTCTCCGTAGCCTGTATCATCTGGAAATAAAACAACATTATTCAATTACGAAAACTATAATTGTGATGCAAATCATGGCTCCTAACATACACACACGTTCATCTAAACATGGAAGTACAAACAATAAAGCACACAAGTCACATACAAAAATCTAGTAAGTATAATTCATTCATTAAACTATTTATTTTATTACCTCTGTAAAGCTTTGAAGTCCACCACTGTTGGCAGGTGTTGCCATGAAATCTACAGTATTAACCTATTCAACATCCAAAATCAAATATTAGAATACCATTCATATAACGATGCTATTCACATGTAATATTTATAATTGTTTACTAGTTACATACCTCGACAGTAGATGATCTAGTGTAAAATACAGGTGGAGAACCACTAAAAACTACATCGACGCTATGACCCTAAAATTTCATTAAAATCATCAATTTAAATTAGTTAATCTTGCATTTCAAAAATAAAATTTAATAAATTAAATTCAATAAACTTGTTAATATTTACCTGAGTATCAAGGCCGAAAGTCTCACTCAGGAGGGTATCTGTCATCACCATCTGCTCAGCTACAGATGTAGCCTGTGCACTTGTGTCTTGACTATCCATGGGGTCATAACCATAGGCTGACCCTCAAGTCTGACAAGTATGGGGTGGGACCCTGCTCCTTGCACTATCTCCCAACCCACTCTGTGTTGTAGGACCGGCATGCTCTATGATGCTCTGGGTCAAGGCACTAATGGACTGAAGTGTATCGACCTCAACACTCTCCTTCATAATGGAAGGGATAGAAACATGCTCGTGGGCTAGTCTGCTGATTACTCGTCTCACTACCTGCTGTGGGTCAAGATGTGCCCCTGGTCTATCTTGTGCTAACCCCCCACCTCTACCCTTGAAGTCCCACATATCAAAATAGTTTGGCACTTTATTGAGGACAAACTCACAGTAGAGTTTCCTCAAAAAGTATTGTGGGACCTCATTATTATTGCATGGAGGATGGTCAAAAACCATCCACCACCTCTACCCAAAATTGTCCCTTATCACTTGGTTGTTGCACCAATGGATAGGGAACCTCTTGCATGTAATGGGTGGAGGTTGATTTGTTTGTGGGTTTGTGAAAATGGAACACGAGTCTAATTTTGTGATTTGTAATTTTTTCACATCTTGGTATGACAACTTGTCTGCATAATAATCTCTAAACTCTCTCCTCTTATCCGTCCAACTAGTTATTTGCTTGCTAATTGAATCTACATTTGATAACATAGATTCAAGAGATTTAGCAAGTGTGGACCTATGAAAGGTTGAAGTGGAAGGATCTTTCAACCTTGCAATTATATCTTCAATTTCTTTTTTGTTGTTTTCAATTTGCCCCATTATATTTTCTTGTGTTCTAGGGGCATGTCGAGGAATGGATGGAGGAGGTCGTTGTTCTATAGGTATTTCCTCAGGATTTTGTGGATTTTGAGGAGGAGGAGGAGGAGGAGGAGGAGGAGGTGTATTAACATTTCCTGACAATTAACGAAATATACATCAAAAATCAACTAAAACCTACCTATTTAGAAACAAATTCAAACAAAAAAACAATATAAACTCACTCCTTTGGTGTGCTCGACATCGTGGCGGTATTTTGGCGATGAATCAATAAGGTTTTTGTGTTGAATGGAGTTTTACAAAACGCGAACATGCTTTCTAGGGTTTGTAGGCCGCAGGCATAGAGGAGAAGAAAGAAATGAAATGACATTAGAAACTTTTTTTTTTAAT
The DNA here is from genome assembly GCA_027924645.1 of Cunninghamia lanceolata. Lineage (NCBI taxonomy): Eukaryota > Viridiplantae > Streptophyta > Pinopsida > Cupressales > Cupressaceae > Cunninghamia > Cunninghamia lanceolata. Next base: position 6,698,115 of record BSBN01000154.1, read on the forward strand.
TTATAGCAAGTCATAATGCGAGCGTGTTATAACACGCTCACGTTATAATGCACTCAAGTTATGGCTTGGTTTTGACGAGCCTTAGACTCGTCATTACCAAGCCATAATGCGAGCGCATTATAACGCGCTCACGTTATGACTTAATTTTTTTTAAAATTAATTTGGCCACTTTTTGGCCCCCCATCTTTTTGAACTTACCCGGCCATTCTATGGGTTGTTGAAGACTTGGGCTTTTTTTTTGGAGAAAATAATGAAAACAAAGCATTTCTTGGTTGTTCTATCTCTTTTGTGAGTTTATGAGTTCCATTTGAGTGCACGTTGCACATATGTTCGGTTTCATGTCATTTTTATATGAAAAATGCATTGTTGCATGTGTTTAGTTGTTTGTCTCCGTTGCTATATGCATCACTTCTTCTGAATCTGGTTGCTAAGGGTTCCTCAGATTCTAGAATATAGACTTTTTGTATTGCATGCTTGATCTGTGACTTCCATTCAAGGAGTGGATTAAACTATTTTAGGTTAAGTATGAAGAAGAATGTATGTCAACTAGGATATGTGTAAGTAGAGGCAACTAAATACTCATTCTTGGGTGGTGTTTGTAAGGCAAATACTAGTTCTAACCCCTTCAAACTTGAATACTAGTGCAAATCATTCACTTGTATATGTCTAGTTGACTCTTTGCCCTGAGATAGGCACCGGTCTGCCCTTGTGTAGTAGTTATGACCCAAAACCCACTGTCTTGCATCCAAAACATAAATACAAATCCTTTCAAAGCTTCAACCTATTAGTTTGTAGGAGTAGAAATAGGACCCCGGCATACTCTCATTCCTAACCAGTTAGATATGTCCAAGAACACTGCTAACCTTGTGATTTATCATGCAAATCTTGGTCCAAACATGAGAGTATTCTGCCTGTTGTTGTAAAGCTAAATTTTTTGTCATTGGGTGAGTCAAGGTTAAATCTTTAGCTATAGGGATATCCCCTTGGTGCAGCAGAACCAGAAGTGAAGGGGAGGTAGCTCACGTAACCTCTTGTATTTGTTGGCTGAATCTGCTTGTGCATTGGAACTAGCAAACCCTTTGCCGATTCAAAGAGAAAGAACTAGTAGGGTGAATGGATGGTCTATGGATAAGGTCCAACTTACTTAACTAATTGAAATAAACATACATGCAGAAAATAGAAACTACCTATTTGCTTGGAAGGAAACACACATGTTTTAAAGGAATCTATTCTAGTTGCTTGGAGATAAACACACATGTTTTAAAGGAATCTATTCTAATTGCTTGGAAATAAACACACATGATTTGAAAGAAACTATTATGATTTCTTGGAAATAAACACACATGCTTGGAAAGAAACTATTCTAACTGCTAAAATAGAACTCAAAAGCAATTGCATCCATTGTTAGACTATAGTAATGAAACACTCTGAATATAACAGTGTTGTTGGAATAACAAATCTATTTTTGGTGTTTTTCAAAAATTTAGGAGATAAACCTATAGGTGACAATTATCTAAACAATCATACAGAGGAGAAAAGACACAACATAAGATTAACATGCAAAGATAACATCACTGAACAGAAAGATACAAAAGAATTGCATGGAAATGAAATACCAAGAGATCTCCTCCAGGTTGGGGAAGTGAAGCCAACTTTCCCAGATGGAGATTATCCTCTTGAGCTCAAACTATCTCTCTTAAGAAATTCCCCTTCATTGGCATTCAAAGTAGTCTAGAAATGGACATGGATACACAACTGAAAACAAGGAGTTTTCCTCCAACTAAAAATACAGTCTGACTAACAACTTGACTATGAAAACTGGAACTAACTAAGAGAGACAAGCTACTCCTATTTATACATTTGAGCTTTATTGGAAGGAATAACTATAACCGATCCTAACTGCAGTGAACTAGGATTAAAACCAGCTTCTCATTTATTAAATCAACAGTTCCACTATGGGATACTACAAATCAGGGATTTGTATCGACTTAGTTGTTTGGTGGATTGAATGCTTTCTTGGAATGGTACGACGCTGGTGGGTAGTGAATTTAGTTGGAATAGATGCCGATTGATAGCTACTTGAGTTTGTCACTTAAATGAAGTGACGTGCAAACTTGGATCTTAACAACTATTTTTATTGAGGCGTGGGTTATATTTGCATTTCTAGACTTCTTAAGTAGCCCTAGGATTGGCTTGTAGTAGTCATCAACTCAAGGTGAGGATGGCTCTCTTGGTGGGTAATAGTATCTAGAGCCATCCAGAGTTCAGGCTCTTCATAGGAAAGGGGGCTCCAGAGGGATCTAGAGACCATTGAGAGTCTTACCACTGTAATCCTTATGCAATCATACACAACTTATACCATGAATCCATAAAATATACATTTTGAGAATATAATTCAAGTAAATAAGCTAAGAGATTTCATCAAAAAGAAATCAGGACTAAACATATGTATAATCCATCCAAAAGACAAATATATATATATATATATATATATATATATATATATATATATATATATATATATATATATATATATATATATGCCATAAAGTTTTATCAGAGTCTTTTAGAACAAGAAACATAGAGAAATAAATGAGTCATATATCTAACTCATCATTTGTGATGGACTTTGTTGTTTTAGTTCACATCACTTGTACATATTTGTAGTTTTCTCTCTATCATGTCCCCTTTCAAAATAATTTAATCTAGGTAATTAAATAGTCATTCCAATATTTCTTGGGCTAAGGTAAATAACAGGGAAAAAATTTAATATTTAAATTATGTCCCCGATGGAATTTGATGATTTTCAAGGCATTATTGGGACATTAAATATTAAATTAAAATTATATTGCTCCATTTTAGATGTGGGATTCCTTGAGATGCTCTTTCTTGTGTTAGGTACCAAAAATAGAAGAATGTATGATGGTTATGACAACTTATGATGAGATTATTTACATTTACTATTTTGGGAAAGTGTGGGGCTAAAATTTGCATGTAGATTGTGGAGTGGGAATAAAATATATTTTAAATTAATGATTTCCCACCAAAAGGGGCATTTGGATTTTGGGGGGCCCAAAATTGGACAAGTATAGATTAAATATGTAAGTTGTAAGCATTTTGGGTTTCTTATCTAATCATTTTACAAACAGAATTTTTGTATAAGCTTTATACTTTGTGTAGACACATAGAATCGACATGTCTTACAACATCACCTTGTCAATACATCATTTGAGACACCTTGCAACATAGTTTGTCCTAGAACCCTTACATATTCCCTTCATCACCTAATTAGTTAAATAAATCATATTTATTTAACTATTTCCATCCTAATCCTATTTTAATCCATTTATCCCATTAGTCAATTAATTAAATAAGTTATATTTATTTAATTAATTCCCACCTTTGTGAAAGGGGTAGTGCTTAAATGGCAAGGCCATATGGTTCTCAAGATGGAGATCCAAGTTCGAATTCCCTAAGTAACATCTATAGTTGGAACTCCAAGTTGTGGCTCTTAAGTTGAATTGAGTTGATTAAGTGGCTTCTAAGCTCTAAATTGAATATGTGGATGGGGAGGAGGTCTCCCTTGTGTCCTCCACTAGAGTGGGCCAGCTTAAATATCCTCACACTCATCGAACAAAAAAAATTAATTCCCACCTTTCCTTTAATTTAAATAAATAAAATATTTATTTAAATTAGCCCTCACCTTTATTCTCATCACAACACTTGTCCCTCTCTCATAATTTAAGTATTTTTTATTATAATCCTTTGTCACACTACAACTATTATTAAATGCTTTGTCACACTATCCCACTTATTTAATTACCTTTTAATCCTAGCCTTCCACATCACATTATTCCTCTTTTAATCTTAACCATCCATTCATCATTCAACCTTCTATAAATTGAGCTTCTCACATCACATCAAGATCATCTTTCATATGCAAGTACATGCTATCATTTTGATTGTCTTCATTATCTTCATTATAGTGTTTTCATACCTAGATTATGATGGTTTTATTGGCAGTCCACAATGCATATTTTATCTATAGAACAAAGCTAGTAGAACTAGGGTGCATTCTACTCTATTCTATCTAAGTGTGAGGGTTTGATTTGAGGAGAGGGTTTCGATTTACTTGAATTATCTTGTATTATCCTTAGGTCAAATTTCTACATACATTTTTGACATGCCCAGTGCGACCCACATCCCTTTGATCATCTTTTTTCAGAGGAAATCCTATCATTTTTGTGTTGTAGGTACATAAACATGCTTTTGGCTGAGGATACACACTGGTGATTCAGGTTCGTGTGCCTGTCTTAGTAGGCGGTGTGCTTCTAGTCTTTGTTGATGCATCTACAGTCATTGTCGATGTGCCTTTGTTTCTAATTTTGGCCTAACATGTGTTTTGTTGCAAATTAGTGATATTTTTAGGGTTTTTTGATAAGATCTGGTTTTTGCGGCATTTTCACCTACAAATATTCATTGTCAAATCATTTAATATCTATTTTGTATGGTTGGATTAGATTTTGTTTTTAGGTTTTTATGTGCTTTCTATAGATACACACCTCTAGTCTCTAACAATGCACCTCTAGTCTATAACAACGTGCCTCTGGTCTCTGTCGGTGCACCTGCAAAGGTAATAGCAGGTATAATTATTTAGTTTTCTGATTTTGTTTATGTGTTTGGGTGCCTTTGACTATATTTTGCGCTTTTGGTTGATCTTTCATTTTGGCTAACAATTTGATTTGTCTTGAGGACTAACTCCTTTTTGTAGCTTGTTTTTCACTTGTCAAAGGTGATATTTCAAACTACTTACAAGTTTGTTGCAGTTCCATTTGTCAAAGATCTTTCTTTTCCACTAATTTAGGCACTAAAGTAGATTAGTTAGTAAATGAACTTTTGTTTGTCATGTCTTTGAAGTTGTGTGTTGGTGTATGCACTCTCCATGCACTTCGTGTGATCTTGGAGATCAAAACCCACACATTTCTTCTCTTTGTATCCCAAGATCTACTTGTTGTGTGTATGCTCTCTCCTTGTACTTTGTGCTATCTTGGAGATTAAAAACACCAAGTAAAATATTTCCCATAGGAGGCTTTCTTGGAGACACACCATTCCAAGGGATGACCTCACCCATGTGTTTTGGTATAGTATATAAACATTGTGAGAATCAAAAGACTCACTTCAAAGGAAGGACCCTCTCTCCCCTTATAAAGACCCCAAGACCCTCAGTTTGCTGAGACTTGTGTTGGTTAGAACTTGGTTGGATAGGGACACACCCATTCATGGATTCATCCCATGTACCTTGTGTATATTGGGACACCCCCTAGAAGCCTTATTTATCCTAGATAAGACCTTCAACTATCATATCCTTCAGTGCATCGCAACTGCATGGAGGAGAAGAGCTCATGCTTGTACCTTCATTGGTTGAGATAGAATACACTTTGGGCAAGAATTTGTCTCCAAAGTAAGGGGTGTAAGGTGGTCCATGACCTTGCATTCCCTACCTATCCAAGAAATAATAGATGGTATCAAGGGGATGGAAACTGCCATTATCTAAGTAGTGGGGATTGAAGTCACACTTGAGTGAGTCCATGGGATATGACACTCCTACTTGAATATTTCTAGTTTTTTTAATGTGTTTGGCATGTCTTCATTGTGCAGAACTCGTATGAGCCATTGTTAGCCATGAAGTAATTCACACCATTTTCCTTGTTAAGTCATCAGTTAGCCAATGTGTTTTTTTATTCTATTTCTTTCCAAAATCTCACAAACTAGTTGCAAAATAGTGAATTAGAATAATTATGTGCCTGTGACTTTGTAAGTGTACCTTTGGTCATTGTTGATTTGCTTTCAATCCTAGTCTACGTGCCTATAGTCACTATCGGCATGCCTATGACTTATAACTAAGAGCCTATGTAGGAACTCAAACCATTATCAAAAAACTAAAATTTTAGACTTCAGATTAGACTGTAGGGTGAATCAGTAACCTGTAACAAACCTATTTTATAATCTACCTAGTTCATTCAAAACATTTCCTTATTCCATAAGGTTTTACACTTTCATTTGCAATCCATTCATTCCATTAAGCCTTGGGTTTTGGACTTGTGAGTACCTTGATGTTCTTGGCTTCATCTTTTAGCTTTTAGGGTCTGAACTTTGTCAAGATTTGTCACTCATCCATCAACATATCTAGTCATCCATTTCTTGGTTAGAGTCTTTTGGTCTATTCATTCATTAGTTCCATTAATCACATAATTCTCCCTTTCCATAGCATCTATCCACATACACCTATCATCATTTTAGCCATTGGTCAACCAAGATACCTATCAATCAATCAAATCCTTTTATCAACCAACCAAATCCAATTATCAAAACCCAATAACCAAAGTCATCAATCAAAATCCAAAGTTTACTTGAATCTTGTCTAGATCTTTTTATCATTTTATCTTTGAAAGAATTTCAACTTAGGATCTTAGACTACTCTTGAGTTGGTGAGTCTTATCCTATCTTTTACTTGGGTTTTTGTCTACCCCAAGTAGAAAGTTTTATCATCTTTCTTCCTTTTTCTTAGGCATTTGTCAACCCTAAGTAGTGAGGAGAATATCATCCAATAGCCATAACAAAAGATCTAGGTATATCTTGAGCTACTTTGGTATTATCATCCTATCTTTGGTATTGACCTTATCATCTTAATCATATCATCTCCATATCATAAATTTATCCTTGGTGTCATCCTTGTCATTTCAATAGCATCATATCATTATCTTGAATAGCATCTCACATCATTATCTTGGTTGTCATCTCATATCAATATCTTGGTTGTCATTTTATCCATATCTGTAATCATTATTGTGTCTCACGTCTTTTTATCGCATCATTGTATCCTTAATGTAATGCCCCGTCATGCAACCCTAGAGTGCTAGACTAAAAGAGCAAAAGTTACTAAAATAAATTTTTTTTTTTAAAGCAAGATAGTGCAAAGTAGTAACCAAACATATCATATTACACCACACATACAAAATTTCTCTTCTAGCAACTCTAGGGCAACATAACTACATTAATAATAGAAAATAAAACTACAGAAGCAATAACCTTTACACTGCTAAAATGGATACAAATAATTTTAACTAAAGAAGAATAGATCAATTATAGAGTCTCAGAACAAGATTACATGATTACAAGATTATAAGACCGATCATGTCAGTTTACAAAAGAATACATAAGAAAGTATACAATACCACTAAAGGTAGGAAGCAAACTGGATCTGGAACACCTCTGCGCAGAACCCAAACCGTATCTCCGAAAAGGACCAATGGATAGCTCTTACCACCCAACCATGTGGAACCCTGAGGTCCACCCCTCTGAGCTAGGAGATAATGACGAGGATTCCACTAAGCCAAGAAACAACATCCAAAAATAAAAGAACAACAACTGACTTGACACAACCGACCATACCAACAAAGCTGCACAAGACAAGACATCAATCCAGAGGCACCATGAAGATACAATAGAACTGCATAAGGAGAGTGTCATCGCATGGTCCTAACATGGGTTACCCAGGCTATCTATCCCCAGAAGCCGGCCCCCATCTATGGTTACCCTGGCAGCCTCTCTCTAGGCACCGGCCCCATAGGGTGACACATGCGGAGCCGATAGGTCCTCTCATGGAGACAAGGAGGTCAGCCTTGCCAACCAGGCCTTCTCATCCCATCCTTAGCCTGTGAGAGCACTCAAGGCATGGGTGAGGTCTCTTACTTATCTTGTTAAATGTTTTAATACCCCAACCCTCTTGATTAAGTTATTAAGTTTTGCACATGCTTACAACTTCCATGGGGTTACCCAGGCGACCTCTCACTAGGCACCGGCCCCATCATGAAAGCCACTCCCTTAGCATTCTCTGGTCAATCATATATACCACACATGCAGGTAAAAGTCACCAATCAAATCCAAGCCATAACTTACACCATTCACTAGGCCACAACAATAAGTCCATAGAATCCCTTCAACATGAAACAATACCATCAAGAACCAAGTATAAAATCCAAGAGACCATTCCCCCTCAATACAAAATATGAAATTCTAGATATCCCAATTCATTGACATGCCTTAATTGAAACAAAACCCAAAACATCACACCTCTGGAGATAGGTACAAAACCAATGAGAAAGAAACCATTATCAGACAAGGACAACGCTTCCACATTGACCCCAAGCAACCAAGACATCCCACAAGATTTCTATTTCACAACAACCAACACAAAGACATAAACTCCACCCAAGGTGAACATAAAGATCCATTACAAGCAATAACTATGATCAGAGGATAACCAAACTTAAGAGACTCGATGCACTCCCGGATTCAATCATGAAAACAACTTTTGAGAATTAACAACAATTTAAAAGAACATTCAAGTCCACAACCTTAACAATTATAACACAATCTATTCACTACAACATTTATTTCTAATGAAGAAACAACCATAATAACCTAAAATATCTCGCTATCTACAAATACGAATAGACCTCTTGTCCAAGCATAACTCCATCTAAAATTTAACCATTACTATTTCAGATAGACTCGATAACAAATACAAATATTCTTACTATAAAACTTTTCGTCATCCTTCTCGTTACACTTCGGACTAAGAACAACCACAACAAGTACATGAACTTCCGGTGATGATACAAATATGGTACTATTTTCATCTATGACTATACAACAATATAAGGTAATTTCAGTGAGACCTCTAGAAATTTGTTAATAACTTCTAACTACCAAATACAATCAAACATCAACTTTCAAAACAACAACTTACAAGGATTACACTATCTAAGAATGATTCCCTAAAACAAGGTAGCTTAGAAAGCCTTATTCAATTTTTAAAAAATGTAATCCAATATTTTGTTAGCATTTTACTAGTATAAGAAATGATACTTACTTTGCCAAACTTCTTAATAAGGATATCATTTTCAATTGGATGAACTAATTCAAATATGGTGCTTATGAGCTATGACAAACTAAGAATGAAATAAGAAGACTATTAGCATCTACCTAGTTCATTGTCTACAAAGATTACATTTTACTTATGAAATATTAATAATCATGACTAAGTCAAAGAAATAGTTCTTTATTGAAATAAGAAAAGAGTTTTGCCAATTTACTGAAATACAAGGTTATAAATATTTCGACTACGAACAATTCTGTAATTTATAACCAAGAATCTATTACCCATAAATTGCTATCTAATTCAACTAGTATAACAAAAGAAGCTAAATTCTTTATTATATCTAATCCATATTACTAAACTTAAGAAAATTAGTTTGCTATTACTTAAGTATTTCCCATAATAACTTAACCTAAGCTTGCTCCCTATCTCAAGGAATATGCATAAGTAAATATATATTATATAAACTATGTATGATTATGATTCAAGAGATTAGAGAGAAGGTAATTTTATGATAAAACAACAATACTTCCATTAAGAAGGTTTAATTCACTCATCAACACATTCATAAAATAATACTATCATTTTAAGAAGTTACTATAAAACCATAGCTCTTAAAGGTAATATAACTTCTTACCCTTCTATTTCAATTTATTTATAATTTATTTTTTAAAAAAATTTCAACTCTAAAACAAACTTAAGAAAATTAGGTTGGGAGGTTTAAGATCTAACTCGAGCTATAATAAACCTTGCTTTTCTAAAGGAAATAATTAAATAAACAAATCCATAGCCACTCTAATCACTTCCATCATTCATAAATGACAAAGTAATTAAATTGCAACTTTTAATATCATTTATTACATCTATACATCTTAACGAATTAAATTTTTTTTAAATATTATCTCCAAAACTATATAATATCCAAAACTTCTAATAACCAAACCTACAACAAAATCCTAAAGCGCAGGTTCCCAACTAACATCGTGCCACAACAACTCAATGCAACCACTATGAACAAGGGATTCTAACTAATCTACTACCATACGAAAACACTAAACCGTAGGTTAAAGAAAGTGAATAAGTTTTAAAAGCTTATTCGGAGGAGACACCCAATGAGCCCACCACCTACGATGGCTACCCTGAAAGGTTGCAAGCAACAATTCTAACACATAATTTTTATTCCATGCGACTAAGATTCCCAACGATCCTAAGACTTCTTACGAAGCCACAACAACTAAACTCTAGATCAATGACGTCGACGATATGCTGCACCTCCTACGACTGTAGCACCCACAAATAGTGACCTTAAGGAAGAATAGACAGAGGCTTGAGAAAATACAAACCGCGACCATACTGCAGATGGATACTCTATTTCTATCCGTCGACTACCATCTACTAATCCTTAATAGCAACTATCTCTCCATCTAACTTGCTATAAGCATAACATCCTTCAAAACCAACTACCACTACACGAATTCTCTATGCGCAACAATATCCCAATACAATTCAGAACTGAGATTCAAACAACCACAACCACAACAAAAGCTATAATTACTACTAAACTTCAACCTTCAAGGTGGCAGCAAAAGTTACTAAGACATCTACCAACTATCTAATACTACCTATGAATCCCAAAAGAGGCCATTGCTACTGTCAAACGTGAGTTTAAAATAGAAGTTTCCAAAATGGTGGAAAAACCAATCTGACTCCTCTGGAACCACCTTATACTACAAATAGAAGGAACATGTGAAGAAGTCTGCTAACCTTGGCTCAATGCGGGGAGAGAAGCTGGGTTGAAACAATACAGAGAAGTCTCCTTGCTAAGAGTGAACGGTTCAGGAAAGAGACAATGTGGAAGGCACAAGAGAATTGGTGCGAGAGATGAGAACCATTTCCATTGATATAAATACAGAGACAATTCACATGAAGAATATTGATGAAGCTAAATAAAGAAAATGGCAAAACATGCTTGCACAGCAATAAAACTTGTGCTATAATGATGCAATCATAAACCAGATAGAATGATGGGACATCCCTCAAGGCATAACGGAAGATGGTTTATTAGACGGGAGTTGTAAGTGCCCTGAAAGCCATGCATGTGAAATATGGAAACACAGAAACTATCTGCTGAAACCGAATCAAAGATTCTCTTTACTCCATTCAAAGGCAATCATCGAATAAGGTAATTTTAAGTTTCTAATCTTCAACTATGGGTCGGCGGCCAAGGAGCGAAGGTCTACAGACATATTACTATTGTTGATACGATAGAAAAGTTAGAATCTACTAAAAAAAATGTCCTAGGCAACCACAGATAAAAAAAAAACATCAGAGACTTCTATATCCTTACAGGCTTTTGATTAAGACCGCTGGCAGCTGATCTAGGTTTAACTAGCATTGCATCCACAGGAGGTTCCCGGCATTCGTCAATAGAAACAACCGCTGAGTTAAGGAAACTTTTCCGTCGCGAATTCTTTTAATGGCATGAGCCAATTTCTGGAGCACTAAAAGGCGAATTGTTAAACAGGTTGAGAAATGGTCTTTTTGTTAGCATGCTCTCAACACCTTAGAATCCTAACATTGTAAGCTTTGCTTGTGTTCTAGGTGCAGGTAATCATGCAAGTAATGGATGGAAGTTGTGCATACTTCAATAACTTGAGAACTCGTTATTGCACTGCGGCTAAAGTTGTTCGACCAGAGTGCAAGATAAACTAAAGGGTTAAAATTTATATAGTACCAAATATAAGGAAAAGAATATGGTTTCCCATATTATTCAACACCACAACACTATGCCAAGGATCCTTCCTCTAAATATATCATATTGAAAGTTGCATGAGGGATTTATAATGCAAAATATGCTAGAAATGGGGCACTTTCTATCATTTAAGGCTAATATAACTCCAATATTTACCTGATAGGAAAGCATGCAAAACATAGTTGCACAGACAGAGGAAGCTAATAGATTGAAGTCAATAATTAATCTTAGCAAGAGAGCCGCCAACAGGTGAAGGCAGAGATATCTCACAAATTTTAATTAAAAGGGAAACTTCAAAGGAGCACTACTGTGATGCAGCAAGTCACGCATAAGAGACAGCTCGCAACAGTGTACAAAGGGTTATATATGGAGTTTAAGAAGACGCCAGGAAAGCTGAAGGTAGATGGACAATTGGCAGATTCAAGGCATTCACTTAATAATGAGCAGAGGAATACCTATTATTACTTCATTGCCACCTCATGAAAAGTTAGCAACAAAATGCATTCAAGCTGCAGAAATACAACAAAGAATAGGATTTGTAGTCAAGGCACATACTCTCCTTACTCCCCTGGAAGATGACCACACTGATCTAAGCAATTGTATAGGTAGAAGATTGTTCTCCTAACATGTCAAGCTTGCCTACCCCAGGCATTCGATCAGCCATGATCCAGAAGATTTTGCAGTCTAGAGATTGTTTTTCCTTCCCCCACCAAAAGATTCCCCCCCAAAAAGAATAGATGCAAACCTGTATATCCTCCCCAACAACCCACTCCTTTGGAATATGAAATTTTGCTAATAATAGAGATCCCAAGAATCCGAGAATTCATAACGACAAAACAAGGCATTTATTTCACTTACCAGAATTATTCTGAAACCAAAAACATAAACTAATAATTACCCGTAACTCCCATTTATGACATAATTACTCTTGGCAGCAAATAATTAATTCTAGATTATCATAAAATCTTACGAGGGTGTCAATCCACTATCTAGGCCAACACAAAAGTTATCCATTTAACATAATAGAAGCATTATTATTCTAATAAGAAATCAATATAGTATTAACCAACTATGCATGAGCATATTAACACAACTCGACTATTCTCCAAAACATAGGTTACCAAACATATAGGGCAAGGACCAAGCAACTCCACATGACTCGAGACCACAACCGAAGACAAGGATTGACATAGTGGAATAACCCTCGCATTATCTCCCATCATTGATACCCATTGGTGTAAGAACCCGCTCGAACCTACTATATCAGGTGGAGTCGAGGTTCGGTACCTGTAGCCTGTGTTTAAACAATTGGTTATATACAATCAGGTACATATATGTCTACACACAGAGAGTCAGAGAGTCGCAGCGTAGTAGGGTACTTGAAGCGAGTAATATTGCACCGTCTCTTCTCTTGAAACAATGTCATAACAACTTCTATCTGAATTCAAGTGCCACAAGTCAAATAAAACATGATGATATTAGTTCGCATCATAACTAAAGTAATTATGACTCATAACACATGTCTAAATAAATCCATTGAACATAGTCTTCCAAGATCAAAGTGAGCATAAACCAAAACATACTAATCCAATGACTCGGACTGCATCAATGCAAATGAGAAATTAACAATTGTCTTCGACTGACCGAGGGCAATACCGAACTACCACTATCACAAGCCAACAATGAGGGGCACTACACTTAACATATCTTGTGGTACAAAGTCTTGACAAAATTAGACCCTATTCACAAACATCATTTTTCATTCTAAGATAGATCATATTCATGCCCATTAGAAGGTTACAAACAAAGAGAATCATGGAATCACATCAAGAACCTTTACAAGAGTCTCATTAAATCCTTATTGTCCATCATGAGGTCCATAAAGAATTCCAACAAGATCCCCCTTTACAACCATATCAAGAGGTTTCACAACACTCTCATCTAGAGCCCACTTCTCATGGAAAAGGGGCTATGCCATCCAACATTACACATTGATTTCCTCCTCAATTTGGGATGCCTACCAACATGTTCATACCTGATGCTTATAAGGACATTCTCAAACCATCAGATCAAATCCTATATACACTCAAGAGTTGAAGATCCTATCCAAGATCCTCTAAGTCCTAGTGATTCCACTGATGAATCTCTCAATTATGATGATAGAGTGCATGACTTTATGGAGGAACCCAATAATCACATATTAGTGGATCACATCATTACCTAGAATCCTCAATCTTATTTTGAAAAGTTACTTTATCTAGGATTTAAGTTACCTCAAGGTTTTGATGTGTCCACTTTGCTCCCTCAAGAACATCCTCTTCAAGTTGTTAGTACCTTAGGGTAATCTTCTCAACCACATGATGATGAAACCTTAAATTTCATGTCAAATCTTAACATCAACACATTTACCACTAAACCTATTTCCTCTATAGGTGTCTTGCAACCTATTTATAGCATGTCTATGTCCACTCCTCAAAACACATCCAATATCATATCTCCATCAAGTGGTCAAAACATATCTATGATATCAAACATCCTTACATCACATGGCCCTAGGATATCCACCATCCCTACATCATCTATCCTTATGACCTCACATCTTCCTAGCATCAACACATCCACCTCTCCAAACAAGACATCTATACCTATGTCCAATCCAAGATTTAATGTCATCATCCCACTTACAAGTGGTATAGTTATCCCACAACTTACCACTCAAGTATCCAATCCAATCTACACATCCTCCACCATGCCATGTGTTCATACCCAAGCTAATATCTCCATGCCTTAAAAAACTCACAAGTCCAAACTCAATCCTCATCATCCCATGTTCAAAATCTGAATACCCCTGACCTTCAACAAATCATACAACAATAAGTCCTCATACAACAACTCTTATCCACTCAAAAAACACAATCCCAACAAAAAACACAAATACAAGCACAACCACAACCACAAACCCCCCAACATCACTAACAATCTTTGACTAATCCATCCTCCACAACACCTAATGGGACACCTGCTATGCAAAATTTTTTTTTATGACATGCAAAAAGATAATCAAAAGAAGTACACTTTTGAAGAAGTTTTTCCATATCCATATGATAAATCTATAGTTATGACTCCCTTTCCTCCACATTTTGAAGTACCAAAGTTTGATAAGTATAAAGGAAAGGGTGATCGTAGGGACCATCTAAGAGAATTCTATTTATCTTGCATGGACATAGCTCATGATGAAACTTATTTGATGAGACATTTTTCTCATAGTTTGGAAGGACCTTGTTGCAAGTATGTGCCTAACTGGTGTTGTCATTGATGTCAACATATTTGTGTTGGCATTGGTGTCAACAATGCTCTTGTTTTGATGCTTGCTTGTATTAAGTTAGTTATTTTATACTGGCCTATGTAAGTGTTGAAAATAATGAGTAAGTGATCATGATATTATGTTTCCAAGTGCTTTTGATAAAAATTGCTCTCCTAGTGGAAATAGTGTGTTGAAGAGTATCTTTGTTTACAGTAGAACAGTCCAGTAATTTGCTCCGTATTTCTTGTAGAATGAACATATTTGTCTGCAGATTAGAAGTCATTTAGAGGCATGTCTAAATATACTATATTCCAAGTTTGAGCCTCCGATATGAAGATTTGAGAGAGTTCTATTCACCAGAGTAAGAACTATTTTTCTGTGCATTCAGTGGTGATAGGGAGAAAGTATTTTGCTCTGCATTCCTCTGCATTGAAGTATTATGGTCTGTAGTTCTAGAGTTAAGTCTGGGATGATGTTATGTGCCTTCAACTCAAATGGTTCATGATTTGGTGGTCTACAAGTGATATTCTCTTTATGGTAGTGGCTGATAGTGTTGTTTAAGTGCTCTAGTTTGAAGAATCTTCTTGTCAAAGTAGTTAGAGGTTGTGCGGATGTTCCTAGTAATTACAATGAGCTTGTGGATGTCTCCTAATCGTGTTCCTACCTCTTGATTGGTCCGCAAAGAGTAATTTGGATCGTGGATGAAGACTATTCCTAAAAGACTTGGTGTTAACTCTAAGTCTTGGCTGACCTAGTTGTTTTCACTACTTGCAGAGATGCATTGAAGATTGTGAAAGAGTTTTGTGGTGTGGAAGATTGAAATTGAGTCCCATCTAAGGTATAATATGTTCCATATACATCTTTTCCTTAGGTAATTTTGTTTAGGTCCATACCTATTTCTATGCATGTTTGTAATGCTGACCTTGGAGATTGCTCTAATGGTTGATGAATGTAATGCTGACCTTGATGTACATTCCAAGGTTGATGAATTATATAAAAACATGTAATGAAGTTGTGAAAATGGAGTTAGTGTGAGAAAATGTGAAGATAAGAAAAGAAGTGTAAGTAAGAGTAGAGTAGAAGAGTTGTATTGCGCTTCAATGGAACTGAACTTAGGCATGGAGTAGATGTTATCATATGAATTCAAAAACCTTTGACAGTGAGCCACCCCCTTGGCAGTGAGCCCTAACTTTTGTAGTGAGCATTTTGGGCAATGAGCCCTAAGGCAACGAGCCTCTGATTTTCAGTATTGCTATAACATATTTATTTTGTGAGCTAACACTCACCATGGTTTTTCCCATATATGGTTTTCCATGTAAAAAAATTGGTGTCTCATGTGTTAAATGTGTAATTGTGCTTAAGTTTCTAATCTCATGCTTTCATGGCTAAATCATAATAACAGTGATTAATTGATTGATGTATTGATGTTTAGAAGAAGTTAAGTTTTGGTGACAACTGATTCACCCCCCCTCTTAGTTGTCCTATGCATTTCAACAATTGGTATTAAAGCAAGGTTCCTTGGAAGAAATTCTAACATCTTGAGGAAGATCCAAGATGTCACACAAGAAGGATGCTCCATAGTTTGATAGAACATATTATGCTCTTTGGAAGGTATGAATGAAAAGCCATCTCATTTGTATTGGTTATAGTGTTTGGAAGACAATGGAAACAAAGTATACTATTCCTCAGAATGGTCCATCAATTGATGATGAAATCAAACAATATGTGTTAAATGGAAAAGCTAGAGATGCTCTGTTAAGTACCTTATCCAACACTAAGTTAATAAAAGTGATGGATCTAGAAACAACTAATGAAATCTAGGAAAAGTTGAAGAATTTATATGAAGGAGATGATTCTATAAAAGGTACCAAATTGTAGAACTTGAAAACTAAGTATGAAGGTTTGAAAATGAGTGAAGATGAGAACATAACAATCTACTTACAAAAGATTGATGAAATTGTTAATGGAATCAAAGGTCTTGGAGGAATTGTTGATGATAAAGATGTTGTGTTGAAGATTCTTAGGTCATTGCCTAAATCCTATAGTCACAAAGTATCTGCAATTGAAGAAAACATGACTGTGAAATATGTTTCAAAAGATCAGTTGCTTGGAAAACTTACAGCCTTTGAGATGAGAGAATTTGGTGATGCCCTACCTAAAACAGAAATTGCTTTCAAAGATAGTACTTCAAAGAAGACTTCAAGAGCTGAAAAGTATGCTATGGAATCTGATGATGACCTTGAGGATATTGAAGCCAACTTTGTGGACAAAATGCAAAGAGGTACCGATAAGTACAAAGGCAAATTACCATTCAAATGCTTTTCATGTGGGAAGATCAATCACTATGCTTCTAGGTGTCCGGAGAGAAATGAAAGAGGTAGAAAGAAATTTGAAAGTAAACCTAGGGTTATAAAGAAATGTTATATTGTCAGAGATCTTGATGATGATAGTGTAACAGATGATGATTCTAATGATGCTAGTACTAGTGCAAATGAATGCTTGTTTATTGCTATTAAGGAAGAATCTGTATCTACTAATCCTGCTAGTTGTGTGAAGGAAGAAAAACTAGTGGAAGAAAGTGCTTTGTCTATTCAGGTGGAGAAAGATAAGGATGAATGGATTATTGAGAGTGGATGCTCACATCACATGACATGACCGGTGATAAAAGTAAGTTTGTGAGTTTGGAAAAATATGATGGAGGACTAGTTAGGTTTGGAGATAATGCAATTGGTAAAATTTGTGGAAAAGGATCTATTCCTTTTGATGGAAAGCACAATACAGATGATGTCCTATATGTGAAGTGTTTAAAGCATAATATTTTGAGTGTTGGTCATATGTGTGACAAAGGTTATGATCTGAGGTTTAAGGATAATGGATGCAAGATCATGGAAAGCTCTGAAACAATGATTGCAATTGGAAAGAAGACCAGAGGTAATATTTATCAATTAAGAGGAAATAATGATTACTGTTTGTTGGCTCAAATAGATGAGAGTTGGTTGTGGCATAGAAGGATGTGTCATATCAATTTTGACAACTTGGTAAAGATAAGTTCAGTATAGGCTATGAGAGATTTGCCTAAGCTTGTAAAGCCTACTAATACTATTTGCAAGGAATGTTAGTTAGGTAAGCAGACAAGAAGAAGTTTCAAGAGTAAAGAACAATTTTATGTCAGATTGCTGGATCTGGTGCATACAGATTTCTATGGTCCTATAAGGATAGCTTGTAAGGAGATATGTACTTCATGTTGCTTATTGATGATTATTCTAGAATGACTTGGGTCACTTTTCTAAAAGATAAATCAGAAGCCTTAGAAAAGTTCAAATCCTTCAAGGCAATGGTTGAGAATGAGATAGACCTGAGAATCAAGTGCTTAAGGTCTGATAAAGGAGGTGAATTCACATCAAATGAATTCAATATTTTTTGTGAAGAACAAGGGATAAAAAGACAATTGTCTGCACCAAGGACTCCTCAACAAAATGGAGTTGTTGAAAGGAAGTATAGGACAATTCAATAAGCTGCTAGGACTATGATGAAGAAGGATGACCTACCAGAAGTGTATTGGAGAGAAGCTATACATACTATTGTGTACATCTAAAATAGAGTTCAAGTCAAAGGTAACAATACTAAAACTCCTTATGAATTGTGGTATGGAAGAATTCCTATAGTGAAATATTTAAAAGTTTTTGGAAGAAAATGTTATATCATAAGAGAAGAAGAACTAGGCAAGTTTGATGCTAGGAGTGATGAAGGAATCTTTCTTGGATACTCTACCAAGAGTAATGCCTACCGGTGCTACAATAAAAGATTGAAAAAGATTGTTGAGAGTGCTAATGTAAAAGTGGATGAAGACAAGGAAAGAATATAATATCTAAATGGCTATGAATTAGATGAACCTGTTATCACAGCAAATGAAAGAAAGTTGAACACGAGGACAATCAAGATGAAGAAGAAAAGGCTGTGGAAAGTGTAGTTAAGACTCCCAGGTATGTAAGAATCAATCATTCTGAAGATCAGATAATTGGTGATAAAAGTAGAGGAGTTTTGACCAGGAAAAGGGCTATAGAAGAACAAGTGAACTACTATTTACTTTCAAAGATTGAACCTAAAACTATAAGTGAATCTTGCAATGATGAAAATTGGGTAAAGGCTATGGAAGAAGAGCTAATGCAGATAGAGAAGAATCAAACTTGGGAATTGGTTTCTAGACCTGCTAATAAAAATGTGATTGGAACTGAATGGGTTTCCAGGAACAAGTTGAATGAGAATGGAGAGGTAGTGA
This sequence comes from Cunninghamia lanceolata, assembly GCA_027924645.1. Classification (NCBI taxonomy): domain Eukaryota; kingdom Viridiplantae; phylum Streptophyta; class Pinopsida; order Cupressales; family Cupressaceae; genus Cunninghamia; species Cunninghamia lanceolata. The sequence continues at coordinate 6,717,391 of BSBN01000154.1, forward strand.
GGAACAAAGCAAGGTTGGTATGAAAAGGATATTCTCAAGTTGAAGGGATAGATTTTGAGAAGACCTATGCTCCTGTGGCAAGAATTGAAGCAATCAGAATATTTTTGGCATTTGCAGCATTCAAAGATTTCAAAGTGTATCAGATGGATGTTAAGTCTGCATTCTTGAATGGTGAGTTGGAAGAAGAGGTCTACATTGAACAACCAGAAGGATTTAAGTTATCAAACCAAGATGACATGGTGTGCAGATTGAAGAAGGCCTTGTATGGACTGAAGCAAGCCCCCAAAGCTTGGTATGCAAGGTTATACAAGTATTTGTTGCAATTAGGGTTTAGTAAAGGCACTATAGATAGTAATCTCTATTTCAAAATCAATGATCATCAAATCTTGATTGTTGTAGTCTTTGTTGATGACATTATCTTTGGAGGCAATGAAGGTATGCACATTAAATTTGTAGGGGAAATGCAAAATGAGTTTGAGATGTCTATGTTTGGTGAAATGAATTTCTTTTTGGGTCTGCAAATTACTCAATCAGATAAAGGAATCTTCATTTCTCAGTCTAAGTATGTGAAAGAGTTGTTGAAGAAATTTGGGATGGAGGACTCTAAACCGGTATGTACTCCCATGGTGACTAGTTGTAAGTTAAGCAAAATGGATGAATCACCTAAAACTGATCAAAAAAGGTACAGATCCATGATTGGAGGATTAATTTATCTAACACAAAATAAACCTAATATAATGCATGTAGTTTGTCTTGTGGCAAGATTTCAAGATCCTAGAGAGTCACATGTGGTGGTAGTTAAGAGAATCTTGAGGTATTTAAAAGGCACATCAGATCATGGCTTATGGTATCGAAAGGATAATTATTTCACTCTCAATGCTTACACAGATGCAGATTGGGCCAGAGATGTTGATGACAAAAAAAGTACAAGTGGTGGTGCTTTCTTCTTGGGTAATAGATTGGTTTCATGGTTGAGCAAGAAGTAAGATTCAATCTCTTTGTCTACTATAGAAACTGAGTATATTGCAGAAGCATGTTATTGTACTCAAGTGTTATGGATGAAGTAGACATTAAAGGACATAAGATTTGTGTATGAAGATCCAATTGTAATATTTTGTGACAATACAAGTGCTATAAACATTTCAAAGAATCCAGTGATGCACTCAAGAACAAAGCATATATCTATAAGGTATCATTTTCTGAGAGAAAAGGTGATAGAGAATGAAGTAAAGATGGATTGTGTCTACAAAGGATCAGATTGCAAATATTTTCACTAAGCCTTTGCCTAAGGATACTTTTGAGTATCTCAGAGAAAAGTTAGGGGTTATTACCCCTCCTGCGCTAAACTAAGATGCATAGGAATGCATCAGTCCAGTGGTGCCCAAAGCCTCATTCTTTGATCTGGATTGATGTTTTAAAGGCTACCTCTTAGAGGGAGTAGCTAGATGTTGCTGATATGTGTTCCTGACAAAGAGTAGTAAGTGTTACAGTGTTGATGAAAGAGCAATTTCAGCTTGATCAGAGCAGTAGAGTGCAAGTATGTGCCCTTTGCCATTAATGTCAAAGGGGGAGAGAAATCATGTGAAAAACTTAGAGGAGAAAGAGTGTAGATGTATAAAGAGAAATGGGGAGTAGGTAATCAGTGTAGAATCTTGTCTTTGTTGGAGTCCAGGAGAACACTGAGAGGGGGGTGAATCAGTGTTGTATAAATTTTACAATTTTTACACCTTTTGACTTATAGGATAAAGAGAGAAAGAAATCAATGATTTGTTAACACACATATGTACAATTATGGATTTAACACAAGATATGAGACCAAGACACAAAAAATTATACGAGAGGAAAACCCTCCTGGGGTAGAAAAACCTCTCAAAAATACCTCACTAGCTTATTAAAAACCTCACTGGTTATGTACATAGGTCTCACTAACCAAGGAACCTTCACTAGCTTTACAAAATGCCTCGTAGGCATACAAAGAGGTCTCACTAACCATACAAAGCCTCACTAGCATACAAAGCCTCATTGGCATCTACCATCACCATTATCAAACCACCAAATCAAGTGTGCAAGAAATGATTGCAAGTCAATCTGATTTGCACCAATACATAACCTATATCTCATCAACTCCCCTACAAATAATTCACTATCAATTTATTATCTATGTACCATGAATTCATTTGATCCTGATTTAGATTGTCTCTGCACAAACCATTCATATTGTCTTCAAACTTGACATGATGTCTTCTTCCTATGTTCGAGTCATTCCTGCAAAAGCATTATCTTCAGTATCACACACATAACTATATCTGATTCATCTGTGTTTTCTTTTCAAAAAGATCCTTAGAAAATGTCTTCATTACTATATGTTTTTCCACACACACACAACAATACAAAGCACCTGCAAAACCAATATATATGAGATGACTATTCATATTCTTCTTCTGCATAAACATTTCCATCTTGTAATAAAAAAATAAAATCAATCTTTTCAAGGCCATTCTCTTTCCTCTATCTCTCTAATTCATCTGCATAAGTCTTTTCACATTCTTCTTCTCATTTATTTTCTCTTTCATAAAAAATTCATCTCCTTTCATCTTCTCTGCAATTTTCATCTTCATCAAGTTGAATGTCTTCAACAATTTATTTTTCAATCTGCCCTTGTAAGAGAAAATAAAATATCTTTTAAACCTGATCTCCATCTGCAAGAAGACAAAATATTCTCCCAAAAACATTTAATAACATTTCTTAGTTTTCAATAAAAATTCACAATGCAATTGCAAAATTTTAGTTTTCACTACTCTTCAATCTTTTCATTTTCTCCAATCTGCAAAAAATATTTTCATCCTCTTTAAAAAAACCATTCTACAACTTTTCATATTCCCTTAAATCTCCATCACATCACATAACAAATCTTCAATTCACTATGTCTTCAAAAATATTTAAGCCTTCAACAAAAATAATTCTCTATTAAAAAGAATAAATCCTCATTTGTCCATCTGTAAAAAAACATATTTGGACTCTTCGCTCATCTCCATGAGAATAGAAAAAGAAAGGCATTAAAAAAACTATAAACTTCACTCATACTCATTTTAGAAAGAATAATAAAAAACTTCCTCCTTTATCTCTCTTTCCACAAAAGTTATTAAAAATCAGAAAGGAAGCTCCATAAAATCCTCCTTAAAATCTCACACACCAAGTGCCTTTTCAAAAAAGCTAAAAATGGCTTAAAAAGCATATAAACTGCAGTTGTCATAATTATGACGTTCCAAAGGCCATCAAATTCAATACATAGAAATCGGGGTCTTAATTTTAAATTATAGCTTTTGATTTGAAAATGCACACTCACCCCACTTCAAATAACAACCTTTGATTACTTTTTAGCACCCGATGAGATGAATTGGAACCAGTGCAGTCAGTTTACCTAGTAGAGAGGCCGGTTTAAACCATGACTTGAGACCCCTTTGGCGGGTGACTTTGAAGTCATTAACCTTTGATCATAGGTCAACATTCAAAAATAACATAAAGTGAAAACTTAGATGACAGTCACTATACATATGATATATGTTAAAACAACCTTTGGTAAATGTTAAAACCAACAGTCACTAAACATTATACATATGATATAATGAAGAACTCTCGACCATTAAATACACGTTATCACTTTAATTTCTACCATTGTAATTGGAAAGAACCTTATATGAAGTATGAAACAAGAATGATATTATGAAGCAACCCCATAAAGATTCTAACTTGAAGACTATGAAGACTTGTCGACAACACAACACATACCTTGAACATCTTCCTTAAGCATGAACTCCAAGATTGATCACAACACATCATAATCAAGACACGAAACAAGATTATCAACTCAAACCCTCAATTATCATTTTGACACAAGGTAATGCAGATGGAGACATAAATAACAAACAACCTGAGTGAATGACTTCAATCTTGAAGTCGTGACATCACTCCACCAAAACAACACATTCACAACCTTGTCCTATGAACAACATTTTGTCATTTTCACATCAACCAACATAACTTATATCTAAGCACATAGTACCTTCATATCAACTGATGGCATCACCTGTCCACAAGCAAGTTTCTTATCTTTTTGAAGAAAACATCACTATTGTGATCTTTGTATGAAGCATAATGATAAACATCAAGAACATAAGTATCCATCCTAAGACAAGCATGGAGATATCCTAATCAAATGAACACATCCTGCCATATGAAGAAAGATTACCATATCTGCATCATCATCAACTCAACACCTTTTTGACATCAATGGCAATCAATCATCAGTATTGATGGTCTTTACATTTTTTCACATCATATGTTGCCATCAATGACAAAGGGAGAGATTGTTGCAAGTATGTGCCTAACCGGTGTTATCATTGATGTCAACATATTTGTGTTGTCATTGGTGTCAACAGTGCTCTTGTTTTGATGCTTGCTTGTATTAAGTTAGTTACTTTATACTAGCCTATGTAAGTGCTAAAGATAATGAGTAAGTGATCTTGATATTATGTTTCCAAGTGCTTTGAGAAAATTTGCTCTCCCAGTGGAAACAGTGTGTTGAAGAGTATCTTTGTTTACAGTAGAACAGTCCAATAATTTTCTCTGCATTTCTTGTAGAATGAATATCTTTATTTGTGGATTAGAAGTCATTTAGAGGCATGTCTAAATATGCTATATTCCATGTTTGAGCCTCCAGTATGATGATTTGAGAGAGTTCTATTCACTAGAGTAGGAATTGTTTTTATGTGCATTGAGGGGTGACAAGAGAAAGTATTTTGCTCCGCATTCCTCCACATTGAAGTACTATGGTCTATGGTTCTAGATTTAAGTCTGGGATGATGTTATGTTCCTTCAACTCAAATGGTTCATGATTGGGTGGTCCACAAGTGATATTCTCTTTATGACAGTGCCTGACAGTGTTGTTTAAGTGCTCTAATTTGAAGAATCTTCTTGTCAAAGTGGTTAGAGGTTGTACGGATGTTCCTATTAATTACAATGTGCTTGTGGATGTCTTCTAATCATGTTCCTACCTTTTGATTGGTTTGCAAAGAGTAATTTGGATCATGGATGAAGATTGTTCCTAAAAGACTATGTTAACTCCAAGTCTTGGCTGACCTAGTTGTTTTCACTACTTGCAGAGATGCATTGAAGATTGTGAAAGTGTGTTGTGGCATGGAAGATTGCAATTGAGTCCTAGCTAAGGCATAACATGTTCCACATACATCTTTTCCTTAGCTAATTTTGTTTAGGTCCAGACCTATTTCTATGTATGTTTGTAATGCCAACCTTGGAGATTGCTCCAATGGTTGATGAATGTAATGTTGAACTTGATGTACATTCCAAGGTTGATGAATTGTGTAAAACATGTAATGAAGTTGTGAAAAAGGAGTTAGTGTGTGAAAATGTGAAGATAAGAAAAGAGGTGTAAGTAAGAGCAGAGCAGAAAAGTTGTATTGCGCTTCAATGGAACTAAACTTAGGCATGGAGTAGATGCTATCATATTAGTTCAAAAACCTTTGGTAGTGAACCACCCCCTGGCAGTGATCCGATCTTGGTAGTGAGCCGATCTCAGTAGTGAGCCCTAGCTTTTGCAGTGAGCATTTTGGGCAGTGAGCCTCTGATTTTTGATATTGCTATCACATATTTATTTTGTGAGCTAACACTCACCATGGTTTTTTCCTTATAGGGTTTTCCACGTAAAAAATATGGTGTCTCATGTGTTGAATGTGTAATTGTGCTTAAGTTTCTAATCTCATGCTTTCATGGTTAAATCATAATAACAGTGATTAATTGATTGATGAATTGATGTTTAGAAGAAGTTAAGTTTTGGTGACAACTGATTCACCCCCCCCTCTCAGTTGTCCTGTGCATTTCAACAAACCTACTACTGAATGGTTTTCTCAACTCCCTCGTGGCATTAAAACCTTCAAAGAAGCTGTTGATAAATTTATAAATCACTTTTCATTCAACATTGAACATGAGATGACTATGGTTGACCTTTGCAACACTAAACAAAGAAATGGTGAATCAATTGTCCCTTTTGTACAATGTTGAAGAGATCTATCTAGTAAGGTTCCTCATACTATTCTCGAGAAACAACATGCCAATCTCTTCATACAAAATTTAAATCTTGAGATTACATTCCACTTACAAATGTAATGTGTTGATAATTTTGATGAAGTTTTGGATAAGGCATACTAATATAAAAAGCTCTAATAGTAAAAGAACTTGTTAAGATCTTCAAAGACAACAAAGACTCTAGTAACAATCAATCTAATGACAAATCTCAATTTTAGTCCAAGAATAAGAACATTGTCAATGATGGTATAACCTACTCTAGACTAGTGCAAAATGTAAAAAATCCTCCATTGGCACTCCAAGCACCATCCCAACACAAGGTAACAACTACTCCTCCCACAAATAAGCCTTACCTTGGATTAAGGCCTAGATGGAAATTTTCAAATTTGGGAGAACCCATAGAGGTCATTTATAGAAAGATCTTAAACCATGGCATTATTACATTACTTGAGATCAAACCACATGACCCCAAATGCTATCAAACCTCATTCGTTTAATGATAATGAATTTTGTGAATATCATATAACCACATGAAACAAAACCAATAATTGCATGAGACTTAAAAATTATATCCAAGATCTCATAGATTGAGGAGAAGTGACTATAGATGAATCTCTTCCAAAGTCATGTAATGAGAAACTAAGAACCTACCAAGATCCACTCTTGTCCCATGGTCAAAGTAATCCTTCATCTAAAAACAATAATCATGCTAATACACTCAATTTCACACCTCCCTATGATTCTATTGTGGGTCGTATTGAATCTTGTTCCTCATAAGTGGCTACCATCACCATAAGACCTCATCATTCTGATTGTGTTGTTACTACCCATTGTAGTTGTATCACTATTCAAGGAGCACCATCTTCATCCATGCCATCCTCGTCCATAGACCTCCCAAGTATAATATCCTTGATCATCTAAGAAAGACTTCTGCCCAAATCTTGATCTTGAAACTTTTACAAATTTATCCCATGCATAAAGAGATATTGGATAAATCCCTCCTAGAGTCTCATGTCCCTAATGACATTAATATAGAACAATTTCAATTCATGGTTGGACATCTGACATCCACTCATTGTTTAGTCTTCACTAAAAAAGACATGCTCACTAATGAATCATCCCATAATGAGCCCATTCACCTAGAGGTTATAATCCATAAACATAAAGTCAAAAGGGTCCTAATAGATGGTGGATTAGGCTTAAACTTGTGTACTTTAAGGTTGATTAAACAATTTGGATACTCCACTGTGGTGATTGACAAGCAACAATCTCTCACTATTAAAGGTTATGATGATGTTGAAAGAAGTTATGAAGGAACTATTAAGTTGCCTATGGAGTTAGGTCCGGCCCTAATAGAAATCACTTATCAAGTCTTAGACCTTGATCTCCCATATAATATCCTCCTAGGATGCCCATGAATTCATGCCATGAGGGTTATTCCTTCCACCTACTATCAATGCATCAAATTTGCATATAATGACCAAGAAATTACCATTTATGTTGATTCATGTCCTTTTGAATATTGTCGCCTATTAGACTTGGACCATATAGAAAAGCCAACTATTGTTTGATCAATGATATCGCCAAACCATCTATCTCATATGTTATCCTATCCACCTTAGCCTCTTCATCCAAGTAATCTACCACTCATCTCAAGATCAAGGATACGATTAAAGACAAAGGATTAGGAGAGTATATCCTACAAGGGGCCTTTTGTGTGGGACAACGTCCACTCTCTCCTAAGAACTTTGGGCTACCTCCTCTTAAAGGACCTAGTCCAAAGATCACCATCAACTATGAGTCTACTCAATTTCACCAATGGGGCATACTTAACAAGGAGATTATTGATGAAGATATTTCTAAATAGCTCTATCAAGAAAAATATGAACAAGATAATCCCCCTCTTGATAAATATCCTAAAGGTTTTCACATAGCACAAAATATGGGTTACCAAGGCAAAGGAGGACTTGGTTTACAAGGATAATGAACTATTGAACCCATCAAAGCTACTCGTAGACCTAAACACTTGGGACTAGGGTTTTGAACACAAGAGCCATCATCTCTGAAGCTCGAATATGTCTTAGATGAGGTTGCTAAAGAATTTCCCACTGATGAGAGTACTGATGATGATACCTATGATGACTCCCTTGGGTATATCACTGAGTTATATGATTCATCCATTTTTACCCTCACCCTATCTATGTCCTCATTACCATCACATATCCTCCACCTCATATATCCTGAACTCATTGATTGGGACCAATAAGGAGCTCCTATTCTAGATGTCTTTCAAAATGACGAGAGGCTATTGCTGAATTTCTAGGGTCAAGATCAAAAATACCATTTCAAGATCACAAGGTTGGATACAACATAGAACTCAACATTGAGGCCTACTTTGGAGAGATAGTCAAATTCCTTAGTCACAAAAGTGAAAATATAAAAATCATGTCCCCTGGTGAAAATCACTTTGTGGCACTTTTGGACAATAAAAAAGTAAAAATAAAGGACATATCCAATGGTGAAAAGCTCCTTGAGGCACTTGAGGATGAGGAATTTGACCTCCCTAAAGTTAAGGTATATCAAGAGAGATCTCCTATTCTTATTAAGGAAACACAAGAAATGAATTTGGGAATAGTGGAAGAACCAAAGGCTACATTTGCAGCTAAATCTTTGTCAGAATCTGAATTACACAGTTTTATCACTTTCTTCAAAGAGAAAGCACACAAATTTGCATGGTCTTATGTAGATATGCCAAGATTAGACCCTTCTTTGATAGTACATCATTTGACAATATATCTTGGAGAAAATCTAGTTAAACAAAAATTGAGAAAAATGCATTCCAAAATTGATCTCTTGGTCAAGGCACAATTAAAAAAATTGCTTGTTGCTGGGTTTTTTAAGCTTCTAGATTATCCAAAATGGGTGTCCAACATTGTCCAGTTTCTAAGGTTACTGGGGGCATATGGGTTTGCACAGACTTTCAAGATTTAAACAAAACTTGTCTTAAAGATGATTTTCCACTACCAAACATCGACATCATAGCTGACCTTATAGTAGGACATGAAATGTTGTCCCTAATGGATGGGTTTTCTAGATATAATCAAATCAAGATGGCTAAAGATGATCAACATAAGAATGCATTCATATGTACTTGGGGTGTTTATTACTAGAAAGTAATACCTTTTGGTCTTAAAAATGTGGAAGCCACATATCAAAGAGAAATGACTGTGATTTTTCATGATATGCCTCATAAAACAATGGAAGATTATGTCGATGACATCCTAGGTAAATCACAAACAAAAGAAGATCACTTGTGTATACTTACAAAAATCTTTGACCACTTGGAAGAATATAAGATTCACCTTAATATGAAGAAGCGTGTCTTTGGTGTCACATCTGGTAAACTCTTAGGATACATTATCTCTTGAAGAGGAATTGAAGTTGATCCCGCTAAGGTCAAAGCTATAGTTAAAGTGACACCTCCACAAAATTTGAAATAATTGCATAGTCTTCAAGGAAAGCTTCAGTCTATAAGGAGATTCATAGCACAACATGTAGATAAATGTCAACCCTTTACACATCTTTTGAGAAAAAATGTAGACTTCCAATAGGATGAGAAATGTCAGGAAGTATTTGGTAAATTGAAGAAATAACTAGTAACACCACCAGTATTGGTTCCTCCTATACAAGGCAAACTACTCCTTTTATATATATCATCTACATCTCTCACACTAGGAGCCTTGTTAGCACAAAATGATGACAATGGGATAGAATGAGCCATCTACTTACATCAGTCATACTTTGGTAGGTTATGAGATGAATTATACACCTATTGAGAAAGCATGCCTTGTTGTTGTCTTTGCTTTGCAGAAACTTCATCACTATATGTTAAGCCATCAAACTAAGCTCATCTTCAAAGTCGATCCACTAAAGTATCTTCTTTCAAAAGCTACATTGACAAGATGTATGGCAAAATGGATCATGGTTTCGAGTGAATTTGACATTGAATATGTTGATAGAAAATCCATAAAAGGACAAGTCATTGTTGACCAATTGGCATATGCACCCATTAAAGCTAATTGCCCACTTGTTTCAGAGCTTCCTGATGAGTCAATCCTTGCTGTTTACTCCTCTACAAATTGGAAATTATATTTAGATGGATCTTTACACATCATGGTTCAGGAGTAGGGATCCTTTTCGTCATACCACAAGGAGACCTTATACAAAAAGTTTATAGAATCTTGTTTCCTTGCACAAACAATATTACAGAATATGAAGCACTCATCAAAGGACTAAGAATGACTATTTAATGGAATATTAAAACACTTGAAGTTTATGGAGATTCACAACTTGTTATCCACCAAGTCAATGATGAATATCAAACAAAATATGACAAGATACTCCCTTATAAGAAGTTGGTCGACACACTCAAGCTATCCTTCTCATGGATTAAATTTGAGAAAATTCTTAGAATCAGAAATAGAGATGCAGATGCCATGGAAACCATGGGTTCATTGATTAATGTTCCATCTAATAACCCATATTCAAAATTTCTAGTTGAGCAATTATATATTCTTGCCTTTGATGTACTTGAGTCAGAACTTATGTCTGAAATTGTTTGTCCCAACAAACCTTGGTATAATGAGATCTATACCTATCTCCACGATCATATCCTACCAACTAACCTGTCACATTCCCAACATTGAACTTTTATCCGTTGTTCATCTTGTTACACCATTCTTAGTGATACACTTTATCGAAGGACATTTGATAGTATTATTCTTAGATGTCTTAACTTGGAAGATGCCCAAGCCGCCTTACACAAGGTACATGAGGGTATATGGGGTGCACACTGTTGATTATTGGGAACACTAAGAGGGGGGGTGAATTAGTGTTCTATAAATCTTTTCTTGTATTTTTACTTTTAACCATTTTAAAAGAATAATCCAATAGAAGGAAAATATACAACTAAACATCATCTAGAAAACAATGACACATAACACCAAGATTTTACATGGAAAACCCAAAGAGGGAAAAACCACCGAGAGGATTAGCTCTCATATATATATTGCAATCTTTACAAAAATAATGTTTAGGCTTGGTCACTCCACGGGCCTAACATTCTGGATCACTACCATGAAGTACAACTAGATTTAGGAGGCTCACTACCTCAACCCTAAACCTAGCAAGATTACAATGAGGGTTTTTAAACCCTAAGTGTTGTTAAACCCTATTGAATGCTCACTGCTAGCTCATTGCCTTGATGATGAAAGCTTGCTTCCAAACATATTGAACATGAAAACTGAATATTGCTTAAGCATCTGCTATTATGCCAGGGTGCAGTCATTTAGCAATTGAATTCTGAATCCCAAGTCTTGATCATTGCTTCTCTTCTAACTCTACTCTTCTTTTCACATACTCACACCATACACACACTACTTTGCCACTTTCACACTTAACCAAAAATCATCAGTCTTATATATATCCGCATCATGATTTAATCCATAATCAGGTTGGCATCCAAGAAATGAAACGTGTACATAGAAAGATGTACCTTGTCACTCAATCCAATGCACTATGTGTCACGCGGACCCAAATCTTTTACCAAACGTGTTCATATATGTCGACTCTAATCATTCAAATACTTGAATAGATTTTTCACACACTATCCTTTCTCCGCATCATGATTTATCTCCAGCCTGTTCCTCAAGAGCATGCTTAACAGGTTCATCTGCTAGCTTACAACTTCTACTATGGATCACAAAACACTTCCAAAAATGCATCAAGGACTCTTTATACATTCCCAATCATACCCTCAGAACTGCAAGGCATTATATCATCTTGCGGAGAAATACAGAGCATCAGAACTTAGACTCTGTCTTTGTCAAACTCTGTCAAACACTATGCTGATACTTAGCAGCTTGTAGCCAACCTTCTGGTGGACTTCAGATCTACTAGTACTGGAATAAGACACTTCACACAAGTGTTTACAACACCTACAACCACATAACAAAATACTTATCTGCGGAGGAATGTGGACCACTGCACTATGCCCGATTCATTGTTCCTTCTATACCTTTGCTTACCTGGATGTAGACAATTCTTGAAGGTGACTTCCAGAGGAGATCAAGATTTAATCTCTGAAGCATAACACTATTAGACAACTGAGAACATCATACCTAAACCACATTACTGGATCATCGTTTGCGGAGGCATATTGTCCAGCTTATTGTTCTCTATTCTACATACTTTCCATACTTAGCCATTTTCTATCAACTGGACCTAGAATTTAATATGTTCTTCTAGAGATATGTCTTCCTATCATGGTGATAGGATCTCTGAGCCTTGTTACCATCAATAACAACATACAAGTCAATTACCAGAGCAGTGTCTCTTGCCAACAATCTCCCCCTTTGGCATTGATGGCAACACTTAGTGAAAAATGATTGACTGCTCCCCCTTACTATATACACTTCATTCTCCTACTCTCCTAAGATGTTTATCCATTTTGCATTGATCTACTTCTCCCCCTTCGACATCAATGGAAAAGCGTGTGGCCCATAATACAAAATTTTTCAAAAACTTCAAAAATGTGTGTACCTATCGTAATCTTCATCTTAATTTGTGACTGAAGGCAAAATGTCACTAAAGATAGTCTTTATTAGAGCTATTTCTCTATTCCATTTGTTCCTTGCACTTTCTAGGATATGTACGTGGCCATTAGAAAAACTAGCTCTACCCTCTGTACATCTAATGGCGTATCAATTAGTGCAAGTGATTTCATGGCTTTATCTGCAACTTCTTCCCTTCCAGCATTAACTAAGACATCTACAGTGTCTCTTGCTCTCTCAGATCTTCCTTCTCAAACTTCCTTCCAAAGGATTTATGTCCATATTTTGTTCCGGTGTAGGGCCCTTTAACTATTCCCTAATTTCTACATCCTCATCTTGATACTCAGGAGATAGCTCTATTTCAGTTCTACCTATATTGCCTCTATGTTTGCTTCATGTTTTCTCTTTAAAAGCTTCATCTCCTTCCTCAACCTATCCCTCTCATCAGCCAGATTTGATGGCCTTACAGAAGTCATCTTCTCCTATAGCATCTATTTTACAGTTTTTACAGAATAGATAAAATTTATTTATTTCCTTCAGTGCATTTTTCTTCACTTCCACATTAGCTCTACCAAAAATTCAGCCCTCAGTACGCTCTACTTCCCATTCTCATTCCTTAAGCTCTTTCTCAAAAGGCAGCGAATTAGACATCCTCTCCATCTGCCATAGTTGTACTATCATCATTGCCTCAAGCATAATCCACGTACTTGTGGATAATGCCATTCTCAAATTTGTAATGTTTTCCAGTATTGGTTGTGTTTACATTTCTGACCATGCAAAGACGGTAAATACATTGTCCTGACCTTGACATACCAATCCCAATTCTCACAAAACAACCCACAATGATCTTTTCAAAGAATGACTCCATGAACATCTTGGCAAGCTTTGATCTCCAGATTGTTATACTCTTAATATCTTCAAAAGAAGGAGCATCAAAATTTTTTCCTTCTCCATTTCTGTCATTTGGATCTCCATGGATTCTTGGACTTCTAATCCCTATTACTAGAGGATGATGGACTAACACTAGAACTACCATGAGACTTTCGTCTGCCAGGTGAAGAATCCTATCCTCTAGATGACCCAACAGTGTCCCTTTGCTTTCTCTACACATCTAAATAATGTGCCTTATGTCTCCTTGCAGCTAATTCACTTAAGGCATTTTCTTTCATTATCCTGGTAGATTTCACAAAAGAGCACATCCATGAAGATGGTGGCCCTACATCTTTTCCCTTTGATTCCTAGTGTCATTTTGTCGAGCTTCAGCACTCTTCCACACCAAAAATTTATCCCTCACCTCTACTCTCTCTGCCAAAAACATCTCCCTGTCTAGTTCAGACATCTTTTGAAGCCATTCCCTATCTTCATCATCTTTGTACAAATCACTCCCAAGTGATAATCCATCACTATCTGAATCATCGCTCTGGCCCTCATCATCAGAATCAAATCTCTTCTTCAAAGGTGTCCTTGTCCCAGATGTCTTTCTATTATCAGAATCATCCCCATTATCAAAATTGGAATTGCTGCCATCATCTGAAAAAGAATTAGATTGCTTCCTCTTTGTTGGAGCTCAATTCCTTATGCTTTCCATCATGGGCGTTAGTTCAACCAGCTGCCTCCAGCAGTGAATTCTCAAAATCTGCCATAGTCCTTGCTTGATTTACAACAAATACAACCTTCCAAGGGCTTCCATATGTGAGCATGAAAAAGAAGAATTTCCACGACATAGGTTGAAGAATCATGTAGTTCGCAGACCAAATTGATACACTGTTGTGCCAAATGCAAAGTGAAAACAAGTCCCTTTTTACCCTCTGTGCAATTAACTTAGTCACCATTAAATGCTTATTCCAAAAGGTTGTTGAAAACCCCTCACTATAGAATATGGTTGATTAGGATTGCTCCGCAATATGTCACATTAATTCCTTTTCTTCTGCTTCTTCCTTCTAAGAGTTGTGTCACATCAGATTTCATCATATGCCTTTATGCTAGATTCTGGCACCCACTTTCTAGCTAGTGAATTTGGATTTTCCACACTGCTCCTCCTAAGCCAGAGCTATTAATTTACTTCTCGAAGGAAGTATCTACACCAGATACTGGTGCAGATTGATCCCTGACTTCAATTACTTCTTTCTTGATCCATACCTTGTTCATTTATTTCTTGGTTTCAACATGATTAACTTTCTCTTTTCCCTTATCATTTCTCTGGTCTATTTTCCTTTCTTCAGAATAACGATTTCTCTTCACATTCCTACTTCTACAAAACCTTGCAATATGTCTAGATTTGTTGCAATTGAAACATACCACATTATTTTGACCTTGAATCTTTCCATTGATTGAATTTGATTTGCATTGATTAGCCATGTGTCCAAATCTATTGCATGCAAAACACTTTCCATTGAATGATTGATTGTTCCTAATATTTTGAAAATTAGTTCTTACTGAACTTCTGCATTCATTTGATCTGTGTCCCATTTTATAGCATGCATTATACCTAATAGAATTCTGACTCACTTTACTTCTGTATGCAACAACTCTATGACCAATTCTATTGCAAGTGAAGCATTTACCTTTGAATGATTGTTCATTCCTCCCATTGTTGAAACTTTTCCTGATCTAATTTCTACATTCATTTGCTCTATGACCAATTTTCTTGCAATTGAAACACTAACTAGAAAATGATGTAGTCTTTTGATTTATTCTACTCCTACATTGAGTAGCCTTATCACCAAACTTATTGCATGAATTACAATAACTATTGAAAGATGAGTACCTTTGAGCATTTGGTTGTTTGACCAAAGGTCTTCTAGGTCTTCTTTTTTTATTTCTGAACTGGTATCCTTTGCTTTACCTTGACTCAGTGCTTATTTTCCTAGAGTTTGAACTTTCTCCTTTCTCAAATCCTAAACCATGTTTGTAATCAACATTCCTCTAGCTAGCAATCATTCAATCAAGCTTTACAGTACTTATCTTGATTTTTTCTTCAAAACTTTTGGCCTTTTTCCAAATTTATTTTTAAACTTATAATTTCTTTTTCAAGTTTTGCACAGTCTTCTAATCTATTCTTCACAATCAAATTTAGATCATCTCCTGTTCTTGTTCTTTCTATAACTTCTACTTCCAAATCATTTAGGGCTTCATTTGCTGATAACAATTGGTCACTGACTTCTGTTGGGAATTAAGGTGTCTCAACCTTGGTAATTACTTACATTATTAATGTTTGTATTTATTATTTAATTACCTATGTTGTAAATATTTGTAAATTCTATATTGTCATATTGTGGGATGTGGCACGGTGATGTGTCAATCCTACATGGAATATGACAACATATAATTTTGTCCTCACATGAGGAGATAGGCATCCCACTTTGTGGTAGGAGCATTTTGCTATGTGTCAGCATCTTCTATATTGTGTAAGTGAATCTTGACCAAAATGGTTATGACAGATTCCTATGACAGAATCTATGACATGAAAGTTAGAAATAGAAGGCTGTAAGATAGGTGAAGACATGTGTCATGAAGAATCTTTGAAAAAAGCATATTTGGGCACCCAAAGGTGGACTATGACATGTTGTAAGAGAATATGCTATTTATAGCCTATGTATGACAGATTCCCTTACAGCTGTAAGTTGTAACCGCTATGACAGATTCTATGACGGTCGTAAGTGTCGTAAGAGCATCTGTCATAGCCCATTTTGGACAAGTGTCAGGCACATTCTACAATGTTGACCAAGTGTCCTTAGGCATGGGTTTTGGTCCATGAAGCCAAGTTGGATGCCCATCCAAAGAAAGGTCCAATATTGCCTTGTATTTTCTATAAAAATAGGTGCTTGGAGGAGTAGAGGTATCACAGGTTTTACAGGTACTGTTATGCTGCCGGTTTGACTCTAGACATGAGTATCGAAGACCATTGAATCTTGCATTGCAAGTGTATTGTAAACATATTTCAAATTTGTTAATACATTGTGTAGGTTTCTGAGTGTGGGTTTTTTCACCCGATAAGGGTTTTCCCCACCGTAAATCTTTGTCTCTCTTCTTCTATCTTCTTTCTAGTTCATGTGTATTACTGTAATATCTCGTTTATGTGTTATATATTGCTGTAGTTGTAAGGATTAATTTGAATTTGTATAGCCCTCTCCTCATTAGATTAGTGTAGGAAGCGATTTCTGCACACCTTGCTTCCTTTCAGTTGGTATCAGAGCTTAATCACCTTTGGTCCTAGTTGTTGGGTAGGGGTTTTTTTTATGTGATCTTAAGTTGATTGGGAGCCTATGCAGAGTATTCTGAATCTTATTGTAGCAAGGAGATGGCAAGCACATCCAAAAGGATAGAGGTGGAGAAATTTAATGGCAAAAATTTTGAGCTGTGGAAGCTCAAGATGGAAGACATGCTTGTAGACTGAGACCTATGGGAAACTATATCTGGTGTAAAACAAACCACAATGTCACAAGATGATTGGGATTTAAAGGATCAGAAGGCTAAGGGTCTCATAAGACTTCGTTTAGCTAATTCTATCCTGTTGAATGTCCATGAGGAGAAGAGCACTAAAGACCTTTGGAAGAAGTTGGGAGATGTTTATCAGGCTAAATCCCTAGTGAACAAACTTTTCCTAAGAAAGAAGTTGTATCCTCTTTGAATGGAGGAAGGAGGATCCATTGCTGAGCATATGAGTGCCTTTAACATGATTGTTGCACAATTGACATCTGTTGGTGTGAAGATGGAGGAGGATCGTTGTATGACCTTGCTTTGTTCTTTGCCAGACTCGTGGGATCATCTTGTCATGGCTATTGGAAGCACCACATCCACATTCAAAATGGAAGAAGTGGTATCTTCACTGTTATCCGAAGAGATGCAGAGAAAGTCTTCTGAGGTAGCCCAAGAGGCTCTTGAAGTTCGTGGAAGACCCAAGGAGAAAGGGAAAAAGAAGGACAAGAAAGCTGAGAAGGGTAGATCCAAATCCCGTGGGAGATCCAAATCTCCTGGAAAGTCCAAGGCTCTTTGTTGGAACTGTGAGAAAACCAGGCATTTCTGAAAGGAATGCAAGGAAGAGAAGAAGAAGAAATCTCCTGATTCAGATTCTGACAAGTCAAAAGAAGATGGTGATACTTTCATTGTAGCTATGACAACCCATGCATCTAATGATGTGTGGTTGATTGACTCTGGTGCATCATTCCACATGACCTCTCATCGATACTAGTTTACCAAGTATGAGGAGTTCGATGGTGGTAAGGTGTATCTCAGTGATGACTCTCATCTAAAGATTGTGGGTCATCAAAGAGTCTCTATCCAATTCCCTGATGGATGAGTGAAGGGGATCTCTGGGGTTATGCACATCCCAGGCTTAGCACGGAACCTATTTTTTGTAAGTATGTTGAATGATGTAGGTGTGCAGGTTATCTTTTCGAAAGAAGGATGCAAGATGACTAGAGGAGCTATGGTGCTTGCTAAGGGTACTAGGAGAGGTACTCTATTTCAGCTTCTTCTGACTCAAAGAAGAGGGTAGCAGTCACTTCATCCCCACCATCTAAATGAGCAGTGAAGAAATCTGTTGTTTCTACTTCTGATGGTTGTAATCGTGCATTGGAAGTTAAACTTCCTGCTGAAAAGACAATGTTATGGCATAAGAGATTTGGCCACATTGGTGAGAAGGGTCTGCATACCCTAAAAAATAAGAACATTATTGAGGGGTTAGATGATTGTAATCTTGAGTTCAACTTTTGCGAACATTGCATTTATGGAAAACAAAACCGTGTTCAGTTTTACTCAAGTTCTCACAAGTCTTCTGGTTTATTGGATCTTATTCATTCTGATGTGTTTGGTCCTATTAATGTTCCTTCATTATCAAAATCTGTATATTTTGTATCTTTGATAGATGATTACAGTAGGACTTGGATTTATTTTCTCATAAGCAAATCTAAAGTCTATAGCAAGT
The DNA here is from genome assembly GCA_027924645.1 of Cunninghamia lanceolata. Taxonomy (NCBI): domain Eukaryota; kingdom Viridiplantae; phylum Streptophyta; class Pinopsida; order Cupressales; family Cupressaceae; genus Cunninghamia; species Cunninghamia lanceolata. The sequence goes on from BSBN01000154.1 coordinate 6,736,030, forward strand.
TTAAGGAGTTTAAGGCCTTTGCTGAAAATTAGGCTGGTAAAAAGATTAAATGTTTGAGAACTGACAATGGTGGTGAGTTATGTTCTACAGAATTTGATAAATATTGCAAGGAACTTGGGATTGAAAGACAAAAGACAACTCCATACACTCCGCAGCAAAATGGAGTTGCAGAGAGGATGAACATGACACTGATGGAGAAGGCTAGGAGTATGCTTAGTGGAGTTGGCCTAGAACAAAAGTTTTGGGCTGAAGCTGTTGCCACTGCTTGCTATCTGATAAATAGATCTCCTACATTAGCTCTTGTTGGAAAGAGACCCATGGAGGTGTGGTCTAGTAGAAAGCCTTCAATAAGGCATCTTCATGTTTTTGGTTGTGAGGCATAGGCACATGTGCCTAGGGAGAAGCAGTCAAAGTTGGAGAACAAAGCTTTTAAGTGTATCTTCATTGGCTATAGTGTCAGTGTGAAAGGATACAAGCTTTGGGATCCTATGGCTGAAAACGTGTTGTATAGAAAAAGTGACATCTTTAGAGAGCTTACACCTTCTTCCACTGTTTTATAGCTAGAAGAAAAAGAAAAGAAAGAGGATGTTGTTCAGTTTCCTCCTACCCATGAGAAGACTGAATAGAAAGACAATGTTGGACTTGATGATGAGGAGAGCTCTGGTAGCTCTAAAAGCTCAGATGAAGAAGCTGAACCTCAACCTCAGCCCTTGAGGAGGTCTACATGAATAAGAAAGCAACATGAAAGGTTTAGTTTTACATTGCTTGATTCTAGTTGTGCTTATGCTTTACTCACTAATAGTGATGAACCTAGAATTGTATCAGAGGCTTTGGACATGAAAGATGCAGGTTCCTGGAAGGAGGCCATGGAGGATGAGATGGCTTCTTTGGAAAAGAATCAAACTTGGGTCTTGGTGCCTTTGCCTCCTGGATGGAAACCCATTAGATGCAAATGGGTGTTCAAGAAGAAAATTGGTGCAGATGGCAATGTTGAGAAGTATAAGGTCAGATTGGTTGCGAAGGGGTATTCACAAGTAGAGGGCATAGATTATGGTGAGATCTTCTCTCCCATTGCAAAGTTGACATCCATTCGATTCTTGTTGTCTCTCGCAGTAGCTTATGACTTGGAGGTAGAACAGATGGATGTGAAGATAGCTTTCCTTTATGATGATTTGGAGGAAGAAATCTACATGTCACAGCCAAAGCATTACATGGTGAAAGGTAAAGAAAATTTGGTTTGCAAATTAAAGAAGTCTTTGTATGGTTTGAAGCAGTCTCCTAGGAGGTGGTACTTGAAGTTTGATGCCTTGGTGTTGTCAATTAGATTTGTGAGATCAAAATCGGATCACTGTGTGTACTTTAAGTTTGATGGTGATCATATTCTCATTGTTGCATTTTATGTTGATATGTTCCTCATTGGGAAGGGTAAGAATATGATTTCTAATTTCAAATCTCAGTTGTTAGCACAATTTGAAATGAAAGATTTAGGGTTAGCTAGGTACATTCTAGGAATGGAAATCAGAAGAGATAGAGCTAACAGAAAACTTTGGTTAAGCTAGAGTAAGTATGTGAAGACTGTGTTGGATAGGTTCAGCATGGTAGATTGTAGACCATTGTGTGTTTTATTTCTTTAGGGACAAAGCTATCTGTTGAGGATTGTCCAAAATATCCTAGTGAGGTGGAGGACATGAGCAGAGTACCTTATGCTAATGTTGTTGGTAGTTTGATGTATGCTATGGTCTGCATAAGACCAGACATTGCCCAAGCAGTGGGAGTCCTTAGTCGATTTATGGCTAATCCTGGATGGGTTCATTGGGATGCAGTTAAGCAAGTGTTCAGATATTTGAGGGGTACTTCTAAGTATTCCATATGCTATCATGGTAATGTTATAGGACCTCTACATTTTGTTAACATTCATGGATTTGTGGATTCAGATTGGGCAGGTGACATTGATAGTAGGAGATCCACCAGTACTTATGTGTTTACACTGTTTGGTAGTGCTATTAGTTGGATGAGTAAGCGACAAGTTGTGGTTGCTTTGTCCACGACAAAAGTTGAGTATATGGCAGCAACTTGTAAGGAATCCATTTGGCTTAAGAGATTGTGTTTAGATATTAGTGTTGATGCAGGTCAGATAACGATTAGTTGTGACAGTTAGAGTGTGATTTGCCTTGCGAAGAATCCAACTTTCCATGCCAGAACAAAGCATATTGATGTTCAGTTTCACTTCGTACGAGACATGGTAGAGGATGGGAAGGTAAATTTAGAGAAGGTAGATACCTCAAAGAATGTTGCAGATGCATTGACGAAGCTAGTGAGCACAGAGAAGTTTAGATGGTGTTCAGAGTCTATGGGCCTCTCGGCCTATAGCAGTTAAATCCTATTATTCTATTGGCTCTTACAAGGTGTTCGAAAAGTGGGAGAATGTTGGGAATTAAGGTGTCTCAACCTTGGAAATTCCTTGCATTATTAATGTTTGTATTTATTATTTAATTGCCTATGTTGTAAATATTTGTAAATTCCATATTGTCATATTGTCATATTGTGGGATGTGGCACAGTGATGTGTCAATCCTACATTGAATATGATAACTTGTAATTTTGTCCCCACATGAGGAGATAGGCATCCCACTTTGTGGTAGGAGTATTTTTCCATGTGTCAGCATCTTCCATGTTGTGTAAGTGAATCTTGACCGAAACGGTTATGACAGATTCCTATGACAGAATCTATGACATGTAAGAGTCAGAAATAGAAGGTTGTAAGACAGGTGAAGACATGTGCCATGAAGCATCTTTGAAAAAGGCATATTTGGGTGCCCCAAGGTAGACTATAATATGTTGTAAGAGAATATGCTATTTAAAGCCTGTGTATGATAAATTCTCTTATATTTATAAGTTGTAACCACTATGACAGATTCTATGACGGTCGTAAGTGTTGTAAGAGCATCTGTCATAGCCCATTTTGGAAATAGGTGATGTCTTTGGGATGGGATCTGTGGACAAGTGTCAATAACATTCTACAATGTTGACCAAATGTCCTTAGGCATGGGTTTTGGTCCATGAAGCCATGTTGGATGCCCATCCCAAGAAAGGTCCAATATTGCCTTGTATTTTCTATAAAAACAAGTGCTTGGAGTAGAGGTATCACAGTTTTTACAGGTACTATTATGCTTCTGATTTGACTCCAGACACGAGTGTCGAAGACCATTGAAGCTTGTATTGCAAGTGTATTGTAAACATATTTCAGATTTGTTAATACATTTTGTAGGTTTCTGAGTGTGGGGTTTTTCACCCGATAAGGGTTTTCCCCACTTTAAATCTTTGTCTCTCTTCTTCTATCTTCTTTCTGGTTCATGTGTATTGCTGCAATATCTCATTTATATGTTACATATTGTTGTAGTTGTAAGGATTAATTTGAATTTTTATAGTCCTCTCCTCATTAGATTAGTGTAGGAAGCAATTTCCACACACCTTGCTTCCTTTCAACTTCTTTGTATTTGTCTTTGAATTTCTTGACTTGCTCTTTCAGCTTTAAGATGCATTCATCAGCTTGTTTTAGATTTTCCTTTAGATCTCTGACCTCTACTTTAGAATTATCAAGATCCATAAGAGCTACTTCTAGTTGATTGTATCTCTCATAATTTCCATACCTTCTTGCTGCCATGATCACACTATCTCAGATCTTCCTTAAGATGTTAAACTTTTCCAAGGAACCTTGCTCTGATACCATTTATTGATTGTCAGGAACACTAAGAGGGGGGATGAATCAACATTCTATAAATCTTTTCTTATATTTTTACATTTAACCATTTCAAAAGAATAATCCAATAGAAGCAAAATATACAACTGAACAACATCCACAAAAGCATGACACATAACACCAAGATTTTATGTGGAAAACCCAAAGAGGGAAAAACCATGGAGAGGATTATCTCTCATACATATATTGCAATCTTTACAAAAATAATGTTTAGACTTGGTCACTCCACGGGCCTAACATTCTGGCTCACTGCCATGAAGTACAACTAGATTTAGCAGGCTCACTACCTCAACCCTAAACCTAGCAAGATTACAATGAGGGTTGTTAAACCCTATTGAATAGTCACGGCTAGCTCACTACCTTGATGACTAAAGATTTCTTCCAAACATATTACACATGAAAATTGGATATTGCTTAAGCATCTGCTACTATGCCATGGTGCAGTCATTTAGCAACTGAATTCTGAATCCCAAGTCTTCATTGTTGCTTCTCTTCTAAATCTGCTCTTCTATTCACATGCTCACACCATACACACACACTACTTCTCTACTTGCACACTTAACTAAAAATCATCACTCTTATATATATATGAATCATGATTTAATCCATAATCAAGTCGGCATCTAAGAAATGAAACGTGTACATAGAAAGATGTACCTTGTTGCTCAATCCAATGCACTATATGTTGCGTGGACCCAATCTTTTCCCAAATGTGTTCATATATGTTAGCTCTAATCATTCAAATACTTGAATAGATCTTTCACATGCTATCCTTTCTCCGCATCATGATTTATCTCCCTAGTCGACCTGTTCCTTAAGAGCATGCTTAACAGGTTCATCTGTTGACTTACAACTTCTACTGTGGATCACAAAACACTTCCAAAAATGCATTAAGGACTCTTTACACATTCCCAATCATACCCTTAGAACCGCAAGGCATTATATCATCTTGCGGAGAAATGCAGACCATCAGAACTCAGGCTCTGTCTCTATCAAACACTATGCTGATATTTAGCAGCTTGTAGCCAACCTTCTGGTGGACTTTAGATCTACTAATACTAGAATAAGACACTTCATACAAGTGTTTACAACACCCTATAACTGCATAACAAAATACTTATTTGTGGAGGAATGTGGACCACTGCACTATGCCCTATTCATTGTTCCTGCTATACCTTTGCTTACCCGGATGTAGACAATTCTTCAAGGTGATTTCCAGAGGAGATTAGGACTTAACCTCTGAAGCATAACACTATCAGACAACTAAGAACATCATACCTAAACTGCATTACTGGATCATCATATGTGGAGGCATACTGTCTAGCTTACTTTACTCTATTCTGCATACTTTCCATACTTAGCCATTTTCTGTCAACCGAACCTGGAATCTAATGTGTTCTTCTAGAGATATCTCTTCTTGTCATGGTGATAGGATCTCTGACCCTTGTTTCCATCATTGACAACATACAAGTCAATTACCGGAGCAGTGTCTCTTGCCAACACACACTCTAATGGTCCAACCTTAGTTAAAAAGTTATTAAGGATCGAGTACTATTGGTCAACTATGGAGCAGGATGTACATGACTTTATTAATAAATGTATTCCTTGTCAGTAGCATAGTGATTTAATCCATGTACCAACATAATAACTACAAGAAATCACTACACCATGGCCCTTTTCCCAATGGGAGCTTAATATCTTTGGTAAAATTCACCCTCCTTCATCTAATAGTCATTCATTCATTATCATTGTCATTGAGTATTTCACAAAATGGGACAAAGCTATCCCTCTTTCCTATATCACTGGTAAGCAAATTGCCAAGTTCATTCTCCATTATATCATTTGTCGGTATGGCATCCCTCCATCTATTATTATTGACAATGGTAAACCCTTTAAAAATCAAGAGATTCACCATCTATGTCATCAATTCCATATCCAACACCACTTTTCCAGTCCATACTATCCCCAAAGTAATGGTCAAGTTGAAGATTCAAACAAAACTATCCTCAAGATACTAAAGAAAATAGTCAATGAAGCTGGCCAAGATTTGCACTTGCCACTTAATCCTACTTTATGGGCATATCACACTAGAATCCGCACACCTACTAGAGCCACACCATATTCCCTTGTCTTTGGATCTAAATCTATCATACCAATCAAGGTCGAGCTCCCCTCCTTAAGTGTATCTTTACAACATTTCATTGATGAGGAAGACTATAGAGTTTCTCGCTTGCAAGAATTGGAAATACTAGATGAAAGGCATCTCAAAGCTCTTGATCACCTTACAACTTATCAAAATCACCTTCATCGTAGCTACAATAAGAGATTCAAGGAGTGCACATTTGAAGTTGGATATCTTGTTCTTAAAGAAAATCAAAAGAATCTTCAGGATTGTGGGCCCCTTCATCATTACTAGCCGTTATGGGTCCGGGGCATATCAATTATCTACTCTTGAAGGCTATCCTTTAGGCAAACCTATCAATATTATTCACCTCAAAAGTTTATATGCCTAATCCATTGAGTATCCCTATTATAAAAAAAATAAAAATAAAAATAGTAAAGAGAAATAATCCATCCTATGGTGAAAACCACTTCGGTGGTGCCTTGGATAAATACCATGGTGAAAACCTATGTACAAGCACCATGTATAGTAGCCTTGTATCTACCATCTATTATTTATCCATTTTGACTTTCGCTTTCCCTCATCTAGGTTTCATCCATCTTCCATATACCATCTCATCATCCTATCATGGCTTGAAATATTCACGTAGTGTCATTTCTTGTCATCCCATAATAAGTCCTTCATTCTAATAAGCCTAATCATCTCTACCATACCTATACCTATCATAATAAAGCCTAATCGAAAGTTTCTTTTAGATATTTTTGAAGGCTAGTCTATGGTACAAGTCTCATGCATTGTTTCACCTGCACATTCCAAAAACACAAAAAAATTGAAACATTCCAAAAACACAAAAAAAAATCAAATATTCCAAAAATCCAAGCAATAAATTTTCACCCACTCATACCACATTCCATAGGAAACATTTTCCACATGATCACAATAAAATATTCCATTCATATCCCACAATACAACACTTGACATGCATGTACCAAACAAGCACATTGTACCTTCACCAAAATCATAAGCATTGGACTAAAGGTCCAAATAATATCTAGTCACTTTATCTATTGCCACATAATCTGATAACAAACAAATAATCATCATCAAGTCTCATCTGGGGATATATTGTTCCTATCATCAAGCACTTATCCAAACAACACTTAAACTTTTTGGCAAGAAATACAATGGTTGTGTGACTTATGTCATCATTTGGTTATTTTTATTTATTTATATCTTTTCTATCTCATTCTCATGTTTTATCAAGATTACCTAGATTCATTCATATCTTGGTGTGTTACGACTAACATGGAATGGGGCATAGTGTTTTGTGTTTTTGTTGGATGTTCTTACTACTAGCTAATATTCATATCTTGTGTGTAGAGGGATCACTTTTGCATTCCATTCGTCCTATGCATCTAAGGTCATTTTCTACCTTTTGTGCATTTGGATTTAATGTTTGCATTTATTCCTCACACGGTTAGACAAGATTGTATTACACTAGGCATGTATAAGGACACCCTTTTTTTGTCATGTCAAGTTCATGCAAAGGATACAATGTCACCGTGGTTCCATATACCTTGGTGCATAATATCCTATTGCTATATCAAATTAGGACTGCTCTATGTATTATACCAACATAATCATATCCCATTACTTATATTCATATCTCTATTATATTCATACCATATTCCATTCTTCCTAATCTCATGACCAAACCAAACATTAAACAATCATCATTTCACTTCATTATCTTGTCAATTTTTGCCATTATCTATAATCATTTGGTAATCCCTTTCATTCATTTCGAGTGTATACATGTGTTCTTATAACCCGCCTATCCTCTCGAGGGGGCATCATCCTATCCTTACATAATTGTCCCATCCCTTCATCCATTCCTCCTTGTCACTCTTTCAAGTGGCTGGGACATCCTTTTCCCTTCCATCCATATCTTATCTTCTTTGAAATGATGTTACTTATTTTAGTCGCAACATCATCTCAAAGAGGGACAAAATGTAGACACCTAAAATTGACATGTCTTACAACATCACCTTGTCAATACATCATTTGAGACACGTTGTGACACATTTTGTCCTAGGACCCTTATATAATCCCTTCATAACCTAATTAGTTAAATAAATCATATTTATTTAACTAATTCCATCCTAATCCTATTTTAATTCATTTATCCCATTAGCCAACTAATTAAATAAGTTATATTTATTCAATTAATTCCCACCTTTCCTTTAGTTTAAATAAATAATATATTTTTTTAAATTAGCCCTCACCTTTCTTCTCATCACAACACTTGTCCCTCTCCCATAATTTAAGTAATTTTTTAAATAATTCTTTGTCACACTACAACCTTTATTAAATGCTTTGTCACACTATCCCACTTATTTAATTACCTTTTAATCCTAGCCCTCCACATCACATTATTCCTCTTTTAATCTTAACCATCCATTCATCATTCAATCTTCTATAAATTGAGCCTCTCACATCACATCAAGATCATCATTCATATGCAAGTACATGTCATTTTGTTGATCTTCATTATCTTCATTATAGCATTTTCATAGCTAGATTATACTGGTTTTATAGGTAGTCCACAATGCATATTGTTGGGATAAGGTGCCATTAACCTTGTAAATCCCAATATTGTATTTATTCCATTTATTATATGTAATTTGTAATTATCCACGGGGAGATGTACTAGTTTCACTAGCAGGGGTAATTTCAAAGTAACTGGAGGTAATTACGGAGTGAGTTTTACTATTGGCAAATGTAAAAACTCAAAGTAAATGAGGGTAGGTGTGCTCCCTTGAGGAATATACTATATTTGGCATGTATGAAAACTATTATAATGTTTGGTAAGTGAATCTATGACAGGTGCAAGTTGTCATAAGATTCTGAGATTCTATGATGCATATGACAGATATGTTAGTTGTATATTTGCTATATTTAGCCCAAGATTCCTATCTTGGAAAGATACTCTTTGTTGGAATCTATGATAGTTATGACATGTCATAAGATGCTGTAAGAGGCTAGATTTAGTCTTGGGCCCCCAACTTTTGCATGGCTATTTTTGGACAAGTGTAAGATGTGTGTAAGATGGTAATTAATGTTTACAAGTTGGAGAATCTTAGGAGAGAGAAGGTGAACGCCTAGGAGGAGTTCAAAAATATTTCTATAAGTATTTGCCATGTATTTTTTGTTGCAATATAGATTTTAGGTACTCAAGTGCTGCCAAAATGCTATTAGATTGAAGACTTGTGGAGAGAGTTGTGTAGTTGATGTATTGTACAATCTTGTTGAGATTAATACAAACTTATGCCTCTTTCCTGGTGGAGTTTTTTACCTGCAAGGGTTTTCTCCACATAAACAATGTGTCATTGTGTTGAGTTCTTCATGTTCGACATCTTTTATGTATTGGGTTTTATGTTTTGTTACAATCTCCATTGTTAATGCACAGCTAAGATTGCTACAATTTATTTTAGATCAAATTTCCATTGAAATAGTGTTGCTTTCATTTCTAACATTTGGTATCAAAGCTTAGCCATCTTTGACTCTTGGGTGGTAGTGTACAAGCTATAGCTTCAGTGGGAGATTTGGTTGCATTTTTTTTGTAGATCTTGTGTTGATATTATGGTTGCATCCACTGCTGTATCAACCTCTCAATTGGACATTGAGAAGTTCAATGGAATGAGGTATGAGTTGTGGAAGCTGAAAATGGAAGATTTGTTAGAAGAAAGAAACCAATGGTTGGCTGTCCAAAAAGAGAAGAAATCTGACGATGTCTCTCAAAATGATTGGGATAGACTGGATAAGAAGGCACGGGGAACCATCTGGTTGTGTCTTTCAGACTCTGTCCTATTGAATGTCACAAAGGAGGAGACCACACACAAGTTGTGGAATCAGTTGGGTGAGATATATCAAGCCAAGAGTATGGTAAATAAACTTTATTTAAAAAGAAAATTGTTTTCCATGAAAATGCGAGAAGGTGAATCAGTTGCAGAGCATTTAAATTCTTTTAATTTGTTATTGAGTTAGCTTGATTCAGTAGATGTTGAGGTTAGTGAGGAAGATAAATGTATCTTACTTATTTGTTCTTTACCTGAGTCTTGGGAGAATGTTATCCTTGCTATCACTGCTAACCTTGCGGATCCGAAGTTAGATGCTCTTGTTTCAGTGCTATTGTCACGGGAATTGAGGAAGAAGAGTTTGGATAGTTTAGGGGATGAGCTCTCAGTGTTAGGGGAAGGTCTAAGGAAAGGGGACCTAAAGGAGATCAGAAAGGGGCTAAGGACAAGTCCAAGGGCCAGTCTAAAACTCCTGGTAAAAAGAACAGAGTTAAGTTTTGGAACTGCGGTAAAAGGGGACATGTCAAGGAGTGCAGAAACCCAAAGAAATAGTGGGAGAGTGCTTCGAATAAGTCCTCAAATGCAGGTGAAGATGTTTTACTCTCTACATGTAATGTTGTTTCTAATGATCACTGGTTGGTTGACTCAGTATGCTCATTTCATATGACCCTGCATAAGGAATGGTTCTCCACATATGAAGAATATGATGGAGGTAGTATCTACCTTGGTGACAACTCTTCATATCTGATTGTTGAGAAAGGAAAGGTATTGTTGTGTTTCAATGATGGGAGGATTAAAACCCTCCTTGGTGTTTTGCATGTTCTTGGATTAGCTAGAAATATGATTTTAGTTTCAAAGTTGAATGATTTGGGAATGCATGTGACATTTGACAAGCATGGCTGCAGATTGGTGAGAGGGAACTTGGTGGTAGCGAAAGGGAAGAGATTCGGGAACTTGTTTAAGCTTGAATCCACTACAGTTTGTAATACCTCCTATGTATCTAAGGTCACTACTGAAAATACATGTATCTTGTGGCACCGTAGATTGGGCCACACAAGTAATAATGTATTAAAAACTATTAAGAATAAAGAATTGTTAGACAGTTTCTCTTATTCTAATGAGCACTTTGATTTTTGTGAGCATTATGTGTTTGGTAAACAAAATAGAAAATCATTTCCTTCAAGAAGCAATAGAGCAAAAGAGAAATTAGAAATTATTCATATGGATGTGTTTGGACCTGTGGATAATGAATCTATTAGAAAATCTCATTATTTTGTCACCTTCATTGATGATGTATCCAGACATACATGGATTTATTTTATGAAACATAAATCTGAAGTTTTCACTAAGTTTAAGGAATACAAAGTCTTAGTAGAGAACCAGTCAAGTTTAAAGATAAAAATATTAAGATATGATAATGGAGGGGAATATTGCTCTAAAGAATTTGATGAGTTTTGCAAGCATACAGGTATAATCAGACAAAAGACAACTATGTATACACCACAACAGAATGGTGTTGCAGAGAGGATGAACCGAACAATTATGGAAAGATCCAAAAGTATGCTTAGTGATGCACAATTGGATAAATGCTTTTGGGCAGAGGCTGTGTGTACTTCTTGCTACTTGATAAACAAATCTCCTTGTAAGGCTCTTGATTCGACACCTTATGAAGTGTGGATAGGTAAGAAACCTTCTGTTTCACATTTAAGGGTTTTTGGTTGTGAGGCTTTTGTTCATGTGCCTAAGGAAAAGCAATCTAAGTTCGATCCAAAGACTAAAAAGTGTACATTCATTGGATATGGTGATAATGTGAAAGGTTATAAACTTTAGAATCCACTAACCCGCAAGATTATATTTTCTAGAGATGTTATTTTTAGGGAACTTAGAGCTATTTTTGAACCTGAGCAGCCAAAAGAAAAAGAAGAAAAGGTAAAGAAGGTGCACTTTGATTTAGAGCAACAAGATGCACCTCAGGAAGAATAGAATGATGGATTAGGGGGTGAAGAAGAAAAAGATTTGAGTAGTTCTGATGAAGATGAGTCTGGTGTTACAGAAGAAGTTATTGCAGATGATCATGCAAAAGAACGAGTAGAGTCTCTTACTCCACCCTTAAGGAGATCCACAAGATAATGGAATCCAGTTGATAGGTATAGCCCACCAGATTTTTGTTGTGTATATGCTTTATTGAGTACTGATGATGAACTTAGATTCTACAGGGAAGCTATTTCTGTAGATGATAGTGAGTCTTGGTAGTTAGCCATGTAGGAGGAGATGATGGCTTTAGACTCTTGTAACAACTGGGATCTTGTTCATTTGCCCAAAGGAAGAAAGGCCATAGGATTATTTTGAGGATATGTCTAATGTGCCATATGCTAGTGTTGTAGGGAGTTTGATGTATGCAATGGTTTGCACTAGACCAGATATTGCCCAAGCAGTGGGAGTTTTGAGCAGATTTATGTCTAACCCTGGTAGATAGCATTAGAACTATGCAAAGAGGATGTTTAAATATCTTACAGGTACTCCTGATCATTGTTTGGTTTATTCTGGTACTGATAGTACTGATAAATCTTTGGACATACAGGGTTTTATTGATGCAGATTAGGCAGGTGACTTGGATAGTCAAAGGTCCACTAGTGGCTATGTGTTTACTTTGTTTGGAGGTGCAGTGAGTTGGATGAGTAAGAGGCAGTGCATAGTTGCTTTGTCCATCGCTGAAACAGAGTATATGGCTACTACTCATGTCTCGAAGGAGGTAGTTTGGTTGAGGAGACTGTGTACAGGTATTGGTTTTGATTACAGGATCATTCAGATTGGTTGTAATAGTCAGAGTGCTATCTATTTGGCCAAGAATCCCATGTATCATGCTCGGGCTAAGCATGTTGATGTTCAGTATCACTTTGTTTGAGAGTTGGTTGCAAATGGAGAGATTGAGCTGAAGAAGATACACTTAGGAGAATGTTGCAAATTCATTGACCAAGCCTGTGAGCACAGAGAAGTTCGTATGGTGCAGAGAGGCCATGGGCCTTGTTTCTAGTGCTTGATTATTTTCATTTGATTTTCTATGGGTTGATTTACAATGTATAATGTTAAGTGGGAGAATGTTGGGATAAGGTGCCATTAACCTTGTAAATCCCAATATTGTATTTATTCCATTTATTATATGTAATTTATAATTATCCATGAGGAGATGTACTAGTTTCACTAGTAGGGGTAATTTCAGAGTAACTGGAGGTAATTACGGAGTGACTTTTACTATTGACAAATGTAAAAACTCAAAGTAAATGAGGGTAGGCGTGCTCCCTTGAGGAATATACTATATTTGGCATGTATGACAACTGTCACAATGTTTCGTAAGTGAATCTATGACAGCTGCAAGTTGTCATAAGATTATGAGATTCTATGATGGATATGTTAGTTGTATATTTGCTATATTTAGCCCAAGGTTCCTATCTTGGAAAGTTACTCTTTTCTGAAATCTATGAAGGTTATGACACGTCATAAGATGTTGTAAGAGGCCAGATTTAGGCTTGGGCCCTCAACCTTTGCATGGTTGTTTTTGAACAAGTGTAAGATGCTTGTAAGATGGTAATTAATGTTTACAGGTTGGAGAATCTTAGGAGAGAGAAGGTGAACACCTAGGAGGAGTTGGGAAACATTTCTATAAGTATTTGCCATATATTTGTTGCTGCAATATAGATTTTAGGTACTCAGGTGCTACCAGAATGCTATTAGATTGAAGACTTGTGGAGAGAGTTGTGTAGTTGATGTATTGTACAATCTTGAGATTAATACAAACTTGTGCCTCTTTCCTCGTGGAGCTTTTTACCCGCAAGGGTTTTCTCCATGTAAACACTATTTCATTGTGTTGAGTTCTTCATGTTTGACATCTTTTATGTAGTGGGTTTTATGTTTTGTTACAATCTCCATTGTTAATGCACACTTAAGATTGCTGAAATTTATTTTGGATCAGATTTCCATTGAAATAGTGTTGCTTTCATTTCTAACAATTGAGCTCCACATCACATTATTCCTCTTTTAATCTTAACCATCCATTCATCATTCAACCTTCTATAAATTGAGCCTCTCACATCACATCAAGATCATCTTTCATATGCAAGTACATGTCATTTTGATCATCTTCATTATCTTCATTATAGCCTTTTCATACCTAGATTATATTGGTTTTATTGTCAGTCCACAATGCATATTTTATCCATAAAACAAAGCTAGTAGAACTAGGGTGCATTCTACTTTGTTCTACCTAAGTGTTAGGGTTTGATTTGAGGAGAGGGTTTTGATTTACTTACATTATCTTCTATTGTCCTTGAGTCAAATTTCTGCATACACTTTGCATTTCTTTAGTGGACAAAAACCCATTGGAGTAGAAATTAGTGGACGAAATAACATTAGTTTCCTAGAGGAAATTTCACTTAGGAATTGCATTTGGATCTCAAGGATTGTAGCAGATTCCAATGTTTTTTCTGTGTTTTTTTGTGGCAAGATTTATAGGGGAAGATTGTGGGATTTATTGTAGCTCTTTGGAGTTTCATGTTGCTGTGTGTTGTGGTGTTGTACAATATTATATTTCTATTCATTTTATCTATTTTAATGGTGCTAGGTGTTGGATATATTATACTTTAGTTTGGAGCATTTTCTCGAATATTTGTTGTGTCTTTTGGTGTGTTTCTTATCAATTTTAGTGATTGATTTTGTGTGGGTTGTTGCAGCAGATGCTGCTGCTATTATTTCTATTGGTTTTCTATTGTAACAACATATTTTGAGTTAATATATTAGTTTGTGTTGTTGGGAGCAATTTTGAAAATTTTTGTGCCAAACTATGTAAATTTAGATGCCCCAATAATGAGAAAATGTTGAAGAGTTTGTGGGTATTTCATTAGTTGATTTGAAAATATTTACATGAGGTTTTGATAAATACTTTGGTTTCAGATTTCCTATGATTTCAATTGAAATAATTTGCAAATTATCAAAATAATCCATTTGGGTTATTACACTCTCTTTTGGAGAGGAGCTTTTTCCCACTGGGTTTTTCTCCATAAATATCCTATTATGAGAGTTTCTTTGTTTGTAAATGGGTAACTAATCAAACTTTGTTGTTGGGACCCATATTTTATTTTTATCTTGTATGTGTAGCCTCCCTAAGTTGCACTTATGGGGGGTGTTAGTGTGAAATTATATTCACATTATCATAAGTTAATTAGGGAATTGATTAGGAACGTATTTTCCTTTATTAGTTGTCAATCTTATCACTTAGGATAAGATTGCCTTTCTAAATTTTTTCTTTGTTTGTTCTTGAAAAATGTAAATGTATTTATCATTGTAATTACTCATTTGGTAATTTAATGTAAATGAGTGTATTGATTGTAGTCTTTTCCTCTGGCTTTCAACTATTGTGTGTTGCTCTCTTGTGTAGAAGAATTACTACATGTGATCTTGGCTCTTGTGAGTCCTTGAGTGACTCTAAAGAACATAGAATATGCAAAAAATGATCTTATGGAAAATAGAGAGCATGTACATCATACATCTATAGCTAGGCAAAAATACCTCAATAAGTACTGATATGTCTCAATAAGGACCGAGTACAACATTAAATCTTTTCTGGAATACTCCATAATATGTGGCTCAAACAAAATTCTAATTAGAGACCCATGTTGAGTTGATTTATCACTAAATTTAAAATTTGCATGTCAAAGAAAAATATAATTTCTTATCATATGCTATAGGGCATTTATGAATCAATTTGATTGAAAGAGATAGTCATTATTGTGGTGTAAGGTATATATAAAAGATTTAATAGATGAATATATATCGACCCATCAATCAAAACAAGTGTATGATATATTTGAATGTATCTAAGGATAGTCTAGTCTATGGAGGGCAATTGGTAGATTTATCATGTTGATGGTTGTGTGTGTGTGTGTGTGTATATATATACGTGAATGCATTATCAAGCATAGATATTCACAACAAAGACTATGTATAGATAGGGCTATGGTTAATCAAATCTAATGCTTCTAATTGATAAAAATGCAACAAATGATAAAATCAATATGGGCATAAATATATGTATATATCTATTCTTAATCACTTCCTAGAGATTTACCCATATTTCTACGCTTCTAATTTATGTATAAAATTAAAAAATGTAGGTATGGTTACAAATTCAGTCTCACACTTGAATCTTTCTCTATTCTAATGAAGCCAATAGTTAGACAAGGTTTTTCCTCCAAGAAAATGCTACACCTCTAGAACCAGAAGGAGATGCAGATTTCAAATAGAAGATAAAGAAAATGCAGATTTCTACCCCAAAAAAGAGAGAAGATACTCCTTTCACATGCCCCCTTCATTCTTAATATGCATCTCTTTAATTCCCTTTGGTACCCCTCTAAGAGAAAGTTAATTACCATAATTCTTTTTGTAGCTCTCTCTCCACTATTGTGGGTTGAGTGTTCTTTGCTAAATATAGAATAATATTCAATTAGTGAAATAATGTAAGATCCCATTAAATAATTGGGATAATATAAGTGGCTAAGTGGATGCATATGAATTAAATATTATTAATTCTAATTAAATTATAAATGAATGCATATGAATACAGTTCTCACAACTCCAATTAGTTCAGCTCTAATTATCAAATAATAATAGAACCTGCTTCATGGCTTTATACTAGTTGTTGCATAATGCAACTATTACAAAATATAAAGGGCTCCATATCAACTTTCAATGAAACTTAGACATACTTATACATGCCTATGATGCATTATCTAGTAGTAAAATGACAAGCTTGTGTAGTGTGTGGGTTCTCGGTTAGCATGGTTATCTACCGTGTCATCACCATCTACCATCCTCTCCCAAATGATACTATCCTTCAACACATTGGAGGGGGAAAATATTATCTTACATTGACCTCAAATAAAAATAGGGTGCAGTGAAAATTTATTCTGACAATCATAGTGCGATCAGCCTAGCTAGAAACACAACATTTCATGCTAGGACCAAGCACATTGATGTACAATATAATTTTGTTAGAGATATGGTAAAGGATGGTAGGGTGAAGCTAGTTAAGGTAGAGACTTTGATGAATGTTGTAGATTCATTAACTAAGCTTATGAGTACAAAGAAGTTTAGATGGTGTTCAGAGTCTATGGGCCTCTTGGCCTCTAGCCATTAAATCATGTTGTTGATACTCCCTTTGCTCTTGCAAGGTGTATAACAAGTGTGAGAATGTTAGGAAAGGTGTCTCAACCTTGCAATTATAAAAAGTGCAATTTTTTAGTTATAAAATTGAATAAACTCATTTATGGGCTATACAGTTATTTTTTTTCCAAAATAAAAATTCTAGGTTGCTCGACACTACTTGTAGGGGTGCTCAGTGTGTAGATCTCTTCGATCTCTACAATTTTAAAAAATAGGCCCAATCGGCCTCTTGGATCAAAAGTTATGGCCTCTGGAAGTTGTGCCTCATGCATTGGAAAATGTAAAAACTTGTTGGACATAGAAAAGAGTTGTAAAGGGGAGTTACACATGTTGACCAACTTATGATGTGTGTTACACACATCATAAGGCATCTTTGATTGGAGATAATGGTCCAACCCTAAGGATTTGGGCACCACTTTTGGATGGTTTTGACTCATGTTTTTCTAATTACCATTTGATTGTTTCATGTATTGTATCTCCTATATATTAGGTGCTTGAGATGGAGGTTGTGTGCGAGTATTATAGACATTTTTAATTTGCCTCCAAATATTTAGTTGTTGATACTCTTGTGAAAGCTTTCTCTACAAGTATATTGCAATCTTGTTGAGATTTATGAATAATATATTGGATTGCTTTTAGAGTGTGGGGTTTATCTCTTAAAAGGGGTTTCCCCATTGTTGGAGTAGGTGTGTTGTACACAGGTTGTATAACATTGATATTATTTTATTATATAGAATAAGTATTTATTTGTGGTGCATCCATGTGATGTGTTTAGCCACATTAGATATTTATTTAGGTGCCACTGGTAATCGTTGTATGTAACATTGGGTTAATTACTTTATTTGTAATTATTTGATTATTTGGGAAAACTTAGTACCAATAATCAAATGTGGGGTAAATGGTTTTGTAGACACATGGTTTTGGGAAAAATGGTATTACAATACCACATGTTGTATTTGTGTGAGCTTATGTCTTTAAAATCAAACACATGGGTAGTTGTTGACTAAGAGATTGAGTGAAGGCTTATTACCTTTGGCTGGGTCTGTAGCTTCTCTTGCAGGTTGGTTGTGTGAGGGTTTGAAGCATGGCATGGGATGTATGGTTACATTCTTGTTTACATAGATTGCAGGTATAGAGAGCTTGTTATTTCAGAGGTGATCTTTGCATATGTATTTGTTATTTTATTGTTGAATAATACATGAGAGATGCATGTTTTTGGAGGCTGGGTTTTTCTCTCTACGAAGGTTTTCCCAGGGTATATCTTGTGTCACCATTGATGGTATGATTGTCTATTCTTTTGCATGTGGATTTCTTGTTATATTGCACATTAAATCTCTTATTGGGTTATGAGTAATTAGTCTATATGGATGCCTCTTTCCAACATTTGGTATTAGAGTTTGGTTGCCATGATTTGGGAGGAAATCCCTATTTGATAACCCTAGCTACAAGTGGATTTTTTGTGTATAGTGGAATCCATCGCTTTGCAAGAAAAGAATGAAGACATTGCAAGATATGAAAGATTTGTGTAGGTTTTTTTGTTTGTAGATCTAAGGTTTTGGGGTTGCAAATTTGTGGTGATTTTTTTCAGATCCGGGTGTTGAAAAGTCATGGAGAAAAAGGCTTGATTTGGGCTTTCATGAAGAGGGTTTTGAGGACGAGCTGCGATGACCTCTTGGGACAAAACAGACCTCACCATTGAGTCCAAGAGGCCCAAGACATGAAGATTCATATAAAATTTGCCATATTTTGGCCACTGTGAAAAAATGCAAACAAAAATTGTCACTGGCCCTAGCCGTATGACCGTACAACCAGGAGACATTTGTAGAGGTACAAAATAATTTAAAAAATTCCCTACACTTCTTTAAAATCCTATTTTATTTTAAATAAAAAAAATTAAAAAAAATATAGTAGAGGGGCAGGTAGTCTGCAGGTTACGACAGTAGTGGGGCCCGATCGACAATGGTCAACCCCTACCTAGTAGGATTGGGATGATAGGCCTTAGGCCCCTAGTCCCAACCGTTGGTCCCACAGGGTTGATTGGTGAGTTGGAGGTCAGGAGGGGGTAGGCCCAGTAGCGCCCCCCACTTTTAATATTTTATTAAAAACTTTCAAATTTAAAAATTAAACTATTTTTCAAAAGATTTCAATTCTGCCACCCAACCTTAGCCTGCACACCACCAAGGCACCACCCAGGTGCCGCCAGTGCACCACCACCACCGGTGGGCCACCAATGCACCACCCAGCAACCACCAGAGAGCCACCAGGGCTTGGCCTATAAGCCTAGAAGAGCAGATTTTTCTAGGGGGCATAACTTTCGCCCACAGAGTCAGTTTTTCAACTTCATATAGTCGACAAAAAGTTCTTTCTGTGTACTATGTAGTGGTGATAGATATTTTTCTACATTTTGCCATTTTGACTAGTTTTTTCAGTTGGAAGTTAGGTATTCATTTTGAGCTTTGACCAGGCATAACATGTGCTTATAGAGTTAGGTTTTGGACTTCTTATAAATGTTGGAAAGGTATTTCTGAGAACTACACGGTGGAGCAAGTTTGGAGCTGATATTCTAAGGTTAGTTCAGTTTGTATCTGTTTGAGCTCGTTTTGGTCTCTTTAACTTTTGGTAGTTTTGTGAGTTGATGACAAATCAAATCTGGGATGATTTGGTGTTTGATTCATTGCAAACTTACATGTTTATCTATGGTTATCTTTTGTTGACAACATTATACATGTATTGTTGAGTTTGCATGTTGCATTGTGAGATCTACAGGTTGTGTAGTGTTGTAGGTTGTCTATGCTTATAGGTTGCATTTATGACTTGGATGTGGGTTGTCTATGCCCACAAATGTTGTAGTGTTGATGCATATTCTAATTTGTGGCTTAGTTTAGTCACATGTTGCATTGGTTTTCTTGTCATTATGAGATAGAGAGATAGTATTACTTGATACAGTCATGATATGGGACCTATGTTTGTTGACTATATGGCACAGTTGTGTGAGACTTGATGGGAATTTGGTGCAAGTACATTGGGTGCTGATCATGGTGTCATGGATGTTCCTTGTTTGGTTGGGACTTTGGCATGACATGATTATTTTACATGTGCAGTTTTGGTGGTCTTGGATTGATGTTTGGTTTATAGGTTTTATTCATCTTCTTGGTTTGGAGATTATGGTTTACTCAACCTTTTGGGAGCTGTGTCATTATAGTGGGATTATTTGATTGTGTTGAGGCCATGGATGATCTTCATGTAGGAGATGGTTATCACGATGTCATGGATAACTTGGTTATAGGTTTCAGTGGGAGCTTTTGATAGTGATGGTTTGATGTTTATGTTGTTGCCATGTATAGCTTAGTATCACACTTCAGTGGGAGCTTTGGTAGGATATGGTTATCTTCATGTGATTTGGAGATGTTGACATCTTGGTACAATGGATAACTCTTGGATTCTTTGGTTGAGGTGTTGGTTATGGTTTTTCAGTTTTGACAGGTGATCCTTGCTTACAGAATGGTTTGTATTGTGTCTTGGTTTACTCTGGATACTAGTTTGAGTATTGGCATGATACAGGTTCTCTTGAGACAAGATGTGTGCATTAGTGCATGTGATCTTCCTTTTGAGGAGATGATTAGATCATGATGTCATGATGTGTTCCTAGGTTATGTAGATGTGCAGTGGGAGCTTTGACTATGATCTTGATGGTTCTCTTGGTAGTGAGTACATTGGTCATGTGCTTGGGAGCTTCATGATGGTGTGGTTTTGAATTTGGATTTTAGCATGGATTGATCATGGACGGACTCATGGATACTTGGAGAATTAGGTGAGGCTTGAGTTCTCTTTGGATTAGAGACGTGTTGATATGGTTACTCTTTTATAAGGATTTCAATAGCAAGACCAAGGAGCCTACACCTTGGTTGGATGTGAGTCCAACATGGACATGTTGAGGAGATTGTTTTTGGAGAGAGTCTTCGAAACTTGGTGCATCTTGGAGGAGCAATCTCATTCCCACTCTTGGTCCACTCGATGGTGAATGATTTCATAGGTATGTCCACCTGATTTTCAAATGCATCCTTTATTTGTATCATATTTTTTCATGCTTGAGTCTTGAGCTATGGATTATGGTTGTGAGGACTTGTTTGAGGAGTAGATGCATGGATATGATTAGTTATCTCATTATGTTTGATCCTGATTTGTTATGATATCATTGTGTGTAATGGAGATGGTTAGTGGCTTTGGGATTATTCCTACTTTGGGATGGTTATGAGCTTGATCTACCTTTTGATTTGAGAGGCTTGCATCTTGTTGTTGGATGTTGTGGAGGCTTCTTGTTTTTATGTTGTAAAGGAGATCATACTTTTCACAGCTATAGCACATTAGTGTGGATAGAAGGACATGGTTATGGTTTGCAAGATCTCTCTTGATTGGTCTTATTCTTCTTATTGGATATTTATGTTCACATGATATTGGAGTTAAGATGTGTATGGAGTTTTTGAGTCACTTTAGCTTCTTTCTCTTATGATGTGGTGGATTTGGGAGAGATATGAACTTGAGGAGAGTTATGTTGCAGCTATTTAGTTTACAAATTTTGCATATCTATGTGTGTGTTCTTTGACACTATGTGATAGAGGATTTAGCCACATCTTCTATGTGAGTGCTGGGTAAGAGTTCAAAGTTGTGTCACACTTTGGGCCAACTTATCAGCATAAATAAATTTAAGTATTTCTAACTAAAAGTCAATTTTGGTGAAACTTATGTTCTATCTAGATTCATTCTAGCTAAATTAGATCTAAGCCATAATTTTTCCAATTTGAACCATCCACCAAAAACATATGTAGCATCACTTTAGGGCTCATTTTCCAAAAAAATGAAATTATTTGAAAATTTTGATGCTCTAAAAACTCCTACTCATGCAAATAATCATTTTAAAAGAATCTAAAAATACCCTTCTGTAGATCAATCAATATTCTTTGTAAAAATATATTTTTTTAAAAATTTCACTTAGTGTTTATATTTTATATTTTATTTCTACTAAAAGTAGGTCATTAGCACCAAAATATGGTGTTGATGGTCCTCTCAAGAGAAAATAGTAAAGTTTATCAAAAAAAATTGGAAAAAATATGATGCACTAGAGGAGAGATTCCTTATCTAGATGACATAATTTTTTTCTTATTTGGGATAAATAATGAAGATAAAAGTTGGCATCCCATCGAAACAGTTGTATTTTCATTATACACAACTTCCAAGATATATTTAAAACATATATTTATCAAATTGGGGAAGAAAATAATCCATGCACTAAAGTTCTGAGTTATGAATACACATAAAAATATAGAAGGGAAATAAATGAAATTTACTATATAAAGTGTGATGTCCCATTCAACCTTATTTTTCAACATTTTATCAGTAAATAAATTATAGTGTCATTTTTATAAAATACTACGTTTAAATAATTTTTTTTTAAAATAGAAACATAAAATACACTAAAAGTCTACATTTTATTAGTTTACATCATTTTAAAATTCAGAGCATTTATGTCAATTTCTAGTGATTTAAGTTAAAAAATTAGATCAGTGTTGGTTGTTTCCTTTATAAAAGTATGACACAGGTTTGTGGTTTTACCCTGCTATTAGTGGATCTTTGGATGCCTTGATCTATTTTCAGATTTGACATTTACTCATGCAGTGGGAGTTTCAGGATGTATATGATTCCTTTGTTGGCTATTCTCATTATGCTATGGTATGGAGGGTCTTGAGGTTTTTTATCACATGCTTTGTGTTGTTACCTTGGAGGACTTCTTTATGCAAGATTGAGTATATACAGGGACTTGTTATCATTGTGATTTGAGTTAGATATGTTGATGGCATAAGGTCTACTTGTTATCATTTGTATACCTTGGTTTGGAGGTATGGTTAGTTGATGCATTAGCAACTAGTTGTGGTTGCTATTTCAGCTATGGTGATTGATTCTTGTCAGCTACTTGAGCCTATTTATTACCATTAGATTTGGTGCTTGTGTTTGGATATCAGTTGATGTAGGTTTATTGCTTCTATGTGACAGTTTAGTGTGGCATCTCTTTGGAGGATCTTATTCTTCATGGTTTGGCTAGATGGAGGATGAGGGGATTCTTGTTGAGATGGTGGACACCTTGATTATTGTTGCAGGAATCTTGGAGCACATGGAGCACATGGACATTTTCCCTTGATGTTTTGAGTTTACATGTTGATACCTTATGCAATGTATACAACAAGTCGGAGAATGTTGGAGTAGGTGTGTTGTACACCTTGCATAACATTGATATTATTTTATTATGTAAAATAAATATTTATTTGTGGTGCATCCATGTGATGTGTTTAGCAACATTAGATATTTATTTGGGCACCACTTGTAATCATTGTATGTAACATTGTGTTAATTACTTTATTTGTAATTATTTGAATATTTGGGAATACTTAGTACCAATAATCAAATGTGGGGTCAATGGTTTTTTAGACACATGGTTTTGGGGAAAATAGTATTATAATACCACATGTTGTATTTGTGTGAGCTTATGTCCATAAAAGCAAACATGTGGGTAGTTGTTGACTAAGAGATTGAGTGAAGGCTTATTACCTTTGGCTAGGTTTGTAGCTTCTCTTGCAAGTTGGTTGTGTGAGGGTTTGAAGCATGGCATGAGATGTATGGTTACATGCTTGTTCACATGGATTGCAGGTGGAGAGAGCTTGATGTTTTAGAGGTGATCTCTGCATATGTATTTGTTGTTTTATTACTGAATAATACATGAGAGATACATGCTTTTGGAGGCTAGGTTTTTCCCTCTATGATGTTTTCCCAGGGTATATCTTGTGCCACCATTGATGGTATGATTGTCTATTCTTTTGCATGTGGATTTCTGGTTATATTGTACATTAAATCTCTTATTGGGTTATGAGAAATTAGTCTCTATGACTGCATATTTTCAACACCCATGTAAATCACTGTGTTGTGCTATGATTGCTATTTATATTTATTTTTGTATAATCTCTATAACTGTGGTAAAGATTTGAAAAATGTTTTGCATAATCCTCCTATCACAATTAGTGTAGGAAGTTGTTTTGTTACTTTAGCAAGTCCTTACAATTATTTATTGCAAGCTTTCTTTCTGGTCATAACACCATTTTTGGCACTTTGAGAGCTCCATCTCTCTCTCTCCTCACTCATGTAGACTAGAGTATTCTTCCTCATAGACTAAGGATTTATGCTTATAGATTTGTTTCATTATTGTTGTTCTTAGTTCTAGACACACATAGGCTAAATGCACACTCTCTAAATCTTTCCTCATTTTATCAACTATCCATGGAGGTCAAAAGACAAAAACGTTGGCATGACTTGAAGGTAAGTTCCTAAGTAGCCATCCGCTTTCTCCCCATTTTACCTTCAAGTATCTAAAGCTCTCAAACACACATAGATTTTGTATCTCTTCTCTCTCTCTCTCTTTCATCACTTTGTTATTTTAATTAAAATCATTGTTTTAAAGATGTTTTCTTATGTTTTATACATTTCTGGAGCACCTGGTACCTTGTTGTTATTGTCCTTGTGTCTCTGTGTGTATGACTCTACATATATTTGGCCTATTGTTGAGGTTTGAACAAGTATTGGATGACAGTGTGTAGGTTAGACTACAATTGTTGTGCTAGTGTCATGATCAATGAACTTCCCAGGTCAATTTTTAGGTTCTTCTCTATATTCTCTTTTTGTTTCTAAATTTTATTTTTATTTCTATATTTTAGGATTCAGTTATTCACAGTATTCTAACCTAGCTAATTTAATGTAAAACTAGATTTTAACACAACATAAAATTCTCTTTTATAGAAACATAATTGTTTAGGGTAAAATTGGGATTGTTTAGTTTTTAGTGTTTAGATGTTTGAATCCTCCTTGACACTCTATACATTCAAGGATCTAGGGTCGAGTGGCAATGCACTATCATACCCTAGGTCACTGTGAGATGTAGGGAATCTTGGATTAGGGTGTTTAATTATCAATTTTCCTTCTCTTATGCTTAATTGACCATTAAAACCCTAATTATGCAAATACGATTGTAAACGAAAGAATAACAGAAAAAGCTCTTGCAAATGGAAGCAAAATATCAAATCACAGAGCACCTATTTTTAGGGTCCTGAGGTGGAAAAGTCAAGGACAAAAGAGTAGGTGCCCAAGTCCAATGCCCTACTTTTTGTTTGGATCTGGAAACTCAGTCTGCAACTCTTCCCTACTATTTTAAAGATTTTCCCATCATAGAAGTTGGAGGACTAATGAACGGGCACCCAAGTCCAGGGTGTTGTTTTTCCTTCTGTTCTACAATTTTGACACTTCAAGATGCCTTCCTGCCACTTCACTTTGTTCAGCTCCGCAACCTATAACCTGTAATCATGAAAACTTTGGGAGGGGGTTGTGGTGTTTAGAGATTTGCCTCAGTCAAACCCCAGAGGACACTTAAGTCTCCGAACACTGGTGTCAGATAAAGAGTGCATGCCCTTGTGAGGCAGAGGCAAAAACCAAAGGAAATGATGATGAAAACACAATATAATGTCACCTTGTAGTGAAGATCTCATGGTAGGAAGATGCTCTTCATTCCATGAGGAAATGGATGCTCAAATCTGCAAACACAAACACATAGACCACACAAATTTGCTCTTGCAACATAATGGAAGCCTTGAATCACTTTGATAATGCCTAAAGTTCACAATGACCATCTAGTTGAAATCTTCTAATCATCTAGTTTACAAATGAATCCCTAAATGTGCTTTTATATGCAACTACAAACACTCCTGCCAAAATTTTCATAATTCAAACTTATCAGGTTGGCATAGGACCCAAATAATGGTTATAAACTGACACCCAAAAATTGGGGCTGCTCCAAATAGGGCAGGACTAGGGCGCGGGTGCCCAAGTCCTCCCCCCTATTTTGGGCAGGGTCAAGCTCAAGGGGCCCTCCTAGGTCCCATTTGTCATGTTACCTAGGGCTTATTCCATCGGGATGCCAATTATGAAGTAAGATATCCTAAATGCATGCAAAAGACCCGGGAGCTAAACCTAAAGAGGGCAAAGCCCCCAAGGGGACATTTTCTGACATTACATTTAGCCCCCATTTTAATGTATGTATAAATGCAAGGCCAATACATGCATTAAAGTACGGTCACAAACACAGTAAACATGCTAAGCACAAAGAAGACACACCAATCACATAGAAAACAGTAACAGGCATGCAAAACACCGAGAAAACAGTTACAGTCATGCAGAACACAGAGAAGACAGTCAATGCATAGAAGACACATTAATGCATGGAAGACAGAAATGATATCTTTTCTTTTCTTTTTTCTCATATATATGAAATGCAGGTACTAGAAAGTAAACAAACTTCCCATAATACATGATGCACTCATCATGCAGGTCATTGTATATATGGGGCAACACACATGCAAGACACGCAAAACCTCCCAAAATGCAAACTACATATGGTGCAACAGACACACCAGACAAAGCAAGCATGCCAAACACACACACTTTAAAGACACAGCAGACAAGCGATGGAGTGTTCCTATTTCTAGGCTCAACACCTTCTCAGGCACATTACAGGCACACACCGATGATTACGCTTCGCCAGAACAATCGCTAAAGACACGCTTAAGGGTTGAGTTAGTCACAGAACTGCTCCCTGCCTCCACAGAGGACTTTTGAAAATGCAACCCCACCCACGTCATGAAGACGCCTTATGGTGAAAAGGAGGTATGAGCTCAAAAGTATACAACCCCACGTATATCACGGAGACGCCTTATAGTGAAAAGGAGGTATATGCAATAGATTTCAAGATAGATTGATTGATTGCAAACAAACTCAGGATGCAGGAAGTACTCATCGCACTAGTCTACACCTAATGACAAGCACATTGCTATCATCTATAACAGATAGCTTACCTTATATATGCCCCCACCTTAAGGTGATTGATGTCATGCAACAATATCAAGCACATTAAGGTAGGAAGAAAACACACAAGGGAACACAGACTTTCACAAAGCCCATGCCCCCTAGAGGTGACATGTACTTTACGATCGCCAAATGTTCCTACAAACACATCCCTAGAAGAAACATGTTAGTGTCTACAAAATCATGATAAACAACAACATCAATGCATATGATTAACAACACAGAGAGCCAAGGTTATACAATGAATTTAGAGTTCGAGGATAACCGTGGGGCTATATCATGAAGCTCTCCAAATCAAGTATCGCCAAGGCTAGATTGAAAGACAAACAAAGGTGCATAGAGAAGCAGTATTGTTAAGGTTTGTAAATGTGATAGAAACATCATCAAATTCACTATACGGAAAGCACGAGTGCTTCCACTAGCCAAGCGTCAGATAAGATATACAACCCCATCGACATATTAGGAACTAAGTCCATTTTTTTATTGCTCTCGAAAGGGACACTAGGTCCACATCAATATAAATGTTTGTCATCATCCGCCCGCTAGATGGAAATACTAGAGGAAGGAAAACAATAAATAAGAGAAGAGAAATAAGTGTCTTAGGGACAGTCACATAGGAGGGTGCCCCCAAGTCACCAACCGCAATGTTGTGTCCGTAAGACACAACACACAATGATGAAATCAAAGAGAGAGCAATATAGAAGAATGATGATACAAATAGAAGAAGGTAACAACAGAGGCAGTCTCTTGGTATCTTGGACCTTACGGGAGAAGCAGGGATCATCCCAGGAGGCCTAAACAACACATAATACATTATGGAGGAAACACATCATGAGAAAGAGATAAAGGGTTAGAAATACTTACCTGTAGGGTCTTCCGAGCTAAGTCTTATCATCAAGTAAATCATCGTCATCTTCCCACCCCCGAATGCTAGAGGAAAGTGGAACATAAAGTACCATAGCCCAACTCTTGTCTTGCCCATCATGTTGTTCATTGTTAGGATCATTTTTATTTGGTTCAATGTTAGGATTAATGTTTTCTTGTTGAGATGCAAGGTAAGCTTGTAACCTTCTCTTTCTCCTTTTTGCATGTTGACGTTGTTGTGCTTTACGACTTAGTTTTTGTAACATAGGGCTTTTCTTTGTCATGGATTTTTATGTTGTAGAGGAGGAAGTACCAAGATTAAAGTTCATTTGTCTAGGTGGAATGTTTTCTTGTTGAATCTTACTAGCATGCTTATTCTCTATCCTCTTAGTGATGTCCAAATGACTTGAATATTCAAACAAAGGAGGGACATTAAAGGTCTTCTCTTCCTTAGTGAAATCCAAGGTGTGTGAACAATCAACTAAAGGAAGGAGCTTGGTGGGATGATCTACAGAGGTAGGAATTTGATTATTGTTAAATGAATTCTCATTTTCTACCCATGGAATGTTCTTTGTTAAAGGGAGCTCTTCATTCACTAATGCTTCATCTTGGCCAGGGAGAGCAGTGGAATTACTAAAGCTATCCCTAGTCTTCTCATTTGAGTATTCAATTATAGGGGAAGTAGGATAACTTATGGGATCATCATCAGCTCTTTCTTTGCTACTCATGGAGAAGAACTTAGTTAAGCTTTCTAATATCGTAGGATGTTCACTCATGAGGGTTAAAAATTGGTCAAAATCAAGATCTTTGATAAATGCATGCAAAGATACCATTGAAAAATGACATGAAGGTGCCATTTCAATGTAAGATCATATTTTGAGAAGCTTTTCAAATTGATGCAAAAGACAAGTACAAAATTATATGTAAAAATAGCCTTAAATGCTTGATTTTTTATGTTTTTTCAATGCAAATGAATGAAACAAAAGGTGTTGTAAGGATTTTGATCAAGGGTAAAAAATTATATGTCTGATATCAGTCCAAAATAGCAATATGATCCTTCACAACATAGTCTTGATGTGAATCTAAGATAATGTTAAGCAAAATATAGTGAAAATATGTCAAAATAAGCACTTTTTTCACCAAGACTCAATGCAAAAGATCATAACAAAGGGCATTGTGAAGAAAATGATGATGGAAAGAAAAGTATATCAGTAATAACAGCCACTTAATATCAAAATGCCCAACACAACACAATTTTAGTGCCACTTAAGGTAAAACCCTAGTAAAAATATAACAAAAATAAGCTATTTTTCACGGTTTTTCAATTCCAAGACCTAGCAAAGGGGTGTTGTAATGAATTTCAAGAGGTGCAGAAAATAAAATCAATTATATTAGTCACCTCAATCCATAAAATTGATCACAACATGCTTGGAGTGCAAACTAGGCTAAACCCTAAGGCAAAAATAGTCAAAATATGTAGTTTTGTGCCGAATTTTCAATACAAGAGCCCATTAAAAGGGGTGTTGTGAAGATTTTTAGGAGGGGAATCAAATGATTACCCTGATAACAGCCAATTAATGCAAAAATTCCCTTCACAACACACCTATGGTGCAAGTTTATAGAGTCGATAAGGCCAAATCTAGTGAAAATCATTATTTTTGAAGCCCTAGGTTTGAGATCTTGACACAAAATGATATATGAATGTTTTGAAGTCTAATTTATGATGGAAATGAATTAATCTCAGATCTGAAAATGATTTCTAATCTTTAATGTGCAAAATGCCAATGCAAATCTAATGAAAATGCATGAAAATGGCTAGTTTTTGTTGAAATTTTCTATGCAAAATTGCAAATATTTGAAATTTAAATGCAAATTTACACTTAAATGCAAGACTATAGCCAAATTATAATTTGAATGAGCCTCTAAAATTAGTAGAAAAAAATTGAAAGAATATTTTGCCTACTAACCCTAGGTTTTGGAATTACTAGGTTTAATGAAAATTGTCAAATTTTCTACAAAAACCTAGCAAATTAATGATGAAAATGCAATGCAAATTTCTGAATTTCTGTGTTTTTCTATAGTTTATATCAGATCTGATGCAAAAATCATGAATTGGGAAAATTTAGAAAGAATTGATGCAATTTAGTAACATATATGAAAATGCAAGCTAGGGTTTTCAAATTTTTGTAAATTTTTCAATTTTTTTTGTAATTTTTTCAATGCAATATGATGAAAGACTATATGAATGAATGAAATCAATGTAAATCTGAAGACACACACTTAGCAAGTTGCACTTTAAGTCCAAAAACATGATTTCACCAAAATGTTTAGGGTAAAATTAGGATTGTTTAGTTTTTAGTGTTTAGATGTTTGAATCCTCCTTTCACCCTATGCATTCAAGGATCTAGGGTCGAGTGGCAATGTACTATCATACCCTAGGTTGTTGTGAGATGTAGGGAAGCTTGGATTAGGGTGTTTAATTATCAATTTTCCTTCTCTTATGCTTAATTGACCATTAAAACCCTAATTATGTAAATACGACTGTAAACGAAAGAATAATAGAAAAAGCTCTAGTAGAGGGAAGAAAAATATCAAATCACAGAGCACCTATTTTCAAGGTCTCGAGGTGGAAAAGTCAGGGACAAAAGAGCGGGTGCCCAAGTCCAATGCCTTGCTTTTTGTCCAGATCTAGAAACTCAGTCTGCAACTCTTCTATGTTGTTCCAGAGATTTTTCCATCACATAAGTTGGCGGACTAATGAGCAGGTACCCAAGCCCAGGGTGTTATTTTTCCTTCTGTTCTGCAATTCTGACACTTTAAGATGCCTTCCTGCCACTTCACTTTGTCCAGCTCTACAACTTGTAACCTGCAACCATGAAAAATTTGGGAGGGGATTGTGGTGTTTAGAGGCTTGCCTCAGTCAAACCCTAGAGGACACTTAAGTCTCTAAACACCATTGTTAGATAAAGAGTGCGTGCCCTTGTGAGGCAAAGGCAAAAACCAAAGGAAATGATGATGAAAACACAATATAATGTCACCTTGTAGTGAAGATCTCATGGTAGGAAGATGCTCTTCATTCCATGAGGAAATGGATGCTCAAATCTACAAACACAAACACATAGACCACACAAATCTACTCTTGCAACACAATGAAAGCCTTGAATCACCTTGAGAATGCCTAAAGTTCACAATGATCATCTAGTTGAAATCTTCTAATCATCTAGTTTACAAATAAATTCCTAAACATGCTTTTATATGCAACTACAAATACTCCCGCCAAGATTTTCATAATTTAAACTTACCGTGTTGGCATAGGACCCAAATAATGGTCATAAACCAACACCCAAAAATTGGGGCTGCCCCAAAATAGGGCAGGACTAGGGCGCGGGTGCCCAAGTCCCCCCCCCTGACTATTTTGGGTAGGGTCAAGCTCAAGGGGTCCTCCTAGGTCCCATTTGTCGTGTTACCTAGGGCTTATTCCATTGGGATGCCAAATTATGAAGTAAGATGTCCTAAATGCATGCAAAAGACCTGGGAGTTAAAACTAAAGAGGGAAAAGCCCCCAAGGGGACATTTTCTGACGTTACATTTAGTCCCCACTTTAATGTATGTATAAACGCAAGGCCAATACATGCATTAAAGTACTGTCACAAGCACAGCAAACACGCCAAGCATGGAGAAGACACGCCAAGCACGGAGGAAACAATAACATGCACGCAAAACACGGTGAAAATAGTTACAGTCACGCAGAGCACGGAGAAGACAGTCAATGCATAGAAGACACATTAATGCATGGAAGACAGAAATGATATTTTTTCTTTTCTTTTTTCTCAAATATATGAAATGTAGGTACTAGAAACTAAACAAACCTCCTATAATACATGATGCACTCATTATGCAGGTCTTTGTATATATGAGGCAACACACACACAAGACACGCAAAACCTCCCAAAATGCAGACTCCATATGGCACAACAGACACGCCAAACAAAGCAATCATGCCAAACACACACACTTTGAAGACACAAAGAAAACACGGCAGACAAGCGATGGAGTGTTCCTATTTCTAGGCTCAACACCATCTCAGGCACATTATAGGCACACTCCAACAATTGTGCTTCGCAACAACAATCGCCGAAGACACGCTTAAGGGTTGAGTTAGTCACAGAACCACTCCCCGCCTCCGCAAAGGACTTTTAAAAATACAACCCCACCTGCGTCACGAAGATGCCTTACAGTGAAAAGGAAGCATGGCATACCACCCCACCTGCGTCATGGAGACGCCTTACGGTGAAAAGGAGGTATGAGCTCAAAAGTATACAACCCCACCCACATCACGGAGATGCCTTACGGTGAAAAGAAGGTATACGCAATAGATTTCAAGATTGATTGATTGATTGCAAACAAACTCAAGATGCAGGAAGTACTCATCACACTAGTCTGCACCTAAGGACAAGCACATTGCTAACATCTATAACAGACAACTTACCTTATATATGCCCCCACCTTAAGGTGATTGATATCATGCAACGATATCAAGCACGTTAAGGTAGGAAGAAAACACACAAGAGAACACAAACTTTCACAAAGCCCATGCCCCCCGGAGGTGACATGTACTTTACAATCGCCAAATGTTCCCACAAACACATCCCTGGAAGAAACATGTTAGTGTCTACAAAATCATGATAAACAACATCAATGCATATGATTAAGCACACAAAGAGCCAAGGTTATACAATGAATTCAGAGTTCGAGGATAACCGTGGGGCTATATCACGAATCTCTCTGAATCGAGTATTGCCAAGGCTAGATTGAAAGATAAACAAAGGTGCATAGAGCAGCAGTATTGTTAAGGTTTGTAAATGTGATAGAAACATCATCAAAGGGAAAGAACGAGTGCTTCCACTAGCCAAGCATCGGACAAGATATACAACCCCATCGTCATATTAGGAACTAAGTCCATTTTTTGATTGCTCTCGAAAGAGACACTAGGTCCGCATTACTATAAATGTTTGTCATCATCCACCCGCTAGATGGAAATAGTAGAGGAAGGGAAACAATAAATAAGAGAGGAGAAACAAGTGTCTTAGGGACAGTCACATAGGAGGGTGCCCCCAAGTCACCAACTGCAACGCTATGTCCATAAGACACAACACACAACGATGAAATTAGAGAAAGCAATATAGAAGAATGATGATACAAATAGAAGAAGGTCACAACAGAGGCGGTCTCCTGGTATCTTGGACCTTACAGGAGAATCAGGGGTCATAAACCAACACCCAAAAATTGGGGCTACCCCAAAATAGGGCAGGACTAGGTCGCGAGCGCCCAAGTCCTCCCCTCTTATTTTGGGCAGGGTCAAGCTCAAGGGATCTTCCTAGGTCCCATTTGTCATGTTGCCTAGGGCTCATTCCATCAGGATGCCAAATTATGAAATAATATGTTTTAAATGCATGCAAAAGACCCGAGAGCTAAACCTAAAGAGGGAAAAGCCCCCAAGGGGACATTTTCTGACATTACAATAATATGCTTTGGGTTAAGTTTCTCAAGGAGATAGTTAAACTCTTCATGTGAACATTGATATGTATGTGCATATATGACACTCATGTTATATAGTTAGAATGTTGTAAAAAAATGTTAAGCTCTTTAAACCATCCAAAGTAACAATTCCTGCTCTACTACATGTAAATAGAATATTTTTTTAGCTAATATTTATCTATTAATGGTTCTTTGATTTTTACAAGCATATATAACATTGTTGAAGATTTTGAATAGTAAAAATTTATAGTTGTGGGATGGGTAAAACATAAAAAAGTGATCACATCCATTCAAAAGATAGGAAAAGTACTTAATTATTATAAATATTAAGTAAAATAAAAAGATTGTCCTTTTGACACTGTTTCATAACTCTATGTACTAACTTTCCTACTTATAATATAATTACACCTTCAACCTATAAACATAACCATAATGTAATTAGTAACTATTAATATTGTTCTACTTACTAGACAATAACAATTGTTTCTTAATAAACTTTTAGTGGTGTCACTAATATTTTACATGGCATATAAAATAGCAATGCTGTTTGTCACTCACATTTTCATTGCATACCAAACACTAACTGTTTTTATGTTTATATATATTTATTTGTACCAGTGGAAAAACAATAGAAAAAAGAAGATCAAACTTTATTAGCTAATGAATGTAGAACTACAATTTGTGTTTGGATCAACATTCAACTCAACAAGATCGAGAAGCCCATAAAGTGTGGGTGATTATTCCTCCATTTTTTACAACAAATTTGATCATTGCATACTAACCCCACCAAACTAACTTTAGTAGACAGCAACATAGCATAAAACAATGAGGAATCTGGGAAATGCCTGTACAATCCTATCTTCCCCCACCACGAACATTTCTTCCTTTTTATAAAATTGCTTTCAAGACGACTCTAGCCCTGCTCATAAGCTTAGAGCCTAGTCTCCAGATACCCACAAACACCTATTACCTCAATCTCAAGTACATGTTTAACAGAGTTAGATCTGAAAAAAATTCACAGAGTCTGAAACTGACTCACACCACTCACTTCCCTTCCAGCTATTACTATCATCCGTAACAAAATACATCAAACCATACATGGTAAAAATTTTAGATAATTTGAAGTTTTGGATAAGTTTACAGTTGAATGCAGGTTTGAAGACTTGAGCTGTTCTCTTAATAATTCCACTGGTTTCAAGTTTTCATTTGCTCCAAATTTTCTAGTATATATCCCCACGGATCCAAAATATTCTAAACCTTCTATTTTCTCAATATTGTTGCAACCTTCTATTAAAATCTTGCAGATATATAGAAATTAATTTACAAACCTACACTCAAAGACATATTTTGAAGGTTTACTAAGCCACCAATACCCCCTCATCCTTATGACTGTAGAACTCTGTCATTTTCCAGGAGACATCCAGGCCCATGGTGCCTACACTCTATACATTCTGTTCCAAACCTTTTAATCTTCTCTGTCTTCTATTTTCTCAACTTTGTTGCAACTTTTTATTAAAATCTTGTAGATAAAAACAACCTACAAAACTTGGGAGCTCATTTAGCTCCTACACCCAAAAGCAAAATTTGAAGGTTTACCATGCCACCAGTAGCCCCTCATAACTGCACAACACTGTCGTTTTACCAGAGCCGCCCATACCCATGATGCCTACACTTTATACACTCTACTCAAAATGAATCCATATTCAACTACGCTTTCAGATTCCCAGCTACCTCCAACAGCATGTTTTTCAAAGCCTTCAATACACAGTTCACCATAGCCTTTAAAATTCCACCCTCATCCTTAAACATTTCTTATGGGAGAGCAAAATGGAAAGTCTGTCATTCAACAGTAATAACTACACCAGGAGGAATGCAAGATATAAGATCAATGAACACCCAGGGTATTTGATACTTACTTGAGATTATCAAGCTTTTCTGAGGTACATCTACCCTTTGTTGATGTTGTAAATATGTGTGAGCGTAGATTCCTTTTCCTTGAGCCACCCAACAGAGATCATATGTACATCACAGGAGACCAGAATGATTCTCTTATCAATCTTTACATAATGTTTGCTTTGTTGGGGGAGGCGGGGAAGAGAAGGAAATGCTTGACATACAGAAATATAATGATAAAACTTCTGGTAAACAAAAACAACTGTATATAACTTTTTTTACATGATTTTTTAGATCACTCTCCGTGAAAGAATGAAAATGCCCCTTTGAACATATACAGAGTGTGCTGCTGTGAAGGATAAGGCGAGGAATTCCTTATGAAAGGATAAGATGAGGTGTTTGCCAGGGGAATCGTCCAAAGCGAACAGCTCATGCAATAAAAAAGCAAATCAGTGGGCCGGTCAAATACCTAGATTCTCTGTAGTTTTAAATTGTCGTACCGCTTGTTTAGTGGAATAAATCATTACACGAGTTCCCAAGAATTTTTATTGACCATTTGAATTTAGTTCGTACTTACAGTTTGAGCGCATCAGAAAACTGGTGTTTCCCTCCACTTTACCAGTGGTAAAACCCTAAAACACCTAAAACTTTATTATAATATGCATTATATGTGGAATCTACTTTATCAAGAAAAAAGACGTATGCAACAGGTTCGATGCTTTGATGCGTTCTATTTAAAACATCTTATTGAAACTTTAGGAACATGACAAAATATCTCCTAAGCTGATCTTGACAGCTCCACCGAAATCTCTGCTCTGGACGGATGAGATTGGAGGATGTCCCCATGCCCTCACCGATCTTCTCGCTGATTCGCTTTCATCATACCTAACTAAAATGGATGTTTCTCTTTCTCTTGTAACACACTCCACTACTTCATTCAATCCTAACCCTAACACTAGAGATCCATATGCTTCCTTACGTTCTACTTTTTTCTCATATATTAACTCTAGCAATAGTGCACCTTATATTCTTCTCCACTTTCCTCCTACCTTAGACCTTAATCCTAACACACTCTAGAACCATTGTGAAAGGAAGTGAGTTTTTTCCTTGAAGAGTCCATCACACACTATGGAGAGACCGATCACCAACCATCTCATGAAGAAAACGACACAATAGGTGAGGTTATTGAATGCCACCTTCCTAATGACATTTTAGAATGTAAGAAAAAAAATGTTGTCTCATTTTTCCTTAGCATTTTACCATTTGACTAAGATTTTTATAAATGGGCCAAATAAATTGGGAAAACAAGGGTTGGATAATAGAAGCTATTAGGGTCTAGGGAAGAGTTACATCTTGTATGTTTGGATTGGTTAAACATGCTTAAAAGGTGATCTAGTATCTAACATTTGGATGGTTTATGGTCAAATTAACTATCTCGAGTCAGGGGCTTCAACTTAAATTGGTAAAAAACTTATGGAAGCTTGAGAAATCAAACACTACTATAAAGGAGACAATCAAGGATGTTGGGTAAATAAGAGTGAATTGTTAGATAAACTGCATCACCAAAAAGTGGCCTAAGGTAATAGGATAATTGTAGTATATCTAATGCACAATTCTAGCAAGGATATTTTCCACGAATCACTCTATGGATAATTGCCAACCATATGGAGTAACTTGGTTAGATAGGAAAGAACCTAAAAGTAATTAAGAATTCAAGAGGAAACTGGACAATCTCATTTTACTAGCATAGTTGAATTAAGAGATATGCATAATTATTCCAACCAAGCATTAAGCTATGACTAATCCAACCAATACCTTGTTTCTTTTCAATGGAGACATTCAACATAGACTATCAGTTTTGTGGTGTTGAATGGAAAAATTAACATGACAAGCACATATAAGAATGATTAGCTAGCCTAACCCACTCTAATATTGTATTAGGAAACCGAGATCTAGATAGAAGATCATTAATTTATCCATGAATTACACTATACAAAAAATGATCTTGTAGAAGAAATATTAAAAATACATATCACTTTAATATAGAGGATTATGGTGGGGAACGCCATAAAGGTAAAAAACCCACAAATGCATCATTCTTTACTCGAGAAAACTTTACGTTGTCTATCAACTAGACTTGAGAACTTGGAATTCCACAATCTCTCCTCTAAAAGCCTCATAACACTAAACCTCCCTCATGTGATTTTTGTGAATAATAAAATATTTAGGCAATTCATTCTCTTGCATTTCCCTCAATAGGGATTCCCTAAAATAAAGGGAAGAAATGCAATTTATATCCATTAAGGAAGTTAATGTAACCTTTGATAACAAGACATTATATTTAATTAATAAATTAATTAGTATAAAGATAAATCTTCTATTAATTATTTATCTAATAGTGTGTCTTAAGCATACTTTTACATTAAATAAGGTTACACCTTATAATTAGAGCCTTATAAATGTTATTTAGGCCCACCTATATTAAAGTTTGGACCCCTAAAAAATAGTATGCTCTAACAAATCCTAAGATTTGACCTATAAATAGCTAATACTATGAATTGGGAATGGAAACATGAAACTTGAAATGCTTGAAAAGAAATTAGATTGAAAATGAAGCACATGCACTTGGCAATTGTCAAATTTGAGATTGGAAATGCACTAGAAATGATAAGAAATAGTTGTAGGTGAATTTTGAGAGTTGTTTGATGATTTTTCTTAAAGTGGCCATTGTTGTTGCATTAGAGGGGCATTGTTGGCCTATAGGGTGAAAGTGACCTTGATCTCAATAGTTTTGTAACTTTCTAGGTGTCTTTGTCTTCAATCCAAGGCTCCATTACTTGTAATAATTTATGATAAACACAACACAAATACTTGTTGGTAGGATAGAGCAACTCCACTCCCATTAGGTTGAAAACTCAAAAGGGTAGACTAATGGATGCCAATGGTAAAAATCTACAAGGGTGTGAAAGGCTGATAGCTAGAGAAAACACCCTTGCATATAATACAGTGACAGATAGGGTGACCACAAGCTATGACAACCATAGTGTGACACCTACAAAGGACTTGCAACAACACCAGAGAGATACCTTCATGAAGGAACATGAAGAGGGGTATGTACCTATACGTATTCATAAACATATATGTATTTCTCATGGATATAAGTTAGGTTGTGTGGAAAATACATAAAAATATGTGAGATATAGATAGATATTGAGAGATTGTAATAGATATTGAGAGATTGTAATAGATATTGAGAGATTGTAATAGATATATGAGAGATATATTAAGATCATTGTATGAGATACAAAGTATGTAATGAGAGATTGATGGAGAATGTATGACTATGTACCCCATTATGATATAATGAATATATGAAGGCTATTGATGTTGGATATATGTATGAATGGTGTATTGATGAATGCTTATTTTAATTGTGTATTCTACATTTTATCGCACTAATCTATAATTCACCACACAAGTTTTATGTATCCTCCTTATCCATCACACTAGGGTAAAACTATAACATAACATAGAAATATCACAGGTCCCTAGTCTATGATTTCTTGTCAACATTTGGTTTTGTAGACAAGATATTAGTAGAATTGGTGGTAAGGAGAAGACAAACCCTAGGAGAGATTTGTGGTGGATTTTTCTTTAGAGAAAAGCAATTATAGATAAAAAAAAAAGAAGGAAGCAATTTTTATGTTGTTCGGTAGCACACACTAGGGTCTAGCCTTGGGAGGGGTTAGGAAATTAGAGGATAACCAAAAAAATGAGGGATCCTAAAAAGATGAGACCAATGAGGTGTGTCTAATTTGATCCATTTGGGATAAATAAAAGGATTAATGTAGTACCAAATCAAAAAAACCATGGCCAAAGGAGACATCAAGAAATTGAGAGAAATTATTCAAGAAATTGAGATGACAATTAAAATGAACATAATTGAGGAGGAAAGAAGGATGAAAAAAATTCAAGAGAGAGGCAAGATACCACAAAAGGATAGAAAGGGACAAGGAAGCCTCAACATAGCATGCCAAAAGGTTTGTTGCCAAAAGTTTAGAGAATCTTTGATCAAAGGGACAAATAGATAGAGCATTTCACAATAACAACGATAAGTCAAAGTAGTCAATCACCATAATCAGAAAAGCTAGAGAAAATTTGACATGGAGACAGAACAATTGAAGGAGTATGAAGAAATAGTTGAGTTAGATAGGGGAGGGCTTAGAAGTAGGATTGCTTAGCTAGGGCTTAGAAGCAAGGGTTCTTAGCTAAGTGATTTGTAACTCAAGAATTAAATACTCTGAACCTATCCAAATTGAAGGTCACCTTTAATGAAAGGTTTGAAGGGTTAACAATCTTAATTTCTAAACTAAAACTTCTGAATTTGAATTCAGAGTATTTAAATGATGTGGTAAGTAGGAGTGTTAGTATACAAATGGAGGAATGGTTGAAAACCTTAGAACTACAAGAAAGGAATCAAAGTGAACAAAGTCAAGACATAAATGAAATGTTCAATGGTATGGAACTTTCCATTAATACAATAGAAGCATTTAAAGAAGGATGTTATAAATCCACATTATTCAATAAAATTTCATTAACTAATGATGAGTTATCAAAAGTTGCATCTCCTAAAATGAAGAAACCCTATGAAGAGGTGACCCCCCAGACCAAGAGTCACCCCTCATGCCATCTAAAGCAAGAAGAGTTTCTCCAAAAGATATACTTAGTGGACCCTTCTAGATGGAGGAAGAGGAAGTAAGAAGAGAATTTATGTTATTGTGTGAAGAGATCTTGGGAGAGGATTTCTTTAATACTAAATTGCCTAGAGATAAGGATAGAGAAATAAAATTGTTAAAATAATAGAAGATTGCTAAGTGCAGTAAGAATCTTAAGAACTTAAAGGAAAAGGAACCTAAGGAACCAAGGGAAAGCAAGGAAGGCAAAATAAAGAGTGAAGGAGAACACTCCTTAAACAGTGAAAAACTAGAGGAATCTATCACTCTAGTAATGAAACATAACTAGAACAAACTACACATCTTTGGT
Organism: Cunninghamia lanceolata; assembly: GCA_027924645.1. Lineage (NCBI taxonomy): Eukaryota > Viridiplantae > Streptophyta > Pinopsida > Cupressales > Cupressaceae > Cunninghamia > Cunninghamia lanceolata. The sequence goes on from BSBN01000154.1 coordinate 6,776,275, forward strand.
AAGGATACCAAGGAAGCAACCAAACACATATTTGTCCTTGAGTTTGCCTAGAGAAGGAGTGGAATAAGGGATAATAAAATGAACCTTTATGACTTTGGTGGTAGCCTAAGGGATGAAGCTCTCAAGTGTTATATGAAAGATTGCCCTTTACACAACAAAGAATGGATAGAATTAAAAGAAGAGTTCTTAAATAACTTCTAGTATCTAGAGGCAACACTAGAGAGTGTCAGTAAGATGAGATCTAAATGATTCAAATGAAAGGAGAAATGATAAGAGAATTTGATTAAATATTTAAAGGAGTGGTTAGGAAATTAGATGGACCACTTACTGAAAAATAAAGAATTGAGTGGTTTGTGTCTAGATTATTGCCTGGGGTTAGAGCTATTGGCAAGAGACACTATATGGAGTCATGATTGTTGTCATTGATGGCAACAAAGTTCATCCCACACATCCGCAAGACATGGCATGTCTCTACCGGAAGTCAGAGTGAAGAATGTTGTGATCCGGTAAACAAGAACAGAGCATGTGGCAAGGTCCGACAGATAGGTCCGGATCTCTTAGAGGAAGTATCTTGGTGAAGTGCAGATTTGGGGAAGTCAAGAGGAGTATCTTGACTGATATATTCCAAGGTTTGAGCCTCCAGTGTGAAAAGGATAAAGAGATATGAATGTTTGAGTGTCGGGTTCTCATGTGACAGTGTGAACAGAGGAAGAACTGACTGGCAGAACATCAAACATTATTCCAGATGTGTTACTGATGTTGGTAAAGGTTATGAAGGCATGAATTATGTTTGGCTAACATAATTAATGATCTCCATAAGTATATCATTGATCTGCATTACTTGGTGTGCAAGGATTCAGCCGACAGATCAAAGTTTGTGAAAAGATTGACTATTCCAGGTGCCGACTAGAAAGGTGATGAAATCACTTGTGCGGATATATATATACACGATGGATTTAGTTGTGAGATGTGTTGTGGGTGTTGTTGATGTGCGAATAAAAGCAGAGCAGAGCAGAAGCAGTAAGGAAGGTCCAGTATGTGAAAGGAAAGCAGCATAAGGGAAGAGGAAAGATGAAGTGCAGCAGATCAGTGTACTAAGCCTAACCAGAACTGAACTCTAGCATATGTGGATGCTACCAATCAGTTCAAGTATTGTATAACATTCCTTTTGTAGACAGTGTGTCTCTTTGTAGGCAGTGTGCCTCCTTTGTGAGCAGTGTGCTCGGGCAGTGAGCCCTAATTAGCAAGTGCCATTTTGTTTTTCTTATTCTTCTAATAGAGAATAATCCTTTGGTTAATCACCCCATGGTTTTCTCTCTTAACAAGGTTTCCACGTCAAAAATACTGTGTCATGTGTATTTACATTTCATGATTATGTTTGTTCATTTGGATTAATATTACATTGATTGCTAATGAAGTTCAGAAACCAGAAATAATTAGGATAACTGATTCACCCCCCTCTCAGTTATCAACAATTGGTATCAGAGCTAGGTTCCTCCTAACAGAGCCTAATAGCTTGAGGAAGATTTGGGAATTCAAATGGATGCAAATGGTTTAAGGGAGCAACTCAAGACTGCCCTTGATGATCTTGAACAGTCAAACTCTAAAGTCAATGAATTAAAGGAAAGACTCAAACAGGTTGATGATTTCATGAGAGAACTAAAAGACAAATTAAGTCTCTCTATGAAAAAGAGAAAGGAGCTGCTTTAACAATTGGCAAGACAAGGTGAAGCAAATAACGCAAATGAAGAGCTGAAGGAAAAAACTGAGTTGTGTGAAAAGTTATCAAAAGAAATCATTATGGTAAGACATGAAATGGAATCAAGAGTCATGAAGTTTACCCAAGAAGTTGAAGAGAAAAGAAAAATTGAAGATAATCTAAGACAATCTCTCAAGGAGAAAACAGAAGATTGCCACCAGATGGATAGAATTATCAGACATCTTGAATCTAATCTTGAAGATGCTAAAGATAATGAAGAAAAACTTGAGGATCAAATTGTCTCTCTCAAAAGGGATCTTCAAACAACAAATAAGTATAAAGAGAAATTCAAGATAAGTTCTGCTCAACTTGAAGTTCTTCTTGGAAGTCAAAAGAGGGTAGATGACAAGTGTGGTTTGGGATATGAGAAAGGAGAAAGCTCTGGATCCGGTCAGAAGATTTTTGGATTAGAAAAACCAAGGTACAGATTTAGAAGACCTCCGGTAAGACAGCCTAATGCTCAAAGATATCCTTCCTTCAATGGATACTGCCACAACTGCAATACTTTTGGTCATAAAGCTAATCAGTGCAGAAAGAGAATGAATCAGACAAATTCATTCTTCTCCAGATAATGTTTTAACTGCAAAAGGTATGGTCACAAATCTCATGAATGCAGAAATATGCAAATGAACAAATCATTCAATGGTAGATGCTTTACATGCAATAGAATAGGTCATATGGCTAATCAATGCAGATCAAGAGGATATCAATCAAATATGTAAAGAAATGTTGTTTGCCAAATCTACAATAGATCCAGTCATATTGCAAAATTCTATAGAAGCAAGAATCAGGACAAAAGAGGTCTGGTATATCCTAATCAGAATCAAGATAAGGGTAAACAAAAAGTGAATGCGGATGAAGTTAGGAATGAGATGAACAAGATTAGGGTGAAGAAAAGTTTAGAGAATGTAGAGGTTGGATCCGCACCAGACTCTGGTGCTGATATTCCTTCCAAAAATTAAAAGGTGAGCTCTGGCTCAGGGGGAGACACAAAGAAAACCTTGTTCCCCCAGCCAGTTAAGTGGTGCTTGAAATTGGCACATGAGAAGCTGTAGATCAAAGGGTTTCTAGAGAAACATCTAAAGAAGGTCTGGTAAAAATTTGAGAGATCCACAAAAAGATTTGAAGAGTCTTCCGGTGAAATAGGTGTTTTCACAAGACTGGTTCAGGAAAACAGAGCAACCGGAATAACTCAGTTTAAGCATTTATTGTAAACTAACATTAGGGTTTGTGGAGCAATATAAGGGTTTTCTCATTAATCACTTGTTCATTCTACATTCAAGAAGAAGAGAAAAAAGGAGCGCTGCAACTACTTCTCCCAAAGATCAAGACGATTCTTCCTATAGCTCAATCCGGATTGCATCGTGTGTGCCCTAAACTGTGTAAAAGGTATATTTCATTCTTGATAACCTTCAGTAAGATTCCATGATGATGGCTACTCCAAATATAGTAAAGATCTCTGAAAGACCTCGCCCCACATTTAAAAAACATCCATACAAATCCTTGGAGGTAGATCCCGTAGGAGCTTTTTCCAGTGTTTCGTATGGTGTTTTGCACACCGAAGATATTAGGGTTTACATACACGCAAATGTTGAAGAGTTTGGGGAATTCAAACTAAGAGATATCTATCACAAACAACTATTAGATGATTCATTTGAGCTCAAACCCCAATACAAGGGCCTCTGGAATAAGCACTTTGCACAATACATACATTTTCCCTATTTTACTGAGGATGACTGGGTCAGGTACATTTTGAGAAGAATACATGACAACTTCATGTGGTTAAATGGACCATTCAAAATCACAAAAGATGCCATCAAGGCAGTTACCAGATTGCACTCGTCCGGTGGGATTCCTATTCTTAAATCTGTGAAGAATCAAACTGTGAGTGAGGCTACCTGATCCAAGTTTGACAAAAGAGCAATGACAGTAGATGACATCTCTGATCTGGATGTCAAGTATGCCTCCATGATCATTGGATACAAAATATATCATTCTAGCAGGGAAAATTCAGTCCCTGGAACTGCCATCTACACTGCATATGAAATGCTAAGAAAGGATGCAGACTATGATCTTTGTTAGCTTCTCTTGAACCAACTCTTGGAGAATCTACAGAAAATAAAGAAAGATAAAAAGAATTCATTCAAGTATGGTGGACTAATACTATGTCTATTCTTCTACTTTATGAATGAGCTTCCCAGATCTAGTGGCTGGGTGTGGGAGAACGATAGACCAGTGGCTATCCAAATCATAGATTATTTGCATGGACTTGGTGACAACAAAGCACAAAATACAGCTCTGTGGGGATACTTCAAGAATTTCTAGAACATGATGCAAGCAAGAGAAAGGATTCCCTAGACTCTTGTTGAAAAATACAAAGACACAGTTTGTTTTATGGTAGAGACTGATCAGTGCCTAATGGAGGCAGTAGAACCAAGAACTATATGGATCATGCCCATGGGGTATGAAGTTGATGAACAAATTGTGGAGTTGCATGTTCAACACATGCTAAGTCAGCCTAAGGATCCAAAGGCAGAAAGGTTTGGAACCTTTGAGGAGCTGAGTATAAAAATTCATGTTGAACTCAGAGAACCAGAGATCAAGAGGAAGGTGAGAAAAGAAGTAGAAAATATTGCCCAAGGCCTTGGCATCTCAAAGGAGGCACTTGATGCCCACAAGAAAAAGATGGAAAGGGCTGAGGAAGAGAAAAAAGAGGTAGAAAAGAAAAGCAAGAAAAGTGCTCTGGTAGAAACCTCTACCCAGACTAGATCATCAAAGAGATCTGCGCCTGTCACAACCAAAAGCTCAAGAACATCAAAACCGGAAGTCTAAGCATCTGGCAAAGGAGACAAAAGATCAAAGATAAAAGCCACAAGGGTTTATGTCAGTTAGAGAGATGAAGAGGAAACCGAATTAGATGAGGGGATAAAGGAAATAAAGAAGCAAAAGAAGAAAGGATCCGGTAAACCCTCCATAGGTCAAGACAAGGAAGAAATGGCAGAGGAATTTGTTGAAAAGCCCACCCTGTCTTTAGAAAGTGTAATCAAAGCAGTCACTGTGGATGGAAACCTTCAACCAATGGCCGAATTCTATGATGATTACAATGAGGCTGACCAAAAGATCTTGCAGGAAGCTACAGTTAGGTATCTGAACATATACAATAAGGCTTTCATTGAAATTATATCTCTTATTCCTAAGAGCCTAGAAAAGGAGTTAGAAATGAGAAAGACCAATGCCATGGCAAAAGACCTTGAGATCCGGGAACAGATAGCTATTCAGCTATATCCTTCAATTGATCCCAAAACAATGAATATGGTATTCAAAGATTGTAAGGATGAGTTCAGGAGCAAAGCAATGATGAATCAACTTATGCTTGGTGAGACCGACAAGGTAGCCAAGGACACAGAAGAGATTCTCTGGAATGTCTTCAAAAGATTCAATCTTCCTATCATAGAGGACTTGGGTACTGACCCCTAAGCCACAAATATTGCAGAAGAGTTCACTAAGATAATGGCAAAAGAAGTAATGGACACCAGTACAGAAAAGGATAAGGACTTAGAATCCTCTATACCAGAAGAGGTGGCTCATGAACAAACAAATATCTCTCCTCCGATTTCTCCTACAACTTCCAGATCTAAAGGAGAAGACAGAATACAGGAGAAAGAAGCAGGAGTGAAGGAAAAAGAAGTTGACAGTACCAAGGTTGTAGAGGAAGAGAAGACCCCAATAGAGAAAACCACAACTAATAGTGGTAAGAATGTAGGAGAGAAAGTTCCAAGGGACAGCCCTAAAAATGCAGAAGAGAAGAAACATTTGTCTCTGGCAAGAGACACTGCAAAAACTGTCCAAGAATTCCTGAACAAAGAAACAATGGAGATTGATGAACCGGAGCTTCTACAAGGACCATTTAATTTTGATTCTCTCTCTCTGGTATAGACTATGAAGATAGCTTCATTCGCTAATGCAAAGGTGAAAGAAAAACTCCTAAAGTCTCATATGGAAGACTGTGAGTTGATAGAAGCTACTTCCAGAGTACTTGAAAAGATTATGCCATCGTTTCAGAAAGATCCCACAGCCTCCTCTTCTGGTAATCTCAAAACTCTAGTCAGCAGTGTTACTACACATTTTGATTCTCTAGAGAAGTCAGCTGAAGAAAAGGTCTGGAAGGAGTTTTTGAATAAGAGATTCTCAGAGGTACAAGGGTTGATCCTTAATGATAGAAGGAATATGAATATTGGGATAAAGAGCTTAGAAAATGCTCTTATAGATGGCAGAAAAGTATACAAATTTTGTATTTCATGGTCCAAAGCAACAATAGAGATTGAGAAGAAAATAAAAGAGCAAGAGGATAAACTACTAAGTTTGTCTCAAAGTTTTGATCCTCTCTCTTCCTCCATAGTCAATCAAGAGTGTCAGACTATTGCAATCACAAATGCAATAAAGAATTTTGAGAAGGAAAAGAAGAACATAATTAGCTAGATGGGTGAACTTAGAAGAATCATTATCCCTAAGTTAGAGGCCATGCATGAGGCCATAAGTGATGCTCAGACTACCGCCCAAACCAATGATCCGACAGATCTTAAGAGGGCAGAAGCTTTTGCATTTTTTTTGAGTGGTCACATTTCAATTTTGGATAGAATGAAGCAAAGTTGGGCTATAGAACTCGTCCAATTGAAGACATCCTTTGCAGACATTCTTCAGTTTATGTGAGTATGTAATATGCGGCTAAGTATAGTTAAATTTTTTGAAAATTTTGGTATGCGGACCCTACCGTTTGCCATTGATGTCAAAGGGGGAGTGAGAAGCAGTGAAAAACAAGGAATCCAACTAAGGGGGAGTTCCAGAAAATGTATATAAAAACAAAGCATCAGCCAAGGGGGAGCATAGTGTATACACTTAGTCATTTTTCACTAAGTGTTGCCATCAATGCCAAAGGGGGAGATTCTTGGCAAGAGACACTATATAGAGTCATGATTGTTGTCATTGATGGCAACAAAGTTCATCCCACACATCTGCAGGACATGGCATGTCTCTACCGGAAGTCAGAGTGAAGAATGTTGTGATTTGGTAAACAAGAACAGAGCATGTGGCAAGGTCCGACAGACAGGTCCGGATCTCTCAGAAGAAGTATCTTGGTGAAGTACAGATTTGGGGAAGTCAAGAGGAGTATCTTGACTGATATATTCCAAGGTTTGAGCCTCTAGTGTGAAAAGGATAAAGAGATATGAATGTTTGAGTGTCAGGTTCTCATGTGATAGTGTGAACAGAGGAAGAACTGACTGGTAGAACATTAGACATTATTCCAGATGTGTTACTGATGTTGGTAAAGGTTATGAAGGCATGAATTATGTTTGGCTGACATAATTAATGATCTCCACAAGTATATCATTGATCTGCATTTCTTGGTGTGCAAGGATTCGGCCGACAGATCAAAGTTTGTGAAAAGATTGACTATTCCGAGTGCCGACTAGAAAGGTGATGAAATCACTTGTGCAGATATATGTACACGATGGATTTAGTTGTGAGATGTGTTGTGGGTGTTGTTGATGTGCGAATAAAAGCAGAGTAGAGTAGAAGCAGTAAGGAAGGTTCGGTATGTGAAAGGAAAGCAGCATAAGGGAAGAGGAAAGATGAACTGTAGCAGATCAGTGTACTGAGCCTAACCGAAACTGAACTCTAGCATATGTGGATGCTACCAATCAGTTCAAGTATTGTATAACATTCCTTTTGCAGACAGTGTGTCTCTTTGTAGGTAGTGTGCCTCCTTTGTGAGCAATGTGCTCGAGTAGTGAGCCCTAATTGGCAAGTGCCATTTTGTTTTTCTTATTCTTCTAACAGAGAATAATCCTTGAGTTAATCACCCTATGGTTTTCTCCCTTAATAGGGTTTCCACGTCAAAAATATTGTGTCATGTGTATTTGCATTTCATGATTATGTTTGCTCATTTGGATTAATATTACATTGATTGCTAATAAAGTTCAGAAAGCAGAAATAATTAGGATAACTAATTCACCCCCCCCTCTCAGTTATCAACAAGAGCATCACTAGATTATAGATTTTTCAATACCTATTTGAAAGAGATAGAATTAGCTTCCAGGATTGAAAGCAAATAGTGGAGAAGAAATAATGAGGGTGAGAGTGAAGATGTAGAAAAACTAAAATTGGAATCATAACAATTGAAGATAAAACAATAGATTTTAGAAAAGGGAGACAATTATAGGGAGGTATCATCCCTCCATAGAAATAAAATATGGTGTAATTACTATTCAAATTAAGTATACTTGAGGAATGCATGTCTAGTATTGGAGGGAAGAAAATGAGCCATGACATTGAGAGTAGATATTGTAGAACCTCCTAGTAGATATTGGGGTGAGCATGAAATAAATGATTTCCCATCACTATTGTTTAAAGTAGAAAAGAAGCATAAGCCATGGTGCGGCCACAGGGGTGAAGAGAATGAAAGGAAGTAAGGTACACAGAAACAACTTCCTACACCAATCTAATGAGGGATAGTAGTGCAAATTTTTCTTAGATCTTTGTAGTTATAGTTTAGATACACATTAACAAAGAGATTAACACACATTCAAAACAAGTACAAATGCAACAGACACAAGGTATACATGGGGAAAGCCCTTTCAGATGAAAAACCCCACACTCCAAAGCACAGCCCAATGTATTATTTAGTAAACAAGGAATGATTACAATACAATTATAGAGCCAAGATCTTCCAGGAGTTCCCAAGATGTCAATTCTAGAGCAATTCTAGCAACATTTATGTACTTGCAAATGAACCATACAAAACTCCACTACAAGCACCTATTTTATAGAGATATGAAGCAAGAATGGAACCTTCTAGAGGTTGGGCATCCAAGAGGCCATATGGCACAATATCCAACACCTCTTGCATGTAAACACACTTGTCTACATCAAGGAAAGATGCCTTACAACCTCTTACAGTTGCAAGAAGAATTTGTCATTCTTATAGGACTGACAGTTGTAAGAGAAGCATCATAAATGACTAAATATAGAATATGCCTCTTACAACTTGTCCTTATCCTTCCTTGGATGTCCAACTTTGACCTTTTCTCCATGAAAATATGCTTTACAACACTTGTCCAACCTTTCATAGAATCTAGTCCTTACGCGTCATAATTTCTCATAGGAATCTATCATATGTCATAGGAATTCGTCATATGTCATAGGAATCTGTCATAAGGACTTACACACCTTACAACTAGCCAACACATGTCACAAATGTCCTATTCCAAGGTAGAACACCTACATCCTCATGTGAGGACAAAAATATATCCTTGTCACCTTCCATGTCACCTCCAAGTAATTGACAACTCACCATGTCAAATTTACTAGATGATAAAGCACGGTAAACCCAAAAATTATGGCACAGTAAAAAATAATTACCATAGTAAAAAATTAATGCTAGGAAATTACAAAGGTTGAGACACCTTAATTCCCAATAGAGAATGGACCTATTTATAGAGGAGTAATAAGAGAAAGAGGGATGGCAAAAAGATCCTTCCAAAATTAGGATCATGGTAATTTCTACCTATAGTAGAGAACAAATCGAAGAATGATCGATAAAATCCAATAAGTGGTGCCTTATATCCATGATGAATGGCCCTCCAACAGTTACCAAGATAACTATATTCTCAAGGTGGAAATATAAAATACTGCAATAATAACATAGGAGGACATGGAATGGGAAAAGATCAAGGACAAAGAAGAAGGGATGAGGTTACCCACTTTAAATGTGGCAAACCCAGTCACTATGCCAATGAATGTATAGAAGAAAGGAAGAAGACTTGCAAATTTTTTGGTGATTTAGCACATGATTCATTTAGTTGTCCTAGAGTAGCACACTATTATAAAAAATGGCTAAACACTAACAAAGAGTGAGGAACCCTTAGTGCCAAATGAAATAATAGGGGAAAAATTAATAATGAGAATTCCTATCTAGAAACCCCAAATGCCAAGAGATGCCAAAGAATAAATACAAAGGATTGGGAGAAAATTAATGAGAGACTTACCTTATAAAGGAAGAATAATTAGAAAAATAATATTAGGAGAAGAAAGAGATGTTGTACAAGAATGCTATAGTAGAGTATAGGAAGACGAATAAAGTGGTAGTGATCACCTAGGAGGGACTAACACCAAGAAAGAGAAAATAATTCAAGAAGACTTAGAAGAAGAAGATAAGGAGTTCCCAATGAAAAGAAACCATGACCTTATTTTGGATAAGGCCAAAAGGATTATTAAGGAAGAACAACAAAAATAATATTACCAAAAACCATGTTTTTTTAAGAAAAGAAGCTCAATTGTTAAAAGAATTAGTAAATTTTGTAGAGGAAGAGAATATAATGTAAAAATTAAAAAAATTGCCAAATATTAGAATGAACATAAGGAAGACAATACAAAATGATAGGTGCCGACTGTAGTAAAGACTACCAAAAAATGGGGAAAGCACCCCATCCCAATTGAGCTAAGAGTCCACAATAAATGGATAAAAGTGTTCTAAAAGATTTAGGTGCAAATGTGACTAAAATGCCCAGAAGGACTTGGGAGAAATTGTGTAAACCAACTTTGCATGATACACCATATAACATCACATTAGCAGATGGGACATCTGTAAGCACCATGGGAACATATAGGAATATGGAGGTAAATCTATTAGGAATAAAAAAAATTGATTTTCAAGTAATAAAGATGAAGGAACCACTTGATGCATTCAATGTCTTGCTAAACTTGGAGTGGTTTGTTAACTATGGTGGAGTTTATGATTCTCGAAGAGAAGAACTCACATTCCATGGTGAAGATAGAATTGTAAATATACCATTATATAGTGATATGAGCACCACATATGTGGAAGAAGTAGCGTAGGAAGGAGATATAGATGAGGAATATGGGAAGAAGGGAATATACTCATTAGGAAAGATTCCAAAAATAGAGATTGATGAAGAACCAAACTCTAAAGGGGAGATAGTCATGGATAGTATAAATTACAACATTGATAGTGAAGATGTAGTAGAGGCTTAGTTAAATGAGCCAGAAAAAGAAGAGTTTTGAGAGACATAAGGGTCTACAGTTTAAGGCAGATCAAGAAAACAGTGGGAGAAAATACCATAAATAAAGATATCATACTACAAGAAGTATGTGCATAGAAATGGGTCCCAAAAGGGGGTTAAAAATGGCCATTTTTTATTGAAATCAGTAAATACTAATCTTGAATGAGAAAATTAAGATATCCATGCTTAAAATTTGAAGATATGATGAGAACAAGATTAGTGGTGCTCATAATCTAGTTTCTAAACTATTATTTTTTTAAAAAGGTGGAGATTAAGAGGGTCAAATAGGAGTGGCATGTACAAATTGGTCCTATCTTTGTTAGAAAAATATAACGTCATTAAGTGTGCTCCCCCTAAAATGTTGAGTTTTTTAAAGTATTTCAAAAATCTCTTTAAAGTGAAAAGTTAGCTAACATCATATAGGTTATACTTGATTTTTCTTCTAATTTTTTGATGAATATATGGCTTTTTTTACTAATTTTCAAAGTGGACACATCTTAAAAAATACAAAAATTGAGCACGCTATCCTCTTAATTTTGAAAAAGTCAATCAAAAATAAATTTTATTAATGTTTATAGAATGCAAAAATGTAATTTCTTTCAAATTTAGATGAGTGGATAAAAAATGACATGAAAAAACAATACATAGGTTTTCGATGAAAAATGAAGACACTAGTAAAAGAAATTGAAGATGGAAACCTTACATATTCAAATTTTAGAAAAAATGCATGGTTAGAAAGGTAGTAGAGGGATTGATGTCATCATGGTATTGTTTTATAATAATATATAACAATGTGCAAACTTGATGGAGAGCACACTCGATATTTGCTTATTATTGTATGCTTTATACAAAACACATATTTAGGCATTTCACATGTAGGTCTAACCATTTGGGTTGGATGTCCAAGAATTACACAACCATAAGTGTTAGAATTTCCCAAAGAAAGATATAATGTGTGAAAGTTATAATGCACATGCTTTATGACATGCTTATAGAACATGCATGCATTATAACAGGGTGCTACCGCAATAATGGGTTACACTTTCTGGGACATCCTGATTTTTTATGAAATCACATATTTTTAGAAAATATAATGATTTAAGCCTTGAAAGGTTCCATTTAAATGGTTTTAATTGAAGAGGGTTTGATCAAACCCCCTTAGATTCAACCCCCCTTGGATAGAACCCAGCTAGTTTTAAACCATATTGATGGCACAGTGTCACAAACACATGCACAATTACTCTTACAATCTTCAGGTGAGAATCATGTCTATGCACAGCTAAAAGGCTTACACATAACTTTTGCCATTTAAATGACATGAACTAGGACAACATCTTGAAATATTAAACAAGTCATTCATAAGCAATTCAAATTTATCATAATATCAATGGGCCACAGGAGATAGGTAAATACTCAGATTTAAACATTCATTTCATAGAGCTAATTCAACATCTATTACAATATATCAAAACTCTGCAATTTACAGATATGCTTAACAACACTTATTCCAGATGGCCTTCAATGGCCTACCGGGCAACTTCTTCCTTCCTCTCATTTCTACAGAGTCACTCTTCTCCTTTTTATCCTATTCCTTATGGCCATAACCAAATCGGCCTCTTTCTATTGTTGTCACTAGGCTTCACCTTCAAATCTACCACCTTCTATTAAACTAGTTTCGCCACTTTCTATCGCTTCTTATCCTATGTTGATCGACCCCTCTCTAACCTCAAACCATTAACATATTCAGCCCTTCTCCTTAATTTCTTGGTCGGTTCTATTTCTACTACCTGCCTTTACAATCAACTTCCTCCCCCTTCCTTGAGTTTAGCCTCTGTAACTCTGCAATGATCAACCACTGTTCTTTCTTATCTCCTCTATCGGCCTCATTTTCTTCCTTTTCTGTCTTTCCTTCTGTTGATCAGCCTACTCTTCAATACGTGCAGCCAATTCTATCTATGTGGCCTTTCTCTCCATTTTATCGGCCTAGCGGCCTCCTTTCGCTGCCGCTCTCCTCTCGCTTTTGCCTATCAGCCTCCTCCCTATTTATATGCGGCCTCTCTGAATATATATGCGGCTTGCTCTATTATCTTCTATCGCTTCTGGCTATTCTCCTGTAATGGCCTCTCATTTATCATCGACCACCTTCGTATATTTCTATCTCAACAACCTCCTTTCTCTGATGCCTATCAGCTATTTATTCTTCTGTTTTCGGCCTTCTCTACCACTCGGCCTCCCCATATGATGGTTATGCTTCTACATTATGCATGAATAGGAATTAATTGGCTGCATTGCCATGATCTGCTACTCACATTCACTCTCTCCATCTATCTTTGGCCTCTTGCCTTATTCAGAAAAAGAATCTTTCTTTTAAGTCACCACTAACTCCCACTCTTCGACCATTACTCCTTGTTTAGAGATAGAATCTTCTTTTGTTATGCACTAACTCTTCTTGCTGCTAATTTTCTCAAAGTAACAAAGCAACTAATTTTTAGCAATAATCACCATCTTCTCCATTTACTTGGCTTCTTGAAAAATAATAAGGAATTATTATTGTTCTTGTCGCCTTGGCAACAGGAGCTTCCTTCTTCTACTTCTGTCACTTGATCTGCCAATGATAATTTTTGAATTTAATAGGATGTCCCTACATCAAACTCCCAAGGGGACAAAGATCATGTTCCCCTGCACATGTGTTCCTCTGCAAATCATCTAACGTTTTCTTTTGCCTTTTCCATAATTTCTCTATTTCATATGCTTCAATATTCTAACCTTTCTATGCAACACTATGGGCTGCTCTCACCTGATTGTATGCATCACTTATGATCCATCTCCACTATCAAATTCTCCTTTCATTCACCTCAAACAAATCATACTTAAATGGAAAAATTATAACAATATCCATTGCATTATCAATACTTACCTTTTCTGCATCATACTCAACATGTTCATCTATCACATCCTCTAGCCATTCTTCCCTCATGGTCACCTACTACAACACAACATCATTTTCTGCTTCATATTTTATCATCTCACACTCCAAATCTGCAACATCTTCATTCCAATGGTCTTCAAGCTTCACTGTTGTCCTACTTTTGCTCTCACATTTAATCTTCTCATTCCATTCTTTCTCAATGGCTGTCAACTGCTTCGATAAATCTTCTTCAGCATTTTCTATTTCTACTCTGTCTTCTTCTTTGCTTTCATTCTTTGTTTGTTTGTCATCTTCCTCTAGAACTATAGATGTTCCACTATCATTCTCTTCATCTACAACTGCTCTCATGTTCAAATCAGCATTTTCAACACATACCTCTGGTGTCTTCTTTTTCCAGACAACTCTTCTATTCCACTTTTCCTCTTTTCTGTCATACCTGCATCTTCCACTTTACCTTTGCTTGCATTCTTGCCTTCTCAAATATCTATTTCTCCTTATCTCTTTTTCATCTAACAATCTCGTCATATTTTCCTCATCATTATGAATTTCCTTCAAAGCTTCCTCAACATAAAAATCAGATTTCTTTCCTCTTACCTTGCATACATTTTGTTTCTCTTGCTATAGCTTGACCATATGCTCCTTCCCTTTCTTGCCATCCTCTACTGGATTCATCTTGCTTCCAGTTTCTAGGAGTTTTTTCTCCTTTTCATGCCTCCAATTCCTTGTCTTTTCTGCAACACATTTGTTTGTTGCTGCTTGCTTTACCACCCACACTCTATCATTATTCTGATGTCCTTTCCTTGTTGCTCTCGAGCTTCTCTTAACTTTCTCTGTCTTCATCCACAAATCATTTTCTCTAGGCCTCTTTGCTGGCCAACTCATTCTTGCATTAGATTGCCATGTATTCACCTGCACACCTCTCTTTCCATACACTTACTTGTTAGCATAACCACAATCAAAAGTATTCACTTCTTTACAACTCAACTATTGTTTTTCATCAATCTTTTTCTTTTTCCAACATGGCACTACCTATCCATGATCCATAATCACATTCCATTTTCCAATTTCTTCTTCTTATCAACTTGCTTATCCATATTCTCATTTCTACATTCATGATCAAAAGTAACAATTTTACCTTCATATTTCTGTGTAAGGAGCTACTGTCCCAAATTGCATCCACCTTCAGCTTCATGGCTTGGTAACTCTTCTTCTTTATAAGCATCTTGTGCCACTACTGCAACATCTTCATAGGCATCATGAAACTCTATGGTTTCCTCTTCATCTTCATCATCAATTTGAACATCTTTAGCATTAATCTCCTCTTCATTCTCAAGTACTCTGTAATGCACCTATGCTGCAAACTCTTCTTGGCATTCTACTGCCACCAAGCTTTTCTCATTCACATCTTCCACTCTTTCTTCAGGAGCTATTCTTGTCCCACCTTTCGTCATCTTTAAGGTCTCATTCTCGACCTTCCTCCACACATTCTTCATACCTACATACGAATCTACAAACATAAAATTAACAAATAAAATGAGAGACCCCAGTGTCTCTATCAATGCCCTCCTCATGGACATTCTTCCTTCTTCATTTCTCTTTTTCTCAAGTGCTACCTGCTACACCTTTTTCTCTTTCTCTTTTCTCATGTTCTCTTCAATGAAAACTCTCTTGACTTCTTCCAGTCCATGTTGCTCTAATAGCAACTCTCTGTTGTCCCAATCTCAGTGGGCACTCTTTTCATCCTTCTTTTCTCTTCTCAAGGCATTCATCTTTTGCCTTTTTTATTTCTCAACAATCTCTTTTACTGGCCTTTTTGCTTTCTTACTCATTGGCCAAACCCAATAATATCCTTGGCTTTCTTCTTGTTCATTATACCATTATTTTTCCAACATCAGATCCCTCTTCAACTCTGCCAATTTCTTTTGAATTATGCATCTGTCATCCTTTTGCCTTCTTTTCTTTTGTCTCTTTTTGTGAGACTTTTTTTCTTCATTTGCTTCTGCATTATTCTATCTTCTTTCATCTTTCAGACACCTCCTTAGGGATTTCTTCTCTTTCCAATCTGCCCTGTCAGTCAACCACAAAACCTCAACCAATAACACATTCAATATTCGTACTCAGATCGCTCTGAGCTCTGATACCAATCTGATGGCACGGTGTCACAAACACATGCACAATTACCCTTACAATCTTTAGGTGAGAATCATGTCTCTTCGCAACTAAAAGACTTACACATAACTTCTGCCATTTCAATGATAGGAACTAGGACAACATCTTGAAATATTAAACAAGTCGTTCATAAGCAATTCAAATTTATCATAATATCAATGGGCGGCAGGAGATAGGTAAATACTTAGATTTAAACATTCATTTGATATAACTAATTCAACATCTATTACAATATATCAAAACTCTACAATTTACAGATATGTTTAACAACACTTATTCCAAATGGCCTTCAATGGGCTACTAAGGAACTTCTTCCTTCCTCTCGTTTCTACAGAGTCAATCTTTTCCTTTTTATCATATTCCTTATGGCCATAACCAAATCATCCTCTTTCTATTGCTGTCACCAGGCTTCACCTTCAAATCTGCCACCTTCCATTAAACTGGTTTCACCATTTGCTTTCGTTTCTTATCCTATGTTGATTGGCCCCTCTCTAACCTCAAACAATTAACATATTCAGCCCTTCTCCATAATTTCTCATCTAGTTTTATTTCTATTGCTTGCCTTTACAATCAGCTTCCTCCTTCTTCCTTGAGTTCGGCCTCTGTAACTCTGCAATGATCAGCCACTGTTCTTTCTTATCTCCTCTATCGGCCTCATTTTCTTCCTTTTATGTCTTTCCTTCTATCGATCGGCCTGCTCTTCAATACGTGCGGCCTATTCTATCTATGCGGTGTTTCTCTCTGTTTTATCGACCTAGCGACCTCATTTCACTACCGCTCTCCTCCTGCTTTTGCCTATCGGCCTCATCCCTATTTATATGTGGCCTCTTTGAATATATATGTCGCCTGCTCTATTATCTTCTGTCACTTCTGGTTATTCTCCTGTAACGGCCTCTCATTTATCATCGACCACCTTAGTATATTTCTATCTCAATGGCCTCCTCCTTTCTCTGATGCCTATCAGCTATTCATTCTTCTATTTTCGGCCTTCTCTACCACTCGGCCTCCCCAAATGACGGTTATGCTTCTGTATTATGCATGATTATGAATTAATTGACTACATTGCCATGATCTACTACTCGCATTCACTCTCTCCATCTATTTTTGGCCTCTTGCCTTATTCAGAAAAAGAATCTTTCTTTTAAGTCACCACTAACTCCCACTCTTCGACCATTACTCCTCGTTTATAGATAGAATCTTCTTTTGTTATGCACTAACTCTTCTTGCTGCTAATTTCCTCGAAGTAACAAAGTAACTGATATTTAGCAATAATCACCATCTTCTCCATTTACTTGGCTTCCTGGAAAATAATAAGCAATTATTATTGTTCACGTCGCCTTGGTGACAAGAGCTTCCTTCTTTTGCTTCTGTCACTTGACCTGCCAATGACAATTTTTGAATTTAATAGGATACCCCTACATCAAACTCCCAAGGGGACAAAGATCATGTCTTCCTGCACATATGTTCCTCTGCAAACTTCATCTAACCTTTGCTTCTGCCTTTTCCATAATTTCTCTATTTCATATGCTTCAATCTTCCAACCTTTCTGTGCAACACTATGGGCTTCTCTCACCTAATTGTATGCATCACTTATGGTCCATCTCCACTATCGAATTCTCCTTTCATTCACCTCAAACAAATCATACTCAACTGGAAAAATTCTAACAATATCCATTGCATTATCAATACTTACCATTTATGTATCATACTCAACATGTTCATCTGTCACATCCTCCATCCATTCTTTCCTCGTGGTCACCTGCTGCAACACAACATCATTTTCCACTTCATATTTTATCATCTCACACTCCAAATCTGCAACATCTTCATTTCAATGGTCTTTAAGCTTCACTGCTACCCTACTTATGCTCTCACCTTTAATATTCTCATTCCATTCTTTCTCAATGGCTGTCAATTGCTTCCATAAATCTTCTTCAGCATTTTCTATTGCTGCTCTATCTTCTTTGCTTTCATTCTTCGTTTGTTTGTCCTCTTCCTCTAGAACTATGGTTGTTCCACTATCATCCTCTTCATCTGCAACTTCTCTCTCGTTCAAATCAACATCTTTAACACATTCCTCTGGTGTCTTCTTTTTCCAGACAACTCTTCTTTTCCATTTTTCCTCTTTTCTGTCATACCTGCATCTTCCACTTTGCCTTTGCCTGCATTCTTGCCTTCTTAAATATCTATTTCTCCTTATCTCTTTTTCATCTAATAATCTCCTCATATTTTCCTCACCATTATGAATTTCCTTCAAAGCTTCCTCAACATAAAAATTAGATTTCTTTCCTCTTACTTTACATACATTTTGCTTCTCTTGCTACTGCTTGACTGTATGCTCCTTCCCTTTCTTGCCATACTCTACTAGATTCATCTTGCTTCCAGTTTCTAGGAGTTTGTTCTCCTTTTCATGCCTCCAATTCTTTGTCTTTTTTGTAACACATTTGTTTGCTGCTGCTTGCTTTACCACCCACACTCTATCATTATTCTGATATCCTTACCTTGCTACTCTCGAGCTTCTCTTCACTTGCTCTATTTTCATCCACAAATCATTTTCTCTGGGCCTCTTTGCTAGCCAACTCATTCTTGCATCAGATTGCCACTTATTCACCTGCACACCTCTCTTTCTATACACTTGCTTGTTAGCATAACCACAATCAAAAGTATTCACTTCTTTACAACTCAACTATTGTTTTTCATAAATCTTTTTATTTTGCCAACATGGCACTATATATCCATGATCCTTAATCACATTCACATTTTCCAATTTCTTCTTCTTATCAACTTGCTTATCCATATTCTCATTTCTATATTCATGATCAAAAGTAACAATTTTACCTTCATCCTTCTGTGTAAGGAGCTGTTGTCCTAAATTGCATCCACCTTCAGCTTCATGGCTTGGTAACTCTTCTTCTTTATAAGCATCTTGTGTCACTACTGCAACATCTTCACATGCATCGTGAAACTCTATGGTTTCCTCTTCATCTTCATCATCAATTTGAATATCTTTAGCATCAATCTCCTCTTCATTCTCAAGTACTCTGTAATGCACCTCTACTACAAACTCTTCTTGGCATTCTGCTGCCACCAAACTTTCCTTGTTCACATCTTCCACTCTTTCTTCAGGAGCTATTCTTTCCCCACCTTTCATCATCTTTAAGGTCTCATTCTCGACCTTCCTCCACACATTCTTCATACCTGCAATCGAATCTACAAACATAACACTAAGAAATAAAATGAGAGACCCTAGTGTCCCTATCAATGCCCTCCTCATGGATATTCTTCCTTCTTCAATTCTCTTTTTCTCAAGTGCTACCTGCTACACCTTTGTCTCTTTCTCTTTTCTCATGTTCTCTTCAATGAGAACTCTCTTGACCTCTTTGGGTCCATGTTGCTCCAATGGCAACTCTATGTTGTCCCAATCTCGGTGGGCACTCTTTTCATCCTTCTCTTCTCTTCTCAAGGCATTCATCTTTTGCCCTTTTCTTTTCTCAACAATTTCTTTTACTAGCCATTTTGCTTTTTTACTCATTGTCCAAACCCAATAATATCCTTGGCTTTCTTCTTGTTCTTCATACCATTGTTTTTCCAACATCAGATCCCTCTTCAACTCTACCAATTCTCTTTTGAATTTTGCATCTGTCATCCTTTTGCCTTCTTTTCTTTTGTCTCTTTTTGTGAGACTTTCTTTCTTCATTTACTTCTACATTATTCTATCTTCTTTCATCTTTCAGTCACCTCCTTAGGGCTTTCTTCTCTTTCCAATCTGCCCTATCAGTCAACAACAAAACCTCAACCAATAACACATTCAATATTCTTACTCAGATCATTCTGAGCTCTGATACCAATTTGATGGTACGGTGTCACAAACACATGCACAATTACCCTTACAATCTTCAGGTGAGAATCATGTATTTGCGTAGTTAAAATGCTTACACATAACTTCTACCATTTCAATGATAGGAACTAGGACAACATCTTGAAATATTAAGCAAGTCATTCATAAGCAATTCAAATTTATCATAATATCAATGGGACATAGGAGATAGGTAAATACTCAAATTTAAACATTCATTTCATATAGCTAATTCAGCTTCTATTACAATTTATCAAAACTCTGCAATTTACAGATATGTTTAACAACACTTATTCCAAATGGCCTACCGAGAAACTTCTTCCTTCTTCTCATTTTTATAGAGTTACTCTTCTCCTTTTTATCCTATTCCTTATGGCTATAACCAAATTAGCCTCTTTCTATTGTTGTCGCTAGGCTTCACCTTCAAATCTACCACCTTCCATTAAACTAGTTTCGCCACTTGCTGTCACTTCTTATCCTATGCTGATCGGCCCCTCTCTAACCTCAAACCATTAACATATTTGGCCCTTCTCCTTAATTTCTTGGCCAATTTTATTTCTACTGTCTACCTTTACAATCATCTTCCTGCTTCTTCCTTGAGTTCAACCTCTATAACTCTGCAATGATCAGCCATTGTTCTTTCTTATCTCCTCTATCGGCATCCTTTTCTTCCTTTTTTCTCTTTCCTTCTATTGATCAGCCTACTCTTCAATACGTGCGGCCTATTCTATCTATGCGGCCTTTCTCTCTATTTTATCAGCCTAGCGGCCTCCTTTCATTGCCACTCTCCTCCCACTTTTGCCTATCGGCCTCCTCCCTATTTATATGTAGCCTCTCTGAATATATATGCAGCCTTCTCTATTATCCTCTACCGCTTCTAGCTATTTTCCTATAACGGCCTCTCATTTATCATTGACCACCTTAGCATATTTCTATCTCGACGGCCTCCTTTCTTTGATGCCTATCGGCTATTCATTCTTCTATTTTCGGCCTTCTCTACCACTCGGCCTCCCCATATGACGGTTATGCTTCTGCATTATGCATGATTAGGAATTAATTGTCTACATTGCCATGATCTGCTACTCGCATTCACTCTCTCCATCTATTTTTGACCTCTTGCCTTATTCAGAAAAAGAAGCTTTCTTTTAAGTCACCACTAACTCCCACTTTTCGACCATTACTCTTCGTTTAGAGATAGAATCTTCTTTTGTTATGCACTAACTCTTCTTGCTGCTAATTTCCTCAAAATAACAAAGTAACTGATTTTTAGCAATAATCACCATCTTCTCCAATTACTCGACTTCCTGGAAAATAATAAGCAATTATTATTGTTCCTGTCACCTTGGTGACAAGAGCTTCCTTCTTCTGCTTCTGTCACTTGACCTGCCAATGACAATTTTTGAATTTAATAGGATTCCCCTGCATCACATACCTATAATGTCCAGTCTCCTCTACACCTATCAAAATGCTGATAAAAAACCACTTTTGATTTACTTTTTGGGGGATCAAATGAATTCATTTAAAATTTATGTTTTGTAAGTATGTAGTCCTGATTATAAGCTTCCCAAAAAGTATAATTTTGAATATATTTAATTTGATTATTATATTTATTTTTTATTTCTTCTGAATTTAGGTTTTTCAATGAACATCAAGGTCTTTGTTTCACACATATGAAAAAATAGGAAAATAGAGGAAACAAATTCTAAAAAATACATGTCCTCTAGGTATTGATGTCCTTATTCCAAAAAAAAAAAATTGAATTCTAATACACACAAAAAAAGTTATGTTGGACAGAATACGCCTATGTCTAAATTATAATTGGTTTGACTTAAAAAATTAATTAAAAAAAATATTCAACAAAACATTATGAAACCAAATGCATCCTCTAGATATTGGTGTTACCAATCTAAATTCAAAAGGATTAGAATTTTAACCTTTGTTGTAATCCCCCTCCTTTCTCATCTTGGATGTGTAGATGGATTGGCTAAGGAGCATGAAGATGAAGGTAAAATAAAAGGAATATTTATGGTATGTTAGACAGTTGATGTTGTACATTACATGATGTTGGTAGATGCTACATTCATGTTGATGACATTCCTAATTATGCTCATGTGTGGTTTCATATGACAGTTAGTATGTTTTAGTGATAATCTTTGTTGCGACACTGATAATTCATATGCTCTGACATTGTTTTATGTTCAGGTGATTATGATGTTGATCTTTCTATGATTGTTGTTATTTCTTTCGTTTTAAAAAATATATATTTGTGCTTTTTGTAAGTTTAGTTGTGTTATCCTCCGGGTTCCTTGGCAGGGCATTACATTTGTAGAAAAAAGGTTATGTGCAATAGAATACACATCACTTTCAAAAATGCTATTTACTATTAAAAACTAGTTATCAAAGGAGACGCAAAAAAAATTACAATTTAACTCCAATTTTTTTTAAAAATATATATGTAGAATCTACAGACAAAATCTCACAAATAACTAGTTCACATCATCTTCAAATTCTTAATGGTTTAGCAACTATAGGTGTCAGAAAGTGAAGATTTAGTTCAAAATATTGATTTCAATGTCAAGTTTGGCCAAAAAGTGTAACCTATTATTGTGGGATGACCCAACATGCATGCATGTTTATTTACATAGAAAAATAAATAAATGGTCTACAAAAAGGAGAAACCCATGATTTTGGATCCACATGCTCTACGTATTCTGCCAGTGTAAATAGTGACATTATCTAACTAGTTAACTTTTAGCGTACCTAATTGAAGTCCTATTCACACTTGTTAAGTCTCCACTTGGGGACTTTTAAGAGTTTGTCTCATCTCATATGGTTGAGATAGGTGTCCTCATCTTTTGAAGACACCTAGTGCATGCATACTTGCCACTTGCTCAAACACTTGTCATTTGAGCTCACAAGTGTTGCACTTTTGGAGGGCTAGTCAGTCATTGTTTTCTACCTTCTTACCTCCAATTTCTTGCCTATTTATACAAGGCATCATTGTACATATTACTAAACTCTTGAATATATAAATTAGGCTTATTTTGTGTACTTATAGCTAATGGAAGTTTATTCTAGTTTTTTCTTGTTGATCTTGGCAATCCCAACATGGTATCAAAGCCATGCTAGCAATACCCTTCTTATTCTGAGCAAATCCTGCACATAGCCTTATCAAAAGCTTATCATGGAGCCAAATAGACCTTGTTCTTGAGTCTAGAAGGATTGAGACAGTAAATATTACCCTTCATTTGACAAATTTCAGTAAAACTATTTTTTACAAAAAAAATTTACTGAGCTAGCCCTAGGGTAATGTACAACCTATGTGACCCATATGGCCTATACAATTTTTTCAAGGGAAAATTTCAATTTTTTTTAGAAGACACATTGCCCCCTGCAAAATATTTTCATTCTTATTTGATGATTTGTGTTTTACAAGTTTGTTTTTTATAGATTTTGTGGCTTCTAGGCCTCTACAAACCCTTATCACTCTGGTTTTTTGGAGGTTGCTTCAGTCTAGACTTGTATGCCCACCTTTGGGACATGAAGACCTACCCTTTGGATTGGAAGACCCTTTATAGGCCCCATTGGCCCCTCACTTGGACACACTAGCCAGTCCACTTGATATGCCCCGATCACCTCTTGAAGTCCTCATCTCCGTTCTATGACGCGGGCTACTCTTCACACAACTTTTGGGCCCTACTTGCCTCAACGCAGATATCATGCCCTCAAATGGGTCCTAGGATCCTTGGAACTTCACTCAAATTCTCTCAAAATGGACTCACTATCTATGAACCCTCTACATCAGGCTCCTATTTGCATCAGGTCACGAAGACACTGTTCAACTTTCTTGGGCCATTCGACCCTCCTTGCCACATTTTTTAATGTTCTCAATGGTCTCTAATGGCCTTATGTAGGACTCAAGCTAACCCTAAAGCTCCTACACCCTTACCGAGACCTGTTAGCCTCCAATATTGGCACCTATGTGCCCCAAAATTCAACCCAGTTAGCCCACAATTTGACCTAGCCATCCCATAATTCGGCCTAGTCAACCTTATTTTTTTGTTCAGGTCAACCCTAATGCTCAGTCTACCCTTGACTCGGCCTCTAAGGCTTGATCTTGGACTCTCCAAGCCCATTTTTAGGCTCAACATGCCACCACAGGGTTATCGACAGGCCATCACTGCGCCACCCCTAGCTCCTCTAAGAGTCCTAGAATGGCTCATTTTTTCATTTTACAATATCTTGCAAACTAGGCATTGGATATTCACAAATTTATAGTCAACATAAAGGTTTTTCTGTCACCTTCACTATGGTAAAGTTTATTTTTGTAAATTTGGTTGTTTCAACTACTTTTTTTAGCTCCAAGTTTTAACTTGTGTTGTAAATTTCACTGGGGCATAGCTTTCACCCCGTTTGTCGAAATTTCACGTAATTTGTTTTGAAAAATATCAGAAAAACACAAAGATATTGTTTATACATTTAATTTTTTCAATTAGGATAGCAATTTTCTCTACAAATTGTAAAATCACCATGTTTTATAAATGGTTGATTTCAACTTTTTAATTGCACAAATTGTAAACAAATCTTGTATAATTTTTCTAGGGGGGCTTCTAAATTTAGCATAATAAACCAGGGGGGTTGTCTTGTGAAAGGAAGCTAGGTGTGTGGAAAACACTTTCTACACTAATCTAATGATGGGAGGAGAGTGTAAATTCAATTTTATCTTTACAATTATAGATGATGTTAACCCACTAACAGAGATATTGCAGCAAACACATACACAAGAATGTAAGACAGAAGAAGAGAGACACAAGATATACATGGGGAAAACCCTTATGGCTGAAAAACCCCACACTCCAAAACACAGCTCAAATGTATTCCATAAACAATGAAGGTTACAATATAGTTACAAAGCCAATGCTCTTGTAGGAGTCTTCGACACTCATATCTGGAGATGATCCGGCAGCATAACAGTACCTGTCAATCACATAATGCATCACCTCTCCAAAGCACCTGTTTATAAAGAACATACAAGGCAAAAATGGCTCCACATTGAGATGGGCATCCAACATGGCCTCATGGCCCAAAACCCACGCCTATGGACACTTGTCAAGTCAACCCATCCCAAAGAGGTCACCTATTTCCAAAATGGGCTATGACAGATGCTCTTACGACTCATACAACCATCATAGAATCTGTCATAGTTGTCATAACTTACAGCTGTAAGAGAATCTATCATACACAGGCTATAAATAGCATATTCTCTTACAAAATGTCATAGTCCACCTTGGGGCACCCAAAGATACCTTTTTCAAAGATGCTTCTCAACACATGTCCATACCTATCATAGGATCTTCTATTTCTAACTCTTACATGTCATAACTTTGTCATAGGAATCTGTCATGATTGTTTCAGTCAATATTCCCTTACACACATTCCAAGATGCCGACACATGGAAAAATATTCCTACCACTAAGTGGGATGCCTATCTCCTCATGTGAGGACAAATTTACATGTGATCATATGCCATGTAGTATGACACATCATCGTACCAACTCTCACAAGATGACAACATAGGATTTACATCCTAATTATACAATAGGCAATAAATAAATAAATACAATGAAATAATACAAGGAATTACCAAGGTTGAGACACCTTAATTCCCAACATTCTCCCACTTGTCGAACACCTTGTAAGAGCCAATAGAAATAATAGGATTTAATTACTATAGGCCGAGAGGCCCATAGATTCTTAACACCATCTGAACTTCTTTGTACCCACTGGCTTCATCAATGCATCTGTAACATTTTTCAAAGTATCTACCTTCTCCAAATTTACCTTCCCATCCTCTACCATGTCTCGCATGAAGTGAAACTATACATCAATATGCTTTGTTCTAGCATGGAAAGTTAGATTCTTCACAAGGCAAATCACACTCTGACTGTCACAACAAATCATAATCTATCCTATATCAACACCAATATCTGAACACAATCTCTTAAGCCAAATGGCTTCCTTACAAGCATGAGCTGTTGCCATGTACTCAGATTTTGTCGTGGACAAAGCAACCACAGGTTGTCACTTACTCATCCAACTAATTATACCACCAAACATAGTGAACACATAAGCACTGGTGGATCTCATGCTGTCAATGTCACCTACCCAATCAAAATCCATGAATACAAACTAAATGCGGAGGTCTTGTAGCATTACCATGATAGCATATGGAATAATCGAAAGTACCCCTCAAATATTTGAACAATCGATTAACTACATCCCAATGTACCTGTCAAGGATTAGCCACAAATTGACTAAGGACTCCTACTACTTGGGCAATGTCTGGTCTTGTGTAGACCATAGCATACATCAAACTGCCAACAACACTAGCATAAGGTACTCTGCTCATGTCCTCCACCTCACTAGGAGATTTTGGATAATCATTAACAGACAACTTTGTCCCCAATGAAACAGGGACACACAATGGTCTATAATCTACCATGTTGAATGTGTCCAACAAGGTCTTCACATACCTACTCTGGATTAACCAAAGTTTTCTATTAGTTCTGTCTCTTCTAATTTCCATTCCCAGAATGTACCTAGCTACCCCAAGATTTTTCATCTCAAACTATGATGACAACTGAGACTTCAAATCAGAAATCATATTCTTACCATTCCCAATCAATAACATATCATCAACATACAATGCAATAATGAGAATACAATCATTGTCAAATTTGTAATACACACTATGATGGGTAAAAGTGGGATAATTAAAATGAATAATTAAACCCAAAAACATCAATAGAATGTGCAAAAAAAAAAGATTTAAAATAAGAGAGAGAGATACTCACAACTTTTTTACCTTGCGATTTCCATTGTTCGCCTATTCTCTTTTGATCTTTTGGTGATGAAGATGGCCCTTAGGAAGCTTGCTTCCTTGCTTCGATTCCTCAAGATGACAAGGAGAAACGGCTCGGATACTTGTGTTGAAGATGAGCTTCAACACAATATGAAATGGATGATAGATGGTGGATGTGAAAATGGGGTACCAATGGCGCGCTATGGATTCTGTAGCATAAGTTTACTCGAAAGTTGGGATATATGAAATAGAAGAAGAGGGTTGTATTTATAGAGTTGTGTGAGATAAGACCAATGGTGGAAAAGAAATAAGGAGATCAATGGAGGAGAATGCTCGAGAGAACGTGCACGAATAGAAGAAGGACATGTGTCATTCAAAAAGATGCTTTGTTGAGTTAACTGCTTTCTTGATGAGGATGAGTTTTTATTTCTTAAATTAGAATATATTTTTCTAATTTAAGAGTTTTGTTGATAGCTTTAAATTAGTTAACTCAGCTTTTGCTTTTGCATGACAAGAAGAATTTATTTTTAGAAGATTTGAAGATTTTTTTAGAAGATAAGAAAGCATAATTAAATAAATAAATTTATTTAATTACTTGTAGATAATTTAGAAGAATAAATAAAATATTTAAATATATATATATATTTTTGGAGATTTAATTTAAATAAATTTGCATTTTATTTAAATTTAGAAGAATGGATGATTAAATTAAATAATTAAAATTATTTAATTATTTAGAAGAATAAAGTTGATATAGATGAAATTAATTAAATAAATATAATTTATTTAATTAAATGGGAGAAAATGAATCAAATAAATAAATTGATTTATTTATTTATTGATAGAGGAATATGAAGATGAAATAAATATTTAAAATATTTATTTAGGTAGAGTCATGTCTTTTTTATGTGTATACACACACAATGATCTAATTTCAATTTTAGATATCCAATCGACAATACAAAGGCATCAAACTTCAAGTACCACATCCTAGGACACTGCTTCAAACCATACAAAGACTTCTTTAACTTGCAAACCAAATTTTCTTTACCTTTCTCTATGTAATGCTCTAGCTATGACATGTAAATCTCTTCGTCCAAATCACCATGAAGGAAAATTGTCTTCACATCCATCTGTTCTACCTCTAAGTCATAAGCAGCTGCAAGAGATAACAGAAATCGAATGGATGTCAACTTTGCAATGGGAGAGAAAATTTCACCATATTCAATTCCCTCCACTTGTGAATACCCCTTTGCAACCAATCTAGCCTTGTACTCTTCAACACTACCATTTGCACCGAATTTCTTCTTGAACACCCATTTGCATTCAACGGGTTTCCATCCATCAGGCAAAGGCACCAAGTCCCATGTTTTATTCTTTTCCAAAGAGGCCATTTCATCTTCCATGGCCTCCTTGCAGGAACCTACAGCTTTCATTCCCATAGCCTCTTTCATAGTTCTAGGCTCACCAATGTTAGTAAGTAAAGTAAAAGCACAACTAGAATCAAGTAAATGAATAACCAAACCTATCAGGTTACTTTCTTGTTCATGTAGACCTCTTCAATGGCTGAGGTTGAGGTTCTACTTCTTCTTCTGAGCTTTCAGAGTCGCTAGAGCTCTTCTCATCATTAGGTCTCACAAGGTCTATCGATTCAGTCTTCTTAGGGGTAGAAGGAAACTGAATCACATCGTCTTTCTTTTCTGTCTGTTCTGGTTGTAGAACAATGGAAGAAGGTGTTAGCTCTTTGAAGATAACACTTTGGCTATACAACACCTTTTCAGCCACAGGATCCCAAAGCTTGTATCCTTTCACACTGATGCCATAGCTAATGAAAATACATTTAACAACCTTGTTCTCCAAATTAGACTGTTTCTCCCTAGGCACATGTGCATATGCCTCATAACCAAAAACAGAAAAATCACCATAGTTGTCAGTTCTCAAACACTTAATCTTTTTACTAGTCTGATTTTCAGCAAAGGCTTTAAACTCCTTAAACTGACTAAAGACTTCAGTCTTGCTTCTGATAAAATAAACCCATGTCCATCTACTATAATCATCTATGAAAGGTTCAAAATATATAGATTTTGAAATTGAAGGAACATTAACAGGACCAAACACATCAGAATGAATAAGATCCAATACACTAGAAGACTTGTGAGAACTAGAGTAAAACTAAACATGGTTTTGCTTTCCATATACACAATGTTCGCAAAAGTCAAACTTGAGATTACAATCATTTATCCCCTCAATGAGGTTTTTAATTTTTAGGGTTCTAAGACCCTTCTCACCAATGTGACCATATCTCAAATGCCATAACATAGTCTTTTCAGCAGGAAGTTTAACTTCCAAAGCATGTGCACTACCATCAGAAAGTGTTACAATAGATTTCTTCATTGCTTGTTTAGATGGTGGGGATGAAGTGACTACAACTCTTTTCTTCGAGTTAGAACAACTATTGCACTATGAAGTGCATGCCTCCAACTAAAATAGAGTACCTCTCCAAGTACAATCTCATAAAGAAGCAGGTGGAAAGCAGGTTAGGATGGAGAAAAATAGGACATGATTCAAAGGAACAATCATGGGAAGTAGTCATAGTTGTCACACAGTTAGCTATGGTTCACTTGCTAGATATAGGAGCTGGGTCCACAAGCTCTATTCATTTGCACACTTGTCCTTAGTTGATTGGTCTGGGAGAGCTTAGGAGAGTATAGGAGCTAGAGCAGTCGACAAAGATATGGATATTCTGCACGAGGAGCATTGGTTTAAGCAAGTTTGACGGTTTGATCAACCACCTGAGTTAGGACCAGAAGTATGTAGTTCATCAAAACTTGCTAAAAGTCATTTATTAGGTCAATAAATGCTTAGTAAAAAAAGCTAAGACAGATGTGCCAAACTGTAGTTTGACGCATATGTGCTTCGAAATGGCGCATACGCTGAGAAGTTGCGCATCTAATAGATCTTACGGCGCATATGATAGATGTGCACATATAGGCTAGGAATTTGCGCATCCATTGTGGAATTACACATGTGACACTAGAAGCGGCACATGCACCAAAACAACGCATACACGTCAAGGACTGGTGCATTCACAGTGAAGCGGTGCATTTGATATGAACCAGTACATTTGCCACCTGGATTGGCGCATTTGCACTAGGATAATTAGTTGACTTAATGAAATTAACCCAATTAGCACCTTTGAACGATGCGATAATTGATAAGCGATCTCTAAGATTGCCGAGAATCTACTCAAGAGACGATATGCTATTTTGATTAATTTGATATGTTAAGTCAATGATAGGATAGTTTAATTGCTTTGAGCAGGTTTGCTTGGATATGGATTTCTTTGACGCTATGCCTTGCTTGGTTGCAGGAGGATATCCGGGATACCCTGATGTCATGAGAGCAGTTCCCTTTGCCATTGTTGTAGCGGTATATTTTGACAGAGATGGACCACGAGGCTCTTGGTGCTATGGGTCTTCACTACATTTGTTTCATGCCCGAGGTTCGCATGAACCGCAGTTTATTGCCTGTAGTAGTGGAGCAATTCCACAGTGAAGATGGGACATTTCATCTATGGACTAGGGAGATGATGATCACTCTAGAGGATGTGTACAGGATTTTGCTCCTCCCTATTCAGGGAGAGTTGGTAGAGTATGAGTCGTAGTGTGACGCTGGGTTGGCTGAGTGCAGACGGGTGTTTGATGACCCAAAGTTGGTTGAGCAGGTGATTTTGTGGCAGGACATTCATGACTGCTATGACTACTTCCTAGGGATTGTGGCGGGACTGATCGATGGCATAGTATGCCTCGATAGGAGGTCACACAGGTTCTCAACTGGCTGGGGAAGGGTGCTGGAGAGTACGATTACCGACGGGACTCAGTATGCATGGGGTGTGTGCGTGCTAGCACACTTGTATAGGGATATGCACCAGGTTATGTATCACAGAGGAGCTAGTTTGTCAGCAGGTGTGTCTCTTTTATAATTTTGGTTATGGGAGCACATAGCTATCACGTGGTTGATATGTCTTTTTCACAAGCAGAGAGGTGAGCCTTACAACTATGGATATGCAAGCGCGATTTCCCAGCACAAGCTGGGGAAGCTCGAGTATTGGAGACGCGTGCTAGATAACATGGATCTAGTTATCTGGCACCCATACCTAGACTGCGAGGTATGGGAGGATGAGGCTGACGAGTTGCCATACTGCTTCCAGACTCGAAGGCTCATTGGCAGGATGAGGTACATATTAAAGCGGCAGATTATTAGCAGGGTACAGAGGCAGTTTGACAGAGTGTAGGGCAGGCCATAGAGGCAGGCACGATTCGCAAGGACCCATGCAGAGAGATATAGGTGAGGTCCCGTGGCCTCATATGAGGAGGCTTTGGCAGACTTTCGTCAGATTCCCCATGCAGCTTGGCCTATGAGGAGGGATATAGTAGACGCGAGTATGACACTCGACTATGAGGAGTGGTTTGCGGCTCATCCATTTCCCAGATATTTAGGACCCGGAGAGTTGGCTCCTTGTGTAGATGAGGAGGATTCAAATGACGAGGGTAGATCTGGCAGGAGGAGGAGGAGATGGAGGAGGGGGAGAGGAGGTCAGGGAGATGATAGTGGAGATGGAGGAGGAGGAGGAGGAGGTAGACCAAGACAGAGGAGGAGGTCTGGTGAGGGATCTTTAGGTCAGCAGGAGGTTGCGCAGCCACCAGTTGTATGGCAGGTGTAGGTACAGGTATAGGTGCTAGTACAATAGGTGGCACCACAGAGGCATATGTCACCACCACAGTAGGTGGCACAGCAGCAAGTGCAGGGGCAGGTGCTAGGACAACAGGTGGCACAGGGACAGGGAGAGCAAGCTCCATATCCTGACTTACAGCACCAAGCCATTGTTGCTTTACAGGGTCAGATTAGGCAGTTGAGAGCCCATCTAAGAGTAGCGGAGTCTCGAAGAGAGGCAAATGTAGGATGGATATCAGAGATATCCAGAGATTGAGATGCAGCCCTAGCGAGTGTGCGGGTGATGAGAGCAGAGAGAGATGCAGCAGTGGTAGCCCTGGGTATAGATGGTACTTTGAGCTTTTTGGTTGCACACAACTAGCCTAGATACAGGGTGAGCTTGCTAGAGCGTAGGCTTAGGCTCAGTACTATAGAGGATTATACCATGGGGCAGTGTCAGCGGACTAGCATGTGCCTAGTTACAGGAGTCAGTCTATGGCATCACAGAGGGCAGGTGGATCTTGATCTGTGGCATCAGTGAGAGGCCCCCAGTAGTCAGGAAGTGATAGAGGAGAGTACAGTGCAGGGATCAGTGCTCCACGTCAGTAGGGTTAACCAGATTTTGACACTTGTACCAACTTTTGGCTTGATGTACACATTTTTGAGGGCTAAGATAGTCTGCTATGTATTATTTTGCCCCAAGACATGTATCACTATCTTTTTTGTACTTTGTATACATTTTATGACGTGACTCTGAGAGATGGACATATATTTTGATATATTGTACATTTGGACATATTTTGATGTTTATATGATGATACAGTTATTAATGTTCTACATGCACGTGTTCTATGTTTTATATGTTATAGATGCAACCTATCTTATGATGCTTTATATATGTGGTTCATACTAGATGGATTAGGATGATCTAATATGCAAATGTAAAATGTGAATGGTATTGATATGATTATGCAGCTCTATATGTTTTTATCTATGTTTTTGATTTTTTGATATGATATGCAGATGCCCATGTATGTGGATGACCTAATGCACTTATTATGTAGGCAAAATGATTTAATCATGTGAATGACTATCTCATGTGATATGATATGTTATCTATGCTATGTTTTTGATATGTCCAAATGTACTCAATCGATACAGAGATGATATAGATAGGCGGAAGAGAAGAAATGAAGAAATACATGCTTTCATTTGATACACTGCAGAATTTTCTTATTGCAGGGTTGATATGGATTTTTGGATATGGGATGGATGTGGATATTTTGCCATCATTAGAGCACAAGTACTTTGCTTTTATCATTGGGCACTTTTTGTTTCTTTTCTCTTTTTGAAATGTTGTAAGAAAATACAAGCATCTAGGTATAATTAAACTGAGATGACCTGAGTATTCCTTACATGGATTTTGATATAGCAAGTTGGTACAAGCATCTAGTCAAACTTGAATCTAGATGACCTAAGTACTTCTTGCATTTCAACAGACAAGGATTGCCCTTTTTCATGTTCAAACCTTCAAAATCCTCGATGATCTTTTGCTGATCATGATGTTAGACAAGGCTTCACATTACTAAAGATTAATCCACAAACAATAGACAAAGAAAGAGATTATACCCCCATCATAGCATCTCTAGCTTTTGGCATCCTTGAGTAGCATAGGAAGACATAATGACAAAAATCAAAGACTTTGTAAGTTAACCTGTTTCACAAAACATTCTTGCATTAGATGTGTCTTTTCTTCCATAATTGATATAGAATTAGTCTGAGTGCTTTAGTACACGTTGTGCATTGGATAGGTTGATGTTTTATGGCAATATTTTTGTTTTGGGAAGCTTGCTTTGCTGCACGTGCTTGTCTAGTGAAAGGTATCACAATGCTTATTGGTATCCTCTTAGAAAAAGTGGCATTCAAGAATCCAAATCCGCAACTAGGTTGAGGAGTTGCCCCTAGTTTAGACAAAGAATCAACTTATTATGGACAAAATGACAAATAGATACGGAGAGATGGACCCTAAAGGACTGACCTAGTGCCTCGGGGGCTCATTGCTAAATGGCCTTGCCTACGTGACGACATAGAGGCAACATAGTTCAGGGTGAACTTGATGGACCTAAGACCTAGGTGATGGTAAAGGTTTAGAAATGGTAGGGACAATAGGATAGATGGCACTAAAAGGAATGGAGAGGGAAGAAGTAGGGTGGAGTGGAACAGAGCGGAGCCTCAGGGGTGCATTGATAATGGCCTTGCCTATGTGATGGCTCAGAGATGACATAGTTTGACAATGATTCAAAGGATTGGTTCAAGATGAACGACATGATGGACACAAGAGACACAAGGTCACCATAGATGGAGGAAGCGGTTTGTCACAGATAGTGCCTATTTACCAAGTTTTTGTTGATAACTGAGAGGGGGGGTGAATCAGTTATCCTAATTATTTTTTCTTTTGAACTTTCTTATTAATCAATGCAGCATTGAATCAAACAAACAAACATTACCATGAAATGAAAAACACATGACACAGTATTTTTGACGTGGAAACCCTGTTAAGGGAGAAAACCACAGGGTGATTAACCCAAAGATTATTCTCTGTTAGAAGAATAAGGAATTACAAAATGGCACTTGCCAATTAGGGCTCACTGCCCGAGCACACTGCTCACAAAGAGGCCCACTGCCTACAAGGAGACACACTGTCTACAAAGTGATAAGAATCATAGTCTTGAACTAATTGGAAGCATCTACATATGCTGGAGTTTAGTTCCTGTTAGGCTCAGTACACTGATCTGCTGCACTTCATCTTTCCTCTGTTCTTTATTCTGCTATCCTTTCACATACCGGATCTTTCTTACTACTTCTGCTCTGTTCTGCACTTATTTGCATATACCTTCACACAATTCCTATCTTCACAACTAAATCCATCCTCTATATATATCCGCACAAGTAATTTCATCACCTTTCTAGTCGGCATCCGGAACAGTCTAGTTTCTTACAAACTCTATTCTGTCGGCTGAATCCTTGCTCACCAAGCAATGCGGATCAAGCATATACTTGTAGATATCATTAATCATGTCAGCCAAACATGATTCATGCCTTCACAACCTTTACCATCAACAGTAACACATCCAGAAAATAGTCTGATACTCTGTCAGTCAGTTCTTCCTCTGTTCTCACTGTCTCTCAGGAATCCAGTACTCAACTATTCATATCTTTTTCTTTGTTCATCACCGGAGGCTAAATCCTTGGAATATACTACTCAAGGTAGTCCTCTTGACTTCCCCAAATCCGCACTGCACCAAGACACTTCCTCTGAGAGATCTAGACCAATCTGTCGGACCTTGCCACATGCTCTGTTCTTGTTCACCGGACCACAACAATCTTCATTCTGACTTCCGGTAGAGACACACCATGACTTGCGGATATGTGGGATGACCTTTGTTGCCATCAATGACAACAACCATGAATCCATATAGTGTCTCTTGCCAACAATCTCCCCCTTTGGCATTGATGGCAACACTTAGTGAAAAATGACTAAGTGTTTACACTATGCTCCCCCTTTGCTGATGCTCTGTCTTTATATACAATTTCTGGAACTCCCCCTTAGTTGGATTCCTCATTTTTCACTGCTCCTCACTCCCCCTTTGACATCAATGGCAAAGGGTAGGGTCCGCACACCAAAATTTTCAAAAATTTTCTATACATAGCCGCATATTTACATACTCACATATACTGAAGAATGTCTGCAAAAGATGTCTTCAGTTGGATCAGTTCTGTAGCCCAACTTTGCTTCATTCTATCCAAAATTGAAATGTGACCACTCAACAAAAATGCAAATGCATCTGCCCTTTTTAGATCTTTCGGATCACTTGTCTGGGCTGTGATTTGAGCTTCTGCTATGGCCTCATGCATGGCCTCTAGCATAGGGACAATTAACCCCCTGAGCTCACTCAACCTGCTTATTCTATTTTTCCTTTCCTTCTCCAATTTCTTGATTTCACTCAAGACTGCAATAGTCTGACATTCTTGATTTGTTATAGAGGAAGAAAGAGGATCAAAACTTTGAGACAAGCTTAGTAGTGTGTCCTCTTGCACTTTTATTTTCTTCTCAATGTCCACTGTTACCTTGGACCAGGAGATACAAAATTTGTATATTTCACCGCCATCCTTAAGAGCATTTTCTAAGCTCTTTATCCCAATGTTCATGTTTCTCCTATCATTAATGATCAAACCCTGAACCTCGGAGAACCTTTTATCCAAAAACTCCTTCCGGACCTTTTCTTCAGCTAATTTTTCTAGAGATTCAAAATGTGTACTAACACTGCTGACTAAGGTTTTGAGATTACCGGAAGAGGAGGCTGCCGGATCTATCTGGACCGATGGCATAATCTTCTCAAGCACTCCGGAGGTAACCTCTATCAACTCACAGTCTTCCATATGAGACTTTAGGAGCTTTTCATTTGCCTTAGCATTTGCAAATGAGGCTATCTTCATTGTCTGCACCGGAGAGAGGGAATCAAAGTTGAATGGGCCTTGTAGTAGCTCCGGTTCATCGATCTCTATTGTTTCTTTGCTCAAAAATTGTTGAACAGTTTGTGCAGTGTCTCTTGCCGGAGACAGATGTTTCTTTTCTTCTGCAGTCTTAGAACTGTCCTTTGGGATTTTCTCTCCTTCCACATTCTTACCACTATCAGTCATGGTCTTCTCTGATGGAGTCTTCTCTTTCTCTGCACCCTTGGTACTGTCAACCTCTTTATCTTTCACCACTGCTTCCTTATCCTGTAATTTCTCTTCTTCTTTGGATCCAGAGACTGTAGGGGAAACCGGAGGAGAGATGCTAGCCTGTTCATAGGCCACTTCTTCTGGAGCAGAGGGTTCCAAGTCCACAGCTGTTTCTGCACCTAAGTCCTCTACAACAGGAAGATTGAACCTTTTGAAGGCCTTCCGGAGGATCTCTTCTATCTCTTTGGCCACCTTGTCAGTCTCACCAAGCATGAGTTGATTCATCCTGGCTTTACTTCTGAACTCATCTTTGCAGTCTTTGAATATTATGTTCATTGTCTTGGGATCAATTTGAGGATATAGCTGAATAGTTATCTGCTCCCGGATCTCAAGATCTTTTGCATGAGCATTATTCTTTCTTATTTCTAATTCCTTTTCTAGGCTTTTGGGAATTAGAGATATGATCTCAATGAAAGCCTTATTGTATATGTTCAGATACTTGATTGTGGCTTCCTGCAGAATCTTTTGGTCAGCCTCATTGTAGTCATCATAAAATTCAGTCATTGGTTGAAGGTTTCCATCCACCGTAACTGACTTGATTACACTCTCTAGAGATAGAGTGGGCTTTTCAACAAATACCTCTGCCATTTCATCTTTGTCTTGGCCTGTGGAGGGTTTACCAGATCCTTTCTTCTTCTGCTTCTTTATTTCTTTTACTCCCTCATCTGACTCAGTTTCCTCTTCATCCTTTTGGCTTTCATAAGCCCTTGTGGCTTTTGTCTTGGATCTTTTACCGGATGCCTAGACTTCCGGTTTTGAACTTTTGGTTGTGGGAGGTGCAGATCTTTTTGATGATCCGGTCTGGGTGGAAGTTTCAACCGGAACACTTTCTTTACTTTTCTTTTCTTCCTCAGCCTTTCTCCTCTTTTCCCGGCTGGCATCAAGTGCCTCTTTTGAGATGCCTAGGCCTTGAGCAATATGCTTTACTTCTTTTCTCACCTTCCTCTTTATCTCAGGTTCCCTGAGTTCTACATGGATCTTTACACTCAGCTCCTCAAAGGTTCCAAACCTTTCTACCTTTGGATCTTTGGGCTGACTTAGCATGTGTTGAACATGCAGCTCCACTATCTGTTCATCCACTTCATACCCCATGGGCATGATCCAGACAGTCCTTGGCTCCACTGCCTCCATTAGGCACTGATCAGTGTCCACCATAAAGCACACTGAGTCTTTGTATTTTTCAACAAGAGACTGGGGAATTCTTTCTCTTGCTTGCATCATGCTTTGGAAGTTTTTGAAGTATCCCCATAGGGCTGTATTTCTTGCTTTGGCATCCCCAAGCCCATGTAGATAGTCTCTTATTTGTACTGCAATAGGTTTGTCATTCTGCCATGCCCATCCACTTGATCTGGGCAGCTCATTCATGAAGTAGAAGAATAGACATAATATAAGAGTACCATACTTAAAGGAATTCTTCTTGTCCTTCTTGATTTTCTGTATATTTTCCATTAATTAGCTTAAGAGCAGTTTGCAGAGATCATATTCTGCATTCTTCCTTAGCATTTCATAGGCAGTATACACTGCAGTTCCGGATACAGAATTCTCCCTGCTGGAGTGATAGATCTTGTATCCTATTATCATGGACGCATACTTGATATCTGGATCAGAAATATCTTCAATGGTCATTGCCCTCTTATCAAATTTTGATCCAGTGGCCTCAGTTACAATGTTATTTTTGATAGATTTGAGGATAGGTATCCCTCCGGAAGAGTATAGACCAGTTACTGCTCTAATTGCCTCTTTTGTGATCTTGCAGGGTCTATCCAGCCATAGGAAGTTGTCATGCATCCTGCTCAGTACATATCGGACCCATTCATCTTCTTCAAAGCAGGGGAAATGAATGAATTGATCAAATTGTTTCTTCTGGATACCCTTATACTCTGGTTTAAGCTCAAAAGCATTGTCTATCAGTTGTTTGTGATAGAGATCTCTCAATTTGAATTCCTCAATGCTTGCATGTATGTAAACCCTAATGCCTTCTGTGTGTAAAACTCCGTGAGGAACACTGGAAAATGCTCCTAAGGGATCTACCTCCAATGACTTGTATGGATGTTTCTTAAATTCAGGTCGAGGCCTATCTGAGATTTTTACTATATTTGGAGTAGCCATTTCTTCAAAAGATTTGTAGCAAGATATCGAAAGTGGAAAATACCTTTTGCGTCTTCGGTTGCCCGGAGTAGCTGGATTGATTTCTGTATGTAATGACTTCGGCAAGAGATCTTCGGTGATCTTGATGAATTTTGTTTCAGAGCTCCACTTTTCACTTCTTCTTGGATGTGGAATGATCAAATGATTGTTGAGAAATCCCTTATATCATTTCACAAACCCTAATATCTGTTTGCAATAAATGCTTCACCTATATTATTCCGGTTTGCCTTGTCCGGATAGCTTGGAGTATCCCGGATCAGTCCTAATCTATGAACATCATGCGGATCTTTCAATCATGAATAAATCGAGATGACACATTACAAGAACATCCCAAACATTCTGTCCAGTCTGCAGAGTAAAATAATGTACTTCCGGATCTCTCCGGACCCTTTTGTAGTCCTCTGTCATTCCGGAGCATCTCCCGGAACAGGTCTTTACTTGATCGATCACAACTTCTTTATATCTTCATGCGGACCTCTGAAATCTTATCTGGATCATCTCAGGACTGGTATCTTCAAACCCTTTACTCCGCATCTTGTGTCACATCCAGCACCACTTGATTGGCTGGGGGAACAGGTTTTTCTTTGAGTCTCCCCCTGAGCCAGAGCTCACTTTTTAATTTCTGGAAGAAATATCAGCACCAGAGTCTGGTGCGGATCCAACCTCTACATTCTCTGAACTTTTCTTCACCCAAATCTTGTTCATCTGATTCCTAACTTCATCCGCATTCATCTTTTGTTTACCCTTGTCTTGATTCTGATTATACACCGGACCTCTTTTGTCCTGATTCTTACTTCTGCAGACTTTAGCATTATGACCGGACCTATTACAGATTTGGCAAATAACATTTCTTTGCATATTTGACTGATAACCTCTTGATCTGCATTGATTAGCCATATGACCTACTCTATTGCATGTAAAACATCTACCATTGAATGATTTGTTTACTTGCATATTTCTGCATTCATGAGACTTGTGTCCATACCTTTTGCAGTTAAAGCACTGTCCAGAGAAGGATGGATTAGTTTGATTCATCCTTTTTCTGCACTGATTAGCTTTGTGACCAAAGTGATTGCAGTTGTGGCAGTATCCATTGAAAGATGGATATCTTTGAGCATTGGGCTATCTTACCAGAGGTCTTCTAGGCCTATTCCTTGGGTTTTCTGATCCAAAATTCTTTTGACCAGATCCGGAGCTTTCTCCTTTCTCATATCCCAAACCATACTTGTCATCTGTCCTCTTTTGACTACCAAGAAGAACTTCAAGTTGAGCAGAACTTATCTTGAATTTCTCTTTATATTCATTTGCTGTTTGAAGGTCTCTTTTGAGAGAGACAATTTGATCCTCAAGTTTTTCTTCATTATCTTTGGCATCTTCAAGATCAGATTCAAGATGTCTGATAATTCTGTCCATCTGAAGGCATTCTTCTGATTTCTCCTTAAGAGATTGTCTTAGATTGTCTTCAGTTTTTCTTTTCTCTTCAATCTCTTGAGTAAACTTTATAGTTCCTGATTCCATTTCATGTCTTAACATAATGGCTTCTTTTGATAACTTTTCACATAACTTGGTTTTCTCAGTCAATTCTTCATTTGTATTGCTTTCTTCACTTTGTCTTGCCAATTGTTGGAGCAGCTCCTTTCTCTTTTTCATAGAGAGACTTAATTTGTCCTTTAATTCTCTCATGAATTCATCAGCCTGTTTGAGTCTTTCCTTTAATTCATTGACTTCAGAATTTGACTGTTCAAGATCCTCAAGGGTAGTCTTGACTTGCTCCCTTTAACCATATGCATCCATTTGAACTCCCAGATCTTCCTCAAGCTGTTAGGCTCTATTAGGAGGAACTTAGCTCTGATACCAATTGTTGATAACTGAGAGGGGGGGGTGAATCAGTTATCCTAATTATTTTTTCTTTTGAACTTTCTTATTAATCAATGCAGCATTGAATCAAACAAACAAACATTACCATGAAATGAAAAACACATGACACAGTATTTTTGACGTGGAAACCCTGTTAAGGGAGAAAACCACGGGGTGATTAACCCAAAGATTATTCTCTGTTAGAAGAATAAGGAATTACAAAATGGCACTTGCCAATTAGGGCTCACTGCCCGAGCACACTGCTCACAAAGAGGCCCACTGCCTACAAGGAGACACACTGTCTACAAAGTGATAAGAATCACAGTCTTGAACTGATTGGAAGCATCTACATATGCTGGAGTTCAGTTCCGGTTAGGCTCAGTACACTGATCTGCTGCACTTCATCTTTCCTCTGTTCTTTATTCTGCTATCCTTTCACATACCGGATCTTTCTTACTACTTCTGCTCTGTTCTGCACTTATTCGCATATACCTTCACACAATTCCTATCTTCACAACTAAATCCATCCTCTATATATATCCACACAAGTAATTTCATCACCTTTCTAGTCGGCATCCGGAACAGTCTAGTTTCTTACAAACTCTGTTCTGTCGGCTGAATCCTTGCTCACCAAGCAATGCGGATCAAGCATATACTTGTAGATATCATTAATCATGTCAGCCAAACATGATTCATGCCTTCACAACCTTTACCATCAATAGTAACACATCCGGAAAATAGTCTGATACTCTGTCAGTCAGTTCTTCCTCTGTTCTCACTATCTCTCAAGAATCTGGTACTCAACTATTCATATCTTTTTCTTTGTTCATCACCGGAGGCTAAATCCTTGGAATATACTACTCAAGGTAGTCCTCTTGACTTCCCCAAATCGGCACTGCACCAAGACACTTCCTCTGAGAGATCCGGACCAATCTGTCAGACCTTGCCACATGCTCTGTTCTTGTTCACCGGACCACAACAATCTTCATTCTGACTTCCGGTAGAGACACACCATGACTTGCGGATATGTGGGATGACCTTTGTTGCCATCAATGACAACAACCATGAATCCATATAGTGTCTCTTGCCAACAGTTTTCACCACTTGCTTTTATTTTCATGAAAGCTAAAAGTACACATGATGCCTATTTGCCAGGTTTTCATCATGGTACCTATCCCAGGCACCTGTTTGCCAGGTTTTCACCAAAGGATGATTTTTTTTGGCTATTTTTCCTTTTTTTTATTTTTTTGTTTGCTTTTGATCACTTTTTCAATTTTTTTTGAATTTTTTAGGACTCCTTTGCATTGGGACGTTTAGGTGTAGAATTTGCAAAGATGCATGTTGTTGATAGGATCATCGAATAGTTCACCTTCAGATGTAGCCAATTGATATGCCCTTGACCCATAGGCTGCAATGATGACATAGGAACCCAACCAATTGGGTTTGAACTTGCCTTTCTTTTCTCGATCTTGCTGATTTCTAGGATTTTCTCTGAGGACTACATCACCAACTTGGAATACTCAGGGTTTTACTCTGTGGTTATAGCTTTTGGACATCCGTTGTTGATAAGATTTTAGGTGATTAAAGACATGTTG
Source organism: Cunninghamia lanceolata (assembly GCA_027924645.1). Classification (NCBI taxonomy): domain Eukaryota; kingdom Viridiplantae; phylum Streptophyta; class Pinopsida; order Cupressales; family Cupressaceae; genus Cunninghamia; species Cunninghamia lanceolata. The sequence goes on from BSBN01000154.1 coordinate 6,818,028, forward strand.
CCTTCTCTTTTTGAGCAGCTCTAACTCTTGAAATCTAGACACTATGTACTCTTCATCAGATATGAGGCCTTTCAATGAAACTCGCAAGGATGGGATCTCGACTTCAATGGGCAAGATGGCTTCAGATCCATAGACTAGAGAGTATGGTGTTGCACCTGTGGGCATGTGGATTCTTGTACAATAGGCCCATAGTGCGAGATTTAACTGGATATGCCAATCATGGATGACATCATTGATAATCTTCTTTAAGATTTTCAAAATAGTTTTATTTGATGCCTCCGCCTGGCCATTGCCTTGGGGGTAATAAGGGGTTGAAAAGCAGTGCTGGATATGGAATTTGTCACATAGTTCCATGTCATCTTAATTTTTGAAAGGTCATCCATTATCCTTGACAATGGATGAAGGGATACCATAGCGACAAATGAGATAGTTCAAGATAAAGGAGGCAATCTGCTTGCCGATGATATTGGCTAAGGGCATGGCTTCAATCTACTTCGTAAAGTACTCGGTGGCGGTGATTATGAATTTATGGCCACTAGATGAAGGAGGGTGAATCTTTCCCACTAAGTCGAGTCCCCACTAATAGAAAGGCCAAGGAGTCGTTAATGGTTGCAGCTCCTGCACTGGTGCATGTATCAGGTTCCCATGGATTTGGCACTTTTTGCACTTCTTAACAAAATGATAGGAATCTTATTCCATGGTTAGCTAGTAGTATCCTATGTGTATGAGTTTCTTGGCTAGGGTAGGGCCACTAGAGTGGGTTCCACATATACTATCGTTCACTTCGTTAAGGGTGGTTTGATATTCCTCACTATCGAGACATCTAAGGAGAGTACCATTGAGACCTCTGTGATATAGGGTATTGGCGACAATGGCATACCGGGATGCCTGACGAATAAAGGTTCATTTTTGGTTATTGGAGAGATTAGGTGGGAGGGTATTCTCTTTAAGATAGGCAAATATTTTTCCATAGACAGGGGAATCAGCTCCAACAATGTGGCAAATGTTATGGGATTCGGGGGTGTCATATGTAGGACAGGAAACTGGCTCTACCAAGAACTCATAACGTGGTTGATTATTTGGAATATTGAGGAGAGATACAATCATTGCCATGGCATTTGCAGCTTTGTTCTCAATCCTTGGTATCTGCTCAAAAGAGATCTTGACAAAGTATTCTTTGAAGTCATCTACCATTCGTTTGTAGGGGATTAATTTCTCATCTTTTGTCTGGTAATCATCATTTACTTGATTTATGACCAGTTGTGAGTCACCATACACCTGAAGTTCTTGGATATTCCATTCAACTACTAGCTTGATACCAATGACAAGGGCTTCAAATTCTGCTACGTTGTTAGTACAATGAAAGAGTAATCTGTATGATTTAGGAATGGTGTTGCCACTAGGGGTGATTAACAAGATACCTGCTCATGATCCATGCTGAGTATATGAGCCACCAAAATACATTTTCCAGGTTGTTGTGGTTATGTGAAAGATAGATTCGTCTGGAAAGTCAAAGCTCAAAGGGCTATCATCTGTTAGAGGTACGTCTGCCAGTTGATCTACAAGTACTTGACCTTTTATTGCTTTCCTATCTATAAATTCGATGTCAAATTCGTTGAGAAGCATGACCCATTTGGACAATCTACCTGTTAGGGCTGCTTTGTTGTAAGTACTTGAGTGGATCAATTTTTGCTACTAGTTTGACCAAATGTGACAACATGTAATGTCTCCACTTTTATGAGGTAAAGACCACAACGAGCAGGCTCTTTCAATTGGCGTGTATTGTAGTTCATATCCAACAAGTGTTCAACTAATATAGTAGATTGCTTGTTCGTTCCCTTCATAATTTTGTTGTGCAAGGAGAGCTCCCAGAGCTGTTGGTGTGGCCGAGGTATATAGTAGCAGAGGTTTACCCTAAATTGGTGGCATTAATACAGGTGGCTTCATTAGGTATTCTTTTAACTACTGAAATGCCTATTCACATGAATCATTCCATTTAAAAGGGACATTCTTATGTAGAAGGTGAGAAAATGGGTGGCACTTGTCTGCCAATTGAGAAATGAACCTTCTGATAGATTGTAGTTTTCCCTATAGGGACCTTAGCTGAGTGAGATTTTTAGGAGGTGGCATTTCCATGATGGCTTTCACTTTAGCTGGGTCGACTTTGATTCCATTGGCAGACACTATGTATCCAAGTAGCTTACCTGAGGTAACTCCAAACATGCACTTCTTTGGATTGAGGTGCACATTAAATTGTTCCAGTCTTTTGAAGATTTTTTCCAGTACTACTAGGTGTCCTTCTCTTGTGAGTGATTTTGCCAAAATGTCATCAACATAGTCTTCCATTATAGTGTGCATCATGTCATGGAAGATTGTGGTCATAGCTCTTTGATATGTTGTGCCTGCATTTTTCAAACCAAATGGCATGACACACCAACAATAGGTGCCCTAAGGACATGTGAATGCAGTCTTGTGTTGGTCTTCAGGTGTAATTTTTATCTGGTTGTATATGGAAAAACCATCCATTAGTGATAGCATGGTGTGCCCTACATCGAGATCTACAATAATGTCAATGTTTGGCAAGGGGAATCATATTTCAAACACACTTTGTTCAGGTCCCTAAAGTCATTACATATTCAGACACTGCCATCTAGTTTGGCAACTGGTACTATGTTTGAAATCCACTCAGGATAGTCTATTGGTCTGATGAATTTGACATCTAATAGTTTCTTCAGTTCTTCTTTCACCATGAGGGCCACATGTTGGTGCATCTTTCTGAGTTTTTTCTTTACTGGCTTAGCTCTTGGAGCTAAAGATAAGTGATGCATTATGAGATTCAGATCTAGCCCTAGCATGTCTTCATATGTCTAGGCAAAATTGATTTGTTTCCTTTTGAAGAATTCAGTGAACGCTAGTTTTTCTTGTGCTGTTAAAGATTGTGCCATGTGGATCATTCTGGGATTATCACCTGTGTTGACATTGATCAGCTTTGCTAGTTCTATCAAGATTGAAGATCTCTCCTGATGTGTAAGATTGGGTAGAGGGTCAAGCCTTCCATCCTTCGATGCCTCAGAGAGGTTTTCACCGTTGGATACGTCTATATTTTTACTTTTTTCATGATCTAACACTGCCGCAAAGAAGTTTTCACCATTAGATCTTTCTTTCATTTTGACATTTTTGAGACTGAAAGGCTTGGCACTCTCTCCAAAATAGGCCTTGTCATTGAGTTCTATGGCATAGCCAGCTCTGTGATCCCTTGCAGGTATATGATCTCTAAGCTCAAGATAGTCTATGATGGCTTCATCATTCTGAAAGGTATCAAGGTCAAGGGTAGTACCTTGTAAGTCCCAATCTATGAGTTCGGGGTGCACCAAAGGCAAGGGATCATTGGGTTGGTCAAGTTCGATGGTATTGATGGTTAAGATAGAGGTGTTGTGGTGGTCATTATAAGCACGGACAAAGTCTGCGATGGTACACTCTATTAACGGATCTGTCAAGGGGGTATCATTCTTTCCTCACGACTTTCACTGTCGTTATTCTGCAGGTCATACTCGTGGACAACATCAATGCCTTTTTCGTCACAAGATAGCTCTAAGAGACTATCCCACTCATATTCATTGGAATCAGTCTCGCTCCCTAGTTGCAGTTGTCAAATTTGAATAACCAAATTACTAGCAAATGTTTCTAGTTGTTTGCCTTTATTCTTATTTGCTCTATTGGTTCTTGATGTGCCAGTGTAACCTAGCCCTGTAGTGTCTCGGGCTATCAAGGTATGAGGTTGGATGGGTTCAGTGATACCATCTTTTCTTGAACCGAGTGGACCGTGTCCTTCATACCCCATTCTTTGTAGCATTTGGAATCCTTGACTATATTGTTTAGTTTGTATAGTGGTGTGATGGTCTTGTTGTGTTGATGAACTGCCTTCATCCTTATATAGCCATTGCAGGATATCCTTTTCATCACTCTCATCTTCAAGGCTTCCCCATTTGATAAACAGACCTTTGGTAGTTTTGTCTGCTTTGGATTTGCTCAGGGTAGGTCTTCCATATGATCTGGGAGATAGGGGGGTTGTGCCAAATAGAGGAATTGGGAGATTGTGTACTCACCCAAGCCCTTATCTTTGAGTCGAAGGTCAGGTTGGGATGCCTTTGAAATGGAAACAAGTAAAGCTGGGTCAACACGAGATGAAGATGAAGCAGAACCACGATTATTAGGAATCATGACTTCAGGTTTAGATTGAATGGATTTACAATACTGAAAAGGATTTGGGTCACCTTGTATGGTGATCTCTTGACCTTGATAGGGGAATTTGATACACTGGTGGTATGTTGACGGCACTGCTTTCAGAGCATGTATCCATAGTCTCCCAAGAAGAATGTTATATGCTAGCTCCCTATCAAGGACTTGGCAAGCCACATCTTTTACTATAGGTCCCACTCTGATTGGCAAAGTAATAGTTCCTTTGGAAGTTCTCTCCTCCTCATCATAGGCTTTGATGGTGATTTTCTTTTTTGGATCTATAGCTTTCTCCGCAAACCCCAATGCAAGGATTAGCTTCAAGGTGCAAATATTCAAACCAGCTCCTCCATCGATTAAAACCCTCTTTATCTTGTGTTTGTGGATGAAGGTTTCAATATGAAGAGAGGCGTTATGAGGTTGAGTAATTGACATATCATCCTTTTCAGTGAATGATAGGGAGTGAGGTGAGGTAATGTGACCTACCATGGTTTGAAATTGTTCTTCGACGAGGTTCATTGGAATAGAGGCTTTGGAAAGAGCTTTATTAAGTATGGTCCTATGGGACAGGGATAGACGTAGAAGTTCAAGAATGGAGATATGTGCTTGTGTTCAAATGCGCAGCAAGTCTAAGCATATGCGCCACAGGTCACAACAGATGCATCGTTCTAGTTTTTAGTTTGGTTTTGTAGAGTTTTTGGAATGTTTTTCAAAAAATTTCTATTTTTGGTTGAAAACTTGGTCTTTTCTTGAATTTTGATTTTTAATTATGGCAAAAGACACATCAAGTGCATAGAAGTTTTCATCATTTTTATCTTTTGTTATTTTTTTGTATTTTTAGACTTTTGATATGATAACAATTACAACCTACGCTGGAAAGGACAGTATTTGTTGGGTCCCCTAGCTGTGCATATTCAAAGCATGTAGCTCCAGGATTTGGTAGCACCAGCTCCCCTCCACAACACTCACTTCTCACGCATACCAGATCTGGGTTTCCTAAGGCTCGTACCCCCACCAAACCATAGGATTGTCCCTGATACCTCTACTAAGAATCACATGAATCAGGACCGCTTCAAAGGTTCCACCTTTTGTCTCAATAAATAGGGGTTTTTGGTATACTAAACAAGTGGCTAAGTAGTCAAGGCAACCGTTCAAGTGGTTACATGTGCGACAACGCTACTCTCCATTATGGAGTCTCCTAGCCTCCAAGGGTCACGCCTTGGAGGGTTTTGGGGGAGGTTGGTTGTTGAGTAACACAGTGGCACTCGTTGCAAGAAGCTTTTGCCTCAAGAATAATTTATTTAAAGTGGATTGGTAGGGCTTGGCTTTAGCCTATTTCCACTCAGGGTCATTCCCACTTGGACAGGCAGGCATCCAAGGGCAGGCCCCTCTAAAGGTTATACATAGGGAATAACAAGTCTGGTATTTCTGGTCACCCAGTAAAGGGGAGAGCATAAGCCTATTGTCATTCAACAAACACAGAAGATAGTGGTTAATCTATTAGACTTAGGGTACACAACTGAGAGGGGGGCTAAATCAGTTGTGCAAAACTTTTCTTGCAATTACACACTTAACTCCTTTTATCAATTCCGTAGTATAATAATAAATTAACCATGGAAACACAATGCAACAAATCAAGAGCAGAAACACATCAACACATGAGACACCAAGATTTTGACATGGAAAACCCGGTTAAGGGAAAAACCACGGGGTGATTAACCCAAGAATGTATTCTCTGTTAGAAGAATAGAAAGAACAAAATGGCACATGCCAATTAGGGCTCACTGCCCGAGCACACTACTCACAAGAGGCTCACTACCTACAAGAGACACACTGTCTACAAAGAAATAAATATCACATACATGAACTGGAGAATAGCATCTTCACCATGCTTGAATCAGTTCCATTTAAGCCCAATACTTCTTCTTTGCCTTTCGCTCTCCTCCTTGCTACCACACACTCATCTCAACAAGGACAACTTTGAAATGACTTTGCAATCCCTTATTTATACAAGACATCAACTTAGGAATGAACATCTAAGTTAGAAAACATCAACAAGAACATCCATAGGATGTGTAACTCATCCGGTTGACAAGTCTCAGAAAGAACACCATCATCCAGAAGTTATTCTTCAATGCGAGCTCTAACTTCAATGCGGACCACCAACACGAACTAGACACAATCCAAAGACCTCCACAAGCTTGCCTGAATCACCAAGAACATCCATACTTCATCTACTTACTAAAATCCATCTCCCTTTCATCTGGAACCTCAAGAACACAGTCTGTCATTACTGTCACAAAGGAATAGATGCTTGCAGACCTTCAAACCATGAACCAATCTAGTTGACACTCCATAAAGACTTCCTCAACACTCCCTCAAATCAACAGAATAGTACAATGCAATTCTGGATCTCACCAGACCTATCTGTAACACTTTGTCACCACTGAACATCTGCTGGAACTGGTTTTACTTGAGTAGTCATAACTTCTTCAGATCTTCATGCAGACCTCTGAAATCTCTACTGGACCACCTTAAGACACATATCTACAAACCCTTTAAACCGCATACTTTGATACTCATCCTATCTTGAACTTTTACCTTACTATCATCACTGATCTTCACTATTCCTGATTGAGACTAATTTTCTCAATATCCTCAGCACATAGCTCATCCAATCCTTATCATTAATGCAACAGGAGTATGTTGACATCAATGACAACACTAATTAGGCCTATACTTGCAACAATCTCCCCCTTTGTCATTGATGGCAACATATGATGTGAAAATCTATTTTGACCATCAAGACAAGAACTTCTCCTCACTGTCACAACTCCCCCTATCAGTAACAACCATTCACATGTCTTCTCTCCTTTTACTGCTCCCCCTTTGATCAGCAACCACTTATTTTTCACATGTCTTCTCTCCCCCTTTGACATCAATGGCAAAGGGCACATACTTGCAATTTCAACACTTCAGAATCATACCTACTGCTCCCCCTGAGTAGCAGCTCCCCATAATCAATCCGGATCACAAGATATGACTGTGATATCTACCAGATTGATGCACCTTAGTTCATCACCAGAGGGGCAATAACCCCTAACTTCTCCCTGAGATACTCAAAAGAGTCCTTAGGTAGAGGTTTAGTAAAGATGTCTGCAATCTGATCCTTGGAAGGCACAATCTCCAATCTAACTTCATTCTTGTTCACTTGCTCTCTTAAAAAGTGAAACTTGATGGATATATGTTTAGTCTTTGAGTGCAACACCAGATTCTTAGATATGTTTATTGCACTTGAATTATCACAGAAGATTGTGATAGGTTCCTCATACTCCACTTTGATATCTCTTAGCATCTACTTCATCCACAAAACTTGAGTGCAACTACCTACTGCTGCAATATATTCTACTTTAGTTGTAGACAGAGATATTGCCTCTTGTTTCTTGCTTAGCCAAGAAACCAATCTCTTCCCCAAAATGAATACTCCACCATTGGTACTCTTCCGGTCATCCACATCTCCTGCCCAATCCGCATCTATATATGCATGAAGAGAGAAATCATGATCTCTAGGATACCACAAACCATACTCAACTATCCCTTTTAGATATCTAAAAATCCTCTTGATTGCCATGACATGAGATTCTCTAGGGTTAGCCGGAGTCTAGCAACAAGACCAACAACCTGCATAATGTCTAGTCTAGTTTGAGTGAGATACAACAGTCCTCCAATCATTGACCTATACTTTATCTGATCAGCCTTAGGGGAATCCTCATCTTTGCTTAGTTTACATCCGGTTGCCATGGGAGTATTCATTGGTTTTGAATCTTCCATCCCAAATTTCTTCAACAATTCTTTCACATATTTGGTTTGAGAAATGAAGATTCCTTTCTTTGTTTGAGTGATTTGTAGACCCAAGAAGAAATTCATTTCACCAAGCATGGACATCTCAAACTCACTTTTCATTTGATTTGCAAAAGTTTTACACATACTGTCTCTTCCTCCAAAAATGATATCATCAACAAACACTTCAACAATTAAGATGTTTTCACTATCAATTTTGAAATATAAATTACTGTCAGCAGTACCTTTGTTGAAACCAATCTTCAAAAGATGCTTATCCAATCTTTCATACCAGGCTCTTGGGGCTTGCTTTAGTCCATACAATGCTTTCTTCAACTTGTAGACCATATCACCATGATCAGATAATTGAAATCCATTTGGTTGCTCTATGCACACTTCTTCTTCCAAGTCACCATTCAGGAAGGCAGACTTGACATCCATCTGATATACCTTGAAATCCTTGAAGGTAGCAAATGCAAGAAATAATTTGACTGCTTCAATTCTTGCCACTGGAGCAAAAGTTTCTTCAAAGTTAACTCCTATTTGAGAGTAACCCTTGCAGACCAATCTGGCTTTATTTCTGATTACTTCACCAACTTCATTTAGTTTGTTCCAGAAGACCCATTTGGTTCCAATCACATTCTTGTTTCCAGGTCTAGGAACAAGATCCCAAGTGTGATTTTTCTCAATTTGCATCAGCTCTTCCTCCATTGCTTTAGTCCAGTTTTCATCATTGCAAGCTTCATTCACTATTTTAGGTTCAATCTTTGAAATCAGATAATACTCTTCTGAATCTTGAGCAATTCTCCTTCTTGTTTGTACTCCTTTGCTTTTATCACCTATGATCTGATCTTCAAAGTGGTTCAGTCTTACATATCTGGGAACTTTGGGAATTTCTTGCATTTCTGATTCTTGATCAGGCTCATTGCAACTCAACTCTTCTTCCTAATTTACCGGATTAGTTTGGATCTGACTTATAGAGGAGGCTTGGGCTCCTTGAGTCAAAACACCATCCTGATCATCTTCATCATATTCATAAAACCTTGAGGGTTTCTCAATTCCCTCATCAACCTTCACATTTGTACTTTCTATCATCTTTCTCAATCTCTTGTTATAACATCGGTATGCTTTGCTTTGAGTAGAGTAACCCAAGAATATTCCTTCATCACTTCTAGCATCAAACTTTCCAAGATCTTCATCTCTTTTAATGTAACATTTGCTACCAAAAACTTTGAAATACCTCACAGTAGGAGTGATGCCAAACTAAAGTTCATATGGAGTCTTACCGGTATTGCTTTTGATTTAAACTCAATTGAGAGTATAGACTGCAGTGCTGACAGCTTCTCTCCAATAGATCTAAGGAACATTTACTTCCATCATCATGGTCCTAGATGCTTCCTGGATGGTCTAGTTCTTTCTCTCCACTACTCCATTCTACTATGGAGTCTTAGGAGCAGACAACTATCTCTTTATTCCATATTTCTCACAGAACTCTATGAACTCACCGGATGTGAATTCTCCACCTCTATCAGACCTCAGACATTTCAATTTTAATCCGGTTTCATTCTCTACCATAGCCTTGAATATTTTGGATTTCTGAAGAGCTTTTGATTTCTCTTTTAGAAAGGTTACCCACATCATCCGAGAATAGTCATCAATTAGTAACATGAAGTATCTATCACCTTGCATACTCCTGATTCTTGCCGGACCACAAAGATCAGTATGAACTAAGTCTAATAATCTGGTAGAAGACAGTTCCTTACTTTGAATGAGATTTTGCATAGCTTACCCAACTGACATTCTTTGCATAAGCTATTAGTAGGTTTCACCAATTTTAGAAGATCTCTTATAGCCTGAGTATTGCTTATCTTGATGATATTATCAAAATTCACATGACACATCCTCCTATGCCATAACTAACTCTGATCATCTTGAACAAATAAGTAACTTTTACCAGTACCAACCAAGTGGAAGATATTACCTTTAGTTTGAGTACAAGATGCAATCTTTGTTCTGGAGCTTTTAAAGATCTTGCATTTTCCATTCTTGAACGAAAGATCATAGCCTTTGTCCACCAACTGTCCAACACTGAGAAGATTGTGCTTCAATCCTTCAACATACAGTACATTACCAGTTTTGTTTCTTCCATCAAGAGAAATAGTTCCTCTACCTCTGATTCTACCAGCAGAATTATCACCAAACTTTACCACTCCTCCTTCATACATTTCCAAATCTACAAGCTTATTTTTGTCACCTGTCATATGGTGAGAGCAGCCACTGTTAATGGCCCAATCATCCTTCTCTTCAACTTGGGCAGCCAGAGCTCTTTCCACAGTCTTATGATTGACAGATGCAGAGGACATTAGATCTTCTTCCTTGATGGCAATGAACACCCATTCATTTCTAGATTTGTTTCCTATCTCTGATTCATCATCTGTTACTCCTTCATTATCATCATCTTCATGTACATAGTAACAGTTCTTTTGGAACCTTGGCTTGTTAGGATTTTTCCTTGAAAACCTTTCCAGACATCTTGAGGCAAAATGACCAATCTTATTGCAGTTAAAACACTTAAAAGGTAATTTTCCTTCATACATACCGGATCCTCTTGGCAGCCTCTTTGCAATAAGGGCTTCAAGTTGAGCAGTTTCTACTTCTTCTTCTTCCATATCTTTTCTTGCTTTTTCATACCATGATAGCTTCCTTGATGAATTCTCTCCTGAATCAAACCTTTGTTTACCTTTAACAGAGGCACTGGCTTTGAATGCAGACTTAGTCTTGGGGGGGTCATCTCCAAACTCTGTCATTTAAAATGCAGCCAACTTTCCAGCCAATTGATCTCTTGTGATAGTTGTATGGGCTCTGAATTCTTCAATGGCAGTAGCCTTGATTTTCTAAGAAGTAGGTAGGGATCTGAGAATTTTTCCAACAATCTCATTTTCATCCAGGACTCCACCAGCATTTCTAATTCTACAAACAATCTCATTTACTCTTGGCATAAAAGTAGTAATATTTTCATCATCTCTCATCTTCTGATTTTCAAATTTCCCTTTCAGACTCTGTAGCCTTGCACATTTAACATACTTGTCTCCTTCATGCAAAAGTTCCAATTTTTGCCAAATCTCAAAAGTAGTTGGTAGGTCAATAACATTTGAGAGCTTTGAATCAGATAATGGGCTTAGAAGAGCCTCTATAGTTTGCAGGTTGTTTTCAGCATCTGTGATTTCATTTAGGGTTTTCAAACCACCCTGTGGAGGTAAATACTGTGTTGTAGCCATGGTCCAGTATGCCATTCCCATACATTGCAAGTGACATTTCATTCGACCTTTCCAGAGATTAAAATTGGTTCCATCAAACTTCAGACTATCTTTCTTGTAGGACAACATCCTGGATCTCCTCAAGCGGTTAAGCTCCTTTTAGAGGAACTTGGCTCTGATACCAATTGTTAGACTTAGGGTACACAACTGAGACGGGGGGGTGAATCAGTTGTGTAAAACTTTTCTTGCAATTACACACTTAACTCCTTTTAGCAATTTAGTAGTATAATAAAAAATTAACCATGGAAACACAATGAAACAAATCAAGAGCAGAAACACATCAACACATGAGACACTAAGATTTTGACGTGGAAAACATAGTTAAGGGAAAAATCACGGGGTGATTAACCCAAGAATGTATTCTCTGTTAGAAGAATAGAAAGAACAAAATGGCACATGCCAATTAGGGCTCACTGCCCGAGCACACTGCTCACAAGAGGCTCACTACCTACAAGAGACACACTGTCTACAAAGAAATAAGTATCACATACATGAACTGGAGAATAGCATATTCACCATGCTTGAATTAGTTCCATTTAAGCCTAATACTTTTGCTCTGCCTTTCGCTCTCCTCCTTGCTACCACACACTCATCTCAACAAGGACAACTTTGAAATGACTTCACAATCCCTTATTTATACAAGACATCAACTTAGGAATGAACATCTAAGTCGGTAAACATCAACAGGAACATCCGTAGGATGTGTAACTCATCCGGTCGGCCAGTCTCGGAAAGAACACCATCATCCAGAAGTTATTCTTCAATATGAGCTCCAACTTCAATGCGGACCACCAACACGAACTGGACATGATCCAAAGATCTCCACAAGCTTGCCTGAATCACCAAGAACATCCATACTTTATCTACTTACTAAAATCCATCTCCCCTTCATCCGAAACCTCAAGAACACAGTCTGTTATTACTGTCACAAAGGAATAGATGCTTGCAGACCTTCAAACCATGAACCAATCTAGTTGATACTCCATAAAGACTTCCTCAAAGCTCCCTCAAATCCACAGAATAGTACAATGCAATTCTAGATCTCACCGGACCTATTTGTAACACTCTGTCACCACTGAACATCTGCCAGAACTGATTTTACTTGAGCAGCCACAACTTCTTTAGATCTTCATGTGGACCTCTGAAATCTCTACTAGACCACCTTAAGACACATATCTACAAACCCTTTAAACCGTATACTTTGATACTCATCCTATCTTGGACTTTTACCTTACTGTCATCACTGATCTTCACTGTTCCTGATTGAGACTAATTTTCTCAATATTCTCAGCACACAACTCATCCAATCCTTATCAATAATGCAACAGGAGTATGTTAACATCAATGACAACACTGATTAGGCCCATACTTGCAACATAATCCAACCCTATTTAAAAGGAAAAAAACTAAATGTGCTATCTACTTGGGCACTCACACATTTGTTAACTTTGAAGTGTTTAAAGATAGCAATGGTTCATTTCCCTTTGTGAGATAACAATGTTCTAACTAAGAAAGATAGCAATAATGCAAAGATAGTAGTGATTGGTCGTTACTATCCCCCTAGTTAAGGACTACATGAGATTTGCATGCATTCATTTTTTTTACTTTTTCTCCTAATTAATCTAAGATGAGTTAATTAGTGCAGCTAAATGATCTATCTAGCTCGTAATCCTGTAAGACAAATGTTAGCGTTAATCTAAAAACTATGACAAATCCTAAAAATCACAATGAAGAATCAGATGCACCGCTTGATAGTATGTATGCGCAGAAATAGAGACTGTAAGCGAAGATTTACAAATTCACTAAGATAGATGTCAAAAGCGTAGGAATAAGAGGCAAATGCACCAATTTTACATATGCACCGTTAAACAAAATGTAAGCGTCATGTCTAAGGCTATATGCACCGGAATGATGCAAGTGCTGGAACAGGTGCTATATGCACCGGTTCAGAGGGTGTATGAGTTGAAACTTTGCATGCACCAGAACAGGAGGTAAAGGTGCCGACTCAGAGGATGTATGCGCTGAAAGTTTGCATGTGTTGTAATAGGTTGTATATGTGCCTTGGGATCGATCAGATTCTCCGCCTGAACCTGTTTGAAGCCTGTACAGAACCTTTCACTTAGAAACTCAATTTTTTGGTTAGATTAGGGGCAAGAGCCCCACGGTGGGTGCTAGAAATGTGATGGGTAAAAGTGGGATAATCAAAATGAATAATAAGACCCAAAAATATCAATGGAATGTGCAAACAAAAAGGATTTAAAATAAGAGAGAGAGATAATCACAACCTTTTTACCTTGCAATTTCCATTGTTTACCTATTCTCTTTTGATCTTTTGATGATGAAGATGGCCCTCAGGAAGCTTGCTTCCTTGCTTTGATTCCTCAAGATGACAAGGAGAAATGGCTCAGATACTTGTTGTGTTGAAGATGAGCTTCAACACAATATGAAATGGATGATAAATGGTGGATGTGAAAATGGGGTGCCAATGGCATGCTATGGATTCTACAACATAAGTTTACTTCAAAGTTGGGATATATGAAATACAAGAAGAGGATTGTATTTATAGAGTTGTGTGAGATAAGATCAATGGTGGAAAAGAAATAAGAAGATCAATAGAGGAGAATGCTCGAGAGAACGTGCGCGAATAGAAGGACATGTGTCATTCAAAAAGATGCTTTGTTGAGTTAACTGCATTTTTGATGAGGATGAGTTTTTCTTTCTTAAATTAGAATATATTTTTTTAATTTAAGAGTTTTGTTGATAGCTTTAAATCAGTTAACTCAACTTTTGCTTTTGCATGACAAGAAGAATTTATTTTTAGAAGATTTGAAGATTTTTTTAGAAGATAAGAAAGCATAATTATATAAATAAATTTATTTAATTACTTGTAGATAATTTGGAAGAATAAATAAAATATTTAAATATATTTTATTTTTTTGGAGATTTAATTTAAATAAATTTGCATTTTATTTAAATTTAGAAGAATGGATGATTTAATTAAATAATTAAAATTATTTAATTATTTAGAAGAATAAAGTTGATATAGAAGAAATTAATTAAATAAATGTAATTTATTTAATTAAATGGGAGAAAATGAATCAAATAGATAAATTAATTTATTTATTTATTGATAGAGGATTATAAAGATGAAATAAATATTTAAAATATTTATTTAGGTAGAGTCGTGTCATTTTTAGGTGTATAGACACAATGATTTAATTTCAATTTCAGATATGCAATCGACAACACAAAGGCATCAAACTTCAAGTACCACATCCTAGGACACTACTTCAAACCATACAAAGACTTCTTTAACTTACAAACCAAATTTTCTTTACCTTTCTCTATGTAATGCTCTGGCTATGACATGTAAATCTCTTCATCCAAATCACCATGATGGAAAATTGTCTCCACATCCATATGTTCTACCTCTAAGTCGTAAGCAGTTGCAAGAGATAACAGAAATTGAATAGATGTCAACTTTGCAACGCAAGAGAAAATTTCACCATAATCAATTTCCTCCACTTGTGAATACCCCTTCGCAACCAATCTAGCCTTTTACTCTTCAACACTGCCATTTGCACTGAATTTATTCTTGAACACCCATTTGCATCCAACGGGTTTCCATCCATCAGGCAAAGGCACCAAGTCCTATGTTTTATTCTTTTCCAAAGAAGCAATCTCATCTTCCATGGCCTCCTTCTAGGAACCTACAACTTTCATGCACATAGCCTCTTTCACAGTTCTAGGCTCATCAGTGTTAGTAAGCAAAGCAAAAGCACAACTAGAATCAAGTAAATGAATAACCAAACCTATCAGGTTACTTTCTTGTTCGTGTAGACCTCCTCAGTGGCTGAGGTTGAGGTTTTGCTTCTTCCTCTGAGATTTTAGAGCTGCTAGAGCTCTCCTCATCATCAGGTCTCACAGGGTCTGTTGGTTCAGTCTTCTTAGGGGTAGAAGGAAACTGAACTGCGTCCTCTTTCTTTTCTGTCTATTCTAGCTATAGAATAATGGAAGGTGTTAGCTCTCTGAAGATAACACTTCTGCTATACAACACTTTTTCAGCCACAGGATCCCAAAGCTTGTATCCTTTCACACCAACACCATAGCCAATGGAAATATATTTAACAACCTTGTTCTCCAAATTATACCATTTCTCCCTAGGCACATGTGCATATGCCTCACAACCAAAAACACAAAGATTCCTAACTGAAGGCTTCTTACCAGACCACACCTCCATAGGTGTCTTACCAACAAGAGCTGATGTAGGAGACATGTTTACCAGGTAGCAAGTAGTGGCTATAGCTTCAGCCCAAAACTTTTGTTCAACGCTTGCTGCACTAAGCATACTCCTAGCCTTCTCCATCAGTGTCATGTTCATCCTCTCTGCAACTCCATTTTACTGTGGGGTGTATGGATTTGTCTTATTTCTTTCAATCCCTTTCTCTTTACAAAACTTATCGAACTTTGCTGAACAAAAATCACCACAGTTGTCAGTTCTCAAACACTTAATCTTTTTACTAGTCTGATTTTCAGCAAAGGCTTTAAACTCCTTAAACTGACTAAAGACTTCAGTCTTGCTTCTGATAAAATAAACCCATGTCCTTCTACTATAATCATCTATGAAAGGTTCAAAATATATAGATTTTGAAATTGAAGGAACATTAACAGGACTGAACACATCAGAATGAATAAGATCTAATACACCAGAAGACTTGTGAGAACTAGAGTAAAACTAAACATGGTTTTGCTTTCCATATACACAATGTTTGCAAAAGTCAAACTCGAAATTACAATCATTTAACCCCTCAATGAGGTTTTTGTATTTTAGGGTTCTAAGACCCTTCTCACTAATGTGGCCATATCTCAAATGCCATAACATAGTCTTTTCAATAAGAAGTTTAACTTCCAAAGCATGTGCACTACCATCAGAAATTGTTACAACAAATTTCTTCATTGCTTGTTCAGATGGTGGGGATGAAGTGACTGCAGCTCTTTTCTTCAAGTCAGAACAACTATTGCACTATGAAGTGCATGTCTCCAGCTAAAACAGAGTACCTCTCTAAGTACCCTTCGCAAGTACCATAAATCCTCTAGTCGTCTTGCATCCATCCTTCCAAAAGACAACTTGCACACTTGCATCATTCAACATACTTACAGAAAGAAGGTTCTATGCTAGGCTTGGGATGTGCATAACCCTAGTGATCCCCTTCACTCATCCATCAGGAAATTAGATTGAGACTCTTCCACAACCAACAATCTTCAGATGAGATTCGTCACCCAAGTACACTCTTCCACCATCAAACTCTTCATACTTTGTGAACCAGTCTCAATGCGATGTCATATGGAATGATGCACTAGAATCAATCAACCACACATCATCAGATGCATGGGTGGCCAGGGCTGCGATGAAGGCATCACTATCATCTTGTGACTTGTTAAAATCTGAATCAGGAGCGTTCTTCTTCTTTTCCTTCTCCTCTTTGCATTCCTTTCAAAAATGCCTTATTTTCTCACAGCTCCAACAGAGATCCTTAGGCTTTCCGGGAGATTTGGATCTCCCATGGGATTTAGATCTACCTTTTTCACCTTTCTTCTCCTTCTTCTTTGCTTTCTCTTTGGGTCTTCCATGAACTGCAAGAGCTTCTTTGGCTGACTCAGATGTCTTCCTCTGCATTTCTTTAGATAATAGTGAGGACACCGCATCTTCCATCTTGAAGGTGGTAGTGGTGCTTCTGATAGCCATGACAAGATGATCCCATGAATCTAGCAAAGAACAGAGAAGGGTCATACACCAATCCTCCTCCTCCATTTTCACACCCACAGATGTCAACTGTGCAACAATAATGTTGAAAGCAGTCATATGGTCTACAACAGATCCTCCATCTTCCATCTTCAGAGCAAACAACTTCTTTTTCAGAAAAAACTTGTTCACCAAGGACTTGGCCTGGTAAACATCACCCAGCTTCTTCCAAAGGTCTTTCGTGCTTTTCTCCTCATGGACATTCAATAGGACAGAGTCAGCTAGATAGAGTCTTATGAGACCCTTAGCCTTCTGACCTTTGAGATCCCAATTAGCTTGTGACATTGTCATAGGTTTTACACCAGATATAGTTTCCCATAGGTCATGATCAACAAGTAGATCTTCCATCTTGAGTTTCCACTACTCGAAATTAGTGCCATTAAATTTCTCCACCTCTAATATTCTAGATGTGGTTGCCATCTCCTTCTTGCAACAAGATACATAATACTCTGCACAAACTCCCACTCAACCTAAGATCAACTCAAAAACCCCTACCTAGCAGCTAGAACCAAAACTAGCCAGGCTCTAATACCAATTAAAACAAGCTAGGTGTGCAGAAGATGCTTCCTACACTAATCTAATGAGGGGAGGAGAGTGCAAATTCAATTTTATCTTTACAATTATAGATTATGTTAACCCACTAATAGATATATTACAACAAACACATACACAAGAATGTAAGACAGAAGAAGAGAGACACAAGATATACATGGGGAAAACCCTTACAGGTGAAAAAACCCACACTCCAAAACACAGCTCAAATGTATCCCATAAACAATGAAGGTTACAATACAGTTACAGAGCCAATGCTCTTGCAAGAGTCTTCAACACTCATATCTAGAGATGATCTGATAGCATAACAGTACCTGTCAATCACATAATGCATCACCTCTCCAAAGCACATATTTATAAAGAAGATACAAGGAAAAAATGGCTCCACATTGAGATGGGCATCCAACATGGCCTCATGGCCCAAAATGTTGCAAATGGGTGCCTAAGCGGTGTTTTCATTGATGTCAACATATCCTAGTTTCCATTGATGTCAACTGTATCCTATTTTATTGCCTCGTTAGAAGACTAAAATTTTGAGGATATTGAAAAAATTATAGAAGACCTAAGTATGCAGACCATATGGCTATGTAGAGGATTGTTTGAAGTAGCTCCAATTAAGATTTGAGAGGTCTACATAAAAATTTGAAGAAGTTATGGCCATCTGAGTAGAACTAGGTTTCAAAGTGTTCAAAAGAGACAAAGTGATAGGAAATTGGTCCGGATTGCTTCACAAATGAAACACTATGTTCTGCAAATCTAGAGACATGTTTGGGAAGTCAGTGTGTGTCATCAACTCAAGTGGTTCATGGTTTAGAGGTCCGTAAGCAATCTTTCTAGTGTGACAGTCATGGCAGACAATGTTCTTAAGGTACCGAATGAAGATGTAAGTGATTCTGTTGATTTGGAGTAGTGCGGATGTTATTACTAAATTAAATGTGCTTGTGGAGGTCTCTGGATCATGCGCCTATTGTGTTGGAGGTCCACATTGAAGATTGAGCTTGTTGTTGAAGATTTATTCCTTGGTGTTGCTATTTTCCCACTCTTGGCTAATCGGATGTTTCAAGCGTGTTGCGGATGATCTAGGAGCAATTTTATGGAGCATGGTGTGTTAATCAAGGAAGATTTGAGTCCCAGTTATGTTTGGTTGATAGCTTAGTTATTCAGTTTAAGTCTAATGCTTGTAGTGTCGACCTTGATGTTTATTCCAAGGTTGATGAAGCATATAAAGGCATGTAGTTAAGTTGTGGAAAATCATCCTTGTACGAAAATGATAAAATCATAAGAAAGGAATAGAGATAGAGAAGAAGAGAGGAGAAGTAGAAGAACAAGAGTAGTAAAGGATGAAGAGATAGTGAAGTAGTGTTTGGAGGCAGAGCAGAAGTTTTTTGTGAGCTTTCAATGAGGTTGAACCAGGAATGATGAAGATGCTACTTCTCAGTTAAATCTTTCTATAATAAACATAAATTCCTGTAGGCAGTGAGCTCTGGGTAGTGCACCTAGAGGCAAGTGCCTTTCCATTTCTTTCAAGTACTTTTAATAGGGTACGAATCTTGTAGGTTAACCCCCACCATGGTTTTCCCTTAACCAAGTTTTCATGTTAAAAATCTTGGTGTCAAGTGTGTTCATTTTGTTTCTGCTCATGTGTTGTTGATTCATGCTTTAATGTTTACATCATTAATCTGTTTGTAAATTGTGAAAGAAGATTAAAAGTAGAAAAAATTAAATTTGTGGGACAAATTATTCACCCCCCTCTCAGTTGTCCAGTCTAATTCCAACAATTGGTATCAGAGCCAGTTCCTCTAAAAGAAGCTTGACCACTTGAGGAGATCCAAGATGTCGACTTACAAGAAGGAAAGTCCAAGATTTGATGGAACAAGTTACTCTCTTTGGAAGGTGTGCATGCAATGTCATTTGCAATGTATGGGTGATGTCTTTTGGCTCATAACCAAGGATGAGTATAAGATTCTGGAGAAAGGCCCTTTAACTCTAGATGAACTTAAGGATACTAAACACAACATTCAAGCCAAAGAAGCATTGTTGAGTTCCCTAATTGATACAGAGATGACAAATGTCCTGGAATTGAAAACTACTCATGAAATCTAGAAGAAGTTGGAAACTCTGTATGAAGGTGATAAACATGTCAAATGTGCCAAGCTACAGATCCTGAAGGGTAAATACGAAAGGTTGATGATGAGTGAAGATGAAAACATTACTTCCTACATGTAGAAGGTAAATGAGCTTGTGACTGATATCAGGAGTGCTTGTGGAGTATTGGATGAATCAGAGATTGTTGCCAAAGTGCTCAGATCCTTACCTCTGGCATATAAGCATAAAGTTGTTGCCATTGAAGAGATTAGGACTATGACAATAGTTACAAGGGATCAGTTGGTTGGTAACCTTTTAACATTTGAAATGAGTGAATTTGGTGATTCTCTTCCTAAGTCTGAATCTGCATTTAAAGCCAGTATTCATGGAAAGCAAAGATATGATCTGAGTGAAAGCTCTTCAAGAAGATCAAATAGATTTGACAAGACAAGGAAGGATCTTGAAGATGATGAAACTGAGTTGGATGAAATTGGAGACCTTTTTACCAAAAGATTGCCAAGAGGATCTGGTAAGTATGAAGGTAAGTTGCCATTCAAATGTTTTTCTTATAATAAGATTGGTCATTTTGCCTCAAGATGTCCATAGAGAGGTTCAAAGCCAAACCCTAACAGAGCTAGAGTTCAGAAGAAATGCTACTATGTCCAAGAAGCTGGTGAAGAAGGAGTCATAGATGATGAATCTGATCATGGAGGTTCCACATAAAGTGATTGGGTGTTCATTGCTATCAAAGAAGAAGATCTAGTGCCTACTGAATCTGCTAGATGTGTAAAAGTGGAAATTGTCTTGGCTTCTCAGGTTATAGAAAAAGATGAATGGGTAATTGACAGTGGATGTTCTCATCATATGACTAGTGATAAAAGTAAGTTTGTAAGCTTTGAAAAATATGAAGGTGGAATTGTGAAATTTGGAGACAACTCAGCTGGTAGAATCCGTGGTAGAGGATCCATCTCTTTTGATGGTAAGAACAACACTAATGATGTTCTGTATGTGGAAGGATTGAAGCATAATCTTCTCAGTGTTGGATAGTTGGTTGACAAGGGTTATGACCTCCAATTCAAGGATGGAAAACGTAGAATCTTGGAAAGCTCTGAATCTAAAATTGCATCTAGTACCTAGACTAGAGGAAACATCTTTCATTTAAGTTGCTCTAATAAAAGTTGCTTGATTGCTCAGGTAGATCAGAGTTGGCTCTAGCATAGGAGAATGTTTCATGTAAATTTTGATAACATTGTCAAGATAAGTTCCACTCAGGCTATAAGAGATCTTCCAAGACTTGTGAAACCTGCTAATAGAATGTGTAGAGAATGTCAACTGGGTAAAAAGAACAAAACTTCATTCAAGGGTAAAAAACAATTTTCAAGTGGACGGTTGGAACTTGTGCATACTGATCTATGTGGTCCTACTAGAATTAGGAGTGTGCAAGGAGACATGTTTTATGTTGCTGATTGATGATTACTCCTGGATGATGTGGGTAACCTTTTTGAAAGAAAAATCAGAAGCTCTTGACAAGTTCAAGGTGTTCAAGGTTATGGTGGAAAACAAGATTGGTGAGAAAATAAAGTGTCTGAGATCTAACAGAGGTGGAGAATTTACCTCTGGTGATTTTGATACATTCTGTGAAAAGCATGGAATAAAAAGACAGTTATCTGCTTCTAGGACTCCTTAGCAGAATGGAGTTGTGGAAAGAAAGAACTGAACCATTCAAGAAGATGCTAGGAACATGATGAAGGAAGCAAATGTTCCACAAGTCTATTGGAGAGAAGTTGTGAGTACTGCTATCTACACTCTTAACTAGGTGCAGATCAAAGGCAATTATGGTAAGATGCCTTATGAACTATGGTTTGGTCATCCTCCTACTATGAAATATTTCATATTTTTTGGTAGTAAATGCTATATCAAAAGAGATGAGGATCTAGGCAAGTTTGATGCAAGAAGTGATGAAGGAATATTTTTGGGTTACTCTACTCAAAGCAAGGCATACCGGTGCCTTAAAGAAAGATCTTTCAGGTCTTGCGGATATGATTCAGATGAACAAGATGAAAGTCAAAATCAAGGAAAGCAAGTTCAACCTGAGAATTAGATCCAGATTGATCTGGAATATCTAGTAACTCAAGAAGTTAGTACAGATGTTGAGGAACAAGCTCAAGAATCAGAAGTTCAAGCAATTCCCAAAACACCTAGGTATTTAAGGTTGAATCATTCGGATGATCAGATCATAGGAGATAGAAATAAAGGTGTTCAAACTAGAAGAAGAATTGATGAAGATCAAGAGGAGATTTGTTTGATTTCAAAGATTGAACCAAAATTAGTAAGTGAAGCTTGCAATGATGAAAATTGGATAAAATCAAGGGAAGAAGAGTTAATGCAAATTGAAAAGAATCACACTTGGGATCTTTTTCCTAGACCCAAAGAAAAAAATGTGATTGGAACTAAATGGGTCTTCCAAAATAAACTAAATGAGGATGGTGAAGTTGTGAGAAACAAAGCAAGGTTGGTGTGCAAAGGATACTCTCATGTGGAAGGAATTGATTTTGAAGAAACTTTTGCTCCGATGGCAAGAATAGAAGCAGTCAGACTATTTCTTGCATTTGCTACTTATAAAGATTTCAAGATTTACTAGATGGATGTCAATTCAATATTCCTAAATGGAGAATTAGATGAAGAAGTCTACATTGAGCAACTAGAAGGATTTCAGTTGTTTAGTCAAGGAGATATGGTTTGCAGATTAAGGAAAGCATTGTATGGATTTAAACAATCCCCAAGAGCCTAGTATGCAAGATTAGATAAGTATCTGCTAAAGCTAGGCTATAGAAAAGGCACTGCTGACAATAATCTTTACTTGAAGATTGATCATGAGCACATTCTAATTGTTGAGGTATTTGTTGATGATATCATTTTTGGTGGAAATGAGAGTATGTGCAAAACATTTACTAATTAGATGCAGAGTGAATTTGAGATGTCCATGTTTGGTGAAATGAATTTCTTCTCAGGTCTGTAAATCATTCAGTCAGATAAAGGTATCTTCATATCTCAATCTAAGTATGTGAGAGAATTGTTTAAAAAGTTTGGAATAGAAGATTCAAATCCAGTAGGTACACCCATTGTAATTGGATGTAAGTTGAGTAAAGATGATGACTCCCCTAAGGCAAATTAGAAAAGGTATAGATCAATTATTGGAGGACTACTCTATCTGACTTAGACCAGACCTAATATCATGAATGCAGTTGGACTTGCTGCTAGATTTCAAGATGATCCTAGAGAATCCCATGTTGTAGCAATCAAAAAAAATTTAGATATCTCAAAGGGACACTTGATTATGGCTTATGGTATCCAAAGGATAATAACTTCACTCTTCATGCATACATAGATGTTGATTGGGTAGGAGATGTGGATGACAGGAAAAGTACTAGTGGTGGTTCATTCTTCTTGGGAAGGAGATTGGTTTTTTTGATGAGAAAAAAATAAGAGGAAATATCTTTGTCTATTGTAGAGGTAGAGTATATAGCAGCAGCAAACAATTGTACTCAAGTTCTGTGGAGGAAGCAAATGTTGAAAGACATCAGAATTATGTTTGAGGAGCCTGTTACAATCTTTTGTGATAATTCAAGTGCAATAAGCATCTCAAAGAATCCAGTGTTGCATTCAAAGACAAAGCATATATCAATCAAGTTTCACTTCTTGAGAGAGAAGGTTAATGAGAATGAAGTCAGATTGGAGTTTGTTTCTTCAAAGGATCAAATTGTGAATATTTTCACTAAGCCTCTACCCAAGGATACTTTTGAATATCTCAAAGAGAAGTTAGGGGTTATTACCCCTCCTGATCAGAACTAAGATGCACTAGGTTGCATCAGTCCGGTGGAATTCATAGTCATATCTTGTAATCCAAATTGATGTTAAGGAGATACTACTTAGGGGGAGTAGTTAGTATGCAAATTCTAGAGATTAGTCTAAAACAAAAAGAGAGAGAAAAGATTGCAAATATGTGCCCTTTGCCATTGATGCCAAAGGGGGAGAGAAGTCATGTGAAAAACTAGTTGCTGGTAAAAGGGGTAGCCATAAAGAAAAATGGTTGTAGGCATGATAAGAGAAAGATAGAGAAGTTCTTGTATTGATGGTTAAATTAGTTTTTCACATTATATGTTGCCATCAATGACAAAGGGGGATATTGTTGCAAATAGGTGCCTAAGAAGTGTTGTCATTGATGTCAACATATCCTGGTTGCCATTGATGTCAACTGTATCCTATAATATGGCCTGGTTACAAGATTGAAATGTTAAGGATATTAAGAAATATAATAAAGATCTAAGTACGTGGACCATATGGCTATGTAGAGGATTGTCTGAAGTAGCTCCAGTTAATATTTGAGAGGTCTGCATAAAGATTTGAAGAAGTTATGGCCATCTAAGTAGAATTGGGTTTTGCAATGTTTAAAAGAGATAGAGTGACAGGAAATTGGCTCAGATTGCTCCGCAAATGAAACACTATGATCTGTGGATCTAGACACATGTTTGGGAAGCCAGTGTGTGTCGTTAAATCAAGTGGTTCGTGGTTTGGAGGTCCACAAGCAATCTTTCTAGTGTGACAGTCATGGTAGACAGTGTTCTTAAGGTACTAGATAAAGATGCAAGTGATTATGTTGATTTGGAGTAGTGCAGATGTTATTGCTGAATTAAATGTGCTTGTGGAGGTCTCTGGATCATGTGCCTACTGTGTTGGAGGTCCGCATTGGAGATTGCTCTTGTTGTTGAAGATTTCTTCCTTGGTGTTGCTATTTTCCCAGTCTTGGCCGACCAGATGATTCAAGCATGTTGCGGATGATCTAGGAACAATTTTATGGAGCGTGGCATGTCAATCAAGGAAGATTTGAGTCCTAGTTATGTTTGGCCAATAGCTTAGTGATTCACATTAAGTCTGATGCTTGTAGTGCCGACCTTGATGTTTATTCCAAGGTTGATGAAGCATATCAAGGCATGTAGTTGAGTTGTGGAAAATCATCCTTGTACGAAAATGATAAAATCATAAGAAACCAATAGAGGCATAGCAGAAGAGAGGAGAAGTAGAAGAACAAGAGTAGTAAAGGATGAAGAGATAGTGAAGAAGTGTTTGGAGGCAGAGCAGAAGTTTTTTGTGAGCTTTCAATGAGACTGAACCAGGCATGATGAAGATGCTACTTCTTAGTTAACTCTTTTTGTAATAGACATAAATTCCTATATGCAGTGAGCCTCTTTGAGTAGTGAGCTCTAGGCAGTGCGCCCGAAGGCAAGTGCCTTCCCATTTCTTTCAAGTACTTTTAATAGGGTACGAATCTTGTGGGTTAACCCCCACCATGGTTTTCCCTTAACCGGGTTTCCACATTAAAAATCTTGGTGTCAAGTGTGTTCATTTTGTTTCTACTCATGTGTTGTTGATTCATGCTTTAATGTTTACATCATTAATCTATTTGTAAGTTGTGAAAGAAGATTAAAAGTAGAAAAGATTAAATTTGTGGGACAACTGATTCACCCGCCCCTCTCAGTTGTCTAGTCTAATTCTAACACAAAACCCATGCCTATGGACACTTGTCCAATACTATAAGATGTTCCTGACACTTGTGAACTCACCCCATCCCAAAGAGGTCACCTATTTTCAAAATGGGCTATGATAGATGTTCTTACGACTCTTACAACAACCATAGAATCTAGCATAGCTGTCATAACTTATAGCTGTAAGAGAATCTGTCATACACAGGCTATAAATAGCATATTCTCTTACAACATGTCATAGTCCACCAAGGGGAGCCCAAAGATGCCTTTTTCAAAGATGCTTCTCGACACATGTCCATACCTATCATAGGATCTTCTATTTCTGACTCTTACATGTCATAACTTTGTCATAGGAATCTGTCATGACTGTTTTGGTCAATATTCCCTTACACACATTCCAAGATGCCGACATGTGGAAAAATATTCCTACCACTAAGTGCTACACCTATCTCCTCATGTGAGGACAAATTTACATGTGGTCATATGCCATATAGGATGACACATCACCGTGCCAACTCCCACAAGATGACAGCATAGGATTTGCATCCTAATTATACAATAGGGAATAAATAAATAAATACAATGAAATAATACAAGGAATTACCAAGGTTGAGACACCTTAATTCCCAACATCTTGCATGTTTTTTCTTGTAAAAATGGATATAATTCTAACTACATTTAAATTCCATGAATGGAAGAAAAAATTGGAAATACAACTCAAGAAACTAGGATTGTATCATGTCAGATGGCTTGGAACCTAAACCCACTTCAACATCTGAAAAGTGTAAGTGGTATAATCATAGTGATGAAGCATATGGAACCTTATGTGTCTCTATTTCTCAAGATCTTCTCTTTCACCTTGACTCTTCCAAAACACCTAATGAAGTATGGACTAAGTTAGAGAGTTTGTTTGGCAAGCAAGATGTAATGAGAGGAAATCAATGGGAAAATGAATTAATAAGTATAAATCCACAAGACTTCACAACAATCCAAGATATCTTCACTAAGATGAATCTATTGAAAGGTTTCAACTTAAGTAATGTGACACTAAAAAGAAAGATGAACAATTGGTACTAAGTATTTTGTCAAAACTTGGTCCACAATATTTAGCATTTGTTTCATCTTTTCATAGTTCAATGATTACATTTGGTACAAACTACACTATGCCTATAAATGTAGAATTTTCTATTAATCTAACACGGGAGCAAGATAAGCTAATTCAAATGGGTGTGTTAAAGTCTCCAACATCACATGCTCTTATTGCAACTACATATTCAAATCATAAGGAAAAGAAACAATCAAAGGGTAAAGATAGGGGATCAAAATCACAAGAACCACTCGATTCATCTCCCTCATCAGAAGGGAAAAATTCTAAGGAGAAGCCTCCTTGTTCTTATTGTAAAAAAATTGGACATGAAGAAACCAACTATTTTAAAAAGGAAACAGATGAGTTCAAGAATATTCTTCAACAAACTCAACTTGAATTGTCCCAACTAAAGGCTAGTGTTTCTTCTTCTTCTCCATATACATCAACATTAGTAAAATCTAAGGGCAAATAACTTGTTGCATCTGTAGTCTTTGAGTCTAGGAGATGGATCGTTGATTCTAGAGTTTCCCTTCGCATGGATTCTTCATAGATTATGTTCTCATCATTAACTTGCATATACATTTAACTTGTGATGGATAACAACACATATGGATGTTTGAGGGAAAGGAACTATTGACAGGTGAAGGATGGTTCACTTATGTCCTTTTCATTCCTGAATTGTCCAACAATCTCCTTTCCATATATCAGATTATAAATAGTGGGACAAGAAGGATAAATGAGTTCACATCAAATTCAGTAATTATTAGAGATTTACAGAGTAGAGAAGTTGTTGCAATTGGAAAGGTTGATAATTTCTCTTGTGTTTACACCTTCTCACACTTTTCTCTTGATGATTTCTTCTCTACAATTCACACTCCTGCATCTAGTGTGAATAGTTCATTAGAGGCCCAGCTTGGTCACTTGAACCTTCATGTTCTTAAGAAAATCTAAACATCACCTTCACTTGTTGCTACTTCAAATTTGTTGCTTCACGATGGGCTTCCATAGATTCCTTGCATTAGTATATTGATATCAATCCTCCAAATGATTGGGACAAATTTCTACCTAACATCTCTTACTTATTTTTAGAGTCCAACATTTCAGATATTGATGATAGTATTGAGGACATTTGTCTTCTTTTTTATGAAATCCACATTAACGTTGTTGTCCCTACATCTCTTGATCTTGTTCAACTTCTACATGTGGTTTTTGTACAACTTCCAAATATTTCATTCATCTCTAAAT
The DNA here is from genome assembly GCA_027924645.1 of Cunninghamia lanceolata. Taxonomy (NCBI): domain Eukaryota; kingdom Viridiplantae; phylum Streptophyta; class Pinopsida; order Cupressales; family Cupressaceae; genus Cunninghamia; species Cunninghamia lanceolata. The sequence continues at coordinate 6,845,736 of BSBN01000154.1, forward strand.
TATGTACAACATTTAGAGACCTACATTATTCTTCTCACTTGCAAAGATCACTTGCACCTTTTTGCAGTTCTCTTTCTTCCTCAGGGAAGAAATGTTGTTCAACGTTTAGGGATCTCATTCTACATTCTTCTTTGAGCATCAGTTAGCATTGCAAGATCCATTATCTTATGGAGGGGATCTCTAGTCTATCTCTTTCCCTCCTTTGGGGGGAACATTTCATGTACTTTCATGATAGAATTAGTTCTTCCCAGGGGGTCATTTTGAGTCTTCCTTCCATCTTCTTCTTCTTCTTCACTTTTACATTTTTTCTTGCATACTTTCTCTTTCAGAGAATGTTTTTTTCCCACTAGGTTTTCCCCTTTACACCACTTATGAGAAACTTGTGTGTACATGGGTACCTAACATGGCCTAGTAGTTGGGACCCATAATCATTGTATTGCTTCTCCCTAAGTTGTACTTAAGGGTTGTTAGCACATAAATAGTGGCATTATCTAACTAGTTATCTTTTAGCCTACCTAATTGAAGTCCTATTCACACTTGTTAAGTCTCCACTTAGGGACTTTTAGGAGTTTGTCTCATCTCATATGGTTGAGACACATGTCCTCATATTTTGAAGACACCTAGTGCATGCATACTTGCCACTTGCTCAAACACTTTATTAGTTGAGCCCACAAGTTTTGCACTTTTGGAGGGGTAGCTAGTCATTGTTTCCTACCTTCCTACTTCCTCTTTCTTGCCTATTTATACAAGGCATCATTGTACATTTTAATTAACTTTTGAATATATCAATTAGGATCATTTTGTGTGCTTATAGCTTATGGAAGTTTATTCTAGTTCCTGCTTGTTGATCTTGACAATTCCAACATATTCTACAACATACAATCACACTTTTCATTAGTTTGAGGAATTACACTCATTGTTTAACTAAACTAACTAATTTTTCTGTCTTGTATTGACATAGAAAATTCTAATTTCATGTTTTTATTTGAATATGATATGATCAATCATTGTTTTCATATTTTAAGGAATTTGAATAATAGTTTAACAAAACTAACTAGTTTTTTTGTCTTGCATTAACATCATTCTAATTGCATGTTTTATGTTTGAATTTAATAAATTATCAATCATTTTTATTATTTTGACAAATTGTTTTAGATTGATATAGAATTCAACATCATGCCAAGGACATAAGAAAAAATACAAACCCTAGAGAAGAGTGAAGCTAAGAATGTGAAGAAAAGAGAATAGATGAGACAACTTTGTGAAAATAAGAAATTAAACTTTGAAGTTGAAGATATACTATATTTTCCAATTCAATTAGATCATAAAGCATCTATTGGAGCCATAAAAGAGAAAAAAATAGAGAAAAGAGAAAATTTGGGAACAACAAAGGCAACAAATGAAAAAACTTCATGCAATTAAGAAATTGAACCCTAGAGTTGAAGACACATCATATCTGTCAGATCTCAATTTGATATTGCAATAAATCTTCAAATGCCAGTCAAGAATAAATAAGTAATGAAATAATTGATGATGTTAAAATTTCAAATATAAATTTAGATGTTACACAATTGATCAACCTATTAAAAAAACACAAATTTTACCAAATTATGAAGATGAAAAAATTTGTGTAATGAACAAAATTTATCTAATGAATCAAATTTACAATTGAGAATGCTACCTACAATTTTGTGTAGAAAAACTAAATTTTTTAATAGAAATTGATGTGAACTTTTTAAAACCAATGAGTGACAAGATTCCGAAATGCACTTGTAGAAGAAGTGCTAATAAAATATGGACAATATTTCTAAAAAACATAAATGAAATAGGAAGATGTCAATTGTTTATTGAAGTGATGAGAAATCTTAACTTTAGACCCACCATGAAGATCCTTGTTTTAAAAAAATCAAATACTTATAGTGAAAAATCTATTGTAAAAAATCTAAACAATGCATATCAATTAACAATGGGTGTAAGTACCAAAAAGGTGCATAGGACTACATGCCAATCTAATGATGATATAGAGGTCCTAATCATGGCCACATAGATGTGAATTACACTCTTCTCAATAGTTTGACTCTTGGTGATGTTTCCCCTTGTGTTTTTTCCATTGAGCATTCTTTTTTTACCCTTCCCAACTAAGGTTGAAGACTTTTCAATTGCCTAACAAATCCTTCTAGACCCTTTTCCAAAGGGTCACCCCTTTGACCTTTTGGATCACATAGGAGCCTCATACTTAAGTTGTAGAGTCACCTATGTGACCAGCCCTAACAAAAGGGTTAACCCCAGTGCATGGAAAATTAAGACTTGGGTCACCCCTTTTACTAGGGCAGGTCACCTAGGTGACTATACAACTTAAGGATGAGGCTCCTAGGTGATCCATAAGGTGAAATGGGTGACCCTTTGGAAGAGGATCTATAAGGCTTCATTAAGAAATTAGAAAGTATTTGAACTCAGTTGGGAAGGGTAAGAAAGAATGCTCAAGGGGGAAAAATATAAGGGCACACATCGCCAATAGTTAAACTGCTGAGAGGAGTGTAATTCACATCTATGTGGCTATTATTAGGACCTCTATATCATCATCATATTTCATGTAGTCGTATGCATCATTTTGGTACTTACACCCATTGTTTGATTTGCATTGTTTAGATTTTTTACAAAAGATTTTTCATTGTAAGTATTTCATGTTTATAAAGCAAGGATCTTCATGGTGGGTCTAAACTTAAGATCCCTCATCACTTCAATTAAAAATTAACATATTGCTATTTCATCAATGTTTTAAAGAAATATTATCCATATTTTATTAGCACTTCTTCTACAAGTGCATTTGGGAATCTTATCACTCATTGGTTTTATAATGTTCTCATCAACTTCTATTAAAAAATAGGTTTTGTACACAAAATTCTACACAACATTCTCAATGGTAAATTTAATTCATTAGATAAATTTTGTTCATTACACAAATTGTTTCATCTTCATAATTCAATATGAAAAAGTACTTTCAATTCAAGATTTTCTTCCTAATTTTTAGCTCATTTTCCCTTGCATTTTCCATTCTAACTAATCCTCTTCTTTCTTTCTTTCCAGTTCAAACTCATACATTTAATCCCAATCTTCTCAAGATTGTTTCCCAGTTAACTTCTTCTTCTCTTTTATTTTTCTTTAGTTAGCTTCAGTCTTCATCTTATTTTCTTATTATCCTTTCATCTATTCAATTTTTACATTAATAGATAACATGGAACACAAGCAAACAATAAGGGCTTTGTACTTAGTGATGTTATTAGTACATGGAAAATTGAGATATAAATATTTCTAGGGGAATTGTCTTACGAGGAGGAATTATAATCACACCAGCGCTTGAGCTAGTTCTACATATTGGTCCATTAAAGAATAACTCCCAAGGATAATCATCATCCAGAGAAAGGATATGATCATTAGGGAAGGAATCATTATTAGGAATAGTAAACAAGGAGGGAGCATCAGCTAAATGATTTGCTAATGCCTATCCTTTTATTGTATTTTGAGAGATAAAATTAAGGTCAAACTTAGTCAGTAGCATTACCCATTTAACTAAGAAATGTCATAATTCTATTTTAGACAAAAGATGCTTGAATGGATCAAATTTTATAATGACATGCATTTCTACAAGGATAAGGTAGTTTCTCAACTTATGTGTTGCAAATACTGAAGTGAGACATTACTAAATTCTAGAGTTGAATAACAAGTTTCATAATTGAGTAAGGCTTGGCTGATATAATAGACATGTTCACTTCCCTCATCATCATGCTAGGCCAATAGAGCAGCTAGAGCATGAGATGACACAAATGTGTAGAGAACAAAAGGGTGTCCAATAATAGTTGGCATTAGAATGGTTGGATTGGCCAAATAGCACTTGAGATCTTCAAAGGCCTTTTAGAAATTCTCATTCCAATCAAAATGATTATCCTTTTTAAGGAAGTGAGTAAAGTGAAGGGTCCGATCCACTAGTTGTCAAATGAACCAATGAATAGCTACTAAGCCTACAATAGTATATCCCACTTCTAGCTCATCCTAATTTTTCCCTAAAATCACATATTTTTTTAAAAATCAATGATTTAAGCCTAGAGGAGTTTTATTGAAGGGGATTAGATCAAACCCTCTCAAATTAAACCCCTTGGATAGAACTCCCCTAGGCTTAAATAAAACCCTTGATAGAGTCTCCTCCACACCTACAAAATATTAACAAAAAGTAGTTTTGCTTCACCTTTTGGGGGATCAAATGAAGTCATTTGGAAATTCCATTTCTAGGTATGTAGCCCTCAATATTAGCTTTACAAAAATTATAATATGTATTATGCTTTCTCTAATATTATATTTTAAATTTGTTTAATAATGATTGTAGGTCAATTATGAGAAAACAATGACCTCTATTCAAGATAATAGGAAAAAACATTGTAAGAAAAATCTCAAAAAATGCACTACACTCTACTTAGATATCCTTATTTAAATGAATATTAAAGGAAAAATTAATTTTGATTTATATTCTAAGAAAATGTGTGATGGAACAATATAGGTCTAAAATTTTTGTTAGTACTAGTTTAAAAATTAGTAATAAATAAAATATCTAATAAAGAATTATCAAAAAAATATCCATGCACTAGACAAATATTGGAGTCAACAATCTAATTCCAACAAATTATAGATATTTTTTATTTATAGTGAAAGCTATGCATGATGGAGTAATGTCACTCAAAAAACATAATAGAAATAATGATAGAAATTATTTTTCAGTAATCAAGGATGGATCCATTTCCTCTGTGGTGTGGAAAGATTTCCAGCAGTGTGATTTCCCTCAAGATCAAAAATATTTACTTTCTCTTCAGCTTCATAAGAGGAAGATTTGTTTTTCTGATAAAGTAGATGAATTAATTTGGACTTTTGCAAATAATGGATCTTACTCTGTTCATGATGGTTATAGATCCTTGGTTCTCAAACAGGGAAGTCAGATGTTGGATTGGCCTTTTTCTCTTTGTTGGAATGTTGCTTGTCTCCCTAAAGCGGGTACTTTTGCTTGGTTGGCTCTATAGAGGAAAATTTTGACTAGTCAAAGCATACAAAACTTGGTTTAGCAGATCCTTTTAAGTGTGTTTTCTGTGGAAACTGTGATGAGGAACCTGATCATCTCTTCATGCTTTGTCCTTTTGCTTCTTCTTGTTGGTATTGGTTACTTTCAAAGCTTAATTGGTTTTCTCCTTTACCTAATTCTATTTTGAACTTGTTTCATAACTGGCCAATCCTCTACAAAGGTTCAACTTTTTCTTCTATTTGGATAGTCTCTCCTTCTATTGTGATATGGAATTTATGGTTAGAAAGAAATCAGAGGATTTTTTAGAAAAGAATTTCAAACTTTTGAATTTATTTTGTCAAAGATTGAGAAGTCTATATCTAAAGTGGTTATGAGCAATTTACAAAGGAGGGGATCTTCAAATTTAAATTTTTCCTCTTGGGATGACCAGCTTTTGAAATCTTGGAAGTTATTAAAGCCTTTGCCAGACTTGGGTTTTTCTTCTAACTTTAAAGTTGATACAAGTGTTATTAGTTGGGTGCTTCCTATTCAAGGGTATAGTAAGCTTAGTTTTGATGGTGCTTCGTGAGGTAACCCAGGTCCTGCCTCAATTGGAGGGGCTTTAAGAGGAGATTCAAGAGAACTTTTATTAGCCTTTTCTTTGAAATTATGTGAAACCACTAATAATTTAGCTGAGGCTTTGGCTCTGGTTGAAGGTTTGAAAATAGCTAAGCAGGTGAATGTTGTCAATCTTCACATAGAAGGGGATTCTTTGGTAATAATTAATGCCTTGAAGAAAAATGTTGGATTGAATTGGAAGATTAATTATATTTTAGAAGAGGCCCGGGATTTGTTGAAATTTTTTGATAATTTTATTATTTCGCATTGTTATAAAGAAGGCAATCTTTTGGCTGACACTCTAGCTAATTTAGCATTTGATTTAGAGGTAGATCATTTGACTCTAGATAGTGGGAATATTGAAGGGTACCCTAACATTTTAAGTCTAATTAAAAAAGAATCTAGTACTTCTTAAGTCTGATTGTAAGTGTAGCACGCTCCTAATACCTTCAACTTCTCTCTTATCCTTCGATGGTATCAAGTTGTTTATTCATGTGAATTAATTGGTTTATGATAACGGTTGTGTGTGTTCTCCTTTTACAACAGGGTAATCTACACTAATTCCAATTTTTTAGTACCTCATTTTAGTTTGTTGAATTTGGCATGAGCTGAGAGGACTTGTAATGATGATTTACATTAATATCCGAAGTCCCTCAGTTTATTTAACCTCACTCAGTGTTTAGTTTTCTCATCCTTTGTTTCTAAGCATTAAAGATTGAGATCCAATTGAATCGCAGGCTTCACTTCCCTGTACAGAAATGGGAAACGAATTTTTTTGGTAGTGTAAATTTAGAAGGTTTAGCTTCTGTGTTTGCAATTGATAATCAAGATTCTGAGGAAGCAGTGTGGGAGGTGGTAGGGAATGAATTATTGGATTCTCGTGCGTGGTCTCTTTACCCCTCCCAGATTTTATCTATGTTTGGTTATAATGTGATGGATTTGGTCATGGATTCCTCAGTGGTAAGGTAGCTAATTACAAAGTTTGTTCATCATTTTCTATATTCAGTAGAGGTGTTACTAGATGCTTTTTAGAATTATGATTTGTTTAAGTCAGGTGCTCTAATTGGTGGTTTATTTTCTAAATGCAATATTCTTCCTTCTCCTGCGCATAACTACACCTCCAATGCCTTTGGTTCGACCATCCGTCTTGAGAATGAGGAACTGTTGAGTATTCCTCTCCATGCTCATAGAGCTGAGTTGGGTGATCTACTGGTGAATCGGGTGCAAGAGAAGTTCCATGCTCTGCTCTTTTTGATTCAATATCATCCTTAGATTTCTCCTTCTCCTAGGTCAATAGTTGAACTGGATGCTACCGAGGGTAATGTTTTGTTGCAAGATCTTAATGCACTAGTTGATGGTTAGATTGTCTGCTTGTATCTATTCACTGGTTTTGTGAATTTTTTGGTGAAGGCTTCTCCTATATAGCTTTGTATAGTCCTGTGGAGATGTTATCTATAGGAATTTTGTTCTCACACAGCTGACGCTCTGAGGGATATTTTTATCCTTTCCTTTTTGTGGAGTTATTGGGGGTAAAGATTATAACTCTTTTTTGTATTATTCTACTTCCCCTTCTTTTCGTAATTGTAAACCTGTTAAGGGAAATTGTAAATTTCGAGCTACAACTGGAGGTTTTCTTGCTGGCTCTTTCTTGCTGGTATGCTCTATTGAACCAGCTTTTTGTAACTTTTTATTATTAATATATAATTATAGTGGCTTACCACTTTTGTTAAAAAAAAATAATAATAATGATAGAAATAATTATTTATAAAAATTGAAAAAATATAGCTTTAATTTACGTAAAAAATTCCACAACTCATGGTTTACATCATCCTTAAAGTCTTAACCATTTGTTCCCTATAATTGACACAAATTGGAAAATGCTAAAAAATGTTGATTTTGAGCATTTCACTTAGTTAATATATGAACATTGCTAGTGTGAAATTATATTCACATTAGCATAAGTTAATTAGGGAGTTAATTAGGAATTTATTTTCCTTTATTATTTGTCAATCTTATCACTTAGGATAAGATTGTCTTTCTATTTTTTTGTTTTGTCTATTCTTGATAAATGTGAATATATCCTTTTTGTATTATTCATTTTGTACTTAATAAAATCAATCCATCAATATTTTGGCAATGTTAGAGTCACTAAAGGACTCACAAGAGCTAGGATCACCTATAGTAATTGTTCTACACAAGAAAATAACACACAATAGATGAATGTATGCTAAGAGAACTTGATGATCTAAAACTTTTTTATGAACTTGATTAATTAAAATAATTTTTCATTGCCAATGGTATCCATTTGCCAAATTCTTTTAACCTAGAATTTTTAAAAACATCTAATATTCACATGAACACATCATTCAAGGATGAGCAATTTAGTCAAATGACATGCATTGTGATCTCTAATCTATCACCTACTACTACTTCAAATTCTAATGTTGCTTCACAAAGGGCTTCCAATGATTCCAATGATTCTTTTCAATAGGATAATTTCATTATTTCTGATCTACCTCACTGAGACTCTTTTCTTGTAGACATATCATCCTTATTTGTGGAGTCTCACATATTAGATTTGGGAGACACATATGATATTTTATCTCTCCTCTTTGATGGTAGTGATGTAATTGACTCTTCTATGTTTGTAGATATTATTCTACATTCATCTTTACTAGTTTCTAGACTATCACATTCTTTATTTGGGCATGGAGTTCTTGACTTGGAGAAGGCATCTTGTGACATCAACATGAGGACACTTGGATAGTTTTTAGAGACATACATATTGATTTGTATTCCCCTTTCATCTAGATTGTGGAAGTTTATTCTAGATCTATCATTCGATTTGTTTCTTCCCAAGGGTAGAAATGTTATTTGTAGGTATTAGATTGTATTATGTCTTCAGGCACTTATCAATGGTTTAGGAGATACTTGGAGGGGATCTAGGATATCTTTTATCCACTCTCTCTTATTAGGGGTATTCATTATGTATGTGTGATGGACTTGGTTGTTTGATTTCACATCACTTATACATATTTGTATTTTTCTCTCTTTTGGAGAGGAGTTTTTCCCTATTGGGGTTATCTCCTTTTCTCATGTTATAAGAGTTTCTTTGATTTTAAATGGGTAACTGATTAAGATTTGTTGTTGGGACCCATATTTCCTTTTTATCTTGTGTGTGTAGCCTCCCTAAGTTGCACTTATGGGGGTGTTAGTGTGAAATTATATTCACATTATCATAAGTTAATTATAGAGTTAATTAGGAATGCATTTTCCTTTATTAGTTGTCAATCTTATCACTAAGGATAATATTGGCTTTCCAATTTTTTACTTTGTTTGTTCTTGACAAATACAAATATATTTATCATTAATGCACATGAATGTATTGATTACAATCTTTTCCTCTCTCTTTCAACTATTGTGTTGCTCTCTTCTATAGAAGAATTATTGCAAGTGATCCTAGCTCTTGTGAGTCCTTGAGTGACTCTTTGACAAACATATAATATGCAAACTATGATCTTATGGATAATAGAGAGCATGTACATTATATATATATATATATATATATATATATATATATATATATATATATATATATATATATATATATATATATATATATATATATATATATATATATAATTTCCTTTAGTGCCCCACTAAGTGGAAGTTAATTACCATAATGCCTTTTGTAACTTTCTCCACTAATGTGGGTTGAGTGTTCTTAGCTAAATATAGAATAATATTAAATTAGTGGAAAAATTCAAGATCCCATTAAATAATTGGGATAATATAAGTGGATGCATATGATTTAAATATTATTAATTCTAATTAAAAAATTATAAATGAATGCATATGAATAAAATTCTTAGAACTCCAATTAGTTTAGCTGTAATTATAAAATAATAATAGAACCTTCTGCATGACTTCAGACTTTATACTAGTTGTCACATAATGCAACTATTACAAAAATAACTTGGGCTCCATACTTACTTGCCAACAAACTTAGATATACTTCTACATGCCTATGATGCTATATCTAATAGTCAAATCACAAGCTTGTGTAGTGTTAGGGTTCTTAGTTAGCATGGTTCATCTACTATGTCGTCACCATCTGCCATCATCTCCAAAATGATACTTTCCCTCAACATGTTGGAGGGGGAAAACACTATCCTACATACACCTCATATCAAATAGGTGCTAGTTAGTTCGTTACAAAACTATAATCATGAATCAGTTAAAACATCAACTTCACATGACAATGAATACAATTATCAAGTTCAACTAGCTATCATGAAATATCAACTATCATAACATAGTTCAATGCATAATTAAATATTTAAAATATTAAATCTACACCACTCCATCTAGTTATTTAATCATTAAAATATGTGCAAAAATATATGATTTAAAAAAAGGATGTGACAATGATGTCATCACCCAAATATGCCAAGATTTTGTTGAAATATTTTGTTTGGACAAAATATTCCAAAATTGCATTTAAATGGATTGAAACCTTTGTTGTATGAAAAATTGTCTTGTTAAGAGGAAAGCTACCAAAGTTTTGGTGTGAAACTACTAGTTTGAACGCAAAATATTCATTGGAATATTCTAAGCTTGGTAATGGGGTGTGAGCCTAGTTTTTCCATCTAGTTGTGTGGTAGATGAGGCATCTGATCTAGTGGATCTACTAGATTAGGTCATCAAAGGTGGTGGAGTGGTTGTTTCCACATGCTAGTGGTGTTGTGTTGGTCATCACCCAACTACTTGTAGTTGCATTAGTGGCACACCATCACTATAGTGTTGTTGCACGGTGAAATTTATTATTATTTTTTAATTCAACATGGTCATATTGTATGGTGATCTATATGGTTTAAGAGGTAAAAAAAATTGCCTCAAAGGCTCTTGACTCCAATTTTGATGATTTGATGGTTGATCTTAATGTTTTTGGGCCTTTCGAGAATGATAGTGAGATCCATTTGGGCTGAAAGCTCTCCAAAATGATAGCTACCTACTAGATTTGGTAAGAAAACCTTTGGTCTTTAAATGATTGTAGATCAGGCCTTTGATGTCCAATTGGGACAAAATAAAAGGCTAATCTAACTTTCTTAGCTACTTTGAACTCAATGGTTCAAACTTATATTTTCTTAAGGAAGCTTTAGTAATGCACCAACACTTAGCAAGTTAGAAAAGGAAACCCCTAGAATTTGATATTTCTTTCACACATTTCTAATTCTCTAGATCATATGAGGATGCAAGAGAAGAGCATACTCAATTCTTCAAGAAGATAACAAACTTGCACTCCTAAATTTTCTAAAATATAACCCACAACTCACAACCACACTTTGATACCATGTAATATTTGTCTATAAAGCCACCCAAAATATAAATAATTGAAGGAAAGAATAAATTAGAAATTAGAATTGATAGAATAAACTATATTCTATTCAATAAGAATGAGTGATACAATGTGAGCTATAAGTGAGTATATATAGGATATACCACCCAAGAGACTAAAAACACAACCAATGTGGGATAAAGTGAAAAATTCCCTAAGTAAAATTAACCTAGTGTGAAAAGGACTTAAGGGGAGAACTAGTTAGGATTTATATACCCCATCCACACTAACACTTTGGTTGGATCATCTACACCTTTCTTAATCATTCTTATTCTTCTATCTTTAACATGGATTTGTTTTCATCCTTTCTTACTTGACTTTCTATCTTTGCTTAGAAAGTTTCTAATAAGGACTTCTAAGTTCACTGCACGAAATAGAGACTTAGCTCATCCTATGTCACTCTATTCTCCTAACCTCTTTCTAGAAACCCCTACCACTACTTTTAAGGATATTTCAAGGGATGATGACATCACTGATCATTTTGTTAACATCACCTTGCCTAATCTTCATGTTAATGCTCTCCCCCTAAGTGATTATGCATTGTTAGATGTTTATTCTACTCCCACATCAGATGACATGCTAAGAGATCCTAAACATACTATTTTAGCTTCTTCTTCTACTTCCACTATCTATATTATACTCCATGATGACACCATGTCTTCTCCCACTTCTCTACCTTCATTGGCTACATATTCAAACTGTATGGATCTCTCATATAGAAGTTTGAAGTCTCATTCTTTGCCCTCACTACCTATGAGGATCTTATTCTTATTGTTGACAATATTTCTTCACCACATGGCTCTCAAAATTTTATTGATAATATTTATTTCGGTACCTTTGATGAGTCTTATTCAAGTGATGATCAACCTCATTCTTCTATTATCCTTTCTCTTTGCAAGGACTCTTCTTTTGTTCTTCCTCTCCCACTTCTTTGGACTTGATGAACTCCCTCTTGCAAATAATTTGGATCATGGTAGCATTATTCATCACTTCCTTAAAGTCACACTGGTCAAACTTCCTCCTTTGATAGATATTGATATTTTAATGATTTTATATCTACTATTTCTACTGAACTACATTTGAGCCATCTCTTCTATACCTTGACCATTGCATTATATTGCTCCACCTTGTTTGGATACTACCCCTTCTAGATCACTTTCTTTTCTACAGGCATCACCATATATTTCTAATGTGTTTCCTCCTATTTCTCCTTCTACACCTACATGGTTATGCTCTCCTTATCTTTTAATATTATTACATGCCCTTCTCCTTTTGGTATGGGGAATCTTTCTTTTGATAAATATAATGGGCATGGTTATTCATTACACCATGTGAGACGCCTCTCCACCATATTCTTGACTCATACTTGAGAGGATTATGTCTTAGACAAATTATTTCCTAACACCTTGATAGATATTGATTTATACTAGTTCTATACCTTACCTACTAATTCCAGATAATCCTTAACTAATGTTTCTCATGCTTTTGTCTCTAATTTTAAATATAACTTGGATCTTGAAGTCTCTCTTCTACACTTGGTGTAATGCAAACAAGATGGTCATGAGAGTGTTTAAGGCTTCACTTCTCTTTTTTTTCCTTGCTTGTTTGATGGGGTTGCAACCCTCTTAATGTCCTCCTTCTACCTCTCTTTTGTGAGAACTTACTATTGTATATCCCATATGCTATGCCTTTTGAATAGTTTTGTTCTCTTTCTAACTTAGTTCTTTGTGCCATTGAAGTTAATCAAATCCTTCTGGACCATCTGTACCTCAAGCATGATGAATCCTCTTCTACCACTCCACTTGTGGATCCCCCTTTTAACATTTCTCTAACCACCCAACCTTCTTCCCATCCATCCAAACCCAAACCTAGATCCTATACCCCTCTTCCTAATCCTCTTAAGCATGTCTTACCCATTCTCTTAGAATCCAAACAAACTCCCAAAAGAAATTTTTTCCCTCCTCCTTACATAGATTCCCCTAGGACACCTATTGTTGTTATGGAAACCAGTGTTATTCCTAAGCCCTCTCTATACCCTCCATGTACCCTATTTCTATTGTAACTAATACACTTCTCCCTTCTTCTAATGGGAATTTGTTTCAATATGTTGCTTACATTCCTTCTATAACTTCTATATTCACATTTGCTACACCTTACCCTTTGGAAAGTTTTCTTCTTAATTTTCCCTGCAAGGTGTACTTCATGGAGTCATTAGATCACTTCACCTTTGTGGTTTATTGATTCTGCTCACACATTTATTCTCTTAGTTGTGTTGGTACCTATTATGTGGCATACATAGTTTTATTGCTTTGCTTGTTGCTATTTCATGGAAGCACAATTCAAGTGTGTCACATGCCAATTTTGACTATGTTTTACTTTTTACTTATATGTAACTAGTAGATAATCTTGCATGAATTAATGATTTGACATTATGTGAAAATGTTAGGATAAATCAATGATATCATGTGTTTATGTTTATATGTTTAGAATTTAGACATGTGATTATATGATGTTTTTGATAAGATAAGCGGTAAAAACCAATGTGCCAAGCCCATTACAAAATAGCCCCAAGGGCACACCAAAGAGTCAGCATAAAGAGACCAACCCAGCAAAAAGAATCATCACCAACAAAAAATGTAGATACATCATTTTAACAACGGACAGACAACAAACATAAACATAAAAACATAAAAAGCCCCTAGGGCTAGTTATAGAGTTGTTCCCAATCCTCATATAGGAATTGGTACATAGCCTCATACTCCTTTAGCTCTTTGTCCTTCATGCCCTACTTGGTAAGCTTGAAACTTTGCAGCACTGCTAGAGTGGTTGCAGATCTATTATTTATGTCCACGATCTCATTGCCTTTGATGGAAATTTTCTTTCCCTTTTTGGTTTTACTAGTATCCTATTTGGTTTTCTCCGAGCTATCCGTCTCTGACCCAGGAATGTTAAGTTCTGGGAAATTAAGCTCGGGCCTTCATCCACCATTTCTAGGACCATAGTATCCTCCTAGTTCTTGGTCTTTACCTCACCATCAAGGTTCTCTTCACCACCTTCTGACTCAGTAGAATAAACTTGTTCCTTGTGCACAGGGGTAGGTTTTGTAGCCAATCTGGTTGATCTTCTAGTCGACGGAGCCCTAACCTTGTTCTGAAGTAAAACATACTCCTCATCTTTTTTTATCTTTGCTTCCATCCCCACCATCCACCGACTCCACCTTAATCACTGGCTTCTGCACCTCCAATTTAGGAATATCTTTAGAATTCATAGAGATGCTATCTCCATCCTTCCCCTTCTTGACTTTCTTATTGGGGGTGTCACCCTTAGCTTCACAGACAACAAGTTTTCTTTTGGTTGGTTTAGGACTGGCCTCCTTAGGATTAAACTAGTCCACATTTTGAATCTTAGAGCTCTTTAGCACAATGGGTTTCTTCTTGGTAAAAGAGGCTTTGGCAGACTTGTGGGATTGGGTGTACTTCTCAGGGGTGATTTCTCTGATTATCACCAGGTTCTTACGGGTAGGTTTCATTTTAGGTTTAGCCATTGCAGAGGAGTTGTCAATGCAGGTGGCCGTGATGGTCTTGGGGGGATAGAGGGTTAAATGGAACTTGTATAGCTTGTAAATAAGCCCCTAGTGGAGTGAAATGGGGGGTTTCTCAAAGTCAAGCTTGTGCTGCTCCGTGGCTGCCTCAACAAAGACTTCAAGGGAAGACAAAAGGTAAAATGGAAAGATAATGTGTTTACTATGCCTAAAGTGATTCAACAAAAGAAGTGGTAGTGGAAGAATCATTGAAACCTACCTTCAAGTGTGAAATACTTGATGATCATATGGTAGACATCATTCTAGGGTTTGGGGAGCTGCTCTCTATTGAAACCTCCTTGCAAGCTATGCAACACTTCACCTTTCTTCAAAAATAGAGCCATTCCCTCTAGGTTCAAGACTTTACTAGTCTTCTTGTGTTTCACTCCATCTATGGGCATACCCATGGCCATCCCAATGACCTCTTCAGAAACCTCAAACCCCACACCACCAACATGGACATGTCTATCCGACCAACACTGTACAAACTATATGGAGAGATTCTTGTCGTGTCTATAGACATTCCAAGAATGAAGCCACCCCACCCTCTTGGCAGATATGCCAGAGGTTCATATTTCTTATGAATTCCTCATATGACTCTAGTTCAGTATGAGTTCTATCCCCCCATTTGAAGCAAGCACTAACACTTAGCAGAAATTTTAGAATTAATGGAAACTCTCTAGAGCTGAAAATCTTTGCCACTATAGATATGAAAATAAGAGAAGTGCAAGGCACAAATATTAATGATCAACTTGTCACCACGCCCATTTGAAAAGATGTAATTCCATACCTTTGCCTCATGCAAATTAATATGCCAACCCATTTTATGATTACAACCCTTAAGATCACGAATTTGATTTCTACAGACATTAGAAGTGTTAAACCCATTAGTGGTAGGTGAGTGGCCATGTGATTAACCTTTGAAAGCATCCAAGTCATCTTGATTTTATGGTAACACGTCATACTTAAGCGAGTAATAATACTCCTTAAGATGTCCTGGCAATAATCCTTCCTGCCACATCAACTTTTAAAATCTTTTTTAATAATATTACGGTCAATATTATTAAAGTCTCCCCTTTTACAATTCCTAAGGTAAGCCTTATGCTGGGTACCTAAACTGGTCTGATTTAAACTCATGGTGGATTAGGTATAGAATGTTCCTCCTTGTCTAGGAGGTTTTGGATCTAAGTAGGGAGATTGTCGATCTTTTTCTAGCATCTCCAATTTTTCAATTTTTGGCCTAGGTTGGCCATTCCATCCGCCACCTTAATCCCTTCCCTATATGTGTGTCCAATTTCCTTTTGATTGAACCTGATCAGTAAGCTCTTAATATCCTCAGTGATATCCTTAAGTTTCCAACCACTGTCGGTCCTACCAAGAGAAGCATCAACAATAATTTTTGAGTCTCCTTCTATTTGAAGTTTGTCCACTCCCAGTGAGAGGGCCAATTTAATCCCCCATAAGAGGGCTAAACCCTCAACAAGATTGTTGGACTATATCCCTATGCCCCCAGCATATGCTGCAAACAGTTTCCCTTGGTCACTTTTGATGACTCCACCACCACTGGCCAGCCCTGTGGTCTTTTTCTCCCATCAAAATTGAGTTTGACCCAGTCCTTGGGGGGGTCTCCAAATGGTGTTTTGAGTGGCCAGTTGCTTAGAGTTGTCAAAGGTGGTCATATTAGCTATCAGACCCCAGTTCTTAGCAATCTAGATTTCCATTTGGGTGGGGGATTCCTTAGCAGCTTTCAGAGCACTGATGGACGTGTTTTCTAAAACTATTTTGTAAAAGGAGAAGACATCATTGGCATCCTTAGTCATTTCTCTGAAAATATAGTTATTCCTTTCTTTCCAAATACTCCACCCCAAATGTGGTTTAATTTGCCTCCAAAGCTCTTTGATTCTTGGGTGAATAAAGGGAGAAAGCCAACCATGTATGAAGTCCTTGAGATTTTCATTATGAACCTAGTTAATGCTGAGTTTATCCAAGGTTCTACCCCAAACCTCCTTGGTAAAGTCGCAATGGAAAAGAATGTGTTGTATAGACTCTTCCTCTTTCTAAAAAAGAATACATTTGTTTACCAGTTGGAAACCTCTCTTATTGAGATTATCAGTGGTTAGGATTTTGTGGTGGGTGGCTGACCACCAGAAGAAGTTGATCTTAGGAGTCAAGTTATTGTTCCAGATTTTTTTCCATAAACTATTATCTTAACCACTATCTTGACCATTGTTGGTCAGCATATTGTAAGCTGATTTAACAGAGAAGGCCCCCTTCTTATCCTTAGCCCACAACATTTCATCCTCCCTAGGGAATAAAGAAATTCTATAATTGCTCAATTCTAATTGTAGGAGTGAGCACCCCTGATCTCCAATCTGGCTATCCTTCCAGTAGTTTGTTATGTTCTTCCATTTTATTTGGCACTGATTTTGAACCGTGATGTAGTTACTAACAAACCTCCCAAAATGAGTGACAACTCTAGCTTTAGTGTTGGCATTATCCTCATTGGATAGAAGGACCCCATGCAGCTAGGGTAAAAGAACAAAGCTATCACACTTTTATAAAGGAAACGGCCAACACTGATCCAACTTCTAAACTTGAATCACTAAAAAGTGATATATATGTTTCAAATTTTGAAATGATGTAAACTAATAAAATATTTATTTTTTAGTATATTTTATATTTGTATTTTTTTAAAAAATAAAAAAAATATTTGAACATAGTTTTTAATTAATTGACACTATAATTTAGTTTTTAATAACTTTTTAACGTGACCGGTGATGTTGGTGCGACACGCCCTCTGGCTCCACGTGAATGCTTTTGCCTGGAGCAATGAACTGGTGAGGCCACAACATGGGAGACCTCATCCCCTAGTAAAAACACTTCAAACATGTGAGCTCATTGGCCCAGCGAGGGTTTGAACTCTGGTGGCTGCCACTACAACTGACTGACTTAACCACTGAACCACGCCATCATCGGCAAATCTATATTTATAACTTAAAACTTTAGTGCATGGATATTTTTTTTTCCAATTTGGGTAAATATATATTTTTATTTAAATATTAAAATGTGCGCATATTAAACCATAGTTGTTTCCATTTGACGTCAACTTTCATATTAACTATTTATCTAAAATAGAAAAAAAATTATACCATCTTGATATAGATTCTTTTATCTAGTGCATCATATTTTTTTCAATTTTTTTAATAAGTTTTACTATTTTTCCTTAACATGGTAATCGACCTAATATTTTGTGCTGATAACCTACTTTTAGTAAAAATAAAAGGAAAATACAAATAATAATTAAACTATTAAAATATATATATATTTGAAAACTAAACTTATAGATCTACAAAAGGGTATTTTTATATTTTTTTAAAATGTTATTTACATGAGTAGAAGTTGTTGAAATATCAATTTTTTCAAATAATTTTATTTTTTTGGTAAATTGGCCTCATTGTGGTGCTACATATGTATTTAGCCAACAATTTTAGTTGGAAAAGTTGTGGACATATCTAACTTAGCTAGAATGAATCTTACAAGATCATATGTTTGACAAAAATTGATTTTTAGCTAGAAATACTTAAATTCACTTGTGTTGATAAGTTGGCTGAAAGTGTGACACAACTTTGTGCTTTTACCTGCCAGTTGTCTTCCCAGAACCTAATTTTGTCCCCTTTTTGCAGTTTCCACTTGATACCTTAAGTCAGTGTTCTTCTAGTTTTGATCATTTTGTTGTTGGCAAGAGACACTATATGGATTCATGGTTGTTGTCATTGATGGCAACAAAGGTCATCCCGCATATCCGCAAGTCATGGTGTGCCTCTACCGGAAGTCAGAATGAAGACTGTTGTGGTCCGGTGAACAAGAACAGAGCATGTGGCAAGGTCTGACAGATTGGTCCAGACCTCTCAGAGGAAGTGTCTTGGTGCAATGCGGATTTGGGGAAGTCAAGAGGACTACCTTGAGTAATATATTCCAAGGATTTAGCCTCCGGTGATGGACAAAGAAAAAGATATGAATAGTTGAGTATCGGATTCCTGAGAGACAGTGAGAACAGAGGAAGAACTGACTGACAGAGCATTAGACTATTTTTCAGATGTGTTATTGTTGATGGTAAAGGTTGTGAAGGCATGAATCATGTTTGGCCGACATGATTAATGATATCTACAAGTATGTGCTTGATCCGCATTACTTGATATGCAAGGATTCAGCCGACAGATCAAAGTTTGTGTGAAGATAAACTATTCTGGGTGCCGACTAGAAAGATAATAAAATCACTAGTGCGGATATATATAGAGGATGCATTTTGTTGTGAGATATGGAGTAATATGATGGTGTATGCGAATAAGTGCAGAGCAGAGCAGAAGTAGTAAGAAAGATCTAGTATGTGAAAGGAAAGCAGATTAAAGAACAGAGGAAAGATGAAGTGCAGCAGATCAGTGTACCGAGCCTAACCGAAACTAAACTCTAGCATATGTAGATGCTTCCAATCAGTTCAAGTATTGTATAACATTCTTTTGTAGACAGTGTGTCTTTTTGTAGGCAGTGTGCCTCTTGTGAGCAGTGTGCTCGGGCAGTGAGCCCTAATTGGCAAGTGTCATTTTTGTAATTCCTTATTCTTCTAACAGAGAATAATCTTTGGGTTAATCACCCCGTGGTTTTCTCCCTTAACCAGGTTTCCACGTCAAAAATACTATGTCATGTGTTTCTCATTTCATGGTAATGTTTGTTTGTTTGATTCAATGATGCTTTGATTAATAAGAAAGTTCAAAAGAAAAAATAATTAGCATAACTGATTCACCCCCCCTCTCAGTTATCAACAATTGGTATCAGAGCCAAGTTCCTCCTAATAGAGCCTAACAGCTTGAGGAAGATCTAGGAGTTCAAATGGATGCATATGGTTTAAGGGAGCAACTCAAGACTGCCCTTGAGGATCTTGAACAGTCAAACTTTGAAGTCAATGAATTAAAGGAAAGACTCAAACAGGCTGATGAATTCATGAGAGAACTAAAGGACAAATTAAGTCTCTCTATGAAAAAGAGAAAGGAACTGCTCCAATAATTGGCAAGACAAAGTGAAGAAAGCAATACAAATGAAGAATTGACTGAGAAAACCAAGTTATGTGAAAAGTTATCAAAAGAAGTCATTATGTTAAGACATGAAATGGAATCAAGAACTATAAAGTTTACTCAAGAGATTGAAGAAAAAAGAAAAGCTGAAGACAATCTAAGACAATCTCTTAAAGAGAAATCAGAAGAATGCCACCAGATGGACAGGATTATCAGACATCTTGAATCTGATCTTGAAGATGCCAAAGATAATGAAGAAAAACTTGAGGATCAAATTGTCTCTCTCAAAAGAGATCTTCAAACAGCAAATGAATATAAAGAAAAATTCAAGATAAGCTCTGCCCAACTTGAAGTACTTCTTGGAAGTCAAAAGAGGACAGATGACAAGTATGGTTTGGGATATGAGAAAGGAGAAAGCTCCGGATCCGGTCAAAAGAATTTTGGATCAGAAAATCCAAGGAATAGGCCTAGAAGACCTCCGGTAAGACAGCCCAATGCTCAAAGATATCCATCCTTCAATGGATACTGCCACAGCTACAATCACTTTGGTCACAAAGCTAATCAGTGCAGGAAGAGAATGAATCAGACTAATTCATCCCTCTCCGGAGAGTGCTTTAACTGCAAAAGGTATGGACACAAGTCTCATGAATGCAGAAATATGCAAATAAACAAATCATTCAATGGTAGATGCTTTGCATGCAATAGAGTAGGTCATATGGCTAATCAATGCAGATCAAGAGGTTATCAGACAAATATGCAAGGAAATATTATTTGCCAAATCTGTAACAGGTCCGGTAATAATGCAAAAAATTGCAGAAGTAAGAATCAGGACAGAAGAGGTCCAGTGTATAATCATAATCAAGACAAGGGTAAACAAAAGATGAATGCGGATGAAGTTAGGAATCAGATGAACAAGATCTGGGTGAAGAAAAGTTTAGAGAATGTAGAGGTTGGATCCGCACCAGACTCTGGTGCTGACATTCCTTCTGGAAATTAAAAGGTGAGCTCTGGCTCAGGGGGAGACTCAAAGAAAATCCTGTTCCCCCAGCCAATCAAGTGATGCCTGATGTGGCACAAGATGTGGAGCAAAGGGTTTGTAGATATAAGTCTTGAGATGATCCAAATAAGATTTTAGAGGTCCGCATGAAGATATGAAGAAGTTGTGATCAATCAAGTAAGACCTGTTCCAGGAGATGCTCCGGAATGACAAAAGATTACAAAAGGTCCGGAGAAATCTGGAAGTGCATTGTCTTATTCTGCAGATTGGACAGAGTGTTTGGGATATTCTTGTAATGTGTCATCTTGATTTGTTCATGATTGGAAGATCCGCATGATGTTCATAGATCAGGACTGATCCGATACTCCAAGCTATCTGGATAAGGCAAACCGGAATAATGTAGGTCAAGCATTTATTACAAATAGATATTAGGGTTTGCAAAATAATATAAGGGATTTCTCAATAATCACTTGATCATTCCACACCCAAGAAGAAGCGAAAAGCGGAGCTCTGCAACAAAATTCATCAAGTTCACCGAAGATCACTTGTAGAAGTTACTACATACAGAAATCAATCCAACCACTCCGTATAACCGAAGGCGCACAAGGTATTTTTCATTTTCAATATCTCACTGCAAATCTTTGAAAAATGGCTACTCCGAATATAGTTAAGATCTCTGATAGACCTCGTCCCACATTCAAGAAACATCCATAGAAATCTTTGGAGGTAGATCCACTAGGAGCCTTCTCTAGTGTTCGGCATGGTGTATTGCATACGGAAGACATTAGGGTTTACATTCATGCAAATTTTGAGGACTTTGGGGATTCAAAATTGATGGATATCTATCACAAATAGTTTGCACAGTGCATCTATTTCCCCTATTTTGAAGAAGATGAATGGGTCTGGTATGTACTAAGCAGAGTGCATGACAACTTTCTATGGTTGAACAAGCCCTTCAAGATCACCAAAGATGCAATTAGGGCAGTAACCAATTTGCACTCATCCGGTGGATTACTTGTTCTCAAGTCTGTCAAAAATCAGACAATTAGTGATGCAACCGGATCTAAGTTTGACAAGAGAGCTATGACAATTGAAGACATCACTGAACCAGATGTCAAATTTGCATCTATAATAATAGGTTACAAGATCTATCACTCCAGTAGGGAAAATTCAGTACCGGGAACTGCAATTTACACGGCCTATCAAATGCTAAAGGAGAATGCAGACTATGACTTGTGTGAGCTTCTTGTAAACCAACTTTTTGAAAATCTACAGAAGATCAAGAAGGACAAGAAAAACTCCTTCAAGTATGGCAATTTGATCCTTTGTCTCTTCTTTTATTACATGAATGAGCTTCCCGGATCCAGTGGATGGATATGGCAGAATGACAGACCAATTGCCATCCAAATTAGAGATTATTTGCATGGACTTGGGGATGCTAAAGCAAGAAAAACAGCTCTATGGGGATATTTCAAGAACTTCCAAAGCATGATGCATGCAAGAGAAAGAATACCCCAATCCCTTGTTGAAAAGTACAAAGACACAATATGCTTCATGGTAGAAATAGATCAGTGTCTAATGGAGGCAGTAGAACCAAGAACTGTGTGGATCATGCCCATGGGGTATGAAGTGGATGAATAGATAGTGGAGCTGCATGTTCAACACATGCTAAGTCAGCCCAAAGATCCAAAGGCAGAAAGGTTTGGAACCTTTGAGGAGCTGAGTGCGAAGATCCATGTAGAACTCAGGGAACCTGAGGTAAAGAGGAAGGTGAGAAAAGAAGTAGAGCATATTGCTCAAGGCCTAGGCATCCCAAAGGAGGCACTTGATGCCAACCGGGAAAAGAGAAGAAAGGCTGAGGAAGAAAAGAAAGAGGCAGAAAAGAAAAGCAAGAAAAGTGCTCCGGTGGAAACCTCAACCTGGACTAGATCATCAAAAGGATCTACACCTGTCAGAACTAAAAGCTCAAAACTGGAA
Source organism: Cunninghamia lanceolata (assembly GCA_027924645.1). Classification (NCBI taxonomy): domain Eukaryota; kingdom Viridiplantae; phylum Streptophyta; class Pinopsida; order Cupressales; family Cupressaceae; genus Cunninghamia; species Cunninghamia lanceolata. The sequence goes on from BSBN01000154.1 coordinate 6,868,419, forward strand.
GTCTAGGCATCCGGTAAAAGATCTAAGACAAAAGCCACAAGGGCTTATGAAAGCCAAAAGGATGAAGAGGAAACTAAGTCAGATGAGGGAGTAAAAGAAATAAAGAAGCAGAAGAAGAAAAGATCCGGTAAACCCTCCACAGGCCAAGATAAGGAAGAAATGGCAGAGGTAGTTGTTGAAAAGCCCACCCTGTCTCTAGAGAGTGTAATCAAGTCAGTCACAGTGGATGGAAACCTTCAACCAATGACTGAATTCTATGATGACTACAATGAGGCTGACCAAAAGATTCTGCAGGAAGCCACAGTCAAGTATCTGAACATATACAATAAGGCTTTCATTGAGATCATATCTCTAATTCCTAAAAGCCTAGAAAAGGAATTAGAAATAAGAAAGAATAATGCTCAGGAAAAAGATCTTGAGATCCGGGAGCAGATAGCTATTCAGCTATATCCTCAAATTGATCCCAAGACAATGAACATAATTTTCAAGGACTGCAAAGATGAGTTTAGGAGTAAAGCAAGAATGAATCAACTCATGCTTGGAGATACTGACAAGGTGGCCATAGAGACAGAAGAGATCCTTTAGAAGGCCTTCAAAAGGTTTAATCTTCCTGTTGTAGAGGACTTAGGTGCAGAAACAGCTGTGGACTTGGAATCATCTGCTCCAGAAGAAGTGCCCCTTGAACAGACTAACATCTCTTCTCCAGCTTCTCCTATAGTCTCCGGATCCCAAGAAGAAGAGAAATTACAGGAGAAGGAAGCAGTAGTAAAAGAAAAAGAGGTTGACAGCACCAAGGATGCAGAGAAAGAGAAGATTCCAACAGAGAAAACCACAACTGAAAGTGGGAAGAATGTAAAGACTCCAAAGGACAAAACTGCTGAAGAGAAGAAACATCTATCTTCAGCAAGAGACACTGCACAAACTGTTCAAAAGTTTCTGAGCCAGGAAACAATAGAGATTGATGAACCGGAGCTTCTAAAAGGTCCATTCAACTTTGACTCCCTCTCTCCGGTATAGACAATGAAGATAGCTACATTTGCAAATGCTAAGACAAATGAAAAACTCCTAAATTCTCATATGGAAGACTGTGAGTTGATAGAGGCTGCTTCTGGAGTGCTTGAAAAGATTATGCCATCAGTCCAGATAGATCCGACAACCTCTTCTTCCGGTAATCTCAAAACCTTAGTCAGCAGTGTTGATACACATTTTGATTCTCTAGAAAAATCAGCTGAAGAAAAGGTCCGGAAGGAATTTTTGGATAAGAGATTTTCAGAAGTACTAGGATTAATTTCTAATGATAGGAGAAATATGAGTATTGGAATAAAGATCTTAGAAAATGCTCTTAAGGATGGCGGTGACATCTACAAATTTTGCATCTCCTGGTCAAAGGCAACAACAGACATTGACAAGAAACTAAAAGAGGAACAGGACAAACTACAAAGTCTGTCTCAAAGTTTTGATCCTCTCTCTTCCTCCATAGTAAATCAAGAATGTCAAACTATTGCAATCACAAATGCAATAAAGAACTTTGAGAAGGAAAGGAAGAATATAACTAACCGGATGGGAGAACTTAGAAGGATTATAATCCGTAAGTTAGAAACTATGCATGAGGCCATCAGTGATGCTTAGACTACCGCCCAAACAAATGATCCGATAGATCTCAAGAGGGCAGAAGCTTTTGCATTTTTGTTGAGTAGTCACATTTCAATTTTGGATAGAATGAAGCAAAGTTGGGCTACAGAACTGATCCAATTGAAGACATCCTTTGCAGACATTCTTCAGTTTATGTGAGTATGTAACATACAGCTAAGTATAGTAAATTTTTGAAAATTTTGGTGTGCGGACCCTACCCTTTGCCATTGATGTCAAAGGGGGAGTGAGGAGCAGTGAAAAATGAGGAATCCAACCAAGGGGGAGTTCCAGAAATTGTATATAAAGTTAGAGCATCAGCCAAGGGGGAGCATAGTGTAAACACTTAGTCATTTTTTCACTAAGTGTTGCCATCAATGCCAAAGGGGGAGATTGTTGGCAAGAGACACTATATGGATTCATGGTTGTTGTCATTGATGGCAACAAAGGTCATCCCACATATCCGCAAGTCATGGTGTGCCTCTACCGGAAGTCAGAATGAAGACTGTTGTGGTCCGGTGAACAAGAACAGAGCATGTGGCAAGGTCTGATAGATTGGTCCGGACCTCTTAGAGGAAGTGTCTTGGTGTAGTGCGGATTTGGGGAAGTCAAGAGGACTACCTTGAGTAGTATATTCCAAGGATTTATCCTCCGGTGATGGACAAAGAAAAAGATATGAATAGTTCAGTACCGGATTCCTAAGAGACAGTGAGAACAGAGGAAGAACTGACTAACAAAGCATCAGACTATTTTCTGGATGTGTTACTGTTGATGGTAAAGGTTGTGAAGGCATGAATCATGTTTGGCCTACATGATTAATGATATCTACAAGTATATGCTTGATCCGCATTACTTGATATGCAAGGATTCAGCCGACAGATCAAAGTTTGTGTGAAGATAAACTACTCCGGGTGCCGACTAGAAAGATAATAAAATCACTAGTGTGGATATATATAGAGGATGCATTTTGTTGTGATATATGGAGTAATATGATGGTGTATGCGAATAAGTGCAGAGCAGAGCAGAAGTAGTAAGAAAGATCCGGTATGTGAAAGGAAAGCACATTAAAGAACAGAGGAAAGATGAAGTGCAGCAGATCAGTGTACTGAGCCTAACCGGAACTAAACTCCAGCATATGTAGATGCTTCCAATCAGTTCAAGTATTGTATAACATTCTTTTGTAGACAGTGTGTCTTTTTGTAGGCAGTGTGCCTCTTGTGAGTAGTGTGCTCAGGCAGTGAGCCCTAATTGGCAAGTGCCATTTTTGTAATTCCTTATTCTTCTAACAGAGAATAATCTTTGGGTTAATCACCCCGTGGTTTTCTCCCTTAACCGAGTTTCCACGTCAAAAATACTGTGTCATGTGTTTCTCATTTCATGGTAATGTTTGTTTGTTTGATTCAATGATGCTTTGATTAATAAGAAAGTTCAAAAGAAGAAATAATTAGCATAACTAATTCACCCCCCCCTCCTCAGTTATCAACATTTGTTCCATATCACAGAGCCTTTGTGAAGGCTCTCTCTCTCTCAATTATCCCAACCTTTTCTCCATTGTGTAGGTACTTGGTTTTCATTATTTGCACCCAATCCTTATCCTCCTTAAGGAATTTCCATCCAACCTTAGCCAATAAATCTTTGTTCATCATTTGGGCTTTCTAATTCCCAATCCCCCTTGGAAGTTAGGTAGATAGATTTTATCCCAATCGATGAGAGATATTCTCTTCTTTTCCTCCACCCCCATCCAGAGAAAGGTTTTCTGAATTTTTTTCAAACTTGTCAGCAATGTACCTAGGCATTTTAAAGAGAGTGAGAAAGTAGGTGTGGATGCCTTGTAGGGAAGCCTTCAGGAGTTGATGCTTATTGGCTTGGCTTAGGAATTTACCTTTCCAACCTTCCATCTTTTGTTGAATTATCTCAAGGACAGAATTCCAAAAGGTAGGGGTCACTTCCTTGATAGTGAGGGGAAGACCAAGGTAAGTAGCTAGGAGGTTGGCCTTATTGAAGCTCAGAATCATTTTAACCTTCTCTTGAAGATTCAGACCAACATTAAAGAAGAACATATATTACTCTTTTCATAATTGCATTGACCTGAGGCATCAGCATAAGAGTTTAGTAGGTCTTTCCATCTTCTAGATTCAACAACCGACGCTGAATCAAACAACATAGTGTCATCAACAAACTATTAGACAACTGATGGCTTCACCGTAGATGTGGCTCTAACCCCCTCAGGTCCTATCTATCAAGTTTGGATAGAATGTTTCTGCTCAGGATCTCAGCCATGATGATGAACGAGTAGGATGAAAGGGGACCCCCTTGTCTAATACCTCTGCTTGCATTAAAGAATCCATGAGGAGAACCATTAACTAGAACTGAGTACTTAATAGTAGTGACACATTCCTGGATCAAGGTTATCAATTTATTCTAGAATTTGAATTTCTTAAGAAGCATAAAGAGAAGTCCCAAGAGATTATGTTGTAAGCCTTAGAAATATCTAGCTTAAGAGCAATATTGGGGGTATTTCTTTTGTCCATCGAGTGTATAATCTCATGCGTGGAGATTGCTACGTCAACTATCTATCTTCCAAGAACAAAGATTTTCTGACAATCAGAAATGAGGCTATCCAATAAGGGTTGGAGCCTGAGGACCAACATCTTAGTGAAAATCTTATATATAATATTGCAGAGGCTGATAGGACGAAAATCTACCATCTTTTCTGAGGTGTTCTTGGGAATGAGAGCTATGAAGGTGGAGTTAATCTACTTGAGGGTCTTGTCTATCCTAAAGAAGTCTCTGATGACAATCGTGACATCAAAACCAACAATGTCCCAGAAGTCTTAGAAAAAAGCTAGAGGAAACCCATCTAGGCCCAGGGTTTTGAAAGCCCCCATAGAGAACACAACCACCTTGACCTCCTCCATGGTAATGGGATTCAACAATCTGCAGTTGTCTTCCACCGAGAGGATGGAGGGGATGCTGTTAAGAAGATCATCCACAACAACCAAATCAGTAGTGTGCCTTTGTTTAGCTAGGAAGTTCTTAAAGTAGTTTGAGGCCAGTAACCCCAAATCAGCCTTAGAGCTGACTTCCCTATCATTATCATCAAGAAGTTTGGAGATTATGTTCCTTTTTCTATGTTTCATAGCTGACTGGTGGAAGAAAGTAGTGTTTATGTCTCCTTCAATCAGCCATTAAACTCTGGACTTCTATTTCAAGAAGATCTCTTCCTTCTTCATTATTTCCCTTAGATTCTTTAGGAGAGCCTCTTCCCTGTTGAAATTTTCCTCCCTTTTTTCTCCCTTGGCCATATTTTCTTGGATTTCTGAGAGACTGTCTGAGATGTGTTTCTTTTGGTTCATGATGTTACCAAAACATAACTTGTTCCATCCTTTGACTCTTTGTTTAACATGGATGAGTTTTTGGGTGAGTCTAAACATCAGGGATCCCTGAAATGGAATGCTCCACCAATCAAAAATGCAATCTCTAAAATCAAGGTGGGATGCCCACATGATTTCATATTTGAATGGAAAAGGTCCTTCAGGGACTCCTCTCTAGGAAAATAGGAGAGCATTGTGGTCTGAGATGGTATCGAGTAGGGCTATTAGAGTAGCATGTTGCACTGTCCCAATTGGAGGAGACCAATAACCTATCTAGTTTAACCTGAATCAATTATTCTCTCCTTCTTCTGTTGGTCCAAGAGAAGAGATGGTTTTTGACCTCAATATCCATTAGCCCTATCTGGTTGAGGAAGTTAGCTAAATCCACCATGGTATTAGAGTAGTCAATGATGCCCCCAGACTTTTCTGAAGGGAACAACGGTGTATTAAAAAATCCAGCTAGCATCTAATTAGTCCTTTTCTCAGCATTGAGTTTGGGAGCAAGACTTTCTCATAGGTCCTTTCTAGCACTCCTAGTGTTAGGGGCATATATATTTATAAGTTTCCACTCTTTTTGTTGATAGTAAGTTTCACATCCAAACTATTTTTACTATGAGAGCAATAGCAACCAGAGAATATGTGCTTATTCCTCATGGTGACTAGGCCCCCTGATGCCCCCACAGAGGGGCTAATAAGGTAATCAACTAAGGGCCAAACTTTGCTGGCAATAGATTTAAAGTTCTCTTCATTCATCTTAACTTCTTGGAGAAGGATAATGTCAACCTTGTTTTCATAAATACAGTTCTTCACCATGAACTGCTTTTGGGGGTTATTGAGTCCCCTCACATTCTAGGAGAGAACTCTCATTTTTTACTTTGCCTAGAGAGAGCCTCCAGGGTGCTTTGTCTCCCAATGACTATTTCCTTATTGGCTTCCCTATTTCTTGTTTCTCTTTGGGAAAGTTTGCCTACCTTTCCTTTTGTCCCCACATCTACGGAGTTTTTTTTTATTTCCTTTACCCTTCTTTTTGGGTGTCACCCACCCTTCTTGGTTGGACCATGTAGAGCTAGGCCCAGCTTCAGGTGATAGTGCAGTTTGTTTCCCTGGCTTCTTCAGAACCTTGGAAAGCTCTAGATTATGTTTTTTGACTCTCTCATCCCCTATCTAGGATATAGGATCTTTAGTAGTCTAGAATTTGACTCCTTCATCCCCTATTTGGGATATAGGTTCTTTAGGAGTTTGACATTTGATTTCCCCTTCTTCTATTTCTTTTGAATCTACGTTCTCAGACTTGTCATCGTTTGACAGTTGCTACTTCACTTCTAGGGAACTCTTCTCCTGGGGTCCAACTGGCTGTTTAGGGTTTTTTAGGGATTTGATAATGTTGAGCAAGTCCTCCTTAAATGGGTAGTCCTCAACATTTACCTCTTGATCACTTGCTTCTTTAGATTTCTTATTCCTCTAAAATTTGCACTCATTTATTAGATGGCCTTTCCTAGAGCAATTCTAATAGAACATGGTAGTGTTCTCAGACACTAAGGGTTGTTCCCAACTCCCATATTTGGACCTTAGGTTAATAGGGTTAGGAAGAGTTTTTTTATGTCTACACTAACATAGAGTTAGGAAAATACTAACCTTGTTTTGTGTTTGGTGGTTCCATCCAATGCGATGAACTTCCCAAATGAGTTCCCAATCCATGTGAGTATATCCTCATCCCAATATTCCAATGGCACACCGAGTAGCCTGACCCATACTGGTTCCAACATGTTTAACTCCAAAGCCACATCAAACCTAGGTTTCTAGTGACCTAGGTAGAGGTTATGCTTCCCATATAGCCAAGGACCTCCTACTAGGACAGCCAACATGTCTTCTTTGGCAGTGAATTTAAAAAGTAAAAGGCCTCCAGCTATAGCGCTGGTAGAGACACTTCCTTTCAGCCTCCACCTTGAGGCAATCCATCTCCTCACCATGTCAATGTTAGGTCTTAAGGCCTGGAAATTACCCAACAGTGCGAGTTCCATGGTTGAAACTATTTTCTCCATCAGACAGTTCAAGATTTAGATGTCAGTTCCATTCTCTGACTCTAACAACACAGGTTTAGCCTAGTTTTCCTTGACAAGATCTTCTTCCCCCATAAGGGCATTTTTCCAAGCCTTGGGATTCAGTCCCATGGATAGGGAATCTCACTTAGTAGTATTGCCTGAGGCAGTATAGGGAGTAGCCAGTTCCACCAAAGGGCCTAGCAGGGAGATAGGGGCCCCTCTTGGGCTGACGGCAACCATGACCGAAGCAAGTTCAAAACTTGGTTGAGCAAGAAAGTTACAGAGTGGGAAAGTTATAGAGCGGGAAATTTTTTTTTGTTGTATGTGATTATATGATGTTAAGATTATTTATTCATAAGGTTTTTGGATTGACTAACAATACACTAATCCTAGTTGGGTGATTGCAAGTTGTAATTAGGAAAAGGGTTTCACCCTCTGGGAAAGAGAGGGAGAACATCGTCGGAGAGAAGAGAATAGATGTATGGATAAGATCATATTATTGTCATCTAAGTTTAATGCTTTCACAGTTAGTGAACTTTTCGTCAAGTTTAGTAAGTCGTGTTTGACCAAATTGGTCTAAGTTTGGTTTCAACTCAAAAATCGTTGATTTGTCGACAAGATCCATTAAGCATAGGTTTTGACAAAAATCCAAGTCAGGATAGTATGACCATTCATAAGGAACGATTAAAAGTGGTTAATTCTTTTGTGATATGAATATAGATAATATTTAAGAGAAAATATTTATTGGTGCTTAAACAATTTCATTATTGGTAATTTTTAATTTGGAATTCTATTATGATAACCTATCTATTTGGACGTTTAAGCAAAATCAAGAGGGAGAGAATACCTTGACCCCATTCTCGTATCTTGTCGAATGTTGGAAACAATGTAAGAATACATTGTATGTACCAATATTATGCTGATATAGATATTTATTTAGTATGAAGTTTTTATTTTAAATTTATCATTTTGATTGTTGATAAGCTTCCTATTGGTATGTGGTTAAGTTGCAAATTAATTGCAACCCACTAAGTGCTCTTATGGCACTTAAATATTTTTTTCTCCATTTTATTGTTATGTCATAAAAATGCACCCTTGGGGGCTTTTTCCTTTAAGGTTTAGCTCCTAGGTCCTTAGATTGCATTTAGAGCATCTTGCATGATAATTCAGACTCCTGATGAGAAAACCCTTGGGCCTTGTGACAAATAGGACCTAGGGGTGCTAATTTAATGATACCAGAACAAAGACAGGGGGTGGACAAGGGCACTAGCACCCTAGTCCAGCCCTATTTTGGGTCTGCCCTAAATTCAAATGTCGGGTTTGTGACCATTATTAGGTTTCTAGGCTGACATAATAAGTTTCAAATACGAAATTCTTGGTGGGAATCTTAGTAGTTGCATATATAAGCATGTTTAGGTTATTATTTGCAAACTAGATGGACATTATGATTCATGAGCTTATGTTAAAGTGATCAAGGCATTCATTCTATTGCAGAGCATAGCATTGTTATTGTGTTTGTTTTTGTAGGTTGGATTCCATCTCCTCTTCATGGCATTAAAGAGCATCTTCCTTCCATGAGAGCTTCATCATCAAGGTGATATCTATTGTGTTTTATCATCATTATCATTTAGATTTTTGCCTCTATCCCACAAGGATATGCACTCTCTCTCTGAGAATGATGTTCAGAAGACTTGAATGTCTCTCCGGGGCTTGACTGAGGCAAGCCTCTAAACACCACAACCCCTTCCCACACTCTTTGTGATTGTAGGTTATAGGCTGCGAAAGCGGAAGAAGTGGAGTTGTAGGTAGTAGGAGGACACTGGGGAGATTTCAGATCATGAAGGAGGAGCCTTCTTGGACTAGGGTGTCATAAACCTTGTCCTCCACATCTAAAGCTACAAAAATAGACTAGACAGTGATAATCAGGGTTTTCATAGCTTCTGACATCCAACGGAAGATCCCTCAGTGGACAAGGGCACCATCAACATTGTCCCCTACATTCACAATAATGGAAACTGAAGATACAACATAAATCAGTGTTAGAAGGAGATCAGTAATCCACAGAAAAAGTAGTACCTTGGACTTGGACACCATCACCATTGTCCCCAACATTTTTGTTCTCTGGACTATGAAAAATAGTGAGTTAAGGTTCTCTGCCCTTTGTCTAATTCTAGTAGCATTTGTCATAATTTGCAGATTTGCTTATTGTTTTGCTTAAATTAGGGTTTCAAGAGCATAAAAGCATTAATTAGCAACATTGTGTGATAAATTATAAATTTCCTAGTAGAAAACCAAGTGGCAACCCAATCTGATAGATGACTCTCCTCTCGATAGGAGAAGCACTTAGTTGAAAAGCCCTTGGAATGTTTAGTGGAAAGGAGGATTCAAACTAAAACCCCCATACAACCACACACCCTCTTTTCCATATTAAACATTTTGGTGAACCCACGTTTTAGAACTTTTTGGCACTTTTTTGAGTGTTGTTTCATAGATTTACATTCATTCATTCTATTGCATTTGAAAAATTACAAAAAAAATTGAAAAATTGGGAAAATTTGCAAAAATTGGCATATTAGACTTGCATTTTTGTAAAATTTGAATTAATTGGCATCTAATTTAAATTAATATCTGTTATTTGCATTATATCTGATACAAAATACATAATTTCATCATTTACAATTCATTTGCATTACATTTGTATGCTTGATTTGTTAGAAATTGCTTGAAATTTTACATTTTTCGTGAAAACCTAGTTTTGCGTGAGCTAGGGTTGTAGTCAAAATCCTATTTCAGATTTTACTACCTTGTTAAAACACTAATTAGGTCTGATTTATAATGGTAGTGTTGCATCATAGTAGCCTCCTTGCGAAATTTCATGTCTAGGGCTTAAAAACTTGCATTTTTCACTAGATTTGGCCTTATTGTCTTGTTAGATTTGCACTCCAGGCATGTTGTAAGGGATTTTTCTGCACTAATTGGATGTTATTAGGGTTATTATCTGCTTCCCCTTCTCAATTTCCTTACAACACCCTTTATTTTGGGCATTTACATTAAAATTTTGTGAAAATTTGCATATTTTTGTTGTTTTTGCACTAGGGTTTGATCTAGAGTGGCACTATAGGCATGTCATAACAGATTTTTTGGCATTAGGTGGATGTTATTACTGTTATAACTTTCTTACCATCTTCAGTTTCCTTAAAACACCCATTTCCCTACTCTTTTGCATTGAGATTTGGTGAAAAATTGCATATTTTGGCCTATTTTCAGTAGGTTTTGGCTTATCGACTCTCTAGAGTTGCATCACAAGCATGTTGTCAAAGGTATTTTTGCACTAGTGGAATTTTATTAGGCATATAATTTTCTATCCCTCCTGAAAATCTTTACAACACCTCTTCTTTCATTTGTTTGAATTGGGAAAAGTTGAAAAATCAACCATTTTAGAGCATATTCAACATCACTTTTGCATATGCCTTTTGCATAAGTTTTGGAAGATCTTGAAAATCTGATTTGACACTCCTTTTCAAAATTACAAATGGCTTCTCAATATAATAATAATTCTAGGTTTGTTCCTAGGCCTCACTTAAAAAGAAGAGCCCCTAATCTTGAAATAACATTCACACCACATGACAAAGAAATGGTAAATACTAAAGAGCCTCTTTATATCATGGTAAAGATAATAGAACAACTAGTGCATGGAACACTCATAGATCCTAATTACATGACAAATGTGGTCACAGAAGATTTCTTCCTTAAACATGAAATGGTACAAGAATCTTATGAACCGTTGAATTTCAGAATTAAAACACATAATGGAGCTTTAATGAAACCGATTGGCAAGATAATTCTAATGGTTTAAGTCTATGATAAAGATGTGGATCAATAATTTGATATAATCCCCTTATCCAACCTCTTCCATGTAAAACTTGGACATCCTTGGCTTAAAGCTATGAATGTTGTTCCTTCTACTATTCACAAATATATAAAATTTCCTTTGCATGTAGAGATCTGTACTATTTGTCGTAATGATTATCAACCTCTAGCTAAGGACAAGAACTTTATTCTTGATTACTTTTGGCTACAACCTAAGATAGATCCTGAGCCGTGAAGAGATAGAACTTTCATAGAATATAGAAAATACAAAGCAAAACAACTAGCTCAAGTGTCCAAGTCTCCTTTGCAACCAATAAGAGAAGAACAAGAAATAAGCATAAAACAAGATTATTATGGCTTTGATGAAATTTTTGACATGAGAAATGTGGATAAGGAAAGGTTCCATAACCCACCTTGTCCACGAAGAGATGGCATTTATGCTGAGGTCCCTCCCTTGTCATCTTTAACATGGTGCTTCCTCCTCTACTGTGCAAACTATGGAAAAACACAACAATGATGAAAAAAGCAATAAGACAAGAAGAAATAGACTAGAAAAAGAAAGGAGGAGAATACAAGATTATGCCCAATGGAATGCGAATGAACAAGAAAACATTCAACCTAGCATTGAAACAAATCAATAAGAGCTTAAAGATATGAAAAACAAGAACAATAGTTGGGCTTTAGTGCCTTATACACCTCTTTCATCTACAATTCAAGATTGGGAGGATGATGACCACCTCAATGATGACTTCTAGCATGGACCTTTCTACAGGTAAGTATCTCTAACCCTTTATCTCTCGTGTTGTGTTTCCCCTATGAAGTGTTATGAGTTGTTAGGCCTCTTAGGATGACCCTTGATTCTCTTGTAAGGTCAAGGATACTAGGAGACCGCCTCTATTGTGACCTTCTTCTATGTGTATCATCACTCTTCTATATTTCCTCTCCTTTGATTTTATTGTTGTGTGTTGTGTCTTACGGACATAGTGTTGCGGTTGGGGACTTGGGGGCACCCTCCTATGTGACTATCCCTAAGGCACTTTTTCTCCTCTTTGATTTATTTTTTACTATTTTCTAGTGTTTCCATCTAGCTGGCAGATGACGAAAAACATATTATACTGATGTGGACCTAGTGTCCCTTTCGTGAGTAATAAAAAAATGGAGCTAGTCCATACATGACAATGAGGTTGTTACATATTATCCGACGCTTGGCTAGTGGAATCACTCCATGTGATTTCTCTATCTTGATGTTGATGTTGATATTATCTTATCTTGCTAACAACACTTTAACAATATTGTTGCTCTGTGCACTTTGTTTATCATGAATATCACCTTCCTTGTCTCTTTCATGTAGTTGATCATAGGCATTGTTGTTTATCATGATTATTTGGACACTAACACTTTTCTTGTAGGGATGTGTCTGTGGGAACATTCGGCAATCATAAAGTACATCTCACCTCTATGGGGCATGGGCTTTGTGAGAGCTCGTGTTCCCTTGTGTATTTTCTTCCTACCTTAATGTGCTTGATATCGGTACATGATATCAACCACCTTAAGGTGGGGGCATATATTAGGTAAGTTGTATGCTTTAGATGATAGTAAAGTGTGTTTGAAAAATCTAAAAATTAATCACAATCATTTAAGCCCTCTGCAGAGGTGAGATATCGAGCATATCCTTTTATCTTAAGCCCTCATCGCGAGGTGGGGATTTTGTATTTCACAGAGAGATTGATTTATCCTGTCATTTTAATAGTCCTCATCGCAAGGCAGGGAGCAGTTCTGTGACTAACTCAACCCTTAAGCATGTTTTCGACAGTTGTTGTGGCAAAGCCAAGTCATCGGTGTGTGCCTGTAATATACCTAAGATGGTGATGAACCTAGCAATAGTTTCACTCCATCACTTGTCTGTCATGTTTTCTCTGTGTCTTCAGCGTGTGTGTGTATGGTGTGCTTATTCTCAAAGTGTAAGACTGGTGGTGATGAGCTCCTCTACACTTTGGGATTTGTTTGGCGTGTTTGTTCTCAAGGTGCAAGACCGGTGGTGAACAACTCCTCTACATGTTGGGATTTTGTTTGGCGTGTTTGTTCTCAAAAAGTGCAAGACTAGTGGTGAACAGATCCTCTACACTTTTTGGGATTTGTTTGTTTACTTTCCTTGTACTTGTATCTTGCATTTCATATGGGAAAATCACAAAAGAAAATAATCACTGCATTCATTGCATTATCTACGCTCTGTATGTCTTCAATGTTGTATTCTCCATGTTCTGCGTGATTGCAACTATCTTCTCCATGTTTTCTATGCTTGTAGCTATCTTCAATGTGTTTGGAGTTTCTGCTCCATGCCTAGTGTGTTTGCTGTGTTTGTTGACCTTACTTTAATGCATGTATTGGCCTTGTATTTATACATACATTAAAGTGGGGGCTAAATGTTATGTCAAAAAAATGCACCCTTGGGGGCTTTTTCCTTTAAGATTTAGCTCCCAGGTCCTTATATTACATTTAGAGCATCTTGTATGATAACTCAGATTCCCGATGAGAAAACCCTTGGGCCTTGTGACAAATAGGACCTAGGGGGTGCTAATTTAATGACTCTAGAACAAAGATAGGGGGTGGACAAGGGTGCTAGCGCCCTAGTCTAGCCCTATTTTGGGTCTATCCTAAATTCAAATGTCAGGTTTGTGACAGTTATTTGGTTTCTAGGTCGACATCATAAGTTTCAAATACGAAATTCTTGGCAGGAATCTTAGCAGTTGAATATATAATCATGTTTAGGTTATCATTTACAAACTAGATGGAAACTAATGGACATTGTGATTCATGAGCTTATGTTAAAGTGATCAAGGCATTCATTATGTTGTAGAGCATAGCATTGTTATTGTGTTTGTTTTTGCAGGTTGGATTCCATCTCCTCTTCATGGCATTGAAGAGCATCTTCCTTCCATGAGAGCTTCATCATTATCATTTGGATTTTTGTCTCTATCCCACAAGGATACACACTCTCTCTCTCTGACAATGATGTTTGGAAGACTTGAATGTCTCTCTGAGACTTGACTGAGGCAAGCCTCTAAACACCACAACCCCCTCCCACACTCTTTGTGATTACAGGTTACAGGTTACGAAAGTAGAAGAAGTGGAGTTGCAAGGAGTAGGAGGACACTGGGGAGATTTTGGATCTTGAAGGAGGATCCTGCTTGGACTAGGGTGCCATCAACCTTGTCCTCCACATTTGAAGCTACAAAAATAGAATGGACAGTGATAATCAGGGTTTGCATAGCTTTTGACATCCAGCGGAAGATCCCTCGGTGGACTAGGGTGCCATCAATATTGTCCCCCGTATTCACAGTGTTAGAAATTGAAGAGATAGCAAAAATCAATGTCAGAAGGAGATCGAGAATCCATAGAAAAAGGAGTACCTTGGACTTGGGCGCTATCACCATTGTCCCCAACATTTTCATTCTTTAGACTGTGAAAAACAATGAGTTAAGCTTCTTTGCCTTTTTGTCTAATTCTAGTAGCATTTGTCATAATTTGCAGATTTGCTTACTATTTTGCTTAAATTAGGATTTCAAGAGCATAAAAGCATTAATAAGTAGCATTGTGTGATAACTTCTAAGTTTCCCAACAGAAAACCAAGTGGCAACCCAATCTGATATATGACTCTCCTCTTGATAGGAGAAGCACTCAGTTGAAAAGCCCTTGGAATGTTTAGTGGAAAGGGGGATTCAAACTAAAATCCCCATAGAACCACACACCCTCTTTTCCATATTAAATAGTAATTTATGAAAGTTATAGAGGAGCTATTGACCAGATAAGGAGTGGTCTTAAAGACTAGTTAACCCACTATTGGTTTGCATGCTCTATAGATAGTAATTATAGGCTTGTTTTTAGTAAGGAATCTCCACCGGTATGGGGAGTGTTAAGCCTTTAAAAGGTTTTATCTACGAAGGTTTGAGAGATATTGGATGCGATACTAAGAGGAGGAATACACAGGTCTGTGTTTGATTGCAACACTGGTACTGAGTAAGAGGCCACAAGAGCAATGGATCAATGAGATTTAAGAGATCTCTGCTATCCTTATACCGTGGAATGAGTGAGTGAGCTCTGTAGTCTTTAAGAATCTTGTGTGAGAGAGAAGTTATGTGTCATTCGCAGAGGTAAACAAACACATTGGTGGTGTTTTGATAGATAAAACAACAAAGGTTAAAGGAAGTAACTAACTCAAGTTTGGAAAGCTATTGACGTATAGAGGTAAGGATATCTCTTATACATAGTTCATTACATGATAAAACTACAATTCTCTATTTCGTGTAAACATTTAATATAGGATGAAATCACTGAATGCTTAGTTGAACACAAATCTACGATAGTGTTAATTTTTTTATAGAAGTTAGAACTATAGAAGATAAATGTAGAATGTATTTGTTTATCAACAGTGATACTAGGGTGGTTAACTCTTTCTCTTGCCATCATGGTATCTTTGAATTCATAGAGTATCTATGAAGTTAGCTTGTCGATTTATAAACACTGCTTTATGGAAAATGGTTGGATAACTTTGTTTATACAAAAGATCCCAGTCTGCCGAATAGTTATCTTTACCTATCTAAACATTTGAGAAACGTAGGTTGCAATGGCTATCAGAAACTTTGTAGACATCTCTCTTATTAATTGAATAACCCAAGTGTCTCGAGATCTCTTTTTTAAACTTAGGAGTTGAGAACAGTGAGTTTAGACAGAGATGGATTTATATCTCAAATGTATTTATCTTTAAGTTTTATTGTTTACAATATGAAAGATTTAGTGATAGGAATTCACTTATTCTAGAATTTATATAAATGATATAAATATCATTAGAAACACCAAAGAATAGTGATGTATTATCACTTATGCATTCTACAAACATGATAAGCATTTTCTTTATATTCAAGGATGTTTTACATGATTTCACAACCTTTTTCTATGTCAAAAGCTGATGGACTTACGCAGACCAAGAGTTCAAAATGTCATATTGTTTTATGTAGACTCAAACCTTTTTAGGATTAAAAGATTGAATCTAGTCAAGAGTACTTATGCTAATGATAGTGTTCATCAAGATTTTATATAAATGAGGATAAAACCTCGTATTCTATGTTTATATGTAATATGAGAAATGTGAATTCGATCAATGCCCAAGTGGTCAAGAGTAGAATAGGGGTTATTATATTCATGTTATATTATTACAACTTAGTAACTTTAGAGAACAAGGGTATTTGATATTTCAATATATTGGGTCTAAGAAGTCAAAACCCTAGAATCAACCCAGAAGGGTTTAGAAAACTTAGAACTCTTAAGTCGATTAGGTGATTGATTTAGTCTATTGCATATTATGGTCGATAGTGAATAGTTGAGGACCATAGATCAAGACAATATAATTTAGGAAGAATCTAAGAAGCACTTTGTTATTTTTTGAACAATTTCTTAATAAAGTTGAAACTTGTTATATAACACTAGAGTGTTTAATTGTTTAAGTAAGTAGAATGATAGGAAGTCATAGACCCTAGAATTTACATGTATGTAAAGAGGGACTCTCTGAAAGGTTAAAATTACCTAAACCTATATATGACATGTATATCCTAGATTAAAGATTAATTCTAAGTCAGATTGACTAGGATTTGAGTATAGTCAAGATAACTTATGTCTAGAGATTCTAGTGAAGAAAATCAAACTATAGGATGAGATAGTTTTTAAGCTAAGTTAGAGGTGTGTGAACACACAACTATGTTTATTGCAAACATCTATTTATATAGAAACTTTGGCTAAAGTGATGTATTTGTCTCTGCATGCATTAGTCGGTTCACAGTGTCCAGATGGCATGACCTATCGAAAGCATCATACTTAGCTAGACGTTTGTCTAGAGTTGTATGGTCGATTGAGTTGCGTAGGACACAACATTAGAACTTAGATGACAACCTATTAGTTCTTTATGTCTATACTCTTTGTGAAGGGTAGGGCAACTTCCATGAATAAAGGTGTTCAAGGGACTGCCGATCTGTGGTTGGAGGTAAAGCACTTAGATGATGCTCTCCCTCTGTAGCAGAAGACTCACTAAGACTTGTGTGACAGATATCAAGATTCTAGATGCAATATACTTCATGATTGTCTTATGATTTTCAAAATTGATGTAAACTTATTCATATTGTGAAGTGCAACTTATTTGTAAATGTAAAGTGAAATGTTTTCACTGTGATTTATCTTTGAATATATTGTATTTCAAGGTTGAAAATTTTTAGAAAAGATATGCTTTTATTTCTATGTAATTATACAAATAAAACAAATTTTCTTTCATGTTTAACATGTTCATTTACTTTCTTAGTAAACTATGTGTGTAATTCCAATTAATATGAGATGGCATGTTACAAAGTGAAACCTCTTCTCTTGTTTTTGGTCACATCACAACTATCTTCATATTTGTTGTCCTCACCCATATTCTGGGAGACACAGACAACTTGTTCTACGAGAATACATCCTATATATGTCCTTTTTAGGGTATTTTCCTCTTTCTATCCACTGTCATCTACCTTAAAATCAATTGCATACACTTCTATGAAATTATTTTAAGGGGGGTATACATCTACCATTTGCACATTTAGGCATGTTTTCCTAGCATCTACAATTTATGGTTATAAGTATAGAACTTACATGTTTGGACATGACCACCCTTATCATGGATCACCTAGAAATAGAGCATTCTAGTCTAACTGATACTAAACTTTATCAAATATTTTAATCACCTAGCAACAAAGAACGCTAGTATATGCGATTCATTGATTCTCATGATTCCTAGTGATAGAGTAAGCTAGATCTTGAATCATGGATTATTTTGTCTATGCGCATTAGTTTATTCTTCCTAAATCAAATGCTTTATTCATCACATTCTTTTCATCATATAAGATTTCCTTTATTGTTCTTTTACATATATGCTTGTAATTTTTTGATGCATTTATTTTGTAGGTTTTGTGCTTTCTAACTTCTTTGTGCTATAGGTTTATGCTTTTTAACAATGCTTATATCATAGGATTTCTATGTCTGACATGTGGCTTTGTAGATCTTGGCCTAGGGTCATGGGTTCCTCATTTGAAGACTATTGTGTATCCTATTTTATATTCTCAAAATGTTATTTATTTTTAATATCTTTCTTTTCTCTACTTTAGCATAGCTTATCACTTAGTGACATTAGCTCACTAAAGTGGGGGAAATATAATGTCAAAAATTGCATACCTTACAATTTTCACATTATGTTTTGGGATCACATTGGTGCTCATCTTCCCTAGCATATTTTTAGGTCTATTTGGCCCTATTCAATCCTTCATCATACTATTGGTGCCAATGTGAGCTTTATGTTTCTATGTGTTTATGCATTTCTTGTGAAAGTGAATATTTTTTGTGTCAACCTAGTGTCTTGCTGATATTTTAAGCATTTTTTGCCCCTATTATACTCAGATGATGTTGTGACATGCAGACATCCACATGATGCACTAGCATCCTTTGACTTTATAGTTGTACAACAACTATTTTCATCTAATATTACCATCTTATTGGCCCTAAAGATGCAAATGTAACTGCTTTGGGATCCATTATGAAAATTCCAATAATTAGTTTGTAATTCTATGTGTCTTCAGACTTTGAATCCATGAAGCTATCAATCTATCCATCTTGCATTCTCTTGGAGTTTGGAAGAAAATATCTACATAATTTTCTAGCACTCTTGGGCAACCTTGTTGGTTTGACATTGTCTTCTATGAACACTTTCCATTGTTGAGGACAAACATTGTAATTTAAAGTGACATTATTCAAGTTATTTTTATTAGATTGTTTTTATTGTTGTTAGGAAAGGTATCTCAACCTTGCAATTAAACAAAAAGTGAAATTTTTTAGTTATAAAATTGAATAAACTCAATTTTTAGAGTGTAGATTTGTTTTTTTTCCAAAATAAAAGTTACAAGTTGTTTAGCACCCCTTGTAGTGGTGTCTAGTGCATAGATATCTTTTATCTATACAATTTTAAAAAATGAGTCCAATTGGCCTCCTAGATCAAAAGTTATGGCCTTCAGAAGTTGGGTCTCCCATGTTGGAAAATGTATAAATGTGTTGGACATAGAAAAGAGCTATAACAGGGAGTTACACATGTTGACCAACTTATGATGTGTGTTATGACACATAATAAGGCATCTTTTATTAGAGATAATAGAACCCTAAGGATTTGGGCATCACTTTTGGTTGGTTTTGGCTCATGGTTTTCTAATTATTATTTGACGATTTTTTTGGATTAAAGATAGTTTATTTATATTACCAAAATTGAACCTGTATAGATACATATATCATGGCCAAGTGGGCCACCATAGTAGGACTTCATAGATTAGATCACTTAATACAAAATTAAGCCGAGATTTACATGTGAGTATAGATCTATTTATGCACTGTAATGATCAAAATATCATAAAGAAGTTCCAACATATTAATTTTCTATCTAATCAGCAATATGTATTTCCTCTGAGGCTTCTGAAGGAGCATATTCAGACATTGGTTGAAGAATCTATATCTAGTTCCAAATCTATGGGACCAATGCCATCTCCATCAACATACACCATCTGATCCTCAGAGTATATGGGAGTATCATCACAGATGTCAAAGTCTTGTGATCTATTTTCATGCCTGGATCCTGTAAGGTGTAAAGTTCTGAATCTCTTTTGTAAATCTTCTAGTCTCATGTTGAAAGATTGGTAGGATTTATTTGTGTCTTGAAGTCCCATCTCTAATAGAGTAGCATCATTATCTTGTATTGAAGAACACTCCTCTATAGCCTTTGATAGATTAACCAGTTCATTTTCCACTGCCATTGCCACCTGTATGAAGATATCAACATGTGTGGGTTTTGTATAGACCCAATAAGAAATCTTAGATTGCCTTGAAATTGGTCCTCATTCCTCTTTTTCCACAAAATCCATAAAACTTTATTTGTCAATACTAGCCAAAATAAATTAGTTTTAGAATCAAAACCAAAAACATGACCAAATAAAATCCCAAACTTGCACATTGGGTCACATAAAGACTAGTTTGGTACTTTGCCCATAAACAAATTCCATACTTGACAAGCATAAGGACACTCAAAAAAGATATGATCACAACTCTCATAGATATTATAGATACTACATACATAACTATTATGACCAATTGGTAATTAACCATCTAAAGCAACCTTTCTTGGGTTCCAAGGGCTTAGTCCAAAAAGACCTAAAAAAACAACCTAACTTCCTAAAACTTACATCACAGTTCCAAGTCTTGACACAATGCTCAAAGATCTCATTTGAGTTCCCAAGAAGCTTATAGATCCTTTTGGATTCACAAACCTTCAGCTTGAATCCATCTTTCCATCTTAGTTTACCCAACCAATCATGTTCACACATCAGACTTGGATGAGCAGGGTTACTTGAGTAAGCTGAAGAGGGCACATAATATGTTCTTCTTTGATTATCTTTCAGCCCAAAATTAGATTTTAAACTTTCCCAACTTTTAAAACCACACGAGGTGACCACATCTTGAAAGGTAGACAAGCCCATTTTATGCCACTTGAGGCTAGAGCATCCTTGAATGAGAGCTATAGGCCTTTCTTTATACTTCAATGACCACCAGATAGAACTGTGTTTTCCCCACTAAGCTAAAGAGCTATCCCTTCTTGGACAGGAGATAAGTTCTCTGATACCTTCCCCAGCTTTCCAAATAGAGGCAAAAACCACTGACTCGAAGGGCTTCACTCTAAAGTCCACAAAAAGATAGTCATAAGGATGCAAGTTATTCCAACCTAAATATCCTCGCAGCCTAGCCAGTTTGATATTGTTTCTCACTAATACTTTCTATGGTTCATTACCATCCATTGAATTTACAATCCATTTAGCTATTAAATCCAACCCCTATAACTTTAGATCTTTTAAGCCAAGTCCCCCATGGTCTCTACAAATACAACACCATTTCTAATTAACAAAATGTTTCTTACTCTTCCCTTTGCCATAAGACCAGAGAAAGAATCTGATCACTTTATGAATACTTTCTATTTGCATGTTAGAGAATAGCCACATGGATGCATAGTACACAGTATAAGCTGAAAGAATTTTTTGGCACACTTGAAATCTCCCAAATAAGGATAGAGCTTGTCTATTCCAATTCTTGAGTTTAATATCTATTTTAGAAAATAGCCAATCCCACATATGCTTGAGAGAGGGATCAATAGCAAAAGGAATTCCTAAAAACCTTACCAGCTTTTTGGGACCTCCCCATTGCCACGCATTTTCACCAAGCCAATCAGGAGGGGATTCAAACCAACCAATAAGAGTAGATTTTTTGAAAGAGACCTTGGCACCCAAGACAAAGAAAAATTTATCCAATCTGATCTTTAAGTTTTTTAGGTTTTCTTTTTCTATTATAGGATATAGGGTGGTATCATCTGCAAATTGTATGTTAAGCAGAGGAGTTCCATCTGGTAGCTCAATTCCTTTAAAGTTGCCCAGAATTCTACCAGTTCTCAAAATATAAAATAAAGCTTTAGAGGCAATAACAAATAAAGTAGGAGCCAAAGGGCAACCTTGTCTAATGGATCTTCCCATTAGGAAGGAAGAAGTGAGAACCCCATGATTTTGACTTGAGCAGAGGCATCCCTAAAAACCATTTCTACCATCCCTACAAATTCCATTGGAAACCTGAAAGCCTTGAGAACACATATTATGAACGACCATTCCACTCTGTCGTAAGATTTTTCAAAATCTAATAATAAAATCCCTGCATTCTATCCAGATTCCTTAGCCCAATGAGTAGCCTCCTAGCTAGTTAAAAGGTTCTCTAGGATATATCTGCCTGTAATGAATCCTATCTGTGTCACATTTATTATGGAGGGTAAAATATCAACCAGTCTTCTTGCCAACAGTTTGGAAATAATTTTATATGAGACATTGAGTAAGGTAATAGGCCTCCAATTTCTCAGATTGGATTTATCACCACCTTTGGGCAAAAGATTGGTAGGATTTACTTGTGTCTTGAAGTCCCACCTCTAACAGAGTAGCATCATTATCTTGTATTGAAGAACACTCCTCTACATCCTTTGATAGATTAACCAGTTGATTTTCCACTGCCATTGCCACCTGTATGAAGACATCAACATGTGTGGGTTTTGTATTAGACCCAATAAGAAATCTTAGATTGCCTTGAAATTGGTCCTCATTCCTCTTTTTCCACAAAATCCATAAAACTTCAGTTGTCAATACTAGCCAAAACAAATTAGTTTTAGAATCAAAACCAGAAACATGACCAAATAAAATCCCAAACTTGCACATTGGATCACATAAAGACCAGTTTGGTACTTTGCCCATAAACAAATTCCATACTTGACAAGCATAAGGAAACTCAAAAAAGATATGATCACAGTTCTCATAGATATTACAGATACTACATACATAACTGTTATGACCAATTGGTAATTTTTTCAATCTTAATAACCATCTAAAGCAACCTTTCTTGGGTTCCAAGGGCTTAGTCCAAAAAGACCTAAAAAAACAACCTAGCTTCCTAAAACTTACATCACAGTTCCAAGTCTTGACACAATGCTCAAAGATCTCATTTGAGTTCCCAAGAAGCTTATAGATCCTTTTAGATTCACAAACCTTCATCTTGAATCCATCTTTCCATCTTAGTTTACCCAACCAATCTTGTTCACACAGAAGACTTGAGCAGGGTTGCTTGAGTAAGCTAAAAAGAGCACATAATATGTTCTTCTTTGAGTATCTTTCAGCCCAAAATCAGATTTTAAGTTCTAAAAATATAAAATAAAGCTTCAGAGCAAATAACATATAAAGCAGGAGCCAAAGGGCAACCTTGTCTAATGGATCTCCCCATTAGGAAGGAAGAAGTGAGAACCCCATGATTTCAACTTGAGCAGGGGCATCCCTAAAATCCATTTCTACCATCCTTACAAATTCCATTGGAAACCTGAAAGCCTTGAGAACACATATTATGAATGACTCTGTCGTAAGATTTTTCAAAATCTAATAATAAAATCCCTGCATTCTATCCAGATTCCTTAGCCCAGTGAGTAGCATCCCAACTAGTTAAAAGGTTCTCCAAGATATATCTACCTTTAATGAATCCTATTTGTGTCACATTTATTATGGAGGGTAAAATATCAACCAGTCTTCTTACCAACACTTTGGCAATAATTTTATATGAGACATTGAGTATGGTAATAGGCCTCCAATTTCTCAGATTGGATTTATCACCACCTTTGGGAAAAAGTTTAATAATCCCTCTATTAATGTCCTTTCCCAATGTTCCCTTCGATATGGCCTCTTTATATACATCAAAGAGATCATCAACAACCCATTCAATATTAATTTTATAGAATTCCACTGGAAGTCCATCTATCCCGAGGGATTTGCAATTACTCATTGATATTATGGCATTTTTAGTTTCTTCTTTGGATACATTTTGCTTCACCTTCTCTGCCATAGACTCGTGAATTTTCCTAGGACAAATTAGTGTACAAAGCCTCTATGTATCAACACAATCGACATTCCCATCTTCAGATTTGAAGAGGTTTTCATAGAAGTTTTTAAACAATTTCTTTATATCACTCAAATATGTGTATGTAGTGCTATTTTCCTTGATAGGCTCAATATGTTCTTGTCTAAACTTACTCCTCAATATATTGAAAAAATATTTAGATACCCTATCTCTGCCCTTAATCTAGTTTAGCCTAGCCATATTTTTAGCACTTTGAGCTCTGAGGGTCTCAAAACATCTGAGTTTGCTTTTAGTGGCACTCATTGAAGCAATCAAATCATCATCAAATGAGGCAGCTTGTAGCTTTTTCTCAGATTCCAAAAATTCTTTCTGAAGCTCTCTTTCCTCCTTTACTCTGTCCATCACATATTTTTTACCACAGATTTGAAATACTTCTTAACATGCCTTGATAAGAACTGACCAGTATTTGCTAGCATTATGGTGGACATGAGTACTTTTAATGATATTCCTAACTAACAATATACCTTGTTTGCAATCTTCATTATCAAGTAGCATGACATTGAGTTTAAAAGAGTTTGTTGCTTTAGGCTTAGAAACAATGTCATGAGCAATAAAGAGAAATTTTGCACATATTGGATGATGATCAGATAAGGAACTTGGTATTACTTTAATTGCATTATCATCCTAAGAATTTTTAAACTGAAAAAAATCTTTATTAACATACATTCTATCAAGTCTACTGTATATTCTTCTATTACTTGATTGGGCATTACACCATGAAAACCAAATTCCATTACTTTTGCTTTTAACACCTTTCATAGGATCCATCAACCTAAGGGACTTCTTAAAACTGAGCCAAAAAAAAAATCATTGCCTTTCCACTCTGCTCTATTACCTCCTATCTTATCTTCTCTGCTTTCAACCATATTGAAGTCTCCTGCAAACATCCATGGGATCTTTGGGAGATGAGTGGTTAACCATTCCCATAGACCCCCCTTTCTCTATGATCATTTGATGCATATAGAGAGCAAATGCCAAATTTCTCTCCATTTTTATCAAAGCAAGCCTAGGCTGCCCTATTACAAGGGGAGAATCTAGATTGTGAGATATACGACCCCCTCTAGCTTTATTAGGATTGTAGTGCCACCTTTTCCCTTACCATGCCTTGTGTGAATTTTAAGGGAATCCTTCCAAATGAATCTAAGTACATTATCTAACTAAAAATTAGTAGCCTTAATTTCTTGTAGCATTAGAAAATCAATGTTCTTGTCCTTGTTAACCATATCTCTAACAATGTACTTTCTATTTGGGGATTCTAAGCCCCTCACATTCCAACTGATGCATTTCATGGAGAAATTTAATAAATCTACAATCCAACTCATTGGGCCTCTTCCTTAGAAACACCCATATTATCAAAACACTTAGGAAGCTTCCCTCCTTTCACCCTTTTATAGTCACTGAACTTCCTTCTAACATACTTCCTCTTTTTTCTACCTCCCTCTCCATTTGGACATGCCACAATTTCTTCTACATTGTCCATTCCATCCTTAGAAACATCAGCTACCTTAATGGGGATTTTAGAATCAGCCTTCAACGAGTCTGGTGGTCTAGATTAAGAGGGGAGCCCAAGCTCCTGCACAACTTCTTTAATTTTCCTCACCAACATATCTTCTCTGATTTTCATTAGAGCAAGTTGTTGCACGTTTTTCTTAGCGGGAACCAGTCCTGAGTTATCTCTGACATTTAATGGCTTCTCAGTAATACTGAACTTCCTTAAAGCAGAGGATTGGTCTAAACTTATAGCAATTGGATTATTATCACCTTCCAAAACTGAATCTAAGATTGCTTTGTCCTCATCAAAAAGAAGGTTCATTCTATTTGGAACATCCATTTTCATAGCATTGTATGAGGGGATTATGACTTCCGAAGGGGAAATTTTAGGTTCAATAGCAATAGTGCCACCAAAGACTAGATTATGCTTGTCAACAGAAGGAGAGGGGAATGGTGTAGATTCAACCATCTCAAAAGAGCCAAGCACATCTTCACCAAAGGGGATATCCACCAATTTTAATTTCTCTAATCTATTCCTAACTTCTTTAAGAGCAACTTCTAGAGACTTGGGACCTAGCTATGGAGGTCAAGAGCACAGAATAGGCTTGAACATTGGAGGAATAGTATTTTCTGCCTTAGCATCCGGGACACTTCTATTCCAACCACCCCTTGAGCCAAGAATATTTTTAGCAGAATCCCCTGGTTCAAAATGGTTGTTAACATTTCTCAATTTTATTATTGGGCAATCTTTCCTTAAGTGCCCATCAGATTTGCATAAAAAACAAGAATTAAGTCCCCCTAGGCTGACAATTGCACATTCAACAATTTTATTCTCAAGGTTCACTTGTAACACCTTAGGTATATGAATCCATGGTTTGAGGAACACAAAAACCCTAGCATCCAAATGAGGTAAAGTCATCCGTGAATCTTCTACTTTTAAAATTTTTCCCATAGGTTCTAGTAAATTAGGCAAAAATGCCCAGAGCTAAATAGGTAAGTCCTTAACTAGTAGCCATCTGGGGACCGAGCAGAACTTAATATCTTGCATGGAAGCCACATGGCTCCATTGAAATACTTTAAACAATGATCTACCTACATTCCACATCTCTCTAGATCTAAAATTTTATTTTGCATAGCATGATTTTTAAGGATTATCACAAAAATGC
Organism: Cunninghamia lanceolata; assembly: GCA_027924645.1. Classification (NCBI taxonomy): domain Eukaryota; kingdom Viridiplantae; phylum Streptophyta; class Pinopsida; order Cupressales; family Cupressaceae; genus Cunninghamia; species Cunninghamia lanceolata. Next base: position 6,894,588 of record BSBN01000154.1, read on the forward strand.
CTTTTGAAATCATTCTACAAAAAGAAATATAAACCCCCATCTTTTTTCCCCAAATAGAGTATAGCCAATTGTCAAAAAAAATTCTTGCAGGTAGTTTATCCAAATCCAAACACACAAAGAACAATGCCACATTTTTCAACCTATTCTCTTTGGCATTTACCGCTTATTGCATAATAGAATTAGGCTAAAGGACTAATTTTCTAGGCAATCCAAGATTCTTATCCTCATGCGCTCATCCCGAGGCTTCTTTGTCTTCGGCTCCATCGTTCTCGCTACCACCACTGACCTCATTTCCCTCTTCTTGTATCGTGAAGCTTACATCTTTGGGTGGAGGGGTGGCATGGTGAACATCCAACGCCTCTTTAAAAGATTTCCCTACAATGTCTGCCACACCATTTTTTCAAATTGAATTATCATTCTTTTCATCTTCTTTGGCCATTAATTCTGCCAACCAAGGAGTAAATGCCTTGGTCGGATCCGTGCACCACCAGACTCCTTTTGCATGTGTCAAGACTTGTAACCCCTAAACCCTACTTGGCGGGAAGTTCCAGTGACTAATTTTAAAAGAAAACCAAATAATTTCTATAAAAGCAAAAACTAAACTAGGGAAGGTTAAGAAAGATTGGAAAATGGGTGTCTACAAATTCATAAAACTAATGTTTCAGCAAGCAGATAATGAAATTTTATGAGAAATGCAGAAAAAAGAGAACAAAGAGGACCAATATTCAACTCCTATGAGAGACCCTACAAATTGTTTATGGAGGGGAACCAGAACCCTTGAACAACTTGCAGAGCCCTGGATTTTTTCAAAAGGATTGTTTGACGGTTTCATATATTGTATATCCTATATATTAGGTGCTTGAGAAGGAGGTTATATGTGAGTCTTATAGATGTTGTTAGGTTTCCTCTAGATCTTTGGTTGGTGATACTCCTATGAAAGTTTTCTCTATAAATATATTTTCATCTTGTTGAGATTTCTGAACAATATATTGTGCTACTTTTGGAGTGTAGGGTTTTTCTCTCGGAAGGGTTTTCCTCATGTAGATCATTGTATCATGGTATGATTTCTATTCATATTTATTTTTGTATATTTTTTGTAATTGTGGTAAATATTTGCATAATCCTCCTCTCAAGATTAGTGTAGGAAGTTGTTACACTACCTTAGCTTCCTTACAAGTGGTATGAGAGCCTAATCACCTTTGGTTTTAGTTGTGGGTTGTTGGGTTTTTTGAATTAATCTAGTTTTAAGTGAGCTTGTGCAAAAATACTTTTTGATATTGTTGCAAGAATTTTTAGATAGCAAGCATGTCAGGGAGAATAGAGGTAAGAAAATATTTTGGTAACAATTTTGAGATGTGGAATTTGAAGATGGAAGATCTGTTAATTGATTGAGATCTATGCGATGCTATTGTTGACCATGTTTCAAGGTCTGCAAATGATACTTTGGCTACTCAATATGATGTTATGGATCATAAAGCCAAGGGTCTAATCAGATTGTGCTTGTAAGACTCTATTTTAATCAATGTCCATGAAGAGTTCTCTATGAGGAAACTATGGAAGAAAACTCATGAGATATATCAAGCCAAATCTTTAGTAAACAAGATTTTCTTGAGGAAGAAGTTGTATTCCTTGAGAATGGAAGAGAGTAGTCAAATTGTAGGCCACTTGGAAGGATTCAATATGTTGTTGGCTTAATTAGCATTAGTTGGTGTAATAATGGGCATGGTGGAAAATGTCAGATCTTGCTTTGTTCTTTGCCTAATTCATGGGATTCTCTTGTTATGGATGTTGGAAGTAGCTCTATTGTCTTGAAAGTTGAAGATGTGGGTTGTTTTCTTTTTGAAGAGATGAGGTTGAAGGTATCCATTAGTGAAAAGAGGCCCTAAATATTCATGGATGACCTAAAGAAAAAGGAAAGAAGAGTGAGAAGCATGACAAATCCAAGTCCAAGGGGAGATCCAAATCTCCTGGAAAGTCCAAAATTATTTGCTAGAATTGTGGTAATCCTAGACACTTCTGTAAGGAGTGCAAAGAAGAAATTTGATTCTAATTTTGAGTCTAAGAAGGAATATGGTGATGAGTTCATTGTAGCTTTGGCCACTCATGTAGGTAATGATGCATGGTTATTTAAATTAGGTATCTTTCCATATGACCCCTAATAGAGATTAGTTTTTCTTAATATGAAGAATTTGATGGAGGTAAGGTGTACTTGGGTGATGAATCTTACTTAAATATTATTGGTTGTGGCAAAGTTAAAACTAAATTTTCTTATGGTAGAGTAAAAAAGATTAATGGTGTATTGCATATCCTTGGGTTAACACAAAATTTATTATCTATTAGCAAACTAATACATGTAGGTGTATAGGTAATATTTTTCTAATGTAGGATGCAAGATGATTAGAGGTTCTATGGTGATTGCTAAAGGTGTTGAAGATTTGGCACATTATATAAGATTGATGCATGCACTATTGAGTGTAACAGTACTTCTATGAAAAGCAAGTTTTTAACTGCTACATTGGAAAAAATAAGGGTTTCCTCTTTAGTAGATGGTCATGGCTTCTAAGTACCTAGGGGTGCTCTTTCCTCTAAGTCAAAATTATCTATAGAGAAGACTATGTTATGGGACCAGAGGTTAGGCCACATTAGAGAAAATGGTCTAAGGACCTTGAAAAATAAAAACCTTGTTGAAGGATTGATTGATTGTAATCTCAATTTTTATTTCTATGAGCATTGTATAATTTGTGGTAAACGAAAATGCATTTAGTTTTACATGAGTTCTCATAAATCTTGTGGTGTATTGGATTTTATTCATTCTAATGTGTTTGGTCATGTAGATGTTCCTTGCATTAGAAAATCTACATATTATGTTTCATTTATTAATGATTAAAGCAAAAGGACATGGGTATATTTTCTAAAGAGTAAATCTAAAGTTTTTAGTCAATTTAAAGAATTTAAAGAAATGGTTGAGTTGCAGACTGGAAAGAAAATAAAATATTTGAGGACTAACAATGGTGGTGAATTTTTCTCTAATGATTTTGATAGATTCTATTAAGATTGTGGTATTTAGAGACAAATAATAACTTTGTATTCTCTACAATAGAATGGAGTTGTAGAAAGAATTAATAGGACACTAATGGAGAAAGCTAGGAGTATGCTTAGTGGTGCTAGTTTAGAACAAAGGTTTTGGGATGAAGTTGTTGCCACTACTTGCTATATAATTAATAGGTCTCCTACATCAGCTCTTGTTGATAAAACACCTATGGAGGTGTGGTCAGGTCACAAGCTTTCATTGAGAATAGCGTAGAGTGTTTGGTTGTGAGGCATATGCACATGTGGCAAAGGAGAAGAAAATAAATTTGGAAAACAAGGTTGTGAAATGTATCTTCATCAGGTATAGTTATAGTGTGAAATGATACAAGCTTTGGGATCATGTTGCATAGAAGGTAATAAATAGTAGAAGTTTGATTTTCAGAGAAACTAAGACTTCTTCTGTTACATTGTGCAGTTAGAACAAATTGAACAGAAAGATATGATTATGTTAGTGTATGTATTTGTATTTTAATGTATTTACATACCATAGGCACTAAGCCTAGTTAGATGTAGGTGTCAAGAAGTAGTCAACAACTAGCCACCTCACACTAGTTTTATGGAAGACAACTCACCACCACTCACTATTTGGAGGAGTCATCTCCTCAACTTGTGATTGGCAGTTGCCTCCATTGTTATTTATACTTCTACCTATTAGCTAATCTATGGGCATCGAATTGCATACAACCTATTAGCTAATCTATGGGCATCAAATTTGCAATCTTTGTTTCTTGTTTACTTATCTCACAGATTCTTTCTTTCTTCATGGTATCAGCGTAGTTTGAGTACATGGGAAAGTCAAATAATTTTTTGTTTCTTATCGCATAGAAATTGTATTTGTTTTATTTGTTTTTCTGTGTTACCAATTTGTTGGAGGCCATTAGAGAGGAGGTCAATTCGAGTAGAGAAGAGGCACGATTTGACAAAGAGAAGGTTGAGGTCGAGCCACCCCTATTTGTTGTGTCCAAAAGAGGTGTTGAAGTTTACAAAGGAGTTAAAAATCCTTTGTTGTGGCATCCAAATGCCTAAGATTCAACGTCCAACACCTGCGGCCTGCAAGATACCTGCAATCTGGTGCCCACACCCTTGTCCTTGTAGTGATCCCTCACACTCCTGCCCTCACACTCTTGTTCTATTTTTGTGCACATGTGAACACCCATCAAATTTCAGCCCAAATACAAGGGAAAAACATTGTTTATCCAAACAAATTCAATTTGTTGAGGTTAGCGTGCACACTAGAGATGACATCAGTGGAAGGGGGGAGTATTTTTTTTCTCCCATCCCCCAGCCACATGGAGTTTTCAGCCCTTGGACATAGCTAGCCTAAGGGCGCTTAAGTGAAGCCTATGTTTTTCTCACCTCCAGAATTGCAAAAAAAATTCTTGAATTTTTGTTTGTAAAAGGTAGAATTTTTTTAGTGTTTTTTACTTGGTAAAGAGGGCAAAAATTCAAACCCCTATAGCTTTTGACTGGCAACTCATATTTGAGTGCCATTTTAAAAAAAAGTGGTTAATTTTCCATCATGATTCCATTGAGAAAATCATCGTACTAAAATTATAAAGTGCCCTTTTTTGCTCCAATCGGGCTTGCCTATGCACTATCATTATAAAGTGCCAAATTTTAGCGGGAATCTAAAATATTAATCAAGGGGGTGTCTTTGTGTATTGTTCACTTTCACACTTCCTAGAGGAGTGCATTTGTGTTGTGTTTTTCTTGCACTTTCATACTTCTTCATCTTTCTATCTTTGTACTTCTAAACAAATTTGCAACAACTCTAAGCATGGATTCTAATGTGACTATCACACCTCTAACACGTTTTAACTCTAATGAATGGAAGTCAAAATTGATACTTGTTCTTAAGAATAAAGGGTTGTTTAGGGTGACAATGGGTACATAAAATAAACCTAATTCTACAAAGGACAAAGAAAAGTGGTTTAATAAAAGTGAGCAAGCCTTCTACTTCTTAAATCTAAGCTTGTCTCCTAAATTGTTATTCCATATGCAGGCCATGAAAACACCCAACAAAGTTGGGGAAGCACTCAAAAATCTATTCAAGAAGGTTGATGAACTCAAGAGTCATGAGTTAGAAAATTAACTCATAGGTCTAAGTCCTAGGAACTTTACAACTCTTGAGGATTATTTCACCAAATTTAAATCATTAAGGTTGCAATTAAAAGACTGTGGGATCGATAAAAAGGAGGATCAATTAGTTCTCTCTATGCTATCCAAATTAGGTCTAGAATTTTTTGTGTTTGTCTCCACTTTCTACTCTACCAAGAGAGCTCTTGTAGCCACATGGAAGATGCCCACTCTTGATGACTTTATTGCCAACTTAACAAGGGAGTAAGAAAAATTAATTCAGATGGGCACATTGAAATCAACAAGCCCTCATTGGTGGGAATGAGAAACAACCAACTTCAAAAGGGAAGAAATAGAACACTCAGAAGGACAAGGAAACTAAGAAAGAACAAAAATTTGAGAACTCCAAAATTGACAACTTTTCTCAACAGGGGAAACCGAATAAAGAGAAAGTTAAGTGTACCTTTTGTAAAAAACTTAGGCATGATGAGCATCAATGCATGAAGGAAAAATGCATCACCTATCTCATCTTCTCAAGAAGAATAATATAGGGGTACCTAATTCCATCAAAGCATCCTCATCAACCCATGAAAATTCTAAGGAAAAAGAAAAATCTAAGGGCAACGCACTCATGGCATATGTAGTTTTTGAGGACCTCAGTGATGGATTCTTGATTCAAGAGCATCACATCACATGACTTTTGATCTGCTTTTGTTCTCACACTTTGATCCGTTTTTGTTCTCACACTTTGATCCGCTTTTGTTCTCACACTTAGGCCCTACATCCACATCAAAAATATTGATGCCAAACAACATATATGTTTGTTTGTGGGAAAGGCATAGTTGACATAAGGCATAGGACAATTCCATAATGTCCTCTTCATTTTAGAATTATCATACAACCTTATTTCCATCTATCAGATTACCAATAGTGGCACCAACAACATAGTTGAGTCTACTTCAAAATAAGTCAGTATTCAACACAGGAAAAGCAGAGAAGTCATTATAGTTGGAAAAGTTGACAACTTTTCTTGTGTTTACACATTTTCACACTTTGCACCTAATGATATTTCCACTCCAATTCACACTCCTGAATCCAGTGTGGATCCTCCATCAGAGGTACATTTTGGTTAGTTGAACCTTCATGTTCTTGAGTCAGGCCAACCATCACCTCCACCATCTCATGTTGCTTCATAGAGGGTTTCTTAAAATTCAGTGCAGAAGGATGTTGTTCATACATCTCCAGATCTTATTCTAATTCCACCAATGGTTTCTATATAGATTCCAGAGATTTCATTGGAGTCTCCAAATTATGTGCAACATTCAAAGACCTACTTTGATCTTCACACTTGGTAAGATCACATGCATCTTTCTACAATTCTCCTTCCACAAGGAAGAAATTTAGTTTGTCATTTTAGGATCACTTTCAACATTCTTCATCGAGCATCACTCAACACTACAGGATCCATTATTCTATGGGGGGCTCTCTAGTCTCTCTATTTTTCTCCTTTGGGGGAACATTTCATGTACTTATGTGATAGAAGTAGTCCTTTGGGGGTCATCATGAGTCCTCCTTCTATCTTCTTCTTCTTCTTCACTTGTACATTCTATTTGTATCTCTTCTACTTTGGAGGGAAGTTTTTTCCCATTGGGTTTTCTTCCTTTCTCTATTTTATGAGAGATTGCATTGTACTTGGGTACCTCATCAGGCCTAGTTTCCAGGACCCAACTTTATGTCCACCTAAGCTATGCTTAAGCAGGGTTGTTAGTGTATGTATTTCTATTTATGTATTTACATACCATAGGTGCTAAGCCTAGTTAGGCATACTTGGCACATGTCATGTTGAGGTGTCAAGTTAGTTAGGTGTAGGTGTCAATAAGTAGTCAACAACTAGCCACCTTGTGCTAGTTTTATGGAAGACAAATCACCACCACTCATTGTTTGGAGGAGTCATCTCCTCAACTCGTGATTGGTAGTTACCTCATTCATTGTTATTTATACTTCTACCTAATGGCTAATCTATGGGCATCAACTTGCATACATCTATATGTTGTGTGTTTGATTTTCAATCTTTAATTCCTATTTAATTGTCTCACAAATTCTCATTTTCTTCAAATTAAACTTCCTTCTATGCTTGATAAAGTTGAATTAAGGACCCTAGATAGATAAGAAGTTGAGGAGAGCTCATCTATCTCTGAATCTTCAAAGGATGAGAAAGAACCTCCAACTTAGGTTGTTCAAAGGTCTACAAGGCATAAACAATCACCTAAAAGGTATTCACCTAATGAATGAAGATGTATTTTTTCTTTAAATACTAACATGGATGAACTAAGATGTGTAGAAGAGGCATTAAGTATGAATGATGTCAAGTCCTATAAGATTGTTATAGATGAAGAAATGATGGATTTGGATTTAAGAATGATATATCGGACCTAGTACCATTGCCTGAAGGATGAAAACCTATTGGTTGCAAATATGTGTTCAAGAAAAAGATTGGTTTAGATGGAGGTATTGAGAATTAAAAAGCATGATTGGTTGTGAAGGGTTACTCTCAGGTTGAGGGTGTTGACTATAGTGAGATATTTTCTCTTGTTGCAAAAATGACATCCATTAGATTATTCCTTTCTATTGTTGTATCTTATGATCTAGAGGTTGAGCAAATGGGTGTGAAATGAAATTCCTTCATGGTGGTTTGGAGGAGGATATTTATATGACATAACTAGGGCACTATGTGGTTGTTTTATAGGAAAAGAGGGACAACGGGGTTTAATGGCTAGATCCTCCTTTCACTATAAACATTCAAGGACATTTAATCAAGTTTAATCACAACTTTTGCAAGAGGATTCACCTACAGGTTGGGTGTCACTTGGAACAATGTGGAAACTTAGAGATTATCAATTAATATATTAAGTTAATGCTCAAGTATGCTAAAAACCCTAATTATGCAAAATAGTAAGCAAACTAATAAATTACGACAAATGCTCGCAGACTAAGATAGTAGATAGAGATTAATTACTAACCATTTTTTGAAGTTTGTGATGCAAAATAATCAGGGACACTGCCCTAGGTGTCCAAGTCCAAGGTATAGTTTTCTTTAGGGAATTCAGGACTTCTTTCAGCACTGATAATCACTGTTCCATCTGTTTCTATCATGGAAGATACAGAGGACACTGTAATAGGTACCCTAGTCCAAGGTAGGTTGTTCTTTAGGATGTCGGGGCTTCTTTAGATGCTGATTATCACTGTCATAAAGATTCCTATGTCTACAACCTCAAAGGACATTTCCCAAGGCACCCTTATTCTGAAAGTGCTCCAAACTACTTCTTTTTGCCGGATCTAGAATCCTTATCTTCTACAACCCTCCTCTGCAACTCCACTCTGTGAAATCTGATACATGTAACCTACAATCACAAGGAGTATGGTTGGGGGTTGTGGTGTTTAGGAGATTGCCTTAGTCAAGCCTCAGAAGGACATTCAAGTCTTCCAAACATTGCTGTTAGATAAAGAGTGTGTATCCCTGTGAGAGAGGCAAAAATAAATTGATAAATGATTCAAACACAAATAGATATCACCTCAGAGGTGTAGCTCTCCCATAGATGAAGATCCTTCAACACATGAGAAGATGAAGCTAAATATGCAATCACAAACACAATAACAATGATCTTCTCTATTTGCAACAATGAATATCTTAAATATTCTCAAATCATAAGTACACCAAAAGTTCATAATATCTTCTAGTTTTCAAATGAATCCCTAAACATGCTTATATATGCAACAACACACATTTCTACTATAAATTTTGTAATTCAAACTTAAGATGTCGGCATGGGACCTAACTAACGGTCACATAACCAACATTCAAATTTGGGACCTACCTAAAATAGGTTAGGACAAGGGCGCATGCGCCCATGTCCCAGGTCCCCTTTTTAGGTCAGGTTTAAATCACACAATGTCCCTCAAGCCCCATGTGACATGGGTTTCAAGCCATTTTCTTTCGAGAGTAAAAATGAACATGCAAGATGCAAAACAAGGGACTCGGGAGCTAAAATTAGGAGGTAAAAGTCATAGGGGGACATTTTATGACATAACAATGGTGAAAGGTAAAGGTAATTTGGTTTGTAAATTGAAGAAATCTTTTTATGGCCTCAAATAGATTCTTAGGATGTGGTATGAGAAATTTGATACATATGTGTTGAGTTTGGGATTTGAGCATTCTAAATCATATCACTATGTTTATTATAAATTTGATGGTGAATGTTTCCTATTTATTGCATTATATGTTAATGATATTTTATTTATTCGTAAAGGGAAAGGAATGATTTTAGAACTAAAGTCTCAACTTGAAACTAAATTTGAAATGAAAGATCTTGGTGCAGCTAAACACATTCTTGGAATGGAAATTAGAAGAGATAGAGTGAACAGAAAACTATGGCTTGGCTAAATAAAATACATCAATTTAGTTTTACAAAGGTTTAACATGTAAGTTCATAGACCATTGTGTGCTCCTTTTACAACTGGAATGAAGTGATCTACTTCACAATGTCCAACATCCCCATCAAAGATGGAAGACATAAGTAGAGTGCCTTACCAGAATGCAATCAGAAGCTTGATGTATTCTATGGTATGTACTAGACTAGACATTGTCCCAATGATACAGAGGAAAGACAATCAACATGAAAACAGACCCAAAAGGCAAATCATTCTTGCATGTTCTTCATAGCTGCTCCTAAATGCACTTTTAGTAGACCTAGCAATGAACCTACTTGGACACCTTGATTCAACACAATCTAGAGATAGTATAAACATCATGGCAGCCTTGTCTAAGGGTTTGAAGAACTATTAGCAACTTACAAAGTGATGATGCACAGTGCAATGACTCATAGTTTCTGGTGCAGAAGCACCTCGAAGACATTAAGAATCTAAGGATTCTATACATTTTATGTTATGTCCAAAATGTTATGTTGTAAGGCCTTAGGCCACTTTGAGTCTTAGTTAGCCGCATAATGACATGTATGTCAAGAAACAGCTTAAAAGCTTGTAACCGAACAAGGAGTGTAACTGATTGGCAGTGGTGGTTCATTTTCCACCATGTGTAACTGTCAATTGAGAGTCTTTATATAGTTGGTCTCTATTCGTGTAGAGAGGCGAGAAGTCTTGCCGATGGATGGCTCATCGGTGAAAGGTGTGTTGTCGAGGGATGCAGAAAATGTGCCGCCGATAGTTAGAGTCTTGCCGATATGCAAGAATATGTATTTTTCGGTGTGACATTTAAATAGTCTTGCCGATATACTCTATAATGGCTATTTTGTGGGCTTTTCAAGGATTATTCAACCCTGTTTTATCTGTTAAGTGGTTTCCCTTTGCATCAAATTGGTATCAGAGCTAGCAAAAGCTCTGGGAGAAGATGTTGTATTGATTCTGTCACTAAATAGGCAGAAAAAGTTATAAGTATTCTATCACTGCATAGACAGATGAAGAATGAAGAGGAAGAGAGAAGCAAGAAGCTGACAAGAGTGCTAGAAAGGAATTTTGCTGACTTCTGGTTGCAGGTGCAGATTCACTCGCTACAGTAGGCAGATGAGAGATCTGTCATGGAGCCATAGGAGATGGTTCAAGGGCCTAAGAAGGAGGTCCAGTTGGTGTTGCCAAAAGTCCTGGGGCAAGAGGCGAGAGAGGACTCCCAGGTGAGGGACAGAGGTGTTGGTGTAGCATGAAGGAGTGGATTTCAGTTGTTACATTTCGGAGGCAGCCATTGATAGAAGGCACATTTGCAGAGACATAGAGGAAGCAGCAGAGGCATCCAGTTAGCATTGAAGACATCGAGAAAGCCAAAAGATATTGCAGGCTTTTCACTGAGCATTTCCATGGGACATGGAAAATTTTCAAGTCTGGGAGTATGGTGCAGAAGCACCTCGAAGACATTAAGAATCTGAGGATTCTATACATTTTATGTTATGTCCAAAATGTTATGTTGTAAGGCCTTAGGCCACTTTGAGTCTTAGTTAGCCGCATAATGACATGTATGTCAAGAAACAGCTTAAAAGCTTGTAACCGAACAAGGAGTGTAACTGATTGGCAGTGGTGGTTCGTTTTCCACCATGTGTAACTGTCAATTGAGAGTCTTTATATAGTTGGTCTCTGTTCGTGTAGAGAGGCGAGAAGTCTTGCCAATGGATGGCTCATCGGTGAAAGGTGTGTTGTCGGGGGATGCAGAAAATGTGCCCCCGATAGTTAGAGTCTTGCCGATAGGCAAGAATATGTATTTTTCGGTGTGACATTTAAATAGTCTTGCCGATATACTCTATAATGGCTATTTTGTGGGCTTTCAAGGATTATTCAACCCTATTTTATCTGTTAAGTGGTTTCCCTCTGCATCAATTTCAACTCATGTATTCAAAATGCATGCTTTGTCCTATTGGGACAGTCACAACAGGCTCAATAAAAATCCCTTTAAAATGGTCAAGATGCTTTGTTTAGGTCTACATGACTCCTCCCTACACTCCTCTACCATCTGCAATGGCTATCAACAAGTTTCTAAACTTTGAACCACATATGCTTCCTTGATTTTGTTGTCTCAATGTTTGATTCATGCACATAACAAACCTTTGCTTACAAACCAACAAGAAATGATTTGGAAAACTTGCAAAACAAGACCTGCACAAGCTTTGAAGACACTAACCAACATTTAAGGATCAAGGCAATGAATTGATCAAACAACACCATGAGAGGGTTTTTTCCCACTGTTTTCATGCAAATTAGAAGCAAACTGTCCAAGAAATCTCTTTCATACGTGCAACCCAAAACCCAAAAAATTGCATGGTTATTCATCATGTTAAAATAGAAATTTTCTCAAGGTTTCATTAAATTTGCACAATAGAAGATCGAGATATCACATTTTAAAGGCTTACTACTTGCCCTAGCTAGGGTTTTGAGCAGTTTCAGAAAAATTGCTATAACTTTCTTATAACTCAATGAAATCAAGTGCTACAAAGAAAAAAATAAAGTAGATTCATAAGAATACACATTCCAGTTGATTTCAACCTAATATCTAGACCATATAGGCCATGCTAGAGGACAGAAAATGACTGCAACATTGGAAAATCACAGAAAAAAAATTAGTTTTAGTAAAAATGCCATAACTTTTAAATATGCAACAAAAATTGATGCCAAAAAAACCAAAATAAACTAGATTCACATCCCCATTCTATTCAATCACTTTCAGACCCATACATAGGCCATAAAGCCCATAATAGATGATAGAAAATGTTGCAAATCAGAAAAATTACTGCAAAATCTTGCTTGTATTCATCAAAACACCAAAAATCAACTTCCCATTCTTGCATTTGACCATACACACCTTATACATGCCTTTTCCAACTATTACAAATATTTCCCAACTTGGATTTAATGTTTCCTTGATTTTATGCCACTTGCCCAAAAGTTGCATGGCCATTTTTAGCAACTTTGACAAATTTGAGCAATTTTGGCAAATTTTAAACCCGCGCCTCATAAATCACAAAAAAGGATTAAATACATTGAAAATGGTCATAAATGACCTTATTAACCCTTTAAACCCATTAATCACCTAAAAAACCCAAAAAAATACAAAATTAAAGCAAAAAATGGAACTTCAGGTGCCCCTGCACCACCCAAGTAGTTGGAGCTCTTTCCAAATATATGTCTATTCCTAGTAGAGTTCATTAGGATGTAGTTAAAAGAGTCTTCAGATGTTTTTAGGTTATCTCAAATTATTCCTTGTGTTATCATGATAATTTGATAGGAGACAAGTATTGTAAGGCCTGCCCTTCTCTCACTAGTATGTACCAATTCATCTTATAGTCCTAGATTAAAATATTAAATGAGTTGATTATTATATGAAATAATTGTGTGATGGTTATGTACTTAGTTAGATTTAACATCCTCATTGGTCTATTAATGTTGCTTCGGCTATGGTTGTATTGTTGGGTTTGATGTTTCAATTGGAGTGTGTAGGATATATGCATACCGGTGTTTGACCAATGGATGGATGTGGAGGAGGAGACATGGAACCACTAGGTCAGCTCCCCTTACCTAGCCCAGTGGCTGAGTTATAGACCATGTGTTCTTACAGTATGTCTGTCTCTTAACCCATCTGGTTCATTTGTGAATGAAGGCTAGTCTCCAATGGTTGTCCATTCACCTTAGCTAAAATCCTTGTTGGGTTGGGTCCTTGTATTGTGTATAAACCCATCAAGTGCTTGTGCTTCTTGTGTGATTGTTAGTGGACTAAAATGCTCTTTCACTTTATTGGTTACCCTTGAGTTGTTTGTGGTGTGTTTGCAAGTAACCTTCTTGCTTTAGATGCGAAGTGGATTTAGCGTATTTATTTTCGTAGGAACAACCCTCGTATTTTAATCTATGCTTCCTCAGATTGTTTTATGGATTTAAAAGTTAGTTTTGGAATTACGTTGTAATTATAATATTTTTTAATCTAGTGATAATTTAATTAAATGGTGATTTATGTTTTACGTAAATGATGGTATTGCTCTCAGGGTAGCATATCAGACTTAAATTCGATAGTCAACCTTGCTTGTCAAGGTATTCTTTGTATGGCAATCATTTATTCAATGGTGCCTTTAAAATACTATGACCTGCTTTAGTATGAGCAAACTATATAAAATATTGTGGCATATCTTATTATGATTGCAAAAACCAAATATATTCATTTATAATCATAATCCTATTTATTATGACTCTAAGGTCATCTGAGGGTGGATAAAAAAGTAAAGATTAATCAGGCCAAGAGCTCATGAGAAACAAATGGGTAGTTGCCATTTCATCAATAGAGGCTTTATAGCTGAGCCAATAGCTATACTTTTAATGATATCCAAGTTCGTTTGGGGGATGACAGTTTGAATAGGTAATGAACTCAATAGCTAACGGGGCTAATGGGAAATAAACTGGCGATATCCACTTCTTTAAGAGTTGATACAACCCAATACATAGAAATTATTGTTAGTTTGGTCCTTTCTCAATCTTAACATAACACTCAATGAAAAAAATAAAATAAATTAGGATTTAGAGAGGAATCAGTACATGCATACCTACTCAACTACTTTAGGACTGATAATATTAATAATTTGTTGAAAACTACCATATGGAAGACCTTCCTTCGCCTCTAGGGGTATGAAATATGGCTAGCAAAAAAAAAAACTCTCCTGATGTCCCTTTCCTAACAAACAACTTCACACAACTATATAAACTAATATACAGTACTCCTAGTGGAAGACTTGAGATCAATGCTTGTGTGAATGTAAATTTTCCATGGACGTCAATCTCTTTTATGGATTACAATTGGTTGTAAATATATTATTGTTCCACATGAGCCAATCAAAATTGCCTAACCAAATGAGACAAGAAAATAGTAAATGGCCATAATATAAAAATAGATCTGCACTGATGCACAATTCCTTTTGATGGTTAAATGATCCATACGTTTCAAATTATTTGATTGATTGGTTAATGGTACCTCTATTTTCTAGCTATATATGATGTTGCACTTGATGTTTCTCGGGTTAAAAAAAAATCTTTATATTAAGACAGACTTAGGAGGAAAACATTTTAGGGTTTGGGGGAAGAAAAATGAGGGACGAGGTATCAAAAAGGAAGGCAGGAGGAGTGTACTGGGGGGAGGACACCTCGACTAAAGGAGGGGAGAGAAATTAGAAGCAAGAAAAGAGAAACTGAATCGAGAACAACCCTCTCTTCACTCTAGAGGGGCCTCACCTTCTATGGGGAAGGAGAACCAAAAAAAAAGAGGGAGATAAATTAAAAAAAAATGCAGGAGGCTAGTGTTGGGGGCACAAGGACTGAGCTGGGGTCTTGCCTAGCGTGGAGGAGAGATCTTGGATGTGGCTTCTCTTGGTCACAGGTTCACATTTTGTTGTGGGTTTGGTTGTCTAGGTGGTGAGTGAACCCTTACCTTGTTAATGTGTGATTGATTTTAAAATTTTGATGTTTCCTCTTAGCTGCAAGTAAATGAAAATGAACAGAAATCTAAAATGGCACTTGCATATTTTTTTTGAAACTTTGTAGAAGTTTCAGTTTTGTTAAATGGCATAGAGGCCTAACTTTGGCTTTATGAAATGTAGAAAAACTATGATCAATAGCTAGAGTTTCATTCTATAGTTATTCATTTTGTCAAATACAAATTTATGGGCCAATTTAGTTGATGAGTGGGGCAATTTTACGGAGAAAGAACAAGTAGGAAACAAGAAAAGAAACCCCATGCAAAATTTTTCTGATTTCATCTCAGTTGTTAATGCTTCCTAAGAAAAGGAAGAAGGTTAGGAGGTTTGAGTTGATGTAGAAAACCTCATAAAAAAATCTAGGTTGGTAATGAACTTGTTTTTAGTTGTTTTTAGGGTTATGGGTTTGAAGCTTGACATGTTGCCAGTTTGTAGGATTGGAAATTGTAAATCTAGGTATTGATCCTTGGTTGCAAAGATTGAAAAAAAAAGGGTTTTCTTACTCTGGTTGTATCTTTTCAACTTTTGTTATCACACTGTTATACTGATGTCAGGATTAAAGTTACTGATGTCATTAAAGTTATTGTTGTTATGCTGCTGTCATGATTAAAGTTACTATTGTTATATTGTTGTCATGATTAAAGTTACTGTTGTTATATTTCTATCATTAAAGTTATTGCTGTTATACTATTGTCATGATTAAAGTTACTACTGTCATTAAAGTTATTGTTGTTATACTGTTGTCCATTAACTTGTAGAAATTTGAGTCGCTTACTCTCTCTTGCTGTTCGTTGTATATGGTTGCTGGAAAATTCTTAATGCCATATCTTCTCATTTACTCTCTATTTCTATTAAATAGTAGTTTACCAATGATCTTGCTATTATCGTGGTGTGTAAGGAAGATAAATCTCAAATGAAGCTTACTATTATCGTGGTGTGTAAGGAAGATTAGATCAATGGTTATGGGTGTTGTAGCCCTTGTAGAATCATACTTGGTTTCATTAGCTCTTAGAAAATTGTTTATTTTGGGAAATTTACCTTCCCCTATAAAATTATTATTATGTGAGATTTATCTTCCCCGCTCATGTGTTAAAACTCGGGTACTGTTTTTGTGAGATGAAATGTCTCTTGTGGGAAAACTTGTTTCCCCACTCTATGGACATGAGTGTGGGATTTCTCCATCTTTGTTCCCCATGTCTTAAGGTATTGGTCAAGGGTCACAATCTTTATGGATGATCATTCATTTTCTTGTTCTAGGGTAGTTAGTTGACAGGATGATGTTGTAACTTAATTTATGTATTCTCTTCTTAGTAAAAATGTTGGGTAGCATGCTTTAATGCGTGAACTGTATCTCATCTTGGGTGTCCTCCTTTCTCTCCTTAACTACATCAAAATGGAGTTTGGAGTGTCTCTAAAAGAAAAGGGTTGTATGAAATTAGATTTTTTATTGATGTCCCTTGTGTTATTCCCATTTCTTTTTCTTTTCTGCTTATTTGGGCCACGAGTGATTCTTTGATGAATTGGGCTTTGGATTATGTTTGGTGTGTATTCAATTATGGGTGTGTGTGTTGAATCCTTGTTTTGTTTAGTTGACCCTCTTTATGCATGTATATGTGGGCAAGTGTGCTCTAAATCCTTATCCCAATGATTTCCTTGGCTTTACTCTGGGTGGGTGAGAAATCCATGTCCTTACTTGTGTGGTTCCTCTTGTTGTCTGAATTCTAACCTTTTTCAGTGAGTTTGGCCATGCTATCTATGGTTCCCATGATCTCTCTCTGTAGCTCAGGGGATTTCCTAGAGTGACAATAGACATCTATTGCACTCGATGATGGCAATATGGTTGGGAGGTGGGCAACATTCCCCATTGGTCTTCGTTCAGACGATATTTTGGTGACTCAGTGAGATCCTTGTGTTGTTCCATTTTTATGTACTCCCATTGATCACTGTACCATAGGGCACCTCAATTGTTAGTTACTCTATGTTGTAATATTACTACTCTTGTAATTTAATCTTTGAAGCGCAAGCCTTCACCTTGTAGATTGTAAAGAATTATCTCTTGTGTTAGAAATTTATATTTAATTTGTGGGAGTATCTAATGTGGTAAATGATCTTAATTTTTGCCTCATTGTTAGGTATGTATGTCAAAATCCATGTATTTTCATTATGATGCTATGCTATGTGTTTAGTGATAGATTCAAAGCTTTTGGCTAGAGATTCTTATAATGCTCATGCATGTGGGATGAACAACATTGTAACTCTTTTTCTCATGTATATTTTATCTTAACTAGAGATGTAATAATGTAACAGATTACTTCCTTCTATCTTGATTTAATCTTTCAACGCTTGGCATGGGTTTTTCCTTAGTTTGATCCACCTGACAAGGTGTCGTGGATATCACATCCCACACCTTGTTTGCCCTCCCTGTCATTGTATGACAGGGTTCTAGGGATAGGTGGAAGGTTTTTGGTTGTTCATGTCATGACCACATGGAAAATGTGGACATGACATGTGGTTTGTTGTGTCATGACCACGCGGTAAAAGTAGGCATGACAAGTATTCCCTTGATATTCAAGGTTATGTGGATTCAGACTGGGTAGGTGATGATAGGAGAAAATCCACCAGTGCTTATGTGTTTAGTTTATTTGGTGGTCCAATTAGTTGGATGAGTAAGTGATGAGTTGTAGTTGCTTAGTCCACTACTGAGCTTGAGTATATGGTAGATACTCATGCTTGTAAAGAATCCATTTGGCTTAAGAGATTATGTTCATATATTAAAATACTAGTAAAAGCACCAAAGGTGCTACCAAATGGCTGATAGGCACAAATATTTATAGGTCTGTCGCTAAATATTTTATATTTATATTTTTATTGAAAGTCATTACATGTAGTTGGTGGACAAGACTATAAATTTTATGAAAAATTTGATTTTTTTTTTGCAAATAAAAAATAATGGAATGGTATTAAATGAATAACCACATGAACTAAATCGTGAATGAACTGTTAAAGAACTAAATCATAAAGAAACCATCAAATAACTATGGCCTCCCATTCAACCACGATGCAATCTATTAGCATTATCATAATTAGTGTTGTACT
The DNA here is from genome assembly GCA_027924645.1 of Cunninghamia lanceolata. Lineage (NCBI taxonomy): Eukaryota > Viridiplantae > Streptophyta > Pinopsida > Cupressales > Cupressaceae > Cunninghamia > Cunninghamia lanceolata. Next base: position 6,912,857 of record BSBN01000154.1, read on the forward strand.
ATTAATATATTTTATTTTAAACATGTTTATTTAGTGTGATTCACTTTGAAATCTATTTATTGTTTGTGTGGAGTGCAACTTTGGCATTCACTTTAATTTGATATACTTATTTTTTCTATGAGGTATGGATTTGAAGTTTAGCATTGACTTATATTTATTTTACTTTGTATGTTTAAATTGAATTCACTTTAGAAAGTAATCATATGCCAAAGTTCAATCATGCTTCATGCACAAAAACATCTAGATTACACCCTTAGAACACCTAAATAGTACAATAGGCCTCATTAGGAAGTTTAGTACAATAGATCATAACACATGAATCACACAATACACTAATGAAACATTTGATACAACATATATCATATAAATCAAAAAGCATACAAGGCAAATGCACTGTGGACATTACACTTCACCTACTTCCAACAATTCAAGGTTAATAGTGTCCCAAAATATTTGGTAGAAAAGGACAGTGAAACCATCTAATCCTAGAGATTTAGTGTGTTGGAAAGAAAAGGACTATGGCTTTGAACTTAACTTCATTAATTGGACTAAGAAACTTCTTATTCTCAATAGTTTTGATGACGTTGGGTATGTTGTGAGGTGGGCTTGAGCATTATTTTCAAAAAGTGACACTATGCGGAGTTCTTGGAAGAAATTGAAGCAAAATATTGTAGAATTGCATTTTGATCTTGTAGTAGCTGACTATCTACTTTTTGGATATAGTGTATGGTCAAAGGCATAGTATTTCCATAGTCAATGTTTTTGAAATCATGAATGCTTTTTACGTCAACACATCTGCATCAAAACTCCTAACACTATTACATCAAGAAACATTAATCATTTCTACAGTGTATGGTATTAATCTGTTGGCTATTGAGAGAAAAGGAGAAAATTTTAGTTTAAATAACCCAATTTGATCCAATTCATTGTGGGTCTGTGGAAAAAATTCCTTCAGGCCTCCATAACTATAGAATCATGTTAAACAGAAGGATTATCAAGCAAATACGAACCTTCAATATTCATTCTATAATTTTGCAATGATATGTAATAGGGCCAAGTGAAAAAAAGTCTTCAATAGTGTGTGCCTTTGTAGTGGGGACTCAACTCTCTAAATCAACTTTCCAAATGCAAAAACTCTTAAACAAAACATAGCCCCCCCTTTTTTAAAAACATTGAGCACTAAATTACTTGGTTACTTCTTTTTGCATCTCAACATAGTAAGCCTACCATTGTGTGCAATTGAAGCACTACAATATCTCCATTTGTCATGACATCATGAAACAATGTGACCACATTGATTTCATCAGGCATTTTTTCTTTTGCAGTCCCTATGCTTGGCACTAGAATAGATATGATATCTGCTTCATTCATGCCTACCTACAAATTTTCCTTAAAACGATTTCTCAATGTGAGAAGTGTCACCAAGATAAATCGTAGGAAAATATGCATAGTGGGATATGTTGTGCATCTAGAGTGATGGTTGTGGACTATCCAGGCTAGTAACCTTTGGTGCATCGGTGCTTAATCGTTGCTTGTCAACATGGTGCTAGGGGCACAATGTTATCAGTTGTTGTAGGCATTTGAATAGGTGATGATGAATCTTTTGTCTATTTTCCAAGTACCATGGGCTGTGCCTTGGGTTCCTAAGCCAGTGCATGTGTATGTAGAGTCTGTGTTTGTTCAACCCCACTATTCCTTGATCCAAATACTAGTAGATTGATGCTTCTGAAGTGGAGGGATTGGTGTGTGCGTAATGTGCTTCCCCTTATCTTTTCTTGGTGGTGGCTCTGCCTTATCTTTTTCATCTTGTGGTGCCTCAACTCTTGGGACATTATCACCATTAGTAGATGTAGTTGTGCACAAAGGTGTAACCATGATGGGCATAGTCTTGTAGGGAATGTGCACCTTTGAGAATCCATGCATGTTCTACATCTACAATTTCCTTTATAAGCACATAGGAATTCAAGGGATCATCATCCTTCTTTTTGTAGTGGTCTACATACTTTATTTTGAAACTTATGAAGTGAATTAACTAAATGTAGTCTCTTTCTCTATATTAGCTTTATTTTGCTCTAGAATAATAAAACACTATAGTTGTTTTACACATTTATTTGTAATTTATCTATATCAAGACTAACGTTTACATAAAAAATTTGTAATAATTGTAAGAATTGTGACCAGGATTATCAAGATAACATGGTTACTGTAAAATATTTTAAACCTTGCTTTATAGTTTTACAGGATCAAGATATTTGTAAGAGATTTTTATTGATTAATAGAGAAGTGTTTTTCTAGATAAAGCAAGAAAACAAACAACTACCAATTCCTTGTATAGAAAGATATTTGACAAAGCATCCTAATCTAAATGCCAGTTGTTTTATAAAATTAGTTTAGTAGACGATTCTCAAAATTCCTTTCAATAGATTGAAGAAACACTAGTCAACAATAAACATGCTAGAAGAAAACTCAGATGATTACATGTAGGAAAAAGAATTAAGCAAAGAAATAACATCCTAAATAGTACTAACCAGCCAATCACAACATTGTTCTACATGTAAAAGAATAAATGCATTAAAATCTTTTTTATCAAATAATCTTTTGCAATTGAATATAAATAATATCACCTTCAAGGATATTTTGAATGTTAAACAAAGAAACCTACAATGTATGGCTAGTGTGGATAAAGAATTAAAAAATGAAGATATATCAAGACAAAAGGGACAGTACTGAATGGTTAAGATATTTCTTCATTTTTAACCATTGCTTTTGTCAAAAAGACCCTCATTTTTGTCTATGTACCCTTGCATTTATCAGTGTGTCCTTTCTTTTATCAAGTGTCCATTCTCAATAACCCATTTCTCTAACCTGATTGAAGTCAGACATAGCAAGATAATGACCTCGTCAAGGTAACAAAATACAACAAACTTTGTATTATCTCTTATTCTTTACTTTGATCACGAGTATTTTCTCGAGATGGAATTCCAAGAAAAGATTTCATTCCATCATATGCAACAAATCTAATTGTCACTATAGGAATAACCTGTCAAATAACAAATTATCTACAGATTAGATGTCAATCCTACCAAAACATTTGCTACCCACTTTCATAAAGAAAAACTAATAAATATAAAGATATATGATGTGGTTTAACCATAGCCAACAAGCAACTTAATTTCCAATTGGTAGATCCATTTACTTCAAAGTGTCTTAGTGAATGTCACAACAACAAGCATGTTCACCATTTAAAAATTCTAGTGGAGTTTCATTGACAGAGAAATACTGAATATATTTATTGAATGAGGTTTTACTTCTAGGAGAGTATTGTGTTAAAATATAAATAAATTGATGGATGATATTGATATTTGAAGCACATTCAACAATTACTATCCCTAAAAATATAAAAATAAATTATATTATTTTACCATTTACCTTTACATAGTTAATGCTCAGTCCAGTGAACAATTGCTTCCAACCTTGTCTTTGAACAATGATAATCAATCCATCCCATGTTCCCTTGAATTCAAGTTCCATTGACTGAAGGGAAGAGACACTATCTTTGGTGATCACTAATGTTTGTACCTAAAGAGGTAGTCAAACCTTAAATGTGAATTTCCAGCATTGCAGTCTTAATCTTTGATTTCAAATAATGAAATACCTTATGCAAAATCAATCTATACAACTAAAAATTCCATAATCTCATCACTTAGAAAAATAAACATGCATCTGTCATCTAACAACATCCAGAGGATATGTGATTGTTTGACCCATCAAATTAGGCAAGGCTCCACAAGCAAGCTTTGCTAAGAGATCTTTCATGCTTCTTAGGGATATGTGTCTTCAGCTCCTCAAAGACAGAATTTTAACCCATCATATAGAAAAATTCCATAGAGAGATGGAACTATTTATAAACACAAAATCCTTCAGCAATCAAATGAAAATTTATAGCATTGTCTGAAAAGACTTAACATCATTTATAATATTATATGACATGAAAAAAAACAAGAACACCATATAATAAGCTAATAAATTACTCCAACATGGAAACATAAACATATTATAAAGGTCACAAAAAATTAATAATAAGGGATCTCACTAATTGGTAGTAATAACAATCGGCAAACATAAATAAATTATAAAGATAATAAAGAAATGATTCAAAAGGGTCTCCCCAGTTAGAATCATTAACAAACTCTATTGGTAAATGATAAACTAGGAGTCACACTTCCAATCTAGCTTTTTAAAAAGTATACACACCCGCTGATAGCTCAACACTGTCCTCTCCTTAAAATAAGATTATATTGATAATATAATATAATATTATAATATAATTATATAACTATATAATATAATTATATTATATAATATTATAATATAATATATAATAATATTATTATATAATATATTATTATAATTATAATATAATAATTAAATATATATATTATATTATATTAGGGTTAGGGTTAGTGTTCAAGTTAGAATTAGGGTTATGATTAGTATTAGAGTTAGGGCTAGAATTAGGGTTATAATTACAATTAGTTTAGAGTTAGGATTTGAATGAAGGTAAGGTTTATAATTAGGATTTGTTTATGTATTGAGTTAGGGTTGGGCATATAATTAGGGATAAATATAGTGTTAGTCTTATAAAACAATGGTAAGTGTGATGTTACGGTTATGGTTAGAATTAGGGTTAGATTTAGAAATAGGGTTTCGGTTAAGCTAAGAGCTAAGGTTAGACTAGAATTAGGATTAGATTGAGGGTTAGGGTGAGAATTAGGGTAATGCTTAAATTTAGGGTTACAATAAGGCTTTAATCTATTTAGAGTTATAGTTATGAAAAAATCATTTTTTTAATTTATAATTTTTGGAAATTCATTAAATATAGAACATTGTAGTGCTTGGACTCGTATTAATTATCATAATAATTATGTGTTGTGGAATTAATTTAAATAAATTTTTCTATTTTAGAGTTAAGATTTATTTTATTTTACTTCATAATTATGTAGTTTAGTGAAGCATAATTTCATCTTTTATTATTAGTTTAATGAAGTTAATTTATTAGAATATGCATAAATCAACACATCATAAGACAAACATATAATATGAAGTATTACAATGCATGTACATTGCCACCATATTACTTGTACATATAAGAATAGTATTTATCCACATAAATCATTCATATCATGGTTGTTTGATTTGATTAACTTAGGGCTATGAGTAACTTAGTGTTGTGTTAACTTAGGGTTATGGTAAGTGTGAAATTATCTTTGTACAAATAACTAATAAAATCAACGAAGTTTAGTAACAAAAACTATATGTGGAGAAAGTTTTTGGGAAAACAACACTAGCAAGGAGCACCAAGTATATGTTTATTTGTATAAATAACATTTGAGAATTACAAGATATTTTTCTATTCTCTACTTTGTTCATTTTGCTCTACTTTTCTTTGCTCTACTCTACTTTGCTCTACTCTTCTCTACTCTGCTCTACTCTGCTCTACTCTACTATGCTTTGCTCTACTCCACTCTGTTCTACCCTATTGTGTTCTAATAATTTTAGTCTTTCTTCTTTAGCTTTTCTCTTACCAAGTTGTTTTCCCTAACCCTAACTCTAATTTTAACCCTAAACCTAATTCTAACTCTAAACCTAATTTTAACCCTAAACCTAACCCTCACCCCAATACTAATGCGAACCCTAAACCTAATTTTATCCTTAATTGTAATCCTAACCCTCACCCAATACTAATGCTATCCCCAACCCTAATTCTAACTCTAAGCCTATTTCTAACCATAATTCTTACCCTAATTGTAGCCCAAACACTAATTGTAATCGTAACCCTAATTCTAACCTGAACCCTTTAATAACCCTAATTTCAACCCCTAACTCTAATTCTAAACATATCAGTAACCCTAATTTTATACCTAACCCTAACTTGGTTATTCTAACCATAGTTGCAACACCTAAATAACATTATTTTAAGCCTAACTTTGATAGTAACCCTAACCCTAACCCTAATTCTAGCCCTAACCCTAATTGTAACCATAAACCTACCCTATTTCTAATCATAATTCTAACCCTAATTCTTACCCTAACTCTTAAGCTAACCCTAACCCTAATCCAAAACCTAATTCAAACCCTAATTGTATTTGTAACCATAACCCTAACCTTAATTATATCCCTAACACTAACTATATTTCTAACCATAATTCTAAATTTAATTTAGACCTTAACCCTTATTCTAACTTGAATCTGAATGCTAGCCCTAACCCTAATTATATCCCTTACTTTAATTATAAACAAACCCCAAATTTCATCCCTAACCCTAACCCTAATGCTAACCCTAACCCTAATTCCAACCATAATGCTAACCTAAAGGTTAACCCTAATTCTAACCTTAATTCAAGACCTAACTGTTATTAATTGTAATCATAATTCTAGCGAGAACCCTACACTAATTCTAATTGTAACCCTAACTATAATTCTAAACATAACCCTAACCCTAATTATATCCCTAACCATATTTCTAACCCTAATTCTAACTTTAATTTGAACCCTAACCCTAACCCTAATTGTAACTTGAATCTAAAGCCTAACCCTAACCCTAATTATATCACTAACCTCAAATCTAAACAAAACCCAAATTTTATCCCTAACCCTAACCATCACCCCAATAGTAACGCTAACCCTAACCATATTTGTAACCCTAATTCTAACTTCAACCTAAACCCTAACCCTAATTGTAGCCCTAACTTATAATTTGAATCCAAATTGTAATTATAACACTAACCCTAACCTTAATCCTGACAATAATGCTAACCCTAATACTAACCCTAATTCTAGCCCTAACCCTAATTTTAACCATAAACCTACCCTTATTTTAATCATAATTCTAACCATAAGTCTTTCCCTAACTCTAATGCTAACCCTAACCCTAATCCAAATCCTAATTCAAACCGTAATTATATATGTAACCATAACCCTAACCTTAATCCCATCACTAACACTGACACTAACCCTAACTCTAATGAAAACCCTAATAGTAATTGTAACCCTAACCTAACCCTATTTCTAACTATAATTCTAACCCTAATTGTTGCCCTAATTCTAATACTAACCCTAACCCTAATTCTAATTTGAACCCTAACCCTAATTTTAACCCCTAGCTCTAATTCTAAATGTAATCATAACCCTAATTCTATCCCTCACCCTAACCCTAACCCTACCTTGATTTGCAACATCTAAACAACATTATTTTAACCCTAAGCTTAACCTTTGTCTTTTAATTGAGGGTTATAGATTTGGTCTTTCTTACATATGATCACTGGTATGGATATAAGAATTTAGGATTGTCTCATGTTTCTCTTATGGAGAGTTTTGTAAAATAAGTTAAGTTGAAAGTTGTGGAAAAACTACATATATTGTATTCTCATTTAGGGTACTTAGATGATCAAGATTCACAATATTTTTCATTACTATTAAATATTGTATTGAAATATTTACATTTTAAATGATTATCTCTTAAAAATAGTTAGTCTATGTCCTTAGCTATAAAAATAAATAATTACATGTTTTCTTGCTTTTTAAAGATTTTTAAGGATATTCTTTTTTCATTTTTTTAATTTTTTAAAAAATACAAATTTATATTTCTTGTTTTTGATATTAAATTAAATAGATTATGACTTTGTTACGAAATGCTTTCTTTTTTTTAACCATTGTTTTTCTTTCTTGTCTTATTAAAAATATTGATGTTTCCCTTTTTATTTTAAAGTTTTAGTTTTCTTTTAATAATATTTTTTAAATATATATATTATTATTACTTTTTAATTATAATTTTTTTTTCCTATTTTTATTTAGTTAAAGATATGTAGATTTTTTTTGTCTTACTAAAAATTAAAAAAATATTGATGTTTCCCTTTTTTATTTTGTAGTTTTCGAACGTTTTAAAGATTTGTAAGGGATATTATTCTTTTTTATTCTTTTAAGATTTATTTTACAAAGTTTATTTTAAAAGAATGTTAAAATAATTTGTTTTTGTTTCTTATAATTTATTTTTTAAAATTATTTTGTAGTTTTCATAACTTTTTTAAGATTTATAAGGGATATTATTCTTTTTTATTCTTTTAAGATTTGTTTTACAAAGTATATTTCAAAATAACTTTAAAATAATTTATTTTTGTTTCTTATAATTTGTTTTTTAAAATAATAAGTTTAGGGTAAATATTTGAAATATGACATCCCATTCAATAAGGTTTATATTATTCTAATTCTAAAGAATATAGTTATAATAACTAGATTATTATAGTTTTGAATTAAGTTATCTGTAAAAATAATAATTAAAGAAATTAAATTGTTAATATCTAGAAAACTAAAAAACTAAAGATAAATTAAATATTTTAATCATAATTAGTTTCCATTATTTAAATAAAATCATAAAGAATTTAATGAAAGTCTAAAATAAGAAAGTAAAACACATCATAAAAAAATAATTAATAAAACAAGGAGTTACAATTAAAAAGGCACATGATAATAACTTAAATAGCTAATTTATAATTAGGAAAGTATAGAACTCAAATTTTAGAAAGAAAACAGATTGCTTTTCTTAATAAAACAACTCATTTTCTTCCTTTCAAATTACTTAACCTCCATTTTGTTTTTTGGTACAGGTAGAAGAATTTGAAGAATTTGGTCACAAGGAATTCAACAATGAAGGGAGCAAATAGAGTTTAAAACAAAATCATTTTTTTTCTGTGATCTATTTCTCCATAATCTTTTTTCAATCTTATCAAATCTAAAGTTTTTATACAGATATGCTGGAGCTTTCCATTGGGGAAACATAATTTGATGTTTCTTGGCCATGTGAGGAGTCTGGCAGCTTAATGCAAGATAAAATCTTGTTGAAGATTTGAGAAATACTTACATTTTTATTAAGAAATTATTTTAAATTATATCAATGTAATGAAAATTCATTCCAATCTTAGAGCATTATTTTTGCATTCCCTGTTATTTTCTTTCAACTGTTTTCCCTTTCCTTTTCCTAAAAAAATATAAAATAAAAATCCCTAGCCCTGGTGGGGTATGCAAATACATTTTTTTAATTCCTCCTAGCTATGAATTTGATGGATATGCACTCTGAGTTGAAATTAATCAGTCATCTCCAAGTTTTTTCCTTCAATTGTGCCCACTTCCATTGATTTTCATCCTTCTGCAAATTCTCAGATTAAGATGAATAGTTCTGCATGTTTAAAAAAAAATCAAGGAAAAGAAAAGGCAATGTAAATAATATGAATCTTTTGTTTTCTGTTCATCCTTTGGGAAGGAGATTCTTTTGTATTTTTTCACACTCTCCTACAACTCACATTAAATCTTTCAAACAAAAATTTTGTGGGTAAGAATGCTACCCCAAAAAGCAAAAGAATACTACCCAGATTCTAACAATTATGAAGGAAAATTTAATGGAAAACACAATTGCTGGTGATTTAAGTCCAAACAACAAAAGCATTGTCAAACAAATTAGAACCTGTGGCCAAAATTGGGTAAGTTTTAGCAAACCTATTTGTAGCTTGCGAGGAACTAGTGTTAAGTCATTGGGACTCAAATCTTCCCAAGGATGACACCAAATTCAAGGGAAATGTCAAGAAAACATTCATGTTCTCAAAACTACATATGTAAGATAGACAAATTTCATATTTATCAAAATAATCACCTTCCCATGAAGTTTCATCTTGCAAGGACATCGTTGGACAGTTGGTGGTGGCAAGCCATCATCATCCTCATACTTGCCCATTTTGGTATCATCACTGTTATCATCCATGGCAGCATTAGAGCTCGTCAATAAATGATATAGAGGCTCCTGTAATCCATGACCCTTCCTCTTGTTCTGAGATCTATCTAGGTCTTTACAAGAATCATCTTCCTTATGGCATTTCATTCTCTGATTTATTTCCTTACAGCCAACGTTTCTTACAGATGTCTCCTTCCATTGTCTATTTTTGGGTCTTCTCCTTTAACATATATATTTGCTATTTTTTTGGTTGTTTAAAACACTTATTTTATATGGATGACCATTTTTTTTAAATTTTTGGACGACCAAAAAATAGGACTACCAAATTTTTGGCAGTTACAAGATGTGTGCATATATAGAATGGCCTATCGGCCAAAAAATAAGGTGCAGTGATAGTCTATTGTGATAGTGAAAGTGTGATTTCCCTAGCTAAGAACCCAATGTTTCATGCCAAGACCAAGCACATTGATGTATAATATCAGTTTGTTAGAGTTATGGTGGAGGATGGAAGGGTGAAGCTAGTTAAGGTAGAGAATTTGATGAATGTTGCAGATTCATTAACTAAGCCTATGAGCACAGAGAAGTTTAGACGATGTCTAGAGCCTATGAGCCTCTTGGACCCTAGAAATTAAATCATGGTGTTGATTGACAAATGGCAGAATGTTAGGAAAGGTGTCTCAACCTTACAATTACAAAAAGTGTGATTTTTTAGTAATAAAATTGAATAAACTCAATTTCTAGGCTATAGAGTTGTTTTTTTTTAACACCACTTGTAAAGGTGGATGATGTGTAGATCTCTTTGAGTTCTACAATTTAAAAAATAGGCCCAATCAACCTCCCAAATCAAAAGTTATGGCCTTTAGAAGTTGAGCCTCCAACATTAAAATGTAAAAATGTGTCAGACACTATACGCTCAAAATCGTGACTCCGGTTGCCTGAGGGCTATTGAGTCAGATTTTGGCACGCACATGGACCCTTCCCTCCTTGCCACAGGGTGATCCACCACGTCACTCTCACTCACGTGGAAGTATCTAGTGGAAAGGAGGCGAGACACAGCGGGGGTCTGGCTCGTTGGAGAGCTGGACTTTGCGAAGGGGGATCGATAAGTTCTGTGGCCTTTGTTGTGCATTTTGTTGAATGTTTTGCTCAATGGTTGTGGTATTTGAGACAACCCTATGACTTGAAGGGTCACTAGTTTCTCTTCTTCTATTTGGATTCCTTAAATTCCACCTTTGTGTGGGCAAGCGGTTGTTTTCATTGACGGCCTTTGCTATTTCTATGTCTCTAAGAAATGCTCTGTGTAGTTGCAATTGCCTTCTTTCTTTTAACAACAGGAGATGAAATGGGTCTCCTTGTGACAGAATAAACATCTGTTGCAGTAGTTACAAATGCAACTCCTCGATCTCGCTACAGATAGCTCTCACCCACTCTCCTCTCACCCCTAAACACATCCGTGAATCAGGGCGACAAGGGATATGTGATTACTAACCTTCACCAGATCTAGGGTTTTGACCTAGGGTTTTGTTGACCTAGGGTTTTGTTGACCTAGGGTTTTACTTTGTTTAACTGTGGTTACCTCATGATGGAATCAAGGGTTTGCAATGTTGTCTATTCTAACAGATCTATATGGATGTAAACTAAATGACATGCAAAGCATCTTTTTGGTATTTTTTAGAGTATTTTTGGAAAGGAAACTGCTTCTAATCTATGAAAGAAATATGTATGCAATCCTATATGTCTTTTTAAATGCAAAGTTTAATCTATGTTTTTTGGGTTTTTGGTGTTTTCAATGCAATCTAATATAATGGAAAGGGAAAATGCTTTTTCTAACAAAGTAGATCTAGGAATGTAAAAAATGATTAATCTAGCATGCAAGATCTAACCTATCAAGGAAAAAGCAAAATGTTACTATTCCCAAGAGCAATGTGATTATCTAATTACTACGAAAGTAATGAAAGAACCTGAAAGAGATGAATATTTGTTGACTCCACTACCCTCAGTATCCTTGTGTAGGAAACCTTGAATCCTTCTGTGACAACAGGTGATCCTCTTGACAAAATGACCTGAAGAAGCAAAGAGAAGCTTTTGTGAAGCTTGTATGAGCTCGATGTGAGCTTTGAATTGAGCACAATGGCTAAGAATCGAGCAACGTAGCGTTGCTTGATTGAACAAAGAAAGTAAAAGGCACTTACGTCTTGTATGAGCATATGAATGCTAGATTGGAGAGCAAACTTGGCAAGAGTTGGTGCACAATAAAATTGCCTCCCTTTGTGCTTGAGGGAGGGGGGTATTTATAGGTTTGAGGAATGGAATGGATTGAAGAGTTAACTCATTTGATTGATGAGTTGACAAGAATAGATTGGGGAGTTAACAAGGTTGATTACCCAGTGAACTCAGTTGATTAGGGAGTGATGAAGCAATGATAGCTTATCACTGAAGAAGAAATAGAGGTGAGGGAATGCATGAGATTGATTAAAGAGTTAATTTGAGATTGAAAATAGATCTAATTATGCATGTGTGGGTGCATGAAATAGTTAACACTATATCAAGGATCAAAAATTATGCAAACAGGAAGAAAAATGGGCAAAAACGGAGCAAAAATGCGAGAGAAACTTGAGTTTTTCCACAGGTCAAAAGATGGCAGGGTCACCACTAGGGATCATGGGTCGCTCGAGGAGATCCGGGATCAAAAGTGTAAAATGCAAAAATTCAGGTCGGCAGAAGGTATAAGGGAGGAAAAGGATGGTTTCTACATCAAGAAACAGGTTAGTCATGTGGAAGAATCCAAATCTCCACTTGCATCTTCAGGATCCCCAATGGGGATCTGGAAATAATAGGGGGAGATTTGGATTGGTTGGTCAAAAATGAAAACTGTCAGCGAGAGATGGATCGGGGGACCTCTAGAAGGCTTCTATGAGGTGCACTAGAGGAAAAACAAAGGGGAGAGGTGAAAACTCACCTATAAGACTCTCACAAGGCTTAGGATCAAGGTCGAAAGCTAGAAAATGCAAGTCGACAAGTGTCGCAACAAGTGTCGAAAAGCATCGCAAACAGGGAGAAAGAGAAATCGACAAAGAAACAACACGAGACAAGAAAAGAGGACACGTCATCAAGAGGCTTGCTGCCCAAAGGATTTATTTTCACTCTTACATGTATGTGACAATGATTTGCATCATCATAGGGATCCTCGTGGAGGCAGTGCATGATTTTTGTACTTACATATTTGCCCCCTTCGGGGATGATAGTCTACATGAAAGGCAGATACTGTTCTCGAAATAGGCCTTACTTGTCAATTTTTCTCACAATTTGTACATGCAATAACTAGTATCAGTTCGACATTTAAATATATCAAAATGAATAATGAAAACTAAAATGACAAACTTATTGTGGATCATTTGAGTTCGACTAGTCGCTTGCTTTTGTCGGTTTGGACCTATAGGTATGAGAGTACACAAAACAATGCAGAAAACAAATGCATAAAAGCAAAGAACTAATCTAAATGCATAAAATGAAACTAAGCTAAGGGCAAACAAAGGAGAGCCAAATTATGAGATCGGTGTGAAACAGTGACAGAATTGTTCATGCGAGCAGTCAATAGAGAGGTATCGTCAAGGGGATCATAGAGATGGTTGCCTCTTCCTCAGCTGCGGAGAATCAGGTAAGTAATTAGTGAAAAACTCTTCTCTAAACCCTAGGTTGATTTTTTGTGAAAAGTCTCTTAAAGTTGTCTGTTTTTGGTGATTTTTCCTATTACATTGTGTTCGTCTTGTTGTTTACAGCAAGATTGATCTTTCGTTTTCTGAAATCGACTAAGAAATGAGGTTTTTAGACTGATTTTTTCTTGAGGGACCTACCCTTAGGGTCACCCCTTTTGGCAGGCAGGGTTGCCTAGGGGAATCCTATTTGACAACAAGGTCACCCAGGGAGATCCTGACTGACATCTGGGTTGCCCAGGGGGTGACCCTGTAGGACTGGTTTCTGGCTTCTTCTGAAGTTGTTAAACTCATCTTTCACTCTGAACTAACATGATTTGGTCACTTAATATAACTGTTTATTACAATTTTTGATGGTTTATACAATTGTTTTGTGTTTTTATGAGTCTACGAGATCTAATCTAAACTTCTCTTTTGATTTTGTAGGAGATGCACATTTGATGGAATGTCGGTCGAGAGCAAGGGTGACTCTCAGGGATGTTTTCTTCACTAAGTGCAGAAGATCGTGCCATACTCAAGAGGACAGGCCTTGGTAGAGCTTGTCACGTTCCCGTGATCCATCCTGTATCCCATATATGATGTGATTCCTGACTTACTAGGATGCAGATAGGAACACATTCAAGTTCCCACAGATTTCAGGAGAGTGGACTATCACTCTTTATGATGTGTATCACATTCTTGGGGTCCCTATAAGGGGATAACCTATATTTCTTCCTACCAGCGAGTCTTTTGAGAACAAGGCTTCCTGGGCTACTTTTATGGGGTTTAATCACCCTAGGGACCAGACAGGAGTTCTACTTTCTTCTATGCTACAATTCCGCATCCCACTTCTGAGGAGGTTTCTGATAGGCTTGATTGCTTCGAGGCTATCAAGAGACAAGGCCTCAGCTCATCTGAGATGGTGTTGGGCACCCATCATTCGTGGACTAGAGGAGGGCACAGTTTATGCATGGGGACCTAATATCTTGGCTATGGTCTACAGGGTCTAGCTTTCAGCCACTCTTCTCTGATTATGACATGGATTTTTGAGCATATGAGGCCTTATTAGAAGCTCATTCCTCTTCTGGATAGGCGACTACTGAGAGCAGTGAGGTGGGTACACATTTGTCATTTTGATGCTACTTTTCCCACTATTGCTACCCTTACAGATGATGACATGATCTCTGATCCCTACCATGACATGGAAGGGGCTTGGGCCTGAGATAACGAGATGAGGGTGTATTGTTGTGACGTTCTAGAGATCATAGATTGTAATGGTCAGGTTGAGGCTCATCAGGTAGATTGAGTCTTACAGCAGTTTGGCGAGGATGTCCCGGAGGTCTTACCCACAGTGTCTACTTGTTACAGGACCATTCAGGAGATGGGGCAGACTGGACAGAGGAATGTTGTTTGGACACCTTTGACTCTAGGTGTCTTCATCGCTAGAGTTTCTAGAGGGGGACGGAGGGGAGGGAGAGGGATTCCTTCCTGATCTGTGATTGTGACTATTGATTTAGAGTCTACTGACGAGGACTATGTTCCTGATAGCGATTGTTCATCAGATGAGGCCCCTCTCGAGGATAAGGATTTTTATGACATTGATGTTCGTGACATACCTGAGGGTCCTCCTATTGTTCCTCGACCTCCTCATTCAGATGAGGTGATGCGTTAACTTGACCTTGACTGGCAGCCTAGAGATCTACATAAGTTTTGTCTATTTGTTTTCACTTTGGCTTTGTCTTTTCTCTTTTCATGTGGCACTGACTTGGTCTTGTCTTTAATTTTGGCATTTTAGGTAATGTCAAAGAATGGAGGGACTTGGTTCGCAAGGTTAATGTTGGATTAACCTTCCCTTTTACTAGGATGACTCGTGATCATCTCTTGGATGATCCTGGTGTACCCCCTGCTGCAAGATGACACACAGGCATTTTTGCTCCTGTTTACCATGGGTGTGAGATGATCATAGAGTTGAGGACCTAGGTTAACATGCTTCAAGGTGAGAACAAAGTACTTTGAGAGATGGCTCACCTTAATATTAGACGTTCTGGCACTAGCATAGCGGGGCCTTCATAGTCACATGCCCACAGCAGAGCACATCATGGTCACAGATCTCATGGAGTGATGAGCAGTACTTGTAGATGGAGGGGCCGAAGCCCTGAGGGTTCTGTTGGAAGGAACCAACCTTGAAACTCGTGCCCCCTTGCATGGGGAGCCTCTACTTCTCTCAAGAGCATTTTGTCTTAGCTCTTTGACACCTATTATATATGTAAACTTCAGATGTATCCATGAAAGTTTATCCTTTCCTATGGTTTTTCCTTTGTCAAATTTTGTACTCATCTCTTGTGCATTTTTGGAAGTTTTAGGAACTTTTTGATTATGTTTGACCTATTCAACTCTTTTAACAAATGCAATTATGACAACGATGACATCTTTTTATAATTTTGTAGAACACATATGTGATATGCAGTTTACGATATGATAATGCAAGAACACAAGAAATGTTGTAAATGAGACTATAACACTTAATGTCATGAGATATGACACTTTGACTTTATTGCTTTGAGACTCTTTTTATGATTTTGATATGAATGCAATGTGGAACAAACAATGTGACTGCTCGTAGATACGATTTTCAATTCAGGGGATTGCGAGTTGTCCTAATATAAGAGACCTATTCAAGGTTGTGAGATGGGATTTAGAACTCAAGTGGGGAGTGGGAGTGAAAATAGAGTGCTTCTGATTTCTAGACTTTGCTAAAGGCTAAACACCGATCCTTATCTAGATAAGACAAGGTGACAATTTTTCAACTTAGACAAGTAGCAAATTTTATTGGTGTTTGCTAGACTTAGATCATAGATGACAAGAAAAGTAGACCCGGGGTAAAGGATATCTGGGAAAGAACAAGGGTCCCTAGATAGAAGATGATCCTAGAGACTACTAGACTCTTCAGTTTTTCTTAGCTAGTGTGTGTGTGTGCACGCTTAGGACCTTTCTTTCTTTGTTAGAATGTCACCCTTGAGGCTTCGAGCTTAGATTGATCTCCACCCAAGAGTACGAACATTCAGCAATCTTCTCTCTTTCACTCTTTTTTTTTATCTCTTTTTTTGTATTTTCCTCACTTGACTTTTCTCATTTTTTTGGATTTTGATTTTTCAAGAAATGAATGCTTTTAGGAATATGTAATGCTTTGATTTCTCAATTCTCACTTTTTCAATGTTCTTATTTTGATCACTCATTTTTTTATTCACTCAAATCTTAGATTTCTTCCTTTAGAGTTTTGATCTTCCCAGCGTTTTTGGCCAAGAAAGATAAGGGGCTGAGCGCCACATAAAGTTTTTATAATCTGATTGGACTTCTCTACTACTAGGGAAGAATTGGGAAGGTCTACTTGCAAGCTTCCTTTGAACACTGTAGGTTTGAATACTGACTTTGCTTAGACCTAACATCTTGACTCATTAAGACTAGGATCAGTGTAGAGCTAAGAACTAGGCTTTGATTTAGAATCACTGGGAATGTAGGGGAATAATGGTGATTTGTGAAAAATGAGGATCTCTAGGTCCTGAAAAGATAACGTATATCTGGCTAACATTGGACTCCTTACTAAAGGGAAAATAGTATAAGAGCAAGTCACAAACTATAATGCAATATGAATAGAATGATGCAGAAATGTAAGAAACAAACTATTTTTGACATTTTTGATTTTATAATTTTTTGTGTTTTTATGTTTTCTATTTTTTTTTTTTAGACATAATATTTCTTAAGGTGAAAGGCATTGACTATTTCATCAAACTCCTCTCCCTCCATTGTGCACAAGAGATAAGCATCATTTCTAATATCTTCTTTAACCATGTAGGGGCCTTTCCAGTCTTCCGAAAAGACTCTCTTTCGTCTCTTTTTCTTTTTTTTTGTGCTACCTCTTCTTAGGACAAGTTCTCATATTTAGTAAGGTTTATCACTCGAATCTATTATTTCCAATTCAGTGATTTCTCTCGGCATTGTGAGATGTAGTAAATCCTAAAAGGCATGCTAGTGGGAGGGGGTCCAATATAGGACTCCTTCACAATTGAGTAATTCTGTCAACAGATCAAATTGTTCTTGCATGTAGATTTTTATTTCAGGTCTCTCTTGGATTCTTTGCAAGAATTGGAATAGTTCAAGAGGAGTTTGTGGCTCCCTTTGTTCATTAGGAGGAACAAAGCTTATACTTGTCCTCCCATTGGGTTTTGGTCTTAAGTCCATGGCATATCCAATATAACTTTTTGGTAGTTCAACGATGACAGGGTCATCAATACCAACTGTCACTCTCATCTTCCACTCTTTGTGAAAGATTCCTTCACTTTCTTCATCTTCATTAGCCAATCTCTCTGCCATTTCTATTTGTACCCGCGATGCTTCCCATTCACTGAGTTTGTTTGACTAAACTGAGGTGGAAGTGGTTGGTTTCTCTTATGGTTTGGACACTACAAACATCCTAGGTAACACCCCCATAGCATTGGTTGATTCGTTATTCATGGAATATGCCTCTTCCACGGGCAGTATTGGTTGATGCAAGTCCTCCGTTGGTGTGAGTGGCTCATATGATTCTATTTCTTTAGGTGTATTAGGGAGATGTGACTTACTTAGTGGTGACAGTGGGGTATGACTCTCCGTTATGTCTTCCTCTGCATTTGAGAAAGCATGTGGGTCTGCATCTCTTAGATCTAGCATGGTGGTCTAAAATACCAACCCTTTGGTTCTATGAGATTTTTCCCCTATGCATGGGAAGAGTTTATAGACCTCTTGGATGCCAATGGTAAGTATCTCTAAGGGGAATTGGAGTGGTCCATCCCTTCTGATCAACTCCATGATCTCGATTGTTTTGTCTTTGGGGACTACTTCTTTTTGCTTTTGTGGTTGCCCATCCTCCAAGGTTTTGATGTTTGTTGTATTTATGGTCTTTTCTAGGGTTTCCATCCTTTTTACACATATCGATTGCGGTGTTGGACTTGGGATGGTTAACTTGTTGATAGGGAGGTCGTAGTCTATTGGGATTCCTATGCGTTTGTTTGGGGTATTAGACTTTATCATGCTAAAAGGTTTTGGATCTTCCTGCGCAACATATACCTTCCCTAGGTGTAGGAACCAAACTTCTTGAAATAGCGTGGATGGCACAGCTTTCATCCTGTGTATCCATGGCCTTCTGAGAATCAAGTTATATCTCATGTCCTTATCTATGACATAAAAAGTGGTTGGAATGGTTTTGGGACCCAAGGTCACTGGAAGGGTGATTTTCCCTATGGTGGCTTCCTTCAGATTGTTATATCCACTCAGAGTGGCCCTTGAGGCGGTGATGTTGGTGTGTCCATAGCCCATTCTTTCCAAGAGGGAAAAAGGAACTATATTCACTACAGCTCCGTCATCAATCAACGTTTGTTTGATACATGTGTCGTAGACCCATACTTGAAGATATAGTGCGGGGTGCCCTTTTTAGTTAATTCTGCCTTAGAGGGCATCTGTTGTAAACCAAAGAAGAATCCTAGATCTTTAAGTTCTGAGTTTGGTGGGTAAGGTCGTAGTCCACATGATTGATTTGTTCACTACGTGGTGGTGTGATTTGGTCAAGATATCTTAGGCCCATGGCTTTTAGCAAAGCTGAGCGATGTGAAGGGGAGTTTCTAAGCAAATCAATGAATGAGATGTGGGCATATGTTTTCTTTAGGTCTTCTATGAGTTCATAAGGTCCGATCGGAGTTAGTGTTGGCTCAACTATCAAAACGGTGCCTTCACATGCCTCGACTTGCTCATTGTCTTCCTTATGATTGTCTTCTTTGTCTTCATTATGCATGATCTCAACTAATCCCATCAACTTAGTTTTTCCTTTTTGTCCTAGTTGAGGTGGGACTTCGAGGTTACTACTTTGAGTTGCTTTATCTTGATTTGTCGTTTCTATATTCTTGTGTGTAGGGAACGGGTCCTGATAAATCCTCATGTTTTTGTTTTGCGGTGCTATGGGATCTTGATTTTGTTTTGTATCTTTGATATCTAGTGTGACCTTTTGCGGGTTCAAGAACATTTCTATGAACAAATGTTGTTGGTCCTCTGGAAGTTTTTCTATGAATCTGTTGTATTCCCTACAAGATTATGTGCTATGTCCCTTTGTTCTATGAAAAGAACAATACTAGTTGTATTCATAAGAGGGTCTCTCATATCTCCCGTCATTTCCATTCCCATTTCTGTCATGGTTCCAGCGTTGATAGTTGTCCTAAGGATAGTAGCTGTTGTTTCTAGGTTGATCTATGACATTTATGTTAGGAGGATAGTAATCTCTCCCACTGTAATCATCTCTTACCCTTTTGATTGGGGGTTGATCTGTCACCCTGTCTGTGGTTGCGTTCCTATTGTTTTTGAGAATTTTAACAATAGAGGTATTGTTTCCCATGTCTTCCTTTGTTAATTTTCCGTTTGAACCATAAACTTTTCGTCCACTATCGATAGCGGCTTGGTCAATTCTTAAAGCACTTTCCAATGCTTCTTTGTAGGATTTGTATGGTAGTTTATGAACATCTTCTCTCATGTCTTTGTTAAGGGCATGCAAGAAGAGGTCACATAGTTCTCGGTGGTCCATATTTGGAGTGCTAGTTGAAGAATAGAGCACTTGCCTCCATCGGGTGACAAAATGTGCTATGGATTCATTTGGTTCTTGTTTCATTGTAAGGAATTCTCTAATCCCTATTTTCATGAGTTTGTTCATGTCAAACGCCATGACAAACTCTCTAATTAATTGTCTGAATGAATGGATCGAAGCCTCTGGAAGACGATAATACCAATCCAAGGCAATGCCTTCAAGTGTTTTTGGGAATTTTTTTGCGAGAACTCCATCCCAAGGAAGGAGTTCTCTTTTGGCTGTAGTGTAGGTTTTGATGTGGGAGTTCGGATCTCCTTCTCCTTTGAACTTCGGGAGATCTGGTAATGGCCAAGGTAGTTGCACACTCCTTATATTCTGGTCTAGAGGCTCTTTCAGATATTCAAGATATGTTCCTAAGAAAGTGCTCTGAGATTGCGGGGTTGTTAGTAATAACCCTATAGGTGGGCTTTGGTAACCCATTATTGGATTCATTGGATTGTTCTAAATAGGAGGATTCTCATTCAGACAAGTGTCAGTACTAGCATGTCGTGAATAGTAATTGAGGTAGGGGGATTTTGAGATGCCCCCTGGTCTTGTTCATGAGACTTTGTTCTTTTCTTTGGAGTAGCTTGTTCTACTTCCAGGATCTTGATTCTTTGCACTAGAGTTGCGATTAAATCTGCAGGAGTTGCAGCTCTAGGGGTTTCTTCATTTCTAGGATATTCTCTATGATGGGCTTCCTCTCATGTGGCAGTTTCTTTTTGTTCTTCTTCTAAGGCAATCCTCAATGCCTCTTGAGCATCTTTGGTTTCTTGTAGATGCATTTCCAACCTTCTAACTTCTTCATCAAGGTGGGTATTCGATGTACTTGTGGAAGGTTGTTCGAGTCGATATATTTCCAACCTCACCCTCCTTGCTTTATGCGGCGCATTGGGTATGACTAGATTGTTCTCCCAAGTAGGATTGTTGAATGATAGGGAACGCCTAGATTCCCTTGGATCTTGTTCGTAGTCAGAGTCTTCGTAGTCATAACAATTGGTAACAGGTACATTAGGATGAGGCAGCACATACCTATAAAAAGAAGGGGTTTCAGGTTCAGTTGAGGGAATGCTCCCTTGGTTCAAATCCAATTCTGTCATATTTGGGGGTGCCATAGATACTGCAGAATAAATGGAATGGATGGTGGCACAGATGATGGAAATCGAAGCGGCTATGAAAAGCAAAAGCAACGAAAGGATGATTGAATGTTTTTAAAATGTTTTCACAATGGGAACGCAAACTACAAGATTAGAAGATTCTGTAGTTCACGTTAGGTTCATCAAAATATGTACACTCGAAATCGTGACTCCGGTTGCCTGAGCGCTATTGGGTCAGATTTCGGCATGCACATGGACCCTTCCCTCCTTTCCACAAGGTGATCCGCCACATCACTCTCGCTCACATGGAAGTAGCCAATCAAGAGGAGGCGAGACACGGTGGGGCTCTAGCTCGTTGGAGAGGTGGACTTCACGAAGGGGGGTCGGCAAGTTCTATGGCCTTTGTTGTTGTGTGTTTTGTTGAATGTTTTTCTCAGTGGTTGTGGTATTTGAGATAACCCTATGACCCGAAGGGTCACTAGTTTCTCTTCTTCTATTTGGATTCCTTAAATTCCACCTTTGTGTGGGCAAGCGGTTGTTTTCATTGATGGCCTCTGCTATTTCTATGTCTCTGAGAAATGCTCTATGTAGTTGTAATTGCCTTATTTCTTCTAACAATAGGAGATCAAATGGGTCTCCTTGTGGTGGAATAAATGTCTGTTGTGGCAGTCGCAGATGCAACTCCTCGATCTCGCTACAGATAGCTCTCACCCACTCTCCTCTCACCCCTAAACACATCCGTGAATCAAGGCGATAGGGGATATGTGATTACTAACCTTCACCAGATCTACGGTTTTGACCTAGGGCTTGACTTTGTTTAACTGTGGTTACCTCGTGATGGAATCGAGGGTTTGCAATGTTGTCTATTCTAATAGATCTATATGGATGCAAACTAAATGACATGCAAAGCATCTTTTTGGTATTTTTTAGAGTATTTTTGGAAAGGAAAATGCTTCTAATCTATGAAAGAAATATGTATGCAATCCTATATGTCTTTTCAAATGCAAAGTTTAATCTATGTTTTTTGGATTTTTGGTGTTTTCAATGCAATCTAATTTAATGGAAAGGGAAAATGCTTTTTCTAACAAAGTAGATCTAGGAATGTAAAAAATGATTAATCTAGCATGCAAGATCTAACCTATCAAGGAAAAGCAAAATGTTACTATTCCCAAGAGCAATGTGATTATCTAATTACTACAAAAGCAATGAAAGAACCTGAAAGAGATAAAGATTTGTTGACTCCACTACCCTCAATATCCTTGTGTAGGCAACCTCGAATCCTTCTATGATAGCAGGTGATCCTCTTAACAAAATGACCCGAAGAAGCAAAGAGAAGCTTTTGTGAAGCTTGTATGAGCTCGATGTGAGCTTTGAATTGAGCACAATGGCTAAGAATCGAGCAACGTAGCATTGCTTGATTGAACAAAGAAAGTAAAAGGCACTTATGTCCTGTATGAGCATATGAATGCTAGATTGGAGAGCAAACTGGGCAAGAGCTGGTGCACAATGAATTTGCCTCCCTTTCTGCTTGAGGGAGGGCATATTTATAGGTTTGAGGAATTTAATGGATTGAAGAGTTAACTCATTTGATTGATGAGTTAACAAGAATAGATTGGGGAGTTAACAAGGTTGATTACCCAATGAATTTAGTAGCTGATTAGGGAGTGATGAAGCAATGATAACTTATCACTGAAGAAGAAATGGAGGTGAGGGAATAGATGAGATTGATTAGACAGTTAATTTGAGATCAAATAGAGGTAATTATGCATGTTTGGGTGCATGAAATAGTTAACTGTATATCAAGGATCAAAAATCATGCAAACAAGAATAAAAATGGGCGAAAATGGAGCAAAACCGAAGCAAAAATGCGAGAGAAACTTGATTTTTGCCACGGGTCAAAAGACAGAAGGGTTGCCACCTTCGTCAAATAGGGTCACCACTGGGAATCATGGGTCGCCCCTGGGGTGACCCTGGGTCACCCAGGGAGATCTGGGATCAAAAGTGCAAAATGTAGAAATTCAAGCTGGCAGAAGGTATAAGGAAGGAAAAGGATGGTTTCTGCATCAAGAAACAAGTCAGTCATGTGGAAGAATCTAAATCTCCACTTGCATCTTCAGGATCCCTAGTGGGAATCTAGAAATAATAGGGGGAGGTTTGGATTGGTTGGTCAAAAATGAAAATTATCAGCGGGAGATGGATCGGGGGACCTCTAGAAGGCTTCTATGAGGTGCAGTAGAGGAAAAACAAAGGGGAGATGTGAAAACTCACCTACAAGACTCTCACAAGGCTTAGGATCAAGGTCGAAAGCTAGAAAATGCAAGTCGACAAGTGTCACAACAAGTGTCAAAAAGCGTCACAAATGGGGAGAGAGAGAAATCGACAAAGAAGAAGTGACACAAGACAAGAAAAGAGGACACGTCATCAAGAGGCCTACTACCCAAAGGATTTGTTTTCACGCTTACATGTACGTGACAAGGATTTCATCATAGGGGTCCTCGTGGAGGCAGTGCATAATTTTTGTACTTACAGACATAGAAAAGAGATGTAAGGAGGAGTTACACATGTGGACCAACTTATGATGCATGTTATGACACATCATAAGGCATCTTTGACTGGAGATGATGGAACTCTAAGGATTTGGACACCACATTTAGGTGGTTTTGGCTCATGGTTTTCTAATTACTATTTGATAGTTTCATGTATCATATCTCCTACTTATTAGGTGCTTCAGATGGAGGTTGTATTCAAGAATCTTATAGATGTTGTTAAGTTGCCTCCAAATCTCTAGTTGGTGATACCACTATGCAAGCTTGCTTTGCAAGTATATTGTAATCTTGTTGAGGTTTAGATCAATAATATATTGGGTTGCTTTTGGAGTGTGGGTTTTTCTCCCAAAATGGTTTTCCCCTTGTGAATCATTGTGTTGTGGTATGATTGCTTTTTATGTTTATTTTTGTATAATTTCTACAATTCTGGTAAAGATTTGAAAAGTTTTGCATAATCCTCCTATCATGATTACTATAGGAAGTTGTCCGGCTACCTTAGCTTTCTTACAATTGTTTACTGCAAGATTTCTTTGTTGCCATGTAACACCATTGCTAGCACTATGAGAGCTCTATCTCTTTTCTCTCCTCACTCATGCACACTCAAGTATTCTTCCTCATAGACCAAGGATTTATGCTTATAGGTTTGATTCATTATTGTTGTTCTTAGTTTTAGACACACATAAGCTAAGTGCACACTCTCTCTAAATCTTTTCTCATTTTATTAACTACCCATGGAGGTCAAAAGACCAAAATAGGGGCATGACTTAAAAACAACTTCTTAAGTAGCCATCCCCTTTCTCCCTATTTTACCTTGCAAGTATTTGAAGCTCCCAAACACACAAAGATTTTGTATCGCTTCTCTCGCTCTTTTATCACTTTGTTATTTTAATTAAAATCATTATTTTTGTTTTCTTATGTTTTGTACATTTTGGAGCACTTGGTACCTTGCTATAATTGTCCTTGTGTCTCGATGTGCAAGACTGTGCAAATTTTGGATGCATTGTTGAGTTTTGCATGAGTTTTGGATGACTGTGTGTAGGTTAGACTATAGTGTGTCATGCTATTATCATGACCAGTGAACTTACCAGGTCACTTTCTAGGTTCTTCACTATCTACTCTTTCTGTTTCTAAATTTTATTATTCATTTCTATGTTTCAGGATTAAGTTATTCACAGTATTCTAACCCAACTAATTTAATGTAAATATAGATTTTAACACAACACAAAATTCTCCTTTATAGAAACATCATAACCTTTGGGTTAAGTTTCTCAAGGAAATAGTCGCAACTCTTCATGTGAACATTGATAAGTATGTACGCATACTATATTCATTATATTGTTATAATGTTGTAAAAAACATTTAAGCTCTTTAAACCATCCAATGTAACAATTCCTACTCTACTATGTGTAAATAGAATTATTTTTAACTAATATTTTTCTATTAATGGTTCTTACACTTAGTATAATGATTTTTATAAGCGTTGATTTTGAATAGTAACAAATTATAGTCATGGGATGGGTAGAACTTGAAAAAGTGATCAAACCCATTCAAAAGATAGGGAAAGTACTTAATTATTGTAAAGATTAAGTAAAATAAAAAGATTGTCCTTTTCACACTGTTTCATAATTCCATACACGGACTTTCCTACTCATAATATAATTACACCTTCATCCTATAGACATAACCATTACATCCCACATAATATAATTACTAACTATTAATATTGTTCTACTTACACACAATTCTCAATAAACTTTTAGTGGTCCAAACAACCAATTGGTCACTAATATTTTACATAGCATATAAAATAGTAATTCTTTTTGTCACTCACATTTTCATTGCATACCAAACACTAATTGTTTTTATGTTTATTTATTTATTTGTACAAGTCAAAAAAGAAGAAGATCATACTTTATTAGCTAATAAAAGTAGAACTACAATTTGTGTTTGTGTTTGGATCAACCTTCAACTCGACAAGATCGAGAAGCCCATAAAGTGTGGGTGATTATTCCTCCATTTTTACAATAAATTTGATCATTGCATATTAGCCTCACTAAACTAACTTTGGTAGACAGCAACATCCCATAAAACAATGCGAAGTTCTGGGAAATCTCTGTACAATCCTATCTTCCCCCACCATGAACATTTCTTCCTTGTTATAAAGCTTCCAGTACGACTTTAGCCCTGCTCATAAGCTTAGAGCCTAGTCTCTAGATACCCACAAACACCTATTACCTCAATCTCAAGTACATGTTTAACAGAGTTAGATCTGAAAAAGAAATTCACAAAGAGTCTGTAACTGATTCACACCACTCACTTCCCTTCCAGCTATTACTATCATCAGTAACAAAATACACCAAACCATACATGGTAAATATTTCAGATAAGTTGATGTTTTGGATAAGTTTATAGTTGAAGGCAGGTTTGAAGAGTTGAGTTGTTCTCTTACTGATTCCACTGGTTTCAATTTTTCATTTGCTCCAAATTTTCTAGGATATATCTCCACTGATCTAAAATCTTCTAAACCTTCTATTTTCTCAGCATTGTTGCAACATTCTATTAAATTCTTGTAGATTTACAGAAATTAATTTACAAACCTACACTCAAAGACATATTTTGAAGGTTTACCAGGCCACCAATACCCCCTCATCCTTATGACTGTAGAACTCTGTCAGTTTGCAGGAGACATCCACGCCCATGGTGCCTACACCCTATATATTCTGTTCCAAACCTTTTAATCTTCTATGTCTTCTATCTTCTCAACTTTGTTGCAACTTTTTATTAAAATCTTGTAGATAAAAACAACCTACAAAACTTGGGAGTTCATTTAGCTCCTACACCCAAAAGCAGAATTTGAATGTTTACCAGGCCATCAGTAACCCCTCATGACTGCACAACACTGTCGTTTTACCAGAGCCGCCCATACCCTTGATGCCTACACTTTATACACTATACTCAAAATTGAGATTCAACTACGCTTTCAGATTGCCAGCTTCATCCAACTGCATGTTTTTCAGAGCCTTCAATACACAGTTCATCATAGGCTTAAAAATTCCACCCTCCTCCTCAAACATTTCTTATTGGAGAGCAAAATGGAAAAGCTGTCATTCAACAGTAATAACTACACCAGGAGGAATGCAAGATATATAAGATCAATGAACACCCAGGGTATTTGATACTTACTTGAGATTATCAAGATTATCAAGCTTTTCTGAGGTACATCTACCCTTTGTTGATGTTGTAAATATGTGTGAGCATAGATTCCTTTTCCTTGAGCCAACCTACAGAGATCATATACATTACAGGAGACATATACAGAGTTGTTCTGCTGTGAAGAATAAGGCGAGGAATTCCTAATGAAAGGATAAGGTGGGGGTGACTGACAGCTCATGCAAGAAAAAACAGCAAATCCGTGGCCTGGTCAAATACCTAGATTCTCTGCTGTTTTAAATTGTTGTACCGCTTGTTTAGTGGAATTAATTATTACACAAGTTTCCAAGAATTTCTAGCGAACATTTTGAATTTAGTTCGTACTTACAGTTTGAGCGCATCTGAAAACTAGTGTTTCCCTCCACTTTACCAGTGGTAAAACCCTAAAACTTTATTATAATCTACTTTATATGTGGAATCTACTTTATCAAGAAAAAGACGTGCAACAGGCTAGATGTTTTGACGCGTTCTATTTAAAACAACTTATTGGAACTTTGGGAACTTGACAAAATATCTCCTAAGCTGATCTTGATAGCTCAACTGAAATCTCTGCTATATACGGATGAGATTGGAGGATGCCCACATGCCCTCACCGATCTTCTCGCCGATTCTCATTCATCACACCTAACTAAAATTTATGTTTCCCTTTCTCCCATAACACACTAGTGCTTTCCTTGAACCCTAACCCTAATACTAGAGATCCATATGCTTCATTAGCCTCTACTTTTCTCTCAAACATTTAACTCTAGCAATAGTGCACCTTATATTCCTCCCCACTTTGCTCTTACCTGACCTTAACCGGCTCTAGAACCATTGTGAAAGGAACTTCAGTTTTTCTTCGAAGAGCCTATCACACATTATGGAGAGACCCAAAGCCAACAATCTCATGAAGAAAGTGGCACAATAGGTAGGTTATTGAATGCCACCTTCCTAAAGACATTTTGAATGTAAGAAAAAAATTGTCTCATTTTTCTTTAAACATTTTACCATTTGAAGAAGATTTTTATGAATAGGCCAAATAAAATTAGGAAAACAAGGGTTGGATAATAGAAGCTATTAGGGTTTAGGGAAGAGTTATATCTTGTATATGTTTGGATTGGTTAAGCATGCTTAAAAGGTGTTCTAGTATCTAATATTTGGATGGTTTATGGTCAAATTAACTATTTGCAAGTGAGGGACTTTAACTTGAATTGGTAAAAAACCTTATGGAAGCTTGGAAAATCAAACACTACTATAAAGGAGACAATCAAGGATGTTGGGTAATGCGAATTGGTATATAAACTGCATCACCCAAAATATGGCCTTAAGTAATAAGATAACTGTATTATATTAATGAACAATTGTAACAAGGATATTTTCCATGAATCACTTTATGGATAATTGCCAACCATATGATGTGACTTTCAAAAGGAGACAAACCACACCTACAAACTTATGTGTAGTGGTTAGAAAGGAAAGAACCTAAAGTAATTACGAATTCAAGAGGAAATTGGAAAATCTCATTTTACTATCATAGTTAAATTAAGAGATAACCATAACTATTCCAACCAAGCATTAAGCTATGACTAGTCCAACCAATACCTTGTTTCTTTTCAATGGAAACATTCAACATAAATTATTAGTTTTGTGGTATTGAATGGAAAAATTAACATGACGGTCACCTATAGAAATGATTAGCAAGCCTAACCCACTCTAATACCATATATTAGGAAACCAAGATCTAGATAGAAGATCATCAATTTAACCATGAATTACATTATACAAAATATGATCTTGGAGAAGAAATATAAAAAGTACATATAACACTTGAATATAGAGGATTATGGTGAGGAAAACCATAAAGGTAAAAAACCAACAAATGCATCATTCTTTACTTGAGAAAATTTTACATTGTCTATCAACTAGACTCAAGAACTTGGGATTCCACAATCTCTCCTCTAAAAGCCTCATAAAATTAAACCTCTCTCATGTAGTTTTTGTGAATAATAATGTATTCACACAATTCATTCTCTATTAGTTTTCCCTTCCCTGAAATATAGGGAAGAAAGGCAATTTCCATCCATCAAGGAAGTTAACATAACCTTTGATAACAAGACATTGTATTTAATTAAAAAATTAATTAGCATAAAGATAAATCTTATATTATTGAATTATCTAACAATATGTCTTAAGCATATTTTTATATTATAAAGTGGTGCAGGAGCACCTATAAAATCGTGTTTTCTTTTGTAATAAGGTCTATTGACCAATGCATTTTCATTTTGTATCTAGGTTCATGTTGTAAGTCCCAAGTGACTTAGGGGACATTTGTTAATTGTAATCAAATCATGCTAAAAATAGCAATAATGCCAAAAATAGGCAGTAGTGTTTCCCAGCCGCTTGGAGTCAGTTCGGTACTACTCAGGGCGAGTTGATAAATGCCCAGAGGATTGAACCAAATGCATATATCATTATTGAATGTAATTAGATTGAAGAAGTGATCGAATGTGATTGTATTGTGTTCAGGAGAAATAAAGCATTTCTGTCATGTTTATTTGATTTCTATTTTTATAACTATGAATCGCGCAACTGTAGATTTTCATTCATTTTGCATTTTCCATTGTCGCCGTGAAGCATTCCACTGGTGAGATTTCTGTCGAAATCAATGGAATGGCTTTAATGTATCAGTATTCATTTTGTTCTTTGTTTTATTTTTCCTATTCGGTGATGCAGAGGATTTGGATAGGGTGTTTCGCGCAGTAAGGATGGCCTAGCATCTCCATGTGCTAGGGTTAGGAAGGAAGTAAACTGTGCGACGACGTTTTTGGGAAATTGGGCAAGGTTATAAGTGACCACCGACGAAGCAAGCCTCACCAACGGCAGACGCCATCAGGGTATTTGTAGAAGGATGAGAGACTTGGCCGATGGAGTTGAATCGGTGGCTCATCAATTAGTTCATTGACTGTGAGAAATTAGGGCATCAGATTGTGTATCCGCTGTGTGCTCCTCATCATAAAGTTACACCTTATAATTAGAGCCTTATAAATTTTATTTAGGACCACTTATATTAAAGTTTGGAACCCCAATAAACATTACACTCTAACAAATCCTATAGATTTAACCTATAAATAGCTAATACTATGAATTGGGAATGAAAACACAAAACATTAAATGCTTGGAAAGAAATTAGATTGAAAATGAAGCACATGCACCTGGCAATTGTCACATTTGAGACTACAATTACACTATAAATTATAGGAAATAGTTGTAGGTGAATTTTGAGAGTTGTTTGATCAATTTTATTAAAGTGGTTGCACTAGAGTGGCATTATTGCTTTCCCCACATTGTTGACCTTAGTAATTGGAGGGTTTTAGGGGAAACCTATGCGGGGCACCTTTCAAGTGTGGGATGCTCATCTAACCCCTATATTCATCTAGTCCTTCATTTATTTGGGTGTAATGTGCTTCCAAAAGCTCTCTGTCAAATTGGCTTCTATCTCCATCCACATTGGACTAATTGATACACCAATCACAAAGTCCCCTATCAACTGGTGGAATAGACCACATCAACCTGGGAGCATTAGTCAATTTGGTACATCGATACATGTTTCCATGCCCATTCCAATCTTGTTTGACTCTGCTAACTCCCCCTCCCCAACTTGTATCTCACTTGTTTTGTGGTGCAATACACCTAGAATAGTTTTATGTCAAATTTTGAAATTTTTGTTTGTTAGAGACAAAATGGAGTTATAAATTAATGTAATAAATCCTTCCATAGGTGTAGTCATGTAGTGGATGCCTAGAATAGGCCATTACTTTAGTGGATTCTACAAAGTTACTAAGACTAGATCAGTCTATTATTAGACAGTCAGTCTTTCTAGTAAAAACAGTCATTTTTTTTATTTAAATGGCCTTTCCCACGATAGGAGTGGGAGTGAGGGTGGAGTTTAAATTGTAAACACTTTATTTTATGCCTTATTCATGCGAGGAGATGCAAGAGATGTAATTTGGAGCAAGGAAAATATAAGTTTTTACCATGTTTTTTGTATTTTCTGCCTTTTCACTCTTTTCAACGTCTTGTACTAGACCGTACTGCACTGTCAAGATCTAAAACCTCTAAAATCATGTAATGCATAGTGTTAGCCTTCATTTGAGTTATGAAAGAGAGAATTTCATTGGTTTTGAAGGATTTTATAGACAGTTTTCTGAAAGTAGCTACCATACCCTAGTTTTGAGGGTTTTTAATGAAATCGATGGTTTCCTAGCCATTTTCATCTGCACCTTAATCCAATAATGGATGGAATAGATTCATTTTGTTTATGTTTAACTATTTTCTTCATTGTAGAAGTGGGAGAACTAGTTAAGGAGGTCTATAGTAGCAATTAGAGCCTAATGTCACCATGTACTAGGCCTTTTGAGCATTAGTGGACTAGTGTTTTGAAGGACAGATGGAGTGGGTTGGCCAAAAGCCCATGAAAACAATATATTTAGACCTTTTGTGACATGGTTGATGCCTTGGAGTAGGTCTTAGTAGCTTGTAGCAAGTTTCATAGCCATTTATCATGCTTAGGAGGCCTAATTAGGCCTAGTTGAGAATCAGTACAATCATGATTTGGGGATTGTGTTCCAAAGAACGCCATAGTGCATGTTTAGTATGTTGAAGAACAAGATAATGGGTACTAAAAAAAGCCCATAACAGTCCTGGTTGGAGCCCTGCATCAAAAGTTATTGCATGAGAGTCCCTTTTGGAGGGCTACAAGGAAGTGGGTCAGTGTGTGAAAGAAGTGGTACAAGGAGGTACCTCCTGAGCATTTTGATGGTTTTGTGAGCTTGGGACAATCAATCCTAGATGGTATAGGGTCCCTAGAAAGTTTGGCAAAGATCCTAGTATATGAACCCATAGATGGTTTTATTGTGTAGTCTTGGAACCATGGAGAATGAGTGGACAGTCAAGTCTAGTAAGAAGACCGATGGAGTAGTCAGGCCCATAGAGGCCTAATGTCCTGTTTGCCCTGCCATCCCTTGCATCCTCTTCCTACTTAATAGTTTGATTTGACCCTTAATGGTGATTTGGTGGTGTAAGCTCTACATCAAATTGGTATCATAGCACAGTTAGTAGATCGGTTGTGATTGTGAAGTGTTAAGTTGAAAAGGTAGTTTGTCAAGATGCCTCCAAGAGGGAGAAACATGGCTCAAGAGATGAATGAGTTGAAGGAGAAACATGCTAGAGACTTCAGGGAGCTAAAGGAAAGAATAGCTACCCTAGAACAAAATTAGAGAAGAGGAGTGGCTCTAGGTGATGAGAATGAGTATGAGGAAGAAGAGGAAGCTGAGTATGAAGATGTGGAAGAAGAGTTAGACCCTAAGGATCAGAGGATGGTAAAGTTGCTGAAAGCAATGAAAGAAGACAAGCACAAGATAAAGATAGATATGCCAAAGTATGGAGGAAGCCTTAGTGATGAAGAGTTACTTGATTGGATTACAACATTGGACAATCATTTTGAGTGTGAAGAAGTTCCTGAAGAGTAGAAAGTGAAGATTGCAAAGACCAAGCTGACATGTCATGTTTTGTTATGGTGGGATTATCAACAAACAGAGGGGAGAAAGCAAGGAAAGACAAAGATTGTTTCATGGGACAAGATGGTAGCTAAGATCAAAGGTAAGTTCTTGCCTAAAGATTATGAAGTTCAAATGTTTAAGAAGCTTCAAAGTTTAAGACAAAAGGAAATGGATGTTAAGACATACACTGAAAAGTTTTATAAGATGAGTATAAGGTCTAGTCAAAATGAAAGTGAAGTGCAAAAAGTTGCTAGGTATATTGGTGGTTTGAGGTTTAACATGCAAGATGAACTAGTGTTGGCAAATCCAAGGAATGTTGAAGAATGTTATCAGATGGTAGTAAGAGTGGAAGAGAAGCTGAAGACAAGACAAGACAAGACAGCCAAAGGTAGAGGCAGCACCTCTAGAGGCAGATGATCTTTTAATGCAAAACAAGTCAATGAGAGTCAAGAAGAGATGAATAAGGCATAAGGACAAAGTGCTGATTTCATAGGTAGAGGTTCTAGAGGTAGATTTGGTGGTGGAAGGAGTGCAAATACCTTTGAAGGTAAGTGTTACAATTGTCAAGAGTTTGGGCACCCAGCATATAAGTGTCCTGAGAAGCAAAATTTTTCAAGTGATGGTGAAAGGAAGAATAAGAGGACTCAATTAGTTCAAGAAGAAGAATGTGGTGGTTCTACTCCCACTAGTTGTGTTGGTGAGGTAGGAGAAACATTGATACTGAGAGAAAGAGCACTATTAAAGACCTCCAAGGAGAAGGAGCTAATTCAAAGGAAAGCACTGTTTAGGACAACTTGCAAATGCAGAGACAAGGTATGTAAAGTGATAGTAGATTCTAGTTGTACTGACAATATGGTGTCTAGTGAGATGGTAGACAAACTAAGGTTGAAGAGAGTACTTAGGGACACACCTTACAAAGTCTCTTGGGTAAGTGATCATTATTCCATTTTAGTGAGTGAGCAAGCATTAGTAGAGTTCAAGATTGGAGCATATGAGGATAGGGTACTTTGTGACATCCTACCTATGGATTGTTGTCATATGATACTTGGAAGACCCTGGCAGTTTGATAGGTCTATACTTTATGATGGGAAAGCTAACACCTACACCATTAGGAAGGATGAGAAGACTTTTTAGGAAGAAGTCAAGGAACAGTCAAGGACAACAAAGATGATAATGTTTGGTAAGAAGGAGCCAGTGAGGCTTGAGGAGAGTGGAAACAAGGAGTATGCAAACTTTTCAAGGCATAAAACTATTGAGACAACAAATGGGAAGTGTGAAGATGATTTGCAGCCAGTTGTACAAAGGAATGTCTTCCTGTGGAAGGAGGTAAGTAGAAATGTGTTTTGGTCTGAAACAAAGAAGTGTAAGAGTGAAAAGCCTATGGGAAGGCAACAAAATAAGTACAGGGATCTTAGTAAGGACAGTCATGTGCCCTGTGGTGATGAGTACAGAGAAGAGGCAATTGGATGGTGTGAGGACAAAGATTCCTAAAGGTGATTGGATAGAGAAAGGTACAGTTGCAGGTCTGACAGAGGTTGAGAAAGGTGATACACTTAGAAGTGAAAAGTATGAAGACAAGAAGAGCATGGGGCAGAGGACTATGCAAGAGATCAAAGGTAAAGTGATAATAGTTGATAAAAGGTTGAGAATAGAGGTAAAAGAGAGTGAGGTGGCAGAGTTTGGTAATAAGAAAGCTGACATACTACTCTATGATAGAGTGCAACAAATTTCAAGGTAAGATAAGAGAAAACATGTCAAGGACAGTGAAGGAACAAAGAAAAAAGAACCTGATGAAGACAAATATAGAGGTCAAAGACAAGGAATAAAGGACAAATTACAAGATTCTTTCCAAGGGACTTGAAAAAGTTACAAGTTGGGGTGTATGGTGCAGTGCACCTAGAATAGTTTTATGTCAAATTTTGAATTTTTTGTTCGTTAGAGACAAAATGGAGTTATAAATTAATGTAATAAAGCCTTCCATAGGTTTAGTCATGTAGTGGATGCCTAGAATAGGCCATTTCTTTCGTGGATTCTACAAAGTTACTAAGACTAGATCAGTCTATTATTAGATAGTCAGCCTTTCTAGTAAAAATAGTTATTTTTTTGATTTAAATGGCCTTTCCCATGATGGGAGTGGGAGTGAGGGTGGAGTTTAAATTGTAAACACTTCATTTTATGCCTTATTCATGTGAGGAGATGTAATTTGGAGCAAGGAAAATATAAGTTTTTGCCCTGTTTTCTGTATTTTCTACCTTTTCACTGTTTTCAACGTCCTGTACTGGACTGTACTGCACTGTCAAGATCTAAAACCTCTAAAATCATGTAATGCATAGTGTTTGCCTTCATTTGAGTTAGGAAAGAGATATTTTCATTGGTTTTGAAGGATTTTATAGATGGTTTTTTTGAAAACAACTGCCATACCCTTTTTTGAGGGTTTTTAGTGAAATCGATGGTTTCATAGCCATTTTCATCTGCACCTTAATCCAATAATGGATGGAATAGATTCATTTTGTTTATGTTTAATTGTTTTCTTCATTGCAGAAGTAGGAGAACTAGTAAAGGAGGTCTGTAGTAGCAATTAGAGCCTAATGTCACCATGTACTAGGCCTATTGAGCATTAGTGGACTAGTGTTTTGAAGGACAGATGGAGTGGGTTGGCCAAAAGCCCATGAAAACAATATATTCAAACCTTTTGTGACATGGTTGATGCCTTGGAGTAGGTCTCAGTAGCTTGTAGCAAGTTTCATAGCCATTTATCATGCTTAGGAGGCCTAATTAGGCCTAGTTGAGAATCAGTACAGTCATGATTTGGGGATTGTGTTCCAAAGAACCCCATAGTGCATGTTTAGTATGTTGAAGAACAAGATAATGAGTACTAAAAAAAGCCCATAACAGTCCTGGTTGGAGCCCTGCATCAAAAGTTATTGCATGACAGTCCCTTTTGGAGGGTTACAAGGAAGTGGGTTAGCGTGTTAAGGAAGTGGTACAAGGACGTACCTCCTGAGCATTTTGATGGTTTTGTGAGCTTGGGACAGTCAATCCTAGAAGGTCTAGGGTCCCTAGAAAGTTTGGCAAAGATCCTAGGTATATGAACCCATAGATGGTGTTATTATGTAGTCTTGGAACCATGGAGAATGAGTGGATAGTCAAGTCTAGTATGAAGACCAATGGAGTAGTCAAGCCCATAGAGACCTAATGTCCTATTTGCCCTACCATCCCCTACATCCTCTTCCTACTTAATAGTTTGATTTGACCCTTAATGGTGATTTGGTGGTGTAAGCTCTGCATCTCGCTTCTAATCTTGTTCGATACATGTTTCCATGTCCATTCCAATCTTGTTTGGCTCTACTAACTCTCCCTTCCCAACCTGTATCTCGCTTGTTTTGGAAACACATATTCTAACTCCATCCCCTCTCGAATATTCATTCATTACGGAAGCTCATTCTTCTCCAAATGAGGGCATTTATGTGAGATAACCTACAAGGTGCAAGTGACCTTGATCTTGATAGTTTTATAACTTTCTAGGTTCTTTGTCTTCAATCCAAGGCTCTGTTACTTGTAAGGATTTATGCTAACTTGTTTGTAGGATAGAACCACTCCACTTCCATTAAGTTGAAAAATCAAAAGGGAAACCTTTAATGAAAACCCACAAGGGCACCAAAGGCTAGCATGCAGATAACACACCCCTATGTAGTAGAATGATAGATAAGGTGACCACAAGTTATGAGAACCATAGAGTGACACCTACTAAGGACTTGCAACAACACTAAGGTCAGTGCAAGAAGTTGGGTCCACTTTCTGGCCAAAAAGTGGAAGTGTTTTCCCTGATTTTCAGAATTTGTCACATTTGACCTAAAAATTTGAGGCACTTAAGGATTGAATCTTAAAAAAGGTTAGTAATATGAAATGTAGTACTCAGAGTCTAGTTTCCAAATATGTAATTTATTTTAATACCCAGATGATACAAATTGATTTGCAATAGGCATTTCTAAAAGCCATTGTTTAAAAGTCATTATTTTTACCATACCATGCACGTGTATGGCCAACATAATTTGACCTAAATATAAGTATTTTTCTAAATCCTTTTGGCAAAAGATGTATAGTATAGTGAAGTTTGATGAGGATATTTTTTATAAATTTTTTCCAAATACTTGTTTTTTTATTAAATTTTTATTGGCCCTAATTATTGTTTTTGAAAACACCTTGTGTACGGGGCAATATAATTTGAGCAAAACTAATCATAAAATGAACTTTTTTTTTCATTGTGTAAATAATGATGTGTAGATTGATGACATATAATTTATTTTTTTTAAACTTTAAAAATTAAAAGTTATTAAAAAAATACAAACACACGTCATTTCAAGTTTTTGGACCAGATTGCTCATAAATTAAATAATAAATAGAAAAATAAGTCTAATAAAAAAAATTACATATTTGAAAACTAACATCGTCATCTGTAATGGGTTTTAATTTCATAAAAAAATTCAGAAAAAAACCATCGTCAGCCATATTAGTAAAGTTGGTCTTTTCTCTTGCTCCGAACATGGACTTGTACTTGCAGGTCCAAGGCAAGGGGTTGGCTTACCATGCCTTTCCCAAGCTTAATCTTTTAGGAACAGGTACCCGTTATGAATGGGTACCTATTATGAATGGGTACCCATTTTAAAATAAGTACCCATTCCTTTTGTGTGGGAAAAAAAAGCGTGTATGGCTTTTTTAAAAATTCAAATACCTATTTAGAAACGGGTACCCATTCCTAAACGGGTACCCATTTAGGCTCGGGAACTCATTCCTAGACGAGTACCCATTTCTGTCAAGATTTTTTCTTTGCCCACGACTTCCCCTATATGTGGACCCAACTTCTTGTGGGAACCCACTAGAGAGACACCACCATGAAGGAACATGAAGAGGGACATGTCCCTATACATATTCATGAACATATATGTATTGCTCATGGATAGAAGTTAGCATGTGTGGAAAATAGATAAGAATGTGTGAGATATAGATAGATATTGAGAGATCTTGTAATAGATATATAAGAGATATAATGGGATCATTGTGTGAGGTACAAAGTATGTAATGAGAGATTGATGAAGAATGTATGAATATGTATTGCATTATGATATAATGAATATATGAAGGCTATTGACATTACACACACACACACACACACACACACACACACACACACACACATATATATAAACATACATACATACATATATACATATATATACGTATATATACATATATATACATATATATACGTATATATATACGTATATACATATATATATATATATATATATATATATATATATGCACGTGTGTATATATATATCTATATATATATGTATCTATATATATATATGTATCTATATATATGTATGTATATATATATATATGTATATACATATATATACACACGTGTATATATATACGTGTGTGTGTATATATATATGTATGTATGTATGTATGTATATATATCTACATACATACATAAATACATATACACACACACACATAGTCACTTAGGGCATAACAAATAGAATGGAGGATCTTGAAAAGATGCAACCATTAAGGTAGGTCTAGTTTGAGCCATTTAGGATAAATAAAAGGATTAATGTAGTACCAAATGAAAAACACCCATGGCCAAAGGAGATAGCAAGAGACTAAGAAAAAATGTTGAAAAA
The DNA here is from genome assembly GCA_027924645.1 of Cunninghamia lanceolata. Classification (NCBI taxonomy): domain Eukaryota; kingdom Viridiplantae; phylum Streptophyta; class Pinopsida; order Cupressales; family Cupressaceae; genus Cunninghamia; species Cunninghamia lanceolata. The sequence continues at coordinate 6,951,056 of BSBN01000154.1, forward strand.
TTTGAGATGGCAGTTGAAATGAACATTGAGGAGGAAAGAAGGATGAAACAAATTTAAGAGAGAGGAAAGATACCACAAAAAGATAGAAAAGGCTAAGGAAGCCTCAATAGAGCACGCAAAAAGGTTTGTTGCCAAAATTTTGGAGAATCTATGATCAAAGGGACAAATAGATAGAGCATTGCTCAATAACAATGATAAGTCAAAGTAGGCAATCACCCTAATTAGAAAAGCTAAATAAAATCTGATGCAGAGAAGAATAATTGGAGCATGAAGAAATAGTTGAGTTGGATAGGGAAGGGCTTAGAAGTAGGAGTGCTTAGCTAGGGCCTAAAGGTATGGGTGCTTCTAAGCCAAGTGATTTTGTAACTTAAGAATTAAATACTCTAGATCTATCGAAATTGAAGATCACCATTAATGACGGGTTTGAAGAGTTAACAAACCTAATTTCTAAACTAAGACCTTTGAATTTGAGCATAGATTATTTAGATGATGTGGTAAGTATGAGTGTAAGTATACAAAAGGAGGAAATGTTGAAAACCATAGAATTATGAGAAAGGAATCAAAGTGAAGCAAATCAAGACATAAATGAAATATTCAATGATATGGAACTTGCCATCAATATGATAGAAGCATTTAAAGAAGGATGTTATAACTCCACATTGTTCAATGAAATTTCATTAACTAATAATAAGTTATCAAAAGTTGCATCTTCTACAATGAAGAAACCTTATGAAGAGGTGACACCCCTAGGCTAAGAGTCAACTCTCATGCCATCTAAAGAAAAAAGAGTTTCTCCAAAAGATATACTTAGTAGACCCTTCAAGAAGGAGGAAGAGGAAGCAAGAAGAGAATTTGTGTTATTGTGTGAAGAGATCTTGGGAGAGGATTTATTTGATATTGAATCACCCAGAGATAATGATAGAACAAGAAAGTTGGTAAAACCCTAGAAGGTTGCAAAGTGCAGTAAGAATCTTAAAAACTTAAAGGAAAAGGAACCCAAGGAACCAAGGGAAAATAAGAAGGAATAAGAAAGAGTGAAGGGGAACCCTCATTAAATAGTGAAAAACTAGAGGAACCTGTTACTCTAATAATGGAATAGAACTAGAAAAAACTACCCATCTTTGGTAAAGATATCAAGGAAGAAACCAAACACATATTTGTCCTTTAGGTTGCCTAGAGAAGGAGTGGTGTAAGGGATAATCAAATGAAGTTTTATGAATTTGCTGGCACCCAAAGGGATGAAGCATTCAAGTGGTGTATGAAAGAGTGTCTCTTACACAACAAACAATGGATAGATTAAAAGAAAAATTCTTAAATAACTTTTAGTATCTAGAGGTATCATCATAAAGTGTCAGTAAGATGAGATCTAAATGATTCAAAGAAAAGGAGAAATGATAAGAAAATTTGATTAGAAATTTAAATGAGTGGTTATGAAATTAGAGGAGCCACTTACTAAAAACAAAGAATTGAGTGGTTTGTGTCTAGATTGTTGCTTGGGGTTAGAGTATCCCTAGATTATAGAATTTTCAACACCTATTCAGAAGAGATAGTATTAGCTTCTAGGATTGAAACCCAATAGTCGAGAAGAAACAATAAGGAGGATGCAAGTGAAGAAGTAGAAAAACTAAAACTAGAATCATAACAATTGAAGATAAAATAAGAGATTTTAGCAAAGGGAGACAATCATAAGGAGGTATCATCCCTCCATAGAAATAAAAATGGTATACTTACTATTCAAATTAAGGACACTCGAGGAATGTGTAGTGTGGAAAAATTACTCCTTAATCAAATACCTTCGATCAAGGGAGTTAATCACAAACACCACACTTGGGCTTTGCTATCTGAGGTGTCAAATGTCAAATAATCTACTCTAGATCACTATAGAACCCTCAGATAGCAAAAGGATGAAATAAGGTAGGAAAGATGAACTTGTTACAAATAATCTACTCTAGATCATTATCAAATAATTCAAATAATCCAAACAAGACAAATGTCAAATAATTCAAAGTTCATAATTCAAATAATTCAAACAAGACAATTACATAAATGAAATAAGGTAGGAAAGATGAACTTGTTACAACAAGGAGAGGGTCTTGGCCTAGGATGACAGTGTGTTGTGATGATGTCTGCATTAGGTGCTGGAGTCCAAAACTTGTTAAAAATAAAAATTCTCAAACTTGTACGGCCTCAAATCACCTACACAACACATATTTCAATGAAAACACACTTAAGAATATTCTAGGTAATACAAAAATTAAAATAAACTTGATTCTACTAAAGAAAATGAAGAGAGACAAGCACAAAAGGATGTCACAAACTCTCTGTGTGGTTGTAAGGTCTTCACTCCAAGAAACCTTCAAGGAAGGAGGAAAAATGGTGGGGATACTTAGGGACTTACCTCAGTCAAATCCTAGTATTGGTATTTCTACCTCCACGAGTAGCAATAAGATGTAGAGAATAAAATCAAAAGGAAAACAAGTGTGTCCTCTTTACACTAACTGTATTAGGAAACTAAGAGCAACAAAAAAACAACTAAACTTTACAAATTCACTTCCCTAGTCTATGGGGAAGAAATACTCAATATACAGTCAGTGAAACAAACAATAGGTGGTCTACACCCAATAGAAATGCAACAATGGTGTTCTACACCAAGAAAACAAGGCACAATAATGGTGGTCTACACCATACAAATTTGAAATAAAACTATTCTGAGTGCAACAAGGAACAAACTCACTTATATCAACAATAAGAAGAGGTAGCAAACTCCCCAAGAGCTCAAAGACAATGGACAACTTCAAACCCTAGAAAAGAGAGCCTCCTCAACTTAGAGCACCAAATAGAAAAAAACCTCCAAGAGCTAATGGAAGTGATCTTGCAATGGCAAGGAGCACCAAAAGTCATGTGTAGCTACTATAGAAGTTAGGTTCACACAAGAAGGTAGCAGAGTGTAACCAAGAACAAAAATTTTTTCCAATGCATCACAAATTTGAGAGAAAGAATGAATGTGTTTCAAAATCTTTCCAATACATTCCCAAGAGGGAAAAATCTTGAAATGCCATGCAAGGAGTCATCCTACGACGTCAGGAGGTGTTACAAGGAATCCTCATGATCACCCAAGATGTGTTGTAATTATCATAAATGGATACATGTCAATAAATAGATGCTAGATGCTAGCACAATGTGCTAATGTTTGCATGGAGCACTTGGGTCCAGGTAAAACCAACTCTTGGTCATACAAGGCACCTTAGGACCATGTAAGCATTTAAGCATCAAAATTAAATTTTAAGAGGAGTAGAAGAAATAGACTAAAATCATGCAAACCTAGCCTATTATACGAAGAGAAGATGAAAATGCTAAAATAGTTACTAAAAGTAGTGTGGAATTGCAATGGTATGCAATTTTCTATGTTATATTTATCCCCCACTTTAGTGAATGTATGACACTACATGCATATGCAAGCTAAAGTAGGAAGAAAATAACATAGCATGTTATACCTCCAATAAGAATGTCATAGAGGATGCAGGGGATTCTTTGAATAGAGGTATGAAGCCCCTAGGCTGAAAACCTACAAAACCATAATGTTAAACAATAATCTTGCACAAGAGGCAATGTCAAAATCATAAAACATCATAAAAGGATTAGATTGAATATGGTTTTCTCAAACATCACTGTTTTACAAACCATATGATCTAATGCACAATCTACTACTATCTACAACAAACACACAGAAGAAAGCAATGAAGGCAAAGCAACAAAAAGACATTTCTAGCACAATACAAGAGATATAAAAGATGTCAAGTATGGTTCTAGGGCTAGCACACTATGAGAGCTAGGAACCATACCAACTCTTGTGGGCCACTAGGACTAACAAATTGTGTTTTTAGGTGACTTACAAAGAGTGTGAAACAAGTAGCTAAAAGCTTGGACAGGCCAAGCGAGTGCATCTTCTTGGGACCACTAGCTACAAATGTTGTAGGGAGCGAACGCTTCAGGGAGCACACCAAAAACTAATGCCTCAGGGACTGTTTAAAAAACCAACACCTCAAGGAGTTTTCAACAAAGTGCTGTGTGTAAAAAGGTGTAAAATGGGAGAGATATGCCCCCACATTAAAATAATTGCATAAATTATACGTATGCAATTGATTTTAAGGGATAAATGGGGAAGAGAGCATTAAAAGACATATCAACATATATGTTCTAAAAGCTGCATCTTGTAAAAGAAAAGGGATGCCCCCAAAGAGGGACAATCGAGGTGATGTTGTAGGAATGATACACAAAGAGCATGTGTAAGCATGGTATGACACCAAGAAACACTAACACATGGCACATGAAACAAGCAACAACACCAAACACACTAAGTGATCTACATGCTTTGGGGTCAGCATAATGTATATATCTGAATGTAATAATCATATAATCTCATTTTATGTATTATCATCATCCCCCAAGCATGTAGAACTATGAGTACGAAGGAAGAAGGTCACAAAGAGACAAATACATATCAAAATTTTTTAAAAATGAAAATTTTTAAACTTTTGGGTCAACATGGAAGGAAGTTAAATCTTCCAACACTTTACATCATCCCCAAAATTTCACAACATAGAGAAGGAAGTATGAACAAATAGAAGAATACCATGACAGATGTGTTCCACTTGTATCCATGTGTCTACAAGGGCATCATGGGTCATCCATGTAGAACTAACAAACATAAAAGTACAGAAGGGGAGAAACATTACTAAAAAGCAAGAAAACACATAAAACATATGTAACACACTCACGAGTCATCCATGAACATGTCATCCTTGTCCCAATCTTCATACTTACAACAAGATAGAGGAATTGCCAATAATGAAACCACATGAAGAGCAGTCGAAGGACACTCTCCTAGAACCAAGTGTGGAGGATCAACAGGTGGGGATGGATCTTTAGAGGATCAATAGGTGGGGTTGTATCTTCCTGAGCACTAGGTTCAACAATTGTCAATGATTTTGAAAAGATCATGGACAATGCTGGTATGTTTGGAATAGACTTTGTGATTCTCATAGGGGAGGAATCATGAGAGTCACTATCTAAAATGCAAACCATGAGTGGATCCTGAGTGCTATCAGTTGTATGGCGAGAACTAGGAGACACGGTTGGAGTAACATTCTCCACAAAAAGAAATTAATAAGAAGAAGAGGAATGAGTAGCTAGTGAAGGCAACTACAGAATGCACTTAGGTGGAAGCTATGGTGGGGTAGGATAGCGCTCAAGCTTACATTTAGGTAATGCAAGCTGAGCAAACATAATAGCAAAAAAGGTGGTGCTAGAAGTGAAACTGACGACTGGAGTAGCAGTCGGTGATGGGAGAGATGGAGGAAGGGAAATAGGGAGGTAGGGATCTAGAGGAAGAACATGATCAATGAACTACTGCGAGGAAGAGGATTCTCAGAAGGAGTCTGCATATCAATAATGTATGCTTGGGTTGCAACACGATGGTGATGCTTGTGATCTCTTGGAAGCTGATTCCACCTTATACAAGCCAAGGCTTTTGCTGATGAGACGGGGGTCTTCCATCATGGGCTCCATGCCATCCACATTCATAGGGATATGTAGACCAAGAGACGTAACCACTAATGGTGGAGAGATGATAGGCATAGGGGAAGGGGAAGGTGTTTGCAACATGGGTTGCTTTCCTTGTACCATCAGAGAGATAGGAGTAACAAAAGAAATCATTGAAGGTTAGGGAACCACCATGGGAGGAGGAGGAGGAGGAGTGCTTAATAGAAGCAAGTTTCTTGGTCCGACTAAGGAGGTAGGAGGAACAAAACCAACCAACATAGGTTGAGGAACTCCAGGGAAACATGGTGCACATGATTGTATTATAGGTCTATCTCAAGATCTCATGTAAGAGACAAGATGAGGCACTATAGAGTATAATCCAAGTGCATGAAAATGGGGAGGTGCACTCTATGCAGGATGCTTTCCTTTATTTGCTGGGGGAGTAGGAGAAGAAACAAAAGCAACTTTTGAAGACAGAGGCACCGCAAGGGAAGAAACTAAAGAAGATGAAGCTGAGGGGCCAGTTGGTAATTGAGAGATCCTACTCACTTTGAAATTCTGGTATGAAATAAATAGAAAGTAAATACAAGGCTAGAGTGACTTAGTAGGGTCTGGCCAGAAGTAGTCTAAAGAGAAGTTTCCTCGCATGGCGGGTGGTGTGAATTCACTATGATGGATTGTATGCACAACACCATCATAAAGAAACTTTACACATCTATGAACCACTAAGGTGACCGCTCTCATGGAAGTAAGCCAAGGTAAGACCAATTCACATGATAATGATCAATAGTATGAATGATAGAGAAGGGCATGTCCAGGGTCTTTGGTTCTACCTGGATGGAGAGGGTGATTGATCTAAGAGTCAGTCTAGACATCACATCATGACACTATATAAAAACATTAGATGGCTCATAAACATCCTTATACAACTCATGGATATACAAAAACTCCTCTATAATCACATTAGCAATATAAACAAGATCAATGAGAACACCTTTGATAGGTTTATTAATTTCCTCTGCTACAATGTAAAGAGGTGTCTTGAACATATTGTTCAAGATGTTAGTAGAAGAGAAGGAGATGATCGGATTGAGAACAGTATTTTATTGAGTAGGGAGAGAATGAACGTCCACCATAGATATCATATCAGAATAAGAATGAGAAGAAGAAACATTAAGAGTCTACTCTAGCACCATGGAGGGAGAAGTGAGGTCAAAAAAATTTGAGTTATGACAAGGCATCAGATCTATAGATGTTGGTGGTTGGTAGGAGCCACTGACTTGTTTCTTTTGTTGTTTGCACCTAAGACCTAGATAATACCCTAGTTGACGAGGTCTTGTACTATGTGCTTGAGATGCATACATCACTTAGTATCATGACCTGGGACTTGGTGGAGTTGACAAATGTCCTTTGGATCATACAAAGGAAATAATGGCTTGTTGGTATCAAGAGGATGGATGGGAGGTAGCTGCACCAAAAAGCTATTTAGGAGCTATGTCATAATTCTAGAGAGACTCCTTTAAAGGAGTGAATTTTCTATTGTTATTTGTTTTAGGAGTAGATAGGGCTAGAGCAACATGTGAAGTTGCTTCAATCACTAGAATGTTGATTACTATTGAGGAATTATTTTGGTGAAATTTTATATTTTCTTGTAATTATAAGATGTGGAAGCACAAGACTGGTCAACAGGAGCAAGTGAGGTAGAACTCTCCAACTAGCTTAACAACAGCTGATAGTTGCACAATGTAGTGCAAAGATGTGTAAAAGAAGAATAATGCATCAACATAATTGGGTCTCAAATTTGTGGCTATAGGTTTCCTATTAATACCCCCTGCACGTCAAAGTCAAGTAGGGCCTACAAAATCTATGAAAATAGAGATTGGTAACAATAGATAAAATTAGTTACTTTTTTGTTATTTCCCTACTTATAATGGACTCGGTCTATAAAAGTAACCTAAGGCCCAATGTTAGCCTAGAAATGTTGTAAGAACTAATTTACTAATTGATCAAAAGAGAGAATAGAATGGTCAGGAAGTGAGAAAAACTAATCCAATGCCATATCCTTAAGGGAATGAGGGAATAGTTTTTCTAACAAAGCATCCTAAAATAAAAAGTCACTGCAAAGAAAATGAAAGTAGGGATATGATTATTTAGATCACCCTTACATGTATAAGTTTCTCAAATCTATGAGCCTCGAAGCCCTATGGAAATAGTGTAGCTAGGATAGCAAGAGAGAGGATCACATCAATACTAAGAAAGCACAAGGGCATTTGTTGATGAAGTGGAAAGAGAAGCAAGATGTTGCTATAAGGTACCAATATTTTGCAATAGTTTGGTTTATCACATGGTCTATAGTATGTGATAGTATTGGAAGTGAAGTGGAAGTAGGGGTTGTAAAATCTATTGGAAAATTCTAGGGGCACCAGGAGGAAGATTGAACTATAAAGGCCTTGAGGGCAGAGTGAATACATATTGATTAATGGGATTTAGTCCACCAGAAGACGAGGCAAATCTGACACTACTAGTATGAGCACAACTAGCGATCATGTGTAGAAAGTAAAAGTGTGAATACCTATGGTAGGTAGGGGTAATGAGATTTGATTACCAGGGGTGTGAGACTAAGAGTCTTGAGCAGCTAGAATAGAGCTCACCAATGGTGGGGCTTCACTATGCACAATGTGTGTGAGAAATTCCCCAAAGAAAGTTAATGCCCTAAGGATGACTATTTAGAATGATGCGGAGAGTATCAACCAAGGGAACAATGAAATGTGATGCAGAGGCATCCACACTAAAACCTTAACATACAGCATGTATGTCTACAACCCATCATCATCATCATATTTTCTGTTAACATTGTCAGCATCATCATATTTTCTCTTGCCGACCGATATCCTCCTGCAGACAAACCTTCGACCTTTCGCCTGTCAGCAGCATCATCATATCCGGCTATCGACAGCATCATCATATTCGGCAAGCGCAATCATCCTCCTGACAATCACTGTTCATCTTACCGCCAACCTCTATCTGCAGCCTCATGATGTTCGACATCATCTTCATCAGTAGGATATAAAATATCCGGTTCCTCCCATATATCCTGATGACGACAACTTCAAGCACCTTTCCTTCGATGCTTACGTCACCCTGATCTTCGACCTACTTAAACAACAGCATCAGGATATGACTTATTCGGTCATATTGAAACATCCTGATGATGATACTCAACTTTATACTGATGACGAATATTCTGCCGAATATCCTCCTCCCGATCCACTTAACTCCTTGATGCCTTATGCCGATACCAAAACACTTAGGGTCAGCAGGATAAACCTTTATCGGGTGATATTTCGGAATGTCCTGATGACGATTATCCTGATGACGATGACGTCATATGCAGTTCCTTCAATATCCTGCTGTCAGCCAAACTTAACATTATCAGCCCGCGATGATTTTATCAACCTGATCGACTAACTTATGCCGATATGCTCTTCTTCGGCAACACCTTGTGATGATCACCCTGAAATGCATTCACCTTATGCAAACAACTGTATCATGCTCACCTCCATCTACTCGGATGACACTCGAAGTAACTGCAGGATATACACAGAAATATCCTGATGATGCCGTTGTGACGAATTTCTAACCTTAGCGAATTTCGATCCGCCGAACCTCCTGAGGTGACCCGATCTGCTTCCTGGACAACTTTCCAGACTCGAACTACCAGCATGACCTAGTACATGCCCATGCTAGGGTTCTCAGCATATCTTGACTACGATCCTGCAAACATACATATGAACAAATAGAAAATGCAAACTAAATCCTAAACTATTGTACATAGCCATTCCACCGATTCGACGAATCAACCAGTGGAATGGATCAGCGAATCCATGCAACCACCAAAACAGCAACTCGATTACACAATGGAATTCAAAACAGAGAATGGACACAAACAGGATCTCTTTATTGATTTCAAAAGATGCAAATACAATATTCTGTCTCTCTCCCTGTCTCACTCTCTGCAATGTCTGATCGATGATCTGCAATACTACCTAAAACCAACTGATCCTAATGCATAAATAGGATCTCCTGCGAGTACTACCGACCTAACTCCAAGCGGCTAGGAGCTTCCAACTGGACATACAGCATAACAGCTGTCCTAACAACCTAGCTAAAAATAGTAAAGTCTGGTCAACATGACCTTATTACATGCATTGGTCTTACAAGACCTTCTCGGAAACATCAACAAGACCTAAAACAAACTAACTGCCTCATGGAGGCCAGCTGTCAGGTAGGTGCTCCTGCACCATACTCCCCAACAGAAAAGAACTCATGTCCCATGAGTTAGGATGTGGAAGTCCTCCACCTTTACACTTTGTCATGTCAGTGTTTTGACCTGTTCTAGCTTTATCCTCTGCTGTCTCTTGGCTGCTCCAAGATTTCTGAACTGTAACTTACTGTCTTGTAAGTAAACCCTCAGGCCTGGCAATGTAGGCCCTTCTCACACATACCTTGTGTTTGTCAGGTTGTCTTACCAGAACCTTTGTCTGAATACCTACCTCTTGAACTTCTGAAATGTTCAATCCTATCTTCCTTTCAACTCGTATAGGGCAAACAATAGTCCCAACTATGACAACATCCTTGTCACCCCTCACAACTGGTGGTTGTTTGTAAACCTGTTTCTGAACCTGCTGCTGACCTCTGTCAGTCAAAACTGAAACTGTCTTCAAACTGTTGTCCTTAACAACTCCTTTCCCTGCAGTGTCCTCAACTGCCTGTATGCCTGCTGCTATAGGCATATGCACAAATTCCTTCTTTCCCACTAAAATGATTTTGGCTACCTCCTGTGTTGCAGCATCTTCCTGCAATGGCATCAACATAATAGTTTTCCCATCTTTCTTGATGGTGTAGGTATTAGCATACCCATCATACAGTACCCTCCTATCAAACTGCCATGGCCTACCCAACAGTAGGTGACAACATTCCATGGGCAAAATGTCACACAAAACTCTATCATGATATGCTCCAATCTGAAAATCAACATATGCCTGTTCATATACAAAAAGTGATTGACTATCACTCACCCAAGATGCCTTGTAAGGGTGATGGTGTGGAATCCTTTCCAAATTCAGTTTATCCACCATTTCCTGAGAGACCATGTTGTCTGTTGAACCAGTATCAATGACAACCTTACATACTTTACCTTTGCTCTTGCATGTGGTCTTGAAAAGAGCTCTTCTTTGCATCATATCTTTTGATGTCTGCAAACTAGTTCTCCTTAGCATCAATGCTTCTCCCTCCTCAGGATACCCATAATTGTCAGGAACTCTATCTTGATAAGTGTTTAAACTTTGCACACTTTGCTCTACTTTCTCTTCTTGCACAAGTTGTATTCTCTTGTCATTCGTTCTATCATCTCTGGATGATGAACCCTTATTTTCTAGACATTTGAAAAATGGATGACCAAACTCACCACAGGTGTAACACTTTCCTGAAAATGTAGTAGAACCTCTACCACCTCCAAATCTGCCTTTATTACCTTTCCATCCACCTCTGAAATCAGACTGTCCCTATCCTTTACCAGTGTCTTCTTGACCCTCATTGGTTTGCCTTGTTGTAGGGGCTGATCCTCTTCCCCTCATATTGTTTCCTCTTCCTCTCATGGACTTATCTTGTCTTCTATTCACCATTTCTTCAATCTTGATTGCCACTTGATAACAATCTTCCACATTCTTAGGGTTAGCTAAAACTAACTCATCCTGTATGTTCAATCTTAAGCCAGCCAAGTACCTAGCCACCTTTTCTACCTCATTCTCATGATGACCAGATCTCATATTCAATTTATAAAACTCCTCAGTATATGCCTTCACATCCATTTCCTTCTGCCTTAAAAATTGCAGCTTCTTAAACATCTGAATTTCATAATCCTTGGGCAAGAATTTACCTTTGATCCTTGCTACCATTTTATCCCATGAAGTGATCTTTGACTTTCCTTGTTTCCTTCTCTCGGATTGTACATAATCCCACCATACCAAAGCATGACCTCCTAACTTGGTCTTTGCAATCTTTACCTTCTGATCCTCAGCAACATCTTCACATTCAAAGTGATTATCAAGTGCAGCAATCCAATCCAGTAACTCATCTTCATTCAAACTTCCATTATACTTGGAAACATCAACCTTTACCTTAGGTTTATCACTCTGTACTGCCTTTAACAGTTTTGCAAATCTCTAGTCTTCAGCATCCAGACCTTCAGCTACCTCTTCATACTCTTCAACAGCATCTTCATCTTCTTCTGACTCACTGTCTTCCACTTCCCTCTTTTTGTTCTTTTCCAGGGCTACAAGCCTGGCTTGAAGTGCTTCAGCAAGCTCCTTCATCTTCCTCATCTCTCTGGCATGTTTTTCCTTCATCTCCTGCAACTCCCTTGCAGTACCATTACCTTTCGGAGGCATTTTGTCAACCTCTCACTCCTTTACCTCTATCTTTTCAGTGACAGAATCAACACACAACAGCCCAGACCTTTTGCTGAGCTCTGATACCACTATGATGCAGAGGCATCCACACTAAAACCTTGACATACAGCATGTATGTCTACAACCCATCATCATCATCATATTTTCTGTTAACATTGTCAGCATCATCATATTTTCTCTTGCCGACCGATATCCTCCTGCAGACAAACCTTCGACCTTTCGCCTGTCAGCAGCATCATCATATCCGGCTATCGGCAGCATCATCATATTCGGCAAGCGCAATCATCCTCCTGATGATCACTGTTCATCTTACCGCCAACCTCTATCTGCAACCTCATGATGTTCGACATCATCTTCATCAACAGGATATAAAATATCCGGTTCCTCCCATATATCCTGATGACGACAACTTCAAGCACCTTTCCTTCGATGCTTACGTCACCCTGATCTCCGACCTACTTAAACAACAGCATCAGGATATGACTTATTCGGTCATATTGAAACATCCTGATGATGATACTCAACTTTATACTGATGACGAATATTCTGCCGAATATCCTCCTCCCGATCCACTTAACTCCTTGATGCCTTATGCCGATACCAAAACACTTAGGGTCAACAGGATAAACCTTTATCGGGTGATATTTCAGAATGTCCTGATGACGATTATCCTGATGACAATGACGTCATATGCAGTTCCTTCAATATCCTGCTGTCGGCCAAACTTAACATTATCGGCCCGCGATGATTTTATCAACCCGATCGACTAACTTATGCCGATATGCTCTTCTTCAGCAACACCTTGTGATGATCACCCTGAAATGCATTCACCTTATGCAAACAACTGTATCATGCTCACCTCCATCTACTCGGATGACGCCCGAAGTAACTGCAGGATATACACAGAAATATCCTGATGATGCCGTTGTGATGAATTTCTAACCTTAGCGAATTTCAATCCGCCGAACCTCCTGAGGTGACCCGATCTGCTTCCTGGACAACTTTCCAGACTCGAACTACCAGCACGACCTAGCACATGCCCATGCTAGGGTTCTCAGCATATCTCGACTGCGATCCTGCAAACATACATATGAACAAATAGAAAATGCAAACTAAATCCTAAACTATTGTACATAGCCATTCCATCGATTCGACGAATCAACCGGTGGAATGGATCAGCGAATCCATGCAACCACCAGAACAGCAACTTGATTACACAATGGAATTCAAAACAAAGAATGGACACAAACAGGATCTCTTTATTGATTTCAAAAGATGCAAATACAATATTCTGTCTCTCTCCCTGTCTCACTCTCTGCAATGTCTGATCGATGATCTGCAATACTACCTAAAACCAACCGATCCTAATGCATAAATAGGATCTCCTGCGAGTACTACCGACCTAACTCCAAGCGGCTGGGAGCTTCCAACTGGACATACAGCATAACAGCTGTCCTAACAACCTAGCTAAAAATAGTAAAGTCTGGTCAACATGACCTTATTACATGCATTGGTCTTACAAGACCTTCTTGGAAACATCAACAAGACCTAAAACAAACTAACTGCCTCATGGAGGCCAGCTGTCAGGTAGGTGCTCCTGCACCAAAATGAGATATGTCCTCATGAGATAAGAAATTCTAAAAATTGCCTAACTCATGATCTAAAGAATTAATTCTTTCTTGCGGAACAAATTCAAGTGTTTCTTCATGGTAAAAAATGTTCTTTGTGTTATGAATGAAGTCATCAGCATAGAGTGAGAAGAAGAAGGGGATGAAAGAGATATATCAATTTGTTCAAAAGAAAGATGAGTTAAGTCAGGAGCTGAGTGAATAGGCATGGAAGGATTAGCCAAAAATGCCATACTGGTCAATTTCCTTAAATTCCTCTCTCCTATGCACCACGTACTCTAAATTGGAAGACTAGGTCATAAAGCTCATAAACTACATTCAGGCTCTACAACACGCAATGCTAAGTGATAAAAAGAAAATGTTGTTTTTGTTTTTGAGAAAGTCTTTGTTTAAAACCTTGGGTTCACCAAAATGTAGTGTGGAGAAACTACTCCTAAATCAAATACCTTCGATAAATGAAGTTAATCACAAACACCACACTTGTGCTCTACTATCCAAGGTGTTAGATGTCAAGTAATCTACTCTAGATCACTATAGAACCACTATGAGTCCCAATCAAAGCAATACAACCTGAATAGGTGATTAACAATGAAGGGGAAATGAATAGAATACAGAAAAATAGCTACTGCAAATATAATTTAAATAAGACAATTACAGAAATGAAATAAGGAATGAAAGAGGAACCTGTGACAACAAGGAGATGGTCTTGGCTATGAGGACATCTATGTTGGCCACTGGAGTCCAAAACTTGGAAAAAATAAAAATCTTCAAACTTGTGCAACCTCAAATCACTTGCATAGCATAGATTTCAGTGCAAACACACCTATTAATATTCTAGGTAATACAGAAATTAAAATGAACTTGATTATATACTCAAGAAATTAAAGAGAGACAAGAACAAATTGAAGTCGTACAAAACCTCCATGCAGCTATAAGGTCTTCACTCCAAGAAACCTACAAGGAAGGAGGAAAAAATGGTGGGGCTACTTAGGGACTTGCCTATGTCAAGTCTCGATATTAGTATTTCTACCTCCACGAGTAGCAATAGATGTAGAGAATAAAACTGAAAGGAAAACAAGTGTGTGCTTTTTACCCGAAGTGTATTTAGGAAACGAAGAGCAACAACAAAAAACTAAACTAAACAGATTCACTTCCCTAGTCTAGGGGGCAAAAATCCTCAATATGCAGCAAATGCAACATACAATAGGTGGTCTACACCCAACAGAAATGCAACAATGGTGGTCTACACCAAGAAAACAAGGCATAGAAATTATGGTCTACACCATACAAATTTGAAATAAAACTATTATAAGTGCAACAAGGAACAAACTCACCAATATCAACACCAAAAAGAGGCAACAAATTCCCCAAGATCTCAAAGACAATGGACAGCTTCAAACCCCAACAAAGAGAGCCTCCTCAAAGAGTTCCAAATAGAACAAAACCTCCAAGATCCAATGGAAGTGATCTTGCAATGCTAAGGAGTATCAAAAATCACTTGTAGCTACTGTAGAAGTTTGGTTCACACAAGAAAATAGTAGAGTGTATCCAAGAATGAGCAAGTTTTGTAATGCATCACAAATTTGAGAGAATGAATAAATGTGTTTCAAAATCTTTCCAGTGCACTCCCAAGAGGGAAAAATCCTAAAATTCCATGCAAGGAGTCATTCTGTGACCTCATGAGGTGTTACAAGGAATCTTCATGATCACCCAAGACATGTTCACCCAGAAATGGATACCTGTCAACAAACAAATGCAGGACACTAGTGTGGCGAGCTGACATCCATACAGAGTGCTTAGGTCTAGGTAAAACCAGCTCCTGGTTGTACAAGGCACCTTAGTACCATCTAAGCATTTAAGCATCATAATGAAATTTTAAGAGGAGTAGAAGAAATAGACCAAAATCATGCAAACCTAGCTTATAATGCGAAGAGAAGATGAAAATGCAAAAACAGTTACTAAACATAGCATGAAATTGTAAGGGTATGCAATTTTCTATGTTATAGAATGCATGTCCAATAAAGGAAGAAATAAAATGAGTCGTGACATCAAGAGCTTTTATTATAGAACCTCTTAGAAGGTTAAAAGGTTTTTTGTGGTATTTATGGAGATTGGGATGAGCATGAAATAGGTGATTTCCCATTACCAATGTTTAAGGTAAGAAAGGAGCATGAACTAAGGTACAACCACATAGGTGAAGAGAATTAACCCATTTATAAAGGAGTAACAAGAGAAGAGGGGATGGCAGAAAGACCCTTCCAAAATTAGGATAATGGTAATTGCTAACTACAATAGAGAAAAACAAAATAATGATAAATAAAATATAATAACTAGTGCTTTAGATCCATGATGAATGACCCTCCACCAGTTACCAAGATGATTATATTCTCAAGGTGGAAATAGAAACTACTGAAATAATAACATAGGAGGACATGGTAGGGGAAGAGGTCAAGGACAAAGAAGAAGGGATGAGGTCACCTACTTTAGATGTGGTGAACATAGTCACTATGCCAATGAATGTAGAGAAGAAAGGAAGAAGAGTTTGTAGATTTTGCATTGCTTTAGCACATGATTCATTTAGTTATCCTAGAGTAGCACAATATTATAAAAAATGGCCTAACACTAACAAAGAACAAGGAACTCTTAAGGCCAAATGAAATAAGAGGAGAAAAAGTAATAATAAGAATTCCAAAAGAACCCCCCAAATGCTAGAAGATGCCAATGGATAGATGTAGAGGATTGGGAGGAAAAAGGAGAGACTTATGTTATAGAGGAAGACCAATTAGAAAATAAATATTAGAAGAAGAAAGAGTTGTTGTACAAGAAGGCTATAGTAGAATATAGGAAGAAGAATAAAGTGGTAATGATCACTTGGGAGGGACTGACACTAGGAAAGGGAAACTAATTCAAGAAGACTTAGAAGAAGAAGATGAGGAGTTCCCAATGAAAAGAAACCATGAACTTATTGTGGATAAGGCCAAAATGATTATTAAGGAAGAAAAATAAAATGAAGATTACCTCAAAGCATGTTTTTTTAGAAAAGAAGCTCAATTTTTAAAAGAACTAGAAAATTTTGTAGAGGAAGAGAATATAATGGAAAAATTAAAATAATTTTCCAAATATTAGAATGAATGTAAAGAAGAAAACACAAAAGGATAGGTTACATGTGTAGTAAAGACTACCAAAAAATGGAGAAAGCACCCCATCCTAATTGAGAGAAGAGTCCACAATACATGGATAAAAAATGTTCTAATAGATTTGGGTGCAAATGTGAGTAAAATCTGCATAAGGACTTGGGAGAAATTGTGTAAATAAATATTGCATGATACACCATATAACATCACATTAGAAAATGGGACATCTGTAACTACCATAGGAAATTATAGGAATATAGAGGTAAATCTATAAAGAATAAAAAAATTAATTTTGAAGTAATAGAGATGAAGGAACCATTTGATGCATTCAACGTCTTGCTAAAGTTGGAGTGGTTTGTTAGTTGTGATGGAGTTTTTGATTCCAAAAGATAAGAACTCATATTCCATGGAGAAGATAGAATTGTACATATACCATTATATATTGAATGAACACCACATGTATGGAAGAAGTAGCATAGGAAGGAGATATTTATGAGTAAGATGGGAATGAGGGAATATACTCATTAGGAAATATTCCTAAACTAGAAACTAATGAAGAACCAAACACTGAAGGTGAGATAGTCATGGATAGTACTAATTCCAACATCAATAGGGAAGATGTAGTAGAGGCTTAGTTGTTAAATGAGCCAAAAAAAAGAAAAATAAGAGTTTTGGGAGACATAAGGGTAAATAGTTTAAGGAAGATTAAGAAAATAGTGGGAGAAAATACCATAGAAGAAGATAGAATAGAACAAATGGGTATGTGCATGGAAATAGGGGGATAAAAGGGGGTAAAAATGGTCACTTTTTTCTTTAAATCAGTAAAAATTAATCTTAAACAAGAAATTTAAGATATCCATGCTCAAAATTTGAAGATATGACAAGAACAAGATTTTAGTAGTGCTCAAAATCTAGTTTCTAAACTACTACTTGGTGAGAAAAATATAACATTGTCAAGTGTGCTCCCCTAAGAGGAACCTCTTGCAACAATATAATGGAAATGCATGAAATAACAGAAATATATAAATAGCAGAAATACAGAAGGAATTTATTGATCGTAGGCCACTTCGAGGGGGCAACCTCCTTTAAGCAAGATCAATACAACAAATTCATGGATGCCTTCATTGGTCTCAACATGTACTTATATACTAAGTCTAATCTAAACAACTATTACTTCCCATGAACGTGGGATAATACAATATACTCACGGGACGACTTACAAAGTATATGTGTCCAAAAGTAATATACTAACAAAGTAAAGAGAAGGGTTAAACATGTGTTCCTAACATCCCCTCCCTCTTAGAAAAGCTTTGTCCTCAAAGCTTAAGATGTGGAAATTGTTGCTGAATCTGAAGGAGCGGTTCCCATGTAGCATCATCTGGTTGCATTCCGTGCCACTGAATTAATACCTTTGTGATGGTTTGAGAGTGAAGCTGACGAGTGTGCCTCTCGAGGATTGCCTCCAGCTCCAAAATGATGGATCCTTTGTTATCTAGTTCTGGTAAAACAGTTTGTGCTTTGATGTTGGTGCCAAGAACTTTCTTTAGACAAGAGACATGAAATACTAGATGAACATGGGAAGGAGGAAGCTTTAATTTATAAGCAATTGGCCCAATCTTCTGAAGAACCTTATATGGCCCAAAGAACTTTGGAGCCAGCTTATGACACCCTTTGAGTTTCAGGGATGATTGCTTGTATGGCTGTAGACGAAGCAAAACCATATCACCTACTTGAAAAGTGAGCTCAAAGCGGTGTTGATCAGCTTGTTGTTTCATTTGATTTCTTTCCATGTGAAGATTGTCCTACAAGATGCGAAGAATCTGATCTTGGGTTTGGAGAACTGTGTTGACTGCCTGAACTGGTGAACTATTGGGGGTGTATGGAAGGAGCATTGGAAGTGCCTAACCATAGATTTCTTCATATGGGGTCATTTTATATGCAGTGTGGTAGGAGGTATTGTACCACCATTCAGTGAGAGGGAGCCACTTTGCCCACTAATGCTATTGTTCTAAGGTGAAGCAATGAAGATAAGTTTCCAAAATTTTGTTGATAATTTCAGTCTGACCATCTGTTTGTGGATGATACCCCAAACTCATCTTCAGTTTGGTGCCATTGTGTCAAAATAGTTCTGTACAAAAATGATTGGTGAAAGTTGCATCATGATCTGAGACAATGGAAGAAGGAATGCCATGAAGATGGAAGATCTGGTCCATGAAAATTTGTACGATTGAGGAGGTGGTATAGGGATGGATGAGGGCATAAAAATCACTATATTTGGAGAGGCAATCAACCACAACCAAGATCATTGTCTTCCCTCTAGATTTAGGGAGCCCCTTAATGAAATCCATAGAAATATTTGTTCAAATCCATGTAGGGATGGACAACGGTTTGAGCAATCTAGGAAGGAGTGTCATTTCTCCCTTGTTGCATTGGCAAGTATCACATTCATCCACCATCTATTGAATTGCCCTTTTCATTCCCTTCTAAAAGAAGTTATGATGTGCCTACTCATAAGTTTTGAGGAACCCAGAGTGCCCTTCCAATGGAGAAGTATGGAGTTCATAGAAGATGGCCTGCTGAAGATATGTGCTCTGGGGAAGCACCAGACGACCCTTGTATTGCAAAAAAGCACCATCCCAAGAGTAATGCGGTACAGTGGAAGGGTTATTGGCCAACTGTTGAATGATTTGAGATAATGAAGAGTTATTGACATAGCCTTGTTGGATAGATTCCAACCAATTTGGAATAGGCATAGAAATAGCTAAAAGAGAAGCTTGGTCATCAAATGTACGAGAAAGAGCATCCACCACAATATTGTCCTTACCCTTCGTGTAAGTGATCTCATAGTCAAAACCCATGAGTTTGCTAATCCATTTCTATTGTGTTGGGGAGGAGACCTGTTGTTCTAGGAAATATTTCAGACTCTGGTGATCGGTCTTGATGTAGAAATGATTCCCTAGTAGGTATGGCCGCCACTTCTGTACTACATGCAAAATAGCCATCATTTCCTTATCATATGTAGAGAGTACTAAATTCTTGCCAGAAAGGGCTTTGCTAGTGAATGCAATGGGATGTTCATCTTAAAGGAGAACATCACCAAGTCCATTGCCACAAGCATCACTCTCAATAGGGAAGGTCTTGGAAAAATCTGGCATAGCTAGAAAAGGTGTAGTACACATAGCTTGTTTCAATTTTTCAAATGCACACTCAGCAGCATGTGTCCATGTAAAAGCATCCTTTTTCAACATAGTTGTTAATGGAGCTACAATCTTCCCATAATCCTTAACAAACTTGTGATAGTAGCCAGTCAGTCCCAAAAAACTATGGAGGCTCTTGAGTGTCCGAGGATGCGGCTAATTTTTCATGGCATCTATTTTTGTAAGATCCACTCGAACCCCTTGGGCTGAAACAATATTCGTGAGATACTCCACTTCTTCCTGGCCAAAACATATTTAGACTGTTTTGCACATAGATGATGATTAGAGAGAAGTTGTAGCATGAGATCTAGATGTTGGAGATGCTCAGCCCATGTTTTACTATAGATGAGGATATCATCAAAGAAGACCAAAATGAATTTCTATAGGTAGGGCTAGAACATTTTATTCATCAATACCTAGAATGTTGAAGGAACATTAGTGAGGCCAAAGGGCATGACCAAACCTCAGTGGCTATCATGCATGTAGAAAGCTATTTTAAGGATATCATCCTCATGAACTCAAATTTGGTGATACCCAAAACGAAGATCTAACTTGGAAGAAAAATGAGTGTCATGAAGCTCATCAACAACAAGAATCAGAAACTTATCCTTGATTGTGATGTGATTAAGTGCTTCAAAGTCAATGCAGAGGCACCATGACCCATCTTTTTTCTGGACAAGAAGAACTAGTGAAGAAAAGGAACTAGTATTAGCTCGAATAATACCTTGCTTCAGTAAGTCTCGAATGAGCATCTCAATCTCTGTCTTTGGGTGAAATAGGTAGCAATAGGGCCTGATGTTGGGAGGAATGCTTCCAAGAAGGAGCTGAATACGGTGGTCCTCTAGTTGTGAAGGTGGCAATCCCACTGGTTCGAGAAAGACACATGCATACCTATCCAAAATTTGTTGTAGATCCAAAGGAGTAGTGGAGACCACTGATGGTTGCATCTGAATGCAATGGAGCTAAGTGATGACACCATGTGAATTCTTCTTAACAATCTTTTCCATGCGATGTGAACTTATGATGCTGAGAGACCCTGGTTGTAAGCCCTTCAATGTGTGTTTTTGCCCATTGTCTAAAAACTACATCTAAAGTTAAGCAAAATCCCATAAGATGGGTCCAAATGTGTGTAACCATTGGGTGACCAAAACCACATCACATCTGCCTAAGGGCAAGGCAAACATGTCAGAGTGCATGTTATAATCTCCAATAGAGATATGCACATTGCGACACTTCCCTTTGCAAGGTAATGTGCCCCCATTGGCAATCATGACTTCAAAGCTAGAGCAAGGATGGACAAAATAATCAGCCTATTTAGTGATCCAAGGGTCAATGATGTTATGAGTGCTACCAGAATCAATGAGTATTGTAAGAGGGAGCTTCTTGAAGTAACCCTTTACCTGCATGGTTTATGGGGTGGTGACTCCTACTAAAGCATGGAGAGAGATCTCTGGGTGGTCTTCCTGAGAAGTAGGGTCAATAGGGGGCTGCTGAGTTTCAAATTGATCATTTACTATATTCTGAGCATCTTTATAAACTTTAGTTGCAGGTGGAGAATCCACATCCAAGAGATAGAGCTTGTGCTCAACACATCTATGTCCCCAAGTGAATTTCTCATCACAATTATAACAAATCCCTTTTTCTCTACGTGACCACATCTCTGCTTCAGTCAAATGCTTGATAAGAGTTGTTCTAGGAGCTGGCATGATTGGAAGTCTTTGGGAAACCATATTTCTGAATGGAACAAAATTGGATTTGGATCATTGTTGAGCTGTGATCTTGTCCTCCGCCAACTTAGCCAACCCTAGGGCTTCCATCATTGTGCTAGGATGGAACATTTTAACCTCAGATTAGATTGCATCCTTCAGACCACTGACAAAACAACTCTTGAATAATTCATTAGATAATCCCTCTATGTGATTGGCCAGTTTTTCAAATTCTGTCTTATATTCTCTCACAGTGCCTGTTTGGTGAAGTTTAGTGAGTGCTCTTGTAAAGTCATCAAAAGCACTAGGGCCAAATCACTGCAAAATGAGTTTGCAAAAATCTGTTCATTTTGGCTCTTCATGAACCTTGATGTACCAACAAAACCATTGAAGAGCTTCATGTTCCAAATGAAAGGATGCAAGTGGGACTTTGCTGACATAAAAAGTATTATGCAGACTGAAATATTGTTTTGCCTAGTATATCCGTCCAATCAGATCATCACCATTGAAGTGAGGAAAATTAATCTTTAGCCCATGAAAATTGTCAGAAGAAGAGAACCTAGTGTCTATAGAAGACTCTGGCTACCATCTATTGTTCATGGCTGAATGTTGAAGATTAAGGCCGAGAATTTTTTCATCTAGATCTTGGAGTTTGGTCTTGAGGGCTGCAAGTTCACCCTCCATTTTTTTGCTCCTATGCAGGTGACAACCATTAATTCAGAGTTTTTTTTGTTGGGAAAGGGTAGAAAATTAGAAACAAAAACCTTTTTAGTAAAGAAAAATTTGGATTTGGGAAAAACTCTAATGGGCAATTGGGGTTTGACTAGGTTTTGGACACTTTCTAATGGAAAGGGAAGCAGAAAATGGGGATTTCAGAAGCGGGGTGAAAGAATGGAAAAAATTGTCTAAGAGGGATAAAAGAGTAGAAATATGAAATGAACGCTGTGGTAAAATTTGAAGGCTATTGGGTGAGAATCGAAGAAGTTATGGCAAACCCTAAAAATGAACAAATGTGGGATTTCTGGCTTCAATAAGTGGAATTTGGGATAGGGTCCTCAAGGAAGGAAATATGCAAAATGAAATTTCAGGGGTTCCAGTGAATTTTGAGAGGAAACAAAGCTAAATCAAGGAAGATATGGCAAAAAAATGGAAACAACCTGCTAACTTCTCTGGATGGATTCAATATGCGATTTGCCGGTTGTCAATAGATATGGGCCCCAAGTATGTTCAACTTCTTAAAGGTTCAGGGGAGTCACTCGGCTACCAATGCTATCTAACAACTTGCGTATTGGGGCAGTACCCCTCACTCCATGGCTTAGGTAAAATTGATAACCACTTTGCCACAAACGACAACTCTTGGTTTACCTCATGGATGGGAACTAGTCAATCAGGTAGGGGCCATTGCCCTTTTCACTGGCAGGTCCTCTCAATGGGTTAGCTACTTCAGGGTTCCTATGGTACTCCTCACAATGAGTTTTAGGGCTATATTCCCTGGCACTTCCCACAATTAAGCAGATAGGGATATTCCATGATTTGAACTTGCAATTGAAATGAACAATACAGATGCAAAAAAGAAAGAACTACTGCAATAATCATAGCACCTAGAGGCCACTACGGAAAAACAATTTGACAGAAATTCCACCCAGTGAGCCCAAGAAAGCGCTCTGATACAAGATGAGAGGAACCTCCTACAACAATATAATGAAAATACATGAAATAATAGAAATATATAAATGGCAGAAACACAGAAGGAATTTATTGATCACATGCCACTTCGAGGGGGCAACCTCCTTTGAGCAAGCTCAATAAAATAAATTCATGGATGCCTTCATTGGCCTCAACACGTACTTATATACTAAATCTAATCTAAACAACTATTACTTTCCATGAATGTGGGATAATACAATATACTCACAGGACGACTTACAAAGCATATGCGTCCAAAAGTAATATACTAACAAAGTAAAGAGAAGGATTAAACACGGGTTCCTAACATCCCCTTAAAATGTTGTCTTTTAAAGTATTTCAAAAATCTCTTTAGTGAAAAATTAGCTAACATCACATAGTTTATGCTTTATTTTTCTACTAATTTTTTTAATGAATATATGATTTTTTTACTATTTTTCAAAGAGGACAGATCTTGAAAATAGAAAATTGAGCATGCATCCCCCTTAATTTTGAGAAAACTAATCTAAAATCATTTTTTAAATGTTTATAGAATGGAATCTAGAATGTAAAAATGTAATTTGTTCCAAATTGGGATGAGTGGATTAATAATGACACTAAAACATATTACATAGGTTTTCAATGAAAAATGAAGACACTAGCAAAAGAAATTGAAGATGGAAACCATAATGTATTAAAATTTTAGAAAAAAATGCATGGTTAGAAAGGTATTAGAGGGCTTGATGTCATTGTGACCATATCTTTCATAATAATGTCTAAAAGTGTGAAAACTTGATGGAGTGTACACTCAACATTTTCTTGTTTTTGTATGTTTTATAAATAACACATATTTGGATGTGTCACATGTAGGTATAGCCCTTTGGGTTGGATGTCCATGAAAAATCCAACCATAAGGGTTGGAATTTCCCAAATCAAGATATAATGTGTTAGTGTTATAACATACATGCTTTATGAAGTGTTTATAGAACATTCATGCATTTTTATTTACATAGAATAATAGAGCAATGGTCTACTAAAAGGAGAAATTCATGATTTTAGACCCACATGCTCTATTTTTACACATGCTCTACATATGATGTGACATACAATCACACTTTTCATTATTTTGAGGAATTAGAATAATTGTTTGACTAAACTAACTAATGTTTTGGTCTTATATTGACATATAAGATTCTAATTACATGTTTTATTTGAATCTAATATTATCAATCATTGTTTTCATGTTTTAAGGAATTTGAATCATCGTTTAACAAAACTAACTAGTTTTTCTATCTTGAATTGACATCATTCTAATTACATGTTTTTTGGTTGAATTTAATGAACTCTCACTCATTTTTTTAAATTATTTTAATATCAGATTGATATAGAATTCAGCATCATGCCAAGGAAACAAGAAAAATACAAACACTAGAGGAGCATGAAGCTAAGAATGTGAAGAAAAGAGAATGGATGAGATAATTGTGTGAAAATAAGAAATTGAACTCTGAAATTGAAGATATGCCATCTTTGCCAATTCAAATAGATCTTGAAGCATCCATTGAATCCCTGAAAGAGGTAAATTTAAAGAAATAGGAATTTGGAACAAAAAAGGCAACAAATGAAAAACTTCATACAAATAAGAAATTGAACCGCAGAATTAAAAGTACGTCATTTTTGTAAGGAAGTTAAGGTAGAGGAACAACTTCCTACACTAATCTTGAGACGAGGATTATGCAAGACTTTTCAAATCTTTACAACCGTTACATAAGTTATATAAAAATAAACATAAATAATAGTTATACCACAACATAATGATATATGTGGGGAAAATCCTTTTAGGAGAAAAAACCCCATACTCCAAAAACAACCCTTCATAGGAGTATCACCAACCAAAGATTTGGAGGTAGCTTAATAATATCTATAAGACTCACACAAAATCTCAATCTCAAGTACCTAATATATAGGAGATCTACAATACATGAAATTGTCAAACATAAATTAGGAAACCATGAGCCAAAACCACCCAAAAGCGGCATCCAAATTCTTAGGATTCTATTATCTCCAATCAAAGATGTCTAATGATGTGTCATAACATGCATCATCAGTTGGTCAACATGTGTAATTCCCCTTACAACTCTTTTTATGTCCAACACATTTTTACATTTTCTAATCCGAGAGGCCCAACTTTTGGAGGCCATAAATTTTGATCTAGGAGGTTGATTGAGCCTATATTTTTTAAATTGTAGAGCTTAAAGCAATCTATGCACCAAGCACCTCTAGAAGAAGTACCAAGCAACCTGGAACAATTATTTTGGCTAAAAACCTACTATGTAGCCTAGAAATTAAGTTTATTCATTTTTATAACCCAAAAAGTCACACTTTTTATAATTGTAAGGTTGAGATACTTTTCCCAACAATATTTTCCATCTCAATTTTATATTTTATTAAATCCTCAAACACTAATTGAATCAATAAATAATGAAATAATCAATGATGATGCAATTTCAAATATAAATTTAGATGTTACACAATTGATCAACTTATTTAAAACACACAAAATTTACCAAATTATGAAAATGAAAAAAATTATGTAATGAAACAAGTTTACAATTGAGAATGCTTCCTAGGATTTGTGTAAAAAACCTATGTTTTTAATACAAATTGATGAGAACATTCTAAAACTAATGAGTGATAAGATTCATGAATGCACTTTTAGAAGAAGTGCTAATAAAATATAGATAATATTTTTTAAAAACTTAAATGAAATAGGAAGATGTCAATTATTTATTTAAATGATGAGAAATCTTAGGTTTAGACACACTATGAAGACCCTTGCTTTAAAAATATCAAATACTTATAGTGAAAAATCTAAAGTAAAAATCTAATAAATGCATATCAAACAATGAGCGTAAGTACCAAAAAGGTGCACAAGCCTACATGGAAGTTTTATGATGATATAGAGGTCCTAATCATGACCACATAGATGTGAATTACACTCCTATCAATAGCTTTACTCTTGATGATGTGTCCCTTTGTGTTTTTCCCCCTTGAGCATTCTTTCTTACTGCTCCCAACTAATTTCCAAGAATTTCCAATGGCCTAATGAAGCCTTCTAGATCATCTTCTAGAGGGTTTCCCCTTTGACCTTTTGGGTCACCTAGGTGACCCATCCTTACATTGTACAATGACCCAGGTGACCAACCCTAGAAAAAGGGGCAACCATGCCATCTTTGAATATGCAAAAGTACTTTTAGATCAATATTTTCTTCTTGATTTTTGCCTCATTTTTCTTACCTTTTCCATTCTAACTAATTCTTTTCTTTCTTTCTTTCTAGTTCAAACTCATGTTCAATCCCAATCTTCTCAAGATTGTTTCCCAATTAACTTCTTCTTCTCTTTTAGTTTTCCTTAGTTAGATTTAGTCTTCTTGTTTTCTTCTTATCCTTTCATCTATTCTTATCAAAGTTTCCCATTTTTTTAGTTAACTCACTCTTTCATTCTTATCTCTTCATCCCTTCCCTCTCATTTCTATGTATAAATACCCCTTCACTCTCCATTTTTTAACATCTCTCACACAAATCAAGAAGAAAGAGATCTTATGTCACAAGACTTTGAGAGCCTCCTATCTTATTTTATTTTTATTTTTAGTTTTAGTTTTGTAAAGCTTTGAAGCCTCTTTCCCCTTAGGAGGTTGTTTTTATGCATTCTTATTTTTTGCCTAGCTTATGCATATCATCCTCACTAGTTTTTTGTGTTTGCACAAAGACCACATGTTCCTTTTTCTTCTCAATTTTGTCATTGTTTATAATCTTAATCCAATCCCTCATATGCTTATCCCTATCCCTATTCATCAAGAGGATAACCCTATTGATATAAAGGAAGAGACAATTGCCAAAGGATCTCTAAGGACAAAGTGTATCACTGACACCTACTTCTTGTAGGTTCTTTATTTCTTTTGTAGTAATTAGCTCACAATCTTTCCCTTGAGATTCAAGTAAATCAATATTTATCTTTCTCTTAGTAGTTTAGATTTATTTTCTTTCTAGATTAAATTCATTTCATGTTTTCTTAGAATAGTTCAAATTTGTTTTGGTAGTTTAGATACAAAATTGAAACATAAAAAATGACAATATAGATAAATTGCATTAGGAAATGTCATATAGTTTGCATGCATGTTCCCTTTAATAGTAGTGAGTTAATTTTAAAAATTAGAAAAGGAATTGAAAATATTAGATTCATTTAGTAATAAGTGCATTTAGAAACTCATCAAAACATTCAAAAATAATATTAAACAAAAGGGAAATCCTTGATCATATCATGAGGTAAACAACATTTTCAACATTGAAATCAAACATTCAAAATGAACAAAGAAACCCTTGATTTCATCAAGAGGTCAATGAATCAAATAATCAAACATAAAAAACATCAAGGAAAGCCTTAATCTCATCATGAGGTACACAAACTCAATAATTCAACATTCAACAAACACAACACAAATTCACTATCACCCATGACACTCTTCTTCAACACGAATAGAGTAATAAGTTTGATTCATCCCTACCTATCCAACTTTTCCCAGAAGAGTAGGAGTGATTTAGTAACACCTTTAGCAAGGGTGTTGTGTGTGTGTTGTCTAGATTATAAGTTTTGAGTGTACCTGTGTTACATCCCTATCTTTGACTATGTTTTACTTTTTACTTTTGAAGTAATTAGTAGATGATTACGTGTGATTCAATGACTTGACGTTTAGTAAAAATGTTAGGAAAAATCAATGTTTTCATGAGTTTTGTTTATTTGACTATAATTGACATGTGTTTATAATTAGTTGTCAAGATGTTATGATTTCATAAGGGTTATGAAATAATTATTCATACGCTAATCTCGAGTTGGTGATTGTAGGTTGCATTTAGGGAACAGGTTCCACCCCTCTGAGAAAGGGAGGGAGAGCATCATCAGAGAGAAGGGAATAGATATAAGGAAAATAATAGTTTGTCGCCATCTTAATTCTTATGTTGGTGCAAATTGGTGAACCTAATTGAGTTGGGAAAGTGATAGTTGACCCTTTTGGTCTAAGTTTATTTCTTGATTCGACAAGTTGTTGATGTTGTTTAGAGTCTTTTTAATGTCGTTTAACGTCAACCTAGTCATTTTGGGGAAAAGCGACATCGTTAAGGTTGTACGTTAGTTGTTTTGTGACTAAGACGACTTTTAGTCAAAGACATCATTCTTTACATCGTAAATGAGTTTATGTTTGCAACCTCAATGGCGTAATTGGTATAATTAATAATATGTTTCTTGTTAGTAGTTTTGATGTCAAATTTTGTATTTCGTTTAATCGGAATCAACGTGATTTTGTTTTAAATGTGAAGGGGACATGAACTCAACCCAATCATGTTTGTACGTAAGTTTACGTTACATTATTATAAACCCTATTGATATTAATATCTAAGCTTGTTTTTAGACTACTATAATGTTAATATTATCAAATTGAGAGTAGTGGTTGTTAGTAGGTTAAATGATAACAACCTTCTTTTTAGAAGAAGCTTTCCATCTTAACCTATTTGTTATAATTGAATGCTTTGAAGAGAGTTGTTGTATATGTGAGGAAGTGGTACTTTAATGACCACATTTCACACATTTTCCTCAAACCCATGCATGCTCAACTAAGAGCCTTCATAGGATAATCTAGTGGAGAAATCCACGACTTGTGGGGAGTTAGTTTTAACAAACTTGTGAGTGGTTGAATAATGGTAGGAGATAAAGGAAGGTTGAGAACTTAGTTCTCAGGGTGGGAGAGAGAGAGGTCTGTGTTATAATATAAGAGAGCTGTGAGGCTCATATATAGGGGATAGTGTTTGGGGAAGAGCCTTGGTTATTGTAGGAAAAATTTGACATTGTTAACAGAGGGGAAAAAAATAATAGTTATCAAGTTGGATAGCTTTAAGATTGGAAGGAGAATAATATTACCATCGGGAAGAGAATAATGTTGTTATCGTGGGTGAGCTCTTCAATTCTTAGACAATCGTTTGACGTAGAATAGGTAGGATATCCATTCTAAGTTAAATCTAGAATTACTTAGTCTTGTTTCCTATCAGTGGTCTTGCACAGTAGTGAATAAGCCATTGGCATTTAAATATTTGTATCTCATTTTTATGAGAATATGACACAGTAGAATAAAGGTTTGTGACTATTTATTTTAGTGTAAATTGAGATATCATAGAAAATAGTGAGAGATTATCATTGAAATGTAGAATCTTTGTGTCTTGGGTTTGACACATTATTCAAATTTCTTAAAGCTATATATTGGGAACGTATAAAGTAGATATTCTTGTTTAAAGTTTAGGGGAAGATTTTAGTTGGCTTTAATAGTGTGGTGTAAGAGCCTATTCGATTATATTTCAATATGGGTTATACCTCTATTCTTAATCAAAGCCGTAAGGTTGAGCATAAACTATTAACAGATATTGGCCTTAGAGTATTTTTTACCAGAAAGCATCACAAGAGAGTTTTGGAAGAATGCAATTATTTTGAAGTAATATAAATTTTTCCTATCAACTACAAAGGATACAAATTTATTCTTATAAACTAACTATGCAACTCTAATGAGTTTACTAGTGGGTGTTCATGAGTTTATTTGATCTTATATTTTGTACTGTGCTAAAACCTAGCTGAGGAATTAAATGTGTATCAAACCTCTAACAAAGTAGAGATATCATGCTATACAATATGTCTATCCAATAATAGAGATATTAAGTGTTTAGGGTAAAATTGGATTTCGTTAATCTTTTGTTGTTTAGATGTTAAAATCCTCCTTTCACCCTAACATTGAAGGATCTAGGGTCGAGTGGCGAGCACTATCATACCCTAGGTTACTTGCAGATGTAGGGAAACTTGGATTAGGGAATTAATTATTAATTTTTCCTTCTCTTATGTCTAATTAACCATTAAAACCCTAATTATGCAAATACGACAACAAATTGACAAATAATAGAAAAAGCTCTTGCAGACGGGAGTAAAATAACAAATCACAGAATACCTATTTTTGGGGTTCCTAGGCAAAACAATTGGGGACTAAGGTGCGGGCGCCCAAGTCCAAGGTACCTGCTTTTTTAGGGAATCTGGACCTCCTTTCGACACTGATCAGCCTTGTAACTTATGTTTCCCAAAATCTATCTATGGAGGACACTATTGCGAGTGCCCTTATCCTAGAAGTGCTCCTTTGTCTGACTCTTCTTTAGATCCAGAATCCCTGATGCCTACCAAGCCTTCCTACAACTCCACTTTTTCTAGATGTGACACCTGTAACATGCATTCACAAGACTTTGTTTGGGGGTTGTGGTGTTTAGAAGTTTGCCTTAGTCAAACCCTGGAGGACACTTAAGTCTCTGAACACTGTTGTTAGATAAAGCATGCATGCCCTTGTGAGGCAGAGGAAAAAACTAAAGGAATCAATGATAAAAACACAATATTATGTCACCTTGTAGTGAAGCTCTCATGGAGGAAGATGCTCTTCATGCCATAAGGAAATTGATGCTCAAATATGCAAATATCAACACACAAAACATACAAGTCTATTCTTGCAACACAATAGAAGCCTTGTATCACCTTGAGAATGCCTAGAGTTCACAATGATCATCTAGTTTACAAATGAATGCCTACACATTCTTATATATGCAACTACAAGCATTCCTGCCAAGATTTTAAAAATCAAACTTTACCGTGTCGGTAAAAGAACCAACGGTCATAAACTGACACCTAGAAATTGGGGCTGCCCTGAAATAGGGCAAGACTAGGGCACGAGCGCCCAAGTCCTCCCCCCTATTTTAGGCAGAGTGCACTTCAAGGGGTCATCCTAGGTCCCATTTGCCATGAAACCCAGGTCTCATTCCATTGGGATACTAAAATATGAACTAAAATGTCCTAAATGCATACTAAAGACCTAGGAGCTAAACCTTATGAGGGAAAAGCCCCCAAGGGGACATTTTCTGATGTTACATTTAGCCCCCACTTTAATGTATGTATAAACAAGAGGCCTATACATGCATTAAAGTAAGGTCACAAACACAACAAACACGCCAAGCATAGAGAAGACATGCCAATCACATAGAAGACAATAACATGCACGCAAAACACAGAGAAGATAGTTACAGTCATGCAGAGCATTGAGAATATAGTCAATGGACAGAAGACACATTAATGCATGGAAGACAGAAATGATATCTTTTCTTTTCTTTTTCTCATATATATGAAATGCAAATGCAAGTACTAGAAAGTAAACAAACCTCCCATAATACAGGATGCACTGCCTAAGGGCGCAAGTCTTAGTATATATGGGGCAACACACACAAGACACAAAACCTCAAAAAAATGCAGGAAGCACTACCTAAAGGTGCTGGTATCTGCATATGGGGCAACAAACATGCCACACCAAACAAGCATGCCAAAACACACACACTTGAAGACACAGAGAAAATATGGTAGACAAGTGATGGAGTGTACCTATTTCTAGGTCCAACACCATCTTAGGCACATTACAAGCACACACTAATGATTGGGCTTTGCCACAACAATCACCGAAGACACGCTTAAGGGTTGAGTTAGTCACATAATTGTTCCCTGCCTCCGCAAAGGACTTTTGAAAATGACAGGATGATGTAATCTTCTCAGAGAAATACACCATCCCTGCCTCCGCAGAGGGCTTAAGAAAAAAGATATGCTCAATATCTCACCTCCTTAGAGGGCTTACATGATTGATTGATTGATTGCAAACAAACTTAGGATGCACGATGCACTACCCTGGAGTGCAAGTCTTTGCATCTGAGGTCAAACACATTGCTAACATCTATAACATATAGCTTACCTTATATATGCCCCCACCTTAAGGTGGTTGATATTAGTTATCAATATCAAGCATGTTAAGGTAGGAAGAAAACACACAAGGGAACATCAACTTTCACAAAGCCCATGCTCCCCAGAGGTGAAATGTACTTTACAATCGCCAAATGTTCCCACAAACAAATCTCTGCAAGAAACATGTTAGTGTCTACTAAATCATGATAAACAACAACATCGATGCATATGATTTACCACACACAGAGCCAAGGTTATACAATGAATTTAGAGTTCAAGGATAACCGCGAGGCTATATCACAAAGCTCTCTGAATCGAGTACTGCCAAGGCTAGATTCAAAGGCAAACAAAGGTGCATGGAGCAGCAGTATTGTTAAGGTTTGTAAATGCGACAAAAACATCATCAAATTCACTACACGGAAAGCATGAGTGATTCCACTAGCCAAGCATCAAATAAAATATACAACCCCATCATCATATTAGGAACTAAGTCCATTTTTTGATTGCTCTCGAAAGGGACACTAGGTCCCCATCAGTATGAATGTTTGTCGTCATCCACCCGCTAGATGGAAACACTAGAGGAAGGAAAACAATAAATAAGAGAGGAGAAACAAGTGTCTTAGGGACAGTCATGTAGGAGGGTACCCCTAGGTCACCAACCACGATGCTATGTCCGTAAGACACAATACACAACAATGGAATTAGAGAGAGGCAATTTAGAAGAATAATGATACAAATAGAAGAAGGTCACAATAGAGGCAGTCTCCTGGTATCCTTAACCTTACGGGGGAATCTGAGGTCATCCTAGGAGGCCTAAACAACATATAATACATCACGGGGGAAGCACATCATGAGAGAGATAAAGGGTTAAAGATACTTACCTGTAGGGCCCTTGTAGGCTAGAGGGTATCATGAATCTTGATCTTTATCTTAATGGTTATGGCATTATCACTTGTTATCTCTTCCATATGCTCATGAGTTTGCGAGGGTAACTGTGTAGGAAAGGTTTCTCTTAATGATGGTTGAGAGGGGATGTTGCCATTGTCTATGTCAGCTAAAGGAGCATTTAAAATGCCATTTAAATGAGCTTGTGGAGGCATCCGAAAGATACCCATTTCAGTCCCTATATAGGGTGTTGGAATGGCTTGAATAAGAGGGATAGCTTGTTCTTCCAAAGTATGTGATGGTTTGTGATCGATTTCCTTGTTTAGAATGTAATTAAGAAGCTCTCGAACATCAGGTGGCAAGTTATCAAGCTAATGGTCACAAAGAGAATCTTCATCATCCAGAGCTTTCTCCTATTTAAGGAGAGCAGGAAATGATGGCAGAGTAGTGTGGAGAAATGTATCAATGATGTATTTTTCTTGTGCCAATATATCCTCACCAAGTGGGGTTATGTTGGGACAAGTCTCTTTGTTTGATAAATTACCCATTGTTATGTCATTCTCATAGATCTCAGAGAGGATTTGCATTATATCATTGTGAAACAAAGGGGAAGTGGAAGTAAAGTTATCATCACTAATTTACCCATGATTGTCATTAGCTATAATGTTTTTTGAGATTCTCCATGATTGAAGGGAAAACATCCACAGTATCACGAAAGTTATCAAAGTAGGCTATTGATCGAAGGATATCACATGTAGCACTATTGCTTATGTCAATGCCATAGATGTAGGTGATTTGATGCAAGACTTGAGGATATTTGTTAGTGAATTTGCAAAAATTATCATAGTTCACAATGTACTCATATAAATCTTCTAAAGATGTACCTTTAGGAGAATCCATGAATGCCAAATATATGCAAGAATGCTTGATTTTTCGATACCATTCAATGCAAATGAATGAAAAAAAGGATGTTGAAAGGATTTTGATCGAGGGTAGAAAGTTATATGTTTGATATCAGTTGAAAATAGAAATATAATCACTCTCAACACACTCTTGATGCAAATCCAAGATAATGCCAAGTCAAAATATAGTGAAAATATGTCAAAATAGGCACTTTTTTCACCAAATTCAATGCAAAAGAGCATAACAAAAGGTGTTGTAAGGAAAATTATGGTTGATAGAAAATAATATCAGTAATAACATCCACTTTGGGTCAAAATACCTAGCACAACATTCTTTTAGCGCCACTTAAGGTCAAACCCTAGTGAAAATATAGCAAAAATAGGCTATTTTTCACGATTTTTCAACTCCAACACCTAGACAAATGGTGTTGTAAATAATTTTAGGAGGTAAATAAAATAATATCAATAATATCAGTCACCTCAATCCATAAAATTGATCACAACATGCTTGGAGTGCAAACTAGGTCAAACCCTAGGGCAAAAATGGTCAAAATGTGTAGTTTTTCGCCAAATTTTCACTACAAGAGCCCGTTAAAAGGGTGTTGTGAAGATTTTTATGAGGGGAATAAAATGAATATCCTGATAAAAGAAAATTAATGCAAAATATCCTTCACAATAGACCTATAGTGCAAGTTTAGAGAGTCGATAAGACCAATTTTAGTGAAAATTATTGTTTTTAAAGCCCTAGGTTTGAGATCTTGACACAAAATACTATGAAAATGTTTTAGAGTTTGATTTATGATTAAATTTAATTACTCTCAGATCTGAAAATGATTTTCAATCCTTAACATGCAAAATGCCCAGCAAATTTAATGAAAATGCATCAAAATTGCTAGTTTTTTGTTGAAATTTTCTATGCAAAAATGCAAATTCACACTAAAATGCAAGACTACAGCCAAATGAAAATTTGAATGAGCCTCTAAAAGCAATAGAAAAATCTGATAAAAAGACTTTTCCTACAAATCCTAGATTTTGGAATTACTAGGTTATATAAAATTGTCAAAATTTCTACAAAACCCTAGCAATTAAATGATGAAAATGCAAGGTAAATTTCTGATTTTTTGTATTTTTATGTAGTTTATATCAGATCTGATGCAAAATTCATGAATTAGGAAAATTTAGGAAGAATTGATGCAATTTAGTAAGCCAAACAATGCAAATTTTTTTGTATTTTTCTAATTTTTTTAAATTTTTCTCAATGTAATGAAATAAATGACCAAATGAATGAATGAAATCAATCCAAATATAAATAAAAACACTCAAAAAGTTTCAATTTAAGTCCAAAAACATGGGTTCACCAAAATGTTTAGGGTAAAATTAGATTTCGTTAATCTTTTGTTGTTTAGATGTTAAAATCCTCCTTTCACCCTAACATTGAAGGATCTAGGGTTGAGTGGTGAGAACTATCATGCCCTAGGTCACTTGCAAATGTAGGGAAACTTATATTAAGGAAATAATTATCCAATTAACCATTAAAACCCTAATTATGCAAATATGACAACAAATTGATGAATAATAGAAAAAGCTCTTGTAGACGGGAGTAAAATAACAAATCATAGAATACCTATTTTTGGGGTTCCAAGGCAGAACAGTCATGGACTAAGGTACAGGCACCCAAGTCCAAGGTACCTACTTTTTTAGGGAATCTAGACCTCCTTCCAACACTGATCAGCCTTGTAACTTTTGTTTCCTGAAATCTGTCTATGAAGGACACTATTGTGGGTACCCTAGTCCTGGAAGTGCTCCTTTGTATGACTCTTCTTCAGATCTTGAATCCCTGATGCTGCCAAGCCTTCCTGCAACTCCACTTTTTCTAGATACGACACTTGTAACCTACAATCACAAGACTTGGTTTGGGGGTTGTGGTGTTTAGAGGTTTACCTTAGTCAAACCCTAGAGGACACTTAAGTCTCTGAACACCGTTGTCAGACAAAGAGTGTGTGCCCTTGTGAGGCAAAGGCAAAAATCAAAGGAATCAATGATAAAAACACAATATTATGTCACCTTGTAGTGAAGCTCTCATGGAGGAAGATGATCTTCATGCCATAAGGAAATTGATGCTCAAATATGCAAATATCAACACAAAAAACATACAAGTTTGCTCTTGCAACACAATAGAAGCCTTAAATCACCTTGAGAATGCCTAGAGTTTACAATGATCATCTAGTTTACAAATGAATGCCTACACATGCTTATATATGCAACTACAAGCATTCCCGCTAAGATTTTAAAATCAAACTTTATCATGTTGGCAAAAGAACCAACTAACGATCATAAACTGACACCTAGAAATTGGGGCTACCCTAAAATAGGGCAGGACTAGGGGGCGGGTGCCCAAGTCCTCCCCCTATTTTAGGCAGGGTACAGTTCAAGGTTTCATCCTAGGTCCCATTTTCCATGAAACCCATTTCTCATTCCATCGGGATGCTAAAATATGAACTAAAATGTCCTAAATACATACTAAAGACCCGAGAGCTAAACCTTATGAGGGAAAAGCCCCCAAGGGGACATTTTCTAATGTTACATTAAGAATATATTGGACGTTAAGTTTCCATGAAAATAGTTCATATGTTCATATTTGTTTAGTGCCTAAGACGTTTAGAGGAAACCAAAATGCACTATACTTATGCTGAATTATCATATTATTGTACTTGAATTCTAAACTAGAAAAGGGAAACTAAAGAAAATGGAAATAGATCCTTTAGTCGATGTTGAAGACTATGACAATTTCGTAGATGAAATCTTGCTAGTTTTCTCAATGAACTTTTTGGTGAGATAATATCATGGAAGCAAGGAGGATGCAATATGAATAATGATTGCTTGTGTGAAATAGAATATCCTCTTGTCAATTTGTAATACATATCTAGAGAAACAGATGATCCAAGAATGTGGAAACCTAGATAGCCTTTAGTAGCATCTAAATTACTTATGTTATGTTATTTCGAGAGAGAGAATAAACTAGGAAATACAAAGATATAGATCTCATATATTTTGTTCAATAGAACTTAATTTAGTGCTAAAGTGCACAGAAGACAAAGTTAGCCCAAGGTTGGGCATCATGGGAGTGTTTTATTCTAAGTTGGGTATGTTGGGAGATTCAAATCTCAACTCCACATGATTGTTGCACTTATGATTATTGATATAGGTTTATTGATATGTATTTGAAGGATGAATATTCTTATGATTTTGTAATCTATCATATTGGAAATTTAGTAGACTTAAGTAGTCTAGAGGATTGAGAGTATTTTGTTATCTTTATGACTTAAACCTACTTGGGTTGATATAATAAACTTAGTCAAAAGACTAGTTGTGAAAAGTGTTAGTATCCATCAAGATATTTTATGGATGAGGTCATACCTCGCATACTATGCTTATTCATGTTATTGGAATTGTGATTTCAAATAGTGCCAAGTGGTCTAGGGAAGACTAGAGGTATTTTATTCTCATGTGTAATTATATTTTATTTATTATCTCTAGAAAACAAGGATGTTTAATATTTCCATTATTGGGTTAGAGAAGTTAAACCCGAGTATTAAAAAACTAGAAGGATTTAGGAAACCTATAACTTTTATGTTGACCTTATGACATTGTTTGTATATATATAATGGTTGATAGAAAAAGGTCAAGATAACCATATTGGTCAACAGTGAAATGTCAAGAAAACCATATTGGTTGATAGTGAAAGGTCAAGAAAACTTTAGAACAAGAAATGAAGAGTCTTAGTAGTACTTTACCAAATTTAAGTGATTCTATGATAGAG
Source organism: Cunninghamia lanceolata (assembly GCA_027924645.1). NCBI lineage: Eukaryota > Viridiplantae > Streptophyta > Pinopsida > Cupressales > Cupressaceae > Cunninghamia > Cunninghamia lanceolata. The sequence goes on from BSBN01000154.1 coordinate 6,988,854, forward strand.
TCGAAACTTGTTATAATGCACCAAAGATGTTTTATATTTGAGTCAGAGAGAAGAGTGGCAGAAGGTCATAGACCCTAGAAATTGCAAGTATGCAAAGAGGGAATCTCTCGAAAGGTTGGAATTACCTAAGTATCTATTGCATGTATAGCCTAGGATAAGGATTAGTTCTAATTCAGATTGACTAAAATGGAATTACAGTACAAACAAGTTTGTGTCTAGAGTTACTGAGTGAAGAAATTCAAATTGTAGGATGAGATAGTCTCCAAGTCAAGTTAGAGGTGTGTGTTTAGATGGCATGACCAATCAGAATGATCATACTTAGCTAGAATATGTCTAGAGTTGTATGGTCAATTGAGTTATGTAGGATACAACACTATGACTCAGATGGAAAAAACTTGTTTGTTCCTTATATCTATACCATTTGTGAAGGGTAGGGTCACTTCTAGGAATGAAGGTGTGCGGGGGACTGCTGGTCTATGGTTGGAGGAAAAGAACTTGGATGATGATCTCCCTCTGTAGCAGAAGACTCACCGAGGCTTATGCATACATAAATTAATATTCCAGATGCAATGTAATCCATGTTATGACTTATGACAGTCAAATTTATGAGGTAAAACTATTCTTTATGCCAAGTGTAGTTTATGTATTGTAAATGAAAAGTGAAAGGATTTCACTATGATTCTATCTTTGATTAAGTTGCGATTTCAAGGGTGAAATTATATAGAAACTTGTACTTGATTTCTTATGTTTATGCAAATGAGATTTAATTAAAAAAATTCTCACTCATGTTTACTATGTTTATTTAATTTCTTGTAAATTCTTGAGTTTATTCAAGTATTATGAGAGTTTTGGAAGAATGCAATTATTTTGAAGTAATATAAGTTTTTTCCTATAAACTAACTGTGCAACTCTAATGAGTTTGCCAGTGGTTGTTCATGAGCTTATTTGATCTTATATTTTGCACTGTACTAAAAATTGGTTGAGGAATATGTGTATCGAACCTTTGACAAAGCAAAGATATCATGCTATGCAATATGTCTATCCAATAACAAAGATATCAAGAATATATTGGATGTGAAGTTTCTATGAAAATATTTCATATGTTCATATTTGTTTAGTGCCTAAGAGGTTTAGAGGAAACTAGAATGCACTATACTTATGATGTATTATCATAATATTGTACTCTGATTCTGAATTAGAAAAGGGAAACTAAAGAAAATGGAAATAGATCCTTTAGTCGATGTTGAAGACTATGACAGTTTTGTAGATGAAATCTTGCTAGTTTTCTCAATGAACATTTTGGTGAGATAATATTATGGAAGAAAGGATGATGCAACATGAATAATGACTACTTGTGTGAAATAGAATATCCTCTTGTCAAATTGTAATACATATCCAGGGAAATAGGTGATCCAAGAATGTGGAAACCTAGATAGCCTTTAATAGCATCTATTACTTATGTTATCTTGAGAGAGAGAGAATAAAATAGGAAATACAAAGACATAGATCTCATAGATTTTGTTCAATAGAACCTAATTTAGTGCTAAAGTGCACAAAAGACAAAGTTAGCCCAAGGTTGGGCATCATGGGAGTGTTTTATTCTAAGTTGGGTATGTTGGGAGATTCGAATCTCAACTCTACATGATTGTTGCATTTAAGATTATTGATATAGGTTTATTGACATGTATTTAAAGGATGAATATTCTTATGAGTCTGTAACTTGTCATATTGGAAAGTTAGTAGACATAGGTAGTCTAGGGGGTTGAAAGTATTTTGTTATCTTTATGCCTCAAACCTACTTGCGTTGATATAATGAACTTAGTAGACATAAGTAGTCATATTTTATGGATGAGGTCATACCTCACATACTATGCTTATTCATGTTATGAGAATTGTGATTTCAAACAATGCCAAGTGGTCTAGGGAAGATTAGAGGTATTTTGCTCTCATTTGTAATTATATTTATGTTATTATCTTTGAAAAACAAGGATGTTTAATATTTCCATTATTGGGTTAGAGAAGTTAAACCCTAGTATTAAGACCAGAAGGATTTAGGAAACCTATAACTCTTATGTCAGTTATGACATTGTTTGTATATATACATATAATGGTCGACAAAAAAAGGTCAAGACAACCATATTAGTCGATAGTGAAAAGTTAAGAAAACCATATTGGTTGATAGTTAAAGGTCAAGAAAACCTTAAAATAAGATAGGAAGAGTCTTAGTAGTACTTTACCAAATTTAAGTGATTCTATGATAGAGTTGAAACTTGTTACAATGCACCAAAGATGTTTTATTTTTGAGTCAGAGAGAAGAGTGATAGAAGGTCATAGACCCTAGAAATTGCAAGTATGCAAAGAGGGAATCTCTGGAAGGTTAAAATTACCTAAATATATATTGCATGTATATCCTAGTATAAGGATTAGTTCTACGTCAGATTGACTAAAATGGAATTATAGTACAAATAAGTTTGTGTCTAGGGTGATGTTGGTCATGATGTTAGTCATTCGCAAACATAGAATAAAAGTTACACAACAACCTTTACTCATCTTGAAAGATACGATGAATTCAGAGAATTCATGATCCCAAGTCTCCGTTGATTAGGTCTTAATCTACTGACGTTACTCAGTGGTTGATGTGTGTTGCTGTTTTCCATTCAGGGGCCTTACGTGTTTCTGCACAGTTCATCATTATTATCTTCAAATATCCTACTCTGGATGTTTGCTCTGCATAAATCTCCAACAATTCTACCTCTGCACTGTAAATTTAGTCAAATAATGTGCCTATAGGCTGATATTTGCATGATTTCTATCATTATTTATGATTCTTTGCATGATATTTTCAATACTACATGCACTTGACTCAAATATGCTAATGATCTTCAGTTACCTACGGGATTTCAGCATATTTCTCTGTTTCTGCTTGTTATTTATCATGATTTGCAGTTATGATGATGAATTTATGAAATTAAAAGAAGAAAAAGGTTAAAGAATGAGATTCCCAAAACTACTGGACTTAGATCACTGATCCACATACAAGCTCCCATACATGCAATGAAAAGAAGGAAAACTAGAAATCATACTTCACCAGGACATTCCACAAATCCGCATGATCTAGTGCAAATCTTTAAAGGAAAAGTTGACAACAACATGTAATGAAATGAAAGCGCTTCCAGTTGAACACAGCATTCACCAGTACATATCCAGAAATCAACAGAAAGATTACGTAAAATTTACAATTAGGATGTAATCTGGAACTTCATATCCATTCAGTATGCTCAAGAACAGGTACATTTACAGTGATCTGAAGAAAGAACCTTGACATTTCAACAATTCTATCCTCATTAGTCTCAGTAATCCGATCTCTTAATTGATTCTACAGTAATTGACTTTTTGCGCCAGATGTGTCTGTGTATTCTAATGTATATCTCCCCTTTAATGACAAGCTCTGGCTCTTATATAGAGCAAAAGCCAGAAAATGGTTACAATGATCCAAGGATCAGGATCCTCTCATAACAAACAACGGTCCAGATGAAAAGCACATGCTTCGTCAGTTGGCAAATGCACAGCTGGCACGGAATATTCTAGCATCTTCAACTTGATTCGGTCTCCAGCTGGCGAACAACATATTTGATAATATCCTCCTCATTTCTGGCCCATGTTGCCTCCATGTGCAACTTTGTAATCATCAGCTTCAGCAGCAGCTCTAACAGCATCATGACTTCAATGCTCAGCTTCAGCAGCATCATCATGACTTCCTGCAAATAAACAGACAAACATTAAGTTCATCATCATGTGGATAAACAACAGGAAGTAAACATTTTATTAAACATACCTCTCAATGCAGCTACAGGCAATCAGGCTTTACCTGTGGAAAATATGCACTAAATGCATAAACAGCATAAAACAACCAGGTCAACCCTTGTTGACCAAAATCAGGCAGTCGGGCTTTCAAATTTCTATAGCTTCATGTTCCCGCCCATTTCCATGTGTATCGGGTTCAAATATGATCATGCATGTCAAAATATACAAGGAAATAACCGCTCTTAACAAATTACTTCATACCTGGCTTTGCATGCTCTGTTTGAATACTTCGGGTCATCATCATATTAGCATCGATGTGACCACATATGATCAGGGTGACAAATTTAGACTCGGCCGATGGCAACAGTTAGACCTACGTCAAAAATCATGATGATGCCCAACTCCATGTCTTATATCTAGCTGCAGGATATCACGAAATATGATGTTCCTCCTTTCCGAATGCTCTGATGAAAAGCACATCAGGATGTTTCACTTCTGCATACTGGGAAAGAAAGACATCGTCGTCATCATCATGATGAAGACAAACAGGAGGACTTGGAAAATGATCCTGCCGCTGAGGAAAGGAAAATCACGGTGACATCATCCTGATATTCGGGCTTCAATAAAATGCAAAGGGATGACGTCATCGTCATGTTTCGTTAAGATCAGGAGATAAATGGAATATCGGGTTCCCCCCAAGGAAGATGATCAGGTGGTGCATGTAAAATGACCCCTTCGCGGAGAAGGTGATCTTCTCGAAAGATCAGGATGATGATGATGATCATCATCATATCCGCACTGGGTAATCTAAAGTATGATCCTGCTGAAGGTCCTGATGACGTCATCAGGATATCCGGGGCTTTTGTTAATCTTCGAACATGACGTCATCGTCATCATCATATTGGCGAACAGGATCATGCCTTGGAAAATATCCTGCCGAAGGAAAAGGTGATGGTGACGTCATCCTGATATTTGCTTCTCGTTTATCAGGTCGGGATGACGTCATAAGGATATTTGCAAAAGGTTATACTTCTTGGCAGGAGGATATTGCGAAATGTCGGGTAGACGAACAAGATCATGATGATCTTGTCAACAAGATAGGAATGAAAAATCACCCTCCGCTTCGAAAGATAAGGTGATCATCATGACCACGCAAAAGGAGATCAGGAGGATATTGCGAAATGTGATCCTGCCATGAAAGATCATGATGATGATGATCATCAGGACTGTCGTGCGCATGCAAATTATGCAGATGGTGGGTTCGTTAAGTAGGGTGATGATGATCATCAGCATGATATTATCACATCGGGTGATGTTAGAATATCATACTGCTCGCAATGTGCCCAAGGTTGCTTGACGGGAAAACACACTATCACCTAAGATTGACGTCCGGATGTTTCGGGACTGCATGATTTTTTACATTGGGTGATAGACAAAGATCATGATGATGATCTTTGGCGATACAAAAGACCGCTCGACGGGAAAAGTTTACATGACTTAAACTTGACGTCCAGATATTTTGACCTCAGGATATTATCAGGGGGCTTTTCAAATATGATGATGATGATGTTCTTCATACAGCAATTATCAGGTTTGACCAAAACTTTGACTGCTCATAACTCCTTCATATGGACGAATTTTCAAATGATGTAAAAGGCAAACCTACATGGAATTTCAAGCTCTTTCTAACCATGAGGTCATAGAAACAAAATATGAACTTTGACAAACTAACCTCATGATGATGACCTACCTCATCCTGACCTTCATGATGATGATGCACCTGACCTATTTTTACCAAACCGCCAGAAACAGACAACACAAGCCAAAACAAAAGTTGGGTCCCTGTTTTGATAAGTTAAAATGGGGCGTGTTGTGTAACCACACAACAACTTGCCACCAAAGAAAACAACAAAATTCAAATAATTCAAGTGATATGATCACATCCATCTATAGTATTCTAATTCTTTCTAAGTAAAATCATCATGATCTTTGAATGATAAAGTTTCATCAAGGTAACAGTGCTAACAAAGGATCATGTGTGTGCATATGATTAATTATCCTCATCTTGAAAGTAAGTTGAAAACATAAGTAACTGGTGTTAAACTACATAGTTGGAGATCATCCCTCATAGCCAACCTGGATAGAGCCTTGCTGCCAGCAGGCGTCTATAGCCCCGGCAAGGTTATCTATACAATCTCCCTAAGTAGGGCTCCACTGCCAGCAGGCGTCCATAGCCCCGGTAGAGTTACTTAGATGGCCTAATTTTATTTCGTTTCTGATTTTCCTTTAAAAATTTAAATTTGATATCATCATGTCAGCTCATTTGTACAAGGTGTAGTCACTTGCAGCTTTAGGTTGGAGATTGTATTGGTAGCAAGGGAGTCCCTTTAGATTTTTCACTTAACACCTATACTCATATCTTCAACAAGCCCAAGGCTGTTAGGTGTTTCATTGTGTTTGATTCACTTTGGACAAGAAAAGGCACCTTGATGAAAAGATATTATAAAACCTGATCATGAGTATTTATCAGAATGAATTACAATCTATATCTAAATCTGATCTCATCACTTGAATCCTAACAATTTAGTTATTTTCTTAGGTGATGAAGTGCATCATCTTGACTTACCAAAACAAAACTCAACCAAAACAACACAAAACAGAAGAAACACTATACAAACAACTAACCTACAAAAAGGAAACAACAGGAACAGGACAAGAAAGCAAAACAAGCAGACTGTACAAACAACTAACCTACAAAATTATATACAACACACTACTAGGCAAACAAAAACCAGAAAAAGACCTAAGGACACCTGTATTTGCATACTTCTTTTGCTTGTGTAGGAGCATCAGGGTATTAGTTATGGTTCTCAACCTAGCAAATTTATCTTTATATTCTGAAGAATATTCTGATATTCTGAATTCACTGTATTCAACAGAACAACTCTTGATGATCAGCAACTGAGGAAGCTCATCATGTTCATGATTAATCCATATGCATGTCTTATCTTCTGAATTTCCATAATTAAAATAGTATTCAACATTACTTACTGTGGAAAGGAGAAATACAACCTGGTGTATTTCCGATTTCGTTGGACATGCTTCTTCATTGGCAGTTGGTCTTCCATTTGTCATTATATTTTTACTGCTTGTCTCAGTGCCTGGTTCCTCTTCAAATTGAAGGATGTATGACCTTTGATGTATTAATTCTTCATCTTTATCCAACCTTATCCCTTCATTCTGGATGTTCAGTTTATCCTCCAGTTCAGGAAACTTCTCAGTATTTTCTTCATTTTCCTGCACATCAGCATCTAAATAAGTATCTTTATTATCATAACCTGATATACAGAAATTTATCATTTCTAAATCATTTGACTGTAAAGGAGAAACAACTTTCACTTGATGAGGACACTCCCCTGTTTCATTTTCAAAATATTCCTGGAGTGACATCTGATTATGCACAACAACTCCAAAGTCTTCTACATCTTCATCTTTCAGGAATTGTTCATTAAATAATTCACATTTTCTATCTATTAGAGGATCTGGTTCCTTTAACCTGCAACATTCTTGCATTTGATCATTTAATTCAAAGAAGTCAGGTAATAAATCAGCATTTATTTTCTTCTCTACGACTCCCTGAGTTACCATCATAGGAACTTCATCATCAGGAGTGCATTTAAATTGCTCTACTATCTGTTTACACTTCTCTTTACCATAGAATGACTCCAGGAAAGATGTTTCATCTTCTTTATCAAAAGTATTAGGATCAGAATCAAAAATATTATCCTGATGAGTGATTTCTTCTCTAAAATTTTCACAAGATTCATACCTGCATACTGACTGGTCCTTACTTGTATTAGGAAGTAGAGAACTCCTATCAATCTCACCATAAAATGAATCCAGGAAAGATGTTTCCTCTTCATTACGTTTTGAAACTGACTCAGCTATTGTATTTTCTAGAATCTTTTTCAACATGACCAAGCAAGGGTAACAATCTCTCTCTGAATGTTCTTCATCATGTAATCTGCACCAGCTTTCAATCAAGACATCATCAATGGGCGAACCTAATATTTGACTACACTGTATATTTCTAGACAAGTATAATTCAAAATCTTTAGAATGATCTACTTCAGTGTCTGGACAATTAATAACTTCTGGTGCTGCATCTGCTTGTTGCTCCAAAATTTCTTCATTTTCCTGGCAGACTTCTTCATTTTCTTGGCAGACTTCTTCCCTGAACACATCCAGAAAGAATATTAGTCCTTTCAAATATAAATCCAACCTTGTAAGGAAAGTTAAGCAATTTATTTCACTGTGTTCTGCAGTCTGGTGTATCCTGCAACAGGTAGATAAACCAAAGTTAGACAAACTGTGAGGGTAAAGCTGCCTACTCAAAGTTTCCTGGAATAAAGGAATGTTAATTTGGCAATTATTTTCATATACATCCATCAAAATGAGACTCTATTCTTCAATTTTTTTTGTATTTTGCAATTTTAATGAGATCTATCATATCTCAGAATAAAACTTGAAAGTCCAGAAAATCAAACAAATATTTGATGCTTTGGGCTAGATCTTTGCAAAGGTGCAACCAAAACATCTCAGGTAAGAGATATTTGCAGACATTTAGCTCAAATGCTGAAATATTTATGCAATATTTGCAGAAATCCCAAAATGTGACATGATATTGGGATATCCTGACCCGTAACACAAGATCTCGAGTGCCTAAAGCTCAAATTCTCAAAGCTTGGACAAATTTACGCATCTGTAGCCGATATTAGTGAATTCAGAGAGATCTACTGTACAGCCTGCAATATTTATGTGAGATCTGGAAATCTTTACACAGAATGTGCATATACAATCTTGTCACAGCAAATATTTACGAAATTTACTGAAATTCACGAGTGATCTGAGGATACCTTACTCCTATATGCCATCAAACCTGAAAATACTGATGATGTTGCGTTATCTTCCAGGCCGGCCCTCCTTCTAGCGCCAATTTATGTTGCGTTAGAAGCGAGGGGCTTGCATATACGTTAGCAAGATTTAAAGCGGGCTGCTAAACTGAGGCAGGGGATATCACTTCAACTGAACAGGATTTATTTGCTGAGAAACAGCTCATGCCCTCCTTCTATTGATGATGCTGAGAAATTGCTCATGACCTCCTTCTAGTGCCAATTTATGTTGGTGATGATGTTCTGCCCTCCTTCTAGCGCCAATTTATGTTGGTCATGATGTTAGTCATTCGCAAACATAGAATAAAAGTTACACAACAACCTTTACTCATCTTGAAAGATACGATGAATTCAGAGAATTCATGATCCCAAGTCTCCGTTGATTAGGTCTTAATCTACTGACGTTACTCAGTGGTTGATGTGTGTTGCTATTTTCCATTCAGGGGCCTTACGTGTTTCTGCACAGTTCATCATTATTATCTTCAAATATCCTGCTCTGGATGTTTTCTCTGCATAAATCTCCAACAATTCTACCTCTGCACTGTAAATTTAGTCAAATAATGTGCCTACAGGCTGATATTTGCATGATTTCTATCATTATTTATGATTCTTTGCATGATATTTTCAATACTACATGCACTTGACTCAAATATGCTAATGATCTTCAGTTACCTACGGGATTTCAGCATATTTCTCTGTTTCTGCTTGTTATTTATCATGATTTGTAGTTATGATGATGAATTTATGAAATTAAAAGAAGAAAAAGGTTAAAGAATGAGATTCCCAAAACTACTGGACTTAGATCACTGATCCACATACAAGCTCCCATACATGCAATGAAAAGAAGGAAAACTAGAAATCATACTTCACCAGGACATTCCACAAATCCGCATGATCTAGTGCAAATCTTCAAAGGAAAAGTTGACAACAACATGTAATGAAATGAAAGCGCTTCCAGTTGAACACAGCATTCACCAGTACATATCCAGAAATCAACAGAAAGATTACGTAAAATTTATAATTAGGATGTAATCTGAAACTTCATATCCATTCAGTATGCTCAAGAACAGGTACATTTACAGTGATCTGAAGAAAGAACCTTGACATTTCAACAATTCTATCCTCATTAGTCTCAGTAATCCGATCTCTTAATTGATTCTACAGTAATTGACTTTTTGCGCCAGATGCGTCTGTGTATTCTAATGTATATCTCCCCTTTAATGACAAGCTCTGGCTCTTATATAGAGCAAAAGCCAGAAAACGGTTACAATGATCCAAGGATCAGGATCCTCTCATAACAAACAACGGTCCAGATGAAAAGCACATGCTTCATCAGTTGGCAAATGCACAGCTGGCACGGAATATTCCAGCATCTTCAACTTGATTCGGTCTCCAGCTGGCGAACAGCATATTTGACAATATCCTCCTCATTTCTGGCCCATGTTGCCTCCATGTGCAACTTTGTAATCATCAGCTTCAGCAGCAGCTCTAACAGCATCATGACTTCAATGCTCAGCTTCAGCAGCATCATCATGACTTCCTGCAAATAAACAGACAAACATTAAGTTCATCATCATGTGGATAAACAACAGGAAGTAAACATTTTATTAAACATACCTCTCAATGTAGCTACAGGCAATCAGGCTTTACCTGTGGAAAATATGCACTAAATGCATAAACAGCATAAAACAACCAGGTCAACCCTTGTTGACCAAAATCAGGCAGTCGGGCTTTCAAATTTCTATAGCTTCATGTTCCCACCCATTTCCATGTGTATCGGGTTCAAATATGATCATGCATGTCAAAATATACAAGCAAATAACCGCTCTTAACAAATTACTTCATACCTGGCTTTGCATGCTTTGTTTGAATACTTCGGGTCATCATCATATTAGCATCGGTGTGACCACATATGATCAGGGTGACAAATTTAGACTCGGCCGATGGCAACAGTTATACCTACGTCAAAAATCATGATGATGCCCAACTCCATGTCTTATATCTAGCTGCAGGATATCACGAAATATGATGTTCCTCCTTTCCGAATGCTCTGATGAAAAGCACATCAGGATGTTTCACTTCTGCATACTGGGAAAGAAAGACATCGTCGTCATCATCATGATGAAGACAAACAGGAGGACTTGGAAAATGATCCTGCCGCTGAGGAAAGGAAAATCACGGTGACATCATCCTGATATTCGGGCTTCAATAAAATGCAAAGGGATGACGTCATCGTCATGTTTCGTTAAGATCAGGAGATAAATGGAATATCGGGTTCCCCCCAAGGAAGATGATCAGGTGGTGCATGTAAAATGACCCCTTCGCGGAGAAGGTGATCTTCTCGAAAGATCAGGATGATGATGATCATCATCATCATATCCGCACTGGGTAATCTAAAGTATGATCCTGCTGAAGGTCCTGATGACGTCATCAGGATATCCGGGGCTTTTGTTAATCTTCGAACATGACGTCATCGTCATCATCATATTGGCGAACAGGATCATGCCTTGGAAAATATCCTGCCGAAGGAAAAGGTGATGGTGACGTCATCCTGATATTTGCTTCTCGTTTATCAGGTCGGGATGACGTCATAAGGATATTTGCAAAAGGTTATACTTCTTGGCAGGAGGATATTGCGAAATGTCAGGTAGACGAACAAGATCATGATGATCTTGTCAACAAGACAGGAATGAAAAATCACCCTCCGCTTCGAAAGATAAGGTGATCATCATGACCACGCAAAAGGAGATCAGGAGGATATTGCGAAATGTGATCCTGCCATGAAAGATCATGATGATGATGATCATCAGGACTATCGTGCGCGTGCAAATTATGCAGATGGTGGGTTCGTTAAGTAGGGTGATGATGATCATCAGCATGATATTATCACATCGGGTGATGTTAGAATATCATGCTGCTCGCTATGTGCCCAAGGTTGCTTGACGGGAAAACACACTATCACCTAAGATTGACGTCCGGATGTTTCGGGACTGCATGATTTTTTACATTGGGTGATAGACAAAGATCATGATGATGATCTTTGGCGATACAAAAGACCGCTCGACGGGAAAAGTTTACTATGACTTAAACTTGACGTCCAGATATTTCGACCTCAGGATATTATCAGGGGGCTTTTCAAATATGATGATGATGATGTTCTTCATACAGCAATTATCAGGTTTGACCAAAACTTTGACTGCTCATAACTCCTTTATATGGATGAATTTTCAAATGATGTAAAAGGCAAACCTGCATGGAATTTCAAGCTCTTTCTAACCATGAGGTCATAGAAACAAAATATGAACTTTGACAAACTAACCTCATGATGATGACCTACCTCATCCTGACCTTCATGATGATGATGCACCTGACCTATTTTTACCAAACCGCCAGAAACAGACAACACAAGCCAAAACAAAAGTTGGGTCCCTGTTTTGATAAGTAAAAATGGGGCGTGTTGTGTAACCACACAATAGGTGACTAAGTGAAGAAAGTCAAACTGTAGGATGAGATAGTCTCTAAGTCGAGTTAGAGGTGTGTGTCTAGATGTTATGACCAATCAGAATGATCATACTTAGCTAGAAGGGGTCTAGAGTTGTATGGTTGATTGAGTTATGTAGAACATAACATTACGACTCAGATGGAAAAAACTTGTTGGTTCCTTATATCTATACCCTTTGTGAAGGGTAGGGCCACTTCCAGGAAGGAAGGTGTGCGGGGGACTACTAGTCTGTGGTTGGAGGAAAAGCACTTGGATGATTCTCTCCCTCTGTAGTAAAAGACTTGTTGAGGCTTGTGCAAACACAAATCAATATTTTGGATGCAATGTATTCCATGTTATGACTTATGGCAGCCAAATTTATGAGGTAAAACTATTCTTTATGCCAAGTGCAGTTTATGTATTGTAAATGAAAAGTGAAAGGATTTCACTACGATTCTATCTTCAATTATGTTATGATTTCAAGGGTGAAATTATATAGAAAGTTGTAATTTATTTCTTGTGTTTATGCAAATGATATTTAATTAAAAAAATTGTTCACTCATGTTTACTATGTTTGTTTACTTTCTTGTAAATTATTGATTTTATTTGAGTATTATGAGAAGGGATGTTACAACCTGAGTCACCTAGCCTCATCATGAAGACCTACAAGGATGAATACACACAAAATGAGGACATATAAAGCACTATAAAATCTAATATAAACAAAGTTCATTAATGAAAAACTAAGGGGAGATTAAAGAGGAAAACCTAGCTAGACAGAGCAAACAGTGACAAAATTGTGTGAGTGAACAATTTATAGAGAGATCGGTGAGGAAATTTGACAATATAGTTGATAACCTCCCTCCTATTGATCACTAGTTATGAGAAATGAGAAAACCCTCTCTTGAAACCCTAGATCTTCTTTTATTGATTTTTCTTGAAAGAGTTCATCATTTTCATGATCCATTGCATTTGTCTAGGTTTTAGTTATTTATCATTTTGTGTGCTTCTATTTTCTCAATTTAAATCATTGTCACTATTTTGTAGACCTTCTGGGGTATGATAGGGCATGGGGTAGGGTCATCCCTTTGAGTAGGGTAGGTCACCACTAGAGATCTACCCTACCATCCTGGGTTACCCATGGAGATCAACCATAGTAAAAGGGTGACCCAACTACAAATTTTTTAGGTGGAAAATAAGCTAGTCTAATGCTTTTGATGCTCAATTATCTCTTTTTTAACTCTAAATTCTCCATTTATTGCAATTTTCTAGATATTATTTGATTTTTTTAGGATTTTAAATGTTTTATGATTTTTTGTGATTTTCTAAGTTTTCAACATATTGTTCTTTACATTTGGAAAGGTATGTGCATTTGATGGAATGCTACTCATGAGAAATTCTAGTACATGGAGGCCCTTGATGCACTACCAACTAGAGATTATTCTATCTTGTATAAGATGAGGTTAAATAGAATAGCTTAGATTCCTATTGTACACTCATCATCTCATATATTATGTGACATCCTGAGTTATTGGGAGGTTGATCAAAACACATTTTGATTTCCTCAGGTTTCTAGATAGTGGATGATCAATCTATATTATATTTTATCATATCCTAGGAGTTCCTATTAGAGGTGAGCAACTTGCGCTTCTTGAGAAAATTTGAGAGAGAGACACTATCTTGGGTTGCTATCATGGGAGTTAATCATCTTAGGGATCATCTCAAAGTTTTATCTTACTTTAGTTCCTAGTCTTTCTATTCATCCTTGCAAAAAGGTCTTCATTGGGTTAATTACCCCTTGCTTTTTAGGGGACAAGAAGGCTCCTAAACTTAGGAGGTGCTAGGAATTGATCATTCGGGGACTCGAGCTAAGGACAATTTTTGCTTGGGGGATTGAAATTATTTCCTTGGAGACCTACTAGGATTTTTACTATTTTTCATGATGAGGGGCACTTTCTTTCAGCTACCATTCACTTATCATGACTTGGATACTCGAGCATGTTGTACCATTTTAGAGGGACTTGCCCCCTTTGGATTCCCAGTTATTGAGAGCTATGCAGTGGGGATGAATTGGTCATTTTGACGCCTCTACATGAATTGTGGCTACACTTATGGATGTAAATTTCATTTACAACCCCAATACTAATATGGCGAGGTTATGGCTAGGTGACATGATAGTTTGAGATTATTGTTAAGAGGTGAGCCATTTGACTAATAGAAATAGCTTGGTTGAGGCTCACTCTATCACATAAGTACTCCAACAATTAGGAGAGGACTTCCTAGAGGATTTTCCCATAGTATGTACTTTTATAGATCTATGTAGGAGATGGCCAATGCTTAGCATATGACACTTCTTTGGGTTTTAATAGTTCTTGGGGTCCCAATCATGAGTCTAGTTCATGAGGTTGGCCATAGATAGGCGAGGGTGCATCAATCTTAGAGACTTATTGAAATTAAGGAGGAGTTTGATGATTACACAAATGAGGACTATGATCTTGAGGAGGAGGATCATTATGAGGTGGCCTTTGGAGGAGATGAGGAGATTACTAAGGATGATGAGGCTAGTGGAGGCTCCACCCAAACATAGACATGCTCTTTTCCTAAAGTTAGTAGAGAAGGATATGAGTTGTGGTGATCCCTCACGGTAGTTAGGTGATCCTCATGAGCACCACACTAACCTACTCTTTTCTTTGTTGTACTTGCTTCCTTCAAAATGGTTTAGACTTAACTCTTTGTACTAACACTCTCTTTTCTCTACTTTTCTCTTATAGGTATTGCTAAAAAATAGAGGGATATTTTTCACAATGCAACCTTCATTAGATGCATTGGTCCCTTTTACTGGGCAATCAAGAGAGAATGCTCACATACCCTCTTCAATGGGTCATCACATAGACATCATGGCTCATACTTATCATGTAGGTTAGGAGATTTCTTCTCAGAGAGCTAGGATTAGTGTACTAGAGATTGAGAATGCCTTGCTTTGAGAGATGGCTCTTTTAGGGGTTCACAAGAAGCCTTCATAGACTTAGACAATGGGTCCATCTCATTCATGAGTTCCTAGCCAAGTCCCTTCTAATTCCCATAGTAATCATAGAGCTTTAGATGTAGTGAATAGTCATAGGAGACATTGGAGTAGGAGCCCCAAAGGATCCATTGGCTAGATTCATCCTTGAGGTTTTATAGAGACCTAGCTTATTGTTGATTTTTGACTTGCCCCCTTGCATGGGGAGATTTGCATTCTTTATTGGGATATGTTTAGTTTTTCAAACTCTATTGGTAGAGTGGCATGTAATTAGACATTTGATATGCACACTATGTGATGACTTTGATTGGTTAAGTTTTGTGTATGATCATAGTTGACATCTTTGTTTATCTCTTGTGCACATGGATAGTTTAGAATTTTTAATATTCATAGTCTAAGATTCACATATGAATGATAACATAATGATTATGTTATGTTTTTGTCTTTTTGAAATGAATAAGATGCAATGTAAAATGTATGTATGCAAAACACATGTGGATGCAAATGTAACACATCTTTCTAATTTCTACTTCTACACACGCATTGAGTTATGACATGAGTTATTGCTTTGGTTTTTTTAATGATATTTACATGTAGATGGAACAAACAATGTAACTACTCTTTAGTAGGGTTTTTGACCTAGGGGATTGCAAGTTGACCTAGTATAGGAAGATCTACTAAAATTTAGGATGGAACTTTATTAAGGACCTTGACCCATTTTCAACTTAGATAAGTAACAAATTTTATTAGTACCTTCTAGACATAGATTAGAAATGGCCAACAAGATAGACCTGGGGTGAAGGAAAGGCTCTAGAGAAAAAGATGGCCCTAAAGATAGTTAAACTCTTGGATTTACTAGCTAGTGCATCTGTCTGCTTTGTACATCTCTTTTATTTTACTCTGGTAGATGTCACCCTTGTAGCTTCAAGCTTAGACTTATCAATAATCAAGATATGAACATCAACAATTATCTCTTTTCATTTTTTTCTTTCTTTTCTTTTCTATTTCTTTTTTTACTCATTTTTGTATTTTGCAGTATCTTTTCCTGATTCTCTCATTTTTTGAACTCTTCTTTTTTCATATCTTTTTGAATTTTTACTTTTTTATGAAAGGAAGAAAGGTATGTGGAAATGCTTCCTATATTGATCTACTGAGGAAAGATTTATGCAAATTTTAACTTTTACAGTTATAGATTAAGATGCACATTAATAGAAAAGTAATAATGACATCTAAATGCAAATACAAAACTCACTACACAAGATATACATGGGGAAAACCCTTTTGGGTGAAAAACCACACAATCCAAAATCTACACAATGCATTATCAAATCAAAAGATGATTGCAACACACTTGCAATGCAAGCTCTTTCAGGAGTACACAATGCCAATTCTCATTTGCATCCCATCATCTTTCATATTCTCCAACCACTTATTTATCAAGCCTCTTGGGTGGTTATCCAATGTCAATTTTTCCATGTCAGCCATAACAAACTAACTGTCAACACCTTTATTAAATAGAGGGTGTTTTTGGTTCAAGGTGTTACCCCTGAGCCCTTGGCTAGGGACGCTGCTCCCAGCAACCCCCGCTAGGGGCATTGCCCCCCAAATCCCTATCGTGGGCTCTACCCCTTGGCCCCTACTAGGGGGATAAGACCTTAGGCCCTACAGGAGGGTCTTTGCCCCCTTGTACTCCCCCGTTAATTATTTTGGGGGAAAACTGTAGCTAACAAAGTCACAAAAATTTACCTTACTACATGTACCTGTAGCCTTGCAACATGATCAATAACCACATACTAACAACTTGTCACACCTATCATTTCAGGTCTCACATGCCATAGATTCTATCATAACTCATGACACATGACCACAAGGTGCCGACACATGGAAAAACTATGCTAAGTCAACATGGGACACCTACCTCCTCATATGAGGACAAAATTTACATAGAAAATTACAATAATAAGAATAAATAAATAAATACAACATTAGGAACTTGCAAAGTTTGAGACACCTTAATTCCCAACATTCTCCCACTTGTCAAACACCTTTCAAGAGCTAATAGAATGACAATATTTAATTTTTAGTGGCCGAGAGGACCATAGACTCTGAACACCATCTGAACTTCTCTATACTCATAAGTTTTGTCAAGGAATTTGCAACATTCATCAAAGTGTCAACTTTCTTCAAGTTCACCTTCCCATCCTCTACCAAGTCATGAACAAAATGGTAGTGGACATCAATATCCTTAGTCCTTGTGTGGAAACTAGGATTCTTCACCAAACATATGGCACTCTGACTATCACAACAAATGGTAATCTTCTGTACATCTAACCCAACCTCAGAATATAATCTCTTAATCCAAATGGCTTCTTTACAAGCATGAGTTTCTGCCATGTACTCTGCATTAGTAGTGGACAAAGAAACCACAGGTTCTACTTACTCATCCAACTAATAGCACCAATGAACATAGTGAAAACATAAGCACTGGTGTATCTCCTACTGTCAATCTCACTTACCCAATCCGAATCTACAAATACTTGAATACAAAGTGAATGCTAAGGTCTTATAGGTTAACCATGATAACATAGGGAATACTCAGAAGTACCCCGCAAATATTTAAACACTCTCTTCACCACATCCCAATGTACCCATTCAAGATTAGCCATAAATTGACTAAACACTCTTACTACTTGGGCAATATCTGGTCTTGTATGACCATAGCATACATTGAGCTGCCAACTGCACTAGCATAAGGAACTCTACTTACATCCTCCATCTCAGAAGGAGACTTCAGACAATCTATAATAGATAACTTTGTCCCCATCATAACAAGAATAGTCAATGGTCTACAAGCTGCCATGCTAAATCTTTCCAACATGGTGTTCACATACTTACTTTAGCCTAACTATAGTTTTCTATTAGCTCTATCTTTTTTGATTTCCATTCCCAAGATGTGTCTATCTGCTCTTAAATCTTTCATCTCAAACTATGCTGACAACTAAGACCTTAAATTAGAAATCAAATTCTTACCAGTCTCAATGAATAACATATCATCAACATATAATGCAATAATGAGAATGCAATCATTATCCATCTTAAAGTAAACACAATGATCTGATTTTGATCTCTGAAATCCCAAACTCAACACAAAGCCATCAAATTTCTGGTACCACATCCTAGGAGATTGCTTCAAACCATACAAAGACTTTTTCAACTTGCAAACCAAATTTTATTTATCTTTTACCATGTAGTGCTCTAGCTATGACATATAGA
Source organism: Cunninghamia lanceolata (assembly GCA_027924645.1). Classification (NCBI taxonomy): domain Eukaryota; kingdom Viridiplantae; phylum Streptophyta; class Pinopsida; order Cupressales; family Cupressaceae; genus Cunninghamia; species Cunninghamia lanceolata. The sequence goes on from BSBN01000154.1 coordinate 7,007,386, forward strand.
TTTCTTCCTCTAGGTCACCATGAAGGAAAGTTGTCTTTACATCAATCTATTCAATTTCTAAATCATATGTTGTAGCAAGTGATAACAAGAATCTGATAGATGTCAACTTTGCAATAGGAAAGAAAATCTCACTATAATCCATTCCCTCATCTTGGGAATAATCCTTCATGCCCAACCTTGCCTTAAACTTGTCAATACTACCATCTAAACCAAATTTCTTCTTAAACACCCATTTGCATCCAACAGGTTTACATGTTCATTAGGCAAGGGCACTAGATCTAAAGTAATTTTTCTCTCTAAGGAAGCCATCTCTTCTTCCATGGTCTCTTTCTAGGAATTTGCATCACTCATACCCATAGCTTTGCTTATGGTCCTAGGCTCACCAGTGTTAGAAATTAAAGAAAAATACAACTGGAATCATGCAATGAATAACCAAACCTATCAGGTTGCCGTCTTATTTGTGTGGACCTCCTCAAAGGTTGAGGTTGAGGTTTTCATCTTCTTCTAAAATTTCAAAGCTACTAGAGCTTTCCTCATTATTAGGTCCAATAGATGTCTTCATTTCAACTTTCTTAGGGGTTGAAGGAAGCTAAACCACATCCTCTTTCTCTTCTTCTTTCTCTATCTATAGAACAATAGAAGAAGGATTGATCTCTTTGAAGATCACACTTCTTCTATATAGAACTCTCTTGGCCACTGGATCCCAAAGATTGTACCCATTCACACTGATGCCATAACTGATGAAGATATACTTCACAACCTTGTTTTCCAACTTAGACCTCTTATCCTTAGACACATGTGCATATGCCTCATAGCCAAATACTTGAATATGTCTCAATGAAGGATTTTTACCAAGCCACACCTCCATAGGTGTCTTATCAACAAGCACCAATGTAGGAGACATGCTAACCAGGTAACAAGCAGTAGCAACAACTTTAGCCTAGAACTTTTGTTCAAGGCCAGTTACACTTAGCATATTCCTTTCCCTCTCCATCAACATTTTGTTCATCCTCTCTACAACTCCATTCTACCAAGGGGTATACGGAGTTGTCTTGTACCTCTCATTCTCATGTTCTTTATAGAACTTGTCAAAATCTTCTAAACAAAACTCACCACCATTATTAGTCCTCAAGCACTTAATCTTTCTATCCTTCTGATTCTCTACAAGAGATTTGAACTCTTTGAATCCACTAAAGACTTCATATTTGCTTCTAAGGAAATACACCCATGTCCTTCTATTGTAATCATCAATGAATGAAACAAAGTAAACATATTTTGAAATCAAAGGAACATTAACTAGACCAAACATATTAGAATGAATCAAGTCCAACACCTTAGAAGATTTGTGAGAACTAGAATAAAATTGAACATGATTTGTTTACCATAGATGCAATGTTTGTAAAAATTGAACTCAAGATTACAATCATTCATACCCTCAACGAGGTTTTTATTTTTTAGGGTCCTCAAACCCTCTTCACCAATATGACCAAGCCTTTGGTGCCATAACATTGTCTTCTCAGCTCGAAGTTTCATCTCCATAGAATGAGCACCCTAAGGTGCCCAAAAATGATGACCATTGAAAGTAGATCTGCAATAGTTCTCTTTGCTATTGGTTCCAATGGTAAGGATGAAGACTCTAAAGTTCTCTTCTTTAATAGAAGCACTATTGTACTGTACTACCCATGCATCAAGCTGAAATAGAGTGTCAATCCAAACATGCTTAGGTAGCACCATAGCTCCTCTAGTCATCTTGTATCCTCCATTTGTAAAAACAATCTGCACACCCACATGATTTAACTTACTTACATAATAGGTTTTGTGCCAAAATAGGGATATGCAGAACACCATTTTTCCCCTTCACTCATCCATTAGGGAATTGAATCAAGACTCTTCAACAACCACCAATCTTTAGGTGAGATTCATCACCCAAGAACATCTTCCCACCATCATATTCTTCATACTTTGAAAATAAACTGGGATGAGAGGTCATGTGGAATGATGCACCAGAGTCAATAAGCCATACATCCTTAGATGTATATGTTGCCAAGGCTATGACAAATGCTTCTCCATCATCCTGAGAGGACTTATCAGAATCTGAATTATACTTCTTCTTCTTTTTCTTCTTCTCCACCTTGCACTCCTTATGAAAGTGACTAGGTTTGCCACAGTTCTAACACAGAGCCTTGGACTTTTGAGGAGACTTGGATTTCCCATGGGATTTGGATCTTCCTTTTTCTTCTTTATTCTTACCCTTTTTCTTCTCTTTCTCTTTAGATCTACCTTGAACACAAGAGCCTCCTTAGTTGAGTCAGAATATTTTCTTTGCATCTCTTCAGGCAACAATGAAGAAATCACTTCATCCATATTGAAGGTGGTACTGGTACTCCCAATGGCCATGACAAGGTGGTCCCATGAATCTGGTAAGGAACACAGTAATGTCATACATCGATCCTCCTCCTCCATCTTCACACAAATAGATGTCAACTAAGCAACAAGCATATTGAAAGTATTTAGGTGATCAGTGACAGATCCTCTATCTTCCATCCTCATAGAATATAATTTATTTCATAGGAATAACTTGTTCACTAGGGATTTAGCCTGATAAACATCTCCAAGTTTCTTCTAAAGATCTTTTGTAGTCTTCTCTTCATGGATATTCAGGAGCATTGAATCAAGTAAACAAAGTCTTATTAGACCCTTAGCCTTCCAATCCATTAGATCCCAATATTCTTGCTTCATTCCCGATGGCATGGTTCCAAATACTGTGAGCCATAAATCTCTATCCACCAATAAGTCCTCTATCTTGATTTTCCATAACTTAAAGTTTCCTCCATTAAACTTCTCTATATGAAACATTCCAGATGTGTTCTCCATCTCTTTTCTACAAAAAGAATTTCAAAATCATCTGCACAAGCTCCCACTCAAATGAAGATCATCTCAAAAACCCTCTACCCAATAACTAGAACTAAAGGTGATCAGGCTCTGATACCAACTGAAAGGAAGCAAGGGATGTGGAAATGCTTCCTACACTGATCTACTGATGAAAGATTTATGCAAATTTTAACTTTTATAGTTATAGATTAAGAGGTTATATGTATAAAGTTATCAAACCAAGAAGTCACCACTTTGGATTTTTGGTCCCATGCAAGAGAAAATGTGAGTGCATTATATGTTTCATAAAGCAAAAAAAAAATAGAAACCCCCATGACCATTTTGCATGTTTGCAAGCAAAAACTAGTTACAAGAGTGTGAGTGCATTGGAGGAAGGAGAAATCAAGAAATTTCAAAGTGTAATCAACATTTTCACCATGCCACCTATTGCCCAAAAATTTGAACTTGAAAATTTTCAAATTTTTAGTGCATCTTATATTCCCCTAAACCACCAAATCATGAAAACAATTCATTTTCAAAATCTATGTGAACTAGTACAAATTCCTATCATGAAAATGATTGTACCCCAATTCCACCCAATCTGGCAAGTTTTCATGTTAAGATAGTCTACCAGTCATAAGAGTTTTAACTTCACTTTTTACCGTCTGAGATTCACAAACAGAGTAAAAATTTAGTTTTTCAGTTGCTAGAGATTGAAATAATTCTAGGTTCTAGTCTATGGTACCTAATGATCGTTCTATCCAAATTTCATCAAAAACCAAGCTATTTTAAGAAAGATATGAAGGTTTTTGTCTTTCAGCCAAGGTATAGTTTCAGGAAAAATAAATGGAGGCATTATTTCTTAGATTTATTCCACATTGTTTAATTATTTTCTAGTGGTATTCTGATGTTATGAAAGACAAATTTTTCTAAGGTGAAAAAATATTATGAACTGGGATGAACTCATAAAGTTAGAAGATTTAATTTTGTGACAAAAGACATTATTAAAGTCACTATGGGAAAATTAAAAAGTTTGGAATTTTGGTACATTTGGGAAGGTTTTTCAACTCAATATTAAAAGTTCAAGAGTTCTAATTTTTCCCGATCACCTAACCTTTCACTTTAAATAGGTAAACAAAATGAAATACTATAAGTCAGGAAGTTGGGAGTTCTGAGAACTCTTGAACTCCCAACTCCATGGTTCAAAAGTTCACAAAATGAGCAACATCCCGACTCCTTTGTTGTAGGAGATTTTAGGGTTTTAGGAACTCAATGGCTGGAGAGCTCCTTGTATGAGCATAGACAAAGCACATAAACTATTTAACAAACAACCTCAAAGAATGGAATGAAGTGACCACATGATATGCATACAATGGATTTAGTGATGAAGCTTTAAAACTTTCAAACGAATGCCATTTGTAGGTGCAAACCAGACTCCATGCCCTTGCTGGCATCCTCTCGGCCTCACATTACAGAAGGAAGATCGGAGAGAGAGATCATGGGTGGAATTATTCATTAGAACATCTCATTGTATCGCAATAGGAGCAGTCAAACCTTATGATCCATTTGCCATTCTTGAGTTGCTGAAGCACATTTTGCCAAAGGGATTTACAATTGTTGATGTCAATGAGAAGGTTTTTGCCAAGAATGAAATAAAAGTTTTCTGGTTGAATTTCAAAATTTTGAAGCAAATGATATTAGTGGAAGCTGTGAGGAAGTGCCAATAATAGAGGATGTGTTTGTAAAAACTTCTAACACGCAAGAATCTCAAAGTCAGTGAAAAGTAAAAGATTTGTTAGATTTGCACTACTATGTTGATAAAGAATGAGACACATGTACTAAATCTTGCTAGGTGCAACGTTATTGAGGAAGAAACATAGTTCAAAATACTCTGGAGAAATGTACGTAAAATGATCACATTGAGGAAGCTTCTATTGGTTGGGAATCCCTTTGTGAACCATACACAAATTATTTGAGTATCTTTGTAGTAGGTTGACCACAGGTGAAGAAGCCAAGTCAACTATTGCATCTTCAGAAAATTTGTTTGGAGTGATAATAATGATTGCATTACCATAGCTTCTCAACAGGTATTATCTTCAAAGACATTATCTATTAGTGGGCTTGGCCTAGAAACTATATCATCTATTCTATGGGAATTGGGAGAACTGGTCACATTAGATGTTGCAAGAATGGAATCAAAGAGTTGCCAAATGAGCTTTCATTGTGCAATTCAATTGAGACATTATTTTATTAGATAAAAATATAGAGAAGTGGCCTCGTGTGCTAGTCACACATCTTTCCAATCTTTGGTGTTTAAAGTTTGATAGAAACCCACTTGTCCAGCTTCCACAAGGTACCTTTCTAGCAATATCAAGGCTTAAGGTTTTTGATCTGAATGGTATTTCAGGTTCATTGCCAAAACCTCCTGCTTTATTAGATATGCTTGAATTGTGAGAGTCATGTTTGAGGTGAATACAAGGACGTGCACAAAATGGCTTTGACAAAGTGGCTTTAGGAACTTTCAAGCAAATTCAATTAGTAGAGTATTTACAATTATTGGATCATTATTTAGAACTTTGTGCTATGTAAGAGATGAACCATGACATAGAGGCCTAGTGGACAAGTACATTAGAGACACTTGATTCAATGCTGCTTGGAGTTCATGAGAAGTTCAATCCTGACACCTATATTATGGTGGCAGATGCATATGCATTGATTGATGACATTCCTGGGTTTACTGAAAAGTTACAAAACATTTTTACATGAATGGTTATGAAGGATTTCGTATTTCAGGGTTTGGAGTCATGAACAATTGAGAAGAAGAGCAGACTCACATACAATGATCTTTGTTTTCAACTCCTAGAAATAAAGTTCAAGCACTGGCTAATGGAAAAATTTATAATAGTAGTGCAACTTACATGAACAGTGATGTTTGGGATGATTTAAGAAGGGAGGCTATGTTTTGTTGGTCAAGCATTACACAGGGGCCGAAAAACCTTTTGACAACTTATTACGAAAGCTACTAAGTTCAGATAGACGATGAGAAGTTTATGTAAAAAATATTTTTGGACATTGCATCGCCAGAATATTGAAGCACCTACTAAGATCAATGCATACACGTCAAGGAGCTCCTAATGCTTTTAGATTATTAGGTCTGCTTAGTGTTATAAGGATGAGCGAGCCTGATTTGACAACACTAGCATCAAGGATAGATTTTACAACTTTAAGATTAAATTTAAACTCAAAAGATAACCTATACAAAACATTTACCTTCTCTTAGATTGACAGGCCTGCAAAAGGAGAACCTGAGTACACATTGCCACACTACATATGAACACATTAGATAAGGAAAGGCCACATCTCTTCTATTTTTCAAGATTTTGATAAACTAACAGTGGGTGCATTGCAAAAGTGAGTAGTGAGGAGGTCTTCTTTCATGTGTATGCAATCTTACCAAGCATTCCTAACATTTGAGGCACATATGATGAAAAATGCAAAATGCATTCCATTGTGTAATTGTGATGTGTCATAAGGTAGCTAGTGGGACCCTCATATTTAGAAGAGAAATAAAACCAAAGTACCTCTAATAATTAGTTCAAAAGAATAAATAGGGGTTTTCATTACCTTTCAAGAAACTGTTATGGGAAAGAGAAAGAAGATTTCTTTGTACCTTATTATTTAAGAAACGGTTTCAGAAGCTATAAGGATCTCTATTGAAGTTGTAAAACCAACCTCACAGATCCTAATGAACACCTGCAAAACCTAAGATTAACCTTCCACAAGAGAAAAAAGCAAAGAGAGCAATTTGCACAAAAAAGATGCAATTAATGAAATGGATTCATGAATTACATGTGATAACTTGCTTTTATATTTTCAAGTTAAATAAAACCCTAATATGACTTAATAATAATGTAAGACTAAAAATAAACCCTAAGTAAACTTATTAAAGCGTAATTAAATATTTAATTACACCAACACCCCCCATAAGTACAACTTAGGGAGAAATGAAAGCCATGCAACTAATGCAAGAATTATGGGTCCCGGCTACAAGGCCATGTTAGGTACCCATGAACAACAAGAATCTCTCATAAGGTGGAGAAAAGGAGAAAAAGCCTGTGGGAAAAAAACCCTCTCCAAAAGAGAGAAAAAACAAGTACATGAACATGTGATGGAAGAAGGACTAATACTAAGACCCCCCAAGAACTAAATTTATCACAAAAGTACAATCATGAATGCCCCCCATAAGAGAGAGCCAAAAAATAATATGAATTCCCTCTAAGAAGAAGCTCTAGAACCAATGAAGAGATCTTGAAGACAAAATCCAATCCATTGCCTACAAATAACATTTCTCCCTTTCAGAAGAAATAGATCCACTGGTGAATGTAGAAGCCATTCCCACATCTTGGATGAATTGGGAATCCATATTGAAATGTGTGCCTCTGAATGCAACTCAAGTGACCTCATACTGGGAAAATATGTCTTCTCCAAAATAGAAACTGTCTGCCCAATCAAAGAAGAAGAACCAGGAGAGGATATGATATGAACTGCATCTGGAAACATAGAAGATGAAGGTGGTGATGCAAAACCATTTGAGATAGCATCAAACAAGAGAGATAAACCCTTAAATGTGTCCTCCAAATCAGCAATGTGAGACTCCACAAATAGAAATGATATGTCTAGAAGATAGGAATCCCAATGAGGTGGATCAGGAAGACTAATATTGACCTACTACATAGAATGATTAGAAGCCAATGATGATGCAAGACTGAACTCTAAAGTAGTAGTAGGTGATGGTGGAGCAATGATCTCATCAAGAGGAGAAGTGATCAAAGCAAGCATTTCAAAAAGGTGATGTGAGAAATGAGGACACATCTCTTTCTCATGTTGATTACATCCACAATATTTGTAATTAGATTTATGCTAATGGTAGAATCCCATCTCCTTAGATGATTAGAGATCAAAACATGCAAATAGATTTATGTTGATAACATAATGTTCAGGATATCCAATAGAAGCCATAAAATTGACAAATTGATTAAAATATATCTAGTGCTAAATTTGAAAAAATTATATAGGTGGCTATGTAGATCTCACTAATACCTTTCCAACACCTACCCATTTTCCAAAAACAAAGATTCTGGGTGCAAGAACGGAGCTCGAAAGACAAAAAATATGCCTTGACTTCAAACAAAAAAAATAGGTGTGAAAAAACAAAATCAGAAAAAAAATGATCATACCATCAAGAAGTGTGAAGAACCAACTTTCCAACAATATTTTGTTTGTGAAAAACTGACTCCGGATGTGAAAGTTATGACAGTTTTCGTGAAATTGCTCCATTAGGGTTTGGAGAAGAGGGCAGGATGGATAATTGCTGGATAAAATGATGCACCTTGTGGAAGCACCCTTTGGACCACTGGATAAAATGATGCACCCTGTGGAAGCACCCTTCAGACTAATGGATAAAAGGATGTGGAAGCACCCTTCGGACCGCTGGATAAAATGATGCACCCTGCAGAAGCACCCTTTGGACCGCTAGATAAAAGGACACATAAGCACCCTTTTGACCACTAGAAAAAAGGATGCACCCTCAAAAATCACAAAGTTTTTTTCAGTCTCTGAGTTATGTGAATGACCAAGCGATTCTAGGGCTTTTAACCCTTCTGAGCGCGTTGGTAATGACAATTTTGGCCAAAAACACTATGAAACTGCTATTCCCCTCTGGATCTTAAAAAAGCACTCTTAACCTTCACAGATCTGGCTTTCCTAGACCAAATTCAGCCAAACAAAAGACAAATCTACCTTTTCCAGCTACTTTGAATCTAATGGAATACTCTGCTTTATACAAAAACACACCCAATGAATGACTCTTGCTTAAATTTTTCTCCAAATCTGAGAAGGGCTTGCAAATCTGCTTTGATACCATGTTGAACTTGTAAAACCAACCTCATAGATCCCAATGAACACCTACAAAACCTAAGATTAACCTTCCATAAGAGAAAAAAGCAAAGAGAGCAATTTGCACAAAAAGGATGCAATTAATGAAATGGATTCATGAATTACATGTGACAACTTGCTTTTATATTTGCAAGATAAATAAAACCTTAACATGAATTAATAATAACCTAAGAGTAAAAATAAGCCCTAAGTAAACTTATTAAAGTGTAATTAAATATTTAATTACACCAACAATCTCATCAGAAAAACTTATAAATATGTTATCTGTAGCCAAGAGGGGGATTCTTTTATCTTTTTCCAGCTATTCGAGGAATAGGGGAGTAGTAGAATTCTTCTTTCAATCATAGTTTGCTGTGCAGAGATGTTTGAGTCTGTGAACTCACCTTTTGTACTAGAGAAATAAGGAATATATTTTCAATCTGTGAATTTATGAATGTCTTCCTTTGATTTTAAATGTTCTGTGTGTCTATGTGATGATTTTCTAGTGCATTTTCTATCATATCAAATTATGTGGATGGTTATTTCCGAGTCTTTGAATTCAAATCAACTCATCTGGTGAAAGGATATCTGCTATTTATTCATTTCCTAGGTATTGTTTGTGGGTGTAGTATAGAGGAACTTTCTATCATTTATTTGCATCCTCTTCATTTCAGGTTTAATTAATCACATTTTTTTCATGACTATGGGTAGATGGTAGTGTGCCTTTTCTACTTTCTGGTTAAAACCACACCTGGTTTCCATTCATTGCAAATCATTTGAAGGTAGCTGCACCTTGTAAAACAAGCAGAGAGCACTTGCAACTATCATTGCAAGTGACTCAACTGCTGGTTTGTTGGTCATTTGTGTGGGCGAGGGAGTATAAACTGAAGTAATAAATCTATTAACCAATAGATTTTTGGCGACTCTACTGGGGATTAGAAATTGAAGACCAATGCTATTGTTTTCTCAAGAAATTTAAATGTACCTCCCCGAGGATGGAGGATGGCGGCTCTATGAAGTGGGATGTGCTTAGAAGCATTTGGTTCTAGTGAAGACTCTTGCTGATTTATTTTCCAAAATTGCAACATGGCATTGATTTCCTCCCAGCCATGGGGAAATCATTTTGGACCTCTCTTTTTTGCTTAGTATTCACCTCTACCTGAAGGATCAAGAAAGCATTTTCTAAAGTTCAGTGGATAAAATAATCAAGATGCAGAAAACCAGATCTTGGCATTCAAGGTTGCATGCGGAATTTTGGGGGTAAGCAAAGAAAATGTTTTTGTTCGATTATTTATTGAATCTCTTATTGGGCTTGCAACAGATTAGTCTCATTATTTGGAAGATAAGTGTATTATTGATTGAGACTCTTTGAATAATAAGTTCTTGGGAAGATATAAGGGTCTTGTTGATGAAGCTGCTCTACTATGTCAATTCTTCCATTTACAAAAGAGAGGAGATGAATCCATCATGGATTTTGTGGATAGATTCAGCCAACTGCTCAGAAAGATTCCTGCCTCCATTCAACCAAGTGAGCAACTTCAGCTTTGTACTTTTATTTCCTCTTTGCATCTTGATGTTTAGTTTGATTTGAAATGATGTAAAGTAAATGATATAGAAGTTGCACAACAAGAGGATGTAAAAATAGAAGATGCTTTGTTTTAAGTGGCCTTTGGAAAGAAAATCAGGTTGTGAGTAATTTGAGTAGTGAACCTATGAAGAAATCTATCATGCACAAACAAAGCTTTCAGCGTGCAAGTTTTCAAAAAGTACAGCATCCTTCTACTGAATATCTTAACCTCACTCTTTTTTATCCAAAGAAGTTTTGTAGAAAAGAGGCAAATAATGTAGAAATCAAGCCTCAGGTGAATAGAAGAATGGAAACCTTTTATTTCCATTATGAAGAAGAGAATGATAAATCCAGAAGCCCCTCAAGTGGTACAGAAAACAAACAATTCTTCTATGATGTTAGCTATAAAGAGGATAGTCCCAATGGTATTATTTTGGCTTCCTTGTCTACTACATAAATGGAATCATTTACTTTTTCCAATGATGAGGAGCAAGTTGAGGCTACACAACATAAGAATGAGATATTGAATACCTTTTCTCCAGAGTGCATGCAACTCAAATATGAAGACTTCACTTTTTCTGAGCAAGATAATACAAAGGTATGGCTGCAACAAGAGGTTAAAGATGATTTTACCTTTGAATCTTTTCATTTTGAAAATTTGGATACCAAGATTTTTAAACAAAGATTGGATGATGATGTTATAAACAACCATGATAGTTCTGATTTAAGTGATCAAGTAGACAATTGTGATGAGCCTTGCATTGTGTACATTCCAAACTGGTGCCTCAATGTAAGTGAGGACAAATTTTTGTGTGGAGAAGAGGCTATTTTATCTGATTTGTAGCTTGAGGGTGAGAATGATGAAGTGAGTTACATAACACATGAATCAATTTTGGAATAGAAAGATGTGGTTGTTGGACGGTTGGGGGTGATTTTGAGCCTTATGAAAATATTGTTTGCAATTCAAATTTTCAGCTTGGTCCATTTCAAATTTTGCATGAGACACATATGACTAGTGACTGGTCTTCCAAAAATGTAGCTGGTTATTTTTAGGAATGGGATATCGACTTGTCTATTATAGAAAAGGGTGATTATATGCAAGAACAAGATGGGGCATATGTTGCAAGTAAGGATTCAAAAATTTTAAACAATGTGGTCACTTCCATGAACAACACCAATGAAGAATCTCTATCTCATGGTTTGTGTGTGGGATGTCCAATTCGGGGGCTGGCTTCTCCTTTCTTGCTAAATTAAGTGCATTCTAACACTACACATGAAGCTATACAAGTAGATGCTAGTAGTCATATGCTGGGCAATGCTAACATGAGTCATTTGATTATGGAGGTATACAATGAAAGTTGGCTTTTTGAGCATCAAGTCACATCCAAAATGTCTTTATGTGATGCCATTCTTATCGTTCTGACCATGGTGGTCACTAGTTGGCAGTTGGTTGTGTGTGGGTTCCTCATTCATCAACTATTATTTTGTAAAGGCTGCTGCTTCTCCCATCCCATTAATGGATTTGCATAACCATCCTGGAGTCATCTGAGGTAGGGTCTTCTCGACCATGTACATACTAGGAAGTTTTGTTGTGCTGTAGTGTAGTTTTCTTTTCTGTGTTGTTTTGGGCTTGCTCTAGCCCCTTTTTCTTGTGTTCTCTAACTCTATTGCCCCTGGATTAAAGCACTAGTCTATAATTGAGATTCTATGTTCCTTTCTTCGTCCTTTGTAGTCCTCATCCCGAATCAAAGCTTGTTGTTGCCCAAAAATTTGAACTTGAAAATTTTCAAATTTTCACTGCATCTTATATCCACCTGAACCACCGAATCATGAAAATAATTCATTTTCAAAATTTGTGTGAGCTGGTACAAATTCCTATTATGGGAATGATTCTACCCCCATTCCACCCAATCTGGCAAGTTTTCATGTCAAGATAATCTACCGGTCGCAAGATTTTTAACTTTACTTTTTACCATCCGAGATTCACAAAAAGAGTAAAATTCAGTCTTCTAGTTGCTGGAGATTGAAATAATTCTAGGTTCTCTATGGTACTTGATGATCTTACTATCCGAATTTCATCAAAAACTGAGTTATTTTGTGAAATATGTGAAGGTTTTTGTCTTTTAGCCAAGGTATAGTTTTCAGAAAAATAAATGGAGGCATTATTTCTTAGATTTATTACACATTGTTTATTCAGTTTCTAGTGGTATTCTAATGTTATGAAAGACAAATTTTTCTAAGGTGAAAAATTATTATGAACTGGGATGAAGTCATAAAGTTAGAAGAATTTAATTTTGTGACAAAAGATGTTATTAAAGTCAATATGGGAAAATTAAAATGTTTGGAATTTTGGTACATTCGGGAAGGATTTTGAACTCATTATTAAAAGTTAAAGAGTTCAAATTTTCCTGATTGCCCATCCTTTCACTTTAAAGAGGAAAACAAAATGAAATGTTATAAGTCGAGAAGTCGAGAGCTCTGAGAACTCTCAAACTCCCAACTCCATGGTTTAAAAGTTCACAAAATGAGTGACATCCCAACTCCTTTGTTGTCAAAGATTTTAGGGTTTTAAGAACCTGATGGCTGGAGAGCTCCTTGCATGAGTACAGACAAACCACATAAACTATCTAACAAATAACCTCAAAGACTAGAATACAGTGACCACAAGATATGCATACAATGGATTTAGTGATGAAACTTTAAAACTTTCAAATGAATGTCATTTGTAGGTGCAAACTAGACTCCACGCCCTTGCCGACATCCTCTCAGCCTCACACTACAGAAGGAAGATTTGAGAGAAAGATCATGGGTATAATTCTTCATTAGAACATCTCATTGTATCACAATAGAAGCAATCAAACCTTATGATCCATTTACCATTCCTGAGCTGTCGAAGCACATTTTTCCAAAGGGATTTACACTTGTTGATGTCAATGATAAGATTTTTGCCAAGAATGGAATGAAAGTTTTCTAGTTGAATTTGAAAATTCCAAAGAAAATGATATTAGTGGAAGATGGCAAGAAGTGCCAATAATAGAGGATGTGTTTGTAAAAACTTCTGTCATGCGTGAGAATCTAAAACTCAGTTAAAAGTGGAAGCTTTGTTAGATTTGCACTACTATGTTGATAAAGAACAGGACACACATACTAAATGTTGCTAGGCGCAACGTTATTAAGGAAGAAACATAGTTTTAAATACTCTGGAGAAATGTATGCAAAATGATCACATTGAGTAAGCTTCTATTGGTTGGGAATCCCTTTGCAAACCATACAGAAATTATTTGAGTATCTTCATAGTAGGCTAGCCACACATGAAGAAGCCAAGTCAACTATTGCATCTTAAGCAAATTTGTTTGGAGTGATAATAATGATTGCATTGTTGTAGCTTCTCGACATGTATTATCTTGAAAGACATTATCTATTAGTGGGCTTGGCCTGGAAACTATATCATCTGTTCTATGGGAATTGGGAGAACTAGTCACATTAGATGTTGCGAGAATGGAATCAAAGAGTTGCCAAATGATCTTTCACTATGCGCTTTAATTGAGACATTACTTTATCAGATAATAGTATAGAGAAGTGGCTTGGTGTGATAGTCACATGTCTTTCCAATCTTCGGTGTTTAAAGTTTGATAGAAACCCACTTGTCCAGCTTCCACAAAGCACCTTTCTAGCAGTATCAAGGCTTAAGGTTCTTGATCTGAGTCGTATATCAGGTTCATTGCTAGAACCTCTTGCTTTATCTGATATGCCTGAATTGTGAGAGTTATGTTTGAGGTGAATACAAGGATGTGAACAAAATGGTGTTGATAAAGCAGCTTTAGGAACATTCAAGCAAATTCAATTAGCAGAGTATTTACAATTATTGGATCATTATTTAGAACTTTCTGCTATGGAAGAGATGAACCATGACATAGAGGCCTTGTTGACAAGTACATTAGAGACACTCGATTCAATGCTACTTGGAGTTCGTCAGAATTTCAATCCCGATAACTATATTATGGTGGCTAATGCCTATGCATTAATTGATGACATTCTTGGGTTGACTGAAAAGTTACAAAATGTTTTTACATAAATAGTGTTAATGGAAACACAAATGGTTCTGAAGGATTTGGTATTTCAGGATTTGGACTCATGAACAATGGAGAAGAAGAGTAGACTCACATAAAATGATCTCTATTTTCAACTCCCAGAAACAAAGTTCAGGCATTGGCTAATGGCAAAATTAATAATAGTAGTGCAACTTACATGAATAGTGATGTTTGGGATGATTTAAGAAGGGAGATTGTGTGTTTTGTTGGTCAACCATTGGACAGGGGCTAGAAAACCTTTTGACAGCTTATTACAAATGCTACTGAGTTCAGAATGAACATGTGAAGTTTATGTGAAAAATATTTTTGGACATTGCATCGCCGGAATATTGAAGCACCTATTGAGATCAATGTACACACTTCAAGGAGCTCCTAATGCTTTTGGATTATTAGGTCTACTTAGTGTTGTAAGGATGAGTGAGCCTGATTTGACAACATTAGCATTGGGGATAGATTTTACAACTTTAATATTAAATTTAAACTCAAAAGATAACCTATACAGAAGATTTACCTTCCCTTAGGCTGACAGACCTGCAAAAGGAGTACCTGAGTATACATTGCCATAGTCCATATGAACACAATGGATAAGGAAAGGTCACATCTCTTCTACTTTTCAATATTTTGATAAAACAACAGTGGGTGCATTGCAAAAGTGAGTAGTGGGGATGTCTTCTTTCATGTGTATGCAATTTTACCAAGCATTCCTAACATTTGAGGCACATATGATGACAAATACAAAATGCATTCCATTGTGTAATTGTGATGTGTCATAAGGAAGCTAGTGGGACCCTTGTATTTAGAAGAAAAATAAAACTAAAGTATCTCTAATAATCAGTTAAAGAGAAGAAATAGGGGTTTTCATTACCTTTCAAGAAACTGTTATGGGAAAGAGAAATTTTTTTTCTTTGTAACTTATTATTCAATAAACGGTTACATAAGCTATAAGGATCTCATTGAAAAAACTTATAAATATGTAATCTACAGCCAAGAGGGGGATTCTTTTATCTTTTTCCAGCTATTCGGGGAACATGGGAGTAGTAGAATTCTTGTTTCAATCATAGTTTGTTGTTCAGAGATGTTTGAGTTTGTGAACTCACCTTTTGTATTGGAGAAATAAGGAATATATTTTCAATCTGTGAATTTATGAATGTCTTCCTTTTATTGCAAATGTTCTGTGTGCCTATGTGATCTTTTTCTAGTGCATTTTTTGTTATATCAAATTACATGGATGGTTATTTCTAAGTCTTTGAATTCAAATCAACTCATAATGTGAAAGGATATCTATTGTTTATTCTTTTCCTGGGTATTGTTTGTGGGTGTAGCATAGAGGAACTTTGTGTCATTTATCTACATCCTCTTCATTGCATGTTTAATTAATCACATCTATTTCATGGCTATGGGTAGATGGTAGTGTACCTTTTTTGCTTTCTAGTTAAAAGCACACCTGGTTTCCATTCATTGCAAATCATTTGAAGGTAGTTGCACCTTGTAAAACAAGCAGAGAGCACTTGCAACTATCATTGCAAGTGAGTCAACTGTTGGTTCATTTGTCATTTGTGTGGGTGAGGGATTATAAACCGAAGTAACAAATCTGTTAAACAACAGATTTTTGGTGACTCTATTGGGGATTCAAAATTGAAGACCAGTGCTATTGTTTTCCCCATAGATTTAAAGGTATCTCACCGAGGATGGAGGTTAGTGGCTCTATGAAGTGGGATGTGCTTAGAAGCATTTGGTTCTAGCGAAGACTCCTGCTGATTTATTTTTCAAAATGGCATCATGGCATTGATTTCCTCCCAGCCATGGAGAAATCATTTTGGACCTCTCTTTTTGTCTCAATATTCACCTCTACCTAAAGGATCAAGAAATCACTTTTCGAAGTTCAATGGAGAAAATAATCAAGATGCAGAAAACCACATCCTAGCATTCACTATTGCATGCAAAATTGTGTGGGTAAGTGAAGAAAATATTTTTGTGCGATTATTTATTGCATCTCTTATTGGGCCTATAGCGGATTGGTTTCATTATTTTGAAGATAAGTGTATTAGTGATTGGGACTCTTTGAAGAATAAGTTATTGGGAAGATATAAGGGTCATGTTGATGAAGCTGCTCTACTGTGTCAATTCTTCCATATACAAAAGAGAGGAGATGAATCCATCAGGGATTTTGTGGATAGATTCAACTGGCTGCTGAAAAAGATTCCTACCTCCATTTAACCAAGTGAGAAAATTCAGCTTTGTACTTTTATTTTCTCTTTGCATCTTGATGTTCAATTAGATTTGAAATGATATAAATTAAATGATATAGAAGTTGCACAACAAGAGGCTGTAAAAATAGAAAATGCTTTGATTTTAAAGGGCCTTTGGAAAGCAAATCAGGTTGTGAGTAATTTGAATAGTGAACCTATGCAGAAATCTATCATGCACAAACAAAGCTTTTAGCCTACAGATTTTCAAAAAGCACAGCATCCTTCTCTTGAATGTCTTAACCTCACTATTTTTGATTCAAAGCAGTTTTGTAGAAAATAGGTAAATAATGTAGAAATCAAGCCTCAGGTGAATAGAAGAATGGAAACCTTTTATTTCCATTATGAAGAAGACAATGATAAATTTGGAAGCCCCTCAAGTAGTGCATAAAAAAAATAATTTTTCCATGATGTTAGCTGTAAAGAGGATGATCCCAATGGTACTATTTTGTCTTCCTTATCTGCTATAGAAATGGAATCGTTTACTTTTTCCAATGATGAGGAGCAACTTGAGGCTACATAGCACAAGGATGAGGTATCGAATACCTTTTCTCCAGAGTACATGCAAGTCAAATATGAAGGCTTCACTTTTTTTGAGCAAGATAATATAGAGGTATGGCTGCAACAAGAGGTTAAAGACAATTTTACCTTTGACTCTTTTCATTTTGAAAATTTGGATACCAAGATTTTTAAACAAAGATTGGAAGATGATGTTATAAACAACCATGATAGTTCTAATTTAAGTGATCAAGTAGAGAATTGTGATGAGCCTTGCATTGTTTATATTCCAAACTGGTGCCTTAATGCAAGTGAGGATGAATTTTTGTGTGGAGAAGAGGCTATTTTATCTTATTTGTAGCTTGAGGGTGAGAATGATGAAGTGGTTCACATAACACATGAATCAATTCCGACATGGAAAGATGAGGTTTTTGGACGGTTGGGGGTGATTTTCAGCCTCATGAAAATATTGTTTACAATTCATTTTTAGCTTGGTCCATTTCCAATTTTGCATGAGACACATATGACTAATGACTGGTCTTCCAATAATGTAGCTGATTGTTTTTACGAATGGGATATCAACTTGTCTACTATAGAAAGGGTGATTATATGCAAGAACATGGTGGGGCATATGTTGCAAGTCATGATTCAAAATTTTTAAACAATGTGGTCACTTCCATGAATAGCACTAATGAAGAATCTCTATCTCATGGTTTGTGTGTGGGATGTCCAATTCAGGGGCTGGCTTCTCCTTGCTTGCAAAATCAAGTGCATTCTGATACTACACATGAAGCTATATAGGTAGATGCTGGTAGTCATATGCTAGGCAATGTTGACATGAGTCATCTGATTATGGAGGTATACAATGAAGAGTGGATTTTTGAGCATCAAGTCACATCCAGAAGGTCTTTATGTGATGCTATTATTATCATTCTAACCATGGTGATCACTAGTTGGCAGTCAGTTGTGTGTGGGTTCCTCATTCATTAACTATTATTTCATAAAGACTGCTACTTCTCCCAGCACCTTAATGGATTTGCATAACCATTCTAGAGTTATATGAGGTAGGGTCTTCCTGACCATGTACATATTAGGAAGTTTTGTTGTGCTATAGTGTAGTTTTCTTTTCTATCCTATTTTTTTGCTTGCTCTAGCTCCTTTTTCCTGTGTTCTCTGACTCTATTGCCCCTGGATTAATGCACTAGTCTATACTTGAGATTCTGGGTTCCTTGCTTCATCCCTTGCAGTCCTCGTCCCCAATCAGAGCCTATTGTTGCCCAAAAATTTAAACTTGAAAATTTTCAAATTTTCACTGCATCTTATATCCCACTGAATTGCTGAATCATAAAAATAATTCATTTTCAAAATCTATGTGAGCTGGTACAAATTCCTATTATGGGAATGATTCTACCCCTATTCCACCCAATTTGTCAAGTTTTCATGTCAAGATAGTCTACTAGTCGCAAGATTTTTAACTTCACTTTTTACCATCTAAGATTCATAAAGAGAGTAAAATTCATTTTTCTGATTGCTGGAGATTGAAATAATTCTAGGTTTTTCTCTATGGTGCTTGATGATCTTGTTGTCTAAATTTCATAAAAAATTGAGCTATTTTGAGAAAGATATGAAGGATTTTGTCTTTCAGCCAAGGTACAGTTTCAGGAAAAATAAATGGAGGCATTATTTCTCAGATTTATTCCACATTGTTTAATTAGTTTCTAGTGGTATTCTGATGTTATGAAAGACAAATTTTTCTAAGGTGAAAAATGATTATGAACTGGGACAAAGTCATAAAGAAGATTTAATTTTTTGACAAAAGACGTTGTTAAAGTCACTATGGGAAAATTAAAAAGTTTGGAATTTTGGTACATTCAGGAAGGTTTTTGAATTCATTATTAAAAGTTCAAGAGTTCAAATTTTTCCTGATCGCTCGACCTTTCACTTTAAAGAGGCAAACAAAATGAAATATTATAAGTTGGGAAGTTGGGAGTTCTGAAAACTCCCAAACTCTTGACTCCATGGTTCAAAAGTTCACAAAATGAGCGACATCCTGACTCCTTTATTGTCAGAGATTTTAGGGTTTTAGGAATCCGATGGCTAAAGAGCTCCTTGTATGAGCGCAGACAAAAAACATAAACTATTTAACAAACAATCTCAAATAATGGAATGCAATGACCACAGGATATGCATATAATGGATTTAGTGATGAAGCTTTAAAACTTTCAGATGAATGCCATTTGCAAGTGCAAACCAGACTCCATGCCCTTCCCGGTATCCTCTCGGCCTCACATTATAGAAGGAAGATTGGAGAAAGAGATCATGGATGGAATTCTTCATTAGAACATCTCATTGTATCGCAACAAGAGTAGTCAGACCTTATGATTCATTTGCCATTCCTGAGCTGCCCAAGCACATTTTTCCAAAGGGATTTACAATTGTTGATGTCAATGAGAAGGTTTTTGCTAAGAATGGAATGAACATTTTCTGGTTGAATTTCAAAATTTTGAAGCAAATAATATTAGTGGAAGCTACGAGGAAGTGCTAATAATAGAGGACATGTCTATAAAAACTTCTATGATGAGTGGAAATCTCAAACTCAGTTAAAAGTGGAAGCTTTGTTAGATTTGCACTACTATGTTGATAAAGAACGAGACACGCATACTAAATGTTGCTAGGTGCAACATTATTAAGGAAGAAACATAGTTTGAAATACTCTAGAGAAATGTGTACAAAATGATTACATTGAGGAAGCTTCTATTGGTTGGGAATCCCTTTGCAAACCATATGGAAATTATTTGAGTATCTTCGTAGTAGGCTGACCACAGATGAAGTAAACAAGTCAACTATTGCATCTTCAACAAATTTGTTTGGAGTCATAATAATGATTGCATTGCCATAGCTTCTCGACAGGTATTATCTTCAAAGACATTATCTATTAGTGGGCTTGGCGTGGAAACTATATCATTTGTTCTTTGGGAATTGGGAGAACTAGTCACATTGGATGTTGCAAGATAGGAATCAAAGAGTTGCCAAATGAGATTTCAATGTGTGCTTCAATTAAGACATTACTTTATCAGATAATAGTATAGAGAAGTGGCATGGTGTGATAGTCACATGTCTTTCCAATCTTTAGTGTTTAAAGTTTGATAGAAACCCACTTGTCCAGCTTTCCACAAGGCACCTTTCTAGTGGTATCAAGGCTAAGGTTCTTGATTTGAGTGGTATTTCAGGTTCATTGCTAGAACCTCCTGCTTTATCTAATATGCCTGAATTGTGAGAGTTATGTTTGAGGTGAATACAAGAACATGCACATAATGGTTTTGATAAAGCGGCTTTAGGAACTTTCAAGCAAATTCAATTAGCAGAGTATTTACAATTATTGGATCATTATTCAGAACTTTCTACTGTACAAGAGATGAACCATGACATAGAGGCTTGGCTGACAAGTACATTAGAGACACTCAATTCAATGCTACTTGGAGTTTGTCAGAAGTTTAATCCTGACCATTATATTATGGTGACTGATGCCTATGCATTGATTGATGACATTCCTAGGTTTACTGAAAAGTTATAGAATGTTTTTACACAAATAATGGTAATGGAAACACAAATAGTTTTGAAGGATTTTGTATTTTAGGGTTTGGACTCACGAACAATTGAGAAGAAGAGCAGACTCACATACAATGATCTCTATTTTCAACTCCCAGAAATAATGTTCAGGCACTGGCTAATGGAAAAAGTGATAATAGTAGTTTAACTTACATGACAGTGATGTTTGTGATAATTTAAGAAGGGACGCTGTGTGTTTTGTTGGTCAAGCATTGGACAAGAGTTGGAAAACCTTTTGACAACTTATTACGAAATCTACTGAGTTCAGACAGAAGATGCAAAGTTTATGTGAAAAATATTTTTGGACATTGCATCGCCAGAATATTGAAGCACCTGCTGAGATCAATGCATACACTTCAAAGAGCTCCTAATGCTTTTGGATTATTAGGTTTTCTTATTGTTATAAGGATGAGTGAGCTTGATTTGACAACATTAGCATCGAGGATAGATTTTACAACTTTAGGATTAAATTTAAACTCAAAAGATAACCTATACAGAAGATGTACCTTCCCTTAGGCTGACAGGCCTGCAAAAGGAGAACCAAGTATACATTGCCAAAATGCATATGAACACAATGGATAAGGAAAGGTCACATCTCTTTTACTTTTCAATATTTTGATAAAATAACAGTGGGTGCATTGCAAAAGTGAGCAGTGAGGAGGTCTTCTTTCATGTGTATGCAATCTTACCGAGAATTCCTAACATTTGAGGCACATATGATGATAAATGTAAACTGCATTCCATTGTGTCATTGTGATGTGTCATAAGATAGCTAGTGGGACCCTCGTATTTAGAAGAGAAATAAAACTAAAGTATCTCTAATAATGTTAAAAAGAAGAAATATGGGTTTTCATTACCTTTCAAGAAACTGTTACGAGAAAGAGAAAGAAGATTTCTTTGTAATTTATTATTCAAGAAACAGTTACGGAAGCTATAAGGATCTCATTGGAAAAACTTATAAATATGTAATCTATAGCCAAGAGGGGGATTCTTTTATCTTTTTCCATCTATTCAAGGAATAGGGGAGTAGTAGAATTCTTCTTTCAATCATAGTGTCTTGTGTAGAGATGTTTGAGTCTGTGAACTCACCTTTTGTACTAGAGAAATAAGGAATATATTTTCAATTTGTGAATTTATGAATGTCTTCCTTTGATTGCAAATGTTCTGTGTGCCTATGTGATCATTTTCCAGTGCATTTTATGTCATCAAATTATGTGGATGGTTATATCTGAGTCTTTGAATTCAAATCAACTCATCTGGTGAAAGGATATCTGCTGTTTATTCTTTTCCTGGGTATTGTTTGTGGGTGTAGCATAGAGGAACTTTGTGTCATTTATCTGCATCCTCTTCATTTCAGGTTTAATTAATTACATGTATTTCATGGCTATGAGTAGATGGTAGTGTGCCTTTTCTGCTTTCAGGTTAAAAGCACACCCAGTTTCCATTCATTAGAAATCATTCAAAGGTAGTTGCGCCTTGTAAAACAAGCAGAGAGCACTTGCAACTATCATTGCCAGTGAGTCAACTGTTGGTTCATTTGTCATTTGTGTGGGTGAGGGAGTATAAATTGAAGTAACAAATCTGTTAACCAACAGATTTTTGGCGACTCTATTGGGGATTCAAAATTGAAGACTGGTGCTATTGTTTTCCCCAAAAATTTAAAGGCATCTCTTCAAGGACTGAGGTTGGCAGCTCTATGAAGTGAGATGTGCTCAAAAGCATTTGGTTCCAGCGAAGACTCCTACTGATTTATTTTTCAAAATTACATCATGGCATTAATTTCCTCCCAGCCATGGGGAAATCATTTTGGATCTCTCTTTTTGTCTCAATATTCACCTCTACCTGAAGGATCAAGAAATCACTTTCTGAAGTCTAGTGGAGAAAATAATCAAGATGCAAAAAACCACATCCTGGCATTCACGGTTACATGCGAAATTTTGGGGGTAAGTGAAGAAAATGTTTTTGTGCGATTATTTATTGAATCTCTTATTGGGTTTCCAGCAGATTGGTTTCATTATTTGGAAGATAAGTGTATTATTGATTGGGACTCTTTGAAGAATAAGTTCTTGGGAAGATATAAGGGTCATGTTGATGAAGCTTCTCTGCTGTGTCAATTCTTCCATATACAAAAGAGAGGAGATGAATCCATCAGGGATTTTGTGGATAGATTCAACTAGCTTCTCAAACAGATTCTTGCCTCCATTCAACCAAGTGAGTAACTTCAGCTTTGTACTTTTATTTCCTCCTTGCATCCTGATGTTCAGTTAGATTTCAAACGATGTAATGTAAATGATACAGAAGTTGCACAACAAGAGGTTGTAAAAATAGACGATGCTTTGATTTTAAGTGGCCTTTGGAAAGCAAATCAGGTTGTGAGTAATTTGAGTAGTGAACCTGTGAAGAAATCTATCATGCACAAGCAAAGCTTTCAACATGCAGGTTTTCCAGAAGCACAACATCCTTCTGCTGAATGTATTAACCTCACTATTTTTTATTCAAAGTAGTTTTGTAGAAAAAAGGTAAATAATGTAGAAATCAAGCCTCAGGTGAATAGAAGAATGGAAGCCTTTTATTTGCATTATGAAGAAGAGAATGATAAATCTGGAAGCCCCTCAAGTGGTGTAGAAAACAAACAATTCTTGCATGATGTTAGCTGTAAAGAGGATAATCCCAATGGTACTGTTTTGGCTTCCTTATTTGCTGAAGAAATGGAATCATTTGCTTTTTCCAGCAATGAGGAGCAACTTGAGGCTACACAACATAAGGATGAGGTATTGAATACCTTTTCTCTAGAGTGCATGCAAGTCGAATATGAAGGCTTCACTTTTTTTGAGCAAGATAATACAGAGGTATGGCTACAACAAGAGGTTAAAGATGATTTTACCTTTGAATCTTTTCATTTTGAAAATTTGGATACAAAGATTTCTAAACAAAGATTGGAAGATGATGTTATAAACAACCATGATAGTTCTTATTTAAGTGATCAAGTAGACAATTGTGATAAGTCTTGCATTGTGTATATTCTAAACTAGTGCCTGAATGCAAGTGAGGATGAATTTTTGTGTGGAGAAGAGGCTGTTTTATCTTGTTTGTAGCTTGAGGGTGAGAATGATGAAGTGGGTCACATAACACATGAATCAATTCTGGCACGGAAAGATGAGGTTGTTGGACGGTTGGGGATGATTTTCAGCCTCATGAAAATATTGTTTGCAATTCAAATTTTCACCTTGGTCTGTGTCCAATTTTGCATGAGATACATATGACTAATGACTGGTCTTCCAATAATGTAGTTGGTTGTTTTTAGGAATGGGATATCAATTTGTCTGCTGTAGAAAAGGGTGATAATATGCAAGAACATGGTGGGGCATATGTTGCAAGTCAGGATTCAAAATTTTTAAACAATGTAGTCACTTCCATGAACAACACCAATGAAGAATCTCTATCTCATGGTTTGTGTGTGGGATGTCCAATTCGGGGACTGGCTTCTCCTTGCTTGCAAAATCAAGTGCATTTTGATACTACACATGAAGCTATATAAGCATATGCTAGAAGTCATATGCTGGGCAATGCTAACATGAGTCGTCTGATTGTGGAGGTATATAATGAAGAGTGGCTTTTTGAGTATCAAGTCACATCCAGAAGGTCTTTATGTGATGCCATTCTTATCATTTTGGCCATGGTGGTTAGTAGTAGGTAGTTGGTTGTGTGTGGGTTCCTCATTCATTAGCTGTTATTTCATGAAGGCTAATACTTCTCCCAGCCCGTTAATGGATTTGCATAACCATTCTGGAGTCATCTGAGGTAGGGTCTTCTCGACCATGTACCTATTAGGAAGTTTTATTGTGTTGTAGTGTAGTTTTCTTTTCTATCCTATTTTTGGCTTGCTCTGGCTCCTTTTTCTTGTGTTCTCTAACTCTATTGCCCTTTGATTAAAGCACTGGTCTATACTTGAGATTCTGGGTTCCTTACTTCGTCCTTTGCAGACCTCATCCCTAATCAGAGCCTATTGTTGTCCAAAAATTTGAACTTGAGAATTTTCAAATTTTCACTGCATCTTATATCACCCTGAACTGCTGAATCATGAAAACAATTCATTTTCAAAATTTGTGTAAGCTAGTAAAAATTCATATAATGGGAATGATTCTACCCCCAATCCACCCACTCTAGCAAGTTTTCATGTCAAGATAGTCTACCAGTCACATGATTTTTAACTTCACTTTTTACAATCCAAGATTCACAAATAAAGTAAAAATTTAGGTTTCTAGTTGCTAGAAATTGAAATACATCTGGGTTCTACTCTACGGTGCCTAATGATCCTGTTGTCCAAATTTCATCAAAAACCAAGATATTTTGAGAAAGATATGAAGGTTTTTATCTTTCAGCCAAGGTATAGTTTTGGGAAAAATAAATGGAGGCATTATTTCTCAGATTTATTTCACATTGTTTAATCAGTTTCTAGTGGTATTCTAATGTTTTGAAAGACAAATTTTTAGAAGATTTAATTTTGTGACAAAAGATGTTATTAAAGTCACTATGGGAAAATTGAAAAGTTTGGAATTTTGGTACATTCGGGAAGGTTTTTGAACTCATTATTAAAAGTTCAAGAGTTTAAATTTTTCCCGATCGCCCAACCTTTCACTTTAAAGAGGCAAACAAAATTAAATGTTATAAGTTGGGAAGTCAGGAGTTTTGAGAACTCTTGAACTTCCGACTTCATGGTTCAAAAGTTCACAAAATGAGCAACATCCCAATTCCTTTGTTGTTGGAGATTTAAGGGTTTTGGGAACCCGATGCCTGGAGAGCTCCTTGTATGAGTGCAGACAAAGCACATAAACTGTTTAACAAACAACCTCAAAGAATGGAATGAAGTGACCACAAGATATGCATACAATGGATTTAGTGATGAAGATTTAAAACTTTTAAAAGAATGCCATTTGCAGGTGCAAACTAGATTCCACAACCTTGCCGGTGTCCTCTCGGCCTCACATTACAGAAGGAAGATTGGAGAGAGAGATCATGTATGGAATTCTTCATTAGAACATCTCATTGTATCGCATCAAGAGTAGTCAAACCTTATGATCCATTTGTCATTCCCGAGCTGCCAAAGTACATTTTTCCAAAGGGATTTACAATTGTTGATGTCAATGAGAAGGTTTTTGCAAAGAATGGATAAATTTTTTTTTGGTTGAATTTCAAAATTCTGAAGCAAATGATATTAGTGGAAGCTGTAAAGAAGTGCCAATAATAGAGGACGTGTCTATAAAAACTTTTGTGATGAGTGGGAATCTCAAACTTAGTTAAAAGTGGAAACTTTATCAGATTTGCATTACTATGTTGATAAAGAATGAGACACGCATACTAAATTTTGCTAGGCACATTGTTATTAAGGAAGAAACATAGTATAAAATACTCTGGAGAAATGTATGCAAAATGATCACATTGAGGAAGCTTCTATTGGTTGGGAATCCCTTTGCGAACCATACAAAAATTATTTGAGTATCTTCGTAGTAGGCTAACCACAGATGAAGAAGCCAAGTCAACTATTGCATCTTCAACAAATTTGTTTCGAGTAATAATAATGATTGCATTGCCGTAGCTTCTTGACAAGTATTATCTTCAAAGACATTATCTATTAGTGGGCTTGGCCTAGAAACTATATCATCTGTTCTATGGGAATTGGGAGAACTAGTCACATTAGATGTTGCAAGAATGGAATCAAAGAGTTGCCAAATTAGGTTTCACTATGTGCTTCAATTGAGACATTACTTTATTAGATAATAGTATAGAGAAGTGGCTTGGTGTGATAGTTGTACATCTTTCCAATCCTCGGTGTTTAAAATTTGATAGAAACCCACTTGTCTAGCTTCCACAAGGCACCTTTCTAGTAGTATCAAGGCTTAAGGTTCCTGATCTAAGTGGTATTTAATGTTCATTGCCAGAAACTCCTTCTTTATCTGATATGCCTGAATTGCGAGAGTTATGTTTGAGGTGAATGCAAGGACATGCACAAAATGGTTTTGATAAAGCAACTTTAGGAACATTCAAGCAAATTCAATTAGCAGAGTATTTACAATTATTGGATCATTATTTAGAACTTTTTGTTGTACAAGAGATGAACTATGACATAGAGGCCTAGCTGAAAAGTACATTAGAGACACTCAATTCAATGCTACTTGGCATTTTTCAGAAGTTCAATTCTAACAGCTATGTTATGGTGGCTGATGCCTATGCATTGATTGATGACATTTCTGGGTTTACTAAAAAGTTACAGAATGTTTTTACACAAATAGTGTTAATGGAAACACAAATGGTTCTAAAGGATTTTGTATTTCAAGGTTTGGACTCACGAACAATTGAGAAGAAGAGCAGACTCACACACAATGATCCCTAATTTCAACTCCCAAAAACAAAGTTTAGGCATTGGCTAATGGAAAAAATTGATAATAGTAGTGTAACTTACATGAACAGTGATGTTTGGGATGATTTAAGAAGGGAGGTTGTGTGTTTTGTTGGTCAAGCATTAGACAGGGGCTAGAAAACCTTTTGACAACTTATTACGAAAGCTACTAAGTTCAGACAAAAGATGTAAAGTTTATGTGAAAAATATTTTTGGAAATTGCATCGCTAGAATATTGAAGCACCTACTGAGATCAATGCATACACTTCAAGGATCTCCTAATGCTTTTGGATTATTAGGTCTGCTTAGTTTTATAAGGACGAGTGAGCCTTATTTGACAACATTAGCATCAGGGATAGATTTTACAACTTTAGGATTAAATTTAATCTCAAAAGATAACCTATACAGAACAAATACCTTCCCTAAGGCTGATAGGCCTACAAAAGTAGAACCTGAGTATACATTACCATAGTGCATATGAACACAATGGATAAGGAAAGGTCACATCTCTTCTACTTTTCAATATTTTGATAAAATAACAGTCGCTGCATTGTAAAAGTGAGTAGTGAGGAGGTCTTCTTTCATGTGTATGCAATCTTATTGAGCATTCCTAAAATTTGAGGCACATATGATGACAAATGCAAAATGCATTCCATTGTGTAATTGTGATGTGTCATAAGGTAGCTAGTGGGACCCTCGTATTTAGAAGAGAAATAAAACCAAGGTATCTCTAATAATTAGTTAAAAAGAAGAAATAGGGGTTTTCATTACCTTTCAAGAAACTATTACGGGAAAGAGAAAGAAGATTTCTTTGTAACTTATTATTCAAGAAATGGTTATGGAAGCTGTAAGGATCTCATCAGAAAAAAATATAAATATGTAATCTATAGCCAAGAGGGGGATTCTTTTATCTTTTTCCAGCTATTCAGGGAATAGGGGAGCAGTAGAATTCTTCTTTCAATCATAGTTTGTTGTGTAGAGATGTTTGAGTTTGTGAACTCACCTTTTGTACTGGAGAAATAAGGAATATATTTTCAATTTGTGAATTTATGAATGTCTTCCTTTGATTGCAAATTTTCTATTTGCCTATATGATCATTTTCCAGTGCATTTTCTATCATATCAAATTATGTGGATGGTTATTTTTGAGTCTTTGAATTCAAATCAACTCATCTCGTGAAAGGATATCTACTGTTTATTCTTTTCTTAGGTATTGTCTGTGGGTGTAGCATAGAGGAACTTTGTGTTATTTATCTGCATCCTCTTCATTTTAGGTTTAATTAATCACATCTATTTCATGGCTATGGGTAGATGGTAGTGTGCCTTTTTTTCTTTCTGGTTAAAAGCACACCTAGTTTCCATTCATTGCAAATCATTTGAAGGTACCCGCTTGTAAAACAAGCCGAGAGCACTTGCAACTATCATTGCAAGTGACTAAACTATTGGTTCATTTGTCATTTGTGTGGGCAAGGGAGTATAAATTGAAGTAACAAATTTGTTAACCAACACTAACTCACCAATCCCACTCCTGAAGATGTCATGAAGGAAATGTAGAGGGTGTAGTAGCCGAAGAAGGTAGGGTTTGATTCATTTTTGTTAGTTTGAAAAGAATTTTTTACTTTTGCAATGTTTGATTGTTTTTTTATGTTGAATTTACAATCAATGAGGCACCACATAACACTAATCCAAGAGACGAGGCTGAAAACAATCCCCAAAACCCCACAAAACCCCCTACCTTCACGTCCTCACAATGAAAGAGATGTGATGGGCTTTTCCACTAATCAATCCTAAGTCTACCTATAAGGTAGCTATCACTTATCAACATGACATTCAATTTAGAGTTGAACACTATAGGAGATAGACTCTAAATGTCTCCTCTCCTTCTTCATGCTATGCAAAACCTAGGGGGTATTCCCTATTCAATACCTGTGAGTTAAAATTCTGAGTTTGTTAGGGTATTGACACAAAGAAGATAAATCCTCTCTTATTTTGGCCAAAGCTATAAGATATATGCAAAGGGTTATCTTTGGTCTATATTTCGGTGTGGACTAGAGGATTTGAGACCTAAAACTACTTCTAAAATCCTAGAGGTTTGTGAACAATATTTGATTTTGTTTCATTTTAAGATGTAAGGTTAGGGTTTTGATTCATAAACTCAACACAAGGTTAGGCTGGTGCTTATCTCAGGGCATGGAGTCAAATAGATATACATATGTCAATGATTTTCATAAATTTTAAAGGATAATCAAGTTTCAAGGGGTTTTACTAGTATTTGCCTTATAAACACTACCCAAGGTAGAGTATTCAGTTATCTCTAGTTACAGACATCCCTATTGCAATATACTCTTCCCCACACTTAACCTAGAACATTTAATCTATTCCCTGAACATAAGTAGAAGATTAAGCATGTAACACAGTAAACCTATATTCTAGAATCTTAAACAACCCTTAGTTTTCTAGATTTAGAAGAAGAATACACACAACTTGGAGATAGATAACAGAATACATGCATGAAGCATTACTCATCTAAATTAACATAAAACTAATAAGATCTATGCAAAAATACATTCAACATACAACTCATAAACTTACAAGACAAGAGATGAGACAACCCAGTAGAACTAATATTTCATTCACTCTCCAAAAATTCTCAAAATCTTCAACAACCAAAGAATGAGTGACATAGTTCTCTTATAAATCAAGAATGTGTACTCAACATTAATTACATTTTCATTTCAAAAATTGCTTGATCCAATGCATCACCCAAATGGCATTGGGATCATTCATTACATTGGAGAGAAGAAGAGAAAGGGTAGATGGTCTTGGGAGATGTGTAGTTTCCTGAAGAAGATCTGCTTCATTAATGTTGGGAAAGTGGTGGTTGGCCTTTCAATCATGTGAACCATACTTGTCTGTCCACTTAGTGTATGTCTTTTCAGATGGCCAAGGGAATGAGATAATCTCTATAATTTTGCCATTATGACTAACATACTTGGCATCCAATATGGTCTTTACATTTTTGCAAAATATTTCAAAATTTATTTCAACTATTTGTAGCTTGTCTAGTGATAAGCTCAACATCTGCCTAGTTGGATCACCATCATCACAACAAGTGGGAATTAATTGATAACTATTTTCTTTTATTTCTATCTTCCACTTGTCCAAGTACTTAGTTTTCCCATCACCTTCCAAAATATGTGGCAACCATTTTGTGTCCATCTTTTCTATGGCCTGCATCTTCTCCACCAAAACTGTATCCAAATTCAATTGAAAATTGGCCACATCCTCAAAATACGTCAACATATCCATTATCAATTTTAGCTTAGGGGGTGCCTGCATATCAAACCTTGAACATCTCAGAAGATCCCTAACTTTTGTAGTTCTTGGTAACCATTTAGCTTTCACAGCGGACAACCTTTGTTTATCTGATTCATGCTTCTCATAAGCTATCTTCAATTTTGAGTAAGACCTCCAGGTCTCATCTGCCTTAGCTAAGAGTTTGGTCACCCTATTTTTTTATCAAGTTGTTGACCATGTCTTTCACTTTATTCTCCTTTTCTTCTTTCAATTTTTTGTAATCTTCCTTTAATTCTCTTATTTCTGAAAGAAGTGGCTCTGTATCAACTAGGAAAGATTCAACTGTTGGAATCACTGGTGGGGGAGCTGAAGTACTGGCTCCTAGTGACAGTTGCTACTTCAACCTATTTATTTCTGCAACTACTTGAACATAGTTGAGTTGCATCTCATTGTGATCTTTTTGCAACTTATTGTAACTACCATTACAAATTGTGTAGTTTGGAAATTTAAGCTAGCAACTTGGGGAGTAGGGGTGCTAGATACTCTTTTTCTTATTAGATCTCCTACAAATTCCCTTAGTTCAACCCTAGGCTTATTATTTTTTGGGGCTAGAGCCCATATTGCCAGTGCTTCAAATTTAGGGTTGAAGGCTACACTAGAGAGAGCCGTTTCAATCTAGTCACCTATTATATCTGAGTCATCTCTTGTAATTGTATCAAATGCAATGGCATCTGAGAGGGTCTAGTGAGGAAGAAGAAGAATATTACCTTTTGTAACCAGTGCTCTCCCTTCCTCTAGAGTCATTACACTTATGGATTGATTCACTTCTTTTAAGACCCTTTGAGTAATGGCATCATATTTTGTAGGGTCTGCTCTAGCTTTAGCATCTTCAATCTTCTTTGGAAAACCTTCACTTCTTACCTTCAAAACATAACTCCAGAATTCAGTAGTATTGACAAATTCATCATCCTCTAAAAATTTGTTGCAAGCCATCACCCTAACATCTTCAATGTCCACAACTGGACTTCTCATTGTCCTTACTGCCCTATTTTCAAAGGATGAATAAGGTCTTATTCTATCAGGTGAATTCACCTGAGGGGCAACACTTTGCACGTGTTATTCTTCCCCTTCCAAATCAACTACCTCAATTTCCTCAGTGTTTTCTAATAAATGATATTTGCTTTTTTAATAGGGGAGGGGCCAATTGACTCCCTTTTCAATGCATATCCTCTGCTAGAGCTGCCAAACTCATAAGTGGGTCTCTCTTCTCCTACAGGGGTAGAACCAATTAGTTGTTCTACATTGTCCAACATCTTTTCAATCCTTTGACTTGGGTCCAACACTTCAACCAATGTACCCTGATTTGAAGGATTTATGCTCTTCTTCATCTTCTCACTTATCATAATTGTGTCCCACTTAATCCTTAAGTGATGGACAACATCCGTTGTGAAACAATTCCTAGAAATATCATCACTGTAATCAACCTTGTGGGAATATCTAGGCCTGCCCTTGTTGTCCCTCACCTTGTTGATGAATCCCTCAGGGTCAAAATGCCTTGGATGTTCCAAATACATCACAAAACACTGCATAACTAAATACATTTTATCCAGCCCACTCTTATCAGCTATCAAAAAATCATTGAATCTGAGGGAGGAAGGAAAGAATGAATCCTTCTTGTGCCTCCTCAAGTGCTCCTTATCAAAATCATTCAATTTCCTAATGACTTTTAAAAATGCTACTCTTTTAGGCACATATTTAGGCAACATATGAGGTGGGGTCTCACATCCATAGACCCTAATGCAAGTAGTATTCTCATGGAAGAACCAGTCACCCCAATTGTGATCAATTTCAAGGTGAGGGGTCCTATCTAAAGGCCTTAAAAAATCTAGCACATCAGGATGCAACCTTTCACCTTCTGGTTCCAAGAATCTAATGACTCTCTTCACAAAATACGCTTCAAAAATCACATAGTCTGCAGTAGTGCATTGCATGTCAATCATGTAAGTCCATAATTGTACACTGGCAGCATGTTTCCTTCAACATCTATACTCTTAACATGTAGATTATGGTTCCATATCCCAGATAAAGCAAATAAAATCATGTGACACAACATGGAATACCATGAGAATTTTACATGGACATCTGATCTAGACAGATTGTTCTTGATCTTTGTCATTTGTTTGTGCATTTGATCAGCAATGTAAGTGGCATAATCATAAGGTTCTTTCACCTCTTGATTATGAATATTGACTCCTAACATCATTATAGAAATGGACATTCTATTTGAAGCATCGCTGCCCAATACTTGACACGAGTTGTGATAAGTCCTAACAAAGTAGTCCATGAACATGCTGCACTCAAAGGGCTCCTACTCATTGGTTGAAATCTTCACTAATTTTCCATCCACACCTCTTGGCCTGTGCTTGGCTAGGTTGTAATCCCTATAAGCACATTTCACAATCTTATATTTCCTCTTCAAAGAAGCAAGGTCAATTGGCTTGCTAGCTGCTGGGTCTAGATTGAATACTATAGCAATAAATCCTTTGGTGAGATTGATAATTTTTGAACCATTTCTAGCTACAACTATCCTTGTAGTAGGATCATACCTCAATGCTATTGCCCTAACTAGGTCAGGGTCAGGGAAGACATTGGAATAGATAAGCTTGGCCAGATCATATTTCTAGACATCACGAATAGGGGCCTTATAGTCCATTCTCCTATGCCAATGTTCAAATAGGATCCAACCAGGAATAGACAATATGGAATCTTGACAATTATAGTGATAATCAAGGAATTTATCCTCAGGCCTGCTTGGGCTGTACAGTTTCAAGGTTGTCCTAGCAGAACCAGGGAGTTGGATCATGAGATCCTCATCTAAACTACACTTAGAGGTGGAAGGTTGACTAGCCTGACTCATTTTTTTAGCTTATCTAATGACATAGGGCTTCTCTTACAGGTAATTAACTACTTCTTTAATTAGATGGTCAACTCAAAACACACTAGATATATCAAGACAAAATAAACTTACTGGTTTGACTTGCAGAGTTTTGAATTACCGCTCTTCACCTACTTGAAAATCCTCTGTGCACCTGAAAGTTATATGTGCTCGAAGAAATGAAATGCATAGCCTTAACTTTTATTCCTTTTAAGCTTTGTAGACTAGCCTCTGATGCATTAATGGAGGTAGCCTCAGCTTTACTCTTCATTCATGCTATAGCGTACCTCCAACGTTCATTGCAAAAGTTCAAACCCACACTGTTGATTAGACTTCTTTCCTACAAGATCTACAGCCACCATTTACCCGCGAGATTTGAAAATCTCAGTCATCATGTTTGAAAAGTCTTTGACCAATCTGAATAGGCCACATCAAGTGTACTCTCTCTATAGATCACATCACTTTTTGTCTAGACTGGACACATGGCACCATCTTGTGGCCTCGCAGCCGGAGATGGCCCACCACTTACCTACCATGCATGGGTGCGATTAAGCCTCCACGCGCCCACCTTTCATTTGATTTTCACTTCTTGAATAAGAGAACACCACATGTTGCTATCTCGTGACCGTGCAACGAAGATTCCATCCTGTGAGATACCCTTGCGATAGAGCACAACCGTTGCATTAAAACCTTCCCTGTGGACCACATTTAAATTGACATCTGGCAACATGCAATTGGTTGGTGTAGGATTCCTAGTGGAATAGGATGTAAGCATAGATTCTAGGATAGGTGTCACTCTGTCATAGTCACGCAACAGGGTGATGATGTCACTGATGATGCACTGTGATATTCTCTTTATTAAGCCTAAATACTTACGGGAAGACTTAGGATATTATATTTAATTATTTATGGGCCACTGAAGTTAATTACTAGAACACGGGGCTGGTCACCTTACGGGAAAAAAAGATTAAGGTTGTAACTTAAGGGACTAGGAACCTACTGCATATGGTTAACACAAATTTAGAACATAAAGCGCATGACCTAGGGAAATAGGGTGAGGAAGATTTTACAAAGGTAAACATTTGTAAAATTATGGACTCAAAACCCTAAACCCTAAGGAGTACCACAATTGGCTCTAACTGGGGACATGCAAACGCAAGGTTGCAATGAGAACCTCATAACTCCAGGGCAGACCAGACCAAAACACGGACAAGATTGACTATACAAAATATATAGAATTTACAAATTATATACACCTATTTTACATTGTGTATAGAGATATATTCATTCATAAGAAATGGGGCTTAAGGAAATAACTGTGCACCGGTAATTCCTATAATTCATCATTTAGGGCCTAGAGAAAATAAGAGTCCTCTCCATGAGTATTACTTATCAGGTATGGGCCCATCCATAAGGGTTCAAATTTACCATGTTTGCCCTTATCTTGACTTCTTGCATTCCATATAAGGACTAAATCATTAACCTAAAACTTTCTTTCTGTAGTCCTTTTATCAAACAAATATTTCACCTTTTGTTGTTTCTTAAGATTAGTCTTCTATGCTTCTCTCCTAGTCTCATCCAGTGCAATCAATTGATTTATCCTTTCATTCATTGGATCTTCAATTTCTTCATCATTCTCCTGTATGAATTTGTAAACTGGTAAGAGATTGTTCACTAGCAACTTGGCCTTTGTGCCATACACTAACTCAAATGGTGATTTCCCAATTGCCTTCTTCACTGTCACCCTATCAGCCCATAGTGCCAATTTAAACTTTGTATTGCATGCTCTTTTGTCCTTATCAATTATCTTTTTGATGATTTTCATGAGACTCTTATTGCTTGATTTTGCTTGACCATTCCCTTGTGGATGATATGGTGATGAATGGGATAAATTGATTCCATAGTTATTGTAAAAGTCAACAAATTGACCAGACCTGAAGCACATGGCATTGTCTGTAACCAATTTCACTGGCACTCCAAATCTTATTATAATTTGCTCTAAAATGAAATCAGGCACTACTTTACTTTTAGATTTCTTAGTTGGGATAGCTTCAATCCATTTTGTAAAATAATAAGTAGCAACCAAAATCCAACTATGTCCTCCGCTTGATTTCTCTAAAATTTCCCCTATAAAATCAATTCCCCATTTTTGGAACAGAGCCTCCACTATTACAGTTCTAAGGGGCAATGTACCTTCATATTTGAGTTTTCCTAAAAATCTTTGACAAGGATCACACTTTCTTACCATCTTTTGTGTGTCAGAGAAGAGTGTTGGCCACCAATATCCTGCCCTAAGGATTTTGTGAGCAGTTGTCTTAGCAGTATAGTGTCCACAACATATCCCTTTATGCATATCATTAAGAATGTTCTTAGCTTGATGTTCATCCACACACTTGAGTAGCACACCATTAGGATTCTTCCAATACAATTCTCCTTGAGCAATAATATATTTGATAGCATGCAGCTTCAAGGTTCTCTTTTGGCTATCATTCAGATGAACTGGACAATTTAAATTTTGCAAATAGTACACAATATGCCCATACCATTCTGACTCTAACATGTTTACAATTCCATCCTGAGTCATATTGACTTGATATGCTTCCAAATTTGACTGTGCTATCAACTTAGCCAAACCTTGTCCCCTTACCAATTTAGTAATTTGTATTTCAATGTTAAACTCTTATAGTTTGTTTATCCACCTACATCTTCTTCCTGTCACTTCCTGCTGAGTGAATATGTCTTTGACTACTACATGGGGTACATATGCAACAATCTAAGATCCCATCAAATAGGATTTAAAACTTTTAATTGATTTGACTAATGCATAGGCTTGCTTTTCCATGATATCATACTTCAACTCTTCTTCCTGCAATGACTTGCTAAATAAAGCAATAGGCTACTCAGAACCATCTTCATTTTTTTATAGTAAGCATGTAGCAACTGTGTGAAAAGAAGCAAATGAAAACAACTAAAATGGATTAGAAAAATAAGGAGATTTCAATACA
Organism: Cunninghamia lanceolata; assembly: GCA_027924645.1. NCBI lineage: Eukaryota > Viridiplantae > Streptophyta > Pinopsida > Cupressales > Cupressaceae > Cunninghamia > Cunninghamia lanceolata. The sequence goes on from BSBN01000154.1 coordinate 7,043,835, forward strand.
GGAGCCATCTTAATAGCTTCTTTGATGTTCTAGAAATATTGGGTTCCTTCACTTCCCCACTTTATAGTTTCACCTTTCTTCAGCATTTTGGATATGTCCTTTGTAATTTCTACAAAGTTGGGAATAAATCTCCTAACAAAATTGATTTTCCCAAAGAAATATTGAATGCCTTTCATTGTCTTGGGAATTTGAATTTTGTCAATTTCTGCAACCCTTTCAGGATCAATCCTGACTCCATCCTTTGAAACAATGTGCCCCAATAGTTTTCCTTCTACTACCCCAAAAGAACACTTCTTTGGATTAAGTGAAATACCATACTCTAATTCTCTAACAAAAATCTTCTCTAAATGCATGCAATGTTTCTCTTCCTTCTTTGAATAAGCAATCAAATCATTCTGATATACAACTAGAATTGAGTAAATCAATCCTGCAAAAGCAATGTCCATAGCTCTTTGGAATGTAGCACCTGCTTTTGTCACCCCAAATGGCATTCTTACATATACATAGGTTCCCCATGGAGTTGTGAAGATAGTTTTGTATTGTTCTGATTCTTTTACCTTCACCTAATTATATCCTGAAATTCCATCCATCATGGACAAGAGTTCACACCCTGTTACTCTCTACAACATAGCTTCCATGTTAGGGAGTGGATAGTTATCCTTCAAAGAAGACATATTCAAATTCCTAAAATCTACATAGAGTCTTATATCTTCATTCTTTTTTCTAACTGGGACAAGATTGGACACCCAAGTTGAATGTCTGATAGGAATTATTATTCTAGCTTCTCTAAGCTTCATAAGTTCCTTCTGCATCTTTGGGGCCAAGGTAGGGTTAATAGGCCTTTGTTTTTGTTTGAATGGCTTAGCTCTAGGCTTCAAAGGGATCTCATGCTGAAATAAATCTTCTCTATAGGCCTTTAGATCCTCATACGACCATGCAAAGACATGTTTGTATTTCCTTAACAATGCTATACACATAGTCCTGATATGTGGCTTAAGCTTCTTGCCAATATACACCTTTTTAGGGGCATGATGTGTCCCCAAATTCACCTCTTCTAGATCATCCTTGTTTGTGGGAGATGCCTTTGTAGTAAGCTGATCTCTATTGTCAAATGCTCTTTCTAGAGCTACTAACCCTTTGGGGATTTTGTTTGATTTAAGTTGTATTACTTCTTTCCCCAAAAGAATCTCTTTTCCATCTATAACTTATACAAAGTTTTGGAAGTCAATCTCCTGATTTTCATACTCATCTATGCAATGAAGGAATATTAACAACTCTTTATCATCATCAAACACCTGCTAACTACATATATCATCTGGTACTACAGGCCAAACTTTAACTTCAACATTTGTAATATCAGATAATGTGACATCATCTGGCCTGATGGCTACATTAGCTAAAAAATTTGCCATGACAATTTTTTGATCTTTCTATCTAGTTTATTGAAAAGGCATCAAACAACTCAAAAGTATCTCAAACAACATGTTTATATTGTTTCAACCTCTTATTTTTTGAAGAATATTTATCTCTTACCTGGGAAACTATCAACATCGAATCTCTAAACACTCTTAGCATTTTGATTCCATTCTTTAAGGCAACATTCAATCCTAATAACAAGGCTTCATATTCTGCAATATTGTTTGTGCAAGCAAACTTTAGAAGGAAAGAGAATTTGAGAATCTTACCTTTGGGAGAGATAAAAACTAGCCTTGCCCTAGAGCCTTCCTTTGAGTAGGCACCATCAAAGTACATAGTCCAAAGGCCATACTAGTCAATTTCCAAATAGTTAGGATTTCCCCTTTCATTCTCTTGATTATTTGACACAATTCTGAAATTTCCACAATTAGTGTCCACAAAGCAAATCCAATCCTCTAATTCCTGATCTTCAACTATTTCTGGTGTTCTTTCTTCCCTAACCAGCTTAATATATTTTCCATTCATGGGAATCATGGCATATGATAAGTCAAGTTGCTTACTTCCTCCAATCAGTGCCACCCACCTTCTAGACAATAACATGCCATATTGAGGTTTTATATCAACTACCGTCACATACATTTTGTAGCTCTTTTATGGATAAGCTGCAAGCATAAAGTTCACATCCTTCATAATTCCTATGACTGGCACTTCTCTAGCATCCATGGCATAGTACTTTCCACAGGCTTTGTCAATATTCAACCCAATTTGCTTCATAATAGCTAGAGGCATAATATTTGTTGATGCACCAGAGTTAAGCATACAATTCTTAACTACCTTTCCATTGATGACAAGGGACACATAGAATGGTTCTACTTGTGAAGGACATTTTGTCATCGTTACTCCTAGATAAACCTCAGGAACATCTTCCTCATCAGTACATAACTCTTGTTTTTTACTATGATCCTCAACACTTTGTTCTGCCTAGTGAGCTAACCCTGAAATTAGAGATAATGTCGTGTCTCTATATTCTTCAATTTTCATCATCTCCATCAATTGGATAAAGACTTTCATCTGGGTTAAATCTTGAGTTATGTCAAAGGGGGTATAATTTTGAATAACATTTGTAGCTTGATCCTAGTTTTTACTCCTATCCTGAGTTGTTCCATTCTTGACTCTGGTGGTTTTCTGATTGTCATCTTCAGCAGGTGAACCCTTAACCTTTCCTCCATTCTAAGAAAACTTATTCTTTGGACTCTTAGTGTTTTGACTTGACTTATCCCTTGAGTCCTTCTTACTATTATTACCTTGTTTCTTTTGTGGTTTAGGGTCTTTGTGTTTGTATTGAGGTTGTTTTGTGAAGATAGTTCTTGGCTGACCATAATCACTTGTTTGAGCTTTACTTCTGAGGTTGTAGTTACTCTTAACCTGGGCTACTGTAGCATCTGTAAGGGCCCTGATTTCTTCATCAGAAGGCATCCTTAAATTATTTAGAGTAATATGTGAATCTTGAGCATAATCCTAATGATCCTCATTTTCATCATTAGAAAAAACTGTTGATAACTGAGAGGGGGGTGAATTAGTTATCCTAATTATTTCTTCTTTCTGAACTTTCTTATTAATCAATGCAGCATTAATTCAAACAAGCAAACATTACCATGAAATGGAAAAACACATGACACAGTATTTTTGACGTGGAAACCCTGTTAAGGGAGAAAACCATGGGGTGATTAACCCAAAGATTATTCTCTGTTAGAAGAATAAGGAATTACAAAATGGCACTTGCCAATTAGGGCTCACTACCTGAGCACACTGCTCACAAAGGAGGCACACTACCTACAAGGAGACACACTATCTACAAAAGAATGTTGTACAATACTTGAACTAATTGGAAGCATCCACACATGCTGGAGTTCAGTTCCAGTTAGGCCCAGTACACTGATCTGCTGCACTTCATCTTTCCTCTTCTCTTATGCTGCTTTTCTTTCACATACCAGACCTTCCTTACTGCTTCTGCTCTGCTCTACTTTTATTCACATATCACATATATCCACAACACTTCTCACAACTAAATCCATTATGTATATATATCCGCACAAGTAATTTCATCACCTTTCTAGTCGGCACCCGGAATAGTCAATCTTTTCACTAATTCTGATCTGTCGGCTGAATCCTAGCACATCAAGTAATGCGGATCAAGTATATGCTTGTAGAAATCATTAATCATGTCGGCCAAACATAATTCATACCTTCATAACCTTTAACACCATCAGTAACACATCCAGAAAGTAGTCTGATGTTCTGTCAGTCAGTTCTTCCTCTATTCACACTGTCATTCAGGAATCCGGTACTCAACTATTCATATATTTTTCCTCATCTATCACCGGAGGCTAAATCCTTGGAATATACCACTCAAGGTAGTCCTCTTGACTTCCCCAAATCCGCACTACACCAAGATACTTCCTCTGAGAGATCCGGACCTGTCTGTCAGACCTTCCCACATGCTCTGTTCTTGTTTACTAAACCACAACATTCTTCACTTTGACTTCCGGTAGAGACACACCATGTCTTGCAGATGTGTGGGATGAACTTTGTTTCCATCAATGACAACAATCATGAATCCATATAGTGTCTCTTGCCAACAATCTCCCCCTTTGGCATTGATGGCAACACTTAGTGAAAAATGACTAAGTGTATACACTATGCTCCCCCTTGGCTGATGCTCTGTCTTTATATATATTTTCCTGAGCTCCCCCTTAGTTGGATTCCTCATTTTTCACTGCTCTTCACTCCCCCTTTGACATCAATGGCAAAGGGTAGGGTCCGCACATCAAAATTTTCAAAAAATTTACTATACTTAGCCGCATAAGTATATACATATGGCATACTTACATATACTTAAGTATGTCTACAAAAGTTGTCTTCAATTGAATAAATTCTGTAGCCCAACTTTGCTTCATTCTATCCAAAATTGAGATATGACTGCTCAACAGGAATGCAAATTCATCTGCCCTTTTTAGATCTATTGGATCATTTGTTTGGGCTGTGATTTGGGCTTCACTTATGGCCTCATGCATGGCTTCTAACTTAGGGACAATGATCCTCCTAAGTTCACCCATCCAGTTGATCATGTTCTTCCTTTCCTTCTCAAAATTCTTTATTATAGTTGTGATTGTAATAGTTTGACACTCTTGATTGACTATGGAGGAAGAGAGAGGATCAAAACTTTGAGACAAACTTAGTAGTTTATCCTCTTGCTCTTTTATTTTCTTCTCAATCTCTACTGTTACTTTGGACCATGAAATACAAAATTTATATATTTTTCTGCCATCTATAAGAGCATTTTCTAAGCTCTTTATCCCTATACTCATATTTCTCCTATCATTACTTATCAAACCTTGTACCTCTGATAATCTTTTTGCAAGAAATTCCTTCCGGACCTTATCTTCTGCTGACTTCTCTAGTGAATCAAAATGTGTATTGACACTGCTGACTAGAGTTTTGAGATTACCGGAAGTGGAGGCTATTGGATCTTTCTGAACCAAAGGCATAATCTTTTCAAGCACTCTGGAAGCAGCTTCTATCAACTCACAGTCTTCCATATGAGATTTTAGGAGTTTTTCATTAGCCTTAGCATTTGCAAATTAAACTATCTTCATTGTTTGTACCGAAGAAAGAGAATCAAAATTGAATGGACCTTGTAGAAGCTCTGGTTCATCAATCTCCATTGTTTCTTTGTTCAGGAATTCTTGGACAGTTTGTGCAGTGTCTCTTGCCAGAGATAGATGTTTCTTCTCTTCTGCAGTCTTGGAGCTGTCCTTAGGAGTTTTCTCTCCTTCACCACTAGCAGTTGTGGTTTTCTCTACTGAAGTCTTCTCTCCTTCTACAACCTTAGCACTGTCTTCTTCTTTTTCCTTTACCTCTGCTTCTTTCTCCTATAATTTTTCTTCTCCTTTAGATCTAGAGATTGTAGGGGAAACTGGAGGAGAAATGTTAGTCTATTCAGGGCCCACCTCTTCTATCATTTTCTTAGGAGTTTCTTCTACAACATTTGTGGTTGAGGGATCAGTACCCAAGTCCTCTATAACAGGGAGATTAAATCTTTTGAAGGTTTTCCAGAGAATCTCTTCAGTGTCCTTGGCTACCTTGTCGATCCCACCAAGCATAAGCTGATTCATCCTTGCTTTGCTCTTGAATTCATCCTTGCAGTCTTTGAATACCATGTTCATTGTCTTGGGATCAATTGAAGGATATAGCTGAATAGCTATCTGTTCCCAGATCTCAAGGTCTTTTACCATGGCATTGGTCTTTCTCATTTCCAACTCCTTCTCTAGACTCTTAGGAATTAGAGAGATAATTTCAATAAAAGCTTTATTGTAAATGTTCAAAAACTTAACTGTGGCTTCCTCCAGAATCTTTTTATCTGCTTCATTATAATCATCATACAATTCTGTTAAGGTTTGTAGGTTGCCATCCACAGTGACTGCTTTTACTACATCATCTAAGGAGAGAGTAGGTTTTTCAACAAATTCATCTTCCTTCTCTTCTTCTCCTTGACTAGATGATTTCTTCTTCTTCTTTAGTTTCCTGATCTCCTCATCTGATTTGGTTTCCTCTTCATCCCTTTGACTTGCATAAGCCCTTGTGGCTTTTGTCTTTGATCTTTTCTCTCTTTTGCCAGATGCCTGGACTTTCGGTTTTGATGTTCTTGAGCCTTTGGCTGTGGCAGGTGCAGATCTCTTTGATGATCTAGTCCGGGTGGAAGTTTCTACTGGAGCACTTTTCTTGCTTCCCTTTTTTGCCCCTTTCTTCTATTCCTCAGCTTTTTGTCTCTTTTCTCGGTTGGCATCAAGTGCCTCCTTTGAGATCCCAAGGCCTTGTGCAATATGTTCTACTTCTTTTCTCACCTTCCTCTTGATCTCTGGTTCTCTGAGTTCAACATGGATTTTTATACTCAGCTCCTCAAAGGTTCCAAACCTTTCTGCCTTTGGATCTTTAGGCTGGCTTAGCATGTGTTGAACATGCAGCTCCACAATCTGTTCATCAACTTCATACCCCATGGGCATGATCCAGACTATCCTTGGCTCTACTGCCTCCATAAGACATTGATTAGTGTCTACCATGAAGCACACTGTATCCTTGTATTTTTCAACTACTGATTTGGGGATCCTTTCTTTGATTTGCATTCTATTTTGGAATTGCTTGAAGTAACCCCACAGAGCTGTATTTCTTGCCTTTGCATCTCCAAGTTCATGCAAGTAATCTTTGATCTGGATAGCTACCGGTTTGTCATTTTCCCATACCCATCCATTTGATCCGGGAAGCTCATTCATGAAGTAGAAGAACAAACATAGTATCAGTCCTCCATATTTAAAGGAGTTCTTTTTGTCCTTCTTGATCTTCTGTATGTTTTCCATTAATTGGCTTAAGAGGAGTTCACAGAGATCATAATCTGCATTCTTTCTCAGCATCTCATAGGCCATGTATACTACAGTTCCGGATACTGAATTCTCCCTACTGGAATGATATATCTTGTATCCTATTATCATAGATGCATACTTGATATCCGGGTCAGTAATATCTTCAATGGTCATTGCCCTCTTATCAAATTTTGATCCGGTGGCCTCTGTGACAATGTTGCTTTTAACAGATTTGAGGACAGGAATTCCTCTAGAGGAATGTAAACCAGTTACTGCCCTAATTTCTTCCTTGGTGATCTTGCAAGGTCTATTCAGCCATAGGAAGTTATCATGCACCCTATTTAAAACATACCGGACCCATTCATCTTCTTCAAAGTAGGGGAAATGAATGAACTAATCAAAATGCTTTTCCTGGATGCCCTTATATTCTAGTTTAAGCTCAAAAGCATCATCTATCAATTGTTTTTGATAGATGTCTCTTAGTTTGAATTCCCCAAACCCTTCAATATTGGCATGTATATAAACCCTAATGTCTTCTGTGTGTAAAACACCATGCAGAACACTGGAAAATGCACCTAGGGGATCTACCTCCAAGGATTTATATGGATGTTTCTTAAATGAGGGCCGAGGTCTATCAAAGATCTTTACTATATTCAGAGTAGCCATCATCAAACAATCTTACTGAAGGATATCAAGAACGATAAATACCTTTTACGTAGGTTAGGGCACACAAAGAAATCTGGATAGAGCTGTATGAAGAGTTGTCTTGATCTTTTGGGAGAAGTTGTTTGCAGAGCTCCTTTTCTTTCTTCTTCGCATGTGAGTGTACAAGTGTGTAAATGATAGACAAATGAACTCTTTTATTCCAAGAAGCCCTAATTTTCACCCTATAATAAATGCGCAACCTAATTCATTCCGGTTTACCTGGTTTTCCTTGTTCAAGGAGGAAGAAACTCATCTGGATCATTATGATTCCCTTGTGATCGATGTTAGTGATGAATCATCATATCCACTTGTCCTTCTGATCATCTTATGTATCCACAAATCAAGCTGTATCAATTTGGATTCATATCGGGCTAATCTTGTGAGAAACCTGTTTTACCGGAAGACTTGCTTAACCCGACCAATTCTGAAGGAATTGAACTTTTTAAATTTTCTTGCAGATCTCTCAGATCTTTACTTGGCCTTCTTTATATGTTTCTCTAGAAACCCTTTGATCCGCAGCTTCTCATGTGCCAATTTCAGGCACCACTTAACTAGCTGGGGGAACAAGGTTTTCTTTGTGTCTCCCCCTGAGCCAGAGCTCACTTTTCAGTTTCCGGAAGGAATATCAGCACCAGAGTCTGGTGCGGATCCAATCTCTACATTCTTAGTACTTTTCTTCACCCAAATCTTGCTTATCTCATTTTTAACTTGATCTGCATTCATCTTTTGTTTACCCTTATCTTGATTCTAATTATGATATACCGGACCTCTTTTGTCCTGATTCTTGCTTCTACAGACTTTTGCATTATGACCGGACCTATTACAGATTTGGCAGACAACATTTCTTTGCATATTTGACTGATATCCTCTTGATCTGCATTGATTAGCCATATGACCTACTCTATTGCATGCAAAGCATCTACCATTGAATGATTTGTTCATTTGCATATTTCTGTATTCATGAGACTTGTGACCATACCTTTTGTAGTTAAAACACTGTCCGAAGAAGGATGAATTAGTCTGATTCATTCTCTTTCTACATTGATTAGCTTTGTGACCAAAGTGATTGCAGCTATGGCAGTATCCATTGAAGGATGGATATCTTTGAGCATTGGGCTGTCTTACCGGTGGTCTTCTAGGCCTGTTCCTTGGATTTTTTGATCCATAATTCTTCTGATCGGATCTAGAGCTTTCTCCTTTCTCATATCCCAAACCACATTTGTCATCTACCTTCTTTTGACTTCCAAGAAGAACTTCAAGTTGAGCAGAACTTATCTTGAATTTCTCTTTATACTCATTTGCTGTTTGAAGATCTATTTTTAGAGAGACAATTTGATCCTCAAGTTTTTCTTCATTATCTTTAGCATCTTCAAGATCAGATTCAAGATGTCTGATAATTCTATCCATTTGGTGGCAATCTTCTGATTTCTCCTTGAGAGATTGTCTTAGATTATCTTCAGTTTTTCTTTTCTCTTCAACTTCTTGGGTAAACTTTATAATTCCTGATTACATTTCATGTCTTACCATAATGATTTCTTTTGATAACTTTTCACATAATTTGGTTTTCTCAGTCAGCTCTTCATTTGTATTATTTTCTTCACCTTGTCTTGCCAATTGCTAAAGCAGCTCCTTTCTCTTTTTCATAAAGAGACTTAATTTGTCTTTTAGTTCTCTCATGAAATCATCAACCTGTTTGAGTCTTTCCTTTAATTCATTGACTTCAGAGTTTGACTATTCAAGCCTCAAGGGCAGTCTTGAGTTGCTCCCTTAAACCATATGCATCCATTTGGACTCCCAAATCTTCCTCGAGCTGTTAGACTCTGTTAGGAGGAACTTAGCTCTGATACCAATTGTTGATAACTGAGAGTGGGGGGTGAATCAGTTATCCTAATTATTTCTTCTTTCTAAACTTTCTTATTAATCAATGCAGCATTAATTCAAATAAGCAAACATTACCATGAAATGGAAAAACACATGACATAGTATTTTTGACGTGGAAACCCTGTTAAGGGAGAAAACCATGGGGTGATTAACCCAAAGATTATTCTCTGTTAGAAGAATAAGGAATTACAAAATGGCACTTGCTAATTAGGGCTCACTGCCCAAGCACACTGCTCACAAAGGAGGCACACTGCCTACAAGGAGACACACTATCTACAAAAAATGTTGTACAATACGTGAACTGATTGGAAGCATCCACACATGCTGGAGTTTAGTTCCGGTTAGGCTCAGTACACTGATCTGCTGCACTTCATCTTTCCTCTTCTCTTATGCTGCTTTTCTTTCACATACTGGACCTTCCTTACTGCTTCTACTCTTCTCTACTTTTATTTTCATATCACATATATCCACAACACTTCTCACAACTAAATCCATTGTGTATATATATCCGCACAAGTAATTTCATCACTTTTCTAGTCGGCACCCGGAATAGTCAATCTTTTCACTAATTCTGATCTGTCGGCTGAATCCTAGCACATCAAGTAATGCGGATCAAGTATATGCTTGTAGAAATCATTAATCATGTCAGCCAAACATGATTCATGCCTTCATAACCTTTAACACCATCAGTAACACATCCGGAAAGTAGTCTGATGTTCTGTCAGTCAGTTCTTCCTCTGTTCACACTGTCATTCAGAAATCCGGTACTCAACTATTCATATATTTTTCCTCATCTATCACCGGAGGCTAAATCCTTGGAATATACCACTCAAGGTAGTCCTCTTGACTTCCCCAAATCTGCGCTGCACCAAGATAGTTCCTCTGAGAGATCTGGACCTGTCTGTCGGACCTTGCCACATGCTCTTTTCTTGTTTACCAGACCACAACATTCTTCACTCTGACTTCTGGTAGAGACACACCATGTCCTGCAGATGTGTGGGATGAACTTTGTTGCCATAAATGACAACAATCATGAATCCATATAGTGTCTCTTGCCAACAAAAACCTACTGACAAATTTTGTTCTTATTCACATTTATTTGTATGTCAGCTTCATCAGAGGAAGAGTAATCTCCACTTGTAGAGAGCATATTAACACTATCATATTCCACATAATGAGGTTCATTACATTCATCACAGGCAACAACTTCATTGTAAAAAGACTGAGCAATCATACACTGTGATTGTGAGTGAGGCATCTGACATATTATACACCATGGAGTGTCATCTACAATATCGACACCTTTCTTCAAAGGATCAGGGGTTTCCTTAACATTTTGAGACTTTTGATCAGTTTTGTTATTATTAAGGATGGGTTTACCATTGTGCCAATTTGTGTTATACAGCATGTCATGTAACTGAGTTCTCTTTTCTTGCCTCTGATAAACTTGTTTCTCAGGACCCAGTCCCTTTTCATTTTTAGCAAGTCTATAAATTAGATCCTTAACAACATGTGTTAACTTATCCAGTTTATCTTTTGAAGTGGAAGCATTACCTTGAATACATTGGGACCTATTATTTGGATTCTGTAGAATTCTTACATCATCCCTTCTATTTGTTTTACCAGATGCTTTCCTATTGTTTTCAATATTTGTTGCAATTTTGAAAGCATCCCCAAGGCTAGCTGGACTCTTATCCCTTAGCTCATATATTGTCTTGGTACCAAAAGCATTTATGTATAATACCATGCACATTGGTTCATTTGGCCTCATATGAGGTGGCAACTTATTCAACACTGGTAAACCTAGCATTAAAATCAGCAACATGCTCATTTGACCCCTTTGCAATACTAGTGAACTCATTGATAATAAAACTAGGGCTAGTCTTATCTCCATACTGCTCTCTAAAAATCCTCCTAAAGTCATCCCATGATGTAATACTCTAATCAAGAAGATTTCTATACCATTCTCTAGCTTCATCAATCAGGGATTGTATAAATAGTTTCATAAAGACAGCTTCATGGGTTATCCCACAATAATGGGTTACAGTTGACATTGAAATCAACATTTTGAACTAAATCTTCACTTTCTGACACCTATAGCCACTAAACCGTTAGGAATTTGAAGATGATATGAACTAGTGATTTGTGAGATTTTGTTTGTAGATTCTAAATATATTTTAAAAAAAAAATTGGAGTTAAATTGTAAATTTTTTTCTGTCTCCTTTGATAACTAGTTTTTAATAGTTAACAACATTTTTTAAAGTGATGTGTAGTCTATAGCACATAACTTTTTTTCTACAAAGGATAAAATTCTGATTCTTTTGAATTTAGATTGGTAACACCAATATATAGGGCATGCATTTGGTTTCATAATGTTTTGTTGATTATTTTCTTTTAATTAAGTTTTGAAGTCAAACCAATTATAATTTAGACATAGGCGTGTTCTATAAAACATAACTTTTTCTGTATGTATCAATTTTTTTTTGGTTGAAACAAGGACATCAATACCTAGGGCATAGATATTTTTTAGAATTTTTTTTCACTAATTTACTAATTTTCCATGTGTGTAGATAGAGAACTTGATGTTCGGTGAAAAACCTACATTCACAAGAAATAAAAAATAAATATAATAATCAAATTAAATATATTCAAAATTGTACTTTTTGACAAGCTTATAATAAGGACTACATACTTACAAAACACAAATTATAAATGAATTCATTTGATCCCCCAAAAAGTAAATCAAAAGTGGTTTTTTATCAGCATTTTGATAGGTGTAGAGGAGACTCCATTATAGGTATGGTTTAAAACTAGCGGGGTTCTATCCAAGGGGGTTTGAATCTAAGGGAGTTTGATCAACCCTCTCCAATTCAAATCCTTTAAATGGAACCTTTCAAGGATTAAATCATTATATTTTCTAAAAATATGTGATTTCAGCAAAAAAACAAGATGTTCTAGAAAGTTAACCCATTATTGTGGCAGTACCCTCATGCTCAACTTCAAAACTATCCATGACATTTTGGAAAGCCTTCAAATGATCTTCTCTTGACACAACATTATTTCCTAAAAACTTTGGTATTTTAGACCTTATATGTTTGTCGATGATGTTAGGGTATCTAGGAATGCCATTGAAATCTAACTGTTTGAACCTATCCAACTGCATAGGTCTCCTACTGAGTTGGTTTGCATTTGCATTCCTATTGGCATTAACATTGTTGTTTTGAGGAGGTTGATTCACATGCTGATTAAGTCCTTGATCATTTCTAGGGATGTTCTGATCACCTTGTTGGTTCTGAGCCTTATTTGTTTGCTAGTTTCTCAGCACATTAGCATTATCAAGGGTGGGAACTAAATCTTGTTGAGCCATTTTCAAATCTTGTACCTTTTGTTTCATATCATCTCTTATTCTCAAAGCTTGCAAATAGTCTAGTTCTACATTGAGATTTTTAATTTCTTCTGCTAACTCATCATCTTTTGGCATATAAGAGGATGGTCACTTTCTATTAGGGTCATCATTATCCCTTGGGGACTCTGTATCTTCAAATCTATCAAGGGGATCTAAGAAAGGGTGTTCCTAAAACACCTTTGATCTTAACCTTGTCCTATCACCTTGCTGTCTTTCATACATCTCTTGAATCTTAGCTTCTGTGTTTTAAAAAAAGGGCAGTTGTTGTCCAAAGGACCTAGGATTATCTTGGATATTGTCATTATTTCTAGGGCTGGGTGAGCCTTCATGACCATTTTGAATAGTTCCCTTTTTTCTATACATCATTTTTGGTAATTCTTGGAATAAAGGGTTGCACGGGGATATTCTCCTCTGCATACAACTTCTATTTTACCAACTGGGAGATTTGTTTAGAGTCATCACCCACAACTAGGAACTAGATTTTAGACTGGGGTTCTTACACAAAGCTCCCCAGCAAAGTCACCAAATCTATTGGGTTTTTCCACTGACAATCCTAAGTATTCCTACAAGGTAGCCATCACTTCTCGATAAGACACTTAGGTCAGAGGCCAATAGTATAGGAGACAAACTCTAAATGTCTCCTCTCCTTCTTTAGGCTCTACAAAACCTAGGGGGTATTTCCTATTCAATACCCATGAGTTAAAATTCTAAATTTTTTGGGGGTATTGACACAAAGTAGATAAATCATCTCTTATTCTGGCTAAAGCTGTAAGATATATGCAAAGGGCTATCTTTGGTCTATATTTCAGATGTGGACCAGAGGATTTGAGACCTAAAACTACTTCTAAAATCCTAAAGGTTTCTAAATAATATTTGATTTTGTTTCATGTTTAGTTGCAAGATTAGGGTTTTGATTCATAAACTCAACACAAGGTCAAACCAATACTTATCTCAGGGCATGGAGTCAAATAGATATACATATGTGAATGATTTTCATAAATGTTAAACAATAATCAAGTTTCAAGGGGTTTTACTAGTATTTACCTTACAAACACTACCCAAGGTAGAGTATTCACTTAGCTCTACTTACAGACATCCCTATTGCAATATATTCTTCCCCACACTTAACCCAGAACATTTAATCTATTCCTTGAACATAAGTAGAAGATTAAGCATACAACACAACAAACCTATATTCTAGAATCTTAAACAACCCTTAGTTATCTAGATTCAAAAGAAGAATACACACAACTTGGAGACAGATAACATAATACATGCATGAAGTATTACTCATTTAAATCAACATGAAACTGATAAGATCTATGCAAAAATACATTCAACATACAACTCATAAACTTACAAGACAAGAGATTAGACAACCAAACGGAACTTGTATTTCATTCACTCTCCAAAAATTCCCAAAATCTTCAACAACCAAAGAATGAGTGATACAGTTCTCTTATAAACCAACAATGTGTTCTCAACATTAATTAAATTGTCATTTTAAAAATTGCTTGATAAAATGCATTTCCCAAATGGTGTTGGGATCATTCATTACATTGGAGAGAAGAAGAGAAAGCGTAGATGGACTTGAGAGATGTGTAGCTACTTGAAGAAGAGCTGCTTCATTAATACTGGGAAAGTGGTGGTTGGCCTTTCAATCATGCTACCCATACTTGTCTATCCTCTTGGTGTATGTCTTTTTAGATGGCCAGGGGAATGAGATAATCTCTATAATTCTTCCATTATGACTAACGTACCTGGCATCCAATATGGTGTTTACATTTTTACAAAATATTTCAAAATTTATTTCAACTATGTGTAGCTTGTCCAGTGATAAGCTCAACATCTGCATAGTTGGATCACCATCATCACAACAAGTGGGAATTAATTGATAACTATTTTCTTTTATTTATGTCTTCCACTTGTCTAAGTCCTTAGTTTTTCCATCACCTTCAAAAATATCTGGCAACCTTTTTGTGTCCATCTTTTCTATGGCCTACATCTTCTCCACCAAAACTATATCTAACCTCAACTAAAAATTGACCACATCCTCAAAATGCTTGAACATATCCATTATCAATTTTAGTGTGTATCAAACCTTGAATATCTGAGAAGATCCTTGACTTCTATAGTTCTTGGCAAGTATTTAGCTTTCAAAACAGACATCATTTGTTTATCTGATTCATGCTTCTCATAAGCTATATTCAATTGTGAGTAAGACCTCTAGGTCTCATCCACCCTACCCAAAAGTTTGGTCACCCTATTTTTAATCAAGTTGGTGACCATGTCTTTCACTTTATTCTCCTTTTCGTCTTTCAATTATTTGTTATCCTCCTTTAATTCTCTAATTTCTGAAAGAAGTGGATCTGTATCAACTGGGAAAGATTTAGCTGTTGGAATCACTGGTGGGGGAGTTCAAGTATTGGCTCCTAGTGATAGTTGCCGCTTCAGCCTATTTATTTTTGCAACTACTTGAGCATAGTTGAGTTGCAGCTCATTGTGATCTATTTGCAACTTATTTGTAACTGCCTCTGCAAATTGTGTAGTCTAGACATTTAAGCTAGAAGCTTGGGGAGAAGGGGTGTTAGATACTCTTTTTATTATTACATCTCCTACCAATTCCCCCAGTTGAACCCTAGGCTTATTATTGTTTGGGGCTATAGCCCATATTGCCAATGTTTCAAATCTACGGTTGGAGATTGCACCAGAGAGAACCTTTTCAATCTGTTCACCTATTATATCTAAGTCATCTCAGGTAATTGTATCAAAATGCGTTGAACTTATGGATTGGTTCACTTCTTTTAAGACCCTTTGAGTAATGGAATTATATTCTGTAGGGTCTGCTCCAGCTTTAGCATCTTCAATATTCTTTTGAAACTCTTCACTTTTTACCTTCAAAACATAATTCCTGAATTTAGGAGTATTGACAAATTCATCATCCTCTAAAAATTTGTTGCAAGCCATCACCCTGACATCTTCAATATCCACAGTTGGACTTCTCATTGTCCTTACTACCCTATTTTTAGGGGATTAGTAAGGTCTTATTCTATGAGGTGATTTCACCTGAGGGACAACACCTTGCACATGTTCTTCTTTCCCTTCCAAATCAACTACCTCAATTTCCTTAGGGTTTTCTAAGTCAATGATTTTTGCTTTTTTAGCATTTGAGGGGCCAATTGTCTCCCTTTTTACTACATATCCTCTACTAGAGCTGCCAGGCTCATAAGTGGGTGTCTCATCTCTTGCAGGGGCATAACCAATCAGCGATTCTACATTGTCCAACATATTCTCAATCCTTTGAATTGGGTCCAACACTTCAACAAATACACCCTAATATGCAAGATTTATGCTCTTCTGCATCTTCTCACTTGTCATAATTGTGTTCCACTTAATCCTTAAGTGATGGACATCATTCATTGTGAAACAATTCCTGGTAATATCATTACTATAATCAACCTCGTGGGAATATCTAGGTCTGCCCTTATTGACCCTCACCCTGTTGATGAAGCCCTCAGGGTCAAAATGCCTTGGATGTTCCAAATACATCCCAAAACACTGCATAATTGAATAAATTTGGTCCAGTCCACTCTTATCAGCTATAAAAAAATCATTGAATCTGAGGGAAGAAGGAAATAATGAACCCTTCTTGTACCTCCTCAGGTGCTCCTTATCAGAATCATTCAATTACCTAATGACTTCTAAAAATGCTACTCTTTTGGGCACATATTTAGGCAACATATGAGGTGGGGTCTCACATCCATAGACCCTAATGCAACTAGTATTCTCATGGAAGAACTAATCACCCCAATTGTGATCAATTCCAAGGTGAGGGGCCCTGTCTAAAGGCCTTAAAAAATCTACCACAACAGGATGCAACCTTTCACCTTCTAGTTCCAAGAATCCAATGACTCTCACAAAATACTCTTCAAAAATCACATAGTCTGCAGTAGTGCAATGCATGTCAATCATGTAAGTCCATAATTGTACTAGCAGCATGTTTCCTTGAGCATATGTACTCTTAACATGTAGATTATGGTGCCACATCCCAGATAAAGCAAATAAAAGCATGTGACACAACATGGAATACCATGAGAATTCTACATCGACATCTAGTCGAGACAGATTGTTCTTGATATCTATCATCTGTTTGTGCATCTGATCAGAAATGTAAGTGGCATAATCATAGGGTTCTTTGACCTCTTGATTCTGAATATGAACTACTAACATCATTAAAGAAATGGACATTCTATCTAAAGCATCTCTACCCAATACTTGGCATAAGCTATGATAAGTCTTGACAAAGTATTCCATGAACATGCTTCTCTCAAAGGGTTCCTACTCATTGGTTGAAATCTTCACTAATTTTCCATCCACACCTCTTGGCCTGTGCTTTGCTAGGTTGTAATCCCTATAAGCACATTTCACAGTCTTATATTTCCTCTTCAAAGCAGCGAGGTCAATTGGCTTGCTAGCTGCAGGGTCTAGATTGAATACTGTAGCAATAAATCCTTTGGTAAGCTTGATAATTTTTGAACCATTTTCAGCTACGACTGTCCTTGTAGCAGGATCATACGTTAATGCTATTGCCCTAACTAGGTCAGGGTTAGGGAAGACACTGGAATAGATAAGCTTGGCTAGATCATATTTCTAGGCATTACAAATAGGGGCCTTATAGTCCATTCTCCTATGCCAATGTTCAAACAGGATCCAACTGGGAATAGGCAATATGGCATCTTGATAATTATAGCAATAATCAAGTAATTTATCCTCGGCCTTGCTTGGGCCATGCAATCTCAAGGTTGTCCTAGCAAAACTAGGGAGCTGGATCATGAGATCCTCATCTAAATTAGGCTTAGAGGTGGAAGGTTGACTAGCTTGACTCATTTTTTCTATCTTATCTAATGAGCTAGGGCTTCTCTTATAGGAAATTAACTACTTCTTTAATCAAATGGTCAACTCAAAACACATTGGATATAAGGAGACAAACTAAACTTACTCATTTGACTTGCAGAGTTTTGAATTATCGCTCTTTGCTTGATTGAAAATCCTCTGTGGGCCTGAAAGTTATATGTGTTCAAAGAAATGACGTACACAGCCTTAACTTTTATTCCTTTTAGGCTTTGTAGCTTAGCCTCTGATGCATTAATGGAGGTAGCCTCAGCTTTACTCTTCATTCATGCTACATCGCACCTCTAAAGTTCATTACAAAAGTTCAAACTTGCACCGTTGATTAGACTTCTTTCCTGCAAGATCTATGGTCACCATTTACCCGTGAGATTTGAAAATCTCAATCATCATGTTTGAAAAGTCTTGGACCAATTAGAATAGGCCACATCAGTTGTACTCTCTTTGTAGATCACATCAGTTTTTGTCTAGATTAGACACGTGGGTCACGGCCTTGCAGTCAGAGATGCCCCACCACTTACCTACTGTGCATGAGTGTGATTAAGCCTCCACACACCACCTTTCATTTGCTTTTCACTTTTTCACTTCTTGAATAAGAGAATTCCATGTATTGCCATGTCATGACCGCGTAATGAAGATTCCATCCTGTGAGATACCCTTGCGATGCCGTTGGATTAAAACCTTCCTTGCGGACCATATTTAAACTGACATCTGGTGACATGCAGTTGGCTGGTACATGATTCTTAGTGGAATAGGACGTAATCGTAGATTCTAGGACATGTGTCACTCTATCATGATCATGCAATGGGGTGATGACATCATAGATGATGCGCTGCGATGCTGCAATATTTGCTTTATTAAGCCTAAAGACTTGCATGAAGACTTAGGATACTAGATTTATTTTTTTACGGGCCACAGAAGTAATTGCTAGAACACAGGGCTGGTCACCTTATGGGGGAAAAGGATTAAGGTTGTAACTTAAGGGACTAGGAACCTACTGCATACATCCAACACAAATTTAGAACATAAAGCACATGACCTAGGGAAGTAGGGTGAGAAAGATTTTACAAAGGTAAACACTTGTAATATTACAGATTCAAAACCCTAAACACTAAGGGGTACCACCAAGACACATAGGAAAACTATTTAGGCCAAATTGAAGAAAAAAAAACATTTTCAAAGCCTAATTGAAACTTTAAATAGTCCAACTGCAAGCACCGATCATAGGAGAGCACTTTCCAAGTCATTAGAGGTGATTGTTTCTCGCATTGAATCGGTGACAAATCAAATCACTAAATGGAATGACTATAGTGTTAGGAATTATGGTGTCTCAACCTTTGCAAGTTTCTAGCATTTATTATTTAATTGTATTTATTATTTTTCCTATTATTGTAATTTGGATGCAAATCCTATTTCGTCACTTTGTGGGAGTTGGCACGGTGATGTGTCATCCTACATGGAAGGTGACCACATGTATTTTTGTCCTCATATGAGGAGATAGGCATTCTACCTTGTGGTAGAAGAGTTTTTCCATGTGTCAACATCTTTCGGGTGTTGTAAGAGGTTTATGATGCATAAGAGTTATGACAGATTCCTATGACATAATCTATGACATGTAAGGGCTAGAAATGGAAGATTATATGATAGGTGAAGACAAGTGTCTAAAAGTATCTTGCATGGGGAAGTAGGCACCCAAGTTTGACTATGACAAGGTTGTAAGAGAATTTGATATTAATAGACAGTTATGACAGATTCTCTTATAATTGTAAGAGTTGTCATATATGACGGATTTTATTACATTGTAAGAGCATCTGTCATACCTTAATTGGGTAAATTTGTGGTGCCCAAGTTGGGGGGTTGTAAGGGATGAAAATGAATCACTTACATGTGTCATACGCATGTTTTATGGCCTTGGAAATTGGGCCACATGGATTTGGACGAGTTCCTTGTGTAACTTTCTCTAGGAGCTACCTCCATTCGTACTACTTCTCTTTATATACAGGTGCTTGGAGATGGAGTTTGTATCATAGGTTTACAGGTACTATTATGCTACCGGGTTGACTCCAGACATGAGTGTTGAAGACCATTGAATCTTGCATTGCAAGTGTATTGTAAACATTCTTTCAGATTTGTTAATACATTGTGCAGGTTTCTGAGTGGGGTTTTTCACTCGATAAAGGTTTTCCCCATCGTAAATCTTTGTCTCTTTTCTTCTGTCTACTTTCTAGTTCTTGTGTTTTGCTACAATATCTCATGTTAATGGTTTAACATTGCTGTAATAGTTAGGATAAATTTGAATTTGCATAGCCCTCTCCTCATTAGATTAGTGTAGGAAGAATTTTCCGCACACCTAGCTTCCTTTCAGTTGGTATCAGAGGTTGATCACCTTTGGTCCTAGTTGTTGGGTAGGGGTTTTTTTTTGAGCTAATCTTAGGTTGAGTGGGAGTCTGTACAGAGTACTCTATATCTTATTGCAACAAGGAGATGGCAGGGACATTAGGAAGGTTTGAAGTAGAGAAGTTCAATGGCAGTAATTTCAAGATGTGGAAGCTCAAGATGGAAGACATGTTGGTTGACCAAGACCTTTGGGATAGTGTGAATGAAACTAAACCAGCTGCAATGTCACAAGATGATTGGGATCTCAAGGATTGGAAGGCTAAGGGTCTCATAAGACTTAGTCTTGTCGATTCTGTGTTGTTAAATGTCCATGAGGAGACTACTGCAAAACTCCTTTGGAAGAAGTTAGGGGATGTGTATCAAGCCAAACTAGTGCATCATTCCACATGACCTCACATCGAGACTGGTTCACTAAGTATGAGGAGTTTGATGGTGGAAAGGTGTATCTGGGTGATGACTCCCATCTGAAGATCATTGGTCATGGAAGAGTCTCTATCCGATTCCCTGATGGTCAAGTGAAGGGGATCTCTGGGGTTATGCACATCCCAGGCTTAGCATAGAACCTGCTTTATGTAAGTAGTTTGAATGATGCAGGTGTGTAGGTTGTCTTTTCGAAAGAAGGATGCAAGATGACTAGAGGATCTATGGTGCTTGCTAAGGGTACTCAGAGAGGTACTTTGTTTCAGCTAGAAGCATGCATTGCACAATGCAATAGTTCTTTTGACTCAAGGAAGAGGACAGCAGTCACTTCATCCCCACCATCTGAACGAGCATTGAAGAAATCTGTTGTTTCTAGTCTTGATGGTTGTAATCGAGCATTGGAATTTAAACTTCCTGCAGAAAAGACAATGTTATGGCATAAGAGAGTTGGCCACATTGGTGACAAGGGTCTACGTACCCTTAAAAATAAGAACATCGTTGAGGGGTTAGATGATTGTAATCTTGAGTTTGACTTTTGCGAACATTGCATTTATGGAAAACAAAACCATGTTTAGTTTTACTCGAGTTCTCATAAGTCTTATGGTGTGTTGGACCTTATTCATTCTGATGTGTTTGGTCCTATTAATGTTCCTTCATTATCAAAATCTTTATACTTTGTATCTTTTTAGATGATGACAGTAGAAGGACATGGATTTATTTTCTCAGAAGCAAATCTAAAGTCTATAGCAAGTTTAAGGAGTTTAAAGCCTTTGTTGAAAATTAGACTGGTAAAACAATTAAATGTTTGAGAACTGACAATGGTGGTGAGTTCTGTTCTACAGAATTCGATAAGTATTGCAAGGAACTTAGGATTAAAAGACATAAGACAACTCCATAGACATTACAACAAAATGGAGTTGTAGAGAGGATGAACAAGACACTGATGGAGAAGGCTAGGAGTATGCTTAGTGAAGTTGGTCTAGAACAAAAGTTTTGGGCTGAAGCTGTTGCCACTGCTTGCTATTTGGTAAATAGATCTCCTACATTAGCTCTAGTTGGAAAGACACCCATGGAGGTGTGGTCTGGTAGAAAGCCTTCAGTAAGGCATCTTCATATTTTTGTTTGTGAGGCATATGCACATGTGCCTAGGGAGAAGCGGTCAAAGTTGGAGAACAAAGCTGTTAAGTGTATCTTCATCAAATATGGTGTTGGTGTGAAAGGATACAAGCTTTGGAACCCCATGGCTGAAAAAATGTTGTATAGAAGAAGTGTCATCTTCAGAGAGCTTACATCTTCTTCCACTATTTTGTAGCCAGAAGAAAAAGAAAAGAAAGAGGATGTTGTTCAGTTTCCTCTCACTCCTAAGAAGACTGAACAAAAAGACAATGTTGAACCTAATGATGAGGAGAGCTCTAGCATCTCTGAAAGCTCAGATGAAGAAGCTGAATCTCAACCTCAGCTCTTGAGGAGGTCTACACGGATAAGAAAGTAACCTGAAAAGTTTGGTTTTACATTGCTTGATTCTAGTTGTGCTTATGCTTTAATCACTAACAGTGATGAACCTAGAACTGTATCAGAGGCTTTCGATGTGAAGGATACAGGTTCTTGGAAAGAGGCCATGGAGGAAGAAATGGCTTCTTTGGAAAATAATCAAACCTGGGACTTGGTGCCTTTGCCTCTTGGATGGAAACCTGTTGGATGCAAATGGGTGTTGAAGAAGAAAATTGGTGCAGATGGTAGTGTTGAGAAGTATAAGGCTAGATTGGTTGTGAAGGGGTATTCACAAGTAGAGGGTATAGATTATGGTGAGATCTTCTCTCTCGTTGCAAAGCTAACATCCATTCAATTCCTGTTGTCACTCACAACAACTTATGACTTGGAGGTAGAACAGATGGATGTGAAGACAACTTTCCTTCATGGTGACTTGGAGGAAGAAATCTACATGTTACAACCAGAGCATTACATGGTGAAAGGTAAAGAAAATTTGGTTTGCAAACTTAAAAACTCTTTGTATGGTTTGAAGCAGTCCCCTAGGAGATGGCACTTGAAGTTTGATGCCTTTGTGTTGTCAATTGGATTTGTGAGATCGAAATTGGATCACTGTGTGTATTATAAATTTGATGGTGACCGTATTCTCATTGTTGCACTATATGTTGATGATATGTTGCTCATTAGGAAGGGTAAGAAT
The DNA here is from genome assembly GCA_027924645.1 of Cunninghamia lanceolata. Taxonomy (NCBI): domain Eukaryota; kingdom Viridiplantae; phylum Streptophyta; class Pinopsida; order Cupressales; family Cupressaceae; genus Cunninghamia; species Cunninghamia lanceolata. Next base: position 7,066,573 of record BSBN01000154.1, read on the forward strand.
ATGATTTCTGATTTTAAATCTCAGTTGTCAGCTTAGTTTGAAATGAAAGATTTAGGGGTAGCCTGGTACATTCTAGGAATGGAAATCAGAAGAGACAGAATCAACATAAAACTTTGGTTAAACCAAAGTAAGTATGTGAAGACCGTGTTGGATAGATTCAGCATGGTAGATTGTAGACCATTATGTGTTCCTATTTTTTGGGGGACAAAGTTGTCTATCGAGGATTGTCCAAAATCTCCTAGTGAGGTGGAGGACAGGAGCAAAGTACCTTATGCTAGTGTTGTTGGCAATTTGATGTATGCTATGGTCTGCACAAGACCAGACATTACCCAAGCAGTGGGAGTCCTTAGTCGATTTATGGCTAATCCTGGACGGGTTCATTGGGATGCAGTTAAGTGAGTGTTCAGATATTTGAGGGGTACTTTAGAGTATTCCATTTGCTATCATGCTAATGTTTCAGGACCTCTGCACTCTATTGATATTTATGGATTTGTGGATTTAGATTAGGTAGGTGACATTGACAGCAGGAGATCCACCAGTGCTTATGTGTTTACACTATTTGGTGGTGCTATTAGTTGGATGAGTAAGCGACAACTTGTTGTTACTTTATCCACAATAGAAGCTGAGTACATGGCAGTGACTCATGCTTGTAAGGAAGCCATTTGGCTTAAGAGATTGTGTTTAGATATTGGTGTTGATGCAGGTCAGATAACGATCAGTTGTGACAGTCAGAGTGCAATTTTCCTTGCAAAGAATCCAACTTTCCATGCTAGAACCAAGCACATTGATGTTTAGTTTCACTTCGTGAGGGACATGGTTGAGGATGTAAAGGTAAATTTGGAGAAGGTAGATACTTTGAAGAATGTTGGAGATGCATTGACAAAACCAGTGAGCACAGAGAAGTTCAGATGGTGTTCGGAGTCTATGGGCCTCTCGGCCTATAGCAGTTAAATCATGTTTTTCTATTGGCTCTTACAAGGTGTTCAACAAGTGGGAGAATGTTAGGAATTAAGGTGTATCAACCTTTGCAAATTTCTAGCATTTATTATTTAATTGTATTTATTATTTTGCCTATTATTGTAATTTGGATGCAAATCCTATTTCGTCACTTTGTGGGAGTTGGCACGGTGATGTGTCATCCTACATGGAAGGTGACCGCATGTATTTTTGTCCTCATATGAGGAGATAGGCATTCCACCTTGTGGTAGAAGAGTTTTGCCATGTGTCGGCATCTTTCATGTGTTGCAAGAGGTTTATGATGCGTAAGAGTTATAACAGATTCCTATGACAGAATCTATGACATGTAAGGGCCAGAAATGAAAGATTATATGACAGGTGAAGACAAGTTTCTGAAAGTATCTTGCATGGGGAAGTGTTGATCATGATCTTAGTCAAAACAAACATAGAATAAAAGTTATACATCAACCTTTACTCATCTTGAAAGATATGATGAATTCAAAGAATTCATGATCCCAAGTCTCCGTGGATTAGTTCTTAATCAACTGACATTACTCAGTGGTTGATGTGTGTTGCTATTTTCCATTCAGGGGCCTTACGTTAGTTCATCAGCATGATTTTGTCTCTGTAAAGATGCTACACAGAAGGTTATTTACATAGGACATTTCCACAAATAGTGTGTCTGTACTCAAATCTTTGCATGATATTTGTCAATTATACATGCTTTAACTTCAAATATGCTATAAATCTTCAAGTATCTACGAGATGTTTGCATATTTCATGTATTTTGCTTCTGATTATCTATTATTTGCAATTGTGATGGTGAATTACTCTAAAATTAAAGAAATGTAAACATATAGTTCAAATTATGATGAATCTTCAGCTACTTAGTCACATACACACTTGATACAGTCATGAGAAAGAAGAAATCAAATCATATTTTCACCAGGATGTTCCACAGCTAGATATAGATGATGCAAACTTCAAAGGATGATGAATGAAGACAATATATGCAGACTGATGAGCACTCCAAGGGACGCAGAAAATTAGAGCATATATCAAGAATTCAAACACAGATTACTCAGAATTTACGATGATTTGTAATCAAATTCGTCTTCTCTTTCATTAAGTATGCGAAAATATGTATTCTTACAATAACTTTGAAATAAGCCCTGAATATTTCAGCAAACAAATTTCAATTAAGCTTCCAATATCTAAAACAAGGCATCCCTACACCTTTTATAGAATAAGGTGAGGGAGCGGTTACATATGATCTACGATCAAGATTTATCTAGTAAGATCAACGGTGCACATTTCCTTTTGACTTGGTCAACAGTATCTCGTGGCACAAGTTGCCAGCTGGCAACCATCTAGGTAGCTTATTTTCTGCTAAGTACCTAATGCAGATATTCCCTTTATAGTGCATCTTCATCTACTCATTAGGTTCTTCTTCTTCATCCTCATGATCATCATGATCATCGCTTTCCGTGTCTTCATCATCCTGATGAATGTCACCCTGTATATGGACCTGCATGGTTGTCCTGATATTTTCATATATTTCTACTATTCTTTCAATTTCTCCGCCATCCTAAGTTTTGGCTTTGCTGATGACATGCTTATGTGCTTGGAACTTATCCCTGAGGTTTTCCAATTTATTTTTCTTGCTGCACAGTGTTTCATTGTAATTCTCCACCTTAACTTTGATCCTCATGATCTTATTCATTGCTTCTTCTGTCAAGTGGTTAAGAGGGTCATCAGCCATCGGCTGGAAATTATTATGCAGAGCTTTCATAGCAAAGTTTGCGTCTTGATTCTCAATCTTTCCTTCTACTTTTCCCTCTAAAGCCTCCAGGATTTCTACTTCAAATGACATCATGTCATGCAACTTCATATTGATATCCTTTAATTTATTGTTGCATCTCTTCAATACATTTTCAAACCTGATGTCTTTATTCCAAATATCTACCAACATGGTAGTGTTATTATCTAGCACCTGATGATTTATTAGGACCTAAGTATTTATCCTCTTTATTTCGTCCAAAGCACTCAAGGCTTTCTCCAATTGGAATGACCTTCTCCTGGCCTCAGTCTGCAATTTATCAACTTTTCTCCTTAAGATACCCAAAGAATTCCACCTCTGCAAAGAGGCCTTCACTACTTCTTCAGCACTTGTGAGTGCGGATGACATCCACTTTCTCATTATTACTGGCTCATGCTTCATAAAGTCTAATTTATTGACCTCTTCCTGAGAAATCGCAGTCAATGGGATTGCCTGATCTGATACTGTATTATCAGGGTTAATTAACCCTTTTATATATGCATGCAGCTGGGCAGTGTGCTCTTTATGTTGCTTATTCTTCTCTTTTTCTCTCTTTACCCTTTGGGTTAAGGAATCAATTATATCTTTTCCTTCCTAACCCTCTTGGTCTTCATTGGCAAACCCCAAGTCCACTATTTTAATCTGGAATTCTTCTAGGGTGATCTTGCCTTTCTCCTTTTCAACTGTAGGAAGTGCTACCTGGGTGGTCCTTCTACCCGTAGCAGGACCTCTTCTAATGGCAGATGTTAATCTCACCTTCCTCTTTGGTTTCATAATGGTTTCTGAGAATAATGTCGAAACATCAAATTCTTGAATTTCAAAACCAGGTTCCATACCTATCTCTTTCTCAAGCCATTGAGGTATTTGATCTCTGGATCCTTGTTGTCGATCATCATCATCATGTCCACCCTAATCTCCTGTATCTGCATCTATTCTCAATGGAGAGGGTGACTTCCTCATTTCTTCCTCATGATGATCTTCATGATGGTGATCTTGTTCTACTTCCTCTTCCTGAGGAGTCTCTTCTTGCGGTGGAGGATCTTGTGGTGCATCCTCTTTTGTTTCATCCATCTTATTAATTTCCTCGTCCTGAGGCACATTTGTTTCTGCGGATACCATTGTATCTGACCTAGGTGCATTAACCTGATCTTGGATCACATTTTGATCTGCACCTATTGGATCTACCTCCTGATTCTTTAGGTCATCATGACCTGATATTTCTTCATGACTTGAGGTTTCTTGAGTCTGGGGGGCATCATCACCTGATGTATTTTTATCTTCCCTACCCTTTTGTTGGACTTCTACTATTTTGGGCTCATCAAATATATCTTGTTGTTGTTGTCCCATATCTGGAGTATTGCTTTCTGTCTCTGCTATTTTCTATCTTATCAGGTGCACCTACTTGATGTTCAGGACTGTCATCCTCCCTGTGTGTTAGGTCAATCACTGTAGGGCTAGTCACCTGATCCAGTAACTTATCAAGCCCAATTTGCTAGGCTGCTTTCTCTGGGCTATCTTCTTTTTCTTGCTCTGCTTGCTTCAACTCTTCTAATATCACCCTCTATGAGGATGGTGTTCCTTGTGGAGTCATGCGAGTATTTGAAGCAAGGGCCTCCATTTTCTGAGAAGCTACATCTTCTACCACTTCATCATCTGATAGGTCAATAGTCTCTTCTAGTGAGACAAGACCACCTTGACTTGCTCTAGTGGTCTCTCTTTTTTGCTCTTTAGCTTTCTCAGTTTTAAACTGTATGATGGTAGGAAGTGGTACTTCATGCTGCAATTCTTTCCTAAACACTTCACTACCTGTTCCCCTTAACATCACAGGGTCATGTCTTATTTCACCCCTCATACGTGTTCTTGGTTTTTTAGGGGTGGATGCCATTATGGGCACCTTCCTTTTCCTGTCTGAAGGCTCTTTAGTCATTGGCTCTTCCTCAGTAAGGATATCTTCTTATTCATGTTGCCTTGAGGATTGGCCTAAATCTTGTATTTCTGCAATGTTCATAGCCGGCCTTAGGACGCTTTTGGTCTTTTGCTTATCATCTGGAGGTGGTACAGATGAGGCTGAGGCCTGTCCTGATGCAGATGCATCCTCATCTAGTATATCAATTCTTTCAATTATTACTCCCTTAGGTGTATGATCAGTTTTCTTCTTACCTCTGGGAGGTCCCTTTCCTTGTTTCTGGGGTGGCAACCTTTCTCCATTAGATTTTCTCTTCTCTACAAGAAAGTCATCATATTCTTCATCAGGAATTTCTTGCCTTTTCTTCTTATTATCTACTGTGATGGCCATCCCCGTCTTCTTTAGTATGTTTATTTGTGCATCTACCCATGCTTGGGGCAACTGTAGCACTGCACTTGTAAATCTATCCAATGAAATATCCTCAAGCTGTGTCAGATCAGGGGCTGAAATGGTGTCATTGTACACCTTCTTATCTTCATATTCATTTGATAATAACTTGCCATCATCCTTCTTTAATTGAGCAAGCACTAGAATGCAATCAAATGTCCTGACTTGGTTGAGGGTGAGCCTTTGATAATTTCTTCTTCTGACCTCAGCTTCATCCTCACAGTCTATCCAGAAATCTTCCAAGTGCTTCTGATGGATGGGCTTCCCCATGATCTTTCTCATTCTTCCATAGGGGTCATATGATCTGACCAATGGGAATGACTGTAAATTCATCAGGTTCAAACCCGCTATGGCTTTCTTTATGTTTTCTGAATTAGGGCAGATATACTACCCTATAGTTACTGGAAACAAAACTAGAGGAATCTTGTTATTTGCCTTGTATGCATCCAGTATTGTTAACACCTGTCTTAGAAATTCCATCAGGATTACCCCATCAGTAGGGTACCTAGGTAACATTAGGGGCTACCCCTCAAAACCCTCTACTCTTATGTAGGAGAATGTGGCAAATTGGATAAACTAGGCACCATGTCTGTATATCATTTCTTGAGCTTCCATGCTCAATCTTCCTCCATTGTCCTTACCAGATGCATAGAAAATGCATCATTTACTAGTTTGTAATCATGGAGATAGTGTGCTCTCTGCAACTGAGGATAATGATCCCATATATGGGCATCATTCAAACTGCCACCAATCTTTTCGACTATGGTGAGTTCATCAAATGTACCCTTATATGCACATGAATATACAATATATGAGGTCATATGAAATGAATAGTCCAGGCCTCCTAGACTCATTAGTTGTTCATCTAGGGCATCATTGATGAACTTAGCCCATAGTGGCCTATTTTATGTATAAATGCACATTATGATAACTCCATACATCCAGTCTTTGAAGCCTCCAGCATTAGGCTGGCCTGTCATCCTGTTGAGTAGGGCAATCATATATTGATACTCATCATCAAAGTCAAACTTGTACATGTGCACTGATAATTTGCCAGCGGCAGTATAAGGACTATTCTTTGCCCTCCATTGATACATCCTCTTCCTTGCATTCTTCTTGTTGTTGGTATATTCAAATTCCAGTTTGTTCAGATCCATACTAACTACCTTTTTCCCAACTGGAAGGTTGAATGTAGATGTAATTCCTTTCATAGATAAGTCTGCATATACCCTTCCATGTTTTTCTACCCTCCTTGTCTTAGGGTTATAGTTTCTGGCACACTCAATTACCAATTCCAGAGTTTCCATGGTGTAAGGAAATCTAGCCGCATACCACATTTTTGATATGAAAATGCTATCCAGTATGGAACTATCTCTGTCTTTGCCCATTTTGGCCGACCATGCTACCAAATCTGTGTTTCCTTGGTGAGTATCTCCGATGACGCCAAACTTGAACTGCACTCCTTTTGGTTGAGCAAACATAGGTTTGAGAAATTTTGCATCAGACTTGTTCTTGCTAACGTCTGCCATGGCTTCCTGCAATAAACATAACTGGTCTTACAACAATATCCACTTACCTGTATATACATCATTTTACTTTATGGCATCATGCATATTACATTCATTAACCTTTATTTCACCATGATATGCATACTTACAGAGCTAAACCATATGAAAAAAAATACTACCTGGCCATGCAGAAAATGACAACAGGAGGGTTTCAAATACTTACCTGATAACGCTTATCTCCTGAATTAAGCTGATGATTATGAAAAGGGCTCAAATGGTGGTGATGATCACATGTTCTATTCTGCTATAGGCTGTATGCATCCGCAGGTAGCTCGTACGAGGGTTTGAACGTCTTGTGCTCTGTAAATTTTCATTTTATCGCAAGGTAAAATGAAAATAACCTTGTAAACTCACTTTTATCCTCATTATTAGGGCAAACTTAGGGCAAAGCAAGGCAAATTTGATCATAACCATTGATCTTCTGCCACAAATCTACGAACCTTGCCAGGTGTTTAGATCGCATTCGCAATCGGCTGGAATCCACCTACTACATTTATGTGCATTTAATGTCATGGGGCAAGATGAGGGGGTGATCTTCAGAAGATCAGGTGATATTTGAAACATTAGGTGATATTTCAAATATCAGGTGATATTTGAAATATGACCCCCGCAAAATATGTGAAGCTATTTGACGGGTAAATACTACTATCACGTAAAATTAACGTCCAAAGGATTGGACCAAATGGTTTATCAGGTGATAAAATTGGATCAGGGTGATCTTTCATAAGATGACTGATATCGGGAAATATGACCTACCCCCTCGGAATATCAGGTTTGACCAGAACTTTGACTTGTAATAACTTTCGTTCCCTAATGAATATCACAGTGATCCAAAAGGCAAACCTACATGTAATTTTGTACTCTTTCCAACCATGAGGTTTTTAACATGAAATATTAACTTTGACTAACTGACCTCATCATGATGATTTACCTAGCTTCCTCTTATGCAGGATCACCTGCATGACTTACTTTTACCAGACCATTGAAAAAGTAGGAAAAAATAGAAGCCAAGCCAAGCAAAAAGTTGGGTCCCTGCTTTGTCAAGACAAAATGGGGTGTGTTGTGAAACCACACAACAGGAAGTAGGCACCCAAGTTTGACTATGACAAGGTTGTAAAAGAATTTGCTATTAATACATAGTTATGATAGATTCTCTTACAACTGTAAGAGTTGTCATGTATGACAGATTTTATGACATTGTAAGAGCATCTGTCATACCTTAATTAGGTAAATTTGGGGTGCCCAAGTTGGGGGGTGTTGTGTGGTTGCACAACACGCCCCATTTTGACTTGACAAAATAGGGACCCAACTTTGCTGGCTTGCTTCTTTGCTTTTGTGTTCTGGGCGGTAATGGCAAAACAACATCAGTCAGTATGTATGTGCTTAATGTTAGGTATATTTGTGATCTTGAAGTATGAACCCAAATTCCAAAGTCTAAATCTTTCCTCAAGAAGCCTGCCATGTGAAAGAGTGTAAAATTCTAGGTAGGTTTGCCTTTTACATCACCCTGAAATTTGGCCAAATGAGAAAGTTATGGCCAGTCAAAGTTCTAGTCAAACTTGATATTCGAGAGGGGGGTCATATTTCGAAACATCAGTCACCTTGTGTAATATCACCTTGATCTTACTAAGATCACCCCGATGCCAGTTTATCAACCGATAATCATTTGGTCTGAAACTCCGGATGTCAATCTTACGTGATAGTGGTATTTACCCATTAGACAGCTTCATATATTTTGCGGGGCTCATATTTCAAATATCACCTGATATTTTGAATATCACCCGATCTTGTGAATATCACCCTATCTCAAAATATCACCCCAGTGCCAATATGATGATGACGTCATCCAACCCCGATGAATAGAGAAAATCACCCTGACGGTGACGTCATCATCCTTTTTACCTCGCGGAGGTATTTTTCCAATGATCACCCTTTTAAATAACATGATGATGACTTCAGCTTATCCCATTCCACAAAGGACCTAATATGATGATGACATCATCAATTGGCTTGAACTCCAAAGGTCATCTAATTTCTAACATCTGTCATCTTTTCTAATATGACTGATCTTTCATAACATGACAGTGACATCATTATAACTCGATATATAAAAAGCTCGACATGACCGTGATGTCATCTTATTCGAAGGGTGATATTCCTCAATATCAAGGTCATATTTCTTAACATCACCTGATTTCCTTCAGTATGACCATGACGTCAACCTTTCACATTTTAATGAAGCCCGTCCATGATGATGACATCATCATCATATCCCGATCTATGAAAAGAGTCATATTAGTTAATATCCCTCATATTAACTAATGTGCATACCCGGACCCGATAGTTTTATTCAATGGAATTTAGTGAACAAAACCGCATGTATTGCATATGCATGATCTTATGCATGCGATAACTGAAAATGTAAGGCTTGCATATCATATGAAGGGTCATATTACCCTTGGAATACAAAAAGAGCTACTGGAAGGTGAAACTATTTTCAAAAATTCACAGAAACTCAAAACATTAGGAAATTTTTGATCTTCTCCTTGACAGGGTCATAACTCCCAGCTGTTGTGTTAGAATTTAAACTTTTTGGACTCATTGGAAAGATAAACTAATTATCTAGTTTGAGTTGCTTAGTCACTTAGGCTTAATGCCAAGTACCGACTAATTCTTGAGCCCTAATTTTGCTCTAAAGGCCTTCGAAAATGCAATTTACCAAGATGTAGAAAATACCAAAAATCATATTTTTGATATTTTTATCAAAAATCACTCAAATGACCATGGACCTGATCAGACATTGAAGCTATTTTAGGGCCTGATAGCATGTTTTCCAGTCAACGATGGTCACCCGGACCCTCTTGACCACCTATGGACATTTAATTACGTGAATTTTCACAGATGCTTAATATTCATAACCCAATATATCTGTGTTTGCACATTCAGCCTGCTTTTAATGTAATTTTTATCTTCCTACTAGCTATTAAATGAAGCTGATGCTTATTTCTTGTCTGTTTATTGCAGGATAGTGGAGTTGTTTGAGGCTAAGATCAGGATGGCTGAAAATTACAGAGTTGCATGCAAAGGTAACATGAACTAGAGCTGAGGAGGATATTGTCAAATATGTTATTTGTTAGCTGGAGGATAGACTAGGTCAAAGATGCTGGAATATTCTATGCCAGCTGTGTAGTTGCCAACTGGCAGGCACGTGCTATTCATCTGGACTGTTGATCTTAATAGATAAATCATGACCGTAGGTCATTTGTAACTGTTCCCTCACCTTATTCTATAAAAGGTATAGGGATGTGATAATTTGAGGATTTGAAAGCTTAATTGAAATTTAACTGCTGAAATATCAGGGCCTATTTCAAACCTATTGTAAGCATACATATCATTGCATACTTAATGAAAGAGAAGACAATTTGATTACAAATCATCATAAATCCTGAGTAATCAGTGTTTGAATTCTTGATACATGCTTTGATTTGTTGCATCCCTTGGAGTGCTTATCAGTCTGTATGTGTTGTCTTCATTCCTTTTCCTTTGAAGTTAGCATCATCTGTATCTAGCTGTGGAACATCCTGGTGAACATATGGTTTGATTTCTTCTTCTCATGACTGTATCTGGTATGTATGTGGTTCAATAGCTAAGATTCACCAAATTTGAAGTATTCTTTTAATTTTCTTTGAATTTTAGAATAATTCACCCTCATAATTGCAAATAATTGACAATCTTAAGAAAATAATACAAATATGCAGACATCCCATAGATAAATGAACATAATCAACATATTTGAGGTTAAAGCATGTCAACATGACAAATATCATGCAAAGATTTAGAGATAAACATAATATTTGAAATATATCTTGTGTAGAAGTAACCCTCTGTGCAGCATCATTACAGGAAGCATTATCGTACTGATGAGATCTACGTAAGGCCCCAAAATGGAAACAGCAACACACATCAACCTCTGAGTAACGTCAGAAGATTAAGACCTAATCAACGGAGACTTGAGATCATGAATTCTTTGAATTCATCATATCTTTCAAGATGAGTAAAGGTTAATGTGTACTTTTATTCTATGTTTGTTTGTGACTAACATCTTGATCAACATAAATTGACGCTAGAAGGAGGGCCTGAACAAGGAACTTGTGGATTTCTGCAAATGTTACATAAATATTTCCTCATTTGAGTTGAATGTCCGCAAATTTCTCTTATCTGAGAGGTTTTGGTTGCATCTTTGCAAAGATCCAGTTCAAATCTTCAAAGATTTGTTGGATTTTTTGAACTTTCAAGTTTTATAAAGAGATATGATAGATCTCATTAAAATTTCAAAAATTCCTAAAAATTGAAAATAGAGTCTTAGTTTGATGGATGCATATGAAGGAAATTGTTAGGTTAACATTCCTTTATTTCAGAAAACTTTGAATAGGCAGCTTCATCCTCAATGTTTACTGACTTTGGTTTATCTACTTGCTATAGGATACACCAGACTATAGAGCACAGTGAAATTAATTGTTTAACTTTTCTCACAAGGTTGGATTTATATTTGAAAGGAATAATATTTTTTATAGATGTGTTCAGGGCTGAAGTCTAGAAGGAAAATGAAGAAATTCTGGAGCAACAAGCATATGCAGCACCAGAAGCTATTAGTTGTCCAGACACTGAAGTGGACAGCTTTAAAGATTTTGAATTATACTTGTTTAGAAATGTACAATGTTGTCAAGTATTAGGTTGATCCATTGATGATGTTCTGATTGAAAGCTGGTACAGGTTACATGATGAAGAGCATTCAGAAAGGGATTGTGAAGCTTGCTTGGTCATGTTGGAGAAAATTTAGATTCTGGAACAACAAGAAGGTGCAACACCTGTTATCATGAGTTGTTTAGAGGATACAATAGCTGAATCAGTTCTAGAAGGTAAAGAAAAGGAAACATCTTTCCTTGAGTTATTTTATGGTGAGAATTGGAGTTCTCTACTCCCTGATACAGATGAGGCCAAGTGCAGGTATGAGTCTTTTGAAAATCATAGAGAAGAAACCCCTTGTCAGGATAGAGTCTTTGATTCTGATTCTAATATTTTTGATGGGGATGGTGAAACATCTTAGCTTGAATCATTTTATGGTAAAGAGAAGTGTAAACAGGTGGTGCAACAATTTAAATGCACTGCTGCTGATGGAGTTCCTATTATAGCAACTAATGGAGTCACAGAAAAAGAAATAAATGCTGATTTATTATCTGACCCCTTTGAATTGAATGATCAAATGCAAGATTGTTGCAGGTTAATGGAATCAGACACTCTACTGGATGATAGAAGTGAATTTTTTGATGAACAATTCATGAAAGTTAAAGATGCAAAAAACTTTGGAGTTGTTATGCATGATCAGATGCCAATCCAATGTCATTTTGAAAATGAAACAGGGGAGTATTCTTATCAGTCGAATGTTAATTCACATTTATAGTCAAATGATTTAGAAATGATAAATTTCTATATATCAGGTTATGATGATAAAGATACTTATTTAGATGCTGATATGCAGAGAATTAAAGAAAACATTGAGAAGTTTCCTGAATTGGAGGATAAACCATACATACAAAATGAATGAACAAAGCTGGATGAAGATGAAGAAATAATCCATCAAGAGCCATACATCCTTCAATTTGAAGTGAGACCAGACATTGATCGAAATAATGAAAGTGCTGGGTTAAATGAAAGACTAGCTGTCAAATCAGCATGTCTAACAGAACCAGAGATACATCAGGTTGTATTTTTCCTTTCCACAATGAATAATGTTGATTATTATTTTGATTATGGAAATTTGAGAGATAAGACATGCATATGGATTAATCATGAACATGACGAGCTTCCTCAGTTGTTGGTAATCAGAGAGTATTCTATGAAATACAATGAATTTAGAATACAAGAGTATTTTTCAGAATATAAGGATAAATGTGCTAGGATTAGAACCATAACTAATGCCCTGATGCTCCTGCACAATCTAAGGAGATATGCAAATACAGGTGTCTTTGGGTCTTTTCATGGGTTTTATTTGCCTTGTAGGGTTTGTATATAGTTTGGTAGAGTAGTTGTTTTGTTTCCTTTCTTTGCTTTCTTGTTTTTGTTTTCTGTTGTGTCCTTTTGTAGTTAGTTGTTTGTATAGCTTGCTTAGTGTGTTTTGTTGTTTGTTTGGTTGTTTGTTGAGTTTTGTTTTGGTTAGTCAAGATGATGCAGCTCATCACCCTAAGAAAATAACTAAATTGTTAAGATTCAAGTGATGAGAACAAATTCATATATAGGTTATGACTCATTTTAAGAAGTATTGATGATCAGGTCTATGATATCTTTTCATCAGGGTGCCTTTTCTTGACAAAGTGATTCTTTCACAATGACTCACCTAACAGCCTTGGGTTTGTTGAACACACAAGTATAGGTGTTAAGTGAAAAATCTAAAGGGACTCTCTTGCTACCAATACAATCTCCAACCTAAAACAACAAGTGACCATACTTTGCACACTAAGCTTACATGATGATATCATATGAATATAGATAGAAATTTTGAAAATAATAAAATTAGGCCATCTAAGTAACTCTATCGGGGCTATAGACACCTGCTAGCAGTGGGGCTCTGCTTAGGGGGATTGTATAGATAACCTTGTCGGGGCTATGGACACCTGCTGGCAGCAAGGCTCTATCTAGGTTGGCTATGAGGGATGCTCCCAAACTATGTAGCTTAACATCAGCTACTCATGGTTTCAACTTGCTTTCAAGATGAGGATAATTAATCATTTGCACACACCTGATCCTTTATTAGCATTGTTGCCATGATGAAAACGTTATCTTTCAGAAAGATTATAAGTGCTCATGCTTAGAAAGAGTTAGAATACTATGTTAGAATGTGTTCACATCACTTGAATCATTAGAATTTAGGTTGGTTTCTTTGGTGGCAAGTTGTTGTGTCGTTGTACAACACGCCTCATTTTGACTTGACAAAACAGGGACCCAACTTTGTTGGCTTGCTCCTTTGCTTTTGTGTTTTGGGCGGTAATGGTAAAACAACATTAGTTAGTATGTATGTGCTTAATGTTAGGTATATTTGTGATCTTGAAGTCTGAACCCAAATTCCAATGTCTGAATCTTTCCTCAAGAAGCCTGCCATGTGAAAGAGTGTAAAATTCTAGGCAAGTTTGCCTTTTACATCACCTTAAAATTTGGCTAGATGAGAAAGTTATGGCCAGTCAAAGTTCTAGTCAAACCTAATATTCGAGAGGGGGGGTCATATTCCAAACATCAGTCACCTTGTGTAATATCACCCTGATATTACAAATATCACCCCGATGCTAGTTTATCACCCAATAATCATTTGGTCTGAAACTCCGGACGTCAATCTTACGTGATAGTGGTATTTACCCATCAGACAGCTTCATATATTTTGTGGGGGTCATATTTCAACTATCACCCAATATTTCGAATATCACCCGATCTTGCGAATATCACCCAATATTTCAAATATCACCCAATCTTGTGAATATCACCTGATATTTCAAATATCACCCTGTCGTAGAATATCACCCCAGTGCCAATATGATGATGACATCATCCAATCCTGATGAACAGAGAAAATCACCCTGACGGTGATGTCATCATCCTTTTTACCTCGCGGAGGTATTTTTCCAATGATCGCCCTTTTAAATAACATGATGATGATGTCAGCTTATCCCATTCCACAAAAGACCTAATATGACGATGACATCATCAATTGGCTTGAACTCTGAAGGTCATCTAATTTCTAACATCCGTCATCTTTTCTAATATGACTGATCTTTCATAACATGACGGTGACATCATTCTGACTCGATGTATAAAAAGCTCAACATGACTGTGACATCATCTTATTCGAAGGGTGATATTCCTCAATATCAGGGTCATATTTCTTAACATCACCTAATTTCCTTCAGTATGACCGTGACGTTAGCCTTTCACATTTTAATGAAGCCTGTCCATGATGATGACATCATCATCATATCCCGATCTATGAAAAGAGTCATATTAGTTAATATCCCTCATATTAACTAATGTGCATACTCAGACCCGATAGTTTTATTCAATGGAATTTAGTGAACAAAACCGCATGTATTGCATATGCATGATCTTATGCATGCGATAACTGAAAATGTAAGGCTTGCATATCATATGAAGGGTCACATTACCCTTGGAATACAAAAAGAGCTACTGGAAGGTGAAACTATTTGCAAAAATTCACAGAAACTCAAAAAATTAGGAAATTTTCGATCTTCTCCTTGGCAGGGTCATAACTCCCAGCTATTGTGTCAGAATTTAAACTTTTTGGACTAATTGGAAAGATAAACTAATTATCTAGTTTGAGTTGCTTGGTCACTTAGGCTTAATGCCAAGTACCGACGAATTCTTGAGCCCTAATTTCGCTTCGAAGGCCTTCGAAAATGTAATTTACCAAGATGTAGAAAATACCAAAAATCATATTTTTGATATTTTTATCAAAAATCACTCAAATGACCATGGACCTGATCAGACATTGAAGCTATTTTAGGGCCTGATAGCATGTTTTCTAGTCAACGATAGTCACCCAGACCCTCTTGACCACCTATGGACATTTAATCACGTGAATTTTCATAGATGCTCAATATTCATAACCTGATATATCTGTGTTTGCACATTTAGCCTGCTTTTAATGTAATTTTTATCTTCCTGCTAGCTATTAAATGAAGCTGATGCTTATTTCTTGTCTGTTTATTGTAGGATGGTGGAGCTGTTTGAGGCTAAGATTAGGATGGCTAAAAATTACAGAGTTGCATGAAGAGGTAACATGAACCAGAGCTGAGGATGATATTGTCAAATATGTTATTTGTTAGCTGGAGGATGGACTAGGTCAAAGATGCTAGAATATTCTATGCCAGCGGTGTAGCTGCTAACTAGCAGGCATGTGCTATTCATCTGGACTATTGATCTTAATAGATAAATCCTGACCGTAGGTCATTTGTAACCGTTCCCTCACCTTATTCTATAAAAGGTGTAGGGATGTGATAATTTGAGGATTCGGAAGCTTAATTAAAATTTGACTGCTAAAATATCAGGGCCTATTTCAAAGCTATTGTAAGCATACATATCATTGCATACTTAATGAAAGAGAAGAACATTTGATTACAAATCATCATAAATCTTGAGTAATCGGTGTTTGAATTCTTGATACATGCTTTGATTTGCTACGTCCCTTAGAGTGCTTATCAGTCTATATGTGTTGTCTTCATTCCTTTTCCTTTGAAGTTAGCATCATCTATATCTAGTTGTGGAACATCCTGGTGAACATATGGTTTGATTTCTTCTCCTCATGACTGTATCTGGTATGTATGTGGTTCAATAGCTAAGATTCACCAAATTTGAAGTATTCTTTTAATTTTCTTTGAATTTTAGAATAATTCACCATCATAATTGCAAATAATTGACAATCTTAAGCAAATAATACAAATATGCAGACATCCCGTAGATAAATGAACATAATCAGCATATTTGAGGTTAAAGCATGTCAACATGACAAATATCATGCAAAGATTCAGAGATAAACATAATATTTGAAATATATCTTGTGTAGAAGTAACCCTCTGTGCAGCATCATTACAGGAAGCATTATCTTACTGATGAGGTCTATGTAAGGCCCCAAAATGGAAATAGCAACACACATCAACCTCTGAGTAATGTCAGAAGTTAAGACCTAATCAACGGAGACTTGAGATCATGAATTCTTTGAATTCATCATATCTTTCAAGATGAGTAAAGGTTAATGTGTACTTTTATTCTATGTTTGTTTGTGACTAACATCATGATCAACAGGGTGTTGTAAGGATGAAAGAGAATAACTTACATGTGTCATATGCATGTTTTATGGCCTTAGAAATTGGGCCACATGGATTTGGATGAGTTCCTTGTGTGACTTGCTCTAGAAGCTACCTCCATTCATACTACTTCTCTTTATATACAGGTGCTTGGAGATGGAGTTTGTATCACAGGTTTACAGGTACTGTTATGCTGACGGATTGACTCCAGACATGAGTGTCGAAGACCATTGAAGCTTGCATTGCAAGTGTATTGTAAACATTCTTTCATATTTGTTAATACATTGTGTAGGTTTCTGAGTGTGGGGTTTTTCACCCGATAAGGGTTTTCCCCATTGTAAATCTTTGTCTCTCTTCTTCTGTCTACTTTCTGGTTCTTGTATTTTTTTGCAACATCTCATGTTAATGGTTTAACATTGCTGTAATAGTTAGGATAAATTTGAATCTGCATAGCCCTCTCCTCATTAGATTAGTGTAGGAAGTGTTTTCTGCACACCTAGCTTCCTTTCATATAGGAAGAGGTGTCGACAATACGATGCTGACAAATTATCTTACGAACAAGTGAAGGACGAAAAAATTACAAAATTTGCATTATGTTCACAATTTATCAATCCTAAAACTAGCCAAACATTAGAAAATACTTGCAAATGCTTGCCAATTCATTGTTGTATAAACGAAGATATATCTCAAAACTTTTGGGATAGATGGTACATGGTGGTTGATGAGCGTCCATGTAACAACAATGAGGTGCCATAATATTCCTTGAGGAAACTCTATTATGAGTTCATATTCAAGAAGATTCCTAATTATTTTGACATTTGAGAGTTCTAGGGCAGAGGTGGTGGCTCTACCCAAGATGGAGAAGGGGCACAACAAGACCAAAACTGCGTACCTAGACCCCCAATGAGGCCAACATGTGTGTCACTCCCTTTGACTTTGAAGAAGAACATTGAGGTGGAGAAAATGCATTCATTGACTTCTCTCATGTAGTCTCTAGCATAGCATGGTGATGATCTCACCTAGGACAATGAGGGTGAGAGAATTAGGCATCATTTGTCCCACATCTTTGCATTTCATGTGGGAACTTGTGCGATTATGGGATGCAGGACTCTCGACAAGATGCTGCGATGTAGGGGCACCAGCCAGTGATGGACACATTCATATTGGATGATCTTATTCTCACAGATGATGTCTTATAACATACATTTGGTATTGACTCCTAGGTAATTTTTTATAAGGTTCATCTTGATTTAATATATTCGTATTTAAAATTTGTAATTAATTTAATATGACTATCTATATTATAAGTCAAAATTAATGTATGTAATTCTTTGCGTAATGAAATTCTAGGGTTAGATTCTTCATCCTACCTCTATTATCCATCCAGTGGTGGGTTATGAGAGGAGGTTGATTTAGCATGTATGTAATTTATCACATGATCATAAATATAGTACGTATATCAATGGTAGTCCTATTTAGTGACAATTTGATAATTTCAACAAGGAGGTTCACTAGCACCTCCATCATTTCCTTCATCCCTTGGATGCAAAACCAAATTTACAAAGGTAAATTTAACCATTTGCAATCATTATGCATTTAAATAATGTTAATATATCTTGGTCAAATAACCTTGAACTCTATTTTCAGATGTTGAATATGGAGACTCCTCATCTTCGTGAGTCAGTAGAGGCAGGCATTGCTACAACTTGTTATCTTCAAATCCTTTGACAGAGGTATGAGTTGTTGGGAAATAGGTGTTGTACACCATTGCATAATTTTAGATATTATAATGTTGTAATTAAATAACTATTTAGTTGTGATGCACCTAGGTGGTGTGGTTAATCACACTAGGTAATTATTTAGGGACCACTTCATGTTGTATTGTAACATTGGGATATTATTTGTATTATTTAATTGTTGGGAAAACGTAGTACTAACATTAAGTAAGTGGGTCAATGGTTTTGTGTATCAATGGTTTTGGGGCACATGGTTTTATCCAATACCACAAGTTGTATTTGTGTGAGCTTGGTCTATAAAAGTAAGCACATGGTTAGTGGTTTAGGTAAGAGGGTTGGCTATTCCATTGTAGCTAGATTGGAGGTTTGTGAGAGGCTATCATTGTATTGAGCTCTCTCCTATGAGTGCATATTGTGAAGCATGGTAGGTGATGTGTGGATTCATGCTTGGACATAATGGAGGATGCATTGGAGGTGCTTGATGATTCAAAGGTATTCATGGAGACTCATGGCATGTATTGTAATATCTTTTGCTAAATAATATATATGAGTATGGATGCTTTTGGAGGTTGGGTTTTTCTCTCTTGAGGGTTTTCCTAGGGCATATCTTGTGTTATTTTGTTGATTTTGCATTTGATCTTTGCATTATGGTTATTTGCGGCATCTTATTCTCCTATTGGGTTATGTGGAATTGGTTTTATTTGACCTGCAAATTCCTAACATGAGCTAGTAACATGTAAATGTCATTTTGTATTTCTTGTTTTATCTCATGTCATTTGATGTACTTAAATGATATTTATGTTTAGTTAGTTTGCTTCTTGATTCTTCTCATAGGAGGTCACAACTCCAACCTGTCCAGCTACTAACAGAGAGAGAGAGAGAGAGAGAGAGAGAGAGAGAGAGAGAGAAAAGATGGTCGAGAGGGATCATCAGCTAGCGGTAAGTGATCAATTACATATGCGATGTTATATATTTCATGTTTTCTATATTAATGTGCATATTGTATGATTGTATTAATAGGTGGAGCTGTAAAAATCTCTATTAAGGAGGTCTAGTCGATAGGAGAGAGAGGATGAGTCACTAATTAGATCTCTATCTTTCATGGCCAAGCAAGGGCCACAAATTACTTCATAGCAGTTCATAGGAAACTAGATTTTGGGACATTTTTTTGTATGCCTAGATGGCTTTGTATACATACTTTTGTATGTTACCAATGTATATCTTTATGTATGTTTGTATGGCTTTGTTTGTACATGCCTATATGACTTTATATATAGACTAGATGTTATGTTCATAAAATTATGTATATGACATTTTACATTAAATATTTAATATGATGATCAATTATCATTACATGAGTTTGGTTTTACAAGTGTCAATTGCATTTGCTTAAAAATTTATAAATCATTTTCAAATAATCCATTTTGTGCATATCTTAGAATCATTGCATTCCATGAGACTGTACATTTCTTTAAGGCATCATGTCAAATAGTTCATGTGCCTTGTCTATGCTTCCACACATTCCATACATGTCTACAAGGGTAGCTACAAATACATGTGACAAAATTCCTATATCCTTTATGCTTTGATGGTTGTCCACACCCTGTTCCCCAGATCCCATTTTGGCATAGGCAAGGAGGATGTTGGATAAGGTTGTGCAATTTGGTTTTAGATGTGCCAATTGCATTTGGTTGAAAGTTTCTAAAGCCTTATGGAAAATCCATTTTGTGCATATTTTTGAATCATTGCATTCCATGAGACAACATTTCTTTGAGGCATCATGTCAAACAATTCACATGCCTTGTATATGCTTCCACACTTTGCATACATGTATCGCAAGGTAGTTGCAACTACAACATTTGACAAAATTCCTATATCCTTTATGCTTTGATGGATGTCCATACCGTGTTCCAAAGATACCATTTTGGCATAGGCAAGAAGGATGTTGGCTAAGGTTTTGGAATTTGGTTTTACACCTACCAATTACATTTGCTTGAAAGTTTCTAAAGCCTTATCTAAACATCCATTTTGTTCATATCTTGCAATCATTGCATTCCATGAGATGACATTCCTTTGAGGCATTATGCTAAAGAGTTCACGTGCCTTGTCTATGCTTCCACACTTTGCATACATGTCTCTGAGGGTAGTTGCAACTATAACATCTAACAAAATTCCCATGTCTTTTTATGCTTTGATGGATGTCCATACCATGTTCCAAAGATCTCATTTTGGCATATGCAAGGAGGATACTAGCTAAGGTTGTAGAATTTGACTTTAGACCTGCCAATTGTATTTGATTGAAAGTTTATAAAACCTTATAAAAAATTCATTTTTGCATATCTTGCAATCATTGCATTCCATGAGATGACATTTCATTGAGGCATCATGTTAAATGGTTCACATACCTTGTTTATAATTCCACACTTTGCATACATGTCTACAAGGGTAGTTGCAACTACAAGATCTGACAAAATTCCCATATCCTTTATGATTTGATGGATGTCCATACCATATTCCAAAGATCCCATTTTGGCATATGAAGGGAGGATGTTGGCTAAGGTTGTGGAATTTGGCTTTACACCTCTCAATTGCATTTGCTTGAAAGTTTCTAAAGCCTTATTAACAAATCCATTTTGTGCATATCTTGCAATTATTGGATTCCATGAGATGGCAGTCAAAATTTTCATGTGCCTTATCTATGCTTCCACACTTTGCATACATGTCTACTAGGGTAGTTGCAACTATAACAAATTTGACAAATTTCCCATATCCTTTATGCTTTGATGGATGTCCATACCATGTTCCAAAGATCCCATTTTGGCATAGACAGGGAGGATGTTTGCTAAGTTTGTGGAATTTGGCTTTACGCCCACCAGTTGCATTTTCTTGAAATTTTCTAAAGCCTTATAAAAAAATCCATTTTGTGCATATCTTTTAATTATTGCATTCGACATGAGATGGCATCTCTTTGAGGTGTTCTGTCAAATAGTTCACGTGCCTTGTCTATGCTTCCACACTTTGCATACATGTCTACTAGGGTAGTTGCAACTATAATAGATTTGACAAAATTCCCATATCCTTTACGCTTTGATGGATATCCATACCATGTTCCAAAGATCCCATTTTGGCATAGGTAGGGAGGATGTTGGTTAAGGTTGTAGAATTTGGATTTACACCTACCAATTGCATTTGCTTGAAAGTTTCTAAATCCTTATCAACGAATCAATTTTGTACATATCTTCCAATTATTGCATTCCATGAGATGGCATCTCTTTGAAGTGTTTTGTTAAACAATTCGCATGCCTTGTCTATGCTTTGCCACTTTACATTATGAATATTGAAGCCAACTTTTATTTAGCTAACAAATAAATATATTGTGAACCTATTTGCAACAACTTATGATATAGTTTTCATATAATTAGTTTTTGTATATAAATTATTAGTTAAATTTTACACTTTATGTTAAGAAAAATATGGAATATGAAACATACAATAAATCAGTTTTGTTAAGAGAATGGTGGGTACAAGGAAAGGTGCATCCAATCATAGGATTCAATGATTTTTTTAGTGGCTAATATTCACCAATTGGCTAATAGTTGAAATTGGGGATTCAAAATTTTGCTAATAACTTACAAGCTGTAATGTGACATGAATTGCAACATTTTTACAAAATTTTATTTTAGTCCTAGCTAAACCGCCAGAACATTTATTTTATTAAACTTTTAAACTCAAAGATTCACCACAATATTTGATACTTGATTAGATTAGATTTGCCTAAATTTTATAAGTTATAGTAGAAAATAAAATTAATTTGCCAATAATATTATATAATTATTGGTTGCTTTAGGACCATATCTCCAATTTTTAATCACCACCATTGATTTTATTTAAAATCTAATGACTGGGGTTGTATTCCATGGAATAAAATGTACCCATAGAGCTCTAATGCCCATCGAGCCCAAAATTGTATTTGGGACATTGATCTCAATTTATAATCTAATGGCTGGTGTTAAATTCTACAAGCCAAAATGTACCTGCAGAGCTCCAATGCCCATGGGTCTTGAAATTACATTTAGGCCATTGATCTCCATTGAGATCAATGGCCTAAATGCAATTTTGAGCCCCATGGGCATTGGAGCTTCACAGGTACATTTTGGCTTTCCAATAGAACCCAAACCGTTAGATTATAAATAAAATCAAGGGTGGTGAAAAATAATTTAGGAACGATTTAAAATATTCAATGTTTGATTTAAAATATTAAGGAATTATAGACACGAGCACTACACCTTAAACTAGTCAATCACTGCCACCCTCTAGAACTTACTTTTCCATAGGAATTTAATTTTTTTAAAAGGAATGATTCTCCATGGTAATCAATGCATTTGCCTATTTTTCATCAAGATTCACCAAGATTTTCTACAAATTTCTAGTGATTTAAAAAAATTCACCAATAAAATTAATATTTTTTAAAAAGGGAAAGATTCACCAATAAAAATTAATATTTTTTTCCAAAAAATGAAATATTCGCTAGGATTTTATATTTTTTCAGAGGGAATTTCTTAAAGTTATCACTGATAGGATTTATCATTTTTGCCTTAATAATTTTTTTAGATGTATCTAACAATTCATAGTTTGAATCACATAAGGAATTATAATTTGTTTATGGTAAATTATTAGATTGATGCTAAGTGTTAGTTAACATATTTGTTGTACTCTTCTTTTTGTATATATCTCATAACAATCATGATATTGAAACTACTAGATTTGATATGATAATCATAGATAATTTCTCATCTTACATGTTAGACATATCCTCATTTTACCTTCTATATGTTTGGCATCATTTTCCTACCTTCATCTCACCTTAGATATATGTTTGACATTATATGTTTAGTTAGGGAGAGACTTAGAGAGTGACTGAGAGGGAGATGATATGTTTGACATTATATCCTCATTTCACCTTCTATAGGTCTAGAATACCCTCATTTCACCATCTATATGGGTTACAAAAAGAGTAGAATGAGGAAGAGGGGAAGAGAGAGATATAGGGAGAGGGACATGTCTGGCATGATTTGTATATGCTCATTTCACCTTTCTAGACTTGCTTTACACCTATCAATTGCATTTGCTTGAAATTTTCGAAAGCCTTATCAAAAAATCCATTTTGTGCATATATCTTGCAATCATTGCATTCCATGAGACAACATTTCTTTGAGGTTTCATGCCAAACTATTTACATTCTTTGTCTATGCTTCCACACTTTGCATACATGTCTAAAAGAGTAGCTGCAAATACAACATGTGACAAAATTCCTATATCCTTTATGCTTTGGCGGTTATCTATACCCTATTTCGAAGATCTTCGTTTGGCATAAGCAAGGAGGATGGTGGATAAGGTTGTGGAATTTGGATTTACATCCACCAATTGCATTCCATGAGACAACATTTCTTTGAGGCATCATGTCGAATAGTTCACCTGCCTTGTTGATGTAGGAGAATAGGCTCAAAACCAATCAAGTGACTTTAGTTGATGGCAAGGAGGACATTTTCATGTTTCAAGTGGTCTTGTAGGTTAAGACATCCATTTAAGTCATTTAGATAAGGGTTTCCCATTTTCTTGCTAAAATGAACTATTTAAAAACTGTGATGATTCCATGAGGTGTAATATATGTGAATAGACCTAATCCAATGAGTTAGACCCCTTGAAGCAATTATTTTGCATTTTATAGAAAACTAAGTACTCTTGGCCATTGAGGGGGTAGTTTTAATAAATTTTGATTTTCTCCCAATTCCACCATATGCAGGTATATAGAGAGCTACAAGAAAGATTTTAGAGGTTGGTCACATGTGTAAGTGCCATTTTGAATAATTCCTATTCTATTTGGCCTAAAGAGACCCTATTTTAGTGTATTTTTGATAATTCTTGTGTTGGGTGAGTGATTTCTGCAAGGGAAGTGTTTAGACATGTTATATATGCCTATTTACACCTTCCCTATCAATATCAAGGTTTAAATCGATGTGTAAGTCTCTGTTGTTACATTACAGTCCCAAAATAGGCCTAATTTGACTGTAACAGCCCAACTTTTTCCTATTCCATATTGTAGACACCTAAAATTGACCCCAATTTCACCATCACTCACTATGCCTTATTCTGCCACATTAATTAAATAATTTTTAATTATTTAATTAAGTTAATTTTCCCACTTCATAGCACTAATTAAATAACTTACAATTATTTAATTAATCCATACTTTCTTCTAATATTAATTAAATAATTTATAATAATGTAATAATTAAAATCATGATCCTACATTAATTAAATAAATCAAATATTTATTTAATTAGACAATCCTCTCAATTATCCTCTTATCTTCTTTTGATTTATTTCCTTTTAAATCAAATAGAAATCAAATCCTTTTCCTCTTTCAAATCTTATCTTCTACTTGTTTTATTTCCTCTTTTGTGAAATAAAGCGAAAAATCAAATCCCTTCTTTCTTCTAATATTAATTAAATAAATTATATTATTTAATTAATTAAATCATAAATCGAACATTAATTAAATAAACCAAATATTCATTTAATTAATATAACATCTTCTTGATTTCTTTCCACAATTGAACTCATGTGTATCTAAATAATTAATTTAATTAGATAAATGCATCAATTATCCCTCTCATCTTTTTTAGGATTTATTTCCTTTTAAATAGAAAATCAAATCCCTTATCTTCTTTCAAATCTTATCTTTCATTTGTTTTATTTCCTCTTTTATCAAATAAAGCAAAAATCAAATCTCATCTCCAAAATCAAAACTCTATCAAATCTTCTTCCCTCTATATCAAAAATCTATAAATATAGCATCAACCAAGTCATTATCATGACAAAACAAAGTAAAGTTATGCTACAAAATTCATGAACAACCAGCATATCAATCATTCTATTAATCTCTTAGAACAAAGCTAGTAGATTTAGGTGCACATCTATTATGTTCTATCAGTATGAAGGATTTGGTTTAAAGGTGAAGGTATCATGTTTATTTGTATTTATCTTCTTAGTTACCTTTAATCAATTTTCACATATACACATACAAAACAACCCTATCTCATTTTCACATAAGTTTTATAGTGAACAAAAGGGTATCCAAATAAGGTCTCAGATCTCCATTATTAGGTGTATGAAGAAAGTCATCATAGGAAAGGTCTCTGAGAAGGGCTACAAACTCCTAGGCCACTTACAAGGCAAGGTGCTAGGAGTGACATTCTGCATTCCACAGCTCGTGGGGCTGAATCGATAGCGCCAACGGGTTGAGATGGGCAGGTAAATGCTAGGGGAGGTCTCATTTGGTGCACCAAGTATCATAGTCGTTCGGGGTAGCAGGCTACCGACAAAGTCACTTAGGATCCCTAAGAGCAAAAAATTGCCAAACTTTGACATAACATACCTTAGAATTCATGATAGCTAGGAATGTTCTATTTGGACCTACAAGTGCATGTGGGGTCCCTCCACAATTACCTCTCTTAGTTTTGGTCAACTCCAATCCATTTTACCTTGCTAAAATCAAATGCATTCTTGCAAAATGCTTCAATTTCATGTAGTGGAAAGGTGCTAGGAGTGACATTTTGCATTCCATAGCTCGTGGGGCCAAATTGATAGTGCCGACAAGTTAGAGTAGGTGGATAAATGATAAGGAAGGTATCTTTTGGTGCGCCAAGTGTTGCAATCATTCGGGGCAACATGCTACCGACAAAGTCACTTAAGATCTTGAAGAGTAAAAAAGTGCCAAACTTTGATGAAGTAGTTACTAGAATTCGTGGTAGCTAGGAATGTTTTGTTTGGACCTTTAAGTGCACATGGGGTCCATCCACAATAACCACTCTTAGTTTTGGTTAAATCCAAATTGTTTGACCGTGCCGAAATCAAATGCATTCTTGCAGAATGCTTCAGTTTCATGTAATGGAAAGATGCTAGGAGTGACATTTTGCATTCCACAGCTCTTGGGCTTGAATTGACAATGCCAATGCATCGGGGTGGGTGATTAAATGCTAAGCGAGGTCTCATTTGGTGCACTAAGTGTTGTAGTTGTTCGGGGCAGCAGGGTACCAACAAAGTCACTTAAGATCCCTAAGAGCAAAAAACTGCCAAAATTTGATGGAGCAGTTCTCAGAATTCATGGTAGTTGGGAATGTTCCATTTGGACCTACAGGTGCATGTGGGGTCCATCCCCAATAAACTCTCTCAGTTTTGGTCATCTCCAAATCATTTGACCATACCAAAATCAAATGCATTCTTGTAAAATGCTTTAATTTCACGTAGTGGAAAGGTGCTAGGAGTGACATTTTGCATTCCATAACTCATGGGGCCAAATTAACAGTACCGATGGATTAAGATGGGTTGGTAAATTCTATGGGTGGTCTCATTTGATGCCCCAAGTGTCGTAATCATTCGGGGCAACATTCTAATGACAATGTCACTTAAGATCTTAAGAGTAAAAAACTACCAAACTTTGATAGAGCAGTTCTCAAAAGTTGTGGTAGCTAGGAATGATCTATTTTGACCTATAGGTGCACATGGGGTCCATCCACAATAACCTCTCTTAGTTTTGGTCAACTCCAATCCATTTGATATTGCCGAAATCAAATGCATTCTTGCAAAATGATTTAGTTTCATGCAATGGAAAGGTGTTAGGAGTGACATTTTATATGCCACAACTCGTGGGGCCAAAGTGACAGTGCTAACGCATTGGGGTGGGCAGGTAAATGCTAGAGGAGGTCTTATTTAGTGCACCAAGTGTCGCAGTCATTCGGGGCAACAGGTTATCAACAAAGTCACTTAAGATCCCTAAGAGAAAAACTACCAAACTTTGATGAAGGAGTTCTCAAAATTTGTGGTAGTTGAGAATATTTTGTTTAGACCAATAGGTAAACATGGGGTTTGTCCACAATAACCTCTCTCAGTTTTCATCAACTCCAAGCAATTTGACCATGCTGAAATCAAATGCATTCTTGCAAAATGCTTTAGTTTCATGTAGCGGAAAGGTGCTAGGAGTGGCATTTTACATTCCATAGCTTGTGGATCTGAAATGACAATGCCAACATGTTGGCATGGGTAGATAAATTCTAGTGGAGGTCTCCTTTGGTGTGCCAAGTGTCGCAGTAGTTCGAGGTAGCAGGCTACCAACAAAGTCACTTAAGATCCCTAAGAGCAAAAAACTACCAAACTTTGATGTAGTAGTTCTCAGAATTTGTGGCAACTAGGAATGTTCTATTTAGACCTATAGGTGCATGTGGGGTCTTAACACTATAACCTCTCCCAGTTTTGGTCAACTCCTAACCATTTGACCATGCCGAAATCAAATGCATTCTTACAAAATGCTTTAGTTTTATGTAGTGGAAAGGTGCTATGAGTGACATTTTGCATTCTACAGCTCATGGGGCTGAATGAACAATGCTAACATGTTGAGGTGGGTGGGTAAATGCTAGGGGAGGTCTCGTTTCATGTGCCAAGTGTCCTAGTCGATCGGGACAATAGGCTATTGACAAACTCACTTAAGATCCTAAGAGTAAAAAAATTGCCAAATTTTGATGGAGTAGTTCTCAAAATTCATGGTAGATGGGAATGATCCATTTAGACTTATAGGTGCATGTGGAGTCCGTCCACAATAACCTCTCTTAGTTTTGGTCAACTCCAATCCATTTGACCGTGCCAAAATCAAATGCATTCTTGCAAAATGCTTCAGTTTCATGCAACACAACCTTGCCAAGAGCCATATTTTTTATTATGCTCATTGTGGCGCTGAACCAACCATGCCAACACATCAAGGTGGGTAGGTAAATTCTAGGGGAGGTCTCGTTTTATGTGCCAAGTGTCTTAGTCATTGCGGGCTACAAGCTACTAATAGAGTGGAGAGGTTCTAGCAGTGAAATTTTACATTCCACAGGTCAAGGGGCCAAACTAACCATGCTAACACATCAAGATGGGTGGGTAAATGCTAAGGGAGGTCTTGTTTTGTCTGCCATGTATCTTAGTTATTCCGCATTGCAAGTTACCAATAAAGTTGAAAGGTGCTAGGAGTGACATTTTTCATTCCACAGTTCATGGGACTGAACTGCTAATGGCAACATGTCAGGGTGGGTGGGTAAATGCTAGGAGAGGTCTCATTTTGTGTGTGAAGTGTCATAGTTGTTTGGGGAAGTAGGCTAATGACAAAGTCACTTACGATCCTTAAGAGCAAAAAACAACCAAACTTTGATAGAGCAGTTCGCAGAAGTTGTGGTAGCTAGGAATATTCTATTTAGACCTACATGTGCATGTGGGGTCCATCCACAATAACCTCTCTTAGTTTTGGTCAACTCCAATCCATTTGACCATTCCAAAATCAAATGCATTCTTGCAAAATGCTTTAGTTTCATGGAGCACAACCTTGCTAGGTGCCATATTTTTTGTTCTACCCATCATGGGGCCAAACTGACTATGCCAATGCATCAAGGTGGGCAAGTAAATTTTAGGGGAGGTCTTGTTTCATGTTCCAAGTGTCCCAGGCATTCTAGGTTGTAAGCTACTAGCAAAGTCATTTTACCGGTAGCTTACATCCTAAAACTATTGGGACACTTGGCATAGAAATGAGACCTCCCCTAGCATTTTCCTGCCCACCTTGATGCATTGGCACAGTCAGTTTAGCCCCACAAGCCATGGAATGCAAAATTTCACTCCTAGCAGCTTTCCACTTTATCGGTAGCTTGCAGCGTGGAATGACTAAGACACATGGTGCATGAAATGAGACCTCCCCTAGCATTTACCCACCCACCTCGATGTGTTGGCATAGTCAGTTTAGCCCCATGACCTGTGGAATGCAAAATTTCACTCCTAGTACCTTTCCATTTTGTCAGTAGCTTACATCGCAGAACAATTGAGACACTTGGCACACCAAATGAGACATCCTCTAGCATTTACCTACCCACCCCAACATGTTGGCATGGTAGGTTTAGCCCCACAACTTGTGGAAAGCAAAATTTCACTCCTAGTACCTTTCAACTTTTTTGGTAGCTTGTAGCCTGGAACGACCGAGACACTTGGTACATGAAACAAGGTCTATCTTAGAATTTTATCCACCCACCTCGATGTGTTGGCACAGTCAGTTCGGTCCCATGACCCGTGGAATGCAAAATTTCACTCCTAGTACCTTTCCACTTTATCGATAGCTTCCAACCTAGAACGACTGAGACACTTGGTGCATGAAACAAGACCCCCCTAGCATTTACCCACCCACCCTGACGTGTTGGTGTAGTCAGTTCAGCCCCACAACTTATGGAATGAAAATTTTCACTCCTAGCACCTTTCCACTACATGAAACTAAAGCATTTTGCAAGAATGCATTTGATTTTGGCACAATCAAATAGTTTGGAGTTGATCAAAACTAAGAGAGGTTATTATGTGTAGACCCCATGTACATTTGAAGGTCTGAACGAAACATTCCTAGCTGTGATGAATTCTGAGAACTGCTCTGTCAAAGTTTGGCATTTTTTTGCTCGTAGGGATCTTAAGTGACTTTGTTGGTAGCCTGCTACCCCAAACAACTGTGACACTTGGCACATGAAATAAGACCTCCACTAGATTTTACCCACCCACCCCAATGCATTGGCACTGTTAGTTTAGCCCCATGAGTTGTGGAATGCAAAATGTCACTCCTAGCACCTTTCCATTGCATTAAATTAAGGCATTTTACAAGAATGCATTTGATTTTGGCATGGTCAAATAGATTGGAGTTGACCAAAACTGAGATATTTTATTGTGGATGGACCTCATGTGCATCTGTAGGTCTAAATAGAACATTCCCAGCTACCACGAATTATGAGAATTGCTCCATCAAATTTTGGCAATGTTTTGCTCTTAGGGATCTTAAATGACTTTGTCGGTAGCTTGTTGCCTCAAATGACTACGACACATGGTGCACTAAACGAGACCTCCCCTAGCATTTAACTACCCACCCCAACACATTGGAACTATCGATTTGGCCCCATGACAAGTAAAACAAAAAATATGGCTCATAGCAAGGTTGTGTTGTATGAAACTAAAGCATTTTGCAAGAAAGTATTTGATTTTGGCATGGTCAAACAATTTGGATTTGACCAAAATCAAGAGAGGCTATTGTAAATGGACCCCATGTTCACTTGTAGGTCCAAACAGAACATTCCTAGATGCCATGAATTCTGAAAACTACTTTGTCAAAGTTTGGTAGTTTTTTGCTCTTACAGATCTTAAATGACTTTGCTGGTAGCTTGCTACCCCAAATGTCTGGGACACTTGGTGCACAAAATGAGACATCCCCTAGAATTCACCTTCCCACCCTGACGCGTTGGTACTATTGGTTTGGCCCCATGAGCTGTGGAATACAAAATGTCACTCCTAGCACCTTTCCACTGCATGAAACTGAAGAATTTTGGAACAATATGTTCCTTGCCACCATAGGCAAATGAAATTGATTTAAAAAAAATTGAGGTAGGTTTTTGTATGTGGACCTAACATCCACCTATACATGCAAAGAAGATGTTCCTAGGTGTCATGGTTTGATGGAACAGCTAGTCCAAAGTTTGACACCATTTCTATCTTAGGGCTCTTGAGAGATTGTCTCGATCCAACAAAGCTAATAACTACCAAAAAGACATTTCCCCTAGAATTTACCCATCCACTTGGATGCATTTCTACCATCTGTCTGGCCCTAGGAGATGCCAAATGTAAAAATTTAGTCCTAATACCTTCCTAGTAGATGAGAATTTAGTACTATAAAAGTGTTCTCACTTGAGCCAATGTGTTGTAGGGCATCAATTAAGGCTTCCCTTACCACTGCTATCAATTGTTAGCATTAAATGTGAAGAAAGAAATGAGGGTTCGTCATTAAAACTCATAGTAACATCATTAAAACTCATTATGAAATAGTAACTAAAGGACATATCATCGTGAAATAATCATAAAAACCTACTTTATTTTCCTTCCAAAGACAACTTCATAAGGACTATGCTTACCTCCATCATACTCAAATCCTACATACAAATTAGCTAAAATGAGTACAGCAATGAATTTTATAATGAAACAAAGCTAATCAACTAGGACCAATGAGCACATATAAGAAGGTAAGATAGGTGTAAAAAATATAGAAGGTGAAATGAGGACAAAAAAGAAAAAGAACATACCTTTCTGTCATTCCATTGATTCTGTAAAGTGCTCAAATCATCACAAAAGTAAATAAAGTAAATAATCCATTTAAATTACAACATCACAAATAATGAAAGTAAAATGATGCAATTAATCTACTTAATTACAACTTCACAAGTAAAAGATAAATCTCATAAATATGAATCAATAAAAGTCATTAAATATTACAAAAATCTCATGGTCAATCTAGGTGATAGCACTATAAAATAATATACAACATTGGCTTCCATGCTATAATACATCCACATACAAATTACAATTATCATGTACAACAAGTATAAATAAATCAAAACACTCTCCAGTCACCATGAACCCAAATGGTTCTCCTGTGAGCAGAGAGACGAGAACATGGACCAGGTTCTTTTCCACCCAACCATGAAGCAATTACACTTCCCTGGATCCCTTCATGAAACTAAGGAAACCTAGCCTTGCATGAAATGTCTATCTACCTAGAAACAACTAGTAGGAGGGAACACTCGATGCAACCTGATGTCTAATGTGCAATTCTAAATAATGAAATGCAGATTGTCTCACAACAGGATGTGGCAGAGATATATATCAATCCATCAATAAAGTTTTCTAGACATAATATTCATCTTTTTTAATGACAGTTCATTTAGATATAAACCTTTAAAACATAGTAACCGGTCAATTCCTGAAAAGAGGAAAAGCCATCTCTGATAATCCACATTCGGTATCCTAGCCCAAAAGTAACCCAAACACATTCCTAGATAAAATCTACTTTTCTTCCCCAATAAATAAATAAATAAATTAGTCAATAAACAAATAAATCAATCAATCAATCAAAATCACCTATAACCACCTATAATCCCTTTCCCAAGCATCAATAAAGAAAACACACTTTTCGAACAAGTAGTAATGAAGAAGTAATGAAGAACATCATAACTTATTTAAAAGCAATATAGATTTTGAAAATCTGATTATATTCTTATTCATATTTCCATGGTTTTAATAGATTATAGAAAACTAATGATTTTACTTCATATCCAATACTATTTTGTGATTCAAGCAATAAAATCAATAATGGCGTATGCCAACTCCACTTCAACAATGAGTATCCATGCATACTTATTTCAAATATTATTACTATCTTTCATCAAGAACAAATAAATAAATAATAAAATAAAATAATCAATGTTCTCCTATAATTCATCATTTGATCATACAATTGCATCTATAAGGCTATTAAATCAGTTTTAATTGCCAAATCTATATTTTAATCATAATTCGTAATGTAATAAGCATTCCAAGTTATTTATTTATCTTACTATCATATCAGTGACATGAACTATTTCATTCAATATATATATATCAATATGTATTATAATATTTTAAGAACCTTGTGACAGGAAGTCAAGAAATAAGAAAATAGTCTTCCTATTGTAATTGTGACAGGAACTGTAATAGATTTAAAATAAAATAACAGAATTCATAATAGACTTACTGTCACTTAAACGGTAATGATTTAGAATAGATATTTGAACATCAAATAAATAGATGAATATGTCTATAGGAATCTAATACTATCTTCCAAGTTAAAGAGTTTATTTTCACATTGTTTGATCAATAAGAAGAGGAGTCGATTTCTAGAAAAAGACTCATTTTGAATAGCAAACAAGAAAGATAATAGTTATCCGTTTACATCTGCCAAGGAGTGATTTTATTAGCACTCAGAAATTTGGTTATCTATGGTTTCAACAGTTATGACAAGATCAAGAAAAAAGGGCAGTCTACCAAGAATACAAGGAACAAGAAATACAGTGAATAAGAACAAGTATAGTGAATAAGAACAACAAATACTATAGGGGAAAGGTCAGCTACAAGAATACCATACTTATCAACTAAGTTTAAGAGTTATTTGCATATTGGTTTGATCATTTAAGAAGAGGCCAATTTCAATTAAAAGACTAGTTTTCTAAGAACAATTAAGAATGATATTAGCTTTTTTATGTTTGCCAGAGAGTGATTTTTTATCAGTGACTGGGAAATTTGTTACATTTCAGCTCCAAGGTTAAATATAGCAGCCAAAAAGTGGGGTGATTCACTTAGGATAAAATAAAGAAAAGTAAAGACAATGAATAGAAACATTAGGCTGATTTACTATGTTTAAACAACCACAATCAGTCATTAAGTATTGCATACAAAAATAGGGAAAAATACCCAGATAAATTCACTTGCACAAAAGGTGTCAATTCTGCCTTCCAAGTTGCTGCCCTGCTGTCTCTTGATGCTTCCAAATCTAGAGATATTGGTCACTTTAAAAATGGTGATCGATGCTAAAAAAAAATGGTGATCCCTGTGTTTTTCTCATGCCAAATAAAAAATCATGTTTTTCTTTTACTAAACTGCCCACTAACTACTACAAATCTCTTCAAATCCCTTCTGGGTTTTGTTCTTCTCTCCCCTAGATTTCTAGAATAGTTTATTGTTTTAAATTTCATTGAGAAATGAAAAAGTTATCACCGTTCTACTATGACTGTTCTTGACTAGTTTTCAAAAACACCCTTTTTTATTTATTAAAAATCCTCCTTAATCTTGGCGTCTAAAATTTTGGTTTTTCCATGTTTTTTAATAACTGATAGATACTTAAGTTTTGGATGAGATTGAATTTAAAAACGCTTTTGAATTTCTATTTAAATTTGAATAAATAACTTAATTAGCTTTCTATCACTCTCATGACAGTAATTAAATTATAATACTCTTTATTTTAGATTTCTAAATATAATACTAATATTATTAATACAATTTATCTATTTTAATAAAACACAAATACTAAAACAACTCAAGAAGTAATTACAATAGTAATAATACTATATATGTATCTATTTAATTAGAATAAAACAACTTAATAGTTTTTTGTCATATGCAAGACGGTAAATATTCTTTTAAATTCTTTTATTTAGGATTCTAAATATAATAAATGTTTGAAAGGAAAATTGCAAGATCAAAGTACTAACCAAAACATGCAAAGCAGATAAACAACACAAGAAAGATATTACCAGATTTGTAAGATGCACCAGAGACCAACACAAGTTTTTGAAGGGGGAAAAGCAAAGAAAAACCCCCATGAATATGCAAGTGGCAAGAAGCCAAAAGAAAGATTACAGAGATGTAGAAGCTTCTCAATGAGAGAAATGAGAAGAAGAAGAAGCTATTCATGAAGAGGATGTGTCAAGAAAGAGAGAAATAACACCTCTTAAATAGAGGTGAAGAATGGAGTTATGTGTAACTCCAATATGCCACCTTGCATAAGGTGTGTGCCACCTGTTTCCTCTCAAGGAGGAATCTATCAAAATAGATTTATTCCTGCAGGAGGAATAAAATAGGTGTTACCCGACATGTGGGGATAAAACACCAAAAAATAAATAAATACAAATTATAAAATAATCTTCACAAAGTAAAGATTAAATTCTAATAATGTTATTTAATATAATTTATTTATTTTCAAATTATAGTCATTTAAATCGAATAAAAAGTATTTAAATAATATTAAAATTATTTATATATATATAGGTTTAAATCTAATTTAAATATTGTCTTCCAAACATTCATATTTATAAAGAAAGGAAACACTTATTAATTATTTAAATAATATAACAATACATCAATTTAATAAAATACATTATTTCAAACATAATTATACCACTTAAAATATAAAATGAAAAGACATTAATATTCATGGCGAAATCAAGCATTCGAAAGGAACTTACTATCGCAATTAAACACAATATTTTTGTAAGCATCTAAACATCAATCTCATTTATTGTCCACACAATAATGCATATTAAACCATTCATAATAATGCAATATGATACTACGTGAGTGTGTGAGTGCATCAGGGTTAACCATCCAAATAGTTCTTGTTAAGTGGCTAGAACACCTCTACCTCAACCATGTTCTCATCTTCAACAAGTACCTACATTCATTTGCACTCAAATCGACATCAATAGGTTAGTTCCCCAAAACATAGCCGAGGCAAAACATTATAACTACATTGATAACATTTAATATTTAAATCAACTTTTCAATTTACATAATTATAACTTCATGACAATTACCTTTACACACGTGGAACTTACTCAAAGTAAAACAATCATAGTAAATGTTTGCTGATCTAGAATAATTATATAGTCCATAAAATGAGATGTGGTAGATTCAATCTAATGAACCATCTGGGTTTGCTCTACTCTTTATTGGGTTGAGTATTTCCTTGTGGTCAGACTCACAAACCTTCCACAAGGTTCTATTCAATGGTATACCCCCATACTTGATCAAATGAA
The DNA here is from genome assembly GCA_027924645.1 of Cunninghamia lanceolata. Taxonomy (NCBI): domain Eukaryota; kingdom Viridiplantae; phylum Streptophyta; class Pinopsida; order Cupressales; family Cupressaceae; genus Cunninghamia; species Cunninghamia lanceolata. Next base: position 7,102,379 of record BSBN01000154.1, read on the forward strand.
TGTTTGATGCCACAACAAGGTTAGAATAATGAATAATCTCCCTATGTGTGTCAAAGTCCTTGAACAACCACACATCAGACTTCTTTACTAGGTACCTTCTAATCCATGTTCAAGTAACAACCACTAATCCTATAGGATACTTGATATTTTCTCCATCTATAATAGGGGCATCTAATTTCTTTTTTGGCTTAACACAACAACATAAATAATAATTTGTTCCTTCATTGTCTTCAGCTACAATAACTGCATAAACATGCCATGCATTAATATGGAATATAGTCAACAATACAAAAAAAAACTCCAAAATAAGATGGAATATTGAATTTTATTAAATTTGAGTGCTGATAATACTTGGTTGAACTAGATCTGAAACATGGTCAAAGTCAACTGATGATTCAATTTGTGTGAGTTGTAGTGTTGTCGAGAGTCGATGTGTGTCAACTAGGCTTAGGCTTCTTGTAGACCATTCATCAACCCAGTCCTTTGACTCACAATCATTCCAAGCTTGATCTACACATGAAGAACAAAAGCATACCATCCACCACGTATGAATACTCCATGAATCTGAATCAGAGCTTCTAAAAGAGTAGCTTACTCGATCCTGTCAATGTACAACAATCCTCATATTTTTCAGTGTTAGTATCATCAACCGACCAAACATATCTACAAACTGGAGACTTACCTTCATTACTTGGATCCATTGTAGCGTTACACCATTTGACAATAGATCTCGCATCTGTGAACTTTGCATTGTATTTGTACTTCAACTCTTCTCATGCTAATGCTCTTTTGATACATGCTCATGCATCATCATGCTCCCCCTTTCCATGTCATGCTCACAAAAATTTCACATATGTTGAACATCATTCATCCTATGCATCCTGCTCAACCAATAGAACATTCATGAGTTCTTGAATTGTGATGCACAATTATCTGACCATATGATATGCTAATCAAATGGTATGCTCCTGGTAGCCAAATCACAATAGAACATCTAAAAGAAGCCTTACACAAACTCTATAGAATGTATGCATTCATCACTGATAGAAATGACACTCCTTCAAGATCTTCTTGTCGTCCTCTATACTTTCATCTACATGAATGAATACTATAAGCACAAATATAGTAACCTACGTAGAGTTGTAATACTGTGATTGCACCTCATTCTATGGCTATAGTGTGTAGTTCTATGCAAAGTCAACAACTAAAATGACGGTACCAAGTGGAAACGTGTCTTGCATAACTTGAATTGCAAGTTCAACCATACTTGTCAACTATATTCTCTCAGAAAATAAAGATAAGCTGATACACTAGAATCTTTTCAATGACCAATTCACACCTTTTTGCTTCTTTACCATCTTTTAGACTATATGCCACTGTCTTATATTTTCCAAAACTTACTAGTTCATTCCCAATTGCATGTGTGTTCTCCATATGTTCACAAATTGGAAAATATTTCAACCCACCACAGTGGTCACACGTGCCATCCAAGCATAAGTTATTGTAGAATAATTGATCATCCACTCTTTGACATAAGAGGCTTGATATGAAATCTCTTGAAGATCTAGGTGTACACTTTATATTACACTCATGCAAAACATCGTTAGTATGCAAATCTACACATATATATCTATAAACATCATAATGATTAGAAAACTCAATATGTACTCTACAACAACAAGTTGTGCATGTGTGATTTATTTTGACATAAAAAGGCTTTACCATTTAAAAATACCTTTGAATAATTTTGATTTGAGGAAACATCTCTTAAAATTTCTTAAAAAAATGTGTTTGAGTCACATCCAAAAAATGCTTTGGATGTGGCTCATAGTTTTGACAACAAATTCTCCTTCTTACAACATCTCTTGCATTAGGAGATACCCTTGTGTTGTTTTTTAAAAATTCTTCGATGAGAGATCTCAAGGCTTCAACAATAGCTTTAGCTTTCCATGGGAGTCTCCCAAAGATTGCCCACAATTCATTGGTATTTGGATCCTCAACTCTTTCATGCCATCCAATAGCTCTCATTAGATTTTTTCTACTTGTTTTCAATCCTTGACTTGTCTTTCTAATGAGGCAAGCTTTATTTATTTGTTAGCTTACTATTGTTGACGTAATGACACATCATGTGACATTACTATCCTTGGTGCATGAGGTGGAACCCACACTCTCATATGCACTCATTAGATTCTTTACAATTAATGTTTCACTTGAAGATTTGTTCTTAGGCCAAAAATCTTTATGATGGGCCTGACTTTTAGATTTCTTATCAATTCAACAAATAGTTGACATCTTTTAGTTTCATTTAACTTCTCAAAGAATGATTTCCATATCTTATTGGCATATCTTTGGCAAGTATGCTTGGGAATCTTATCTTGCATGGGCTTCAAAACATTCTCATCGATATCAATTAGAAACTTAGGCTTTCTATGCAAAATTCTAGGAGGCATTTTCAATGGTAAAGTTGACTCAATATTAGCAATTTCTTCAATATTTACTTGATATGAGATAAATGATGTACCTTCAATTGGAGATGGAAAAGATGAAAAACCTTAAAGTTGAGATAGAGAATGTGGTGTATCTTCAACTTGACATGTGAATGATGGTGTGTCTCTTGTAGACACCTAGAATTGACCTAATTATCATTAGCATTCAAATATTGCATTAGCTATCATCTGCATTTGTCTAACACACTTAAGCAATGTCCCTATCACTTATTTCTTCTATTAATTAAATAAATTTATATTTATTTAATTAATTTATTAACTATTTCTTCTATTTTCTTCTATCTATAATTAAATAATCTTTAATTATTTAATTATCTTCTTTCTATCTATTTTAAATTCAGTAAATATTATTTATTTAATTAAAAATCCATTCACAAACCCACTTTCCAATTAATTAAATAAATTTTATTTATTTTTCTTATCATTTATCTCAATGAGCTGACATGTGTGCCTCTTTCATTTAAAAAGATAAGTGGCACTACATATTTTATTTAATATATTTCACATGTAGTACTTTTTATGTACATGGTCACACATAAGCCTTATCTTCCTTCCACTTGTCATCTATACACTCACCTATGATCATCCTTTAATATTAGCCATTCACATAGCTACCAAATCTACACTATTGATTGATTTTGGTTGAAGTCTATATAAACACCCTCTCATTCCATACTAGATCTATCTAGCATTCATATAGCATCTACATTATCATCTTGAGCATGTTGAACATTTTAGCATCCATCCATTATGGCAACTTTTATCTTCATAATTGTTCATTGTTAAGAAGCAATCCACATCATAAACAATGAATCATATAATCTAGGTGATATTGTTTTTGAATTGCATGTTTTTTTATTTTACTTGGATTCGATTATTTGATGGTGGTAGGATTAGGTTTTCAATTATATGCTTGATCTTATTAACCAAATTTTTACCTATCACATTTTGGCATACCAGGTGGGACTCACATCCTTGATTAACTTTGTTGTTTGAAGTTGTTTTTGTGAAGATTAGATTTTCTAAGTGCTTACGAAAAGTTTCAGTTGCTTCTGAGCGAAAACCAGTCACTGCCTGATTATACACATTGCTTTTCAGCCAAAACCTACCACTTTTAGCATTTCTAGGATCACTTCTGAGTGAACAATAGTCGCTTATAATCTTTTTTACATCGATTTTAAGCTAGTAGTGGTCACCTCTATCAAGATTTGCATCATTTTCAATCTAACAGTGATCACTTTTAGCTGTCTAGATCACCTTTTGCAAATTAAGGTTTTCTGTTTACATCTTGCTTTTTGCATATCTAAGTCGCTTGTGAGCCATAATCACTCGCTTGTTGATTTTCCACGTCGCTTTTGACCCTCAGCATTTCGCATCTGGGTCTTTCCACATCACCTCTGATTAGTAACATTTTTCTTGTGGCATAATATAGATCACTTTTGATCAACAGTTGATCGCCTCTGGTAACTATGTTGCTTTCAATTTTTATCATTTGCAGTTCAGTTTTCTTGGCTACTAATTGGGTATTTGTGGAACATCTTATCGATTGTCTAAGAAAAGGAAGCTATCAAACTACTAACATATCTATTGCAGCTCTGATCAGTCCGAGACTTGTGATTTATCACTAATTTAGGAACATTTTGGCTTGGTGCTTATAAAGAATCATTGTTTGCTCTGTGCTTGCTTTATCTTTCTTGATTGCTTGAATGTGCATGTTTGTAACCCAAATTTAATAGAAAAAGTATCCTCTCCCCTTGGCTATCAAATGGATCTTGGGTGTATGAGAACTTGTTATTATTTTTAGAGGGCCTTCCTTCCTAGTGTGAGAAGGGGTATGACCCAAGTAGTAACGGGCTAACGCCAAGTCCTTCCGAACTGCTATATAATAAAAGTGTTTGTGTCAAAAGTACAAACAATAGGTGTTGTGTTATACTAAAAACTAACCTCCTCCAAAACCCTCCAAGGTGTAACCCTTGAAGGCTGGGAGACTCCACAATGGAGAGTAGCACTGCCGCATGTATAGCCACTTGAATGGATGCCCTTACTAGCAACCTTATGTAGTAGCCAAAAACCTTCTATTTGTTGATACAAAAGGTGGGACCTTTGAAGCTTCCCTGATTCACGTGGTTCTTAGTAGAGACAGTAGGGACAATCCTAAGGTTTGGTGGGGGAACAAGCCTTAGGAAACCTAGATCTTGGTATGCATGAGAAGTGAGTACCGTGGAGAGGAGCTGGTGCTACCAAGATCCTGAATCTATCTACTTTGAATAGGCATGGCTAGGGGACTCAACAAATACAGTCCTTTCCTAGCCCAGGTTGTACAAGTTTGTGATTGTTGTGAGTGTGAGTGACTAAAATCACTATTTTCTTGTCAAAAACATAATTCAAACATATTCCCTGATAAACACAGATCGCATTTGAACCTTAACTACTCATCTACAGAAAATTGAATTGATTTTAAATAGTAGTTATTCACTTCTTACAAAATTTAGATCGCTTTTAACCCACAACTGGTCATGTATGGCAAAACTTGGTCGCTTTTAAACTACAGTAAATCACTTTTGACCTATAACTAATCACCTCTGGAAAACCTGCTCACCTCTGCTTAACATTGTAGTTTGTCATTTGAAACACAAATAGGTCACTTTTGAGCTATTCTTTTTCACTTTTGGCCTTATTTGATTCACTTCTGAGCTATAATCAACTACTTCTGGTCAATATTAGTAGTCAGTATCCATCTAGCCTAATCAATAGTACTTTTAGCCATTTTTAGCTTTGCTATCAGCTTTGTGCCAATCTTCTGAGCATCTACAGTCACCTGAGCATTGCCTCCTATCTTGAGCATATCAAACCTTGGACTTTTAAGCTTTTCATCCTTTGAGACCCCAAAACACCAACCAACAAGAAAAACCAACAACCAAACATCAACTTTTTTGGCTTTACTTAGCCCTAGCAAAACCAGCAAATAACATCAGTAATCAACTTTTCCCTTAGTGTGTGAGCTATTCTCTAGGGAAGTCAACCAACAACATCAACCAAACAACCCAACAACAACAAAGCAAACCATCACCTTTTGGGTCTCAATCCTTGCAAGCTAAAGTCCAATTTTCAACATCAACCATCATGTTTCAAACTAGGAGCCAATATAGAGTTGAAATGGAAGAAAAACTACGAGCTGAGATGAAAGCCAAGATGCAACAATCACAATCAACACCCCTTAGAAATGCAACTCAATTTACAATTGGCATGCCTTCTCACATGTTTGTGCCTGATGGATACACCATTGGAGAGTCATCCTCACAACAAGTGCAACCTCAAACATTTCTGAGACTTATGAAGAGTAATCCCAAGAGGACTTATCAAAATTTAGAGACACACATGCATGGGATCAATTTGAGAGGCTTGTTTTATCTGATCTAATCGCTACTTCTTGCAATTAGCACATATGGGAGCCAAATTACCAAGAGACTTTGACATATCCACTATTCAAGAGCATGATCCAAGCACTCCTGCTGTTGTTGCAAAGGGACCATCTACTATAGCCACACCATCTCATACCATGTCCATTCTACAAAATCCAACTTCCAACCCATCTCTTTCATTGCCTATTGTTACTCCATCCAACGCACCACGCTTGGAGTACACTTTAGAACCTTTGATAACTCCGACTAATGTCCTTCCTTTACTTTCACAAAATCTGAACATTCCACATTTTCATGTTCCACAACATACACCTTCTCCTACCATGACCATATCTCGCTCTCAAGTAACACAAGCTGTCTATGTTGCCCAAGTTTAAACTCCTCAAATGTCACAAGCTATCCCCATATCCCATACTCTACAATTTTACCAAGCTATCCAAGCTTCTCCCATTGCATCACATGTGGAAACCACATCCTATATTCCTATCACTACTACTATTGTTTCCAAGATTTCTATGGATCCATCCCACACACCATATAACCCCAATGTTAGTCTCATTGACATGAGTGACCCACCTATTGTTTCACAAGCTAATCCTAGTGCCATAGTCTCTTATGTTGATCAACTTACATCACTTCAGTCATCCTCCTATAATCCTTCACAAACTGTCAATCCATCTTATACTACTCAAGGATTACCCATCGTCACCTAACATATGACACATACCAATCCTCATGTTGTCTAAAACACAAACCCAAATGCCTATCCTTCTTCTGCATCTACCAATCCTTCCATCACTTACCATATTGCAAATCCTACTCCAAACTCACAACCATTGACCAACCTCAATCCATCTTCTACTTCCCATGTGATGGAAACCCTTGGCACTAATTCATCACATTATACCCGACCTCCACTTATGTCTCAAGGACAACAATCCTCCAATACATATGTGTCACATACTAATCTTTTGACATATACTGTGAGCACATAACCTCAACAAATGGTCATGGCTTCATATATCCCATAATAATAGCCACAATATACATCATATTACACTTCACCTCTGAACCAACAATCTCCTTTGCAACAACAACACCTTTCTCAAGTGGATGTTCAACAAATGATTAACAAGGTGGTAGGACAAAGCAAGAAGACATTTTCCTTAGAAGACAAATATGCTTATCCATTTGACAAGTCGCTTCATATGACACCTTTTTTGCCACACTTTGAAACTCCACAATTTGACAAGTACAAAGGAAAAGGAAATCTAGAAGACCATCTTAGAGCATTCTTTGTTGCATGTCTCGATGTGGCTCAAGACAATACATATCTTCTGAGACTATTTCCTCGAAGCTTAGTAGGATAGACTCTTGAATGGTTCTCTCATTTAGCTCCAGGTATTAAATATTTTGTGAAACTAACAAATAAATTTCAATCACACTTTGCTTTCAATATTGAACATGAAGTGAATATGAATGACCTTGTCAACAATAAACAATGCAATGGTGAAGCTTTCTCTTCATTTACTCAATGATGGCATAATATGGCTAGCAAACTATCATGGGAAATACTTGAGAAATAACAAATCGATATCTTTGTCCAAAATCTTCATCCTAAACTTTCATTCCAACTACAATTACGAAGTGCTAACACCTTTGATGAACTTGTTTCCAAAGGAACCATCATTGAACATGCTTTAATTGCTAAGGGCACTATCAAGATTTTTTTAGACAACAAAGACAATCCTCAATACTCCAATGATAAATCTCACTTTTGGAACAAGAATAAGAATGTTGTTAATTATGGTGTTGTAGACGCAAATAGCATACAAACAATGAAAGCTCCTATTAACATTCAAGCCGCCTCTACAACAACTCAACCTTTTCAACGAACTCAACAACAACAAACTTCAAATCCTCGATCACAATTTACACCATTCGCAGAACCTATGGAGGTTGTCTTTTGAAAGCTTCTCCAAGCAGGAGATATCATGTTACCGTATGCACCACCCAATGGCGAACTACTCTTCAAAGCTCCTTGGTACAAAGAGAATGAGTATTGCAACTACCATAGAGTCAAGGGACACAAAACAAATGGTTGTATGCACTTAAAGCATGTTATTCAAGATTGCATTAATCAAGGTTTAATTAAAATCACACCTCCAACATTGCAACCTACATAGCAACCGACATCGAATTATGATCTAGATGCTTTCAAGAATCCACTTCCATCTCATGACAAACCAAGTAACCCTCATATTGGGAATGCCATTCAGTACAATTATGAGTCATCCATGATTGGCCACATTGACCAAGTATGCATTTCTACCATTACTATCCAAGGCAAAGCATTTGATTGTGCTGTAACTACTAGAAGAGGTCGTGTTACCATTCAAGGAGCACCTGTCAATCCTCCTTGTCTGTCCTCTAGCTGTAACATCCTTGATCACCTTGGTAACACACCTGCACATATCTCCATCCTTGAGTTGCTTCGCATATCACCTGCCCAGAAGGCTATCCTTGAGAAAGCATTGCAAGAATCCTCGGTGCCTAATAGTATTGACACTACACAATTCCAATCTATGGTAGCTAGCATTGTAGCCCATTGCCATTTAACTTTCTCTAACAAAGATCTTCAACCAACTACCAACCCATCACATAACGAAGCCCTCCACATAGAAGTGTTTGTCAACCAACGTCGTATCAAACGAATCTTAGTGGATGGTGGAGCTGGTCTTAATATATGTTCTTTAAAAATAATAAAACAATTAGGATATTTTGAGAAAGATGTTGACACTTCCAAGGTCATTACTATCAAATAATATGATGATGCAGAGAGAGATACTGAAGGGATTTTTCACTTGCCTATTCAAGTTGGGCCAGTCACTACTAACACCGGTTGTCAAGTCATTGATATTGAGTTTCCTTATAACATCATCCTTGGTCGTCCATGGATCCATGCCTTCAAAGTAGTTCCTTCTACATACCATGAATGTCTTAAATTTCCACATAACGATGTTGAAATTACTATCCATGTCGATCCTCCATTTGAGTTTTGTTGTGATTTTCAAGCTAAATATCAAAGCCCTAACCACATTCCTATCAACACCAAAGCATATCCATCTTCATCTTATGTAGATCCATCTACCCTACTCAATCCACCATCTAGCAAAGCCACTTCCAATCTTCGTATCAATTACACTGAACATGGCCCGGGTGAGTACACATTGCAAGAATCTTGTTGTGTTGGAACTCTTCCCTTGTCTCCCAAATCTCATGGTAGACCTTCTACATTCAAAGCATCTTCATCCATAGCTGTTATAAAAGCTCCCCCTATAGTATTCATTAAAGGTGGATTCCTTGATGATGAAGACATTGATGGCATTAATTCTTGGATATTCTATGATGAGAATGACCAAGTCCAACTTGAAGTGGAGAGATATAACAATGGGTTCCGCATCATTAAGAACATGGGCTACAAAGGACATGGTGGATTGGGATCACAGGAATAAGGACCTATTAAACCCATTATTGTGTCTAAGAAGCTTAATAAGCAAGGCCTTGGCTATTAGCTAGAGCTACCGCTTTCTAAAGACATTAAGTGTATTTCCAATATGGAAGCTGGACCTTCCTCGATAGGAGAGACTTCTAGTTCAGATACCATCGATGACTCTTCCCTTCATATTACTAACCTTTTTCAAGAAACCTCCATTTTCATGATTTCCACAACTTCCTCTAGCCATAACCATTCGTCTGTTATTCTTTCACTCGTATATCCTAACCTCGTCGATTGGGACCAATAGGGGGCACCTATATTGGATACATTTGAAAATGATGAAGCTATTGTTGAATTCATGGGATTACGACAAGGCATTCCATTGGGTGATCATAAAGCAAGTTTCATGGTAGATCTCCCTAAGCTAGCATATTTTGGCGGAAGTATCAAATCCTTCAGTCGTAAAAGTGAAATAAATAGAATAAAAAAAGATAGGTCACTAGGTGAAAACTGAAAGGTGCTCTTGACCATGAAAAAGTAAAAATAAAGGATGTATCTAAGGGTGAAAACCTCCCTAAGGCACCTGAGGATGGGGGATTTGATCTTCCTGTCACCACTGATTATCATGAAAAATCAACAATGCTAGTTGAAAGATCTCAAGACATGAACTTGGGCACATAGCAGAATCCAAAGATCACATATTTGGCAGCATCACTATCAGAGCAGGAAAGAAGAAATTTTATAGCATTTTTCATAAAAAGAGCTATCAATTTCACATGGACTTATGCTGACATGCCAGGTCTAGATCCATCACTTGTGGTACACCATTTAGCAGTATCTCCTAATGTAAAACCTGTCAAACAGAAACTATGCAAAATGCATCCACAAATAGCTCTTTCAGTTAAAGTAGAGATTCAAAAGCTATTAGAAGCAAAGTTTATAAGGCCTATCAATTATCCAGAATGGGTTTCAAATTTGGTAGCTATAGTAAAACCTGATGGACGAGTTCACTGTTACATAGATTTCAGATATCTCAATAAAGCATGCCCTAAAGATGACTTTCCATTACCAAGCATAGATAACATCGTAGATCTCACAGATGGACATGAAATGCTATCCTTGATGGACAGATTCTCATGATATAACCAAATCAGAATAGTAGAGGAAGATCAAGCCAAAACATCATTTATTTGTCCATGGGGTACATACTGTTGGGTTGTAATGCCTTTTGGTCTCAAGAATGTTGGAGCTACTTATCAACAAGCAATGACAATTATTTTCCATGACCTTTTCCACACTATCATGGAATATTACATTGATGATATTATAGGAAAATCCAAGACAAGAGAAGGGCATCTACAGGTACTAGCACAGATCTTTGATCGACTAGAGAAGTATTAAGTTAGACTAAACCCAAAGAAATATGTATTTAGTGTAACATCTGGTAAATTATTGGGATATATTATATCTCGACGAGGAATAGAAGTGGACCTTGACAAAGTAAAAGCTATCATGGAAATGCCTCCACCATCAAATCTGAAACAACTTTGTAGTCTACAAGGAAGATTACAATCCATTCACAGGTTTATCTCACAACTGGCAGATAAGTGTCATCCTTTCCAACACCTCCTTCGCAAGGGTGAATCTTTTAAGTGGGATGAAAAATGACAACAGGCCTTCAACAAAATAAAAGAATATCTGGAAACACCTCTTGTGTTAGTACCTCCTGTACTGGACAAACCGCTATTGCTCTACATATCTTCAACAACAACAGTATTGGGTGCTCTTCTAGCTCAGCATGATGATTTAGGAAAAGAACAAGTCATTTACTACATCAGCTGAACTCTTGTGGGATATGAACTCAACTATTCACCTATGGAAAGAGCATGCTTAGTATTGGTTTTCTCTTCCCAAAAGTTGTGACATTATATGTTAAACCAAACAACAAAGCTCATATCTAACATGGATCCCCTCAAATATCTTCTCACCAAAGTAATCCTTACGGGAAGACTGGAAAAATGGGTTATGATCTTAAGTGAGTTTGACATACAATATGTGGATCACAAAGCCATAAAAGGACAAGTTATTGCCGATCAGTTAGCCACAACACCTGTCATAGATATTCATCCAATACATCCAGAGTTCCCTGATGAAGAATTGTTCAATCTAACTTCACCAACATTATGGCAACTATATTTTGATGGATCTTACACACAACATGGATTAGGAGCAGGGCTATTATTTGTTACTCCTCCATGAAATTGTATCCTAAAATCATACAGAATTACATTTCCATGTACTAACAACATAGCAGAATATGAAGCTTTAATCACAGGATTATGTATGGTAGTACAATGGGCTATTAAACAGCTACATCTTTTTGGTGATTCTCAATTAGTTATCAGACAGGTCTTAGATGAGTATCAAACAAAAGATGAGAAGATTCTTCTATACAAGCTGATGGTTGATGATTTCAAGTACTTTGACACTGTCACCTTTAAACAGATTTTGAGGATACAAAACAAAGTAGTAGATGCCATGGCTATGATTGGATCTCTTCTAGATATGTCATCCAATACACATAAGTGTGAGTTTTTGGTTGAATAGCTTTTGATCCTAGCATTTGAAGTGCCACAGTCTGAGATTATATGTGAGATTTTGGTCCCAATTCACCTTGGTATGAGGACATATACAAGTATCTCTACAATCAAACCTTTCTATTCCAATTATCTAACACCCAACGGAAAACCTTCATCCTTTGAGCATCTCGCTACACTATCTTAGGAGACACCCTATATCACTGGAGTCTTGATGGTATTCTTCTTAGATGTCTTGATCCTGAGGAAGTAAAGGTTGCCCTACGTGAAATACATGAAGGTGTCTGCGGATCACATTCTCTTGGCCTTGTTCTTGTTAAGAAACTTCTACGAGCTGGATACTATTGGCCAACTATGGAGAAAAATGCACAACAATTTGTAAAGAGATGTATACAATGTTAGAAACATGGAGATTTAATACATGCACCAGCACATGAACTTCAACCTATTACTACTCCTTAACTCTTCTTGCAGTGGGGACTTGATCTCATAGGTAAAATCCATCCTACCTCGTCAAATGGTCATAAGTTTATCATAACCACCACTGAGTACTTCACAAAGTGGGTGGAAGCAATACCAATGACTTATATTACTGGCAAGCAAATATCTAAGTTCATCTTACACTATGTCATTTGTCGATATGGAGTTCCTCAAGCCATTGTCACTGATAATGGTCGTCCTTTCAAGAACCAAGAGTTTAGAGATCTTTGCAACAAGTTTCATATCCAACATAGATTCTCTACACCTTACTATCCTCAAAGTAATGGCCAAGCTGAGGCTTCTAACAAAACAATCATCAAGATCCTTAAAAAGATAGTCAATGAAGCTGGTCATGATTGGCACCTATAAGTTAATCCTATATTATGGGCTTATACAGAAAGTATCCAAACTCCCACTAGTGCTACACCTTATGCTCTTGTGTATGGCACTAAAGCTATTTTACCTATTGAGGTTGAGATCCCCTCACTGCGAGTATCTCTACAACATACTATTTTAGATGAAGAATATTGAGTATCCAGACTCCATGATCTTGAGCTATTAGATAAATGACATCTTACAGCACTCAATCATCTTCAAGTCTATCAAAATTGCCTATGTCGTAGCTACAACAAGAAGATTAGAGAATGAAGATTTCAAGTTGGCAACCTTGTCCTGAGAGCAAATCAAAGGAATCAACAACATTGAGAGAAACAGGGCAAGTTTGAACCAAATTAGCTTGGTCCCTTTGTCATCACAACAATCTATGGATCAGGTGCATACACTCTCTCCACATCTGAAGGCATTCCCTTAGATGAACCAATCAACAACATTCATCTCAAGAAGTCCTATCCATGAATCTTAGCTATCCCATTTTTTTTTAAATCCATCCAATAGTGAAAACCACTTTGTGGCGCTTTGGATAACAAAAGAATATATAGTGCAAGATAAATATATCATCCTTTGGTGAAAACCTAGAAAATAGGTGCCTTGGATAAGTACCATGGTGAAAACCTAGCGAATAGGAGCTATGTGTAGCGACCAGCTTCCATCTTTCACTTAGTTTGTTTGATCACAGCTTTCCATGATGTTCATTATCCATTATCTATCCTACATAATCCATATCATAATCCACTATCTTTCCTATCTATACATTGTAAACCATTATCCCTTATCCATCCATAATAAAAGCCTTTCCATCCTTGCCTCTGCCATGCTATCTTTTGTAGTTTGGACTTTGTTGGTGTTAAGATATAATTTGGCACCTTAGCATACAATCCGCATGACCACATCCATCATATCATCTTCTTAGCAAGCTTCATCCCACATTGGGGGCACTTGGTAAAATCTTATTTGAAAGTGAACATCTACAACTCTAGCTCATAACATTTCAGCTAAAACACAACAAGCATATGAAATCAAAACTAAAGTAAAGCAACCATCAAAACTACAAACACATTCAAAAAATCCAAAAAAATCAAAACATTCAAAAAATATAAGCAATAAAGTTGATCTTTTGACATCAACCATCAACATAAACAAGCAAGAACTATATCTCAGCTCTCTCATTCAAAGCCTTGATCCCATGGATACAGGGTATGTAGACAATCTGAGGTGTGAAGGAAGCACTTTGATTTAGGCAAAGATGATAGCCCCTCCTTTTATCATCCATATTTCATTTGTCTTCTGATCATCCTCCAATCTTCCATCTCCCTTTCTTCTATCTTTCATCACTTACATCATTAATAAATCTAGAACTACATGTCTCATCATCATTGTAAATGTGCTTTGATCCCATGGATATAGGGTATGTAGGCAGTCTGGAATACGAAGGAAGTATCTAGTATGCAAGCACAATTGATCCACCCCATCTTCATCTTCTTTTCATCTCCTATCTTCTTCTCTTTGATCAGCTCCAAAAGAAGCATACTATCTGCATCAGCAAAAGCTCTAGCACTTTAACCAATTAGGGATAAGCTACAAGTTATTTGTCCACATACCTTAAGCCAACATTTACCATAGTATTTTATCAACATCTTTAGCCTTCAACAGGATGTAGCTTTCCTCTCAAGAAGGCGCCAGCTTAAACCTATCCAAGAGCACTTAAATTTGGCAAGAGAACATGATAACAATATCTTCTATTTTATCTTTTGTCCCTTTCCTAGGCCTAATCAAAACTGCCTTAATCTATCATATCTTGGGACATTGCGATGAAGTAAGGAATGGGGCATGGTCATATTGCTTTCATATGCCGTGTCTGCAGGATGATCTTATCCTCTTCCTATGCATATTGGTATCTTGTACGTGTTTGGATTAGCATCTTGCATATCAATATCTCTTGTATCTGAGAAGATAAATAGTCTCTTATGCATTGAGACTATTCTATGTTAAGAACTAGCTCCATACATATAACTAGCAAGGTGTCAGTATGTGTCATGGAGATAAGCTCAAACCTTTGCTGGTAGTGTCAAAGTCTTTCTCAGAACACTAGTTGTTATTCATATCTTGTGTATGTTGGTTCAACATCTTGACCTCATCCATTTAGATTAGATTGTAGTATGTTAGTTATGCATTGGATATCTCAACACCTTGGTCTTCCATACCCTGGTGCATAACATCCACATGCTATATCAAACATAAGGATTGCATTTCTTTACTTTTGATCAATTACTTTAAAAAGTTGTCATATCATTTATCCATTCCATCATCATCTTATATAGTCTTCTGTTGCAAATATGTGCCTAAGTGGGTTGTCATTGATGTCAACATATCCTTTTTGCCATTGGTGTCAACTGTATTCTATTTTGCTATCTGCATAGAAGACCAAACTATTGAGGATATTGAGAAAATTAATGACAATCAATGCATGCGGACCATGTGGCTGTGTAGAGGATTGTCAAAGATTTCTCTAGTTAAGATTTGAGAAATTTACATGAAGATTTGAAGGAGTTATGGCCATCTGAGTAGAACCGGTTCCTGCAATACTTAGGAAAGACAGAGTGACAAGAAAGAGGTTTGGATTTCTCTGGTAATATAAAATTGTGATCTACGGATCTAAAGGCATGTTTGGGAAGTCAATGTGTATTATCAACACCATTGGTTCATGGTTTGGAGGTCCGCAAGCTATCCTTCTAGTTTGACAGTCATGGCAGAGAGTGTTCTTAAGGTTCTGGAGGAAGATTCAAATGCTTCTGATAATTTGGTTTAAAATGAATGTTATTGGCAAATTCAATGTGTTTGTGGAGGTCTCTGGATCATATGGCTACTATGTTAGAGGTCTGCATTGAAGGTTGAGCTTGTTGATTAAAGATTTTCTCTTTCAGGTTGATGTTCTTCCTAGCCTTGGCTGATTGGATGTTCCTAGCCTATTGCAGATACCTTAGAGTATTTTTATGAAGCATGGAGTGGTTGTAGGAGAAGAATCAAGTCTCAATTATGTTTGGCCGACAGTGTGATGATCCGCAACAAGGTTAGCCGACATTGTTGATCATTCCAAGGTTGATGAAGTATATAAATACTTGTTGAAGAGGTATTGAAATCATCCTTGTGAAAAATAGATAAATCTAAAGAAAGGATTAGGAGTAGAGTAGTGAAGAAAAGGAGCAAGAGAAATATAGAGTGTGAAGAATTTGGGCTAGAGTGAAATTTCTTGAGCATTCTTGAAACTGAATCAAGCATAAAATAGATGCTATTTCTCAGTTATTTCTTTCTAAATAAATTATGTAGTCAGTGAGCCTCTGTTTTGAGTAGTGAGCTCTAGGTAGTGCGCCCGAAGGCATGTGCCTTCTCTATTTTACTAAGTACTTTTAATAGGGTACATATTTTATGGGTTAACCCCCACCATGGTTTTTCCCTTAACCGGGTTTCCACATCAAAATCGTGGTGTCAAATGTGTTGATTATGTTTCTGCTCTTATGTTGTTGATCTATGCTTTAATGTTTACATCACTAATCTGATAGTAAGATATTAAAGAAGGCTAAAAACTAAAAATTCTTTATTGTGGGACAACTGATTCAACCCCCCTCTTAGTTGTCTAATTTCAACAATCGGTATCAGAGCCAAATCCTCTAATAAAAGCCTAACTGCTTGAGGAGATCTAGGATGTCAACCTACAAGAAGGATAGTCCAAGATTTGATGAAACAAATTATTTTGTTTGGAAAAATCGCATGGAGTGTCATTTGCAATGCATGGGCGATGCTTATTGGGCAATAACCAATGTTGAGTATAAACCTCTGGAGAAAGGTCCTTCAACTCTTGATCAAATCAAAGATGCTAAAAATAATCTTTGAGCTAAAGAATCCTTATTGAGTGCCTTGACTAATTCAAAGATGACAAATGTATTTGGTTTAAAAACTTCTTATGAAATCTAGAAAAAAATGGAGTATCTATATGAAGGTGACAAATATGTCAAATGTGCAAAGCTGCAAAGTCTAAGAGGAAAATTTGAAACTATGAGGATGAGCGAAGATGAAAACATCACAATCTACATGCAAAAGATAAATGAACTTGTGTGTGGCATCAAGTGTGCTGGTGGAACTTTGGAAGAATCATAAATTGTATCAAAAGTACTTAGATCTTTACCAAATTCATACAAATATAAGGTTGCAGTTATAGAAGAGATCAGGACAGTCTCAGATGTTACAAGAGATCATCTAGTTGGCAAGAATTTATCTTTCAAATTAAGTGAGTTTGGTGATTCTCTTCCCAAGTCCGAATCTACATTTAAGGCCAATGTGTATGGAAAACAAAGATATGATCAAGGTGAAAGTTCCTCTGCAAGATCAAATAGATTTATGAAGACAAGAAAAGATCTTGAAGATGTTGAAATAGAAATAGTAGATCTTGAAGCTCTTATTGCCAAAAGAATGCCAAGAGGATCCGATAAGTATGAAGGAAAATTACCACTCAAATGTTTTTCTTGTAATAAGATTGGTCATTTTTCCTCAAGATGTCTGGAAAGGTTTTCAAAACTAAACCTTAACAAGTATAAAGGTCAAAAGAAATGTTATTATGTCCAAGAAAATGGAGAAGAAGGGGTAACAGATGATGAATCTGATCATGGAGGCTCATCTGCTAGCTGTGAAAATGTGCAAAGTACCTTGGCTTCTCAGGTTATTGAAAAGGATGACTGGGTTATTGATAGTGGATGTTCTCATCATATGACTGGTGACAAGAGTAAGTTTGTGAATTTTGAAAACTATGAAGAAGGACTTGTGAAATTTGGAGATAACTCAGCTGGTAGAATCTGTGGTAGAGGATCCATCTATTTTGATGGCAAGAATGATGTTCTATATGTGGAAGGACTGAAACATAATCTTCTTAGTGTTGGATAGCTAGTTGACAAGGGTTATGATCTGTAGTTCAAGGATGGTAAATGTAGAATCTTGGAAAGCTCTGGAATTGAAATTGCATCCGATACTCAAACCAGAGGTAACATCTTTCACTTAAGTGGTTATGGGAAAAGTTGTTTGATTAATCAGACAGATCAAAGTTGGCTATGGCATAGGAGGATGTGTCATGTGAATTTTGACAACTTTGTCAAAATAAGTTCCACTTAAGCTGTAAATGAGATCTTCCAAGACTTGTGAAACCTAATAACATATGTAGAGAGTGTTAGTTGGGAAAATAGAACAAAATTTAATTCAAGAGTAAGGAACAAGGTTCAGGTGAGAGATTGGAACTGGTACATACTGATCTCTGTGGTCCTGCTAGAATTAGGAGTGTGCAAGGAGACAGATATTTTATGTTGTTAATTGATGATTACTCCTGAATGATGTGGGTTACTTTTCTAAAAGAAAAATTAGAAGCCCTTGACAAGTTTAAAGTGTTCAAGATGATGGTTGAAAATGAGATTGGTGGTAAATTAAGAGATCTGACAGAGGTGGAGAATTTACCTCCAGTGAGTTTGATGTTTTCTATGAAAAACATGGAATAAATAGATAGTTATCTGCTCCTAGGACTCCTCAGCAAAATGGAGTTGTGGAAAGAAAGAACTAAACCATTCAAGAAGTTACCAGAGCCATGATGATGGAAACAAATGTTCCTCAAGTTTATTGGAGAGAAGCCATGAGTACTACTGTCTGCACTCTTAACCAGGTGTAGATCAAAGGAAATTCTGGTAAGACTCCTTATGAACTTTGGTTTGGTCATCCTCCTACTGTGAGATACTTCAGAGTCCTTGGTAGTAAATGTTATATCAAAAGAGATGAGGATTTAGGTAAGTTTGAGGCAAGAAGTGATGAAGGAATAATTTTGGGATACTCCACTCAAAGCAAGGCTTACCGGTGCTTCAATAAAAGATTGAAGAATATTGTTGAAAGTGCGAATGTTAAAGTTGCTGGAAGTAAAGAAGGACAGGAACCAAGTACTCTAGATATGATTCAGATGATCAAGATGACAGTCAAAATCAAGGAAGGCAAGTTCAAGTTCAGACTCAGATTTAGGTTGAACTGGTAACTCCAGAAGCTAACATAGATGATGAGGAACAAGTTCAAGAAATAGAAGCTCAAACCATCTCCAAAACTCCCAGGAATGTAAGGTTAAATCATCCTAAAGATCAGATCATAGGAGATAAGAGTAAATGTGTTTGAACTAGGATAAAAATGTCTAAAGATCAAGAAGAAATTTGTTTGATTTCAAGGATTGAACCTAAATCATTAAGTGAAGCTTGCAACGATGAAAACTGGGTCAAAGAAATGGAATAGGAATTGATGCAAATTGAAAATAATCACACATGGGATCTAGTTCCTAGACTTGAGGATAAAAATGTGATTAGAACCAAATGGGTCTTCCAGAATAAACTGAATGAAGATGGCGAGGTAGTAAGGAATAAGGCAAGGTTGGTATGTAAAGGATACTGTCAAGTGGAAGGAATTGATTTTGAAGAAACTTTTGCTTCGGTGGCAAGGATAGAGGCAGTTGGATTATTTCTTGCATTTGCTACCTTCAAAGATTGTAAAGTATATCAAATGGATGTGAAATCAACATTTTTGGATGTAGTTTTGGAGGAAGAAATCTGCATTGAGCAACCAGAAGGATTTTAGTTGTCTGATTAGGGAGACATGGTTTGTAGATTGAGAAAATTCTTGTATGGACTTAAGCAAGCTCCAAGAGCCTGGTATGCCAGATTGGATAAGCACTTTCTTAAGCTAGGATTTAGCAAAGGTACTGGTGATAGTAATCTCTACTTCAAAATTGATCATGAGGACATTCTAATTGTTGAAGTTTTTGTTGATGATATCATTTTTGGTGGAAATGAATGCATGTGTAAAGTATTTGCTAATCAGATGAAAAGTGAGTTTGAGATGTCAATGTTTGGTGAGATGAATTTCTTCCTAGGTCTATAAATTGTTCAATAAGATAAAGGTATCTTCATATCTCAGTCCAAGTATGTAAAAGAATTGCTAAAGAAATTTAGAATGGAAGACTCAAAGCCAATAGGTACACCTATGGTAATGGGATTCAAGCTAAGAAAAGGCAAATTAGAAAAGATATAGATCAATGATTGGAGGACTGCTTTATCTAACTCAGACTTGACCTGACATCATGATTGCAGTTGGACTTGTTGCCAGATTTCAAGCTGATCTAAAAGAATCCCATGTTATGGCAGTCAAAAGAATTTTTAGATATCTCAAGGGGACAATTGATTATGGACTGTGGTATCTAAAGGACAATAACTTCACTCTTCATGCATATACAGATGTTGATTAGGCAGGGGATGTGGATGACAGAAAAAGTACTAGTGGTGGTGCATTATTCTTGGGGAGAATATTGGTCTCTTGGATAAGAAAAAAGCAAGAGGCAATATCTTTGTCTACTGCAGAAGTAGAGCACATAGCAGTAGAAAATAATTGCACTTAGGTTTTGTAGATGAAATGAATGTTGAAGGACATCAGAATTGTGTTTGAGGAGCCAATCACAATTTTTTGTGATAATTCTAGTGCAATAAGCATCTCAAAGAATCTGGTACTACATTCAAAGACAAAGCATATGTCCATGAAGTTACATTTCTTGAGAGAGAGTAAATGAGAATGAAGTCAAGTTGGACCTTGTACCTTCCAAATGTCAGATTGTAGACATCTTCACTAAGCCTCTTCCTAAGGATACTTTTGAGTACCTTAGAGAGAAGTTAGGGGTTATTACCCCTCCTGAGTAGAACTAAGATGCACTAAGGTGCATCAGTCCGGTGGAATTCACATTCATATCTTGTGACCCAGATTGATGTTAAGAAGGTACTACTCAAAGGGGGAGTAGTCAATATGCAAATTTTAGGATCAGTTTGAAGTAAAAAGGGAGTAAAGATAGAAAATATGTTCCTTTTGCCATTGATGTCAAAGGGGGAGAGAAGTCATGTGAAAAACTAGTTGCTGATGTAAGGGGGAGTAGTAAAGAAAATAGTTGCAGAAGTGAGAAGAGAAAGGGGTAGAAGTTCTTGTCTTGATGGTTCGATTTAGTTTTTCACATCATATGTTGCCATCAATGACAAAGGGGGAGATTGTTGCAAATATGTGCCTAAGTGGGTTGTCATTAATGTCAACATATCCTTGTTACCATTGGTGTCAACTGTATTCTATTTTTTTGTCTGTATAGAAGACTAGACTGTTGAGGATATTGAGAAAATTAATGACAATCAATGCATGTGGATGATTTGGCTATGTAGAGGATTGTCAAAGATTGCTCCAGATAAGATTTGAGAAATCTACATGAAGATTTGAAGGAGTTATGGCCATCTGAGTAGAACTGGTTCCTGCAATACTCAATAAAGACATAGTGACAGGAAAGAGGTTTGGATTGCTTCGGTAATATAAAATTGTGATTTGCAGATCTGAAGGCATGTTTAGGAATTAAATGTGTATCATCAACACTAGTGGTTTGTGGTTTGGAGGTTCGCAAGCTATCCTTCTAGTTTGACAGTCATGGTAGAGAGTGTTCTTGAGGTTCCAGAGAAAGATTCAAATGCTTCTAATAATTTGGTTTAGAATGAATGTTATTGGTGAATTCAATGTGCTTGTGGAGGTCTCTGGATCATATGGCTACTATGTTAGAGGTCTGCATTGAAGGTTGAGCTTGTTGATTGAAGATTTTCTCTTTGAGGTTGATGTTCTTCCCAGCCTTGGCTGACCAGATGTTCCTAGCCTGTTATGGATGCCTTAGAGTATTTTTATGAAGCATGGAGTGGTTGTAGACAAAGATTCAAGTCTCAATTGTGTTTGGCCAATAATTTGATGATCTGTGTCAAGGTTAGTCGACCTTGTTGATCATTCCAAGGTTGATGAAGTATATAAATACTTATTAAAGAGGTATTGAAATCATCCTTGTGAAAAATAGATAAATTTGAAGAAAGGATCAGGAGCAAAGCAGAGAAGAAAAGGAGAGAGAACAATATAGAGTGTGAAGAAGAATTTGGGGTAGAGTGAAAGTTCTTGAGCATTCATTGAAATTGAATCAGGCATGAAATAGATGCTATTTCTCAGATATTTCTTTCTAAATAAATTATGTAGGCAGTGAGCCTCTCTTTTGAGCAATGAGCTATGGGCAGTGCACCCAAAGGCATGTGCCTTCTATTTTACTAAGTACTTTTAATAGGGTACGCATTTTGTGGGTTAACCCCCACCGTGGTTTTTCCCTTAACTAGGTTTCCACATCAAAATTGTGGTGTCAAATGTGTTGATTATGTTTCTGTTGTTATGTTGTTGATTTATGCTTTAATGTTTACATCACTAATCTGATGTTAAGATATTAAATAAGGCTAAAAATAGAAAATTCTTTGTTGTGGGACAACTGATTCACCCCCCTCTTAGTTGTCTAGCTCCAACATCTTCAACCAAGATCAATAATCTTCCTTTCATCCCCCTTATTCACTTTTGTCATTTCCCGTATCTCCTATCTTGGAAAATAAGTGTGTTAGGCATACATAGGTCCATCTCATATCATTATCACTATCATCTATATATTTGCATTATCATAACCTCATTATTATCCACTACCATTAGATGCATTTACATTACCATTAGCATAATACATTTCCATTATTATCATGTGAGCATTCATATTATTTGCATCCATATAAAGCATAAACAAAAAATACAAAACTACATAACATCATAACACAAATGCATCCATAATCGTTACACCAACATCATAGAACCAACGCTATCATATATATTTATATATCACATGTGTCAATGTACAAGTGTCTATAAAATACAACATGGGCTATCCATGAGCCATCAAAGGATGTATGTACAATTATCCCATAGGCCTCATCATGATACAATAATATACAACACTAGCAAGGTAGCCCTAGTGACTACTGGCAGCCCCCTCTCCTTGTCCACCATTGGGTCCTGTACCTGGTCAGCCATCTTTAGGAGGTCCCATAACTGAAGCCACAGATCATGATCCACCTGGCCTCCGAGAAGCTAAAGCCCCTAACCTGCTCCTATAGCTAGGCTGTCTCTACTATGCTAGCACTGTCCCATGATACAAGCCTCTGTAGTACTTAGCCTCACCCTATGACTGAGTCAACTATGTAGCCAAGTACATTGTAGCCCCATTTGTTCCCAAAGTAGCTACTGCTCTATCTCTCTACTGTCATAGCCTGTAACTACTACACAGTCATGCCCCTCTCAACTCTCATCAGCTACACCTGCTATATAGTTGCATCCCGCTTAGCTCTAATAGCTTGTATCTACTGTAATGCTGCATCTCTCTCGACTATAACTAGCTGCACCTACTGCATAGCTGCATCCCTCTCTCTTGTCACCCTAGTAAGGCTACCATCATCCTATCCATCACCTCCCTGTACTCTAGCCTACAGCTGTGCCTGGTATGACGGAGCATGTGCTCTTGCATGCCTCAATCCTATCACCATCTGATGGAAGTCTATCTCCACCCTCCTCAACCTCATCTATGCCCACTGCCTCCATCTCCTCTCCTTTCTAACCCTCCGTCTCAGCTTTTGTATACCCACATCATCATCTCCTATCACCTGAACCGCTGACTGTACTAATACCTGTGGCTGCGCATGACTCTATCCCTGCACCTGAATCCCAGGGGCTACTGGCACAACTTCCTGTGCTGGTGGAGCTCATCACTGCCTCCTCCTCACTGGTCTCTCCATACCAATCTCCCCTATCTCTCCCACCCTCGTCAACCGAGTTGGTCTAGTTGTCACCCAATGTGCATCATAATCTGGTAACATCCCAGGATCTGTAGGACCCTATCTCCACTACCACATAACTAGCATCCCTCTCCACCAAAGCTGTTTCAACCACAATCTTCAGTCCCCAATCAAAAACTTCCTGTCGCATCCTCCCAAAAATAGCATCTCCCACCGGTGCTCCCTGTGTAAGCCAAACTATCTCAATACCCTCTCGAGTAAATGACACTCTATGATGTATATGCCTCAACCAAAAATATATCTAGCCTGTCTCGCCTAGACAAGATCTGCATCCTCCTCATCCCATCTCTCACATGCTAACCATGGTCTCCATACAAATCTATCCACCTCATCTAAAGTCTGCCTCCAGTGTACTACTCTTCGTCGCTGCCGATAGGTAAGATCTCCCCTATACATCCTAGCATATGGCTCACTTGCTGCTCTTACCACCCATCCATCTGGCCTAGTCACTGGGATGTGCTCATATGCCCACGCATGCAAAAGTGTAACTCTAGCTGACATGATCGCTCCAAACATGTATGCACAATCATGTAGACAATGATACAACTACCCTAGCACACACTCTGCCCATGCATATCTAATCCAATAGGAGAACATCCCCTCCATCACTGTCCCTCATCCCACTGGAAAACTACTAGCTTGCCTATCTCTAACTAACCATCTGATAATAGCTACCACTACCCACTACAACCTATTGCATAGCTCCTCCATCCTCGCCAGAGGAATCTCTGAGCCCTCCGCTCTAATGTCTAGTGTCCTGAACAACTGCCTAAATATAGTTGGACCCATATCAGGATCATAATCTACCTAGTCCCCATCAATAGGAACTCACAGAATCAAGAACACATCCTCGAGAGTGATAGTCACCTCTCATGTCGGTAACAGGAATGAACTATGCTCGCTCCTCCATCGCTCAACCATCGCTATCATAAATCTTCGATGCGCCTGCACTGGCTCTAGCCTTGACACATGCTCTAATCTGAGGATCTCTAGCACTAGCTGCTCCTCTACATCCAACAATCTAACCAACCACAAATCTCTAGGATGTGGCTCTCATGATAACAATGGTGGTAGTATATCCTACATCATTTTGTTCACCATATCAATCTTTGTGCTAACCCAAAAAAAAAGTGTCTTTTGCATGCTATACCTGAATATCTCTACTACAAGAGACCTACTTTTCTATATGCGCTAGCCTTTTGATCATAAGTGACACATTTTACCATACACATACTTTCTGCCTAAATGCGACTTCCTTACCTTATGCACGTGACTGTTGATTCAAAGCAAGCTCAAATCCCACATGCGCACACTTTCTAATTGCAAGCGACTCACATGCTATAAGCGACCGTCTATACATCGTAAGCAAGCTATATATCTATATGTGTTCATTCTTCATCTATAAGTGAGCTACTTTAACCATCAATGCATTTTGCCTATTTATCTGACCTAGCCGACCATAAGCGATTTGTTTTTTCCATAAGTGCCCAGTCTGTGCCTATATGTGACCTAAACTACTATATGCGACTGCTTTTCCTACATAAGCAACCTGAACTACTTATCCTATAACCTAGTGGCTTCTGGTGATGTGTGTACATTTATGACATTTCTAGCCTACAAAAATCACACTTTTAGTCAAAGTGTTGATACATACCGGTATGCCTTCTCCCTCTGGTTGCCCATGTGTCCTCACTCACTCGACATGATGATCTCTATGTGGAATCACCATCCTAATAGCTCTCCAACTCTCGTCGCACCACACCTCTAGGGAGCTCTAGATTTCTATAAGAAAATAAACCCAAATGAGAACAAATGAGCCCATTTGCCCTTGAGGAACCTACTTATAGCCCCTTTCCAAACCCTAATTCTTCTTTACCATCCCCATTTATCCCACCCCATTTCTTCATGTTCACCTTGTTTCTCGCCTTTCCTTCACCTGCCAATCACACTGGGGCATAACCTTGTTTATCAAGCGAATATCATATCTTCTTTGACGCAACGCTCTAACAAACATTGTATCAAAGAGTGGCAAAATGTAGATACCCAAAATTGACCTAATTATCATTAGCATTCAAATATTGCATTAGCTATCATCTGCATTTGTCTAACACACTTGAGAAATGTCCCTATCACTTATTTCTTCTATTAATTAAATAAATTTATATTTATTTAATTAATTTTTTAGCTATTTCTTCTATTTTCTTCTATCTATAATTAAATAA
This sequence comes from Cunninghamia lanceolata, assembly GCA_027924645.1. Lineage (NCBI taxonomy): Eukaryota > Viridiplantae > Streptophyta > Pinopsida > Cupressales > Cupressaceae > Cunninghamia > Cunninghamia lanceolata. The sequence goes on from BSBN01000154.1 coordinate 7,128,286, forward strand.
TCTTTAATTATCTTCTTTCTATCTATTTAAAATTAAATAAATCTTATTTATTTAATTAAAAATCCATTCACAAACCCACTTTCCAATTAATTAAATAAATTTTATTTATTTTTCTTATCATTTATCTCAATGAGCCGACATGTGTGCCTCTTTTATTTAAAAAGATAAGTGGTACTACATCTTTTATTTAATATCTTTCACATGTAGTACTTTTTATGTACACAGTCACACATAAGGCTTATCTTCCTTCCACTTGTCATCTACACATTCACCTATGATCATCTTTTAATCTTAGCCATTCACATAGCCACCAAATCTACACTGTTGATTGATTTTGGTTGAAGTCTATATAAACACCCTCTCATTCCATACTACATCTATCTAGTATTCATATAGTGTCTACATTATCATCTTGAGCATATTGAGCATTTTAGCATCCATCTAGCATATTATCATTACCATCCATCCATTATGGTATCTTTTATCTTCATAATTGTTCATTGTTGAGAAGCAATCCACATCATAAACAAGGAATCATACAATCTAGGTGATATTGGTCTTGAATTGCATGTTTTTTTTATTTCACTTGGATTCAATTCTTTGATGGTGGTAGGATTAGGTTTTCAATTATATGCTTGATCTTATTAACCTAATTTTTACCTATCACACCTCTAACTTGAGAAGAGAATGAAGATGTACTCCAACTTCACCTGAAATATAGAGTGCCTCCAATTTGATAAGAGAATGATGGTGTGCCTTCAATTTAACCTATGTAAAATGGAGTGCCTCCAACTTTGAGATTCAATTTCCTCACTGAATGGGGGTTTTACATTCATTCCCTTTGTGCCGCCAATTTCATTTCTCTCTTATCTTGATTAGATGATTCATGTTCCTCTTTAATTGGAAATGGTGGCATGTCTTCTTCTATGGTTGACAATTTCCTACTTTTTTGAAGTCACCTCATTCTTTCTCTTTTCCTCTCATTCTCAGCTTCATGCTCTTCTAGTGTTAGAGTCTTTACTTGTTTCCTCGGCATGATGATGATTTCTATATATGCATCATGAATAAGACATGGATAAATTAGTCCATCTTGGTATAATAGAGTAAAGTAATCTCATACACTAATGTAGGAGCATCCTTGGTTTAAGATCAATCTTGCATCAACCAAAAACATTTGCATTTTAGTTTGTTTTCTTTCATTTTCTAGTTCATTCCAGTTGGTTTATTCAGTAGCAGTTTATGTATTTTGGTCTGCATTCTACCGTAGTTTCACTTTAGACCTTTCAAAGCTAGACTTAGGATCTAGACACATTCATGCACATCATATCCAAAATTTAGATCATTTGGATCAGGTACCAAAAAGATATCACTATCAAAAGATCAATTATTTTCTCAGAACAAAACATCCTGACAATCTCAAACAATCAGCTAAAGGAGAAGACTTGCGGAGCATTTCATGACCTATGAAGCTAAATGACACACCATTCAATGTTGTTTGGATTGTGGTTGATCTTCCCTAAGAACTGCATGCTATTCCATGCATTTGTAGGGGATTTCCATATGATTAGGTCTGACCTATCTGTGTACACACGTTACATCTCTTTCATCAAAGTTTGTAATCATCCTTGGTCGACGTAGAGGGATCTTATGTTTTGGAGATGATATATATGTTGATTTTTAGGAACATTGAGAGGGGGTAGTGAGTCAGTGTTCTATAAACCTTTTTCTTGCACTTTTACTTTTAACCATTTCAAAGGAATAATCAAATAGAAGAAAAATATACAAATGAATAACATCCACAAAAGCATGACACATAACACCAAGATTTTATGTGGAAAACTCAAAAGGGAAAAACCACGAAGAGGATTAGATCTCAAATATATATTGCAATCTTTACAAGAATAATGTTCAGGCTTGGTCACTCCATGGGCCTAGAACATACTGGCTTACTCCCATGAAGTAAAACTAGACTTAGTAGGCTCACTACCTCAACCCTAAACCTAGCAAGATTACAATAAGGGTCGTTAAACCCTGAGGGTCGTTAAACCTTGAGGGTCATTAAACCCTGTTGAAGGCTCACTACCTTGATGATGAAAGATTGCTTCTAATCAGGTTGCACATGAAAATTGAATACTTCTTAAGTATCTTCTACTATGCTAGGGTGCAGTCATTTAGCAACTGAATTCTAAATCCCAAGTCTTCATCACCGCTTCTCTTCTAACTCTTCTTTTCTATTTGCATGCTTGCACCACACACACACACTTCTACACCATACACTACACTCAACCAAAATTCATCACTCTTATATATCTACATCATGATTTGATTCATAGTCAGGTTGGCATCCAAGAAGGAAACGTGTTCATAGAGGTCAGATCTAATAATTCAATTACTTACATAGATCCTCCAAACATTAACTCTTCTCCACACAATGATTAATATACTTGTCAGCCTCTTCCTTAAGAGCATGCTTAACAACTTCATCTATTGACTTACAACTTTTACTAAGGATCTCAAAACACCTTCAAAATCATATCAAGGACTCTTTAAATATTCCTAATCTTACCCTTAGAACTGCAAAGCATGATATCATCTTGTGGAGAAATGCGGACCATCAAAACTCAGACTCAGTCTCTGTCAAACTTTATCCAACACTATGCCAATACTTAGCATCTTGTAGCTAACCTTCCGGTGAACTTTAGATCTCTTAACTCTGGAATAATACATTTCATATAAGTGTTTACAACACCTTAAAATTGCATAATAGAATACTTATCTACGGAGGAATGCGGACCAGTGCACTAGACCTTGTTCACTATTCTTGCTATACCTTTGCTTACCCAGACTTAGATAGTTCTTCTAAGTGACTTCTGAAGGAAGGCATGACTTAATCTCTGGAGCATGACACAACCAAACAATTACTAACATCATATTTGAACCATGTTACACAATCATCATCATCTGTGGAAGCATACTGACCCACTTATTGTGCTCTATTCTATACATACTTATACTTGATCCTAGGAAGAGATGCCACCAAGGAGAATACCTATTATTGGTACTATAGCTGGAAGAATGGATGAGAAGATGGAAATGATGAAAATGATTTGAGTTCTCTAGGATGCTATTGAAGAAGATAGGCAAAGAGGACTTACACCTCGACCTAATGTTGAAAGTGATGATGATGAATTTCAATCCACTGATCAAAATGAAGTAACCCTAGGAGATGAGGAAGAAGAATAAGATCAAGTCAAGATGTTGCAAGCTATTTCAAAAATTGGGAAAAGACCTAGAGTTGATGTATCAGACTATACTGGCAATTTGAACCCTGAGGAGCTAATTGATTAGATAAATGACTTAGAAGAATACTTTGATTATGAAGAAATTGAAGACCTGGAGAGGGTGAAATTTGTAAAGACAAAGTTGAAAGGACATGTTACTATATGGTGTAAAGAAGTTCATTTGGATAGAAACAAAAAAGGAAAAGAGAAGATTACAAAATGGGATAGAATGGTGACAAAATTGAAGAATCAGTTTATACCTGCTGACTATGAGTTGGAATTGTTGAAGATATTATAGAACCTAAGACAAAAGGAGAAATATGTGAAGGAGTACACTGAAGAATTTCATAAGATCATAAGGATAAGACATAGTGAAGAAAGCAAGGAGAAAGTGGCTAGATACATCAATGGACTAAAATTGAACATTCAAGAAGAACTGAGTTTGGTGAGAATGACAACATTGGAAGGAGCATATTAGTTTGCCTTGAAGGTTGAAGAAAAGTTGAACAAGAAGCATGATCAGAGATAGAGAGGAAGAGGATGTAAATTTTAGAAAGGTAGAACATTTTCTAGAGGAGAGAGATCATTTGCAGATCAAAACAAACAAGATAACACATTCAAGAAGGAAGACATAGATAACAATGCATACCAGAGAGATGACATAACTTTCTACCACAGAGGAAACCCTAATTCATACTAGAGTGAAGGATACAAAAGAGATGGAAAAGGGCCTGATAGGAGAACATTCATAGGAACCTATTTTAAGTGTGGAGGTGAAGGACATAGAGCATTTGAATGAATCAAGGAAGTACAAACAAGAAGACAAAGAATAGTGGAAGAGCAGCCTATGTAGAAGAGGAACTTGTTGGATCATCCAGTTCAGTTGGTAAACCTAAGAAAAGAGAATGGCTTGTCATGAGGAGAGTACTATTTCAAGTAGAGACAAATGAGGAACCACCACAAAGGAAAAGTTTGTTTAGAACTAAATGCAAATCAAGAGGTAAATGTTGCAAAGTTGTAATTGATAGTGGTAGTTCAGATAATTTAGTTTTAGAGGAGATGGTGACTAAGCTAAAGTTGGAAAGATTAAAACACCCTAAACCATATCAGATAGCATGGATTTAGGATGATCATAAGGTATTGGTGAGTGAACAATATTAGGTGAAATTTCATATTGGATCTTATCATGATGAAGTATTTTGTGATATTATGCCTATGGATGTTTGTCATATATTGTTGGGTAGACCATGACAATATGATAGGAAAGATATACATGATGGGAGAAAGAATACATATACTATAACATCAAATGGAAAGAGAATTACTTTGATTCCTTTGGAAGATGATCCTAAGAGTGAAGTATGTGGAAATGTTAGAATCTGTTTGGTAGATGGAAGGAAAGTTTTGGATGTTTTGAGACATGAGAATATGTGTTATGCTTTGATTCCTAAGAAGCCTAAAACCCTGAAGACAAAGACTAAAGAATCACAACTGGAGGAGATAAGTGAGTTGTTGATAGAGTATGAAGACAATATATCAAATAATGTACCTAAAGGATTGCCACCAATCAGGAGTATCAGTCATCAGATGGATCTTATACCTGGAGCTAGCTTTCCTAACAATGTAACACATAGAATGACACTGGTAGAGAATGAAGAACTAAATAGCTAGATACATGAGTTGTTGAGGAAAGATTTGATTAGAGAAAGTTTGAGTCCTTGTGCAGTACTTGCAGTGTTAGCACTGATGAAGGATTGGGAGTGGAGAATGCGTACAGACTCTAGAGCAATCCACAAGATCACTGTTAAATATAGATTTCATTTACCTAGGATGGATGACATTATTGATATTTTTTTGAGTGGAGCAAAATATTTCACAAAGATAGACTTGAAGAGTGGATACCATCAAATCAGAATTAGAGAAGGAGATGAATGGAAGATTGCTTTTAATACAAATGAAGGATTGTATGAGTGGTTAGTGATGCCTTTTGGATTGACAAATGTGCTAAGTACTTTCATGAGGTTGATGAATGAAGTTTTGAAGAAATTCTTGGATAAGTTTGTTATTGTATATTTGGATGATATTCTAATTTTCAGTAAGACAAAAGAAGAACATTTGTGGCACCTAAGACAAGTATTGTAGAGGTTGAGAGAAGAGAAACTACTGATAAACATCAAGAAGTGTAGTTTCATGAAGGAAGAATTGGTATATTTGGGATTTGTGATTTCTGCAGAAGGATTGAAGATGGACATGTTGAAATGCACCATACAACTGAGAGGGAGTGAATTAGTTGTCTCCAAAACTTTGACCACTTATGAACATTAATACATTAAACACTTGTTCACTGTTATTCAAATTTAATCATGAAAGTATGAAATAAGAAATTTAACACAATAACATAATCAACACATGAGACACCAGATTTTTACGTGGAAAACCCTATAAGGAAAAAAACACTGTTGGTGTTAGCCCACAAAAATAAATATGTTATAGCAATACCAAATAATAGAGGCTCACTACCCAAAATGCTCACTATAAAAGTTAGGGCTCACTGCCAAGATTGGCTCACTGCCAAGGGATGGTTTACTGCCAAGGGTTGGTGAACTAATTTGATAGCATCTACTCCAAGCTTGAATTTAGTTCCATTGAAGTATAGTATAATTCCTCTGCTCTGCCACTTCCACAATCTTTGATGTATCTCCGCAAGTAGTGAAAATAACCAAGTCAGCCAAGACTGGTGTTAGCACTAAGTCTTCTAGGAACAATCTTCCTCTACGATCCAAATTACTCTTCAAAGACCAATCACAAGATATGATCACGATTATGAGACATCCATAAGCACATTATAATCATCATGAACTTTCACACCACCTTTGATCACTTTATTCATACTATTCTTCAAACTAGAGCACATTAACATAACTATTATCCATTGACATAAGAAAAAGATCGCTTGCAGACCACCAAATCATGAACCATTAGAGTTGAAGGTATATAACAACATTACAAACTTAATTCTAGAACTCCATACCAAAAGACTTAAATGCAGAGGAATGTGGAGCAGAATACATTCTCCCTGTCATCACCAAATGTACAAAAAAAGTAGTTTTCACTCTGGTGAACATAACTCACTAGAATCTTCATACCGGAGGCTCAAATTGGGAACATAGCATCTTCAGACATGGATCTAAATAACTTCCAATCTGTAGACAGAGATATTTAATCTCCAAGAAATGCGAAGCAATCTACTGATTGTTCTTGAGTAAACAGAGATACTCTTCAACACACTGTTTCCACTGGAGGGGCAAATTCCCCCAAAAGCACTTGGAAATTTAGTATTAGGAATACTTATTCATTATCTTTAACATCTAACTCATTACAAGAAAGAAACAAAACAATAGCATAGTTGACATCAATGACCACCAGTTAGGCACATATTTGCAATAATCCCCCCCTTTGTCATTGATGGCAACATATGATGTGAAAAATTGTAAAGACCATCAAGACAAGATTATCCCTCTTTATTTTTACACATCTACACTCTTTCTCCCCTAAGTTTTTCACATGATTTCTCTCCCCCTTTGACATCAATGGCAAAGGGTACATACTTGCACTCTACTGCTCTGATCAAACTAAAATTTCTCTATTACCAATACTTATTGCTAATTATCAAGAACTCATGTCAATAACATCTAGCTACTCTGAGAGGTAGCTCTCAAAACATCATTCTAGATCAATGAATGAGGCTCTAGGCACCACTAGATTGATGCATTCCTATGCATCTTAGTTTAGAGCAAGAGGGGTAATAACCCCTAACTTTTCTCTGAGATACTCAAAAGTATCTTTAGGTAGAGGCTTGGTAAATATGTCTGTAATCTGATTCTTTGTGGACAAATATTCCATCTTTACTTAATTCTCTATCACCTTTTCTCTCAAAAAGCAATATCTTATTGATATATGCTTTGTTCTTGAGTGCATCACTAGGTTCTTTGAAATGTTTATAACACTTGTATTGTCAAAAATATTGCAATTGGATCTTCATACACAACTCTTATGTCCTTCAAAGTCTGCTTCATCCATAACACTTGAGTGCAACAACATGTTGTTGCAATATACTTTTCTTCTGTAGTAAACAAGGAGATTGAATCTTGCTTCTTGCTCGACCATGAAACTAGTCTATTTCCCAAGAAGAAAGCACCTCCACTTGTACTTTTTCTGTCATCAACATCTCCATCCCAATCTGCATCTGTATAAGCACTGAGAGTGAAATAATTATCCTTTGGATACCATAAGCCATGATCTAGCATGTCTTTCAAATACCTCATTATTCTCTTGATTGCCATCACATGTGACTCTCTAAGATCTTCTTGAAATCTTGCCACAAGACATAATGCATGTATTATATCAGGTTTGGTTTAAGTTAGATAAAGTAATCCTCCAATCATAGATCTGTACCTTTTTCTGATCAGTCTTAGGTGATTCATCAATTTTTCTCAACTTGCAGCTAGTCACCATAGGAGTGCACACTAGTTTGGAGTCCTCTATCCCAAACTTCTTCAACTCTTTCACATACTTAGACTGAGAAATAAAGATTCCTTTATCTGATTAAGTAATTTGCAGACCTAGAAAGAAATTCATTTCACCAAACATAGACATTTGAAATTCATTTTGCATTTCTCTTGTAAACTTCATGCACATACCTTCATTTCCTCCAAAGATAATTGTTGATAACTGAGAGGGGGGGTGAATCAATTATCCTAATTATTTCTTCTTCTGAACTTTCTTATTATTCAATGCAACATTCATTCAAACAAGCAAACATTACCATGAAATGAAAAACACATGACTCAGTATTTTTGACATGGAAACCCTATTAAGGGAGAAAACCACGGGGTGATTAACCCAAAGATTATTCTCTGTTAGAAGAATAAGGAATTACAAAATGGTACTTGCCAATTAGGGCTCACTACCCAAGCACACTGCTCATAAAGGAGGCACACTGCCTACAAGGAGACACACTGTCTACAAAAGAATGTTATACAATACTTGAACTGATTGGAAGCATCCACATATGCTGGAGTTCAGTTTCGGTTAGGCTCAGTACACTGATTTGCTGCACTTCATCTTTCCTCTTCTCTTTATTCTGCTTTCCTTTCACATACCAGATCCTTCTTACTACTTCTGCTCTGCTTTGCTCTTATTCACATATCACATCACATAACAACATATCTCATAACTAAATCCATCCTATATATATATCCACACAAGTGATTTCATTATCTTTCTAGTCGGCACCTGGAACAGTCTATCTTCTCACAAACTTTGTTCTGTCAGCTGAATCCTTGCACATCAAGTAATGCGAATCAAGCATATACTTGTAGATATCATTAATCATGTTGGTCAAACATGATTCATGCCTTCACAACCTTTACCATCATCAGTAACACATCTAGAAAATAGTCTGATGTTCTGTCAGTCAGTTCTTCCTCTGTTCACACTATCACTTAGGAATCCGGTACTCAACTATTCATATCTTTTTCCTTGTCCATCAACAGAGGCTAAATCCTTGGAATATACCACTCAAGGTAATCCTCTTGACTTCCCCAGATCCACACTATACCAAGATACTTCCTCTGAGAGATCTGGACCTGTCTGTCAGACCTTGCCACATGCTCTGTTCTTGTTCACCGGACCATAATAATCTTCATTCTGACTTCCGGTAGAGACACACCATGACTTGCGGATATGTGGGATGATCTTTGTTGCCATCAATGACAACAACCATGAATCCATATAGTGTCTCTTGCCAACAATCTCCCCCTTTGGCATTGATGGCAACACTTAGTGAAAAATGACTAAGTGTTTACACTATGCTTCCCCTTGGCTGATGCTCTGTCTTTATATACATTTTTTGGAGCTCCCCCTTAGTTGGATTCCTCATTTTTCACTGCTCCTCACTTTCCCTTTGACATCAATGGGAAAGGGTAGGGTCCGCACACCAAAATTTTCAAGAATTTTACTATACTTGGCTTTATATTACATATTCACAAAAACTGAAGAATGTCTGCAAAGGATGTCTTCAATTGGATGAGTTATGTAGCCCAACTATGCTTCATTCTATCCAAAATTGAAATGTGACCACTCAACAAAAATGCCAAAGCTTCTGCCCTCTTAAGATCTGTCAGATCATTGGTTTGGGCGGTAGTCTTAGCATCACTTATGGCCTCATGCATGGTTTCTAACTTAGGAATAATAAGCCTTCTAAGTTCTCCCATCCGATTAATTATATTCTTCCTTTCCTTTTCAAAGTTCTTTATTGCATTCGTGATTGCAATAGTTTGACATTCTTGATTTACTATGGAGGAAGAGAGAGGATCAAAACTTTGAGACAAACTCAGTAGTTTGTCCTGTTCCTCTTTTATTTTCTTCTCAATTTCTACTATTGCTTTTGACCAGGAGATACAAAATTTGTAAATGTCACTGCCATCCTTAAGAGCATTTTCTAAGCTCTTTATTCCAATACTCATATTTCTCCTATCATTAGAGATTAATCCTAGTACCTCTGAGAATCTCTTATCCAAAAACTCCTTCCGAACCTTTTCTTCAGCTGATTTTTCTAGGGATTCAAAATGTGTACCAACACTGCTGACTAAGGTTTTGAGATTACCGGAAGAGGAGGCTGTGGGATCTTTCTAGACCGATGGCATAATCTTCTCAAGCACTCCGGAAGCAACTTCTATCAACTCACAGTCTTCCATATGAGACTTTAGGAGTTTTTCATTTGCCTTAGCATTTGCAAATGAAGCTATCTTCATTGTCTGTACCGGAGAGAGAGAATCAAAATTGAAAGGACCCTGTAGAAGCTCCGGTTCGTCAATCTCTATTGTTTCTTTGCTTAGAAATTTTTGGACAGTTTGTGTAGTGTCTCTTGCTGGAGACAGATGTTTCTTCTCTTCTGCAGTCTTGGAGCTGTCCTTTGGAGTTTTCTCTCCTTCCACATTCTTACCACTATCAGTTGTGGTTTTCTCTGTTGGAGTCTTCTCTTTCTCTGCACCCTTGGTACTGTCAACTTATTTTTCTTTTACCGCTGCTTCTTTCTCCTGTAATTTCTCTTCTCCTTTAGATCCGGAGACTGTAGGGGAAACCGGAGGAGAGATGCTAGTCTGTTCAAGGGCCACTTCTCCCAGAGCAGAGGATTCCAAGTCCACAGCTGTTTCTGCACCCAAGTCCTCTATAATAGGAATGTTGAACCTTTTGAATGTATTCCGGAGGATCTCTTCAGTGTCCTTGGCTACCTTGTCGGTCTCACCAAGCATAAGCTGATTCATCCTTGCTTTGCTCCTGAATTCATCCTTGCAGTCTTTGAATACCATGTTCATTGTTTTGTGATCAATTGAAGGATATAGCTCAATAGCTATCTATTCCCTGATCTCAAGGTCTTTTGCCATGGCATTTGCCTTTCTCATTTCCAACTCCTTCTCTAGACTCTTAGGGATAAGGGAGATAATTTCAATGAAAGCTTTGTTGTAGATGTATAGATACCTGATTGTAGCTTCCTGTAGGATCTTTTGGTCAGCCTCATTGTAGTCATATAGAATTTAGCCATTGGTTGAAGGTTTCCATCTACAGTGACTGATTTGATTACACTGTCTAGAGACAGGGTGGGCTTTTCAACAAATTTCTCTGCCATTTCTTCCTTGTCTTGGCCTGTGGAGGGTTTATCGGATCCTTTCTTCTTTTGCTTCTTTATTTCTTTTACCCCCTCATCTGATTCTGTTTCCTCTTCATCTTTCTGACTTTTATAAGCCCTTGTGGCTTTTATTTTAGACCTTTTCTCTCCTTTACCGGATGTCTGACCTTTCGGTTTTGATATTTTTGAGCTTTTGGTTGTGACAGGTGTAGATCCCTTTGATGATCTGGTCTGGGTTGAGGTTTCCACCAAAGTACTTTTCTTGCTTTTCTTTTCTGCCTCTTTCTTCTCTTCCTCAGACTTTCGCCTCTTTTCCCGGTTGGCATCAAGTGCTTCCTTTGGGATGCCTAGGCCTTGAGCAATATGCTCTACTTCTTTTCTCACCTTCCTCTTTATCTCAGGTTCTCTGAGTTCCACATGGATCTTCACACTCAGCGCCTCAAAGGTTCCAAACCTTTCTGCCTTTGGATCTTTGGGCTGACTAAGCATGTGTTGAACATGCAGTTCCACAATCTGTTCATCAACCTCATACCCCATGGGCATGATCCAGACTGTCCTTGGCTCTACTGCCTCCATTAGGCACTGATCAGTATTAACCATAAAGCAGACTGAGTCTTTGTATTTTTCAACAATAGACTGGGGAATTCTTTCTCTTGCTTGCATCATGCTCTGGAAGTTTTTGAAGTATCCCCACAAGGCTGTATTTCTTGCTTTGGCATCCCCAAGCCCATGTAATAATCTCTGATCTAGACTGCTACAGGTTTGTCATTCTGCCATACCCATCCACTTGATCCAGGTAGCTCATTCATGAAGTAGAAAAATAGATATAATATAAGTGTACCATACTTGAAAGAATTCTTTTTGTCCTTTTTGATCTTCTGTATATTTTCCATTAATTGGCTTAAAAGAAGTTCATAGAGATCATAATCTGCATTCTTCCTCAGCATCTCATAGGTAGTATATACTGCAGTTTCAGATACAGAATTCTCCCTACTGGAGTGATAAATCTTGTAACCTATTATCATAGATGCAAACTTGATATCTGGATCAGAAATATCTTCAATGGTCATTGCCCTCTTATCAAATTTTGATCCGGTGGCCTCAGTTACAATGTTATTTTTGACAGATTTCAGGATAGGTATCCCTCCGAAAGAGTATAGACCAATTACTACCCTAATTGCCTCTTTTATGATCTTGCAGGGTCTATTCAGCCATAGGAAGTTGTCATGTATTCTACTCAATACGTACCGGACCCATTCATTTTCTTCAAAGCAGGGGGAATGAATGAATTGATCAAAATGTTTCTTCTGGATACCCTTATACTCTAGTTTAAGCTCAAAAGCATTGTCTATCAGTTGTTTGTGATAGAAATCGCTCAATTTGAATTCCCCAAATTCCTCAATACTTGCATGTATGTAAACCCTAATGTCTTCTGTGTGTAAAACGCCATGAGGAACACTAGAGAATGCTCCTAAGGGATCTACCTCCAATGACTTGTAAGGGTGTTTCTTAAATTCAGGTTGGGGCCTATCTGAGATCTTTACTATATTCGGAGTAGCCATTTTTCAAAAGATTTGTAGTGAGATATCAAAAACAGAAAATACCTTATGCGCCTTCGATTACACGGAGTGGTTGGATTGATTTCTGTATGCAATGACTTCTGCAAGAGATCTTCGGTGAACATGATGAAGTTTGTTGCAGGGCTCCACTTTTCGCTTCTTCTTGAGTGCGGAATGAACAAGTGATTTATGAGAAATCCCTTATATTGCTCCGCAAACCCTAATATCTGATTGCAATAAATGCTCGACCTACATTATTCCAGTTTACCTTATTCGAATGACTTGAAAAATTGGATCAGTCCTGATTTATGAACGTCATGTAGATCTTCCAACCATGAACAAATCAAGATGACACATCACAAGGACATCCCAAATACTCTGTCCAATCCACAGAATAAGACAATGCACTTTCAGATCTCTCCGAACCTTTCTGTAATCCTCTGTCATTCTGGAGCATCTCCCAGAACAGGTTCTACATGGTCCATCACAACTTCTTCACATCTTCATGCGGACCTCTAAAATCTTAGCTGGATCATCTCAAGACTCATATCTACAAACCCTTTACTTTGCATCTTGTGCCTAATCCGGCACCACTTGATTGGCTGGGGGAACAGGGTTTTCTTTGTGTCTCCCCCTGAGCCAGAGCTTATTTCTTAATTTCTGGAAGGATTATCAACACCAGAGTCTGGTGCAGATCCAACCTCTACCTTCTCTAAACTTTTCTTCACCCAAATCTTGTTCATCTCATTCCTAACTTCATCCACATTCATCTTTTGTTTACCTTTGTCTTGATTCTGAATATATACCGGACCTCTTTTGTCCTGATTCTTGCTTCTGCAGACTTTTGCATTATGACCAGACCTATTACAGATTTGGCAAACAACATTTCTTTGCATATTTGACTGATAACCTCTTGATCTGCATTGATTAGCCATATGACCTACTCTATTGCATGTAAAGCATCTACCATTGAATGATTTGTTCATTTGCATATTTCTGCATTCATGAGACTTATGTCCATACCTTTTACAGTTAAAGCATTGTCCAGAGAAGGATGAATTAGTCTGATTCATTCTCTTTCTGCACTGATTAGCTTTGTGACCAAAGTGATTGCTGTTGTGCCTTGCACACACGCCCCATTTTGACAAATGGAGACCCCCTCTTTTGCTTTGGCTTGGAGTCTAGACCTCTCTTGCTTACGATGATGAGAAGGTGAATTTGTGCTTAGAATGCATGACTTGTTACAGATTTGGGTATTTCACATGTGTGGAGTCAGTTGATGTTTTTCATGATTGATTTGGAAGTGTCTTGAGTGGTCTTGTGCTTAAAAAATAGCCATTTGTTGCCTTCTGCATTGGGATTAGGTGTTATTGTACTTTGCTCTAAAAACCTATGTCACGGGTGTTGACCTTGAAAGTGCTTCTGCAGGATGTTTCATGTTGAAATTCATAGTTTCCAGATCTTATAGTTGCAAAATCATGTCAAATTCCATTAGATTTCACTAAGGGGTCCATAAGCTTTCACCCTGACCAATTCAAAATCTGGTGCTAAAAACACCTCCTACTGCAAAAAGCGCTAAAACAGCCTCCAACCGACCTTTGCGCTAAATTTGCCTCCGACCGACCTCCCTCCAAGCCACCGCTAAGTCAGTCGGACCAAAAATCCCCGCCGAGACAATTTTGAAGAAAAGCGCTAAAAATGCACCTGACGGACCTGCGCTGAAAACTGCCTTCACCGACTGATCTCATGAAACATCATTTTAGTCAGACGGACCCAAAATCCGCGCTAAGGTCAGACAACCCCAAAATCCACGCTAAGGTCGGACAAACCCAAAATCCGTGCTAAGGTCAGACAACCCCAAAATCCACGCTAAGGTCAGATGGACCCAAAATCCGCGCTAAGGTCGGACAACCCCAAAATCCGCGCTAAGGTCGGACGGACCCAAAATCTGCGCTAAGGTCAGACAACCCCAAAATCCCGCTTTTTACAGAAAATGCTAGAAAAACATGAAATTAAAGTCTGCAAATGGATCCTAATGACTGCAAAAACTTCCTAGATCAATATATTGACCAAATGGGTACTCAAAAATGATGAAAAATGTAGAAAATCATGCAAAAATCACTAGATTTAAGAGGTTGTTTACAAGAAGGTGACATTGACAATGAGTTGTTTTTGACTGATTCGTGACTGCAAATGAACATGTTTTGATCCAAATTGATGGAAAATGACTTATTTATGATGAAATTGATGCTTGGTCGTGTTTTTTGTAGGTCTAAGAGCACCAAGGAGCCAACTAGAGCCGTCTTGGAAGGATGTACACACAGATATGCAGTACTGATCCAGAGATGCAGAATCGACATTCTATCAACCAAATTGCTGCTACACATGCAAAAGGAAGTCAGTATAATGTCCAAGATGATAAAGATGAGTCTCAGGAGCTAAAAGACATAAAAGATCATGCCAAATCACTATTGTTCCTGCAGATCCAGTCGAATGTCCTAATGATCCAGTCCGAGGGTCATAACTCCTAGCTATTTTATCAGAATTTAAACTTCTTGGACTCGTTGGAAAGATAAACCGGTTGTCTAGTTTGAGCTGCCCGGCTACTTAGGCTTAATGCCAGGCTGCCGATAGGTTTTGAGCCCCCATTCCGCTCTGAAGGCCTCCGAAAATGCAATTTACTATGATGTAGAAAATACCAAAAATTATATTTTTGATATTTTCCCCAAAATGCCACTCAAATAACCTTGGATCAGATCACCAAGACATGCATACAGCTGTCCCAGTAGGCCAGTCATCAAGAATCAGTCTAGAAAGCATCCAATTGGATATATCTTCACTAATAAAGTGTCGAATACTCCTTTTTGATCCAGTCAGCACTTGGAATCCCGTGGATCCACATCAGCTCAAGTTTTCAAGTGTCATGTGACTCTATTTTGGCTTTATTAGGCCTTGAAAATTGACTTTTCATCATGTATAACCAAATGGGTATCTATTTTGTCCAGATTCAATGTATTTGCAACCTATATTTTGTCTTTTTCCTACAAGACAAAGGCAAATCCGAAAATGTAACAAACTGATGTATCTTATTAAATGCCATGTAATCTGAACCGTCGGTGTTGAGTTAATCTCCACCGTTCATTAGAAGGCTAGGGTATGTTGCTTTCTATATAAAGGGCTGCCATTTCCACTTTTTGTAAGAGAGATTTTGATGCCAAATTGTTGACTCTGTGCCATTTGAATTAAATACAAAGCAAGTTTCTGCAGTATTTCTGAGAATTTGCATCTTGTGTCGATTCATTGTGGTCTTCATGGTTTGCTTCTTGCTCTCCCATAGTTAGATTAGTTGTGCTTTTATGATGTTAATGGTTTATTGCAGTATTTGATGAATGTTCCAAGTCCATACTTTTAGTTGTTTGCTGATGGTAAATAACTGTGTAAAGTTAGCCTGGGCTTATTATTTGTGCTAAAGTTCAACTTCATTTTATGAGTTAAGTTGCGCCATTTATTAGGTATTTAACGACTGAATGTGGTCTGAAAATCTTTCGACTTCCATTGAAGATAGCACCGTTTTCTGTAGCACTGTAACACCCATTTCAGTTTGGTAACTCAGAGAACTGGTTTGAAGTCTAGAATATTTGTCTACTAAGGATAACCCTTGCATTGCGAATGTCACTTAGGATTCCTTCTAACCCTAAATCTTTTGCATTTTCTTTAAACCCAATGTTTAGTTGTTAGAATAGAAATTTCAGCAGCACCTTGTTTTGGTCTATCAGCTGAAAATCATAATAGGGTTTATGTGTATTCATTGTCTCAACCTCGAAGATTTGCAGACTGCATGTAAGACCCCTTGTAGGTACAGCCAGAACATAACCATTGAGAAATTCCAAGCAAGCTAAGACCTAGCTGTATTATCCTTGGAGTAGTCTTACCTAGGGTGAGATACTTTTCAAGAGATGCGTGAAACCAGCAATCACACCTGCGTTGTTGCGTGCTAAAACCACCATCAACAGAATTGGCACTAGAAGGAGGGCAGAGAAAGATTTTTATGCAGGCTTTCATCTTTTTTGGTTCATCGCACATGCTGAAATGAAACGAATGTACAGAAAATTTTGATCCAATGGGTACACATCAGGGTTTCAGTCATGAAATCCCTTCATTCTTCAGAGGACCGTCTCAGATGTCATATCATGAAGAAAACTTCCAAGTAGATATCCCACTTTTCAAAGAAGTGTTAGATAGGCAGATCAGAGTGAAGTATCCCCCACTAACACTGCTCGATTTTAGTTCACCTCAGATTTGCACTGTACATCCTGGAGAACTACATGACAAAATTGACTGTTTGACTTTTCTCCAAAGATTGGATCTACATTTAAAGGGATTACTTCCTATTTTTGAAGTTTATAAACCTGAAGCAGGATATGGATATGACAAACATATAGAGGGCAAGACCATGCAAGGAGCTGCAAATCTTCCATCCATAAATGATCGCGGTCAACAAGGCAATCTGCACATTGGAGAAATTGAAGTCCCTCAAGTTGTTCATCAAAATACATGTCGAGATGATGAGAGCAGGCAATGCATGTGGTCTGCAGGTCGCCCAACTAATGAAGATGAGGTCCCTGCCTGGATAAAGCTTGGTTTTCAACCATTGGATCCAGATTATTCAATCACAGAATATGCTATCCCAGCATGGCAAAAATCTAATTTTCAGTCACAAGGCAGTGAACAAAGCAATGCACAAGATCAGATTTATGCTGCAAAGAATGTGGACAAGGTAGATGATAAATCAAACTTGATGAACAGTCATGTTGAAGATGCAGATCAACAATCAAATGTTTCACAGACATCAAATCCTAAGACTGAATTTGCTGCTACAGGGGTACAAAACAGCAGTCCCTTGCAGGTGGATGATAATTCTGAGTTGGAACAACAGTTAGATCAGATCAAATACGTGCAAGAACAAGAAGCGATTAGCCCTCCAAATGAAGAACAGTCATGGGCAGCAATGCAGAAAATTGTTTCAATTGACACGCTTGAGCCACAATCTGATTGTTGGATGAAAAATGATCAAACTACTGAGTATATCAGCACAGTGAACGACAAAGATCAGTCATATCAGATCACTACGGTTACTCCCACAGAGTTTTTAGCTGAGTCAAATGAAGAAGAAGAATATGATGCATCACTTCAAGGCAGCACTAACATCATAAATCCAACTATGCAAGAAGAAAGAGACCTTGTTGTTACTGCAGACAGTGAATTGCCAACCCTATGCCAACCCTTAATTTAAACACGAAGATTGCTGATTGGTGTAGAGGAAGTTTTATCAGAGCATGTGACTGATTTTGATGAAGTAGATTCAACTATAACACATGTTCCCCATGTTGCTCCTATTTACACATGCAATGAAGAAGATCTCCACATGGTTGATGCTAATCCAATGATAAGAAATGAAAGTATAAGTCTGCAATCTGAGAATGAAAATCAAACAGTCACACAAAGTGATGGCTTGGAATCTTTTTCATGTCAGTCACTTGATCACATCATTGAGTTGATATCAACAATGAGCAAGGATATGCTGCTGCATGGGAACTCACCGCACATGATAGATTTTGCTTTAGCCACTTCATGCAGAGTTCATCCAGATGATCCACATTCTAAAGACGGTTGCTCAGATTTTCTGTTTGCTTGGGAGGTTGCTGCAGCATTCAGTGCTCCAGAGGTATTTAATGAACAGGATATGGCCAACCACAAGCTGAAAACCCCTGAAGATGAGAAGGTATTCGGTGCAATGCAACAAGGAGATGAACTTACAACTCTAACCGACAGTACTATAAATCAAGTTGTATCTTCCCTTTCTCTGCTCAGTTCTAATTATCAATTTGATTATGGTGATTTAGGTAAGACAACTTGCATTTGGATTGATCATGGCCCTAATGAATTGCCCCAATTGCTGATTTTATGCGACTGGCACCTTGAAGATGAGCCTAGCTTGCCCATACCCTACTATTCAGAGTACAAAGATGAATTTGCCAAGCTTAGGACACTGAGCCGCACCTTGTTACTCCTGCATGTCCTAAGAAATCAGTCACGAGGGAGTGTTAATACCTGCTATCCAAGATCTTTGCACCTAGTCTTACTTGTTTCTAGTTAGGTTTTAGTTAGATTCTTGTTGTTTAGTTTAGTTTCTGCTTTTGCTTTTCCTTGGCTGTAGGTAGTAGTTGTTAGTTATTGCTTTCTACATGTTTTGCTTGGGTTAGAGTAGTTTGCTTTGCTTTTCGCTCCTGTGCTTGCTTTGCTTGGGTTCTCCATTTATCGAATGTGGTGGCAATTGTGCAGACCTGCAGATGCTTCCTTATTGGGCAAATAGTCTGCAGTCTTTCTTTGAGAAGCCAAAGTTCCACTTAGGCCTTGCTGTGGGTTCCGCTGTTATACCAGGAAATATGATGTTTGTTCATTGGAAACGAGTCGTTAGTTGGTGCACCTGAAGTATTTTCTAACCATATATCTCTCACACTTAAAATGCCCCTGAAGTAGCTAAGTAAGTCTAGGTGATCTTGTGTAAGCGAAAAGTTTGGGTCCCAAATTTTACCACCAACACTAATTCTGTAGATCCAGATGAGAGTGGCCGGCAGTACTAAGTACTGCTAGCCTACTGGGTAAAAATAAAAGGTGTTTTTCAACACCAGACCCACTACAAAGTATTAACATAAAGATTATCATTTAAATACTTTCACATGAAGACTGTTATCTAAAGATTATTAGCATCTGAAATCATCAAAGGCATTATCAAGAAAGAATATCATTGCCGAAGAATTGTTACTGGAAGGATCATCATTCACCTCTATCAAGGCTCATCACGTCTCAACATCAGAGGCATTCTCTTGGTGGTAAAATAATCCCAACTTCATAGCTTAGCACGAAGGATCTTTGATGAACTTAGTTGCCAAGGGATGGGAATGAATGCAATTGCACACACTTAGGTTTTAAGGATATGGATGGTTGCACTGGTCAGTGGTCTTTGATTCTTTGATAGGGTATCATGCTTTTTCGTTTAATGTGTGGGAAACACAGAGATTCTGGGTTCGAACTAACGTTTATCTTAGAAATGCTCTAGAGCATTTCCTAGCAAAGTCGCCATTTGTTGTGCCTTGCACACACGCCCCATTTTGACAAATGGAGACCCCCTCTTTTGCTTTGGCTTGGAGTCTAGACCTCTCTTGCTTATGATGATGAGAAGGTGAATTTGTGCTTAGAATGCATGACTTGTTACAGATTTGGGTATTTCACATGTGTGGAGTCAGTTGATGTTTTTCATGATTGATTTGGAAGTGTCTTGAGTGGTCTTGTGCTTAAAAAATAGCCATTTGTTGCCTTCTGCATTGGGATTAGGTGTTATTGTACTTTGCTCTAAAAACCTATGTCACGGGATGTTGACCTTGAAAGTGCTTCTGCAGGATGTTTCATGTTGAAATTCATAGTTTCTAGATCTTATAGTTGCAAAATCATGTCAAATTCTATTAGATTTCACCAAGGGGTCCATAAGCTTTCACCCTGACCAATTCAAAATCTGGTGCTAAAAACACCTCCTACTGCAAAAAGCGCTAAAACAGCCTCCAACCGACCTTTGTGCTAAATTTGCCTCCGACCGACCTCCCTCCAAGCCACCGCTAAGTCAGTCGGACCAAAAATCCCCGCCGAGACAATTTTGAAGAAAAGCGCTAAAAATGCACCTGACGGACCTGCGCTGAAAACTGCCTTCACCGACTGATCTCATGAAACATCATTTTAGTCAGACAGACCCAAAATCCGCGCTAAGGTCGGACAACCCCAAAATCCACGCTAAGGTCGGACAAACCCAAAATCCGCGCTAAGGTCGGACAACCCCAAAATCCGCGCTAAGGTCGGATGGACCCAAAATCCGCGCTAAGGTCGGACGGACCCAAAATCCGCGCTAAGGTCGGACAACCCCAAAAATCCTGCTTTTTACAGAAAATGCTAGAAAAACATGAAATTAAAGTCTGCAAATGGTTCCTAATGACTGCAAAAACTTCCTAGATCAATATATTGACCAAATGGGTACTCAAAAATGATGAAAAATGCAGAAAATCATGCAAAAATCACTAGATTTAAGAGGTTGTTTACAAGAAGGTGACATTGACAATGAGTTGTTTTTGACTGATTCGTGACTGCAAATGAACATGTTTTGATCCAAATTGATGGAAAATGACTTATTTATGATGAAATTGATGCTTGGTCGTGTTTGTTGTAGGTCTAAGAGCACAAAGGAGCCAACTAGAGCCATCTTGGAAGGATGTACACACAGATATGCAGTACTGATCCAGAGATGCAGAATCGACATTCTATCAACCAAATTGCTGCTACACATGCAAAAGGAAGTCAGTATAATGTCCAAGATGATAAAGATGAGTCTCAGGAGCTAAAAGACATAGAAGATCATGCCAAATCACTGTTGTTCCTGCAGATCCAGTCCAATGTCCTAGTGATCTAGTCCGAGGGTCATAACTCCTAGCTATTTTATCAGAATTTAAACTTCTTGGACTCATTGGAAAGATAAACCGGTTGTCTAGTTTGAGCTGCTTGGCTACTTAGGCTTAATGCCAGGCTGCCGATAGGTTTTGAGCCCCCATTCCGCTCTGAAGGCCTCCGAAAATGCAATTTACTACGATGTAGAAAATACCAAAAAATATTTTTGATATTTTCCCTAAAATGCCACTCAAATAACCTTGGATCAGATCACCAAGACATGCATATAGCTGTCCCAGTAGGCCAGTCATCAAGAATCAGTCTAGAAAACATCCAATTGGATATATCTTCACTAATAAAGTGTCGAATACTCCTATTTGATCCAGTCAGCACTTGGAATCCCGTGGATCCACATCAGCTCAAGTTTTCAAGTGTCATGTGACTCTATTTTGGCTTTATTAGGCCTTGAAAATTGACTTTTCATCATGTATAACCAAATGGGTATCTATTTTGTCCAGATTCAATGTATTTGCAAACTATATTTTGTCTTTTTCCTACAAGACAAAGGTAAATCCGAAAATGTAACAAACTGATGTATCTTATTAAATGCCATGTAATCTAGACCGTCGGTGTTGAGTTAATCTCCACCGTTCATTAGAAGGCTAGGGTATGTTGCTTTCTATATAAAGGGCTGCTATTTCCACTTTTTGTAAGAGAGATTTTGATGCCAAATTGTTGACTCTGTGCCATTTGAATTAAATACAAAGCAAGTTTCTGCAGTATTTCTGAGAATTTGCATCTTGTGTCGATTCATTGTGGTCTTCATGGTTTGCTTCTTGCTCTCCCATAGTTAGATTAGTTGTTCTTTTATGATGTTAATGGTTTATTACAGTATTTGATGAATGTTCCAAGTCCATACTTTTAGTTGTTTGCTGATGGTAAATAACTGTGTAAAGTTAGCCTGGGCTTATTATTTGTGCTAAAGTTCAACTTCATTTTATGAGTTAAGTTGCGCCATTTATTGGGTATTTAACGACTGAATGTGGTCTGAAAATCTTTCGACTTCCATTGAAGATAGCACCGTTTTCTGCAGCACTGTAACACCCATTTCAGTTTGGTAACTTAGAGAACTGGTTTGAAGTCTGGAATATTTGTCTACTAAGGATAACCCTTGCATTGCAAATGTCACTTAGGATTCCTTTTAACCCTAAATCTTTTGCATTTTCTTTAAACCCAATGTTTAGTTGTTAGAATAGAAATTTCAGCAGCACCTTGTTTTGGTCTATCAGCTGAAAATCATAATAGGGTTTATGTGTATTCGTTGTCTCAACCTTGAAGATTTGCAGACTGCATGTAAGACCCCTTGTAGGTACAGCGAGAACATAACCATTGAGAAATTCCAAGCAAGCTAAGACCTAGCTGTATTATCCTTGGAGTAGTCTTACCTAGGGTGAGATACTTTTCAAGAGAGGTGTGAAACCAGCAATCACACCTGCGTTGTTGCGTGCTAAAACCACCATCAACAATTGCAGCTGTGGCAGTATCCATTGAAGGATGGATATCTTTGAGCATTGGGTTGTCTTACCAGAGGTCTTCTAGGCCTGTTCCTTGGGTTTTTTGATGCAAAATTCTTCTGACCGGATCCAGAGCTTTCTCCTTTCTCATATCCTAAACCACACTTGTCATCTTTCCTCTTTTGATTTCCAAGAAGGACTTCAAGTTGAGCAGAACTTATCTTGAATTTCTCTTTATATTCATTTGTTGTTTGAAGATCCCTTTTGAGAGAGACAATTTGATCCTCAAGTTTTTCTTCATTATCTTTAGCATCTTCAAGATCAAATTCAAGATGTCTGATAATCCTATCCATCTAGTGGCAATCTTCTAATTTCTCTTTGAGAGATTGTTTTAGATTGTCTTCAGTTTTTCTTTTCTCTTCAATCTCTTGAGTAAACTTTATAACTCCTGATTCCATTTCATGTCTTACCATAATGACTTCTTTTGATAACTTTTCACATAACTTAGTTTTCTCAGTTAACTCTTCATTTGTATTACTTTCTTCACTTTGTCTTGCCAATTGCTGGAGTAGCTCCTTTCTCTTTTTCATAGAGAGACTTAATTTGTCTTTTAGTTCTCTCATGAATTCATCAGCCTGTTTGAGTCTTTCCTTTAATTCATTGACTTCAGAGTTTGACTGTTCAAGATCCTCAAGGGTAGTCTTGAGTTGCTCCCTTAAACCATATGCATCCATTTTAGCTCCCAGATCTTCCTCAAGATGTTAGGCTCTTATTAGAAGGAACTTAGCTTTGATACCAATTGTTGATAACTGAGGGGGGGGGGTGAATCAGTTATCCTAATTATTTCTTCTTCTGAACTTTCTTATTATTCAATGCAGCATTAATTCAAATAAGCAAACATTACCATGAAATGAAAAACACATGACTCAGTATTTTTGACATGGAAACCCTGTTAAGGGAGAAAACCATGGGGTGATTAACCTAAAGATTATTCTCTGTTAGAAGAATAAGGAATTACAAAATGGTACTTGCCAATTAGGGCTCACTGCCCGAGCACACTGCTCACAAAGGAGGCACACTGCCTACAAGGAGACACACTGTCTACAAAAGAATGTTATACAATACTTGAACTAATTGGAAGCATCCACATATGCTGGAGTTCAGTTCCGGTTAGGCTCAGTACACTGATCTGCTGCACTTCATCTTTCCTCTTCTCTTTATTCTGCTTTCCTTTCACATACCAGATCCTTCTTACTGCTTCTACTCTGCTCTGCTCTTATTCACATATCACATCACATAACAACATATCTCATAACTAAATCCATCCTATATATATATCTGCACAAGTGATTTCATTATCTTTCTAGTCGGCACCCGGAACAGTCTATCTTCTCACAAACTTTGTTCTGTCAGCTAAATCCTTGCACATCAAGTAATGTGGATCAAGCATATACTTGTAGATATCATTAATAATGTTAGTCAAACATGATTCATGCCTTCACAACCTTTACCATCATGTAACACATCCAGAAAATAGTCTGATGTTCTGTCAGTCAGTTCTTCCTCTATTCACACTGTCACTTAGGAATCTGATACTCAACTATTCATATCTTTTTCCTTGTCCATCACCGGAGACTAAATCCTTGGAATATACCACTCAAGGTAATCCTCTTGACTTCCCCAGATCTGTACTGCACCAAGATACTTCCTCTGAGAGATCTGGACCTGTCTGTCGGACCTTGCCACATGCTCTGTTCTTGTTCACCGGACCATAATAATCTTTATTCTGACTTCCGATAGAGACACACCATGACTTGCGGATATGTGGGATGACCTTTGTTGCCATCAATGACAACAACCATGAATCCATATAGTGTCTCTTGTCAACAATATCATCAACAAAGACTACAACAATCAAGATTTGATTATCATTGATTTTCAAATAGAGATTGATGTCAGTAGTGCCTTTAATGAACCCTAATTGTAACAAATACTTGTCTAACCTTGCATACCAGGCTTTGGGGGCTTGCTTCGGTCCATACATGGCTTTCTTCAATCTGTATACCATGTCTCCTTGATTTAATAATTGAAATCCTTCTGGTTGCTCAATGTAAACTTCCTCTTCCAACTCACCATTCAAGAATGCAGACTTCACATCCATCTGATACACTTTGAAATCTTTGTGAGCTACAAATGCCAGAAATATTCTAATTGCTTCAATCCTCGCCACTGGAGCAAAAGTCTCTTCAAAATTTGTTCCTTCAATTTGAGAATATCCATTGCACACATGCCTTGCTTTGTTTCTTACAAATTCTCCATTTTCATTCAGCTTGTTCTTGAAAACCCATTGAGTTCCAATGACATTCTTATCAATAGGTCTAGGAAACAATTCCCAAGTTTGAATCTTCTTTATCTGCATATATACACTCAAAATCGTGACTTTAGTTGCCTAGGGCTATCGAGTCAAATTTCAGCATGCACACAGACCCTTTCCCTCCTTGCCACGGGGTGATCTGCCACATCACTCTCACTCACATGGAATTATCTAGTCAAGAGGAGGTGAGACATGATGGAGGTCTGGCTTGTTGGAGAGATAGCCTTCGTAGAGAGGGTCGACAAGTACTGTGGCCTTTGTTGTATGTTTCATTCGATTGTTGTTGTAGTTGAGGTAACCCTATGACCCGAAGGGTCTGTTGGAATTAGACCGGACAATTAAGAGGGATGGGGGTGACTTAGTTGTCCCCTAATAATTACTTTTTCTACTTTTAACCTTTTTATTATCTTACTACCAAATTAATGATGTAAACATTAAAGCATAGATCAACAACATAAGACAAGAAACATAATCAACACATTTGACACCAAGATTTTGACGTGGAAACCTAGTTAAGGGAAAAACCATGGTGGGGGTTAACCCACAAGATTTGTACCCTGTTAAAAGTACTTTAGAAAAATAGAAGGCTCATGCCTTCAGGTGCACTACCCAGAGCTCATTGCTCAAAAGATAGGCTCACTACCTACAAAATTTATTTAGAACATAAAGATTTAATTGAGAAATAGCATCTGCTTCATGCCTGATTTAGTTTCAGTGAATACTCAAGAACTTCTACTTTTCCCCAAATTCTTCGTCACACTCTATACTATTCTCATTCCTTTTCTTCTCTACTTTCCTCCTGATCCTTTATTCAGATTTTATCTGATTTGCACAAGGATACATTTCAACAACTCTTCAACAAGTATTTATATGCTTCATCAACCTTGGAGTGATCAACAAGGTCAGTTAAACTTGACACGAATCATCACACTGTTGGCCAAACATAACTAAGACTTGAATCTACTTCTACAACCACTCCATGCTTCATAAAAATGCTCTTAAAGCATCTACAAGATGCTAGGAACATCCGGTTGGCCAAGACTGGGAAGAACATCAACCTCAAAGAAGAAATCTTCAATCAATAAGCTCAACTTCAATGCAAACCTCCAACATAGTAGCCACACAATCCAAAGACCTTCACAAGCACATTGAAATCACCAATAACATTCACTCTAAATCATATTACCAAAAACATTTGAATCTTCCTCCGGAATCTCAAGAACACTATCTGCCATGATTGGCAAACTAGAAAGATAGCTTGCGGACCTCCAAACCACGAACCATTGGAGTTGATGATACACACTAACTTCCCAAACATGCCTTCAAATCTGCAGACCAAGATATTTCACTGTAGAGCAATCTGGAACAACTTGTTGTCACACTATCTCTTTTGAATACTGCAAAATCTAGTTCTACTTAGATGGCCATAACTTCTTCAAATCTTCATGTGGACTTCTCAATTCTTAACTAGAGCAACCTCTGGGAATCCTCTACGCAGTCATATGGTCCACATGCATTGATTGTCTTTAATTTTCTCAATATCCTCAACAATCTGGTCTTCTATATAGACACCAAAATAGTATACAGTTGGCATCAATGGCAGCAAGAATATGTTGACATCAATGACAACACCACTTAGGCACATATTTGCAATAATCTGCCCCTTTGTCACTAATGGAAACATATGATGTAAAAAATTGAATTTAACCATCAAGACAAGAACTTTTCCCTCTTTCTCTTCTCACTTTTGCAACTACTTCCTTTACTGCTCCCCCTTACATCAGCAACTAGTTTTTCACATGACTTCTCTCCCCCTTTGACAACAATGGCAAAGGGCACATATTTTCTATCTTTTCTCCCTTTTTTCTTCAGACTGATCCCAAAATTTGCATATTGACTACTCCCCCTTTGAGTAGTACCTTCTTAACATTAATTTGGATCACAAAATATGACTGTAAATTCCACTAGACTGATGCACCTTAGTGCATCTTAGTTCTGATCAGGAGGGGTAATTACCCCTAACTTTTCTCTGAGATACTCAAAAGTATTTTTAGGAAGAGGCTTAGTGAAGATATCCGCAATATGATCTTTCGAAGACACAAATTCCAAATTGACTTCATTCTCATTAACTTTCTCTCCCAACAAGTGAAACTTGATAGATATATTCTTTGTCTTTGAATGCAATACCGAATTCTTTGAAATGCTTATAGCACTTGAATTATCACAAAAGATTGTAACTGGATCCTCAAACACAACACTGATGTCCTTCAACATTTGCTTCATCCATAGAACTTGAGAACAATTGTTTGTTGCCGCTATATACTCTGCCTCTGTAGTAGATAGAGAAATTACTTCTTTCTTCTTTCTCATCCAAGAGACCAATCTTCTTCCCATGAAGAATGCACCACCACTAGTACTTTATATGTCATCCACATCTCCTGCCCAATCAGCATCTGTATATGCATGAAGAGTAAAATCATTGTCCTTTGGATACCATAGTCCATAATCAATTGTCCCCTTGAGATATCTAAAAATTCTTTTAACTACCATAACATGGGATTCTTTTGGATCGACTTAAAATTTGGCAACAAGTCCAACTGCATTCATGATGTCAGATCTAGCCTAAGTCAGATAGAGTAATCCTCCACTCATTGATCTATACCTTTTCTGATTTGCCTTTGGGGAGTCATCATCTTTGCTTAGCTGACATCCAGTTACCATAGGAGTACCTACTGGATTTGAATCTTCCATTCCAAACTTCTTCAACAATTCTTTCACATACTTGGACTAAGATATGAAGATACCTTTATCTGACTGAATAATTTGTAGACCTAGGAAGAAATTTATCTCACCAAACATTGATATCTCAAACTCACTTTTCATCCGATCAGCAAGTGCTTTACACATGTATTCATTTCCACCAAAAATGATATCATCAACAAAGAACTCAACAATTAGAATGTTTTCATGATTTATCTTGAACTACATATTACTATCAGCAGTACCTTTACTAAATCCTAGCTTAAGCAAATGCTTATCCAATCTAGCATGCCAAGCTTTTAGAGCTTGCTTGAGTCCATACAAGGATTTTCTTAGTCTACAAACCATATCTCCCTAATCAGACAACTAAAATCCTTCTAGTTGTTCAATGTATACTTCTTCCTCCAAATCTCCATTTCAAAATATTGATTTGACATGCATTTGATAAACTTTAAAATCTTTGAAAGTAGCAAAAGAAATAAATAATTTGACTACCTCTATTCTTGCCACTGGAGAAAAAGTTTCTTCAAAATCAATTCCTTCCACTTGAGAATAACCTTTACATACCAACCTTGCCTTTTTTCTTACAACTTCACCATCTTCATTCAGTTTATTCCAAAAAACCTATTTGGTTCCAATCACATAATTGTCCTTAGGTCTAGGAACAAGATCCCAAGTGTGATTCTTTTCAATTTTCATCAATTCTTCTTCCATTGCATTAACCCATTTTTCATCATTGCAAGCTTCACTTATTGATTTAGGTTCAATCTTTGAAATCAAACAAATCTCTTCTAGATCTTTAGCCACTCTTCTCCTAGTTTGAACACCTCTATTTTTATCTCCTATGATTTGATCTTCAAGATGATTCATTCTTACATGCCTGGGAGTTTTGGGAATTGTTTGGGCTTCTATTTCTTAAGCTTGTTCCTCAACATCTATACTAATTCCTTGAGTCTCTGGAGTTTCCAGATCAATTTGCATCTGAGTCAAAGTTTGAACTAACCTTCCTTGACTCTGACTTTCATTTTGATCATCTAAATCATATCCACAGAACCTAGAATGTCCTTTGTTCTCATCAACTCTAACATTAGCACTTTCATCAATCTTTTTCAACCTCTTGTTAAAGCACCAGTAAGCCTTACTTTGAGTAGAGTATCCCAAAAATATTCCCTCATCACTTCTTGTATCAAACTTACCTAAATCCTCATCTCTTTTGATATAGCATTTGCTACCAAAAACTCTAAAATATCTCATGGTAGGAGGATGACCAAACTATAGTTCATAAGGGGTCTTACCAAAATTACCTTTGATATGCACCTGGTTAAGAGAGTAGACATCAGTACTTACAACTTCCCTCCAATAAACTTGAGGAACATTTGTTTCCATCATCATGGTCCTAGCAGCTTCTTGAATGGTCCAGTTCTTTCTTTCCACAACTCCATTTTGTTGGGGAGTCCTAGGAGTAGACAACTATCTTCTTATGCCATGATTTTCACAGAAAGCATTAAATTCATGAGAAGTAAATTCTCCACCTCTGACAAATCTCAGACATTTCAATTTTTCACCAATTTCATTTTCCACCATCACTTTGAACACCTTAAATTTATCAAGAGCTTCTAATTTTTCTTTTAGGAAGGTTACCCACATCATCTTGGAGTAGTCATCAATCAACAACATGAAATATCTATCTCCTTGCACACTCCTAATTCTAGTAGGACCATAGAGATCAGTATGTACTAGTTCCAATCATCCATTTGAAACTTGTTCCTTACTTTTGAATGAAATTTTTTCCTATTTCCCCAATTGACATTCTCTACACATGATATTAGGTTTCAGAAGTTTTAGAAGATCTCTTACAACTTGAGTGGTACTCATTTTGACAATGTTATCAAAATTCACATGACACATCCTTCTATGTCATAACCAACTTTGATCTATCTAAGCAATCAAACAACTTTTGCCAGAGCTACTTAAATGAAAAATGTTACCTCTAGTTTGAGTACCGGATGCAATTTCAATTCTAGAACGCTCTAAGATTCTGCACTTTCCATCCTTGAATCAAAGATCATAACCTTTATCAACCAACTGTCCAACATTGAGAAGATTATGTTTCAGTCCTTCCACATACAGAACATCATTGGTTCTATTCTTACCATCAAAAGAGATGGATCCTCTGCCACGGATTCTACTAGCCGAGTTATCTCCAAATTTCACAAGCCCACCTTCATAATTTTCAAAATTCACAAACTTACTCTTGTCTCCAGTCATATGATGAGAACATCCACTATCAATCACCCATTCATCTTTCTCAATAATCTAAGCAGCCAAGGCAATTTCCATATTTGCATAACTAGCAGATTTAGTAGACACTAGATCTTCTTCTTTGATGGCAATGAACACCCAATCATTTTCAGGGGAACCTCCATGATTAGATTCATCATCTATGACTCCAATTTCTTGGACATAGTAGCATTTGTTCTGATTTATGTATTTATTAGGGTTTGGTTTTGAAAACCTCTCTGGACATCTTGAGGAAAAATGACCAATCTTATTACAAGCAAAACATTTGAGTAGCAATTTTCCTTCATACTTACCAGATCCTCTTGGCAATCTTTTGGCAAGAAGAGCTTCAAGATCTGTAGTTTCAATTTCAACATCTTCAAGATCCTTCCTTGTCTTTACAAATCTATTTGATCTTGTAGAAGAGCTTTCACTCGGATCATATCTTTGTTTTCCATATACACTAGCCTTAAATACAGATTCAGACTTGGGAAGAGAGTCACCAAACTCACTTAATTCAAAGGCTGAAATTTTGCTAACCAAATCATCTCTTGTAACATCTGAGACAGTCTTGATTTCCTCTATAGCTGTAACCTTATGTTTATATGAATCTGGTAAAGATCTGAGCACTTTTGATACAATCTCTGATTCTTCCAAAGTTCTACCAGCACACCTGATACCACACACAAGTTCATTTATCTTTTACATGTAGATTGTGATGTTTTTATCTTCGCTCATCCTCATAGTTTCAAATTTTCCTCTCAGACTTTGCAGCTTGGCACATTTGACATATTTATCACCTTCATGCAGATACTCCAACTTTTGCCATATTTCATAAGCAATTTTTTAGACCAAAGACATTTGTCATTTCGAAATCAGTCAGGGCACTCAACAAAGCTTCTTTAGCTCAAAGGTTATTTTCAGCATCTTTGACTTGATCTAGAGTTGAAGGACCTTTCTCTGGAGGTTTATGCTCAACACTGGTTATTGCCCAATAGGCATCACCCATGCATTGCAAATGGAACTCCATGCGATTCTTCCAAATAGAATAATTTGTTCCATCAAATCTTGGACTATCCTTCTTGTAGGTCGACATCCTGGATCTCCTCAAGCGGTCAGGCTTTTGTAAGAGGATCTAGCTCTGATACCTTATTGGAATTAGACCAGACAACTAAGAGGGGGGGATGAATCAGTTGTCCTGTAATAATTACTTTTTTTTCTTTTAACCTTCTTTATTATCTTACTACCAGATTAATGATGTAAACATTAAAGCATAGATCAACAAAATAAGAGTAGAAACATAATCAACACACTTGACACCAAGATTTTGACATGGAAACTCGGTTAAGGGAAAAACTACGGTGGGGGTTAACCCACAAAATTTGTACCTTGTTAAAAGTTCTTTAGAAAAATAAAAGGCACATGCCTTCGAGTGCAATGCCCAGAGCTCATTGCTCAAAAGAGAGGCTCACTGCCTACAAAATTTATTTAGAATAGAAAGATTTAATTGAGAAATAGCATCTACTTCATGCCTAATTTAGTTTCAATGAATGCTCAAGAACTTATACTTTGCCCCAAATTCTTCTTCACACTCTATACTACTCTCACTCTTTTTCTTCTCTACTCTGCTCTTGATCCTTTATTTAGATTTTATCTGATTTGCACAAGGATATGTTTCAACAACTCTTCAACAAGTATTTATATGCTTCATCAACCTAGGAGTGATAAAAAAAGGTCAGATAAACTTGATGTGGATCATCACACTGTTGTCCAAACATAACTAAGACTTGAATCTACTTCTACAACCACTCCATGCTTCATAAAAATACTCTTAAATCATCTGCAACATACTAGGAACATCCGGTTAGCCAAGACTGGGAAGAACATCAACCTCAAAGAAGAAATCTTCAATCAACAAGCTCAAACTTCAATGTGGACCTCCAACATAGTAGCCACATGATCCAAAGACCTTCACAAGCACATTGAAATCAATAATAACATTGACTCTAAACAATATTACCAAAAACATTTGAATCTTCCTCCAGAACCTCAAGAACACTTTCTGCCATGACTGTCAAATTAGAAAGATAGCTTGTAGACATCCAAACCATGAACCACTAGAGTTGATGATACACACTAACTTCCCAAACATGCCTTTAGATCTGCAGACCAAGATATTTTACTGTGGAGCAATATGGACCAACTTGTTGTCACACTGTCTCTTCTAAATACTGTAAAATCTGGTTCTACTCAGATGGCCATAACTTCTTCAAATCTTTGTACGAACTTCTCAATTCTTAACTAGAGCAACCTCTAACAATACTCTACACAGTCATATGGTTTGCATGCATTGATTGTCTTTAATTTTCTCAATATCCTCAACAATCCGGTCTTCTATTTAGATAACAAAATAGGATACAGTTGACATCAATGGCAACAAGAGTATGTTGACAACAATGACAACACCACTTAGGCACATATTTGCAATAGGGTCACTAGTTTCTCTTCTTCTATTTGGATTTCTAAGATTCCACCTCTGTTTGGGTAAGCAATTGTTCTTGTTGATGTCCTCTTGTCTTTGTAAGTGTTGGACGATTTCTTGTTGTATCTGGCGTTGTCTAGTTTCTTCTAATAACAAAAGGACAAATGGGTCTTGGTGCAGGTGCACCTAACCCACAGTGGCCTCCATGAGGCATTTAGTTGTTTTATGCTTAGTTTTATGTTTTCAATAAGGTCCTAAATGGACATTAAATGTAATAAGGTCAGTTTGGAAGAATGCATGTTTAGTTAGTTGTATTTAGGATCAAGTTGTAAGTTCCAAGATCATTTGCTGATATGTAGTTTGTTAAGTTTATTGGATCGATGGAGGTAGTTAGCTCTCCCAGCCGCTTGGAGGCAAGTCTTTACTACTAGTGGTAACTAGATAAATACCCTAGTACAGATCAACTGGAATGAGAATGTTGTTGTGAGAAGTTGTATTAGACTGTTGGAAAATAGAGTACTGTAATTGCATTTCTGAAAGCAAATAAAGATTTTGTTTGCATTTTGATCATTTGATTTGTGTAATTGATTTCCTATTTTGATAGGTCAGATGGATTTGATTATCCATTCCCCTGGTTGATTCTTTGAATCAGAGGAATGGCTGTGTATATAGTAGTTAGGGTTTTGTTTTCCATGTTTGTCTGTGCTAAAGTTTCTAGGATCGGGTCTGAGATGCATTAAAGAACCCTGGCATGGGTATGTGCTAGGTTTAGTAGAGTGAAAATGTCTATAGAATAGTCGAAGGGACAGACCAGAGCAATCACTAAGTATAAGACAGATGAAAACTGTGAAAATCTGTGAAGTTCTCAAAAATATACAATTTGTGTATATATCACTTTTGTATGTCGGTTTCAATTTGTGTGTATCTGTCATTTGCATATCGGGTTTGGATGTTGTGGATTTGGTAAAGTGTTGATATACAATCTCTGTGTATATCGCAATTATATATCAGGTCATACAAGTTCTGAGTATACACCTTTTGTATACATTTTGTGAGTATACTGCAGATGCATGTTTCTGCGTATCTGTCAAATGCATCTTATGGTTTGTATATAGTGAATGTATATTTCAAATATACATTCAGGTGATACAAGGAAGGGTCAACAGACATCGGATTGTAGAAGGAATATTCTGAGGGATATTCAATGAATGCATATTCAGTGTTGTGTATTTGAATGTATGTTCGAACATACATTCTGTAGATACAAAGAAGTCAACGTCTGGTTAAACATACATTGAGGGCATATCCAGAGGAATATTCGGTGATTGTATATTTTGGTTTGTATGTTGAGGAATGTACATTTTAAATGTACATTGGCAGAGATACAAGTGCCTGATACATTTGGTGACTGGTCATGGAGGTGAATTGGTATGCAGAGTACTGTAGCAAACCGGTGATAACAAGTCAGCTTTGGCATGTTTCGGTGTGAGTAACTATATTGGTGGAGGAGTTTAAAGTTGGGCCGATAGGTATTGTCTGGCCGATAGAGGTTGAAGTTTGTATCTCTGTGACAATGGTCATCGGAGTAGCTTGGTTAGGAGAGACCAATGGATGAAGTCTTGTCGATAGGCAATAAAACGAAGTGCACTCATCGGCATGAGGTGGAGGTCGACATGATAGTTTTCCTAAGTGCCGATAGTTGTTATTTGGCCGATAGGGCATGTCGGTGAGATGAGAGGGGTTATCTCACCGATATAGGTAGTAATGGTCATTGGAGGGTTTTCACCCTATTTGTGAGCTTCTACATTGTGGCTCTGCATCATAGTGGTATCAGAGCTCAGCAAAAGGTCTGGGCTGTTGTGTATTGATTCTGTCACTGAGAGGGCAGAAGTAGAGGATTGAGAGGTTGACAAGATGCCTCCTAAAGGTAATGGTACTGCAAGGGAGTTGCAGGAGATGAAGGAAAAACATGCCAAAGAGATGAGAAAGATGAAGGAGATTGCTGAAGCACTTCAACCCAGGCTTGTAGCCTTGGAGATGAACAAAAAGAGGGAAGTGGAAGATAGTGAATTAGAAGAAGATGAAGATGATGTTGAAGAGTATGAAGAGGTAGCTGAAGATCTGAATGCTGAAGATCAGAGATTTGCAAAACTGTTAAAGGCAGTGCAGAGTGAGAAACCTAAGGTAAAGGTTGATGTTTCAAAGTATAATGGAAGTTTGGATGAAGATGAGTTACTTGATTGGATTGCTGCATTAGACAATCATTTTGAATGTGAGGATGTTCCTGAGGAACAAAAGGTAAAGATTGCAAAGACCAAATTGGGAGGTCATGCTTTGGTATGGTGGGATTATGTACAATCCAAGAGGAGAAAGCAAGGTAAGTCAAAAATTTCTTCATGGGATAAGATGGTAGTAAGGATCAAAGGTAAATTCTTGCCTAAGGATTATGAAATTCAAATGTTCAAGAAGCTACAATTTTTAAGGCAAAAGGAAATGGATGTGAAGGCGTATACTGAGGAGTTTTATAAATTGAGTATGAGATCTGGTCATCATGAGAATGAGGTTGAAAAGGTTGCTAGATATTTAGCTGGTTTAAGAATGAACATACAGGATGAGTTAGTTTTGGCTAACCTTAGGAGTGTAGAAGATTGTTATCAAATGGCAATTAGGATTGAGGAAAAGATGAAAAGAAGGTAGGATAAGTCCATGAGAGGAAGAGGCAGAAATATGAGGGGAAGAGGATCAGCTCCTACAACAAGACAAGGCAATGAGAGTCAAGAAGACACTGGTAAAGGACAAGTGCAGTCTGATTTCAGAGGTGGATGGAAAGGTACTAGAGGTAGATTTGGAGGTGGTAGAGGTTCTACTACATTTTTTGGTAAGTGTTACACTTGTGGTGAATATGGGTATCCATTTTTCAAATTTCTGACAAAAGCAACAAGTTCAGGAGGAGAAAAGAGGGCAAATCTGATCCAAGAAGCTGATAGATAAAGTGCAAACAACTCAAACACTTAGCAAAATGTGAAGGAGACTCCTAATAATTATGGGTATCTGGAGGAGGGTGAAGCATTGATGTTAAGAAGGACAATCTTGAAGACATCAAAGGATATGATGCAAAGAAGAGCTCTTTTCAAGACCACATGTAAGAGCAAAGGTAAAATATGTAAGGTTGTCATTGATTTTGGTTCTATAGATAATATGGTATCTTAGGAAATGGTGGATAAACTGAAATTGGAAAGGATTCCACATCAAAACCCTTACAAAGCATCTTGGGTGAGTGATAGTCAATCACTTTTGGTATATGAACAGGCATATGTTGATTTTCAAATTGGGGATAATCATGATAGAGTTTTGTGTGACATATTGCCCATGGAATGTTGTCACCTACTGTTGGGTAGGCCATGGAAACTTGATAGGAGAGTATTGTATGATGGGTATGCTAATACCTACACCATCAAGAAAGATGGGAAAACTATTGTGTTGATACCATTACAGGAAGAAGCTGCAGCACAAAAGGTAGCAAAAATCATTTTAGTGGGAAAGAAGGAGTTTCTGAAGATGCCTACAACAACAGGCATAAAGGCAGTTGAGGATACTGTAGGGAAAGAAGTTGTTAAGGACAACAGTTTGAAGCAAGGTTTAGTTTTGACTGACAGAGGTCAGCCATAGACCAAATAGCAGGTTCATGAGCAGCCACAAATTGATTAGCAAGACAAGGATGTGATTGTAGTTGGGACTATTGTTTGTCCTATAAAAGTTGAAAGGAAGACAGATTTGAATAGTGTAGAAGTTCAAGAAGCAATTCCTAAGGTTATTCAATCAGGTATTCAGACAGAGGTGCTGGTAAGACAAACTGGCAAACATAGGGTATGTATGAACAGAGCCTACATTGACAGGCATGAGGGTTTACTTGTAAAACCGTAAGTTGCAGTTCAAAAATCTTGGAGTAGCCAAGAGACAACAAAGTATAAAGATGGAATAGGTTAGAGCACTGAGATGGAGAAGAGTAAAGGTGGAATTCTTCCACAACCTAACTCATGGGACATGAGTTCTTTTTCTGTTGGGGAGTATGGTGCAGGTGCACCTAACCCACAGTGGCCTCCATGAGGCATTTAGCTGTTTTATGCTTAGTTTTATGTTTTCAATAAGGTCCTAAATGGACATTAAATGTAATAAGGTCAGTTTGGACCAATGCATGTTTAGTTAGTTGTATTTAGGATCAAGTTGTAAGTTCCAAGATCATTTGTTGATCTGTAGTTTGTTAAGTTTATTGGATCGATGGAGGTAGTTAGCTCTCCCAGCCACATGGAGGCAAGTCTATACTACTAGTGGTAACTAGATAAATACCCTAGTACAGATCAACTAGAATGAGAATGTTGTTGTGAGAAGTTGTATTAGACTGTTGGAAAATAGAGTACTGTAATTGCATTTTTGAAAGCAAATAAAGATTCTGTTTGCATTTTGGTCATTTGATTTGTGTAATCGATTTCCTGTTTTGATAGGCCAGATGGATTTGATTATCCATTCCCCCGGTTGATTCTGTGAATCAAAGGAATGGCTGTGTATATAGTAGTTAGGGTTTTGTTTTCCATGTTTGTCTGTGCTAAATTTTCCAGGATCAGGTCTGAGATGCATTGAAGAACCCTAGCATGGGTATGTGCTAGGTTTAACAGAGTGAAAAGGTCTGTAAAATAGTCAAAGGGATAGACCAGAGCAATCGCTAAGTATAAGACAGATCAAAACTATGAAAATCCATGAAGTTCTCAAAAATATACAATTTGTGTATATATCGCTTTTGTATGTCGGTTTCAATTTATGTGTATCTATCATTTGTATATTGGGTTTGGATGTTGTGGATTTGGTAAAGTGTCGATATACAATCTCTATGTATATCGTAATTGTATATCGAGTCATACAAGTTCTGAGTATACACCTTTTGTATACATTTTGTGAGTATAGTGCAGATGCATGTTTCTACGTATTCGTCAAATGCATCTTGTGGTTTGTATATAGCGAATGTATATTTCAAATATACATTCAGGTGATACAAGGGGAGGTGAATGGACAACAGATTGTGGAAGGAATATTCTGAGGGATATTCGATGAATGCATATTTAGTGTTGTGTATTTGAATGTATGTCTGAACATACATTCTGCAGATACAAAGAAGTCAACGTCAGGTCAAACATACATTGAGGGCATATCTGGAGGAATATTTAGTGATTGTATATTTTGGTTTGTATGTTGAGGAATGTACATTTTAAATGTACATTGGCAGAGATACAAGTGCCCGATACATTTGGTGACTAGTCGTGGAGGTGAATCGGTATGCAGAGTACTGTAGTAAACCGGTGATAACAAGTCAGCTTTTGCATGTTTCGGTGTAAGTATATCGGCAGAGGAGTTTGAAGTCAGGCTGATAGGTATGGTTTGGCCAACAGAGGTTGAAGTTTGTATCACCGTGACAATGGTCATCGGAGTAGCTTAGTTAGGAGAGACCGATGGACGAAGTCTTGCCGATAGGCAATAAAACGAAGTGCACTCATCGGCGTGAGGTGGAGGTCGGCATGACAGTTTTCCTATGTGCCAATAGTTGTTATTTGGTCGATAGGGTATGTCGGTGAGACGAGAGGGGTTATCTCACTGATATAGACAGTAATGGTCATTAGAGGGTTTTAGAGGGTTTTCACCCTATTTGTGAGCTTCTACATTGTGGCTCTGCATCAGGTCTCCTTGTGGTAGAACAAATGTTTCTTGTTGAGGTCTTTGGTGGATCTCTTGGATCTCGTCATGGGTAGCCCTCACCCACTCTCCTCTCACTCCTAAGCACATTCATAAATCAGGATAGAGGTAGTTGTATGATTTCTAACCTTAACTAGATCTAGGGTTTTGACCTAGGGTTTAGTTGACCCAGCGTTTGACTTTGTTTCGACTTGTTTTTACCTCGTGATGGGATCAAGGGTTTGATTGGATCATTTAACCATGGTTACCTTGTGATGGAATCGAGGGTTTACAATTTTATCTATTCTAATGTTTCTATATGTATGCAAGCTAAATGATATGCAAAACATCTTTTTGGTATTTTTTAGAGTATTTTGGAAATAAAAGTGCTTTTAATGTATGAAAGGGAAATATGTATGCAATTCTATATGACTTTTCCAATGCAATGTTAACCTATTTTTTTTGTGTTTTCGATGATTTTAAATCGATCTAATCTAATCAAAAGGGAAAATGCTTTTTCTAACAATCTAGATCTAGAAATATGAAAGCAACTAATCTAACATGGAAGATCTAATTATCAAGGAAAAAACAATGTTTTATTGTTCCCAAGAGCAAGTTTGATTCTCTAATTACTATTAATTAAATGAAAACAATGAAGGAACCTAAGAGAAACAAAGATTTGTTGACTCCACTACCCTCATCAATCCTTGTAATAGGCAACCTCGACTCCTTTTGTGGCAGTAAGTGATCCTCTTGACAACAAAATGACATGAAGAAGCAAAAAGAAGCTTTGATGAAGCTTGCATGAGCTTAATGAGAGCTTGGATTGAGCACAAGAGCATAGTATGAAGTAGTGTGATGCTACTTGGTTGAACAAATAAAGCAAAAGGCACCTTCGTCCTATAGAAAATTTGAATGCTAAGTTGGAGAGCAAAATTGGCAAGAGTTGTGTGCACAAGGAATTTGCCTCCCTTTGTGCTTGAGGGAGGGGGGTATTTATAGGTTTAGAAGAAGGAATTGATTGAAGAGTTAACTCATTTTTATTGATGAGTTAACAAAGATGATTGGGGAGTTAACAAGGTTGATTACCCAGTGAACTCAGCTGATTGGAGAGTGATAAAGCAAAGATAACTTATCATTGGAGAGCAAATCTAGGTGAGGGAATGCATGAGATTGATTGAAGAGTTAATTTGAGATCAAATAGAGCTAATTATGCATGTGTGGGTGCATGAAATAGTTAACTCTATATTAGGGATCAAAAACCATGCAAACTGGAAGAAAAATGGGTGAAAACGGAGCAAATATGAGTGAGAAACTCAAGTTTTTCTGTGGCTGCAAAAATGACAAGGTCACCCCTAGGTGACCATGGGTCACCTAGGTTGTGACCCTAGGTTCCCTAGGGGAGATCCTAGATGGACAGGGTTAGATGGAAAAAAATAGGCTAGGAGATGAAAGAAGGGAAGAAAATAAGAGATTCTACATCAAGAAACATGTCAGTCATGTGGAAGAATCCAAATTTCCATTTGTGTCAGCAAGATCTCCTGAGGGAGATCTGGAAATAATAGGGGGAGATTTGGATTGGTTTGATGAAACTAAACACCGAAAGCGGGAGATGGATAAGGAGACCTCTAGAAGGCTTCTAGGAGGTGCACTAGATGAAAAACATAGGGGAGAGGTGAAAACTCACCTACAAGACACTTAGAGGACTTAGGAGCAAGGTTGAAAGCTTAGAAAAGGCAAGTCAACAAGTGACACAACAAGTGTCAAAAAGCGTCACAAACGAGGAGAGAGGAAAATCGACAAGGAAGAAACAACACAAGATAAGAAAGAGGACATGTCATCAAGAGGCTTGCTACTTAGAGGACATTATTTCATGCTTACATGTACGTGACAGGGATTTGAATCATCATAGGGATCCTCATGGTGGTTGTGTGTGATTTTTGTGCTTACATATTTGCCTCCTTGGGGACGGTAGTCTACATGAAAGGTAGGTACCGTTCTCGAACTAGGCCTTACCTATTGTCAACTTTTTTGCAATTTGTACCTACAATAACTAGAATTAGTCTGACATTTGAATATATCAAAGTAAATAATGAAAATTAAAATGACAAACTTACCATAGATCACTTGAGTTCTACTAGTTACTTGCCTTTGTCAGTTTGGACCTGTAGGGATGAGAGCACACAAAACAATGCACGAAACAGATGCATAAAAGCAAAGAACTAATCTAAAAATGCATAAATGAACTAAGATAAGGGTGAATAGAGTAAGCCAAATTGTGAGATCAGAGAAAAATAGTGATGGAATCATTCATGTGAGCAGTCGTTAGAAAGATATCATCGAGGAGATTGCGAAGATGGCTGCCTCTTCTTCAGTTGCGATGAATTGGGTATGCAATCATTGAAAAACCCTTCTCTAAATCCTAGCTTGTTTTTTGTGAAAAAACTCTTAAAATTGTTTGTTTTTGGTGATTTTCTCTATTTCATTGTGTTCATCTCATCGTTTAGAGCAAGATTGGTTTTTTGTTTTCTAAAATTGACCAAAAAATGAGGTTTTTAGAATGGTTTTTAGTCGAGGGATCCTCCTTTAGGGTCGTCACTTTTGCCAAGCAGGGTCACCTGGGGGAGATCTTGAAAGGAAGCAAGGTTGCCAGGGGGAGATCCTATAAAACAATAGGGTCGCCTAGGGGAGATCTGAAAAAACACCTGGGTCGCCTGGGGGCGACCCTGTTGGACTAATTTTTTACTACATTTGATGTTGTTTAACACTTGTTTCACTCTGATCTGACATGATTTGGTCACTATATTTAGCTATTTATTGCAATTTTGAAGGTTTATATGCTTTTTTTGTGTAAAGTTTTTCTACAGTTTTACAATTTTAGGGATTTTACGAGTTTACGAGATCTAATCTAAAGTTCTCTTTTGATTTTACAGGACATGCGTATCCAATGGAATGCCTACCGAGAGAAATTATGGCTCTCAAGGATGTTTTCTTCATTAAGTACTAAGGATCGTACTCTTCTGAAGAGGGCAAGGCTTGCTAAAGTTTGTCATGTACCTGTGATTCATCCTGTATCTCGCATATGTTGTGACATCTTGACTTACTAGTATGCAAATAGAAACACATTTAGGTTGCTACAAATTTCTACAGAGTGGACTATCACTCTATATGATGTATATCACATACTTGGGCTTCCTGTGAGAGGACAACCTTTGTCTCTTCTTGTTAGTGAGTCCTATGAGGACAAGGCTTCCCGAGTTGTATTTATGGGGGTCAATCACCCTAGGGACCATATAGGAGTTCAACTTACTTT
Source organism: Cunninghamia lanceolata (assembly GCA_027924645.1). Taxonomy (NCBI): domain Eukaryota; kingdom Viridiplantae; phylum Streptophyta; class Pinopsida; order Cupressales; family Cupressaceae; genus Cunninghamia; species Cunninghamia lanceolata. The sequence goes on from BSBN01000154.1 coordinate 7,169,750, forward strand.
CGTGCCACGACTCTGCATCCCACTCTTGAGGAGGTTCCTGATTGGATTGATTGCTTCGAGGATGTCGGGAGACAAGGCCTTGGCTCGTATGAGATGGTGATGGGAACCTATCATTCATGAGATTGAGGAGGGCACAATTTATGCTTGGGGTCCTAACATTTTAGCCATGGTTTACAGGGATTTCTATCAGATTTCATGGCAAGGGGCTCTAGCCTTTAGCCACTCATCTTTGATTATGACATGGATATTTGAGCACATGAGGCCTTACCAGAAGCTTATTCCTCTTCCAAATAAATGACTACCGAGACCGGCGAGATGGATACATGTTGGTAATTTTGATGCTACTTTACCCACTGTTGCTACTCTTACTGATCAGGACATGATCTTTGATCCTTATCACAATATGGAGGGTGCTTGGGCTTGAGATGGCGAGATCAGAGAGTACTGTCGTGAGGTATTATAGATCATAGACTACAATGGTCTCGTTGAGGCTCATCAAGTTGATCATGTCTTATAGCAGTTTAGTAGGGATGTCCCCGAGGACTTGTCCCTAGTGTCCACTTGTTACAGGACCATTCAGGAGATGGGTGAGATTGGACAGGGAAATGTCTTTTGGAATCCTTTGACTCCAGGCATCTTCATTACCAGGGTCTCTAGAGGAGGACGGAGGGGAGGAAGAGGGACTCCTTCCTGATCTCTGATTGTGACTATTGACTTAGAGTCCACTGATGAGGACTACGTTCCAGATAGTAATGATTCATCAGATGAGGCTGCTCTCGAGGATGAGGATTTTGATGATATTAATGATTCAGATGATGTTCCTGATATTGACCTCCTCATTTAGATGAGGTGATGTGTCAACTTGACCCTGATTAACAACCTAGTGATCCATGTAATTTTTACCTATTGACTTTTTGTGCTCTTGTCCTTTCTCTTTTTGTGTGGAACTGACTTGGTCTTGTTTTCAATTTGCCATTTCAAGCAACGTCAGAGAGTGGAGGGATTTTTTTCATGATGTCAATGTTGGATTAGCTTCTCCCTTCAATAGGATGACTCGTGATTGTCTTTTGGATGATCCTGGTGTTCCCCCAGCTGCGTTGCAGCACACTGACATTTTTTCTCCTGTCTACCATGGGTGCCAGATAACTACATAGTTGAAGACCTAGGTCGTCATACTTAAGGGTGAGAACCAGGTACTTTGAGAGATGGCCCACCTTAATATCAGAAGGCGTGATGCTAGCATGGCAGGGCCCTCACAGTCACATGCACACAACAGAGCAACTCACTCTCATAGGTCTCATGGAGCGACTAGTGGTACTCGTAGATGGAGGAGCCAAAGTCCTGAGGGTTTTGTTGGAGGAAACCACCCTTGACTTCCTTTCTTGAACTTGTACCCTCTTGCATGGGGAACTTCTACATTTATCAAGAGAATTTTATCTTAGCTCTTTGATAGTCTTATATGTGAACTTCAGATGTGTCTTGTAAATGCTGAAATGAACATTTACTTCTACTAAATGTCATGAGATACGACATTTGATTTTATTGATTTGAGACTCTTTTTCTGATTTTAGGCATGAATGCAAATTTGGAACAAACAATGTGATTACTCTTTAGATATAATTTTCAATTCGGGGGATTGTGAGTTGTCCTAACATAAGAAATCTATCCAAGGCTATGAGATAGGATTCAAGGAAACTCAAGTGGGGAGTGGAAATGAATATGGAGCATTTCTAATTTCTAGACTTCGCTTAAGGCTAAACACTGATCCTTATCTAGATAAGACAAGATGACAAGATTTCAAATTAGATGAGTAGAAAATGTTATTGGTGTTCGCTAGACTTAGATCATAGATGGCAAGCAAAATAGACCTGGGGTAAAGGATAATGGGGAAAGAGCAGGGGTCCCTAGATAGAAGATGATCCTAGAGACTACTAGACTCTTCATTTTTTCTCAGCTAGTGTGTTTGTGTGCTTTGTACCTTTCTTTCTCTATTAGAATGTCACCCTTGAGGCTTTTAGCTTAGACTGATCTCCACCCAAGAGTATGGACATCCAGCAACCTTCTCTCTTTCACTCTTTTTTTGTATCTCTTTTTTTTTCTTTTTTCTTTTTTTTTGTATTTTCCTCACTTGATTTTCTCAGTTTTTGGATTTTTTGACTTTTCAAGAAATGAATGCTTTTTAGACTTTGATATGCAATGCTTTGATCTCTAAATTCTCACTTTTGACACTCTTATTTTGATCACTCATTTTTTATTCACTCGAATCTTAGATTGCTTCATTGAGTGTTTTGATCATCCTGATGTTTTTGGCCAAGAAAGATAAGGGGCCGAGGCCACATAAAGTTTTTGTAAGCTGGTTGGACTTCTCTACTACTAGGGAAGAATTGGAAGGTCTACTTGCAAGATTCCTTTGAACATTGTAGGTTTGGATACTGACTTTGTTTAGACCTAACATCTTGGCTCATTAAGACTGGGATTAGTGTAAAGCTAAGAGCTAGGTCTCGATTAGAATCACTGGGATTGAAGGGGGATAATGGCAATTTGTGAAAATGGGGAATCTCTAGGTCCTGAAAGGATGACGTATATCTAGACAACATTAGACTCCTTACTAAAAGGAAAATAGTATAATAGTAATTAACTAATAGTAATGCAATATGAATAGAATGATATAGAAATGCAAGAAACAAATTGTTTTTGACATTTTTGAACTTTTATAATTTTTTTGTATTTTTATGTTTTATGATTTTTTTAGTGTTTTAGACATAATATTTCTCAAGGTGAAAGGCATTGACTATTTCAACAAATTCCTCTCCCTCCATTATACAAAAGAGATAGGAATTGTTTCTGACATCTTCTTTAACCATGTAAGGGCCTTTCCAGTCTTCTGAAAAAGCTCTCTTTCATCTTCTTTTCTTATTTTTCATGCTACCTCTTCTTAGGACAAGTTCTCCTATCCTGTAAGGTTTATCATTTGAATCGATTTCTACCAAGTTGATGGTTTCTCTTGGCATTATGAGATGAATTAAGTCTCAAAATGCTTGTTGATGGGAAGGGGTCCAATACAGAACTCCATCACAATACAATAGCTCTGCTAATAGGTCGAATTGTTCTTACATATAGATCTTCACATCTGGTCTTTTTTGGATTCTTTGCAAGAATTAGAAAAATTCAAGAGGAGTTTGTGGCTCCCTTTGTTCATTAGGAGGGATAAATCTTATACCTATCCTCCCATTTGGTTCTTGTCTCAAGTCCATGGCATACCTGATATAACTTTTTGGGAGTTCAAAAATAACAGGGTCATCAACACTAACTGTCACTCTCATCTTCCATTCTTTATGAAAGATACCTTCACTTTCCTTGTCTTCATCAAGAAGTCTTTCAACCATTTCTATTTGTACCTGGGGTGCTTCCCATTCACTGAGTTCATTTGATTAGATGGAGGTAGAAGTGGTTGGCTTTTCTTGTGGTTGTGATACCATGAACATCCTTGGTAGCATTCCTATAACATTGGTTGATTCATTATCGATAGGATATGCCTCTTCCATGGGTATCACTAGTTGGTGTGAATCCTCTGTTGATGTGAGAGGTTCATATGATTCTATTTCTTCTAGTGTCTAAGGGACATGTGATTCATTTAGTGGTGATAGTGGAGTATAACTTTCTGTCATGTCTTCCTCTACATCTGAGAAAGCATGTGGGTCTACGTTTCTCAGATCTAATGTAGTCATTTGAAAGATTGGTCCTTTAGTTCTATGAGGCATTTCCCCTATGCAAGGAAAGAGTTTGTAAGCCTCCTGGATGTCGATCATGAGTATCTCTAGGGGAAATTGGAGTGGTTCATCTTGCTCTATCAACTCAATGATTTCCTTAGTTTTCTCTTTGGGAACTATTTCATTTTGTTTTGGAAGCAGCTCATTCTCTAAAGATTTGATCTTTACAGTGTTTATGGTCTTTTCTGGGACTTCCATTCATTTGATACATATGGACTGAGATGTGGGATTAGGGATGGTTAGCTTGTTGGTAGGGAGTTCGTAGTCTATGGGGATACCTATACGCTTGTCTGATGTGTTTGATTTTAACATATTGAAATGTTTTGGATCTCCCTTTGTGACATATACTTTCCCTAAGTGTAAAAATCAAGCTTCTTGAAACAATGTGGATAGCACAGCCTTCATTTTGTGTATCCATGTCCTTCCAAGAATTAAGTTATATCCTGTGCCCTTGTCTATGATATAGAAAGTGGTTGGAATTGTCTTGGGTCCCAAATTTACCGGAAGAGTAATTTTACCTATGGTGGCTGCCTTTAGATTATCATATCTGCTTAGAGTATCGCTTGAGGTAGTGATGTTGGTGTGTCCATAGCCCATCCTCTCTAGAAGGGAGAAAGGAACTATATTCACTATGGCCCTATCATCGATTAATGTTTGTTTGATGAATGTATCATAGATCCATACTTGAAGATATAGTGTCAGGTACCCTTTTCTTGTTAACTTTCCTCAAAAGGCATTTGTTGTAAGTCGAAGAAGAACCTTATATCTTTGAGTTCTAAGTTTGGTGGACTGAGTTCATAGTCCACATGATTGATTTGCTCACTAGGTGGTGGTGTAATTTGGTCGAGGTATTTTAAACCTATTGCTTGTAGTAACATGGAGCGATGTGAAGGGGAGTTCCTAAGTAAATCAATGAACAAAATGTGCATGTCCATTTTCTTTAAGTCTTCTATGAGCTCATAAGGTCCAATTGGAGGTGGTATTAGTTCTACCACCGAGATGATACCTTCATATGCTTTCATTTTCTCATTTTCATCCTCACAGTCTTCCTCTTCCTTTTCATTATGCATAATCTTGACTAAACCCATCATCCTAGCTTCTCCTTTTTGTCCTAGTTGTGGTGGGATTTTGGGGTTACTACTCTGAGTTGTCTTGTTTTGGTTTGTTGCATCTATGTCTTTATGTGTAGGGAACATATCCTAATAAATTCTCATGTTTGTATTTTGTGGCACTATTGGATCTTGATTTTGTCTTGTATCTTTGTTATCTGGTGTGACCTCCTATGGGTTTAAGAACATTTCTATGAACAAGCATTGTTGGTCTTCCAGTAATCTTGCCATGAATCTGTTGTATTCCCTACAAGATTCTATACTATGCCCCCTTGTTCTATGAAAAGAACAAAATTGATTGAACACATATGGGGGTCTCTTGTATCTCCCATCATTTCCGTTCTTGTTTCCATTGCAGTTCCAACTTTGGTAATTGTCTCGAGGGTAGTACCCATTTCTAGGTTGATCTATGGCATTTACATTATGATTTTATATGTGGTTGTGCTACTATTGTTTTTAAGGATTTTATTGACAGAGGTATTATTCCCTGTGTCTTCCTTTGTTAGTTTTTCATTTGAACCATAGACCTTTCTTCCACTGTCGATGGCATCTTGGTCAATCCTTAAAGCACTTTCCAATGCCTCCTTGTAGGACTTATATGGTAATTTTTGGACATCTTCCCTCATGTCTTTGTTAAGAACATGCAAGAAGAGATTGTATATTTCTTAATGGTCCATGTTGGGAGCACTAGTTGAAGAATAGAGGACTTGCCTCCATCGAGTGACGAAGTGAGCTATAGATTCATTTGGTTCTTGTTTCATTGTGAGGAACTCTTTGATTCCTATTTTCACGAGTTTGTTCATGCCGAATGCCATGACAAACTCTCCATTGAGTTGTCTGAATGAATGGATCGAAGCTTCTGGGAGACGATAATACCAATCCAGAGTGATGCCTTCAAGCATTTTTGGGAAGGTCTTTGCTACAACCCCATCCTAAGGGAGGAGTTCTTTCATGGCTATTGTGTAGGCTTTAATGTGTGAATTCAGATCTCCTTCTCCTTTGAACTTCAGGAGATTAGGCAATGGTTGAGGTAATTTCACACTTCTTATGTTTTGGTCCAAAGGTTCTTTCAAATATTTGAGATACATTCCTAAAAAGTCACATTGAGATTGTGGGGTTGACAATAACAACCCTGTGGGTGGGTTTTGATAATCCATTGTTGGATTTGTTTGATTATTCTAAATAGAAGGATTCCCATTTAGACATGTGTCGTTGCTAGTGTTCTGTGAAGAGTAATTGAGGTAGGGAGGATTTTGAGACGCCCCCTAGTCCTGTTCATAAGATTTCTACATTTTTTTGGGAGTGGCTTGCTCTACCTCTAAGATTTTGATTCTTTGTACTAGCATTGCGATCAAGTCTGCAGCAGTAGCAGCTTTAGGGATTTCTTCATTTCTAGGATGTTCTCTTCAAATATTTTTGTGGTGAAGTGCTTCCTTGCATACAACATTTCTTTTTATTCTTCTTGTAAGGCAATCCTTAATGCCTCTTGGGCATCTTTGGTTTCTTGCAGACATTTTTCTAACCATTTAACCTCCTCATCGAGATGGGTATTCAATGTACTTGTGGAAGGTTGTTCAGGTCAATGTATCTCTGACCTCACCCTTCTAGCTTTATGCAATGCATTTGGTATGGCCAGGTTGTTTTCCCAAGCTAGGTTGTTGAAAGATAGAGAGTGCCTAGATTCTCTTTAATCTTGCTCATAGTCAGAATCCTCATAATCATAACAATTGGTGATTGGTGTGTTAGGATGTGGCATCACATACCTTTCAAATGAGGGAGTTTCTGGTTCTCTTGAGGGAATGTTCCCTTGGTTTAAGTCAGGTTCCATCATATTCAGGGGTGCCATAGACACCACAAAATAAATGGAACAGATGATGGTGTAAGCAATAGAAGAGGAAGTGGAAAAAGTAGCTATGAAGAATGGCATGAAAATGTTTTAAAGTATTTGTTAACTATTTTGAGACATTATAAATGGGAACGTAAAATTACTTGTCCAAGAAGGATTTGTAATTTCATGTCAGGTTCACCAAAATATGTGGTGAAGCTGACGACGTATGGTGATGAATGAATATCTAAAGTTGGAATGCAAAACCACTCATCCTAGAAGGATTTGCAATTTCACATTGGGTTCACCAAAATATATATGCTCAAAATCATGACTCTGGTTGCCAGGGGCTATTGAGTCAAATTTTGGCATGCACACGGACCCTTTCCCTCCTTGCCATGGGGTGATCCACCACATCACTCTCTCTCACGTGGTATTAGCTAGTTGAGAGGAGGCAAGACATAGCGGGGGTCTATCTTGTTGAAGAGCTAGACTTCACAGAGAGGGGTCAGCAAGTACTGCAGCCTTTGTTGTTGTGTGCTTTGTTGTATGTTTCATTCGATTGTTGTTGTAGTTGAGATAACCTTATGACCCGAAGGGTCACTAGTTTCTCTTCCTCTATTTGGATTTCTAAGATTCCACCTCTGTGTGGGTAAGTGATTATTCTTGTTGATGTCCTCTTGTCTTTGTAAGTGTTGAATAATTTCTTGTGTTATCTGGCATTGTGTAGTTTCTTCTAACAACAAAAGGACAAATGTGTCTCCTTGTGGTAGAACAGATGTTTCTTGTTGAGGTCTTGGGTGGATCTCTTGGATCTCATCATGGATAGCCCTCACCCACTCTCCTCTCACTCCTGAGCACATTTGTGAATCAGGATAGAGGTAGTTGTATGATTGCTAACCTTAACCAAATCTAGGGTTTTGACCTAGGGTTTTGTTTACCCCATTCTACTACCCAAATTTTAAACTTTTTGCATATCAAACCCCTGTGCCAAGTCATCCTTTTGGTTACAATTTGCCGATGTCGTGCTTCTTATGTCAATCATGTCGATAACTTGTTGTCAAGGCGTCATAGTTTGTCTTGTTCATTTTATCTTTCTCCATTGAAGATTTGTATAGCAATATTATCCCAAGTCAAATTTTATGTTGAAACATCTTATTAATATTATTTTGCATCAACTTTTATTTTTAGCAAAGTTCGCGTCGATTCTAATTTTTCCGCAAACCTCGCATCAATGTTTGAATTATGCTAACTTTGCGTCAGCTTTCATTTTTTGCAAACCTCACATCAACTTTTTTTTTCTGCTACGTGTACATTGACTTTCAAGTTTGGCTAAGTTCGCACACATTTTGACTTTTGGATACCAAAATTAAAAGGTGTAATTTTTCAAGTTGAGGGTTCACTTTTTACAAATATAAATAACTCCGCTCCTCCACATCCAATAATATCTCCTATAATCAAGGAAAGGATTCCCAATTCTCTTTACTTTGCATGTGATCTAGCATATGATGAGCAACAAGTTATTATAATTCAAAGAAAAGGCACACATCGGCATTCATATCCTTCACGCCACCAAACTACATGGTTATTTCAACATGTATTTCATACATTGATGCATGTAATATTTTTAAAATTATGCATAAAAGTGGTTAATTGAAGCCCACTCTTCTACTCTCCATACAATCCACCAACTCTCACATGGGGAAAAGGATAAATATCATCAAAGAGCTATAAAATTGTGAGGTTGAAGACAACATGTCACACACATGGGAAAACAAATAAAGAGACCTTTATCTGCAAAGTTATAGTTCCTCAAATTCAAGTCGTTACATGCAAAGAATGAACGTGGACACCATAGCATTCAGGAGTGGTTCTAAGCACCAAAAAATGTGATTACAAATGCATACCAACAAGAAACAAAGTTTCATACAATACAACGATATGAAACTGCTCAACTGCATGCCAAAGTGAGAGTTCTATTTAAAATAAGTTATAGATCTCCATCGAATCACAATGGAAGTGAGATCTTGTTAGATTCTATAGTTCAAAGTACCCTAGTAGATGTATCTTTGAAATGTGTAACTATAGACAAGGCACACAAATTGTTTGACAGAATGCGCCAAAGAGATGTAATCTCATTGAATGTGATGGCAGCAACAAATACACAAAATATATGTATTAAAAAGGCTTTAGAAACTTTAAAGAAAATGCAATTTGCAAGTATAGAGCCATGTTTTGCGATCTCTGCCAACATCTTCTTGCTTGTCCCTAAATGAGATCTTCTAGATGAAATGTTAGCATCCATCAAAGGATAATTAAGAAGGATTGCTATCAGATATTGTAGTGAGAAGTACTCTGGTATACAAGTATGTTAAATATTTTTCACAGGTGGAAATGCCAACTCCACAGCCTTCGCCATTATCTTCTTAGCCGTATCTTTCTAAATGGGAGTATTTGAAACTTTATCATTGCATTTACTCTGGTAAACATGCATGCATAATTTGGGAGCATAGACAAAGTCCATGGATTGTTTGATAGAATGCTTCAAAGTAGATGCCATCTCATGGAATGCAATGATGGCAAGAAATGCACAAAATGGATTTGTTGGAAAGACTTTAGAAATGTTTGGGCACATGCATTTGCCAAGTTTAAAGTCAACTACTACCACCTTTGCCAAGGGTGTGGAAATGTAGACAAGGCACTTGCATGTTGTGTTGAAATACTGACTTAAGGAAACATGGTCTCTTGGCATGTAATAGTTGCAAATTACAGGCAAAATGTATTTGTTAAAAAGAGTTTAGAAACTTTCAAGAAAATGTGCTTGGCACATGTGAAACCAAATTATTTAACCTTTTCTAGTTTCCTCTCAACCCACACCTAAATGGGCTATTTGAAACCGCGTATGGAAATCATATATTATAACTACAACCGGGTTGGCACATATATGAACAAATTTTGGAAGCAAAGACAATGCATGTGAGCTATCTGACAAGATGCTTTGAGGCAGTCTATTCACATGGAATGCAATGATTGCATACTATATGCAAAATGGGTTTGATGAAAAGGCTTTAGAAACTTTCAAACAAATGCAATTTGCATGTGTGAAACCATAACCCCATGGCCTGCCAAATCACGTCATCTACAAAGAATATGGACATCCATCAAAGAATATTCAGAGGAGGGTTTTTTCTAATATTAAATAGTTTTAAATGCTCTTGAAATGTCATCTCATGGTTTGCATTGATCACAACATGCACACAAAATGGATGTATTGACAATATTTTAAGATTTCAAGTAGATACAATGAGGTGGTCAAAGTCAGTTTGTAGAGATAACTGTAAGCTTTGAGCCTATTGAAAGTTGGTAGTGGATATGAATTCGAGAGTGCAATTTAAGGTCGAGTTATATCTAAGAAGCATATACCAGGTGTAATGAAGAGATTAGAAAAGAGTATGGGAAATGGTGTTCTAATAGCAGACTATCCCTATAGATGGATCATATCAAATGATGAGATACATAGGGTATATCCAATTTGCAATGGTAATGTTTGTAATGTTGGCTTAATAAATCACATTAGAGTTCCAAGATGTCTAATACAAGGTTTATTTAAAACCAATCAAATGCCCATACTTGTTGATATTATGCAATCAAAAGGAGATCGAGAATGAGAATATCTATTACTAGGCTGATATTTCTTCTATGAGAGTGACAAACCATATCCACAAACACAAGAAATCAATGCAATTTTGGAGAAATTATGTTGTGAGATGGTGGTAATGGCATCTTATGATTGTGATTGGAGTGAGGAAATATACAACATTATTCAATCTATGTAAAGGACAAGCTATCTCCATAGTTCATAATCTCTAGCGCAAACATAGGAATCTAAGATTCAAGTATCAAGAGGAGTTGCCAACATGAAGCAGAAGGAGATGGAAAGGACACAGCAAAATGCACAACTTGAAAGTCACAAGTTCTAATTACCTTTTTGTAAAAGTGACTTATATCACTTGTTGTAACTAAAAGTTAGAAAACGAACCTTGTTTCAAGAAAAGTGATGTAAAAAATAACTAAAAATAAGGTTTATTATTTTTCCAAAAAGGTAGTTACAAGGTAGTTACTGGGGGCAACCCTATAAATACAAGGCTATTTCAAATGTAAAAGGGGGTGACTCTTTAGAGAGAACTTTTATAGGGGGAACTTATGAAGAAACTTCTTGGAACATTTTTGGTCTTACACATTGTATAGTTTACTTTTGGAATTGTATAATTTCGAAAAGATAATGAAGAATGCATTTCAGTTCGTATGTTCTTGATGTATTTTTGAGTCATGATTACTAGTTTCTTGTATGTCAAATTGGTGATCTCTCTATGTATTTGTGTAAATCAAATTTATTCATTGAAGCATGCAATTGGGGTGATGAAACACAATCATCTCTCGGTATCTGGATTTGAATGTGTTAAAAGAAATGATATCTTCATATGTTGAGATTTACCATCTTTCCTCATCATTGTTGCACTTACATCATGAAATTCATCATGGAGTTTAGGAAAGTGGTTTCTAGCTTTGTGTTGAAACCCCCTTGTACTTTTTCAATAATATTGTGAAACTCCTGGAGGTTTTCGTACGTCTACCATGAGGGTTCCTACATGCCCAATTCTCCTGTTATTTTGCTTTTCTTCCTTTTGTACTTTCAGGATAAAAGTACACAAAAACCACAAAAATCCCATCTTATGAGGGAGCTACCCCTCTCAAACGTAGAGGAAAGATGATAATTCAATAACAACTTCTCCAACTGTTGGGATAATTTAGTCACCGCTCTAAGGGCAACAGGTCATTTTCAAAGGTTAGTTCGTGGTGACAAATCTGTTTACCAACAGGTTTGAATTTGTTTCGACTTTTTTTTACCTCATGATGGGATTTAGGGTTTGATTGGATCATTTAACCATGGTTACCTCATGATGGAATTGAGGGTTTGCAATTTTATCTATTCTAATGTTTCAAAATGTATGCAAGCTAAATGATATGCAAAACATTTTTTTGGTATTTTTTAGAATATTTTGGAAATAAAAGTGCTTTTAATCTATGAAAGGGAAATATGTATGCAATTCTATATGACTTTTCCAATGCAATGTTAACCTATGTTTTTTTGTGTTTTCAATGATTTTAACGTGATCTAATCTAATGAAAAGGGAAAATGCTTTTTCTAACAATCTAAATCTAGAAATATGAAAGCAACTAATCTAACATGCAATATATAGTTATCAAGGAAAACACAATGTTTTACTGTTCCCAAGAGAAAGTTTGATTCTCTAATTACTATTAATTGAATGAAAACAATGAAGGAACCTTTGAGAAACAAATATTTGTTGACTCCACTACACTTAGCAATCCTTGTAATAGGCAACCTTGAATCCTTTTGTGGCAACAAGTGATCCTCTGACAACAAAATGACATGAAGAAGCAAAGAGAAGCTTTGATGAAGCTTGTATGAGCTCAATGAGAGCTTGGATTGAGCACAATGGCATAGAATGAAGTAGCGTGACGCTACTTGGTTGAACAAATAAAGATAAAGGCACCTTCATCCTGTAAGAGCATTTGAATGCTAAGTTAGAGAGCAAAATTGCCAAGAGCTATGTGCATAATGAATTTGCCTCCCTTTGTGCTTGAGGGAGGGGGGTATTTCTAGCTTTAGAAGAAGGAATTGATTGAAGAGTTAACTCATTTTGATTGATGAGTTAACAATGATGACTGGGGAGTTAACAAGGTTGATTACCCAGTGAACTCAGCTGATTGGAGGGTGATGAAGCAAAGATAGCTTATCACTGGAGAGAAAATGGAGGTGAGGGAATGCATTAGATTGATTGAAGAGTTAATATGAGATTAAATAGAGCTAATTATGCATGTGTGGGTGCATGAAATAGTTAACTCTATATTAGGGATGAAAAACCATGCAAACTGGAAGAAAAACGGGCAAAAACAGAGCAAAAACGAGTGAGAAACTTGGGTTTTTCCATGGCTGCAAAAATGGCAGGGTCACCCTTGGGAAACCATGGGTCACCCAGGGGATGACCCTAGGTTGCCCTGGGGAGATCCAGATGGACAGGGTCAGATGCAGAAAAATAGGTTGGGAGATGAAAGAAGGGAAGAAAAGGAGAGAGTTTGCATCAAGAAACAGGTCAGTCATGTGGAAGAATCCAAATCTCCACTTATGTTAGTAGGATCTCCTAGGGGAGATGTAGAAATAATAGGGGGAGATTTTAATTGGTTTGACAAAACTAAAAATTGAAAGCGGGAGATGGATAAGGAGACCTCTAGAAGGCTTCCAGAAGGTGCACTAGATGAAAAAAATAGGGGAGAGGTGAAAAATCACCTACAAGACACTTAGAGGGCTTAGGAGCAAGGTTGAAAGCTCAAAAAATGCAAGTCAACAAGTGTCACAACAAGTGTCGAAAAGTGTCGCAAACGGGGAGAGAAGAAAATTGATAAGAAAGAGGAAACGTCATCAAGAGGCTTGCTGCTTAAAGGGCATTATTTCATTCTTACATGTATGTGACAAGGATTTGAATAATCATAGGGATCCTCATGGAGGTTGTGCATGATTTTTGTGCTTACAGCATCAACTCTTCTTCCATGGCCTTTACCCAATTTTCATCATTGCAAGCTTCATTCGCAGTTTTTAGTTTAACTTTTGAAAGCAAATAGTAATTCATTTGTTCTTCTACAACTCTTTTCCTTGTCAATGCCCCTTTGCTTTTGTCTCCAATAATTCGATCTTCAGAATGATTGATCCTTACATACCTGGGAGTGTTAACTGCATTTTATGGAGCCTTTTCTTCATCTTGACTATCTTCTTGTTCATCTTTATTCTCATTTACTGTGACAACATATTCATTTGATTCATAGCCACTCAGATCTAATTTTCTTTCCTTGTCTTCAACCACATTCACATTAGCACTCTCAACAATCTTTTTCATCCTTTTGTTTTAGCACTGGTAGGCCTTACTCTTGGTAGAGTATCCAAAGAAGATTCATTCATCACACCTAGCATCAAACTTGCCTAGATCTTCTTCCCTTCTGATCTAGCATTTGCTTCCAAAAACTTTGAAATATTTCAATGTAGGAATTCTTCCATACCACATCTCATAAGGATTTTTAGTACCATTACCTTTGACTTTAACTCTGTTTTGAATGTAGATAACAGTATGTATAGCTTCTTTCCAGTAAACTTTTGGTAGATTAGCTTCCTTCATCATGGTCCTAGCAGCCTCTTGAACTGTCTTGTTCTTTCTTTCAACAATTCCAATTTTCTGAGGACTCCTAGGTGTAGACAACTGTCTCTCTATCCCTTGTTCTTCATAGAAAATGTTGAATTCATTTGATGTGAACTCACCTCCTCTATCAGACCTCAAGCATTTAATTTTTAATTCTATCTCATTCTCAACCATTGCCTTGAAGGATTTGAACTTTTCTAGGGCTTCTGATTTGTCTCTTAGAAAAGTGACCCAAGTCATTCTAGAATAATCATCAATAAGCAACATGAAGTACTTGTCTCCTTGTAGACTTCTCACCATTGTAGGACCACACAAATTTGTATGCACTAGATCCAACAAACCAGCAGAAAATTACTCTTTACTCTTGAAAGTTGTTCTTGTCTACTTCCCCAACTGACATTCCTTACAAATGGTATTGGCAAGTTTCACAAGCTTTAGTAAATCTCTCACAACCTATCCTAAAGTTATCTTCACCAAATTATTATCAAAGTTGATATGGCACATCCTTCTATGCCACAACCAACTCTCATTTGTCTAAGCCAATAAACAATAATCATTAGTTCCTCTTAATTGGTAAATGCTACCTCTAGTCTTCTTACCAGTAGCAATCGTTGTGTTGACTTTTTCCCAGACTGGATGCTTATTCCCAGATATCCCTACAAGGTAGCCATCAGTGATCAACAGGAGCTCTGGGCCAGGGGGTCAACAGTATAGGAGATAGACTCTATATTTTATCTCCTCTTCTTCTTCAGGCTCTGCAAGACCTAGGGGGGTATTCCCTACTCAACATCCATGAGGATATGCATGCAAGGCTGGGATGTTGACAGAAAGCAGATAGTCCTCCTGTAAGTAGACCAAAACTGAAAGATAAGGGCAAAGGGGCTAGCTTTGGGCCTATTTGCAGTTGTAGACAGAGGACTGAGGATCCTAAACTAATTCTAATGTCCTAATGTTGGTTTTAAATTTTGCTTTGGAGTTTAAGTGTGGATGCAAAGCTGGATATGGTTATAACACAAAACAAAGCATGATTGGTGCCTATCCAGGGCCTGGAGTCAATAGACATACACCTGTGAATGATCAGCATAAACAACTAAAACTGGATTTCAAGGGGATACATGTGATACCTGCCTTACAGGCATCTCCCAATACAAAGTGTTAGGTTATCTCTACTTATGGTATCCCTACTGCAGTATATCCCTCCCAATGTTTAACCTGAAAACAGTTTAATCTACCCCTTGAGTAGAAGTTAAAAGATCAGACAGTCAACATAGGAATTCTATGCTCTAGAATCTAAACATTACTAAACATCCAGATTCAGAAGAAGAATACATGAAATACTAGAGACAGAATTAACACAACACATGCCAAACAGCATTTCTCATATAAGTTTAATCATGAAATCAGTGGGTTCATGCCAAAAACAAACAACAGGAGATACATAAACTCACAGGTAAGCTGTACAGAGCAACCAGATCAGCTTGTCATGCATTACAGAGCCAATATCCTCAACTTTCAACAACCTCAAATGAACAACACAACCTGCTTATAACAGCCAGGTAGGTGCTCAGCAATTAATTACAATGTTGACCAAAATTTTGCCAGATACACAGTATCACGAAAATGGCGCTCAAACACAACCGGATTGGCGCCCAAACTTGAATGCAGCAGGTAGGGGAGGAGACAGGAAGATTTCTCGAGCCCTGCGCTCCTGCCCGCTGATTGACACCTCTAGTCGGGTACAAGATCGACCCACGCCATCGCCCACACCTCTGCAACAATCGCCATTAATGGCGCACCAACCCGCGGCCTTGGGAAAAACATCAAACAGACTATCGCAAGCTTTTCCCGCCGAGACTCATCATCATGATATTTCGAATATGCAGGATCACATTATCCCACATGCACCCCGCAGCAACCTCCTTTGCACTTTATATACTAGGTCATGAGCATATATCATGTCGGTACTTTTGCTCCCGACGACACTAGTATAGACTTCATCATCATCATCCTCCAGCAGCATGATATCCTGTTGTTCGAAATATCACCCTGACGTCATCATGATATCGCAATATAACCTTCATGATAATCGGCACAACCTGATCCTTCGGAGGAACATCCTCCTGCTGAGCTTATAACAAAAGTCTGGCCGATGAACATCCTGATGACGTCATCATCATATCCTGCTGACGTCATCATCATATCCGCCTACTGCGCACCTCCTCACATCCGGATGACGTCATCATCATGTTTACAAATATCAGGAGGTCTCTTCAAGATGATCAGTGTTAGAAATATGACCCCCGCAGACCTTCATGACGTCATCATCATATTAACATCATCATGATATTCGGAAGACAACCAGATATTTGGAAAAATCCTCCTGATGTTCAAATATCAGGTTGCACTATAGCTCCTCTATGAGATCGGGGCGATAACTGAATATGATGATGCTGCTTGAAAAGATCACCCTCAATAGATAACGCGCGAAGCTAGCAGGCGGATATCTCCTTGATATCAACATCATCATGATGTTCGAACAAACATATATCCGGGTGATATGAAAATATCACCCCCTCCTTCGCGAATATCATGATGCAGATAGGCAGAAAGAAAAATATCACCCTGATATACGGATGACGTCAGCATCATCAGGATGAGAAACAAAGAACAAGAAGTGATACAACATCATCAGGATGATATTGACTAAGATCATCCTGACGTTCCAAAATATGATGACCCTAGTGAATATCGGGTCGCAATTACAACTCTTCAACAACATCATCAGGATGATGTTAACCAAGATCACCCGATGATAAAAATATCACCCCGGCGAAATATCATGAAGGCAGAAAATATGATGACCTCCACAAGCAGCAGGATGATAACTGGAAATATGATGATGATGAACACGACCCTTAGGAAAAAACAAGTTAGGTCGAGCAATTCAAAGAAAAAGCAACATCATCATCATGCTTGCGCAAGGTGATAAATGGAAGATCACCGGAGATTTTAAAACATCACCCTCGCAAGCAGATGAGGGCGCACTGTAGCTCGGCAGCATCATCAGGATAAAACCCGAACATCACCCGACAGCGAAATATGATGATGACGATGAGAAACCGGTCGTCGAGGAACATGATGATGCAGATCATGATGATGATGACCTCCTCCTCAGGAAAACATGATGCTGCAGTTGAAAAATGCTGAGGAGGTCCAACACTTAGAAAAAATGGGCAAGAAGATAAAGGCTTCAAATGAAGAAACCTCCTGATCATGACAAATCAACCCCTGGTCAAAATGAGTGTCAACAGTGGCTCCGAATGGGGACGTGCAGGTGAAAACCTGCAGCGAGAACCAGATCTCCGGGCAGACCTGACAAAAAGCCAAAAAACGCGAGCTGTACAAGGCATTTACACTACATACATATTTTACAAATGTGCACAGCAACCAGTCATTATGCAAAATAGAACTTAAGGAATTGGCCATGCACAGGCAATTCCAGAATTTCACCATCTAGGGCCTGGAGGAAATAAGAATCCTCCCCATGAGTATTACAAACCTGATATGGGCCCATCCATAAGGGCTGAAATTTACCATGTTTACCCTTTTCCTGATCTTTAGCATTCCAAATAAGCACCAGATCATTTACTTGAAACTTCCTTTTTGTAGCTCTCCTGTCAAACTGATATTTCACATCCTGTTGTCTTTTGAGATTGATCTGGTGGGCTCTCCTCCTGTCTTCATCCAATGCAACCAGCTGATTCACCCTTTCTGTCATGGGGTCTTCAATGTCCTCATCATACTCTTGAATGAATCTGTAAACTGGTAGGAGATTGTTTATGGGCAGTCTAGCTGATGTACCATATACCAGCTCAAAAGGTGACTTCCCAATAGCCCTTTTCACAGTCACTCTGTCAGCCCATACTGCTAAATTCAACTTTGAGTCCCAAGCTCTCTTGTTCTTGTCCAGTATCCTCTTGACAATTTTCATGATGCTCCTATTGCTTGATTCTGCTTGACCATTTCCTTGTGGGTGATATGGTGATGTATATGACAGGCTTATCCCATACCTGTTGCAAAAATCAACAAACTCACCTGATCTGAAGCACATAGCATTATCAGTGATTATTTTAGATGGTACTCCAAACCTGATGATGATGTTCTCTAGTATGAAGTCTGTCACCACCTTACTTGTAGCTCTTTTAGTTGGAATGGCCTCAATCCATTTGGTAAAGTAGTCAGTTGCCACCAAAATCCAACTGTGTCCCCCACTTGATTTGTCTGCAATTTCCCCTATAAAATCAATTCCCCATTGCTGGAATGGAGCATCCACAGGTGCAGTTCTGAGGGGTAAAGCACCATGATATTTCAGCTTTCCTGAGAATCTCTGGCAAGGGTCACATTTTCTTACTAACCTCTGTGCATCTGAAAAGAGAGTGGGCCACCAATATCCTGCCCTGAGAATTTTATGAGCTGTTGTTTGGGCAGTATAATGGCCACCACACAATCCTTTATGCATGTCAATCAAAATATTGTTAGCCATATTCTTATCCACACATCTCAGCAGCACACCATCAGGATTTTTCCAGTACAGCTCACCTTGAACAACAACATACCTAATTGCATGTAGCTTCAGAGTCCTCTTTTGATTGTCACTGAAATGGGAGGGACAATTCAGATTTTGCAAATAATAGACAATATCCTTGTACCATTCAGATCCTGATACACTTACATTTTCATCTTGGACTGCATTAACTTGGCATGCTTCCAAGTTTGACTGTGCCATCATCTTGGCTAGTCCTTGTCCTCTTATCAATTTAGTAACTTGTATGTCTATGTTGAATTCCTGCAGTTTGTTTATCCATCTGCACCTTCTTCCAGTCACCTCCTGCTGAGTGAATATGTCTTTGACTGCAGCATGAGGTACATATGCAATTATATGTGACCCTACCAAGTATGGTCTGAAACTTTTAATGGCTCTAACAAGTGCATATGCCTGCTTTTCCATAATATCATACTTCAATTCAGAGGCCTGCAGGGACATACTGAAGAAAGCAATGGGCTGTTCAAAACCATCTTCATTTTTCTGTAACAAACATGCAGCTACAGTATGAAAGGAAGCAAATGAGAACACCTGGAATGGCCTAGAAAAATCAGGAGATTTAAGAACAGGGGCCATCTTTATTGCCTCTTTGATATTCTGAAATGATTCTGTTGCTTCCCTTTCCCAGTTGACGGTTGCATCCTTCTTCATCATCTTGGAAATGTTCCTTGTGATCTCTGCAAAGTTGGGAACAAATCTTCTGACAAAGTTTACCTGTCCAAAGAAGGACTGAACTCCTTTCACAGTTTTTGGCATTTGGATCCTGTCAATGGCTGCCACTCTGTCTGGATCTATCCTGACTCCATCCTTGGAAACAATATGTCCCAGAAGCTTTCCTTCAACTACTCCAAAGGCACACTTCTTTGGGTTTAAAGAAATGCCATATTCTAGTGCTCTTATGAAGATCTGCTCCAGATGCATGCAATGCTGCTCCTCTTTCTTTGAGTAGGCAGTCAGGTCATCCTGATATACTGCCAGGATTGCATCAATTAGCCCTGCAAAAGCAACATCCATTGCTCTTTGAAATGTAGCACCTGCATTTGTTAGTCCAAATGGCATTCTAACATACACATATGTTCCCCATGGAGTGGTAAAGGCAGTCTTATATTGTTCTGATTCCTTTACCTTTACCTAATTATATCCTGAAAATCCATCCATCATGGATAGGAGTTCACAACCAGTCACTTTCTGCAACATAGCCTCCATATTAGGTAATGGATAGTTATCCTTCAAAGAGGATACATTCAAGTTCCTGAAATCAACACACAACCTAATATCACCATTCCTTTTCCTGACTGGGACAAGGTTAGACACCCAAGTTGAGTGTCTGATGGGCACAATTATTCCAGCATCCCTGAGCCTCTTGAGTTCTTCCTGCATCTTGGGAGCTAAGGTAGGATTTATAGGCCTTTGCCTCTGTCTAAATGGCTTAGCTTCAGGCTTCAGTGGGATCTCATGCTGGAATAAGTCTTCTCTATAAGCTTTTAGGTCCTCATATGACCAAGCAAAAACATGTTTATACCTTTTTAGCAATGCAATCAGCATACTTCTTATGTGTGGTTTGAGCTGTTTGCCAATATATACCTTCTGAGGGGCCTGAGATGTCCCCAAATTTATTTCTTCTAAATCCTCCTTATTTGTGGGGGACGTCTTTGTGACCATCTTGTCTCTACTGTCAAAGGCTCTTTCCAAAGCCACTAACCCTCTAGGGATCTTGTTAGTCTTCAACTGGATGATCTCCTTCCCTACA
Organism: Cunninghamia lanceolata; assembly: GCA_027924645.1. NCBI lineage: Eukaryota > Viridiplantae > Streptophyta > Pinopsida > Cupressales > Cupressaceae > Cunninghamia > Cunninghamia lanceolata. The sequence goes on from BSBN01000154.1 coordinate 7,190,081, forward strand.
AGGGTCTCTTTTCCATCTACAGTTTCTACAAAAGCTTGGAAATCAATCTGTTGGTTCTCATACTCATCTATGCAGTGCAAAAATTTCAGCAAATCCCTATCATCATTAAAAACTTGCCAACTGCATATGTTTTCTGGTATGGCAGGCCTAATTTTAACTTCTACATCTGTGACACCTGACAGAGTGATGTCATCCGGCCTTATTGCAACATTGGCTAAGAAATCAGCCATAACATTTTTTGACCTTTCTACCCAGCCAATTGAAAATGCATCAAATAACTCAATAGTATCCCAAACAGCATGCTTGTATTGTTTCAGTCTTTTATTCTTTGCAGCATACTTATTTCTGATTTGGGATACAATCAGCTCAGAGTCTCCAAATACTCTTAACATCTTAATTCCATGTTTGAGAGCAATATTCAGGCCTAAAAGTAAAGCCTCATATTCTGCAATATTGTTTGTGCAATCAAACCTCAGCAAGAAAGAGGATTTGAGGAGCTTACCAGTTGGAGACAGGAAGACAACTCCAGCTCCAGAACCTTCTTTTGCACAAGCTCCATCAAAAAACATGGTCCACAATCCTTGCTGATCCAGCTCTTCGGTGCAGACATTTTTCTCTTCATCCTCTGTATCATCTGAGACAACCCTGAAGTTATCACAGTCAGTGTCCACAAAGCATACCTGTTCATTTGCTTCTTGGTCTTCCACTGTCTCTGATGATCTCTGCTCTCTGATTAACTTGACATCCCTGCCATTCATTGGAATCATGGCATATGATAGGTCCAGCTGCATACTTCCACCTATTAGTGCTGCCCATCTTCTTGACAGCAGCATACCATACTGTGGTTTGATGTCAACCACTGTTATATTCATCTTATATTTCTTTTCAGGAAATGCTGCCAGTCTGAAATCCACATCCTTCATGATTCCAATAACTGGTACCTCTCTGGCATCCATTGCATAGCATTTTCCACATGCCTTGTCAATTTTTAATCCTGTTTGTTGCATGACAGCCAAAGGCATGACATTTGTAGATGCTCCAGAGTCAAGCATACAATTTCTAATTATTTTACCATTTATAACCAGGGAAACATAAAATGGTTCCACCTGTGAAGGACACTTTGTCATGGTCATTCCTAAATAGACTTCAGGAGTCTCATCTTCTTCATTGCACATGACCTGTTTCTCACCCTGGGTCTGATCATTTTGCTTAACTTGAAAAGGTACCCCTGAGATTAGGGATATTGTTCTATTCTTGATCTCTTCCACTTTCATGAGTTCCATAAGTGGAACAGAGATCTTCACCTGAGAGAGGATCTGGGCTATATCAAATGGAGCATAGTTTTGTACAGCAGTTGTAGCTTGCTCCACAATCTTGCTTTTATCCTGAGCTGACTTAGCTTTCATTCTCATAGTTCCCTGATCATCATTCCTGTCTTGGGAACCTCTACTTTGATCTTCAGCCTGAGGGGTTTTGTTTTCTGGTCCTTGGAAATCATGACCTGTTCTGTATCTAAAGTTCTGCTTGTTATTTACCCACTGCCTTTTTTGTGGTTCAGTTCCTTTATGACCATGCATCTGCTGACCTGCAGAAATATCTTCTGGCTGATGTGGGCTGCCAACCTGATTTCTACCTCTGAGATTGTAGTTGCTCTTGACCTGAGCAACTGCTGCAGCTGTGAAGGCTCTGATTTCCTCATCAGAAGGTCGGTGTAAGCTACTCAAAAAATTGTGTGAGTTCTGAGCATACACATAATTATCTTCATGATCTTCATCATATGGGGACTGTTGGCAGGCCTGAACCTGATCATCTGTCTTCTCATCAGCACCATATAGAGTATATCTGTTACCTATGGACATCATGTTAACATCATCATCCTGCACATGATGTGGCTCATTGCACTCATTACAAGATGTAGCATTATCATACAAAGATTGGGCAATCATGCACTGTGACTGTGAATGTGGCATCTGACAGATTATACACCACGGAGCATCATCAGCAATATTTATAGTTTTCTTTAGGGGATCAGGAGTCTCCTTGGCATGTTGAGCCCTCTGATTTGTGTTGTTACGTGAAAATACAGGCTTACCATCATGCCAATTGGTGTTATAAGGCATATCATGTAATGATGGCCTCTTTTCCTGTCTTTGATAGACTTGCCTATCAGGACCCATCCCTTTTTCACTTCTAGCTAATCTATAGCTCAGGTCCTTAACAACATTTGCCAGTTTGTCTATCTTATCTTCAGGAGCAGATGTACTACCTTGAGTGTTCTGAGGCTTATTTGGATTCTGCAGAATTTTTACATCATCCCTTCTATTTGTCTTGCCTGATGCTTTCCTATTGTTTTCAATATTTACTGCAATCCTGAAAGCATCCCTGAGAGTGGCAGGACCTTTATCTCTCAGTCCATATGCAGTCTTTGCATCAAAGGCATTGATGTACAAAATAATGCACATTGGTTCATTTGGCCTCATGTGATGTGGCAGTTTGTTCAACACTTTAGTAAATCTTGCATTAAAGTCTGCAACCTGCTCATTTGACCCTTTGGTGATGCTGGTGAACTCATTTACAAAGAAGCTAGGGTCAGTTTTATCACCATATTGATCCTTGAATATCCTCTTAAAATCATCCCATGATGATATGCTCCGGTCAGGCAGATTCCTGTACCATTCTCTTGCCTCATCTATTAAGGATTGCATGAATGACTTCATGAAAACATCCTCATGCTCAACCTCAAAATTATCCATGACATTTTGGAAGGCCTTTAGATGATCTTCTCCTGACACTGTATTGTTTCCTGAAAACTTAGGCACTTGCAGCCTCAGATGCTTATCAATGGGGTTAGGATACCCAGGAATACCATCAAACACCAGCTGCCTGAATCTATCTAGCTGCATAGGCTGTCTGTTTGGCTGATTAACATTAACATTTCTATTTGCATTTTGGTTTCCTGCATGGTTTAGTGGTATCCTAGCATCATTCACATTTTGTCTGTCATCATGATGCTGATGATGCACTTCATATCTTTGCTGATGTCTTTGCATATTTGCATTCTCTAGAGTAGGAACTGAATTATTTTGGGCAGTTCTCAAGGCTTGCACTTTCTGCTGTATATCATCTCTGATTTTCATGGCTTGTAGGTATTCTAGTTCTGCTCTTAGGCTTTTAATTTCTTCAGCTAGTTGTTCATCCTTAGGTTTGGAGGTAGATGGTCTCATACCATTTGGGTCATCATCTTCATCGTCCCTTAGAGACTCTGCCTCTTCAAACCTCTCACTTGGGTCTAGAAAAGGGCGTTCTTGGAACACCTCTGACCTCATTCTCATACTACCACCCTGTTGCCTCTCATATGCACCTTGGATATCTGCTTCTGCACTTGAAAAATAAGGAGCATGCTGTCCTGATGGCCTAGGGTTATCTTGTACCTCATCACTTTTTCTGGGGGAGCTCTCATGACTAGCTGAGACAGTTCCCTTTCTTCTATACATCATTCTTTTTGTTAATGGTAACTCTTCAAATAGAGGATTTTGTTGGGATCTTCTCCCCTGCATATAAATTTACTTTGACCGGTTGGGAGATTACTTCGGAGTCGCCACCTATTGCTAGGAACTGTTTTCTTCTGAAAACCAGGGTTCTTCCACAAGGTTCCCCAGCGTGTTTTCTTCTGTTGCTGACTCAGATGGGTCACATATATATATCACTGGAGATGATTAGATAGCACTTTTACTTCTCGGTCCCCAGCGGAGTCGCCAATTTCTGTTGACTTTTTCCCAGACTGGATGCTTATTCCCAGATATCCCTACAAGGTAGCCATCAGTGATCAACAGGAGCTCTGGGCCAGGGGGTCAACAGTATAGGAGATAGACTCTATATTTTATCTCCTCTTCTTCTTCAGGCTCTGCAAGACCTAGGGGGGTATTCCCTACTCAACATCCATGAGGATATGCATGCAAGGCTGGGATGTTGACAGAAAGCAGATAGTCCTCCTGTAAGTAGACCAAAACTGAAAGATAAGGGCAAAGGGGCTAGCTTTGGGCCTATTTGCAGTTGTAGACAGAGGACTGAGGATCCTAAACTAATTCTAATGTCCTAATGTTGGTTTTAAATTTTGCTTTGGAGTTTAAGTGTGGATGCAAAGCTGGATATGGTTATAACACAAAACAAAGCATGATTGGTGCCTATCCAGGGCCTGGAGTCAATAGACATACACCTGTGAATGATCAGCATAAACAACTAAAACTGGATTTCAAGGGGATACATGTGATACCTGCCTTACAGGCATCTCCCAATACAAAGTGTTAGGTTATCTCTACTTATGGTATCCCTACTGCAGTATATCCCTCCCAATGTTTAACCTGAAAACAGTTTAATCTACCCCTTGAGTAGAAGTTAAAAGATCAGACAGTCAACATAGGAATTCTATGCTCTAGAATCTAAACATTACTAAACATCCAGATTCAGAAGAAGAATACATGAAATACTGGAGACAGAATTAACACAACACATGCCAAACAGCATTTCTCATATAAGTTTAATCATGAAATCAGTGGGTTCATGCCAAAAACAAACAACAGGAGATACATAAACTCACAGGTAAGCTGTACAGAGCAACCAGATCAGCTTGTCATGCATTACAGAGCCAATATCCTCAACTTTCAACAACCTCAAATGAACAACACAACCTGCTTATAACAGCCAGGTAGGTGCTCAGCAATTAATTACAATGTTGACCAAAATTTCGCCAGATACACAGTATCACGAAAATGGCACTCAAACACAACCGGATTGGCGCCCAAACTTGAATGCAGCAGGTAGGGGAGGAGACAGGAAGATTTCTCGAGCCCTGCGCTCCTGCCCGCTGATTGACACCTCTAGTCGGGTACAAGATCGACCCACGCCATCGCCCACACCTCTGCAACAATCGCCATTAATGGCGCACCAACCCGCGGCCTTGGGAAAAACATCAAACAGACTATCGCAAGCTTTTCCCGCCGAGACTCATCATCATGATATTTCGAATATGCAGGATCACATTATCCCACATGCACCCCGCAGCAACCTCCTTTGCACTTTATATACTAGGTCATGAGCATATATCATGTCGGTACTTTTGCTCCCGACGACACTAGTATAGACTTCATCATCATCATCCTCCAGCAGCATGATATCCTGTTGTTCGAAATATCACCCTGACGTCATCATGATATCGCAATATAACCTTCATGATAATCGGCACAACCTGATCCTTCGAAGGAACATCCTCCTGCTGAGCTTATAACAAAAGTCTGGCCGATGAACATCCTGATGACGTCATCATCATATCCTGCTGACGTCATCATCATATCCGCCTACTGCGCACCTCCTCACATCCGGATGACGTCATCATCATGTTTACAAATATCAGGAGGTCTCTTCAAGATGATCAGTGTTAGAAATATGACCCCCGCGGACCTTCATGACGTCATCATCATATTAACATCATCATGATATTCGGAAGACAACCGGATATTTGGAAAAATCCTCCTGATGTTCAAATATCAGGTTGCACTGTAGCTCCTCTATGAGATCGGGGCGATAACTGAATATGATGATGCTGCTTGAAAAGATCACCCTCAATAGATAACGCGCAAAGCTAGCAGGCGGATATCTCCTTGATATCAACATCATCATGATGTTCGAACAAACATATATCCGGGTGATATGAAAATATCACCCCCTCCTTCGCGAATATCATGATGCAGATAGGCAGAAAGAAAAATATCACCCTGATATACGGATGACGTCAGCATCATCAGGATGAGAAACAAAGAACAAGAAGTGATACAACATCATCAGGATGATATTGACTAAGATCATCCTGACGTTCCAAAATATGATGACCCTAGTGAATATCGGGTCGCAATTACAACTCTTCAACAACATCATCAGGATGATGTTAACCAAGATCACCCGATGATAAAAATATCACCCCGGCGAAATATCATGAAGGCAGAAAATATGATGACCTCCACAAGCAGCAGGATGATAACTGGAAATATGATGATGATGAACACGACCCTTAGGAAAAAACAAGTTAGGTCGAGCAATTCAAAGAAAAAGCAACATCATCATCATGCTTGCGCAAGGTGATAAATGGAAGATCACCGGAGATTTTAAAACATCACCCTCGCAAGCAGATGAGGGCGCACTGTAGCTCGGCAGCATCATCAGGATAAAACCCGAACATCACCCGACAGCGAAATATGATGATGACGATGAGAAACCGGTCGTCGAGGAACATGATGATGCAGATCATGATGATGATGACCTCCTCCTCAGGAAAACATGATGCTGCAGTTGAAAAATGCTGAGGAGGTCCAACACTTAGAAAAAATGGGCAAGAAGATAAAGGCTTCAAATGAAGAAACCTCCTGATCATGACAAATCAACCCCTGGTCAAAATGAGTGTCAACACGTTGTTCTGGAGCTTTCTATGATCTTGCACCCATTATCATTGAATCTCAAATAATAACCCTTGTCACACATCTAACCAACTCTCAAAATATTGTACTTTAAACCATTCACATATATGACATCATCAGTGTTGTGCTTTCCATCAAAAGAAATAGATCCTTTTCCACAAATCTTACCAGCTGTATTAACTCCAAATCTAACCAAACTTCCATCATACTTTTCCAAACTCACAAACTTGCTTTTGACTCCAGTCATCTGATGTGAGCATCCACTATCAAAAATTCATTCATCCTTATCTTTCTCAACCTGAACAGCCAAAGCACTTTCTTCCACTAGTTTTTCCTCCTTTACACAACTAGCATGATTAGTAGACACAAGTTCTTCTTTAATGGCAATAAACAAGCATTCATTTGCACTAGTACTAGCATCATCATATTCATCATTTGTCACACTTTCATCATCAAGATCTCTAACATAGTAGCATTATTTTGGAATCCTAGGTCTATTCTCAAATCTTTTTCTATTCCTTTCAATTCTCTCAGGACACCTAGAAGCATAGTGACCAACCTTACCACATGTAAAACATTTAAAAGGTAATTTTCCTTTGAACTTACCAGAACCTCTTTGCAGTCTATCAACAAAGTTGGCTTTAATTTCATCAAGCCCATCATTAGGTTCCACTTTGTACTTCTCAACCTTGGAGATCTTTTCTAAAGTGTTGGCTTTGAAGCAGATTCAATTATCAACAAAGCATCACCAAACTCTCTCATTTCAAAGCCTGTAAGTTTTCCAAGAAACTGATCCTTAGTGATCTTTTTCACACTCATCACTTCTTCAATTGCAGCTACCTTGTGACTGTAGGATTTAGGTAATGACCTAAGAATTTTCATCACAACTTCATTCTCATCAATAGTTCCTCCCATACCTTTGATTCCATTGACAATTTCATCAACCTTTTGCATGTAGGCTATTATGTTCTCATCTTTGCCCATCTTTAAACCCTCATATTTTATTTTCAGGCCCTATAATTTGTCACTTTTTATAGATTCATCTCCTTCATACAGATTTTTTAGCTTTTCCCAAACTTCATGAGCAATATCTAGATCCATGACTTTTACTAACTCAGTGTTAGACAAGGCACTTAATAGAGCATCTCTAGCTTTTATATTTAACTCATATTCTTTGATTTCATCTTCATTGTTAAACCATTATGAGTCATGGTATACTTTGTCTCTGCTACTTTTCATACTATATAACCAAGACAAAGAAGATGGCTTGTCATTCGTACCTTTCATAAAGCATAATTCATCCCATCAAACTGCGGAGCTTCCTTCTTGTAAGACATCCTAGATCAACCTCAAGCTATTAGGCTTACTTCTGAGGAACCTTGCTCTGATACCAATTGTTGAAATGCACTAGACAACTAAGAGGGGGATTGAATCAGTTGTCTCCAAAACTTTGACCACTTATGAACATTAACACATTAAACATTTGTTCACTATTATTTAGATTTAATCATGAAGGCATGAAATAAGAAATTTAACACAATAACATAATCAACACATGAGACACCAGATTTTTACGTGAAAACCCTATAAGGGAAAAACCATCGTGGGTGTTAGTGTACAAAAATAAATATGTTATAGCGATACCAAAAAATAGAGGCTCACTGTCCAAAATGCTCACTACAAAAGTTAGGGCTCACTACCAAGATCGGCTCACTGCCAAGGATTGGTGAACTAATTTGATAGCATCTACTCCATGCCTAAATTTAGTTCCATTGTAGCATAGTATAATTCATTTTCTTTGCTCTTCTTACACCTTTTCACTTATCTTCACATTTTCACACAAGGACATCTTTTTCACAACTACATTACTTGTTTTTATACAATTCATCAACCTTGGAATGTACATCAAGGTTAGCATTACATTCATCAACCATTGGAACAATCTCCAAGGTCAGCATTACAAACATACATAGAAATAGGTTTGGACCTAAACTAAATTTGCTAAAGTAAAGATGTATGTGGATCATGTTATGCCTTAGTTGGGACTCAAATGCAGTCTTCCATGCCACAACATGCTTCCACAATCTTTGATGTATCTCCCCAAGTAGTGAAAACAACCAAGTCAACCAAGACTGGTGTTAGCACTAAGTCTTCTAGGAACAGTCTTCCCCTATGATCCAAATTACTCTTCGTGGACCAATCACAAGACAAGAACATGATCAAGAGACATCCACAAGCACATTATAATCATAAGGAACTTCCACACCAAGTCTAATCACTTTATTCATAAGATTCTTCAAACTGGAGTGCATTAACATAACTGTAAGCCACTGTCATAAGAGAAAGATCACTTGTGAACCACCAAATCATGAACCATCAGAGTTGAAGGAATTTAACAACATTACAAAATTAATTCTAGAATGGTAGACCAAAAGACTTGAATGCTGAGGAATGCAGAGCAGAATACATTCTCCCTGTCATTGCCAAATGTACAAAAAAAGAAGTTTTCACTCTAGTGAACATAACTCACTCAAATCTTCATATCAGAGGCTCAAACTTGGAACATAGCATCTTCAGACATGCCTCTAAATAAATTCCAATCTATAGACAAAGATATTTAATCTCAAAGAAATGCAGAGCAATCTACTGGACTGTTCTTCAGTAAATAGAGATACTATTCAACACATTGTTTCCATTAGAGGGGCAAATTTCCTCAAAAGCACTTAGAAATTTAGTATCAGGAATACTTATTCATTATCTTCAACATCTAACTCATTAAAAGAAAGAATCAAAACAATAACATAGTTGACACAAATGACAACACCAGTTAGGCACATACTTGCAACAGGACCCTGAGAAAGTTAGAGCAATTGTTGAGTGGCCTACACCTAAGAGCATTGGAGAAGTCAGATCATTTCATGGATTAGCTAGTTTCTACCAGAAGCTCATCAGAAATTTTAGTTCATTATGTAACCCTATGATAGAGACAATGAGTGGTGACAAAAAAGACTTTAATTGGACATCAAGAGTAGATAAAAGTTTTGAATTATCGAAGTAGAAAGTGACAGAGCAACCTGTGTTAGCATTACCAGATTTCAATAAAGTATTTCAAGTAGATTGTGATTCAAGTGGAAATGCAATAGGAGCAGTGTTAAGTCAAGAAGGTATACTTGTAGCATATTTCAGTGAGAAGTTGAATGATGTAAAGAGAAGATATTTTGTTTATGATCAAGAGTTCTATGCCATAATTCAAGCCTTGAAGAAGTGGAGACATTACTTGTTTCCTAAGGAGTTTGTGTTGTATACAGATCATCAATCTTTGCAATATTTAAATAGTCAAGGGAAGTTAAATCAGAGACATATGAGATGGGTAGAGTTCATACAGAGTTATACTTGTGTACTGAAGCATAGGAGTGGAAAATCAAACAAAGTTGTAGATGCACTAAGTAGAAGAAGGAACTTGCTGACAAAGATGAGAGTTGAAGTGTTAGGATTTGAAGAATTGGAGAACATGTTTGAAGAAGATCTTGATTTTGTAGAACCTTGTAAAGCATGTAAGGAACCTGTTGTGATAGATAGAAGAAAGTGGTTGGATTATTTCATTCAGGAAGATATGTTGTTCAAAGGAAACTAGTTATGCATACCTAGGAGTTCAATGAGAGACAATTTGATCAAGGAGAAGCACAGTGGTTTATTGGTAGGACATTTTGGCATTGATAAAACAATGGCTTTGGTAAGAGAAAATTACTTTTGGCCTCAGATACATAGGGATGTTAGGAAGTTTGTGCAGAGTTGTAGAGTTTGTCAAGTTGCAAAAGGGAGTAGTTAGAATACTGGATTATACAAATCTTTGACAGTATCAAAGAGACCTTGGGAAGACATAAGTATGGATTTCATAATGGGATTACCAAAGACATAGAGATGACATGATTTAATATTTGTAGTGGTGGACAAATTTTCAAAGATGGTACATTTCATACCTTATAAGAAGACAACTGATGCAGTTCATGTGGTTGACATGTTTTTCATAGAGATTGTGAGATTGCATGGATTATCTAAGAGCATAATTTCAGACAGAGATAAAAGATTTATTAGATGTTTTTGGAAGACACTTTGGAAGAAGATGAAAATAGATTTGAAGTTCAATTTAGCATTTCACCCATAGACTGATGGACAGACAAGGGTAGTAAATAGGAGTTTGGGAAACTTGTTGAGATGTTTGTTTGGAGAGAAGGCAGGAAGTTGGGATTTGATTCTATCACAAGAAGAGTTTGCATACAATAATTTAGTAAATAGGAGTACCAAAAGAACACCATTTGAGATTGTGATAGGAACTAACCCTGGAGGAGTAGCAGAGTTAAGAGATATTAGTATGGAAGACAAAAGGAGTGCAGAAGTAGAAGAATTTGTAGGACACACAAAGATAGTGCATAATTAGGTTAAGAAGCATTTGGATTTGGACTTGGCATCTAGACACATTCATGCACATATCCAACATTTAAGATCATTTAAATTAGGTATTGGAAAGATATCACTATTAGAAGATTGATTGTTTTTCCAGAACAGAGCATCCTGACATACTTAGATAATCAACTAGAGGAGAAGACTTGTAGAGAATTTCACAACTTGTGGAGCTAAATGACACATCATTCAATGCCGTTTCAAAATATAATCATGTAATTAAAGTGAATAAATGATTATAAATCTGAAAATTTAAATTTTCCTAGGGTGCTAGGCACAATCTCTAGTTTAATTTCACATTTTCTTAACATATCTTCTCAAACACACTTTCTTAAACTCCCATGGATACACCTACTCAAGTCAAGATACAAGAAGTCACTAGCGCTAAGGAGACATATCACAAGAACATTGTGATGGACCGACCATTCCAAATGGAGACTCACGAGGTAAAAATAGACCTACCAGCATGTTAGGACAACCCAAATTCTTATACTGTAGGTGGTAAATTAGTTAGAGTAGCTCATGAAGACAAGTATGAAGTCATATAAAATCAGAAATCTATTGTCAATCAAGGTCATGGAGTAATTATAACAAAGGTAATGAAGAAAAAACCAATGGATTTCATGACAAGGAACATAATGATGATGTTAGAAGCATAATGAATAAACAACATGATCATTGTTATGATAAACAAGATAAGTATATTACCACTATAAGGACTAAAAGTGTTGAATTATCACAATCAATTAATACAAATTAGTCAATTGGCATTAAAGAAGACATTGAGTATGATGGCACACCTAGTCCCAATGATGAGCATGAGATGACAATGGTGCAATCTTCAAAAGTTAGGAGAATATACTTAGTTTGACTAACAATGATGTGACAATTGGTCTAAGTGGTAAGACACTAATTAAGACTCCTTTCCTTCAATATATATGTTTGAAATGTTAAGAGACAAAATACTAATATTAGAAACTAGCTTTATGATGCAAGACTTGAAGAAAATCATGGTGAACACAAAGATCATCAATTATAGTTTGAATTAGCTATTCAAGATATCCAAGGGATGAAATCATCAATAAAGGAGTAATTTTAAGGCTAATTATGATGACAAAGTTATTGATGATATTTTGACTGAGTTTATTGCGGCCTAACTAGTTTGATTTCTTGGAGAAACCTAGAGATGGCAATCCAAAAATTTAGAGGGTACTCAAATAATAAAGGACTTATCTAGTATAGGTCCAATAAACAAAACTCAAACTAATCTTTTAGAGGTAAATGGGCAAGAGGATGATAGTGACAACTCATTACTAAATGAGGACCAATTATATCAGATTTGTAGCATCAATTGATAGCACTAAATTTTATGTTGATACAACTGGTTACATTAGAGAGAATGATGATAATACTTTGTTGTAGAGAGGTATAAATGATAGTTCAAATTGAGAGAGTACAAAAGAGTCTTGAATGTCATGATGTTGTTTCTCAAGGTCATGGTTCACTTCCACATTGACAAGCAAAATAATTAGGGATGTGTACTTACAATTTTGACAATGTTTAAAATTCATTATGGTTAACTAATCAAGATACAACAAATTCATGTATATCATATTTTAATGATTCTAATTCTATTAATGCATATAATGATGACTTTTTTTAACTTAGTTCCACTTTTAGTGATTGTGAGTGCTCTAATGAGTGTTTTATGGATGAATAATTGTGCGATGCTTTGTTAATGGTGTCTTTGATGCTTCATAAATCATAGTTAACCCTAAAATGTGAAATAAGAGGGTAGTGACAACTTGATGAAATTGTGACAGTCTAGACTTTGATCATTACAATGACTTAGGGTAGCTATAATACTAACTATGAAAACCATGAAGTTGCTATCCACTTTGATGGATTTAACATGCAATATCCATAAACATCAATACCTCATACTCTAGAATGGCTTAAAGAGAAGTGATATGTAAAAGTTGCATGATCACTGTAAGAACCTCATATACAATAGTCTACCCTTGTTTATATCTCCAAAATATCTTCATGTTGTTTTCACTACTCACACCCCGAGTGTATGTTTCAACAATGTTTGAAATGGTGGGGAGGCTTATGTTGTATCCTTCACATATCCAAATGATCCTTCATGTTGTACCTAAACGTCATCCATAAACAATGGGAATAACATAATGACTTCAATTGCTAACAATGGCTGCCAAATACTCCATTTAGGATCCTTATGAAATGTAGCATCCATACCAAACCTATTTGACAAGATAGGATCTCAAAACCCAATCCTATTTATTGTAATTTCTCTAGGAGTACATATAGATCATAAAAGGACTAAATGCATTATAATGCATGGAGGCTTCATGATTGTCCTAATGAACCTCATCAATGCCTTGACTTTATTGAGATAGTAGGCAACATTATGACACATTTGGATCACAACTTGAGGTTTTATAATAATCCCATATTCAAGATGACTGTGCAATGACATGTATGGTTATATTTAAGTTGATGACAATCTTCCCTACCATATGAATATGCTTTCAAGAACACCTAGATCTATGTTTATATAGTCTCATGGATATCTTTTTACATGCATTTGAGATTAATCAACTTTTAGTCTTGATTGCCACCTTTTGTATCAGTTGCTATCCTACCCATGGGTGAGAGGTTATAACTATTCCTAGGGTTGCGTGATAGCTATTCTGGTATAATTTAGTCTTTAGGATGATATGATTGTAGGAGTTCGGACAACACTGAGAGGGGGGGTGAATCAGTGTTGTGTAGATTTTTGCAACTTATTATAACTTTTCATTTACAAGACTTAGAAAGAGAAAGTCATCACTGAACTATTACACATATATGTACAAGTTTGATAATAAAAATTATAAGTAGGACCACAAAGAGATAAATCTTAAAATAGAAGCAAAAACACACATAGAAGCATATCATTAACACAAGAATTACTGGAGTGGAAAACCCTCTCTGGGTAGAAAAACCACTCAAAACTGCCTCACTAGCTTAACCTTGAAAATATCTTTACAAGCCTCACTGACAAATGGTCTTACTGACCTACAAGCCTCACTGGCATACTATTGTGCCTCACTGGCATTTCTCAATCAATCAAAACTCTAAATCTCACGTGTAAGAAGTGATTACTGCTCAATCTAATTTGCACCATTCAAATCAACTCATCTGCAACATATATTCCATCATTCCAATCCTCTGATATTCTATCCTTGTATCATCTAATTCACCTGATCAAGAAAACATATCTCCTGCAAATTAGCTCATACACACTTTCTTCTGTGTTTTCTTTTTAAAAGAATTTTCATAAAGTTATCTTCATAATCGTATGTTGCTCTGCACCTCAACACACTTATCAAAGCACCTGTAAGCCCAAATAAATATCAGATGACCATTCATCTTCCTCTTGCTCTATAATAAACTGATCTTGTAAACCATTCACCTTCATCTGCATCAAAACCCTTTCATTTGCAATAATAAAAACATCAAGAAATCCAAACATCAATCCATCTGCAAGAAGAAAATCTTATTCACAAAATAAATGATCAATAAAAACATTTTGTCCTATGTGCAATTTTATCTTCATTTGTAAAAATGACTCTTCAATCTGCATATTAGACCTCCAAAAATCAAATCACAATGAAATGATATTTCATATTCCTCTTCATTCAAAAAATAACTTTCAATTTTCTTCTCTGCAAAAATATTCTCCAATCTACAAATATTGTCTTCAAAAATAAATTATTAATCTGCCTTTTAAAACTTCCATTTAGAGTCCCCTAATTTTCCCCATCTCTCTACAATTTTCTTCTATAAAAAAACATCTTCATTTCCCACTTTAAAAAAACTTCTTCATGAATATAGGAAAGTAAATAGTCTTTTAAAATAAATCTTCTTTTTAAAAAAACTTTCCCTTTTTAAAAAAAAAACTTTAAACTACATGAAGAAGAGGCCCACTTTTAAATATAGAAAAATCTTCATAAAAAATCTCTTTTAGAAACTCAAAAAATCTGCCCTTAAAGCAAATTCCATTAACTCCCTCTTGCCACGTGAGAGCCTTCTTTTTCCTCTTTTTTTTTTTTTTAAAAATCTTTTTGACTCCTAAAAATCTGCGCACATTTTAAGACTCTAAAAATAGTCCTTTTTAAAAAATAAAGACTAAGACAAATAAGATGTGCCCGCTCATATAATTTTAGAAAAATAAATTATTACTTTATTTTGGCGCTCATGATTTCTTAAAGGGACCGATGGGAGAGGAGAAGAGGTGTGGAGGGGCCAGTAACCATCATGACTAGAAGACCCTTCAGCAGGTCATCTTTAATGAAGGTGACTTGCAATTGCAAGTCACTTAACAATTAAAACAAAAATGCAATCTTATGAGGAGGGGCAGATTTGGAGTTTAATTTTAGGATTTTAAGAGAACTTATACTTCATGATTCCATCTCAAACCTTTGTAGCAGACCCTTATCACTGTATGTCATAAGCAGGCATCCACAACATAAAGACATCCTCAACCAATCAAACAAAGACAACCTGATCCTGATCCAACTCTTTTTGTCATGTCAACCTTGAAGACAACATAGCAACTCCTTACACCATATCAACCTTGAAGACACCCCTGAATGAACAACATCATAACCAAGACAACTGAACACATAATATCAATGAACATGAAAGATGTGTACATCTTGAAGCATAGTGTCCACATCTATTGTGCCTTGGACAACATGAAGACTTTATAATATAAGCATTATGAACAAGACCATAATAAGAGCATTATGAACATAAACTTCTGATATATGAACTACTTCACATCACCTCAACCTTTGACACTGCCCACAAGCATGTATCTTATCTTTTTGAAGCAACCATCACTATTGTGATCATTGTATGAAGCAACTCTTGACTTAGACATTGAAAATCAAACCATCTTCATCATGTGAAGCCTCCTGTTGAAGTATGAAGAAAGTAAATCCAACATAAACAAGTTAGTATCAATATCTTATGTGAGCATCAACAAATGATGTGATCAATCTAATCAAACAAGTCCTATCATAAACATGATGATGATAAACACCAAACATCAAGAACATGAGTATCCATCATGTATCTTGATACTGATCTAAACACAAAGCAATGAACAACTATCTTCTCCTGATGGCCTGCAACAACTATGGCAACTTTACATCATCAATTGAACACACTTTTGACATCAATGACAACCTAT
Organism: Cunninghamia lanceolata; assembly: GCA_027924645.1. NCBI lineage: Eukaryota > Viridiplantae > Streptophyta > Pinopsida > Cupressales > Cupressaceae > Cunninghamia > Cunninghamia lanceolata. The sequence continues at coordinate 7,206,272 of BSBN01000154.1, forward strand.
CACCATCAATGATAGTTATTCCAAGTGAGTATGCTCAAGTGACAATCATTAGCTTGATTTTAGCATGATGATAGTTCATTGAATAACATGATTTCCCTTAGTATCCTTCTAATTGTTTAGGTTAGTTTTTGAATTAGGATAATAAAAACATGTGATAATTTTCACTTTCTCATGATAATTTAACTTGTCAAAATGATAATCCTCTCACTTCCCTCATGAATGTCATATAACATGAGATTTCATGCTTTAACATAATCATAAAGTGAAGTAAATGAATACATTTAAATAACATACCTTAGATTTCGAGATTCAAGTTGCTTAATCCTCAAAAAATTTGGCTTCAAAATCCTTAAAAAATTGATCTTTTTGGTAAGTTCCTTCATATTCAATGTTGAATTCTATATAAATCTAATAGTATTAGTGAAAATTAAGAAAAAAAAAATATCATCAAATTAAATCTAAATACATTAAAATTAACATTGAAACAATATGAAACATGAAACTATTAGTTTAAACAATCAAATTCTATCTAAAAACATGCAATTTAGTTCTTCTATGTTGAAAAACCAAAAAAAAGGTGGTGGATTAAGCATAAAATTATTGTCAAAATGTCAACTGGTTAAAAAAACATTTTGTTGTCTAATTGTGCATGAAAAGAAGGGAATAACAGAGCATGTGGGACTGAAACACAGATCCCACATGCTTTTTGTCCATTTTTTGGGTGCACAAAAATGCACTCACGTTTTGTCAAGCATGGAAAGTTTAAGTGCTTTCATGCATCAAAAGTCTTAAGTGTTGTCATGCATGGAAACTTATAAGTGTTTTAAGTTCATGGAAAGTGGGGAGGGAGGTATAGAGGGGAGAGAGAGAGAGAGGGTATAGAGGGGATGGAGAGGGTAGGAGGTAAAGAGGGGGGAGAGATAGAGAGAGACAATAGATGAGGTAAAGAGGGGAGGAAGAGAGATAAATATAGAGAGACTTCTTTTGAAATGCAACCATAAACTTGAGTGACCCTAAACTCCTAAACCTGAGCAACCCTAAACCCCTATACCCAAGAAACCTTAAACCCCTAAACCTTAAACTTGAGCAACCCTAAACATATAAACCCTAAATAATGCCCCTAAACCCTAAACCTCTATCTCTATCATGCCTCTACCTCTTAATCTCTCTCTTAATGTCTCTAGCCATGTCCCCCTAATGCAGGAACATCCCTAGTTCAAGAGCAATCTTGCATCAACCAAAAAAATTAACATTTCAGTTTATTTCTTTTCATTTTCCAGTTCAATCAGTAGCAGTTTCTATATTTTGGTCAGCATTCTACCACAGTTGTATTTTAGATCTTACGGAGCTAGACTTAGCATCTAGATCCATTCATCTACATCATATCTAGAATTCAAAGCATTTGGATTAGTTACCAGAAAGTTATCGTTATCAGAAGATTGACTATTTTCTCATAACAAAGCATCTTGACAGTCTCAGACAATCAGCTAAAGGAGAAGACTTGTGGAGCATTCCTCAACTTGTGGAGCTTAATGACACATCATCCAAAGATCTTTGGTTCATGGTCGACCTTCCCCGAGATCTGCACATCATTCCATTCATTTGCGGAAGTGTTCTATGCATTTAGGTCTGACCTATCCATGTACACACGTTACAACTCTTCCTTGGAGATTGTGACCTTCCTTGGCCAATATGGAGGAATCTATTGTCCCAAAGATGATATATATTGATGTATTAGATCTCTAGGAAAGCAATTATCAAAGTTCATGATAATAGAGATAGTTGATAGTTTATCTCTTTCACAAGGGAACTTCAAAGCTATATCTTGTGCATAGTCTAGTATTCTGTAATCAGACCTTTGAGCCCTAATTGTAATCCCGCATGATGCCAACTAGAATGTATTTGAATTCTATGATATACTAAATGACTGAATCTGCATTTGTTTTATATCTTTGAGTTGTTTCCATTGTGTTTTCTCTTGCTACATGGTCTAGACAGTTCATTCTGTGAACCCTCCTACTGTGATTGCACCAAGTGGTATCAAAGCAAAAGTTTAAATCTTTGGGAGTGAATTGAGAAAAGTTGGCAAGGGAATTCTGTAAGATCTTACTATGGATAGATCATTGAATTGAAGCAGGTTACTTGTGTCACAACTAATCACCAATTGTGAGGCATTTTGCACTTGATCCTAGGAAAAATGTCACCAAGGAGAATCCCTGTTGTTGCAACAATAGCTGGTAGAATGGATGAGATGATGGAAATGATGAAAACAATGAGAATTCATTTGGATGTTGTGGAGGAAGATAGGCAAAGAGTATTGACACCTAGACCTAATGTTGAAAGTGATGATGAAGAGGAATTTCAATCTATTGAATAAATTGGCGGTGATGAAGAAGAAGAATCATATCAAGTAAAGATATTGCGATCTATTTCAAAGATTGGAAAGAGACCTAGAGTTGATGTATCAAATTAAACTGGTAATTTGAATGCTGAAGAATTGATTGATTGGATAAATGACATGGAAGAGTACTTTGAATATGAAGAAGTTCAGTTGGATAGGAATAGAAGAGGAAAAGAAAAGATTACAAAATAGGACAGGATGGTGACAAAATTGAAAAATCAATTTATACCTGCTGACTATGAGTTGGAACTATTGAAAAGATTGCAGAACCTAAGACAAAAGGAGAAATCTGTGAAGGAGTATACTGAAGAATTTCATAAGATGATCATAAGGATAGGACATAGTGAAGAAAGAAAGGAGAAAGTGGCTAGATACATCAATGGACTAAGATTGAACATTTAAGAGGAACTATGCTTGATAAGGATGACATCTTTGAAGGAAGCATATTAGTTTTCCTTGAAAGTTGAAGAGAAGCTGAACAAGAGACATAATCAGAGATGGAGAGGCAGAGGAGGTAAATTTCAGAGATGTAGAACATTTTCCAGAGAAGATAGATCACATCTAGAGCAGAATAAGTTGGACAACCCATTCAAGAAGGAGGATAGAGAGAGAAATACCTACCAGAGTAATGGTAGAAATTTTCATCTCAAAGGTAATTACAATTCTTACCAGAATGGACATAGAAAAGAGGGAAGAGGAATTGATAGGAGAACATTTAGAGGAACTTGTTTCAAGTGTGGAGGTGAAGGACATAGAGCATTTGAATGTAATCAAGGGAGTACAAGTAAAAGGACATAGAATAGTGGAAGAGAAGCTCATGTGGAAGAAGAACCTATTGAACTTGGTGACCCTAGTTCAGTTGGTAACCCTGAGAAAGGAGAATCACTTGTGATGAGGAGAGCACTATTTTGAGAAGAAACATATGAAGAACCACCACAGAGGAAAAGTTTGTTCAGAACCAGATGCAAATTAGGAGGTAAGTGTTGTAAAGTTGTAATTGATAGTGGTAGTTTAGATAACCTAGTTTCAGAGGAGATGGGGACGAACCTAAAGTTGGAAAGATTGAAACACCCTAAGCCCTATCAGATAGCATGGATTTAGGATGATCATAAGGTACTGGTGAGGGAGCACTATTTGGTGAAATTTCATATTGGATCTTATCATGATGAAGTCTTGTGTGATATTATGCCTATGGATGTTTGTCATATTTTGTTGGGTAGACCTTAGCAGTATGATAGAAAATCTATACATGATGGGAGAAAAAATACATACACTATAATGTCAAATGGGAAGAGAATTACCTTGATTCCTTTGGAAGATGATCCTAAGAGTGAAGTGTGTGGGAATGCTACAATGTGTTTGGTAGATGGAAGAAAATTTCTAGATGGTTTGAGACATGAGAATATGTGTTATGCTTTGATTCCTAAGAAGCCTAAAACATTGAAGAAGGAGACTGAAGAATCACAACTGGAGGAGATAACATAGTTGCTGACAGAGTGTGAAGACATCATATTAGATAATGTACCTAAAGGATTACCACCAATCAGGAGTATCAGTCATCACATGGATCTTATACCTAGAGATAGTTTGCCTAACAAAGCAACACACAAAATGACATTGACAGAGAATAAAGAAATAAATATACAGATACAAGAGTTATTAAAGCAGAAAGTGATAGAGCAACCTATTTTGGCATTACCATATTTCATTAAGGTATTTCAAGTTGATTGTGATGTGAGTGGGAATGCAATTAGAGTAGTGTTAAGTCAAGAAGGTAGACCTGTAGCATATTTCAGTGAGAAGTTGAATGATGCAAGGAGAAGATATTTAGTTTATGATCAAGAGTTCTATGTCATAATTCAAGCCTTTAAAAAGTGGAGAAATTACTTGTTGCCTAAAGAGTTTATGTTGTATACAAATCATCAAGCTTTGCAGTATTTGAATAGTCAAGGAAAGTTGAATCAGAGACATATGAGATGGGTAGAGTTTATGTAGAGTTATACTTTTGTATTAAAGCATAGGAGTGGAAAATCAAACAAAGTTGTTGATGCATTGAGTAGGAGAAGGAACTTGTTGACAGAGATGAGAGTTGAAGTGTTAGGTTTTGATGAATTGAAGTATATGTATGAGGGAGACATTGATTTTGTAGAACCTTGTAAAGCATGTAAGGAACCTACTGTGATAGATAGGAGTAAGTGGTTGGACTATTTCATTCAGGAAGATATGTTGTTCAGAGGAAATCAATTATGCATAACTAGAAGTTTGATGAGAGATAATTTGATCAAGGAGAAACACAATGGTGGATTGGTAGGAGATTTTGGCATTGATAAAATAGTGGCATTGGAAAGTGAAAATTATTTTTGGCCTCAGATACATAAGGATGTTAGGAAATTTGTGCAGAGTTGTAGAGTTTGTCAAGTTGCAAAAGGGAGTAGTCAGAATACTAGATTGTATAAACCTTGACAGTACCAGAGAGACCTTGGGAAGACATAAGCATGGATTTTGTGATGGGATTACCTAAGACACAGAGAGGACATGATTCTATATTTGTAGTGGTGGATAGATTTTCAAATATGACACATTTCATACCTTGTAAGAAGACAACTGATGTAGTGCATGTAGTTGACCTATTTTTCCAGGAGATTGTGAGATTGCATAGATTACCTAAGAGCATAGTTTCAGACAGAGACACCAAATTTCTTGGACACTTTTGGAAGACACTTTGGAAGAAGATGAAGATAGATTTGAAGTTCAATTCAACATTTCATCCATAGACTAATGGACAGACAAAGGTATTGAATAGGAGTTTGGGAAACTTGTTTAGATGTTTGGTGGGAGAGAAGACATGAAGTTGGGATTTGATTCTTTTGCAAGAAGAGTTTGCATATAATAATTTAGTGAACAAGAGTACTGGAAGAACACCTTTTGAGATTGTGACTAGAGCAAACCCTAGGGGAGTGGCAGAATTGAGAGATATCACTTTGGAAGAAAAGAGAAGTGTAGAAATAGAAGAATTTGTAGAACATATGGAGATAGTGCATAATTAGGTTAAGAAGCATTTGGAGGACATGAACAACAAATATAAGGAGCAAGAAAATGAGAAAAGAAGACAAATAATTTGTAGTTGGAGATGAAGTGATGGTATACTCGAGAAAACAAAGATTTCCAGTTGGGACATATAACAAGTTGAAGATGAAGAAGTTTGGACCTTGTAGGATACTCATAAAAATTTGATTCAGGAAATACATATGAAGTAGCTACCCGAGACATTGGGCATATCACCTATTTTCAACATTGCAGACCTATATCAGTATCATGAAGTAGATTTCAATGATAGCATTGAAGAAGACTTGAAGAATCAATTACCACAACAAGCACTGGAGCATATGGAAGACATTTTGGATAGCAGAGTTGGATGTAGCACCAAAGGAAGACAATACAAAGAATATCTTGTGAAGTGGAAAGGTAGATTGGAAGAAGATTCATCATGGATTTCTTAGGCTGAGGTGGACTATCTTGGTTCTCCCCTAGCCCTGGCAAAGTGAGGGAATCACTTTTTCAATAACCATGGATGTCTAAAGTAGGAGCATCCCTAGTTCAAAAGCAATCTTACATCAACCAAAAACATTTGCATTTCAGTTTGTTTGCAGTTTAGTTTGTTTCTTTTCATTTTCAAGTTTAATTCAGGTAGTTCAGTCAGTAGCAGTTTCTGTATTTTGGTCTGTATTCTAATGCACTTGAATTTTAGATCTTACAGAGCTAGACTTAGCATCTAAATTCATTCATCTACATCATATCTAGAATTCAGAGCATTTGGATCAATTACTAGAAACTTATCACTATCAGAAGATTGACTATTTTCTCATAATAGAGCATCCTTATAGTTTCAGACAATCAGCTAAAGGAGAAGACTTGCGGATCATTCCTCAACTTGTGGAGCTTAATGACACGTCTGATGAGTGCCAAGTAGCACCCATAAAATACATCTTTTTACTTATCTTTTTCTCCTTTCTGATCCCATCTTTCTTGATGTCTGCACCTGAATAGACTAGAAAGATTGTTTTAAATAATGATTAATTGAAGATAAATTACTTAAGATGATGATTTCTAATTAAAGGACTAATGCGCATCGAATTGATGGAAATATGCAGAAAAAATTCTCTTTTTGAATCATCAGGTGTAGATGTTCGAGATGGCAATTTTGTGCATATCTGGAGGTAGTCCTAATGATCTCTGGAGACAATACTAGAATACCATGACATCAAAAGTTTTGAAGTAAAGAGGAAAAGAATTGCTAGAGCTAAGCAAGAAGGCCACAATTATATCTCTAGAGTTACAGACAAAATATCTCTGAAGCTACAGATAGAGACATACATTTTTGGCACCTCTTTAGAATAGAGTAGATTTCTAGCATAGCTATCGGTCAGGCACTTTCAACAGTGATCATGATACCCCTGATATTACTTAAATCATCACCTGAGTGATTAAGGGCCATCTCTAGTTAACTGCTGGGAGTTTTTATCTCTTTTTAGTTTTTGCATGAGTTACTAATGAAACTAATTTAATATTCATGTTTTCAGGGCCTCACTACCCAAATGTGTCAAGACTCAAACTTAGATTTAGAGTGGAATTCTGTTCCACTCAATCTATTTTTATTGCATGGTTATTTTCCGTAGTTAGATAGCTAGTATAATAAAGAGATGGATGTCATCTCATAGAAGAACTAGTAGATAAGATAAGTGATATGTCATCACTCCTTTTATATATACTTATAGAAGCAACAAAAAAGGAGGGGACTTTTAATATTCTAATTTTCTATAATCTCAATTTGGATATCAATATTTCTCTGAATACAAAGTGAATGGAATTGGACTAAATTAAGTTGTGATCTTATTCTTTTGTGCTGATTCCTTACTGTAGTCTTCTGCCCTAAGGGTGTGGAGCAAGGGTCCACTCTCACCACCAAGGTAGAAGGCTAGTACCACTCTTTTGTCATTTCAAATTTTGCTTTATAGAATACTTATTGATTTTGATAGATAGATGCATGTTGCATTTTATAGATTTTCTTTGAGTAATTTACTGTTTAATCCTGTTTCCAACATTCTTTGAATTCATTTAGTAAGAAGATAGATCAATCCCTTTAAATTAGTAAAAGTCATTAGAATTAGCTAGAGAGAACTGGTAATTGTAGAATCCCTAATTGCAGATAGTCAAGGACACAACCCTAGATTTTGACATCTGAAATATGATTAAATGATGAGGTACAACGACCCTTGTCATTTTTGGTGCTATTGACAGGGATTATTGTGTTAATTAGGGAAACTTAGCTAAATAGTTTTTAGGTTAGATCCGTATGGTTAGAGCTAGAGATTCAAAAGGAAGATACATAAAACAGACACCCCATCAACAAACTATAGGAGAAAGCAGTGGGGTGGCACAAGATCTTGTTGAAGAAAGAAACCTAGAACCTACCTTGGAAGTTGCAACTCAAATCAATAATCCCTTAGATCCTCCAAATCTTCCACTTGTTGATTATATCCAAGAATTACAACAAAAGTTTTAGGTAGATCCTTTGATAGAACCTAATTCTCTAGAACCTCAGAGAGAAGAACCAATAGTAGACATGGACGATAATAATGATAATCATGAAGAGGAGGAAAATTAGGCTCCAAGAACCTTCTCATATCCCATTGTTCTGGCTGCTGGAGACAATGCTCCTATGAAAAATATTTCACCAGCACACTTGCCAAATTTCAGAGGTCTTTCTTCTGAGGATCTAGATTAGTTTCTATTTGAATTCAATGTGGTATGCCAAACTTATGATTATGGATCAGATAACCAAAAAGTTAAGTTGTTCCCTTCAACCCTGAAAGATTCTACAGTGAGATGGTTTATGGGTTTACCCCAGAACTCTACTCATTCTTGGGATCAAATGGAAATAGAGTTTTTAGGAAAATACCACAATTACTGTAGAGTCAGTAATAAAAATGAGGAATTGTTCAAAATTAAACAAGGAGAGGAAGAAACCTTAGAGGACTATGTGAACAGGTTTAATTTTACCTTGAGAAGGTATGGCAACCCAATAAATCACTCTTTGGCTAGAACCTTGTTTGTAAAAGGATAAGATAAAGAATCAAAACAGGCATTGGATCTAAAGGGAAAAGGAAATATCAACAAAATGGATATGCCTGCTATAGAAGAACTCTATAGGAACTATTCTAGAACCCAAGATGGAGTAAGATCATCCAAAACCTTCAAAGGGAAGAATGAAATAGGATAGTTAATGGAAGAGATCGTAAATCTGAAAACATATATTTTGGTCCAATTAAATACCACATTGGATGGGATTCAGGCAAAAACTAGAACAACAGATCAAAACAGAACAACTGAACCACTCTCCATTTATTGTCCTAGGTGTAGAAACAAGCATCTATTAAGAGAATGCCCTTTAGACAAATTAGAGATTTGTCAGATCTATGACAGGGAACATCCTACCAGTCAATGTAGTCAACTCCTAGCCTTGAAAAGGTTGAGTAAGAAGAATGTCATAATAGAAGAAGAATTGAACTATGTGGGATAATAATAGGCTGGAAATTTCCCTTATAATCAGTATCCAAACCAGCCTTCTTATAGGGATCCCTCTAATTGGGGAAATAATGAATCGAATCCAACTTGGCATGAGCCTCAGAATAATCTTCCTTGGGGACAACAGGATTGGCCAAATCAACATAGACAAAACCAAAATTGGCAAAATCAGTACTAGGGAAATCAACAGTGGCCACCACAATTTAGATCACAAAACATGCAAACTCAATGGGGTCCTCAACAGGGATATAATCAACAATACCAGGGACAACCTAGATGTTTCCAAACTCAACAACAAGATTTACTAACTGGGCCCTCCAACACACAAGGTCAGTCACAAAATGAACTAGTTAGCCAACCACACTTACCAGCTTAGCCTATACCAAACCCACAAAATAAATAGGGAGTAGCTGTTTACATGACAGAGCAAGAAAACATGACTAGTTTTAACACTATATATCCAAATAATCTCTAGTTGCGTTCTAGGAAAGCATTCCCAAGACCATCTCCTCCAACTATAGTTGAAGTAACCAATGATGAGGGACCTGAAAATTCATCCACTCAACTTCCAGAGGAGATTACTACTAAAAAAGTACTAAAAGAATCATCCTTGGATAACTCCAGAGTTGCTCCTAAAAGATTGACTCCAAAGAACATTCTTGGACACACTTCTAACAAAAGCTCTAGAGATGCTCCAGAGATGGAAAAACTAGCACCATACCTAGAACAGCTCAAACAACATGTTCCCCAAAAAAATATCTTACAAAAACAAGTCCAATCCAACCTGGAATCAAAACTTTTACAAGAAATCAGGCAACTGAACATTGAAATTCATCTCCTGCAAGAAATCAGAGATGTACCAGAACTGAATCAATTCATTAAATAGCATTGTGTCAAAACACAAGGTAGGAAGAAAAAGTTTCCTTCTACAATCTAGGTGGAAGGGAAAGTAGTAGATCTATTGATGGGAGAAATGCTCCTCCCAAAATATGGAGACCTTGGAAATCCTGTCATAACTATTTTCATCTCACGAGTAGAAATTTCAAATGTTTTGGTTGATTTGGGAGCAGCAATTAATGTGATGATGGTTCATACAATGGACAAATTAGCTCTATCAGGTATCCAATCCACAACTATAATCCTTCAACTTGCTGACCAGTTAGTAGTTGTTTTGAAAGGAGTAATTACTAATGTACCAGTTGTGATAGAATCATGGGAATTTCTAGTAGACTTCCTGATATTAGAACTAAGAAACCAAAGAAATGCTTATCCACTAATTTTAGGAAGACCATGGCTGGCTACAATAGTAGCATCTATTGATTGTCAAATTGGGGTTATGGTCATTTCTAATGGGATAGATTTGAAGAAAATATCTCTGTATCATTTAGCTAAACCATCAATACATTATACAAGAAGAGTATGGGTGGATGAACCAGATAATAATGACAACAGTGCCTCAGTAGCTATGGTAACCATCAAGGAACACTTAGGAGAGTTAGAAGAAGAAATCTACTATGATACAACATAAGACATTACCCACATCCTAATCAATGAGGATGTGATAGAGCTTGCCCAAGATTCTAGGAGAGAACTTCCTACTTCTACTCATTGTACCCTAGCAAATATCATTCCTTGTGGGGAGACCTTTTACATAGACTTAGCCATGTTCCACATGTTGCTTCCACATTCTTTTCCCCTCAATACCATGACTCCAGTGTATGGATTAACTACATCCATGGATCAAATCACAAAACAAGTCATGATTTTACCAGGGAAAACACTTAATATCAATACTTAGTTAACAACAAATTAGGAAGAAAAACTTATCCAACTTCTGATTTCTCATTCAGCAACGTTTGCTTGGGAATACCAAGATATGAAGGGCATCCCTCCTGAGATCTGTACCCATCATATATACACTAAGGATATTAAACCTGTCAGACAACTCTAGAGAAGATTGAATCCTTCTTTACAAGACATTGTTAAGACTGAAATAGAAAAATTACTACAAGCAGGGTTTATATATCTAATCTTAGATAGTCAATGTGTCTCACCCCTAGTCATAGTGCCTAAAAAGAATGGGAAATGGAGGGTGTGTATTGACTATAGGGAGCTAAACAAAGCTACAAAAAAGGACTACTTTCCCTTACCATTCATTGACCAAGTACTGGACAACCTTGCTGGGAGAATGTATTTTTCTTTTCTAGATGGATTCAATGGGTATAACCAAATTCAAGTAGCACCTAAAGACCAGGACAAAACCACTTTCACCTACTCTTGGGGAACTTTTTCTTACAAAGTTCTTCCATTTGGACTATGTAATGTCCCAACTACATTTCAGAGGCTTGTTTTAGCTATTTTTACTGAACTGGCTAATGAATGTATGGAGGTCTATATAAATGAATTTACTGTGTATGGAGATAATTTTGAAGATCTCAAAAACCTTGAGAAAGTACTGAAATGCTATGAGAAAAATCAATTATCCCTTAGCCATGAAAAGTGCTTCATGATGGTAGAGGAAGGAATTGTATTGGGAAACTACATTTCAGTAAATGGGATCAAAGTAGATCAAACTAAGATAGAAGTGATCATACAGTTGCCTTCACCCAAAAATTAGAAAGATGTTAGAAGTTTTCTGGGTCATGTAGGCTATTATAGGAGATTCATAGAAAATTTTAGTAGAATAGCTGCCCCCCTATTTACCCTGCTTAACAAAGACAGAGAATTTCTATGGATAGAAGACTGTCAATTAGCATTTGAAACCTTGAAAGAGAAGCTTACTATCACACAAGTTTTGAGAGGACCTAATTGGACTTTACCATTTCACATACAAACTGATGCTTCAAATGATTCCATTGGGGTAGTTTTAGGATAAAAGGAGGAAGGAGAGAGTATGCATTCCATTTATTACATCAACAAAAACCTTACCTCTACAAAAAGAAATTACACCACAACTAAAAAAGAATTCTTGGCAGTCATCTATGCTATAAACAAATTCAAGCATTATGTCACTAGCTATAAAATATTTGTACACACTGATCATGCAGCCATCAAGTACCTAATGAATAAGCCAGTAGTAGGTGCAAGGATCATTAGTTGGTTATTGCTATTGTAGGAATTTGATATTACCATAGTTGATAATCCAAGCAAGTTTAATTTGGTTGCTAATTTTTTGTTAAGATTGCATATAGGAGGAGAAAACCAACCAGTGGAGGATAAGTTCCCAGATGAACATCTTTTTGCTATCTCCTCTACTGTACCTTGGTTCACTGACATAGCTAATCTTTTAGGTACAGGCTTGTATCCATCCCATTTTACCTCAAAATAGAAAAAACACTTAGTTAAGGAAAGATTATCTTACAAATGGTTAAATGGATTGCTGTTTAAATGTGGTTCTGATTTCATTTTACGTAGGTGTTTGAAAACTAATGAAATTTTTGATGTATTGAGAGCATGTCATGATGAACCATCTAGTGGGCATTACTCTTCCCATAGAACTATCCACAAGATCTTAGGAGCTGGTTACTACTGGCCCTCTCTTCATAAGGATACTAAGAAGTATGTGCAACAGTGTGACTAGTGCCCAAGGATGGGACAACCAAACTTCACCCAGGAGATGTTACTGCATCCTCAAGTAATGATGGAACTATTTGAATAGTGGGGTCTAGACTTTGTGGGACCAATTTCTCCACCATCATCAGACAAGGAGTATATTCTAGTATGCATAGACTATGTGACTAAATGGGCTAAGGTTCAAGCATTGCAATTTACATGAGAAGAAAAAGTTGTTGATTTCCTTTATAATAAGATTTTCTTGAGGTTTGGAGCCCCAAGATCCATAGTTTTAGATAGAGGACCTCACTTTACTTCATAGGTAATCAGAGCATTCACAAATTTATATCAAGTCAAGCACAAAAAATCTTCGCCTTACCATCCTCAAGCCAATCGGTAGGTAGAGGTGACTAATAGGGAACTTGAAAATATTCTGACAAGAATAGTAGCAATGAATAGAAAAGATTGGGCTAATAGATTACCTGAAGCAGTTTGGGCTTACAATACCACTTGAAAGTCCACAACAAAGTTCTCATCATATGAATTAGTTTATGGGAAAAAACCTATTCTGTCTATAGAATTTGAACTCCAGACACTTAAAACTGCATTGGATATTGGTCTACCATTGTCCATAGCCCAACAAAATAGAATTCTTCAACTCAATCAGTTGGATGAAATGCAGATAGAGGCCATTCAGCAAATAGAACTGGTTCAGTATCAAAGGAAGCAATGGCATGAACAACACATCAAGAGGAGGACATTTCAACAAGGTGATTGGGTTCTTCTTTATGATTCTAAATTCAAGGAGTTCAAAGGGAAATTATAAACTCATTGGATGGGTCCTTATCAAATAAAGGAAGTTTTTGAAAATGGAACAATATTATTGGAACCTATTGATGGAAGCACAAACACATTCCTAGTGAATGGCCACTAAATCAGACTCTATAAAAGGCCATCCACTAAAGAAGAGTTCCTCAATGATTTGTGCTTTGATACAAGGGACACCTCCTCTATCACAGTTTTGGACTAGTTGAGAGAGACAGAGAGAGGGAAGAAGGTTGAAAACCAGCAAATGGTGGCCTTCTAAAAAAAAGAAAAAAAAGAAAAGAAGGTTGAAAACTAGAAAATGGCCACCTTTTGAAAAAAAAAAGAAAAAAAAACAAGGGAAGATGGAAAACTAGTAAATGGTTGTCTTTTTCAACCAAGGGAATTGAAAACTAGTAAATGGTAGTTCCCTTCTTCATGTCATTTGAGAATAATCAAGCTATGGAGGTGATCAGGTACTGGGAGTTACTCAAACACACCTCTGGTGCTTCACAGATTAGGAGCACCTCTAGCACTTCGCAAACTAGGAGTACCTCTAGCACTCCACCAATAAAGAGTTATTCACAACCATAATAAGTGGGAGGGGACCCACCTCTCTAGGCAATAAAGTAGAGACGTCATTTGATGAGTTCATCATGACTCATCCTCTACTTTATGGCAAAGGAAAAAAATAAAATCAACACGCATCTCGAGAGAAATCATTACTCTTGTTTGCATGGGTACTTACAAAGACTGCGCTGATGTCACCTAGGATACATGGATTCTTGAACCAATCAGTAGGAATGATTGCAGGTTGTGTGACAATGAAGGTGATTGACGTCATGTCAAGCCACAAAAAGCTTCTTAGGTGCCACGTCGCACCCAGTCTCATCAATGCCGGAACATCTCAGCCAAGTACATCACCCTTATCATTAAAAATGGTTTAGGTAATTCTATCTTAATTAAGCATTAATTAGCAACTATCTTGTCATTCTATTTTTGGGTGTTGTTATTATGACACATCCTCCTGCCATTATTTTCCTTTCCAAATTCATGCATGCTGCCATCTTTGTTGTACTGTCACCATGCCTACGGAGTGTCCCATCACTCTACTTCATTTATGACCACATAAGTACTCTAACTAATTTTACGTTCTTTCTCCGTAAGCCTAAGCCATTAAATGAATTGACATAATAATCCTCATTCAAAATTGTAACATACCCTGAAGAACAGAGTTAGCTGAAACAGTTCTCCAGAGCCTATGAAGTGAGGAAGGATTGTAAGCATAGAGGATAGGAAAAGAATTTAGAAATGGGGGTTAAGAAGAAATTAGAGCCAGAAAGTGCTACAGGCCTTTTACAAGATGATGTTGCAGCAGACATTCTAAGGAATGCAAGATGGTTGGAATTTATGGAAAAAATTGAGGGGTTTCAAGAAGATATTGTTGATGAGTTCCTAAGAAACCTGAGTGACAATCAGACAGCTGTAAGGAGAGTTCAAATCAATCTCTTTGCAACCACTATCAGTCATATTTCTGGGTTTCCTAAACAAGGTGAGAGGTTCTATCATCTGAAAGCTTTATATGCCGATTTGATTAGGAATTTCTCTGTTGAAGATGAACCTGCAATACAATTGCATTTAAATAAAAATGAGGTTAAAGGAATTCTTAGGTCCTCACTTCCAAACCCTTGGCAATCTGTAGATACATGGCTGATCAAATATTTCACATGTGATGGTCAATTTTCCTTAGTTTTAGGACCAATAATGAAAATGTTAATTTTTTTGAGGCATGGGAATGGACACCCTGAATTCATCATAAACATTCCCAACTTTCTATACTCTGCCATTAGGGCAACTGCAGAAAAATATCAACAAAACAAGGGTCCTGTGAAACATCATGGCCTCATTTTTCTAATAGTTAAACACCACTTTCTGTCTCAAGCTGATGGGGAAGAATTATGGAAAACATTTCTTGAACAAAATCCCCAGGATAGAGAGCCAGAGAGGGTACAGGTAGAGGGTGAGGGTTCCTCTACTCAACAAGAAGAAGAGATAGAACCTTCAACCTCCTCTATAGCTGTTGAAAAAGGAAAGAAGTCCTCACTAGAGGCAACTTCATATGCAGCCCCTATTTTTGATAAAAAGAAGAAAGGCAAAGAAATTAAAGAGCCTGCTCTTGAGCAAACTCCATACAAGACTCGCTCAGCTAGGAGGAAGATGACTCTGGCTGAGGAATCTTTCCCTAAGGAACTAACAGGGGAGAGGTCAAGGTAGAAAGCAAAGAAAACCCCAAAGAAAGCTGACTCTAGAATACACTATTGGGCTAAAGAAGCATCCCATGATTCTGATGAGATGCCTCTAGTGAGAAAGAAAAGACTAAGAGAAGTTTCCCCAGAACCATCTATCCATCTGGGTTCAAGTCCAACTTCAAAACAATCTCCTGCTCTAGAGACAAAACATAGGCAAAATTTTACTATTTCCTCATATTCTAAGGATGAGACACCTGCTCCAGAGGTACTTGCTCGAGCTATGCTATGGAGAAGCAAAAAAAAGGTAGCTCTCCCAAACTGAGAAAGATACTACTCTCCTAGCTGAAGTGCTTCTGGGTTTCAAAACTTTTGAGGAGAAAGCTGGGCCTTCATCAGTGCCAGTACAAACAGAGACAACCCAAGAAGAACCTCGGGATAGGGAGGCTACAGGGAAAGATGAAATAGAGCAATTAGGTGTAGATAACAATGCAAGACAAATGGCTATGGAAGATCCTAATGTGCAACAAATAGAAGAAGAAACAGAAACTTTCTCTCATCCCTCTGATCAAGAGGATATTGAGATTTCTAAAGAGCAGCAGCTATTGGAAGAAATTGATAATCTAAAAAGATTACTTTGGGAGAAAAATTAGATTGTCACTGACCTCAAGAAGGTCAGAATGGAAATAGAGATGGAGCAAAAACAAGTAATTGAAAAACTGCAAACAGAGCTCCAGAGTAAAGACCAAATAATTCAAGAGAGGGAAGCAGAACTAGAAGCCTAGAAGACAGAGACAACTAAAATCATGAAGGAAAAGGAGATAGAGGCAGTACAAAGTATTTCTGATCTTACCAAGGCTAGAGATAGCAGTCTCATAGTAATTGCAGCATTAATTAAGAAAGTACAGAGCCAAGATAAACAATTGACTTGGGCCAACAACAAAATAGATGATCAAGAGAAGTATATTCAAGAGTTGGCTGGCCCAGGGGCAATTAATGAATAGGAGGTACAAATAGATCCATATGTGGGTCCAATCCCCATTCATATTCCTAAGGCCTTGTTTAATTGGGAAAGGAGATGTAGAGAATATGAGGCTTCTAAGCCTATGCTGCAATTACAGAGGGTAGTTACTACCATGACAAAAAGAGTGGAAACCTTGGAGGAAAAAGTCATTCAAATAGCCTCCATTTCTTCTGAGATTTTATCTTATAGACCTCCAAGTGCCAATTATGCTATGTTTTTACAAGGGTCCTCCAAAGAAATTTGTCTTCAATCCTATTTGATCTTCGTGAGAACACATAAACAACAGAGGGGTTCATGGAAGCCTATACAAGGAGTTCTGATGAAGAAAAAAAAATTATGTGTGAATTATACCTGCATGGATTCTGAGTTGACAATATGACCTTCATCCTTAACTATTTTGTAGGGGATTGCCAGCTCAAAGCATTCATGTCAATGATGAAGAATCATCAGATTTAGAATGAGCAAATGCTCACCTCAAGAAGGATATAGAAACAAATATTTTCATCAAGGAGTGTCCAAACCCTCATGCTTTTGAGGTTTAATTTAGGGCATATGTCTATCACCCTGAAAGTCAGAACAAAATTTTGCCATTATAGCTGAAAAATCTACAAAGAGTTTTCCATTGATATTGGTCTTTATGTGAGCAGTTCAACTAATCCAGTGCTTGCAATAGTAAAGATAAGGTGGAATATTCTGACCTCAGAGTAGAAAATGAGAGAGGTGGTAACCCCTGCAAACTTAAGGTTATTTATGAGGAAGGCAAGGTTAATATCCAAAATGATGGATAAGCATAAACAGGAGTGGATAGGTGGACATTTCAGGCCCCCTCTCATAATTGAGCCCCTCCCTATCTGGCCTGAGTAGATGGAAGATGAGAAATTGCAGGAGTGGTTGAAATAGGTTGATTAGTACAGGTGAAATAGTAATACCAATTGCACCACTTGGACTACCTATGCACAAGACTACAACTTGACTGACAGGCTACTCCACCAGAATAAATCCATATTGTGAGAAGCTAGAGGACTTGCTAAACATTAGGTATGGGGGGGTGATGAGTGCCAAGTAGCACCCATAAAATACATATTTTTACCTCTCTTTTTCTCCTTTCTGATCCCATCTTTCTTGATGTCTGCACTCGAATAGGCTAGAAAGATTGTTCTAAATAATGATTAATTGAAGATAAATTACTTAAGATCATGATTTATGATTAAAGGACTAATGTGCATGGAATTGATGGAAATATGCAGAAAAACTTCTCTTTTTGATTCAACAAGTGTAGATGTTCGGGATGACAATTTCATGCATCTTCAGAGGCAGTCCTAATGATCTCCAGAGACAATACTAGAATACCACGACATCAAAAGTTTTGAAGTAAAGAGGAAAAGCATCTCCAAAGCTAGACTGAAGTTTGGAGCATCTCCAGAGCTGAGCAAGAAGGCCACAATTATATCTCCAGAGTTACATACAGTATATCTCCAGAGCTACAGATAGAGACATACATTTCTGATGCCTCTTTAGAACAGAGCATATTTCTAGCACAACTATCAGTCAGGCACTTTTAGCGGTGATCATGATTTCCTTGATATTACTCAAATCATCACCTAAGTGATTAAGGGCCATCTCTAGTTAACTGCTGGGAGTTTTTATCTCTTTTTAGTTTTTGTATGATTTACTGATGAAACTAATTTAATATCCATATTTTTAGGGCCTTGTTGTCCAAATGTATTAAGACTCAAACTTAGATTCAGAGTGGACTTCTGTTCCACTCAATCTATTTTTATTGCATGGTTATTTTCCATAGTTAGACATCTAGTGTAATAAAGAGATGGATGTCATCTCATAGAAGAACTGGTAGATAAGATAAATGATATATCATCACTCATTTTATATATACTTATAGAAGCAACAGAAAGGAAGGGGACTTTTATTATTCTAATTTTCTGTAATCTCAATTTGGATATCAATATTTCTTTGAATACAAAGCGAATGGAATTAGACTGAATTAAGTTGTGATCTTATTCTTTTGTGCTATTTCCTTACTATAGGCTTCAGCCCTAAGGGTGTGGAGTAAGAGCCCACTCTCACCACCAAGGCAAAAGGCTAGTACCACTATTTTGTCGTTTCAGATTTTGCTTTATAGAATACTTACTGATTTTGATAGATAGATGCATGTTACAATTTATAGATTCGCTTTGAGTAATTTATTGTTCAATCCTATTTCTAGCATTCTTTGAATTCATTTAGTAAGTAGATAGATCAATCCCTTAAAATTAGTCAAAGTCATTAGAATTAGCTAGAGAAAACTAGTAACTGTAGAATCCCTAATTGTAGATAGCTGAGGACACAGCCCTAGATTTTGACATCTAAAATATGATTAAATGATGAGGTATAATGACCCTTGTCAACATCATCCAAATATCTTTGGTTCATGGCTGACCTTCCTTGAGATCTGCACATCATTCCATTCATTTGTGGAGGTGTTCTATGCATTTAGGTCTAACTTATCTATGTACACATGTTACAACTCTTCCTTGGAGATTGTGACCTTCCTTGGTCGACGCAGAGGAATCTATTGTTCTGAAGGTGATATATATTGATGTATTGGATCTCTAGGAAAGTAGTTATCAAAGTTCATGATAATAGATATAGTTGATAGTTTAGCTCTTTTGCAAGGGAACTTCAAATCTATATCTTGTACATAGTCTAATGTTCTGTAATGAAGCCTTTGGGCTCTAATTGTAAGCTCACATGATGCCAGGTAGATTGTATTTGAATTCAGTGATATACTAAATGACTAAATCTGGATTTGTTCTATATCTTTGAGTTGTTTCCATTGTATTTACTCTTGCTGCATGGTCTGGACAGTTCATTCTATGAACCCTCCTACCGTGACTACACCACCCCCACTCTCTATCTCCCTATCTCTCCCCTCGATCTCCTCTATATCTCCCTATTGGTTCTCTTTCTCTCTAAACCCTAAACCCTATACCTCCAAACCTTAATCCCTAACCCCTAAACCATAAACCTTAAATAATGCCCCTAACCCCTAAACCCTAAACTCATAAACCCTAAATAATCCCCCTAAACCCTGACCCCTAACCCATAAACCCTAAACCTCTCTCTATCTCTCTCTAAACCCCTAAACCCTAAACCTCTATCTCCCTATCTCTCCCTAATCTCCCTATCTCTATTATCCATCTACCTCTCAACCTCTCTCCCTATGTCTCTGGCTATGTCCCTCACTCTCTATCTCCCTATCTCTCCCCTTCATCTCCTCTATATCTCCCTATCGATCCTCTCTCTCTAAACCCTAAAACCTAAACCTCTAAACCTTAACCCCTAACCCCTAAACCATAAACCCTAAACAGTAAATATTGCCCCTAAACCCTAAACCCTAAACTCAAACAACCCTAAACCCCTAAACTCCAAACCAAAGTGACCCTAAACCTCCATCTCCCTATCTCTCCCCTATCTCCTTATCTCTATCATCCCTCTACCACTCAATCTATCTCCCTATGTCTTTGGACATGTCCCTCATTGTCTATCTCCCCTCTGTCTCTATCTCTCCCAATTTGTATCTGTCCCCTCTCTCTATCTCTCTCTAAACCCTAAACCCTAAACCCATAAACCCTAACCCCTAACCCCTAAACCTTAAACCCTAAATAATTCCCCTAAACCCTAAAACCTAAACTTGAGCAACCCTAGAAATAAACTTTAAATAATGCCCCTAACCCCTAACCCCTAAACTCTAAACTCGAGCAACCCTAAACCTCTCTCTCTCCCTCTCTCCCTATCTCTTCCCTCTCTCCCCTCCATCTCCACCCTCTCTCCCTCCCTTATCGACAAAGCAAATGTAAACATGAAAACTAGAACATGCAAAGAGGGATGAGGATATAAATTGGGAAGATGAAATGGAAACAAGATAAAACGAAAGTCCATTGGATCGGAAGAATGATGAGAGGAGAGGTGTAAAATAGTAAAATAGGAAAAAATTGGTAGGATCTAAAGGGAAATTGGAAAGGAAAAGTAAAACTAGGAAAGCTAGAGAGAGAGAGAGAGAGAGAGAGAGAGATGATTTTATTTCACCATAATGCGAGTATGTTATAATGTGCTCGTGTTATGCTTTGATTTGGTAATTTCCAAGACTTTGGCTTGGACTTGCCTTGGGCTTCCAAACCGAAGGATTGGACTATGTTTTGAATGTCTAAAGACATGTTTTTCTAGATTGTAAATAAAAAATTACATAATCTAGAGCATGCTCCCCATCAGGTTTGTACGTGTTTCAATGACAAGTCAAAAAAATACCACCATAATCTTAAAACCTCTCTTAGCTTTCTAACCATATAATTTTTTTCACATTTTGAGTATGTTAAGGATTTCATCTTTAATTTCTTTTGTTAGTGTATTCATTTTTTGTCAAAAACCAGTGTGTGGTATTTTTGATATTTTTAAAAATCATTCATCGAAATTTCAAATAAGTTACATTTTTAGAAACTAGACTCCAATCTACACATATTCAAAAATAAATTGGGTTTTCAATTAGTTTTCAAAAAATTTAGGAGGGAGCATGGTCAAAATTCTATTTATCAGGATGCATTCACTTTCAAAATTAGTAAAAAATCAATTATTCATGAAAAATTTATCAGAAAAATTAGGGATAAACTACATGGTGTTAGCTAATTTCTCATTGAAGAATTTTTTGAAATACTGAAAAAAAGTTAACATTTTAGGGGGAGCACACCAGATGCTATGTTATGTTTTTTGAAAAAAAAGACTAATTTCTGTACTCTTCCTTTTTGAACCCCATAATCTCAACCATTTTTGAAAAAAAAATAGTTTAGAAACTAGATTTAGAGCACTACAACTCTTGTTTTTGTTGTATCTTCAAATTTTGAGTGTAACTATCTTCAATTTCTCATCCAACATCAATCTTTCTTGATTTTAGAAAAAAAGTGGCATCTTAAGACCCCCTTTTGGTACCCCATCTTTGTGAAGTTACCCAAGATGCACATTAAGATAAAAGTAATAACAAAATCCAAATGCAAATATAAATCTAACAACACAAGATATACGTGGGGAAAGCTTTTCTAGGTGAATAACCTCACACACCAAAACCTACACAATATATTATCAAATCAAAAGATGATTACAATACACCTACAATGTAAGCTCTTTCAAGAGTACATAATGCTGATTCTGATTCACATCGCATGACCTTTCACATTCTCTATCTACTTATTTATCAAGCCTCTTTCACAGTTATCCCATGCTAGTTTTTCCATGTTGGCCAATAACAAACTAATTGTCGACGCCATTATTAAATATAGGGCATTTTATGCTTCAGGAGTGCACTACCCCCAGAAACCTCAGCCAGGTCATTGCCCCCAAACCCCTACCGTGGGCTCCACCCTCATGTCTCTGCCCCCTGCCAATGCTCCCCAGCCCCCGCTGGGGGATAAGCCCCTAGGTCTCGGAGGAGGGGCTCCACCCCCTGCACTCACTTGTTAATTATTTTTTTTTTGGGGGGGGAGAATTATGGTTAACAAAGTCACCAAATTTACCTTTCTGCATGTACTGTAACCCTACAACCTGATTAGTCACCACATAATAAGAACTTGTCACACCTATCATTTCAGCTCTTACATGTCATAGAATCTATCATAACTCATGACACATGGCCACAAGGTGTTGACACATAGAAAAACTATGCCAAGTCAATATGGGATGCCTACCTCCTCATATGAGGACAAAATTTATATAGAAAATTATGATAGTAGGCAAAAACAAATAAATACAACATTAGGAACTTGCAATGGTTGAGACACCTTAATTCCAAACACTTTCCTACTTGTCAAACACCTTTCAAGAGTCAAAAGAATGATAGGATTCAACTGCTAGGGTTTGAGAGGCCCATAGACTCTGAACACCGTCTAAACTTCTCCGTGCTCATAGGTTTTGTCAAGGAATCTGCAACATTAGTCAAAGTGTCAACTTTCTCCAAGTTCACCTTCCCATCCTCTACCATGTCATGAACAAAATGGTACTAGAAATCAATATGTTTAGTCCTCACATGGAAAGTAGGATTTGTTGAAAACAAGGCAGATAACTAAGAGGGGGGGTGAATCAATTATCTCAAAACTTTCTTACTTTTACTTCCTTTTCTTATCTTATCATTCAGTGATATATCAAAACATGAAAGCATAAGCAACCATAAGAGCTAAAATGAAATCAACACACATAATGCAAGGATTTTTACGTGGAAACCCTATTAGAGAAAAAACCGAGAGGTGATTAACCTAAGATTGTATTCTCTGTTAAAAGAATATAGAAGTACAAAATGGCACTTGCCAGTTAGGGCTCACTACCTACAAGAGACTCATTGTCTACAAAAGCTTACAGATGATAACAAAGTGTTTGAACTGATGAACAACATCTGCATATGCAAAAATTTAGTTCTGATTAGGCACAGTATACCGATCTAGCACATTTCATCCTTCCTTTGCTCAATATTACTCTTCTATCACATTCTGAGCTTGGATTACTACCTTCGCACTCGTCTCTTCTTTTCTTCACACTTAATCAATCATACTATAACTTCCACACCCATACAAGCTTGAATCCATCTAGTATATATATCCACATCAAGGATTTCCAACAACTTTCTAGTTGGCAACAAGAACACTTAGGATATTTGCAAGTTACTATTCTGTTGGCTAAATACATACTTGTTGATGATGCGGACCAAAAACTTAGACATTGAAATCATTACCTATGCAGGCCAAAATCATATAACACTTCAAGTTACTTGATCAACACCTTCTGCACATTTGGATTGAGGTCTGATACACTGTTGACCAGTTCTTCCTCTGTCTGCACTATTTAATTGGAGTCTGATACTTAGATGCTCATATCTTTCACATGCTTTATCACCGGAGGCTAAATCTCTGGAATACAATAGTTTAGATACTCCTTATTACTCACCCAAATCCATAACATGCTAGGTTTCACCATCAGAGAGTTCCAGACCCAACTGTCGGACCTTATCATATGCTCTGTTCTTAACTATTGGACCAACCTATCTTCAATCTAACTTCTCGTATGGAGTAATTTATGTACTATGGATGTGTGGGATATACTTTGTTTCCATCAATGACAACACTTATGAATCCTAGCAGTGTCTCTTGCCAACAATCTCCCCCTTTGGCATTGATGGCAACACTTAGTGAAAAATGACTGTCACTGAAACTCCCCCTTTACTTATGATCCATCTCTCCACACTACTTACCAATGCTCCCTTAATGCTAGATTCCTCATTTTTCACTCCCCCTTTGACATCAATGGCAAAGGGTGGGATCTGCAAACTGAAAATGTGCAAAAATTATTATATAAGGCTGCATATGTACATACAATTCATAAGATAAACTTACATATACTTAAGTATATCTGCAAATGTAGTCTTCAACTATACAAGCTCTATGGCCAAAATTCTCTTCATCCTATCCAAAATGGAGATGTGTCCACTCAACAAAAATGCATATGCTTCTGTCCTCTTCAAATCTATTGGATCACTAGTCCAGGCTATACTTAGAGCATCTACAAAGGCATCATGCATTAACTCTAAATTAGGGATGATTATCGCTCTGAGTTCACCCATTCTATCCATTATATTCTTCTTCTCCTTAACCAATTTCTTTATTTCATTTTTTATAACAACTGCTTGGCATTCTTGTTTTACCAAAGAGATAGTAAGAGGATCAAAATTCTGAGATAGATTTGTCAATTTTCCTTCTTGTTCTTTCATTTTCTTCTCAATGTCCTCTACAACTTTAGGCTAGGATAAACAAAATTTATATATGTCTCCACCATCCTTAAGAGAATTTTCAATGTTCTGTATGCCAATATCTAGGGTTTTTCTATCATTATCAATTAGCCCTTGTACCTCACTGAATCTTTTTCCCAAGAACTCTTTTCGGACCTTAGTTTCTATTGATTTTTCTGAAGACTCAAAATGTGTATTGACAGAATTAACTAATTTCTTCAAATTACTAGATGGAGAGGAAGATGGATCCTTCTAATATGTGGGCATTATCTTCTCCAACACTCTAGATGCAATACTTAGTAGCTCACTGTCCTCCATATGAGATTTTAGGAGTTTTTCTTTAGATTTGGCCTGAGAAAAAGATGCTATCTTCATTATCTAAACTAAAGAGAGAGTCTAGATTTAGAGGCCATTGAATCAACTCTGGTTCATCTAATTCCACAACTTCCTTGTCCAAGAAACTTTGCACTACTTCTGGAGTGTCCCTTGTAGTCTAAACTTCCTTTCCTTTGGCAGACTTATTTGCTTGTTGCCATCAACAATATTTGTCTCTTCTTTTCGCACTTCCTCTTTTGGAATAGAGGATTCTAAGGCCTCAGATTGCTCTTCATCAATTTTCTTTAATCCTTCAACATCCATGTCAAAAGGCTCTTCATTTGCTTCCTCTACAATGGGAAGATTGAACCTTTTCAAGGCACTCCAGAGAATTTCATTTGTCTCATTAGCTATTTGGTCAGTTTCTCCAAGCATGAGTTTATTCATTCTGGACTTGCTCCAAAATTCTTCTTTGACATCCTTGAAAACCATGTCCATTTTTTTTTGAGTGATGGTTGGACATAATTGTATCACTATCTATTCCTGGATCTCCAAGTCTTTTGCTTTTGCACTTACTTTTCTTAACTCCAAAACTTCTTCTAAGCTTTTAGGAATCAAGGAAATTATTTCAATGAAAGCTTTGTTATAGATGTTCAGGTACCTTACTATTGCTTCCTCAAGAATTATCTTGTCTGCATCATTGTACTCATCATAGAATTATGTTACCGACTGTAGGTTTCCATCCACAATGATTGCTTTAATGATGTCTTCAATGGAGAGAGTGGGTCTCTCAACAAACTCTTCTGTCTTCTGCTCCTCATCATTCCTTTCATTCTTGGAAGGTTTGTTCTTGGCTTTCTTCAAATCTCTAACCTCCACATCTGATTCTATCTCTTCATCATCCTTAAGGCTTACATATGTTTCTGTGGCCTTAGACTTCTTTCTCTTTTCTCCTTTAATAGATGGTTTAGCTTTTGGTTTAGCAATTTTTGAGCTTTCAGGAGTGATAGGGGCAAAACTCTTGGAAGATCTTGTCCAGGTAGAGGCTTCCACTAGAATGCTTTCTTTCTTTGCTCCTTCCCTTTCCTTTTCAATTTTCTCTATTCTTTCTCTATTTGCATCTACTACCTTCTTTGTTATGCCAAACTTCTTAGCAAGTTATTTAACCTCCCTCCTCACTTTTCTTTTTGACTCAAGCTTCCTTAATTCAACATGTATTTTTATGTTTAGCTCATCAAAGTTGCCAAACCTCTGCTTTAGTGTCCTTGGGTTGGCTTAGCAAGTTTTGAACATGTACCTCCAATATGTTTTCATCAACTTCATAACCCATGGACATTACCCATATAGTTCTTGGCTCAACTGCCTCCATTAGGTATTGATCTATGTCAACCATGAAGCAAACTGTGTCTTTGTATTTCTCCACTATTCATTTTGGTATTCTTTCTCTTACATGCATCATGCTCTGGAAATTCTTGAAGTAACCCTAGAGAGCTATCTTTCAGGCTTGTGCATCACCAAGTCCATACAGATAATCTCTGATTTGAATTGCAACAGGTCTATCATTTGCCTAGATCAGACCTTTTGATCCCGGTAACTCATTCATGTAATAGAAGAACATGCACAACACTAGATTGCCATACTTGAAGGAATTTTTCTTATCTTTCTTAATCTTTTGCAAATTCTCCATTAGTTGATTCGATAGAAGCTCACGCAATTCATAATCTGCATTTTCTTTCAGCATCTGATATGCAGTATAGATTGCTGTACCAGATACAGAATTTTCCCTACTTGAGTGGTAAATCTTGTAACCAATTACAATTGATGCAAACTTTACATTTGGATTAGTAATATCATCTATAGTCATTGCCCTCTTTGTCATATTTTGATCCGGTGGCCTCTGTCATGGTTTGATTTTTCACATATTTGAGTGCAGGCAACGCATCAATTGAGTGCAATCTAATTACAGCCTTAATGGCATCTTTGGTTATCTTAAATGGACTCATTAACCACATAAAGTTATCATGCATCTTACTCAAGACATACCCGACCCATTCATCCTCTGCAAAAGACAGGAATGTATGCAATGTGCAAAGTGCTTGTCTTTTAGAGCCTTGAATTCTACTTTGAGATCAAAATTTTCACTTCTTAAGTGTTTATGATATATTTCCATCAATTCTAAGTCTCCAAGGTTTTCAATGTTTGCATGAATGCAAACCTTAATTTATTTAATTGATTTCACATGCATAATCCCATTTATCTTATCCCCATCCCAATTAATTAAATAAATTTTATTTATTTAATTAATTTCCACATCATATCTTATCCCATCCTATTCATCTATCCAATTAATTAAATAAATCTTATTTATTTAATTAATTTCCAACTATATCCCAACTAATTCAAATATTTTACTTGAATTAAGTCACATGATCTTTCATCACATTCCAACACTTGTCTAGTCAATCATGTGTTACAACTTTTATCTTTCACATGCACAACTAATGGGACCTAATTTTAATATTTATCTACACAAGCACACCTAAGCCTTATCCTCCTTTGCCACATGTCACATGACTACAATTTCTTGATGTACAAGGAAACCTAACTTAATCCTATCCATCCATTTCACCTAAAGCCCTAATTGATCCTAGCCATCCATTTGAATCAAGCCTTTCCTATAAAGAAAGCCTCTCTTGAGCCATTAAGAGAAGGGAGGATTCTTCTTCATGCAACCTCACTATACTAAATTTTCATCTCAAGCCATTATCCATCCTCTTTCAATCCATCTAGCTTGCATCTATCAACCACCAATCATCCATCATTTATCTTCTTATCAATGTTATGCTGCGGAATCGAGCAATCAACACAACAAAGCGATCAATCAATCAACCTCATCTTGCATCTTTGAGGTATTGAATGATTTGGGTTTAGGTTATGCATTTCATTGTTTGATCATTTCCATTTATAAATCCAAATTTTTTGATATACACCTAATATCTTCTACATGCTAAACACCATATGGGATACGGGAAAACGCACCCAAGGGATCAACTTCTATAGATTTATGAGGATGTTTCTTGAATTTTGGTCTCGGCCTCTCAGTGACATTCACAACCATGGGAGTAGCCATTCTAGCAATGAAATTCAGAGAGAATTTGCAGAAAGGAAATACCTTTTTACGCCTTAAGGTTTGATGCAACTGCTAGAGCAAATTTTTGCTTGATTTCAATCTTCAACTTTAACTTGAATATTCTGCAGGAGCTTTTCTCAAAGCTCTTCTCTCTTCTTCATGAATGCAAAGTGTTGTAGATCACGAATGAAGAACCTTTTATCCTTGCACAAAAACCTAATTCCCCATTGCAATAAATGCACACTTTAAGTCATCTGGTTACCTTGTTTTGAGTGAATTTTCTATGAATCACTATGCAGATCTTTAAATCATTATCCAAGTGAGTTGACAACATAACTTTAGCCTTTCAAAACATGCCTCTAAATCTACAGACCATAAAATTGCATTTTTAGAACATACCGGATCTATTTGTGTAATTCTATTTTTACCGGATAGCTATTGAAACTGGATCTACTCATAACTTCTTCAAATCTATATGTGGATTTCTCAACTTTTAACTGAATGATTTTTAGATGAACCTCCAAAAGCTCTTTAATCTGCAACCTATGATTCTTACTCAATGTGCCAAATTCAGGCACTTACTAACTAGCTAGGGGAATTTGATCTTCTTTGCAGCTCCCCCTGAGACAGAGCTCACTTTTTAATTTCCAGAAGGATTATCAGCACCAGATTCTAGTGTGGACCTATCACCAATATTCATCACACTCTTCATTACCCAAGTCTTGCTCATCTCCTTCTGAATATCATCCACATTCACTTTACCTTTGCCTTTGTCTTGTTTCTGATCATGTTTCACCAGACCTTTTCCATCATGATTTCTGCTCCTGTAGAATCTAGCTATATGACTTGATTTATTGCAATTGTAGCACAACATTTCCTTGCTTATTTGATTGATATCCTCTTGATCTACACTGATTAGACATATGCCTCATTCTATTGCATGTAAAGCATCTACCATTGAAAGAATTGTTCATTTGCATATTTATGCATTCATGAGATTTGTGATCATACCTTTTGCAATTAAACCATTGACCGAAGAAGGATGGATTATTCTAATTCATTCTACTCCTACACTGAGTTGCTTTATGACCAAATTTATTGTAGTTGAAGCATCTTCCATTGAAGGATGGATATCTTTGAGCATTAGGTTGTCTTACCGGAGGTCTTTTAGGCCTGTTTCTTTGTGTTCTTGACCCAAAAATCTTTTGACCAAATCCAGAGCTTTCACCTTTCTCATATCCCAAGCCATGCTTATCATCTACCCTCTTTTGAGTTTCAACTAGTACTTTAAGTTTGGCTGAGCTTATCTTGAATTTTTCTTTGTATTCATTTGCAGTTCCAAGATCTTGTTTAAGAGTGTTAATCTATCTCTCAAGTTGTTCTTCATTGTATCTAGCTTCTTCAAGATTAGACTCAAGATGTCTAATTATTCTATCCATTTTGTAGAAATCTTCTATTTTCTCCTTGAGGGATTGTTTTAAGTTATCTTCAGTCTTTCTCTTCTCTTCAATTTCTTGGGTAAATTTCATAACCCCTGATTCCATTTCATGTCTTAGCATAACAACTTCTTTTGACATCTTTTCACATAGCTTTGTTTTCTCATTCAGGCCCTCATCAATATTATTGGCTTCATTATGATTTGCTAACTTTTGAAGTAGTTCCTTTCTCTTTTTCATGGAATTTCTAAGTTTTTCTTTCATCTCATTAATGAAATCATCAGCCTCCTTAAGTCGCTCTCAAATTATTGACTTCAGACTGGTATTGATCAAGATCTTCTAAGGCAGACTATAGTTGTTCTTTCACACCATATGTATCCATTGAGATTCCCATATCCTCTTCAAGCTATTAGGCTTTTTCTAAGGAACCTTTCTCTGATACCATTTGTTGAAAACAAGGCAGATAACTGAGAGGGGGGGCGAATCAGTTATCAACATCTATCTGTTCAACTTCTAAATTAAATACTACAAGTGATAACAAGAATCTTATAGGTGTCAGCTTTACACGAGAGATAAAATCTAAAATAACCCTTCATGACCAACCTTGCCTTAAAATTCTCAATACTACCATCTGAACCAAAATTCTTCTTGAACACCCATTTGCATCCAATAGGTATATGTCCATCAAGAAATGGCACTAGATTCCAAGTATTGTTTCTCTCTAAGGAAGTCATCTCTTCTTCCATGGCCTCTTTTCTAGAATATGCATCACTGATACCCATAGCCTCACTTATGGTCCTAGACTCATCATGGTTAGAAATCAAATCAAAATACAAATGGAATCATGCAATGAATATCCAAACCTATCAGGTTTTTGCCTTATCTACGTGGACCTCCTCAAAGGTTAAGGTTCTTCATCTTCTTCTAAACTTTCAGAGCTACTAGAGCTCTCCTCATTATTAGGTCCAATAGATGTCTTCAGTTCAAGTTTCTTAATGGTGGAAGGAAGCTAAACCACATCCTCTTTCTCTTCTTCTTTCTCTAGCTATAGAACAACAAAAGAAGGATTGCACTTTCTGAAGACCACACTTCTACTATACAGAACTCTCTCAGCCATTTGATCCCAAAGCTTGTAACTTTCACACCGATGCCATAACTAATGAAGATACACTTCATAGACTTGTTCTCCAACTTAGACCTCTTCTCCTTAGGCACATGTTCATATGCCTCACAACCAAATACTCAAATGTGTCTCAATGAAGGATTTTTACCAAACCACACCTTCATAAGTGTCTTATCAACAAGCATAAATTTAGGAGACCTGTTAACTAGGTAACAAGTGATAGCAATAGGTTCAGCCATGAAATTTTGTTCAAGGCCAACTCCATTTAGCATATGCGTTGCCCTCACCTTCATCACTCTATTCATCCTCTCTATAACTCCATTCTGTTGAGGGGTATATGGAGTTATCTTGTGCCACTCAATCCCATGTTCTTTACATAACTTGTCAAAATCCGTTGAACAAAATGAACCACCATTATTAAGCCTCAAATAATTAATCTTTCTATTCTTTTAATTCTCTACAAGAGCTCTAAACTCTTTGAATCTACTAAAGAATTTAGATTTCACTCTAAGGAAATACACCCATTTCCTATTGTAATCATCAATGCATGAAACAAAGTAAATAGATTTTAAAATTGAAGGAACATTAACTGGACCAAACACATTAGAATGGATCTATTTGAACACCTCATAAGATTTGTGAGAACTAGAATAAAAATGAACATAGTTTTGTTTACCATAGATGCAATGTTCACAAAAATTGAACTAAAGATTACAATCAGTCATACCCTCAATGACATTTTTATTTTTCAAGGTCCTTAAACTCTTTTCACCATTGTGAGTAGGCCTTTAGTGCCATAACATTGTCTTCTCAATTGGAAGTTCCATCTCCATAGAATGAGCACCCTTAGATACCTAGCAAGCACGACCATTGGAAGTCTATGCAACAGTCCTCTTCACTATTGGTTCCAATGGTGAGGATGAAGGCTCTAAAGTTATCTTCTTTGAATCTTTGAAATAGAGGGACTATTGCACTATATTGCACATGCATCAAGTTGAAATAGATTGCCAATTCGAACACCCTTATCTTGCACCATATCTCCTTTGGTCATCTTGCATCCTCCATTTGAGAAAACAACCTGCACACCCACATCATTAAACTTTCTTACAAATAATAGATTTCATGCCAAACCAGGGATATGCATAAAACTATTGATCCCCTTCACTCATCCATCAGGAAATTGAATCAATACTCTTCCACAATCAACAATCTTTAGGTGAGAGTCATCACCCAAGTATGCCTTTCCACCTTCATATTCTTCATACTTTGAAACTGAACCCAGATGAGAGGTCAAGTGAAAAGATACACCATAGTCAATAAGCCATACATCCTCAGATGTATGTGTTTCCAAGGCAGCAACAAACACTTCTCCATCATCTTGAGAGGACTTGTAAGAATTTGAATCATAGTTCTTTTTCTTCTTCTTCTCCTTGCAATCTTTGTGGAAGTGACCAAGTTTCCCATAGTTCTAACATAGAGCCTTGGATCTCCCATGGGATTTAGATCCTTCCTTTTTCTTCCATTTCTCTTTAGATCTACCACAAACTACAAGAGCCTCCTTAGCTGACTCTGAAGATTTTCTCTGCATCTCTTTGTAAGATACAATCTGATTAACTAGAATAAATTAATATTATTCTCATAAAATAGTGCAGAAAAAGGGAATAATTAAAATTTTCCAATAAATATTACAACACGTAAAATACTTCCATCAATATAATCAATGATGATTCAATACATTAGCTAATCAAATATATTAAAAAAAGGACTACGCCTTTACAATATCTAGCCATAAAGGCTCATACAAAAGTACTTCACACCAAACAATGTCTTTGATACCATACCATATCTTCAACACTAAATCTAGTGGAGAGAGAGTATCATTAAGGTGATTTACCGCCCATCCACGAGGCTCGTGCCTCCCCGG
This sequence comes from Cunninghamia lanceolata, assembly GCA_027924645.1. Classification (NCBI taxonomy): domain Eukaryota; kingdom Viridiplantae; phylum Streptophyta; class Pinopsida; order Cupressales; family Cupressaceae; genus Cunninghamia; species Cunninghamia lanceolata. Next base: position 7,238,631 of record BSBN01000154.1, read on the forward strand.
TCTTCCTCCTAAATGGAGAAGCTTGACCCTTCGCAAGGGGTCTAGCAAACTAAAGCTAACATGTGTGAAGGAATCTGGTGTAGCATGATATATCTATCATCTCTATAGCATGTGTCAAATGCATATACTAATCTAATATCATGATATGGTAGAGAGAAATAGTACATCAAATAGTAACAATTACTAATTTGACTAACAAGCTTTGGCCAAAGCATCTTTTAAGCCATTGAAGGGTAGATAGGTTATAAAAGTAACCTACCCTTCTTTGTTGTTCCATATTTAGAACCTATCCATGCTCTTTCTCTATCTCATCATAGATAAATGCGAGAATAGAAAATGCATTCACAACACAAGAATATACAACTTCCAAAGATGCATTCACAAAACCATAACTTATAGATGTAAGAAGATATACATCAACCATATTTCATTCTAGAAGCCATTAATAATGATCATTCAATGAAAATACTTCATTTTAGAAGACAAGCCTTATTCAATATTATTGTAGTCTTCAATCCACAATAAAAGTCTAAGGAACTTTATTCTAAGATGTTAACTCCATACTCTAGACATCTTCCCATTAACTGACACAATTTCACATTTTTTTAACCTCACACAAATAAGGATAGCTTAGGATAAGATTATCAATAAGGATATGGGTGTCAATAATGCAAACAAGAGTATCTCCCTAAGTCAAGAATAGAATTCTTTCATACATGTTAGCTATAATCAATAGTAATCTATAATCACTTTATTCATTCAAATTCTCAAGGATTCACAAATCTCAAAGTAGTAAACCTTAGGGACTAGACCTAATTCTGATAGGGTTGTCCCAAATGTCTTTATCTATGCATTAAGTGATTGGAAAAGAAAACATATAAACCCTTTATTGATTAGCAACACAAGTTAAAACCCATTGACTACATATAGTTGTACATTAGTGAGAAAGGATTATTCACAACTAAGGTACTTTTTCACAACATTAGATATCTACATAAATTCATTCTAAAATTTCAAGGAACTACCTCACAATTTTTCTTATGTAACAAACTCATGTTGGAATAGACAATTATTCCCCTCTATAGCATTTCACCAATTACATTAATACTCTTTGCACTTTTCTTGACAAACCCACTATAGTTATCTATCAATCTTAGAAAACCCATCTAATAATTTCTTGGTTATCATAATTTTAATGCTAACCATCTTAGTGGCACTCAAATTCTAAGTATTTCACAGAGATATTGATTTCACCTACTAAATAATTTAATACCAACTAATTCTAAAAACAAGGAGTACCACCATTTCAAGAGTTATAGTGAATTAAACTGCTATCTAAATAGATCGTGACATGATTAATATATCCATATGCTTATATGTTAAATGATTTTATGTGGCAAGATAAAATCTCATTTGGATTTACACAAACCATTTCTAAATATTAGAAAAATAATTAAACTAAAGATAAAATATATGACATTGATAAGCATACAACTGATTAATATAAAACTAATTAATATAACACAAGTTTATTTAAAAGAACACTTCCCTAAATTCTGATTTTATTCTGCAAGCTAAAAGATATAAGGGAAACTATAACAATGTTCTTTGATAAAAATATAACTAAACCTCAATTCCACCCACTAACTTTCTACTTATTCTCTATAAAAATAGAAGTCTTAATCCTTTTTCCTACTACCATTTCGAGATTAGAAAAATCTTTGAATAACTAAACATATATGACAAGTCAAGTTAAAGATTAAAAGGTTTAGAAACTTATCAATAATAGAATTCTTGTCTAACTTTCATTCATTAAACCAATATAGTATTAAGGAAAGAGGTTGCATGTAGGATAAATGCTACATAGAACTGGGAAAATTCAACACCACAGATATAGATATGTAAGAATAGAGAGTAGCCATAGATGTCAACTCAAGCATAATCCAATAAATGTATACCTACAATAAACTTTAATACAATAGAGGTACCATAATATTCACTTAAGTTTGTGGCTTAAAATGGGGTTGACACCTTATATAGGCACAATACAATAGAAACCTGGTGCAGTCACAGTTAGAGGGTTCACAGAATGACCTATTCAAACCATGCAGCTAGAATAAACACAATGGAAACAACAAAAATATAGAATGTAGTGGAAGATTCAAATGATCAATATATCATATATTTAGAATGCTTATATGTCGGCAACATGCAGGCTACAATCAAAGGGCTCACAAGCCTGATTCTAGTTACAACATATATATGAAAGATATGGCATTGAAGTACTTTTCCTAAACAAAATTTCTAATCTAAGATATCCTCAAATCTAACTTCCTAATACATCTTAGTGATCTATATATATCATCTCCAAGCTAAAGAAATCCTCTGCGTCATCCAAAAGAGGTTACAAACTCCAAAGAAGGATGTAATGTGTAGAAGCAAATAGGTTGGCCTTAGACATCTAGTATTGCTCTGCAAATGGATGAAACTTGGTGTGGACCTCAAGGAAGGTCTATCTGATCCCTGTGTGCCTTTTGATATGTTTCATTAGGCTCTACAAGTCATGAAAGTACTCTGCAAACCTTCTCCTTCAACTAACTATCTGAATACTCTAGTCTTTGAAAGCTGATGATCTTTTGATAGCAATAACTTTTAGCAGACAAGTCCAAATGGCCTAAAATTTGGATATGATGTAGATGATGATATGTAGATGCCAAGTCTTGCTCTACAAGCTTTGATATGAAGATGTAGCAAAATGTGGTACAAAATTTTGAAATTGCAACTAATTGAACTGAACTAAAAATGAAAGAAAAGAAAGAATGAAAATGTTTTTGATTAATGCAAGATTGCTCTACAACCTGGGATGCTCCTACATCAGACACCCAGGGTTGTTGAAAAAGTGAGCCCCTCACTTTACTAGGGCTAAAGGAAAACCAAGCCGATCTACCTCAGCCTAAGAAATCTAAGTTGAATCTTCTTCTAGCCTACCTTTCCATTAGACTAGGTATTCTTTGTATTGCTTGCCTCTGGTGTTGCATCCAACTCTGCTATCGAAGATGTCCTCTATCTGCTCTGGTTGTTTCTATGATAATTGATTCTTCAAATCATCTTCAATTCTATCACTTGACTCTCCTTCATGATACTGGTATAAGCCTGTAATGTTGAATATAGGTGATATACCCAATGTCTCCAATAGCTCCACTTCATATGCATTTCCTGAATCAAATTTCTTGAGTATCTTACATGGTCCAAACTTCTTCATCTTTAGCTTGTTATATGTCCCTACTAAAAATATCTCTTTTCTTAGATATACCATTACTTCATCTCCAACTAAAAATTCTTTGTCTCCTCTTATCATCTACTTGCTCCTTATACTTTCTATTCATCTCCTCCAAATGCTTTCTGACCTAATTATGTATTGTCTCCATGCATCCTGCAAATTCTTCTATCTCTGCACTCCTCTTATTCTCCATACTAATATCTGTCAACTCTGCAATTCCTCTAGGTTTCATTCCAGTCATAATCTCAAATGGTGTCTTCCCTATACTACTATTCACTGAATTATTGTATATGCTTACGGTAGAATTAGATCCCAATTTCCTATCTTATCTCCTACCTAACATCTCAACAAGTTACCCAAACTCCTATTTACCACTTCTATTTGTCCATCTATCTATGGATGAAATGTTGAACTAAACTTTAGGTCTATCTTCATCTTCTTCCGAAATGTCTTCCAAAAATATCCAATGAATCTTTTATCCCTATCTGAAATTATGTTCTTAGGTAATCCATGCAATCTCACAATCTCCTTGAAAAATAGATTAGCAACATGCACTGCATCAATTGTCTTCTTACAAGGTATGAAATGTGACATCTTTAAAATTTTATCCACCACTACAAATATAGAATCATGTCCCCTCTGTGTTGGGCAATCCTAATACGAAATCCATGCTTATGTCTTCCCAAGGTCTCTCCAGTACTGTCAAAGATTTGGACAAACCATTATTTTGACTACTCCCTTTTGCAACTTGACATACTCTACAACTCTGCACAAATTTCCTTACATCCTTATGTATCTAAGGCTAAGAATAATGTTCACTTACCAAAGTCAGTGTCTTGTCAATTCCAAAATGTCCTGCCAATCCACCACTATGTTTGTCCTTGATCAAATTGTCTCTCATTGAACTCATAGATATACACAACTGATTTCCCTTGAACAACATATCCTCCTGAATGAAATAATCTAACAACTTACTTCTATCTGTCACAATAGGTTCCTTACATGCTTTCCACAGCTCTACAAAATCAAGATCTTCTTCATACATGTGTTTCAGTTCCTCAAAACCTAATACTTCTACTCTCATCTATGGGAGCAAATTCTTCCTTCTGCTTACTACATCTACAACTTTGTTTGACTTCCCACTCCTATGCTTCAATACAAATGTGTAACTCTACATGAACTCTACCCATCTCATATGTCTCTAATTCAACTTTCCTTGAATGTTAAAATATTGTAAAGCTTGATGATCTATATACATCACAAATTCTTTAGGCAACAAATAATGTCTCCACTTCTTCAAAGATTGAGTTATGGCACATAACTCTTGATCATAAACAAAATATCTTCTCCTTGCATCATTCAACTTCTCACTAAAATATGATATTGGTCTACCTTCTTGACTTAACACTGCTCCTATTACATTTCCACTTGCATCACAAGCTACTTGAAATACTTTGTTGAAATTCGGTAATTCTAACACTAGTTACTCTATCACTTTCTGCTTCAATAATTCAAAACTTTTATTTGCTCTTGATGTCTACTTGAAATCCTTTCTGTCACCTCTTATTTTTCCTATCATTAGTGTGCATACTTAACTAAAATTTCTAATGAACTTCTGGTAAAAACTAGCTAATCCATGAAATGATCTTACCTCTCCAATGCTCTCCAGTGTTGGCCACTGAACAATTTCTCTAACTTTCTCAAGGTCCATCGTCAATCCTTCCATAGAATCACAAATCCCAAATATACTAATTCTTCCTTCATGAAACTACATTTCTTGATGTTTATCAGCAATTTCTCTTCTCTCAACCTCTACAATACTTGTCTAAGGTGCCACAAATGTTCCTCTTTTGTCTTACTAAAAATCACAATATCATCCAAGTATACAAAAACAAACTTACCCAAGAATTACTTCAAAACCTCATTCATCAACCTCATGAAAGTACTTGATGCATTGGTCAATTGAAAAGGCATCACTAACCATTCATACAATCTTCATTTGTCTTAAATGTAGTTTTCCATTGATCTCCTTCTCTGATTCTGATCTGATGGTATCCACTCTTTAAGTCTATCTTTGTGAAATATTTTGGTCCACTCAAATAGTCCATAATGTCATCCATCCTTGGCAATGGAAATCTATACTTAATTGTGATCTTGTTGTTTCTCTAGAGTCTGTACACATCCTCTATTCTCTATCTTTCTTAGGTGCTAACATTTTAGGTACTACACATGGGCTCAAACTTTCTCTGATCAATCCTTTCCTCAACAGTTCCTATCTCTATCTATTTATCTCTACATTCTTTGCTGGTGTCATCTAGTGTGCTACTTTGTTAGGAAAACTAGCTCTAGGTATAAGGTCCATATGATGATTGATACTCCATATTGGTGGCAATCCTTCAGGTACATTATTTGATATGATGTCTTCATACTTTGCCAATAATTCAGTTATCTCCTCTAGTTGTGATTCTTCAGTCTCTATTCTTAGGGTTCCAAACTTCTTAGGAATCAAAGCAAAACACATATTATCATATCTCAATCCATCCAAAAATTTCCTTCCATCAACCTAACAAATTCTAGCATTCCCACATACTTCACTCCTAGGCTCATCTTCCAAAGGTATCAAGGTGATTTTCTTTCCATTAGATGGTATAGTATAAGTATTCTTTCTCTCATCATGTATAGCTTTTTCTATCATACTACCATGGTCTACCCAACAATATATGATATACATCCATCGGCATAATATCAGACAATACTTCATCATGATAAGATCCAATATGAAATTTCACCAAACATTGTTCACTTACCAGTACCTTGTGTTCATCTTGAATCCATGCTATCTTGTAGGGCTTAGGGTGTTTTAATCTCTCTAAGTTTAGCTTAGTCACCATCTCCTCTAAAACCAAATTATCAGTACTTCCACTATCAATGATAACCTTACAACATTTACCTCCTGATTTGCATCTGGTTCGAAACAAACTTTTCCTCTATGGTGGTTCCTCAATTGTCTCTACTTGAAATAGTGCTCTCCTCATGACTAGTGATTCTCATTTCTTTGGTTTTCTAACTGAATGAGGTGATCCAATAGGTTCTTCTTGTACATAAGTTGTTCTTGTACTATTGTCTATCTTCTTGCTTGTACTTCCTTGATGACATTCAAATGCTCTATGTCCTTTACCTACACACTTAAAAAAATTTCCTCTGAATCTTCTCTTATCCAACCCTCTTTATTCTCTCCTATACCCTTCATTGTGGTAAGAATTATGATGTCCTCTGCAGTAGAAAGTTCTATCATCTCTCCTCTATGAAGTGCTATATCTATCTTCCTTCTTGAATGGACTACTTTCTTTGTTCTTCTTCACATATGATCTTTCTCCTCCAGAATATATTCTACCTTTTTGAAATTTACCTCCTTTACCTCTTTGTCTTTGCTCATGCTTCTTGTTCAACTTGTCTTCAACATTCAATGCAAACTAATATGCTTCTTCTATTGTTGTCATCCTTACCAGACTTAGTTCTTCCTGAATATTCAATCGCAGTCCATTGATGTATCTTACCACTTTCTCCTTGCTTGCTTCACTATATCCAATCCTTATGATCATCTTATCAAATTCTTCAGTATACTCCACATATTTATCCTTTTGTTTTAGGTTTTGCAATTTTTTCAACAATTCCAACTCATAGTCAACATGTATAAACTGATTCTTCAACTTTGTCACCATTCTATCCCACTTTATGATCTTTTATTTTCCTCTCCTATTCCTATCCAATTGAACTTCTTTCCACCAAATAGCAGCATGTCCTTTCAACTTAGTTTTTTCAAATCTCACTTTCTTTGGATCTTTAATTTCTTCATATTCAAAGTATTCCTCCAAGTCATTTATCTGGTCAATCAATTCCTCTAGATTCAAATTTTTAGTATAGTTTGGTACTTCCACTCCACATCTCTTTCCAATCTTTGAAATAGCCTTCAATATCTTCACTTAATCTAATTCTTCTTCTTCTTCTAGAGTTTCTTCATTTGATCAGTGGATTGAAATTCTTCATCATCACTTTTGACATCATGTCTAGGGGTTAGTCCTCTTCCTCTATCTTCTTCTATAGCATCCAGTCTAACTCTCATTGTTCTAATCATTTCCATCATCTCTTCCATTCTTCCAGCAATAGTGCCCATAGAAGACATCCTCCTTGGTAGAATCTATTCTTAGGATCCAATGCAATCACCTCAATTCAGTGATTTGACTACAAGGTAGCAACTGCCTCACAATCGGTGATCTATTGACAAACACAAGTAGAGTACCTTAGATCAGAAATTAGTTCACCACAAGATCTTCCAGAATTCCTTCACTTCCTAAAGGATTCAAAACTTTGCTCTGATACCACTTGGTGCAGTCACGATCAGAGGGTTCATTGAATGAACTGTCCAAACCATGCAGCTAGAGTAAACGCGACACAAACAACACAAATATAGAATGCAATGGAAAATTCAAATGCTCAATATATCATATATTCAGAATGCTTATATGATGGCAACATGTGGGCTACAATCAAAGGGTTCACAGGCTTGATTCTAGTTACAATAGATATGCAATATATGGCATTGAAGTACCTTTATAGAACAAAATGTCTAATCTAAGCTATCATAAAATCTAATCGATTCCTAATACATCTTATTGATCTATATATATCATCTCCAAGCTCAAGAAATCCTGCGTGTTGGCCAAAAGAGGTTACAAACTCCAAAGAAGGATGCAATGTGTAGAAGCAAATAGGTCAGCCTTAAACATCTGGTATTGCTCCACAAATGGATGAAACTTAGTGTAGACCTAAAGGAAGGTCCATCTAATCCCTATGTGCCTTTTGATATGTTTCATTAGGCTCCACAAGTCGCGGAACTGCTCTGCAATCCTTCTCCTTCAACTGACTGTCTGAATGCTCTACTCTATGAAAGCTGATGTTCTTTTGATAGCAATAACTTTTAGCAGACAAGTCCAAATAACCTAAAATTTGGATATGATGTAAATGATGATATGTAGATGCTAAGTCTTGATCTGTGAGCTATGATATGAAGATGCAACAAAATGCAGTACAAAATGTTGAAACTGCAACTGACTGAACTAAATTGAAAATGAAAGACAAGAAAGAATGCAAATGTTTTTGGTTGGTGCAAGATTGTTCTACAACCTAGGATGCTCCTGCATCAAAAGCACAACAAAATTTTTTAGAAATTTAGGTTACAAAATACTTTGGTAGACATGTATGTAATATGAGGGTTCATAGACAAGGCACACAAACTGTTTGACAAAATGCCTCATAGAAAAGTCATCATACAGAAAACAATGTATGTTGGTTATGCACAAATAGATTTTGCAATGACACTCTAACAATATAAGCTTTTCTTGTTTTCTAAGTTCATGCAGGAATGCGTATTTTGAAGAAAAGAACCTCAATCACAAGAGTAACCCTTATTGCATTACGACTATAGTTTGATTTCATGTGAGAAAGGTTAACCCTGTTGATGATGTTGGATATCTTAAGGACACACTAAACTTAATCATAAAGATGCCAATGAAACCTAAGGAGGATGTGTGAATTTGCTTTCCTAGTGATTAAAACTCTCATAAGAATAAAGACTTCAAGTTATTTATAGGAATGTTGTTGTTTTACTTATTTATTTGGGTCCTACAAAAGCTTCATGTCTTTATCCTTATTTTAGGCATCAATGTAGAAGGGTGGAGTTCATATGGTAAGGAACCTAATAGCTATGTCAGCATATGAGGCAATATTTTTCTCTTAGCTTCACTAGTAGTTCTCACAACGATCTGCATTTTAGGAGCAATGTAGAGTACAAGACATGCAATACAAAAAAAGGCACATGATGGTTATACAGAAGCATTGAGACAAATAACAATTTGGTCAACTTACTATGACCAATGCAAAGATTGACACCCAATTTTTAGTAAAAAGGATTAAATGTAATTACAATTCAAGATGCACAAAAAAATAATGCTTTATCATTTCATCAAAATCATTATGGTGGGTTGCACAACAAAAAATGGATGTGCTTTCAGAAGTAGTAAGGAGGATTTAAATAAATTAACACCATATTCTCTAGCCTAATCAAGGCATGAAGTCTAAAGATAGAAAACCCTCAGAGAGGTCATCTCATGATATGCAAAGATATAAAATACAGTCGGCAAGTGTAAGGCCTAATTCCATAATGATGGGTTGTATCTTCTCCATCGCACCTACTAGATTTACTATGGGCTATGAAATCCATTGTTAGATTGTTTTCAGAGGTCAATAGTTCAACAAAAGTCTCTAAAATTTTAATCAGATTTAACTGGAATAAGATAGGGAAAGCACTCTAAGGTAAGCCTGAGGCACCAAATTATGGCGAGTGTTTCTTTGAACAAATATATTGGGAATCACAATGTATAGATTTAAAATAGAGTCTATTGGGGTTTTAGTTTCTCAGTCAAGAGCATTGCATGACATAGTCAAGGTGCCATAAACCTTGTAAATCCTATGCAATTTATTATATATTATTGTTTGTAAATCACCCATAAGGGATTAAGGTCTTCACCAGTAGAGATCTTGTTTCAGCCACATGTTTATATCCAGTACTTGACACTAATTTGTCCCTGACGGGGAGTTGTAGGGGTGTTTCCCATTTTATTTATATTTTATCATTTTAAATTAGGACCATTCATCATTAGGTCACAAATCTGACAGTTGATATTATGTCAGTTTTATTTCCCTAGAAGGCAACCCCCTTTTATAAGGATATTTGTACTATGTTTTTAGCAGAGTTAAGAGTAACAAGCACCACTAGATTAAAGACTGAACAAGAAGAGGAAGTGCATGTATTGTAATCTCATTTTTGAATATAATTTTAAACATATGGTTCCTAAGGTTGTCATTGATGTCAACATTGTCATGGATGTGTGATGGTGTTCATGGTTGGATATCATGTCCTATCTAGAAGAGAAGATATAGTTCATGGTTGGATGTCATGTTGAATATAATGTGGTTAATGAAGTTCATGGTTGGATGTCATACCTTGATCAATGCATAGTTGAGTATGAAGATGGGAATTAGAAGCACTAAGAAGATGTTACTGGTGGCCTAGAGCATATTATATGATTTCTCTTACTAGTCCTAAGAATGCATGTGTTGATACAGATAAGGTTTGGCCTCCAGAAGTTGGTGACAGTTTCTGCTATAGGATGACTTCCTTTGAAGGTTGTTTGGGAGATTGCTCTGCATTCCTCTACATTAATAGTTATGGCTATGTGGTTCTAGAACTATGTTTAGGGTACAGTGAAGGTGATAATTCCAAAGTTTCAGATCATCTGTCCTTCCACTGTGAAAGTTATGCATGATAGAGTACCGACATGTGTTCTGGCAGAGTGAGGTGGTGTTCAAGGCCTGTTAGAATGCTCCACATTCCTCTAAAAATGAATGGTTGCCTTTGTGGTTTTGTGTACATGTTCATGAATGTCCATTACTTGCTTCCTTGTAGTTTCAAGTTTCTTGGTGGTCTGCAAGCTTAGTTTTTCAATGACTGTATGTTGCAGAGTGTTCTGGATGAAGATGTGTGGCACAAAAACTTTAATGTGCGGAGGTAAAGGAGTATCTAGAGATGTTGTATGAGTCCTATATACTCATCTAGAAGAGTTTCATGAGAATCTTTCTTGTTTCTAGTACCATACAAGGCTTTCAAGTTGCTATGGCCGTTATACTTCAAGTTTCATATGTTTTTGCTTAAGGCTATCCTATTTTTAAATGAGCAGAGTGTGTGGATTTAATTCCTTGATATTTAATGCTGTGAATAATATTGTGGATTTGGTTAAGAAATTTTTGATGTCCACAAGGCATGGGTCTTTTGTTGGTGTAGTGTATAGCCTTGTTTAGGACTTGTCTGCTACACATTTCATGTTATGTGTTGTTTGGCTGACTTGTAAATGTTTTTTTCATATTGTCTCTTGCCGACAAGAAATGTAATCAATGTAATATCATGTATAAATTATAAATCAAATTGAACTAGGTGAGGTGTGATTGCAAAGTAATTGATAAGGCTTGCAAGCAAGATAAGGAGCATAATGAATGCATTATGATGTGCGACTAAAGGAGAAAGAGAAAAAGTTGTAGATGCCATCCTAATTCATCTTGAAGACATATTTGTGGCAGTGATCAAGTGTAGAGTGTGCCTAACTGATCCGATCATTAGAAGGAAGTGTGAAGAGACATTTTTGCAATCATCAAAGGTGTGAGTTTCAATGTCAGTTTTCAAACAGTAGAAGGACTATCATACTATAATCTTTTGTGAGTTTGTTCTCAATTTAGGGAGTTGTAGCTTCCTTGGGAGTGACCCTAAAACAAAGTCTTCAGGGAGTAGTAGCTTCCTTGGGAGTGTCCCTAAATCAAAGTTTTCAAGGAGTAGTAGCTTCCTTGGGTTGTAGTCCTAAAATAAAGTTGTTATTTTGAGCTTCATATATTGTGAGTTAATCCTCACCATGGTTTTTCCCTTCTTGGGTTTTCCACATATATCTAGTGTTATGTGTTGATGTGTGCATTGTGTTAATCTTTCATATTTTTTTTATGTTGTAATGCTTAAGTTTTAATCTTCTCCGAAGGACTTGAAGTTTAATAAGATATTGATTCACCCCCCTCTTAGTATACTGGTGTGTTCAACAATTGGTATTAGAGCCAAGTTCCTTTGAAGGAAGCTTAACTACTTGAGCAAGGTCCAGGATGACACTTAATGGATCCAACAAGATACCTAGGTTTGATGGAACAAATTATGCTTTTTGGAAGCTAAAGATGGAAGCCTATATCAATTCTCTAGGGTGTGGTGTTTGGGTCTCTATCAATACTAGTTGCAAAGTTTCTATTACTATTCCTATAGATGTAGATGAAGTTAAGTTGTATGATAACAATTCCAAGGAAAAGTTTGCTATCATGAGTGGGTTAGCTAATTCATAACTTTCAAAGGTAATGAGTTGCAACTAAAGCAAGCAAAGATGCAAATCTTCAAAAGAAAATTTGAGACCCTAAAAATGATAGATGATGAAGACATTGCTTAATATATGGTCTGGGTGAATGAAGTGGTCAATGGCATCACATGTCTTGGTAAAGAAGTGAAAGAAGATGAGATTTTAAAGAAGTTTATGAGATCTCTTCCCAAATCTTACAGTTATAAGGTATCTGTTATTGAGAAGAATATGGACTTGGATATATACACTGTAGACAAATTATTTGGTTCCCTTACTGCGTTTGAAATGAGAGAGTTTGGCAGTGATGCTCCAAAGAAAAAAGTTACTTTCAAAGGCAGTATGAAGACAAATGATAAAGTTTCTTATGGAGATGAGAGCTTTGATGAAGTTAAAACAAATTTTGTGAGAATATTGAAGAATGGCACTAGCAAATACAAAGGTAAGTTACCTTTCAAATGTTTTAATTGTGGAAAGGTTGGTCACTTTGCTTCTAGATGTCCTTTTAAAGAATCAAGGGGTAGTAACAAGAGAGACAAGTTCAAGAGAAGTTTGTATTCCATAGAGAGTAGTTTTTCTTTAGAAGATGAGGCTCATGATGATTCAAATGATGAAACACTTTTCATGGCCTTGAGTGTTGGTGACAAAAAGGATGATGTTGGAAAATGGGAGAAAATTGATGCCTTGTAAATAGACCAAAACAATGATAGATCAATAGTTGTATGGACTACCTTTCATGCAAGAGAAGAAGTCAAATATTGGGTAATTGACAATGGTTGCTCAAATCATATGACTGGTGACAAGGAGAAGCTTTTCATCCTTGAGAAGTGGGATGTTGGTGCTGTCACATTTGGTGGTGATGAGTTAGCACAAATCTATGGAAAAGGTACTATAACTATTGATGGGAAGGATAGGACTAAGGATGCCCTCTATGTCAAAGGGCTAAAACACAATCTTCTCAGTGTCAGTCAGATGTGCAACAAAGGTTATAATCTCACCTTTCATACCAAGGGTTGTGAAATCAAGAAGGCGGGGTCCAAAAAACTAGTTACAGAAGGTATCAAGACATATGGTGATATCTATCATCTGAAGGAGGTAAATGGAAAAACATGTTTGTTGGCTCAATCCAGTGAGTGTTGGTTGTGGCACAAAAGAATGGGACACAACAATTTTGATAATATGGTAAGGATCAGTTCTACTAATGTAGTGAGAGACATGCCCAAGATAATCAAGCCTGCAAACATAGTATGCATGGAATGTCAAATGAGAAAGTAGACAATGACAAGTTTCAAAAGCAAGGAGTACTCTTCTTCAAAGCCATTGGAGTTGATTCACACTAATCTATGTGGCCCTACAAGAGTAAGGAGTCAATAAGGTGAGAGGTGTTTTATGTTGCTTATTGATGATTATTCTAGATTGACTAGGGTTACTTTCTTAAAAGAAAAATCAAATCCCCTTGATAAATTTGAGGTGTTCAAAACTATGGTTGAAAATGAAGTGGATGCTAAGAATAAGTATTTGAGGTTTGATAGAGGAGGTGAGTTTACTTCAAATGAATTTGAAAAGTTTTGTGAAGATCATGATATTTGGAGACATTTGTCATCTCCTAGGACCCCTCACCAAAATGAGGTAGTTGAAAGGAAGAATAGGACTATGCAAGAGATGTATAGGTCAATGTTGAAAGATGCAGATCTACTTGATATGTACTAGAAGGAGGAAGTTCACATAGTTGTCTATCTAATTAATAGAGTGCAATTTAAAGTCAACATCACTAAGACACCTTATGAGCTATGGTATGGAAGACCTCCCAATGTCAAATGCTTTAGGATCTTTGGCAACAAATACTATATCAGAAGAGATGAAGAAGACTTAAGAAATTTTGGTTCAAGAAGTGATGAAGGAATCTTTCTTGGTTACTCAACCAAAAGCAAGGCTTATAGGTCCTACAACAAGAGGTTGGGAAAGATCATTGAAAGCATGAATGCCAAGGTAGATGAAGACCTATATCAGATTTCACAAGAATCAAAGGGCTCCAAATATGATATCCTTCCATGCATTGAAAATGAAGAAGTGAAAGAAAAAAAGTAGCCAGAACCATAGTAGATGTCTAAGACTCTAGCAAAGTATGTTTAGAAGAACCACTTAACAGATTAGATCATTGGAGATAAGGATGAAGGTGTGCAAACAAGGAGAAGGCTTTCTAAGACACATGAGCAAGTAAACTTGTGTTTGTTATCAAAAGTAGAACCTAAAATCTTTGTTGATGCTAGCAAAGATGATGGACAGATAAAGGAAATGGAAGAAGAATTGGATTAGATTGAGAAGAATCAAACATGGGAATTGGGTCCTAGAATAGCCAATAAGAATGTTATAGGAACAAAGTGGGTGTTCTAGAACAAGCTAAATGAAGAAGGTGAAATTGTAAGGAACAAAGCAAGGTTGGTATGTAAAGGATACTCACAAGTTGAAGGCATTGATTTTGAGGAGACTTTTTCTTCGGTAGCCAGGATGGAGGCAATCAAAATGTTCCTTGCTAATGTTGCTCATAAGAACTTCAACATATATTAGATGGATGTTAAGTCAACTTTCTTGAATGGTGATCTAGAGGAAGAGGTTTATATTGAACAACCAAATGGTTTCTAGATATCAGAAGATCTAGACATGGTGTGCAAACTCAAGAAGGCTTTGTATGGTCTCAAGCAAGCACCTAGGGCTTCATATGCTAGGATAGACAAGTACTTACTTTAGCAAGGCTTCAAGAAAGGTACTAAAAATATCAATCTTTACATCAAGGAAGGGAAAATGATATTGATAGTTGCAGTATATGTTGATGGCATCATCTTTGGTGGAGATGATGATATGTGTAAGAGGTTTGTAGAGGAGATACAAAAAGAGTTTGAGATGTCTATGAGTAGTGGGATGTATTTCTTCCTTAGACTTCAAATTACTTATCTAGATGGTGGTATATCTATTTCACAAGCTAAGTATGTCAAAGAGTTGTTGAAGAAGTTTGGTATGAAGGATTCAAAACCAGTGAGTACTCACATGGTCACTGGATGTCACTTGACCAAGGATGATGAGTCTCTAGAGATGGATCAAACTGTCTATAGATCTATGATTGGAGGATTGTTGTACTTGACTACTTCTAGACCTGATATTATGCATGTAGTATGTGTGGTGTTCAAATATCAAGCCAATCCCAAGCAAACACATGAAAAGGCAATTAAAAGGATATTTAGATACTTGAAAGAAACTCTAGATTAAGGATTATGGTATCCAAGAGGTGATGACTTTGATTTGAGTGCCTACACTGATACTGATTGGGTTGGTTGTGTTGATGATGAAAGAAGTACAAGTGGCAGTGCTTTCTTTTTAGTCCAAGCAGATTGGTTTCATGGCAAAGGAAGAAACATGATTTAGTGTCCTTATCAACTACACAGTTAGAGTATATTGCAGCAGGATCCTGCTGTACATAAGTGTTGTGGATGAAGCAAACCCTAAAATATATAAATGTATTCTATGATGAGCCTATTCCCATTTTGTGTGACAATACAATTGCTATCAATATTTCTAAGAATCTAGTGATGCATTCTAGAACCAAGAATATAGCAATCAAGTATCACTTTTTGAGAGAGAAGGTTGCAGATAATGAAATAAAGTTGGAGTATGTTCTAAACAAAGGATCAGATTGTAGATATTTTCACAAAGGCTCTTGCAAAGGATACTTTTGAGGATCTTCAGAAGAGGTTAGGGGTAATTGCCCCTCCTTCTTGATAGATGCATAGTGGTGCATCTATCCAAGGGGAGTTCATGTTATATCTTTTTCATGGATTGATGGTGGCTACCTTCTAGGGGGAGTTGGTAGTAGTTGTTGTTCATAAGGGTAGTTTTTGTTTGTTGCAAGAAGTTATTCCCTAAGAGAGAAGAAATTGCCCTTTGTCCTTGATGTCAAAGGGGGAGAAATATACATGTATGTGGTACCATCAATTCCAAAAGGGGAGATTGTTACACATATGGTTCTTAAGGTTGTCAACACTATCATAAGGTTGTCATTGATGTCAACACTATCATGGATGCATGCTGGTGTTCATGGTTGGATGTCATGTCATAAACAATAGAGAAGATATAGTTCATGGTTGGATGTCATGCCTTGATCAATTCAGAGTTGAGTATTAGGATGGGAATTCGAAGCATCAAGAAGATACATTAATATGGGAATTAGAAGCACTAAGAAGATGTTATTGGTGGCCTAGAGCATATTATATGATCTCTCCTACTATTCCTAAGAATGCATGTGTTGATACAAAGAAGGTTTGGCCTCTAGAAGTTGGTGACAATTTCTACTACAGGATGACTACCTTTGAAGACTGTCTGGGTGATTGCTCCACATTCCTCTACATTAGTAGTTATGGCTATGTGGTTCTAGAACTATGTTTAGGGTGTAGTGAAGGTGATAATTCTCAAGTTTCAAGTCATTTGTCCTTCTATAATGAAAGTTATACATGATAGAGTACTGACGTGTGTTCTGGTAGAGTGAGGTGGTGTTAAATGCCTATTGAAATGCTCTGCATTCCTCCAGAAGTGAATGGTTGCCTTTGTGGTTTTGTGGACATGGTCATGAATGTGCATTACATGCTTCCTTGGTGTTTCACAAGCTTATTTTTTTCAATGATAGTATGTTATAGAGTGTTTTGGATGACTTGTTATTCTCAGAGTTCACGGTTGAAGATGTGCGTAGGTAAAGGAGTATCTAAAGATGTTGTATGAGTCCTGTAAACTCATCTATAATAGTTTCATGAAGATATTTCTTATTTTCAGTACCGCACAAGGTTTTCAAGTTATTGTGGCCATTATGCTTCAAGTTTCATATGTTTTTGCTTAAGAATATTCTATTTTCAAGTGAGTGGCGTGTGTGGATGTAATTTTTTGATATTTGATGCTATGTAGAATGTTTTGGGCCTAGTTAAGAAAGTGTTGATGTCTGCAAGGCATGGGTCTTCTATTGGTGTAGCATGTAGTCTTGTTTAGAACTCATCCTCTACATGTTTCATGTTATATGTTGTCTGCCCGACTTGTAAATATATTTTTCATATTGTCTCTGGCCAACAAGAAATGTAATCAATGTAATATCATGTATAAATTTTAAATCAAATTAATTTAGTTGCTGAGGTGTGATTGCTAAGTAATTGATAAGGCTTGCAAGAAAGATAAGGAGCAGAATGAATGCATTATGATGTGTGACTAAAGGAAAAAGAGAAGTTGTAGATGTTGTCCTGATTCATCTTGAAGACATATTTGTGATAGTGATCAAGTGTAGAGTGTGCCTAACTGATCTGATCATCAGAAGGAAGTGTGAAGAGGCATAATTGCAATCATCAAAGGTGTGAGTTTCAACATCAGTTTTCAGATAGTAGGACTATCATACTATAATCTTTTGTGAGTTTATTCTCAATTGAGGGAGTAGTAGCTTCCTTGGGTTGTAGCCCTAAAACAAAGTTGTTATTTTAAGCTTCATATATTGTGAGTTAATCCTCACTATGGTTTTTCCCTTCTTGGGGTTTCCACATATATCTGGTTGTATGTGTTGATATGCATTGTGTTAATCTTTCATGTTTTTGTTGATGCTATAATGCTTAAGTTTTAATCTACTCTAGGGGACTTGAAGTTTAATAAGATACTAATTCACCCCCCCTCTCAGTATCATGGTGTGTTCAACATATAATACAACTTGGAGCCTCTTTTCTTGGTGGCGTTTTCTATTCAAAAGCAGTTTCTCCATGTTATATACTATGTTATGTGTTAAGTTCTTAATGCATGTTATTTCTATGTAGTGGGTTTTATTTCTATTTCAATGTCCATTGATTCTACATTATTTAGAGGATATTAATAAGGTTTGAATCAGATTTTTGTTGTGGTTTGCACCTTTATTTCTAACAAAAAGAAGAATATAGATATATAGAACTAAAATGAAATTTAAATCATTATACCAATACACTTTCTGACCACCACCCTATCAATTCAATAATTGTAGTGATGAACCAAGATAAAGAATTCAAATCACAAAAGGAATGCAGCTTTAAGCTTAATTGTGCTTTACTGATGGACGCAGACTACATGGATGGAATTAAAACACTAAGAGCCTAATTATGTAAGGTTGGTGCAAGGAATTCTAGTGTTATTCAATACGAGAATAGTTGATCAACTCATCTAATATTGTATATCAAACAGTTGGTAAAAAATATTCACTTGATAGGAGGAGAGAGGAATGCCAGCTATAAAAAGAATTATTACACTTAGAAGAAGACTTACAAGAGAAGCATGGTGAGGAAGATTTGATAATGCATAGATTAAGGCAATTACAAATAAGAAAGGACCAAGGTGCAAGTGTAAGAGATAAAATTATCTTGTAACGTCAGAAAATGTCCCCTTGGGGGCTTTTCCCTCATAAGGTTTAGCTCTCAAGTCTTTAGCATGCATTTAGGACATCTTAGTTCATATTTTGGCATCCCGATGGAATGAGACCTAGGTTCCATGGCAAATTGGACCCAAGTGGACCCCTTGAGCTGTACCCTACCCAAAATAGGGGGGAGGACTTGGGTACCTACACCCTAGTCCTACCCTATTTTGGGGCAGCCCTAATTTTTCGGCGTCAGTTTATGATCGTTATTTGGTCCTTTTACCGACACAGTAAGTTTTGATTTTTAAAATCTTATCAGGAGTGCTTGTAGTTGCATATAAAATCATGTTTAGACATACATTTGTAAACTAGATTCCAATTAGATTGTCATTGTGAACTTTATGCATTCTCAAGGTGATTCAAGGCTTTCATTGTGTTGCAAGAGAGACTTGTGTGTTTTGTGTGTTGATATTTGTAGATTTGAGCATTAACTTCCTCATGGAATGAAGAGCATCTTCCTCCCATGAGAGCTTCACTACAAGGTGACATAACATTGTGTTTTTATCATTGATTCCTTTGGTTTTTGCCTCTGCCTCACAAGGGCATGCACTCTTTTATATGACAACAATGTTCGGAGACTTAAGTGTCCTTCGGGGCTTGACTGAGGCAAGCCTCTTTAAACACCACAACCCCCAAACTAAGTCTTGTGATTGTAGGTTACAGGTGTTGTATTTGGGAAAAGTGAAGTTGCAGTAAGGATTGGCAGACATCAAGGATTCAGGATCTGAAGAAAAATAGGACACAAGAGCACTTCCAGGACTTAGGTGCTCGCTCTAGTGTCCTCCGCATCTGAGTTTTAGCAAACAAAAGTTACAGGGCTGATCAATGTCGGAAGGAGGTCTGGATCTCGCAAAGAAACTAGTACCTTGGACTTGGGCACCTGCTCCAGTGTTTTTGATTTTTTTTCTTTGGAACCCTAAAAATAGGTACTCAGTGATTTGGTATTTTACTCCTGTCTACAAGAGCTTTTTCCATTATTCATCAATTTGTTGTTGTATTTGCATAATTAAGTTTTTAATGGTCATTTGGGCACAAAAGAAGAAAAATTGATGATTAAATTCCCTAATCCAAGTTTCCCTACATTTTCAAGTGGCCTAGGGTATCATAGTGCTCATCACTTGACCCTAGATCCTTGAATGTATAGTGGAGAGGTGGGTCTGAACATCTAAAATCTAGAACATTAACAAATCTAATTTTCCCCTAAACATTTTGCTAAACCCGTGTTTTTAGACTTGAATTGCAACTTTCTAAGTGTATTTCTTTGGATTTTGATTGATTTAATTCATTCATATAGTCATTCATTTTATTGCATTGAGAAAAATTCAAAAAAATTGAAAATTTTGGAAAATACAAAAAAAATTGCATTGTTTGGCTTACTAAATTGCATCAATTCTTTCTAAATTTTCCTAATTCATGATTTTTACATCACAACTGATATAAAATATAGAAAAATAAAATAATTCATAAATTTGCATTGCATTTTCATCATTTAATTGCTATTGTTTGGTGGAAATTTTGACAATTTTATATAACCTAGTAATTCAAAAATCTAGGGTTAGTAGGCAAAATCTTTTTTTTTTCAGATTTTTCTACTTATTTTAGAGGCTCATTCAAATTAAAATTTAGCTGTATTCTTTCATTTTAGTGTGAATTTGCAGTTGGATTTAAAATATTTGCATTTTTGCATATAAAATTTCAACAAAAAACTAGCAATTTTGATGCATTTTCATTAAATTTGCATGGGCATTTTGCATGTTCAAGCTTGAAAATCATTTTTAGATCTGATATTAAGTCAATTTAATCATAAATTAGACTTCAAAATATTTGCATAGCATTTTGTCCCTAGATCTTAAACCTAGGGCTTCAAAAACAACGATTTTCACTAAATTTGGCCTTATCGACTTTATAAACTTTCACTATAGGTCTCTTGTGAAAGTTATTTTGACATTATTTTTCTTTTATCAGGTTAATAATTTGTTTCCCTCATAAAAATCCTCACAACACCCTTTTATCGAGCTCTTGTAGTGAAAATTTTGTAAAAAAACTACACATTTTGACTATTTTTGCCCTAGGGTTTGACCTAGTTTGCACTCCAAGCATGTTGTGATCAATTTTATGGATTGAGGTGGCTGATATTATTGATATTATTTTATGTACCTCCTGAAATTCATTACAACCCCCCTTTTTCTAGGTCTTGGAATTGAAAAACCGTGAAAAACAACCTATTTTTGCTATATTTTCACTAGGGTTTTACCTTAAGTGTTACTAAAAGTGTGTTGTGTTGGATATTTTTGCATCAAGTGGCTTTTATTACTGATATTATTTTCTTTCTATCATCATTTTCCTCACAACACCCTTTTTTATGCTCTTTTGCATTGAGTTTTGGTGAAAAAAGTGTCTATTTTGACATATTTTCACTATATTTTGACTTGGCATTAACTTGAAATTGCATCAAGAGTGTGTTGAGAAGGATAATGTTTCTGTTTTCAACTGATGTCAGACATATAACTTTATTCCCTTTATCAAAATCCTTCCAACATCCTTTGTTTCATTCATTTGCATCGAAAAAGTATTGAAAAATCAAGCATTCGGGGCTATTTTTGCTCTTGTCTTTTGCACCAATTTTGAAAAGCATTCAAAATATGATTTGGAATTGGTTTGAGCATAAAAACATGGCCTTTAATCAAAACAGAAACAATAGGTTCCCTCCTAAACCTTACATGAGAAGAAAGGCTCTTGAACCTGAAATCATGTTTAGACAACATGATAGAACAACTAGAGATAAAGAAGGACCTCTTTACATCACTATGAAAATAATGGGAAATATCATGAATGGAATTCTTATTAACCCTAATTTCATGACTAATGTTGCCACCAAATAGTTCCTCTTTTCACATCAACTAATGCAAGATTCTTATGACCTCTCGAGCATGATGATTAAGACATATAAGGGAAGCTTTATCAAGCCTTTGGGTAAGATATCATTGTTAGTAACATTATCCAGAAAACATGTCAAACAATGGTTTGATGTTGTCCCTATTTTTGACCTCTTTTACATTAAATTGGGACATCGTTGGCTAAAAGAAATGCAAGCTATCCCTTCAACAATACACCATTGTTTGAAATTCCCTCTGGATGGCCGTATAATCACCGTCCCTCGCAACAAGTATAAACCTTTGGTTCAGCAAACACATTACAAATTGAATTACTTTTGGGATAAAACTGAAGTACCTAGTCCTCCTACACAAGAAATGACAAAAGATAAACAACCCACATGTGAAGAGAACTTTAGACCGAAAGGACAAGGTCCCTATGCTGAGGTTCCTCCCCTGAAATCCTTACAGGGATCAGGAGGTTGTTGTCAACAACAAAGTGTTCCACCACGACAAATGAGGTTTTATCCTAGTGCTTCATCTTCTCATTTGCACAAGCCTATGAAAGAGGCTAGCCCTATCTTACAAGAGATAAGTGGTAAAAGAAGATGAAATAGAAAAGAAAGAGAAAGAAGAAAACGAAGACAAGCTTATGCTATAAACCTTGCCTCTCAACAAGAAAACAAGATCCCAACATTCAACCAAACAATAATGATCCTAACGATGAACAACATGATGAACAAGATACAAATTTAGCTATGGTAGTGTATGTCCCACTATCCTCCAACATTAGGGAGTGGGAAGATGACGATGATGATTTGCTTATAGACAACTTCTAGCCCGAAAGGGGCCCTATAGGTAAGTATCTATAACCCTTTATCTCTCTTGTGATGTGCTTCCCCCATAATGTGTTATGTGTTGTTTAGGCCTCTTGGGATGACCTCAGATTCTCCCGTAAGGTTTGGGATACCAGGAGACTACCTCTGTTGTGACCTTCTTCTATTTGTATCATCATTCTTTTAAATTGCCTCTCTAATTTCATTGTGTTTGTTGTGTCTTACAAACATAGCGTCATGGTTGGTGACCTAGCGACACCCTCCTACGTGACTATCCCTAAGACACTTGTTTCTCCTGTCTTATTTATTGTTTCCCTTCCTCTAGTGTTTCCATCTAGTAGGTGGATGACAACAAACATTTATACTGATGTGGACCTAGTGTCCCTTTCGAGAGCAATCAACAAATGGACTTAGTTCCTAATATGACGATGGGGTTGTATATCTTATCTGATGCTTGGCTAGTGGAAGCACCCGTGCTTTCTGTATAGTGAATTTTATGATGTTTCTGTCGCATTAACAAACCTTAACAATACTGCTACTCTATGCACCTTTGTTTGCCTTTGAATTTGGCCTTGGCGGTACTTGACTCAGAGAACTTTGTGAAATAGCCCTACAATTATCCTCGAACTCTAAATTCATTGTATAACCTTGGCTCTTTGTGTAGTTAATCATATACATTTGATGTTTATCATGATTTCATAGACAATAACATGTTTCTTGTAGGGATTTGTTTGTGGGAACATTTGGCGATCATAAAATACATGTCACCTATAGGGGGCATGGGCTTTGCGAAAGTTAGTGTTCCCTTGTGTGTTTTCTTCCTACCTTAATGTGCTTGATATCGATAACTGATATCAACCACCTTAAGGTGGGGGCATATATAAGGTAAGCTGTCTATTATAGATGTTAGTAATGTGTTTGACCTTAGATGCAAAGACTTGTGCCCTAGAGTAGTGCATCGTGCATCCTGAGTTTGTTTGCAATCAATCAATCAATCATGTAAGCCCTTTGCAGAGGTGGGGATGGTGTATTTCTCAGTGTAGATTGCATCATCCTATCATTTCCAAAACTCCTTTGTGGAGGCAGGGAGTGGTTTTGTGACTAACTCAACCCTTAAGCATGCTTTCGGTGATTGTTGTGGTGAAGCCCAATCATCGGTGTGTGTCTGTAATGTGCCTGAGATGGTGTTGGACCTAGAAATAGGTACACTCCATCGCTTGTCTGCCGTGTTTTCTCCATGTCTTCAAGTGTGTGTGTTTTGGCGTCTTTGTTTTGTGTGGTGTGTTTATTGCCCCATATGCAGAGACCAGCACCTTCAGGTAGTGCTTCCTACATTTTGGAAGGTTTTGCATGTCTTGTGTGTGTGTTGCCCCATATATACAGAGACCTGCACCTTAAGGTAGTGCCTCGTATTTTATGGTAGGTTTGTTTACTTTCCAGTACCTGCATCTGCATTTCATATATATGAGAAAAAGAAAAGAAAAGATATCATTTCTATCTTCCATGCATTAATGTGTCTTTTATGCATTGATTGTATTCTCCATGTTCAGCATGACTGTAACTATCTTCTCTATGTTTTACGTGTTTGTTACTGTCTTCTATGTGATTGGCGTGTCTTCTCTGTGCTTGGTGTGTTTACTGTGTTTGTAACCTTACTTTAATGCATGTATTGGCCTTGCATTTATACATACATTAAAGTGGGGGCTAAATGTAACATTGGAAAATGTCCCCTTGGGGGCTTTTCCCTCATAAGGTTTAGCTCCCAGGTCTTTAGCATACATTTAGGACATCTTAGTTCATATTTTGGCATCTTGATGGAATGAGACCTAGGTTCCATAGCAAATTGGACTTAAGTGGACCCCTTGAGTTGTACCCTACCCAAAATAGGGGAGAGGACTTGGCTGCCCGCGCCCTAGTCCTGCCCTATTTTGGGGCAACCCTAATTTTTGGGTGTCAGTTTATGACCGTTATTTGGTCCTTTTGCCGACACGGTAAGTTTTGATTTTTAAAATCTTATCAAGAGTGCTTGTATTTGCATATAAAATCATGTTTAGGCATACATTTGTAAACTAGATTCCAATTAGATTGTCATTGTGAACTTTATGCATTCTCAAGGTGATTCAAGGCTTTCATTGTGTTGCAAGAGAGACTTGTGTGTTTTGTGTGTTGATATTTGTAGATTTGAGCATTAACTTCCTCATGGAATGAAGAGCATCTTCCTCCCATGAGAGCTTCACTACAAGGTGACATAACATTGTGTTTTCATCATTGATTCCTTTGGTTTTTGCCTCTGCCTCACAAGGGCACGCACTCTTTTATATGACAATAGTGTTCAGAGACTTAAGTGTCCTCCAGGGCTTGACTGAGGCAAGCTTATAAACACCACAACCCCTAAACCAAGTCTTGTGATTACAGGTTATAGGTGTCACATTTGGGAAAAGTAGAGTTGTAGGAAGGATTGGAAGACATCAAGGATTTGGGATTTGAAGAAAAGAAGGACACACGAGCACTTCCAGGACTTGGGTGGTTGTTGTAGTGTCCTCTGCATCCACGTTTCAAGAAATAGAAGTTACAGAGTTGATCAGTGTCGGAAGGAGGTCTGGATCCCATGAAGAAACTAGTACCTTAGACTTGGGCACCCGCTCCAGTGTCTCGACTGTTTCGGTTTGGAACCCTGAAAATAGGTACTTAGTGATTTCATATTTTACTCCTGTCTGCAAGAGCTTTTTCCATTATTTGTCAATTTGTTGTTGTATTTGCATAATTAGGGTTTTAATGGTCAATTAGGCATAAGAGAAGAAAAATTGATAATTAAATTCCCTAATCCAAGTTTCCCTACATTTGCAAGTGACCTAGGGTATGATAGTGCTCGTCACTCAACCCTAGATCCTTGAATGTATAGTGGAGAGGTGGATTTAAACATCTGAAATTTAGAACATTAACAAATCTAATTTTCCCCTAAACAAATCTAGTTGAGAGAAGTGGATAGGGGAACAAAGTATTTTTTTGAACTCTTAAAATACAAAAATATGAAGGAAAAAGTAGGGCCTATTTTAGAAGAGGGAAAGTGGTACCATAAGGATGAGGGGATTAAAGAGATTCTTAGATCCTTTTATGAAAATTTGTTCAAATATGAAGATGAACCAGAGGGATGCAAGGAGGCTCAAGGTCTATGTAAGAGAATATGTAGAAAGAGGGTGGATGCAGAAATGAGGAAAACACTTGATGAGGAGATCCAAAAAAGAAATAGAAGATGCAATTAAAACTATGGAAAATGGTAAATCTCCTAGGGATAATGGATTATCTATGGAGTTCTACAAATCTAACCTAAGTTGGGTAGTTGATGACTTGTTTGAACTATATCAAGTAAATATGGTTCCTTGTGGAAGGAAATCAACAAAGGCATTATAAAACTTCTACCCAAAGATAGGGATAAATCTTATATTAGAAATTGGAGACCCATCACATTATTGAACATTTCCTATAAAATCATTGCCAAAGTTTTGGCTTTAAGACTAAGGGATTTTCTGCCCAAAATAATAAGTAATACCCAAACTGGGTTCATTAAGGGAAGGTATATCTTGGAAAACTTGATTACTAGCTGGGAAGCCTTATACTAGGCCAAGGAAACAAACCAAAATGTAGGGATTTTATTGTTAGACTTTGAAAAATCCTATGATAGGGTGGAATGGTCCTTTGTCCTAATGATGCTCAAAGTCATTGGCTTTCCTAAGCATTACTACAATATGGTGAATATGTTATTTAGAGATGTTTCAGCTCAAGTGGAGGTCAATGGTTCTCTTTCTAAACCCTTTTCTATGAGTAGATCTATAATGCAAGGCTGTCCTATTTCCCCTACCCTATTTGTCATTACATTTAAGGCCCTACACTATCTACCGAGAATAGAGATTATTCAAGGAGAGGTAAAAGGTATCACTCTACCAATCAAGAAAAGTTATTCAATGCCCAATTTACTGATGACACTGCTCTCTTTCCCAAGTTAGATAAAGAAGAATTCAAAAATATGGAAACTAGATTAGACTTCTTTTGCCTTTTTTTGGTGCTAAAATCTCCCCTACTAAATCAATCCTACTCTGTTGGGATGATGATGCCCCTATCTAGTTAAATGAGGGTAAGTGGAATTAGGGTGGCCAGCAGAAACAAGTTAGGTTACTGGGCATCCCCTTTGCTATCAACCCCTCTTTGAAGTAAATGTGGGAATGGCTTTTTGTGAAGATTGAAAGAAATTTGAACAATTGGAATAGACAATACCTATCATTAGCAGGAAGAATTCAAGTCTATCAAAAAGTACTTTCAGTATACTCTATATACTACTCCTGAATGTGGTTATTTTCCAACTATCAATTTGATCTTATTCAAAAAGTCATAAGGTGTTTCCTTTGGTCTAATGGCAAAGTAAATAGTAAGAAGCACTCTGTTAGATGGGAATGGTGTTGTTTAGAGAAAAGTGAAGGTGGTTTGAGGCTTAAAATTTTGGAAGTGCAAGGTGTTGCTCTGGAAACGAAATGGATTATTAAGTCATTGGATGGAGAAGAACCTTGGAAAATCTTGGTTAGAAATAATATTAGGTATGTTGTTCCTAGAAAAAGTAGAGGTTGGGATAACCTTCACATTCATGACATACTATTTGGGGACTTTCATGCCAAGCCTTTGGGATTTGTTGTATTCCTAAGTATATAGAAAGCTTGGGAACAAGCTAAAAATCTAATTCTAAATAGAGAACCTTTTGATCTTAACAAGAACATGGTGAGTGGACATAGATCTATTTGGTGGAGTGTGGAACATAAAGGTAAACCACTTTCTCTCCTTCAAGGATGCTCTACCAAGAATTGGAATAAATAGGGTCTTGACGTGCTGAGAAATTTAGTTGATAACAACATTCCTAAAACATGGGCAAAGATTAAAAAATATTTCAATTTGGCTGACACTCAAAAAAGAACTTTCTCTACTCTCTATAAGGCCTTTTTAGGCAAGATTTCTAAAGAAGTTACTGTTCTTGGGGAAGAGTTCTTAGAAAGAATTGTGTGGAAAGATGGGACTAAGCTTATGAATGTTGACTCAAGAAAAGTATACAAGATGAGCATTAATTCTTAGGTGGTATTCAAGCATGTTGAAATTGTTTGGAAAGACACTTTAGAACATAAAACACTATCTAAAACTTTTAACTTGATTTGGTCAAAAATATTGAACCCAAGAAAAGTTGCTTTAGATGGCTTCTTATCTTAAATAAACTTAACAATGTTTAGAAAGTGATTTGTGTCCTATTTGTAAGACTGTTGAAAATTATTTTCATATTTTCTTTGAATGTGAATATGCCCTATTTATCTGGTCAATATTTATGTGAAACATTCCTAACTAGTCTCCTAAAAAGGCTGTCAATTAGAAGGAAATTGTGTGGTTATATTGAAGGTTTAAATGAAAAATCTAACATGTTTTAGCTTGTCATGTATACTAAATTACTGTGGTTCTTATGAAAAATGAGAAATGAGGAAAAATTCCAAGGCAAAAAAAGAGTTCTCACTGAGGCTTTCCAAATACTCACAAACTTTAAATTGACTGAACAAGTGGTGGTTACTTTGGAGGTGACTATAGATAAGCTCAACGAGATAATAAAAGGAGGGGTGATTTACAAGGAAAACATTTAGCAAGTAACTAGTTAGCAACATGACTAGAGGAGGTATGATGAAAAGTTTAATAGGGAACACATGGACTTCTAGGATAAGTATTGCATACAACATCAAATTGAAAGAATGAGAAATGACATGCATAGATACCTTGAAAGTACATTTCAGAACCACGGTGCTAACAACGATTAGGTGAGAGTTATCCTTCCTAGTGGTAGGGATCAAGGATTAGACTCATTCAAGGACATTGATAATTGAGAATACATTAGGGCATAAAAATATTAGAACCTTATCAAACAACAAAAGGATAATAGGAATAACACAAAGGTTAAAGAAGAATATTGGGAAAAAAATAGATGACAGTCAAGGATACTACTTTGGAGGCTACTTGCAGGGCACATAAGACAATCAAGAGCAGTAAAATAGGTATTCAAGAATGCAAATAGATTATGAGGAAGAGATCAAAAACATGGAAGAATCCAAGGCAGCAGACAACAGGGATGAAACTATGGAACATGACTAAAAAGGCATAATATGTGACATATATACATTTTGTAATTGAGCTTATAATGATGTTATTTGTAAAAGTTGATAGTATGATGTAGAGACACTTTATTATATACATTTTATTTTGATCCTATCTTGACAAGATGATTAGTATGTAATAGGTATGGGTTTTGGATTGATATAGGGAGTAGGTGGGACATTTGAAGTGGCCTCCTTGGCCACTAAGTTGTTCTACATCTTTATCTTTTTGAATATATTTTGTGCATGATCTTCATTCCAAAAAAATTTGTAGGTGGAATTCAAAACAAATAAAAATCTCTTCAAGCAATAGTTTAGATAAAGTAATCAGAACATCAATAACCAAAAAATTCCTATAAAACATACTTGGAAAGAATCTCAGCATTTTCCTATAACCTGATTTTCTTCCTTTCTACTTTTCTTGTATGCAAATAAAAGCGTCCATCTTCTTTTAGGATAGACTACATACACACTAAAATTTTACCCCAAAAAGCATCTCCAAAAACATATGCTCAAGAATTAAAATAAGAAAGTGTAATTAATTTCATTAACTCCTCTCTCTCAAGAATATTCTAATTTTAGTCTCCCAAATCTTAGAAAACTAAAGAGAAGTTAATTCTCCATGATTGCCTCATTACCACTTCATTTTTGTGGCCAAAAATATAAAATAAATAGAATCAAATTAAGAGGATGCATAAGAATCTTTTTTGATAAAAAAATGCATTTATTTCTAATTTTTAATTCACACTATTAAATCTATTTGCGACTTAAAAATTTAATTCAGTCTACCTTGATATTTAACTACAATAAATATAAATGCAATAATTTTGACACACATTCACACACATTAATGCAATTTAGTCTATATGAAAACTGTGTGGTGTGTGCGGATTCGCTTTAACGTAATTCACCTTTAGGAAGCTAGACACCCTCTACCTCAATGATACTCTCTCTCTATCAGGGGGAGAGAGAGAGAGAGAGAGAGAGAGAGAGAGAGAGAGAGAGAGAGAGAGAGAGAGATCCTCTCACACATGTACACAAGTCAAAATTAGTTGACAATCATTTAAATAATAATATTTAAATTCATATTTAATTGTTGAAAATAATGATTGTGACACTCTTTAGACAACAACGAAGAAACCACTTCATCCATCTTGAAGGTGGTAGTGGTTCTCCAATGACCATAACAAGGTTGTCCCATGAATCTAGTACGGAACATAGTAATGTCATACATTGATCCTCCTCCTCCATCTTTACACCAACAAAGGTCAACTAGGAAACAAGAATAATTAAAGTATTCAGGTAATTAGTGCTAGATCCTCCATCTTCCATCCTCATATAATACAATTTATTTTACAGCAATAACTTGTTCACCAAGGATTTATCCTGATAAACATCTCCAAGTTTCTTCCAAAGATCTTTTGCAGTCTTCTCTTCATGGATATTTAGGAGCATTAAATCATCCAAACAAAGTCTTGTAAGACCCTTATCATTTTGATCCATTAGATTCCAATGTTCTTGTTTCATGCCCGATGGTATGGTTCTGGATACTACGAGCCATAGATCTCTATCCACCAATATGTCCTCTATCTTAAGTTTCCACAACTCAGTTTCCTCCATTAAAATTATCTATGTCAAACCTCCCATATGTACTCACCATCTCTTTTCTACAACAAACATTTCAAAATCCTCTACACAAGCTCCCACTCAAACAAAGATCAGCTCAAAAAACCCTCTACCCAACAACTAGAACCAAAGGTGGTTAGGCTCTGATAAAAACTGAAAGGAAGAAAGGTATGTGGAAATGCTTCCTACACTAATCTACTGAGGAGAGATTTATGTAAATTTAACTTTTATAGTTACAGATTAAGATGCACATTAACAAAAAAAGTATTAACAACATCTAAATGCAAATACAAAACTCACAACACAAGATATACGTGGGGAAAACTATTTCAGGGGAAAAACCCCACAATCCAAAACTTGTACAATGTATTATCAAATCAAAAGATGATTACAACACACTTGCGATGCAAGCTCTTTCAGGAGTACACAATAATGATTCTCATTCGCATCCCATGACCTTTCACATTTTCTAGCTTCTTATTTATCAAGACTCTTTGGTGGTTATCCAATGTCAATTTTTCCATGTCGGCCAATAATAAACTAATTACCGATGCCTTTATTAAATATAGGGCATTTTTTGCTTCGGGTGAACTACCCCCAACAACCCCCACTAGAGGTGTTGCCCCCAAACCCCTACCATGGGCTCTGTACTTGAGCCCTCGCTCCCTGGCCCCCACTGGTGGATAAGCTTCCCAGGCCTCGCAGGAGGGGCTCCACCTCCTACACTCCCCCGCTAATTATTTTGGGGGGAACCATGACTAACAAAGTCACCAAAATATATCTTGTTGCATGTACTGGCAGTCCTATAGCATGATCAATCACCACATACTAATAATTTGTCACGCCTGTCATTTTAGCTCTTACATGTCATAAAATATGTCATAACTCATGACACATGAACACAAGGTGCCAACACATGGTAAAACTATGCCAAGTCAACATGGGATGCCTACCTCCTCATATGAGGACAAAATTTACATAGAAAATTACAATAGTAGGAAAAAATAAATAAATACAGCATTATGAACTTGCAGAGGTTGAGACACCTTAATTCCCAACATTCTCCCACTTTTCAAACACCTTACAAGAGCCAATAGAATGACAGGATTAAACTAATAGGGTCCAAGAGGTCCATAGACTCTAAGAACCATATGAACTTCTCTGTGCTCGTAGGTTTTGTCAAGGAATTTACAACATTCTTCAAATTTTCAACTTTCTCCAATTTCACCTTCCCATCAGGTCTAGCATGTCACAAAAAAATGATACTAGACATTAATATGCTTAGTCCTCGCATGGAAAGTAGGATTCTTCACCAAACATATGGCACTTTGACTGTCACAACAAATGGTAATCTTCCCTACATCAAACTCAAAATTAGAACTCAATCTCTTAAGCCAAATGGCTTCTAGGGATTTTTTACTGGTGAATCTCCACCAATTGGTGAATAGTTCATATCTGCCAATTGCAATTTCATGAATACATTGCACTGGAGGGGGACCAATTTGCCTAGAGTTTTCAAAATTTTGGTCAAATACATTTCAATTCGCACTCAATTAATTTATGAGTCATTTATAATTAGTATTTTTTCCACAGTATTCTACGCAGTTCTAACGATGATTCGCCTAGAATTTTGGAGGCATGTTTTAATTCACCCAGATATTTGCCAATAGCATTAAATGGTTTCCCTTGTATGAAGACTAATTTTTCCAACACCACTATAACTCCATGCTAATCCCAAGGCCATATTCACCTAGAAAGTTACAACATATGTGTTTGATAGAGGTTTGTTTCACCCAACATTTATAGGCAAACTATTAATAGTATGTGGGATTCACCAAATTATTACCCTACCATTTGAAAATATTGTGGTATTCACCAAATATGGATTGATATAAATGCATTTGAAACTCTAATTAGTCCTTTGCACTTTTTTTTAGCTCTAAGCTCTCAAATACTCGATTCATTTCAGATCATAGAGAAATTACAACTATAGGCATTGGCAAGTCACCAAATGGTAAGTGATCATTTCTTTACTATGTAATAATATAAGATTCATGTTGACTATTTAGGTCTTTGTTTGGTTTCATTGTTACAGATGATATTGAGCAGGAGTTAGGACTAGGGAGATATCTTAATCTAGGACCTAGGGATCTATATTCTATCATCTATGATTCCTTCTTGAAAAAAATGGCATTTTTTCTATAGCTTTTAATTAGTGAGAGATGTCGAGAAAGAACAAGTTTGCTAAGGGCAGTGAATGGAGGTCATCGAAATGTAGAAACATAATGTCATACTTTGGCAATGTTAGTGGTCCATTAGATGGAGCTACAACATCAAAACTTGTACCATATATTGACTTGGATTACAATGCCATAGATGATGTTCTAGGGAATACCCAAGGTTGTAGGAATGATGACAATGCCATAGATGATGTTATAGGGAATACCCAAGGTAGTGAGAATGATGACAATGCCACATATGATGTTTTAGGGAATACCCAAGGTAGCAGGAATGATGCCAATGCAACAAATGATGTTCTAAGGAATAGCCAAGGTAGCATGAAGGATAATATGAATAAATCAAACTCAACAAATGACAATGAAGCTAATGAAGATATAGAGTTTAATGAAGATGAAGATCCCTCAAGTGCACGTAAGGGGAAAAGAAAAGCCAAATAAAAAATAGGGAGTGCGTGGGATATGCCATGGAGTTTTTAGATTGATTGGGTGTCAAAGTACCCATTCATTGAACTGATGGAGAATGCAAACAAAAATGAATCTCCCATAGAATGCAAGTGTAAGATTTGCAGTTGAAAACATCATAGGGAAAAGAGGTTGCAATTAAAACTTGACACCATAGAAAAACATATTGGTAAAGTTTATGAAAAATAAATCATAGATGAATAGGAAAAATTAGTGATAAGATGGAAAACAAATGAAGAATGTCTTCATGTAAAGAATGCCCTTGAATATAATGTGCATATGCAAAGAAAGATGAAGATTCATGTAGGTGGAGGTTCAATTGAAGCTTAATTTGGAAAGATGATGGGAGAATTACAAATGGCAAAAATTGTTCAGTTGGGTGTTTTTTTTCATATTTTGAGCAGAGGGCGTCTTATGACAAACTACCCAGAATATAATAGTTTATTATCTTTTATGGGTGTGGGAAAGTTATCCCCCTGAGGTGGAAAAACATGATTTATAGGAAAAAAAAAAAAAGTCAACTTTTATTGCATTATCTCTATATGAAGTTATAACAATAGATAATACTTCTTGGGTATGTATGCATGTATCTACTGTGGCAAATCACCTCATCTACTCTTTGTTTATAAAATGAAGGAGAATGCAACATCACAAAATCTATTTGAGCTAGTTAACAAATATTTGAATGAAATTAAAGGTATGGATGACTGCACAATTGCCAAAAAAATTGGTGTGTGTTGGGGCGGATGGAGCTTCAATAATGCAAGGTCATAGGATCTATCTGTGTGTAAAGATACAAACTTCTATTTCACCATACATGATTTGCATTCACTGCATGGCCCACAAATGAATTTAGCATTTAAAATAGTGAGCAAGTTTCCTGCAATATCAAAAGTTGAAGATCTAGTCCGTGAGCTCTACTCATACTTTTGTTGAAGTCCCAAATGGTTTTTGGAATTTCAAAATTTTGTGGAATAACTGTAGGAAACAAGCTTCTTAAGGATGTTGATACCAATTGGATCTCCTTGCATGAACCATTGAAAAGGGTTTTAGTATAATATCAATCCTTGATTGGAGTAATGTACAAACATTGCTTCATAGTTGATAGGACTCCTGACCTCTTATATATGTTAAGTGACATAGAGACACTCCTCATTTTATTTAGTATTCTTCCCATGCTGGAGGAAATGAAAATGCTTGTGAAAAAATCCCTAGAAAGAACTATGTATATTTTAGAATATACTATACTGCGTAGAATGATATGCATGACCCTCGATAATCTATATCTATCAAACTAGTCTTTCATAAGTCTAAAATTTAGCAGCTGACACTTGATAACAAATGTGACCAATCCTATTGATTTTTAATATTTTAATGAAAGTGGGGAGTTATGTGTCTCTGTAAATGGATATGAGATACCAATGCACTATTTTAACAAGGTCAAGTGCACTATCAGAGAAGAACTTGTTACAAGGGAAGCTTTTGACAAGATTTTTAATTCTATAAGTACTACTTTAAAGAATATTGTAAAATTTCTTTCCTTAGAGATTAGAGATTGATTCCCTCACAATGAACTACTTGAACCCTGGTGCAGAGGCCCAAGACAAATTTTGAATTTTTGGTCTCAATAAAGAGCCTAGGTAGAATTTTCCTTCATAACTGATATAATAAAGATTATTAAGACATTTTTTTATGTAATGTAGGTTAGTGTTTTGAATATTGCTTAAGTTTAGGATAGTCTATTTTTGTCATTGTAGTGGATAGGTTGTTTTATGCTTTCTTTTTGGCTTTTCCATGATGTGGGAGTTATGAAAACATGGAGTTTCAATGTAAACATATTATTTAGGCCTCACAAATTTTGAGGCAGATCAGAGGAGATTGGAGAGAAAATAAATAAAGATTTTCTGAGTTTTCTACATATTTTTTGTCTTTTTTTTGTTCTAATGCATGATACCAGTCCGTATTGTACTATCATAGCTCCTAATGTCTAAAATCTTGTAATGAGTTGAGATACCTTTCATTTGAATCA
The DNA here is from genome assembly GCA_027924645.1 of Cunninghamia lanceolata. NCBI lineage: Eukaryota > Viridiplantae > Streptophyta > Pinopsida > Cupressales > Cupressaceae > Cunninghamia > Cunninghamia lanceolata. The sequence goes on from BSBN01000154.1 coordinate 7,273,600, forward strand.
AGTTAGGAAGATTTTCATTATTTTTGCAACATTTGGTGGTTGTTTTCTTGAAAATGGGTCTTAAACCCTAGGATTTTGAGGGTTTTAGTGAAACGATGGGTTTTTTACCCATTCCACCTGTTTCACACCTCAATAATGGGTGGAATGGATCTAGGTACGTTATATTTTGTTTGTATTTTCATTGTAGGAGCAAGGGACTGGAAGGGAGTGTCATTTGAATACATTTGTGCCTAATATCCTCATGTATTAGGTCTTCAAGCATAGTTAGATTAGTCATTTGATGGAAAAGTGACTTGGGATGATTCAAGATCCCAAAAACTAGAATATTCAATCCATTTACAACCCCATAGATGCCCTAGAGTAGGTCTTGGAAGTTTGGAGCAAGTTTATCACACACTTGCTTTGTAAAAGAGGCCTAATTAGGCCTAAAATAGTAGGTACAGTCACTTTTTGAGGCCTTTGTTCCAAAGGAACCTATACTACATGTCTAATATGTTGTGTAAGAGATTAATGGGTATCTAGAAAGTCAACTTGTTCATGGGTCTACCAAGTATTCTGTAAGTTATGTCTGAAAAACCCTATTCCAAGGGCTACAAGCGAATAGGGCTATTTGCAAAGGAACAATAAGAAGGATCTGTGATTAGGATTCTTGGTGGGGCTCATTAGTTGTAACCAATCATATTAATGTGGTCTTAGGTGTCTTGGAAGGTTGGCAAGGAGTCCATGCATTCAAACCATGTTGTGTTACCTTTCTCAAGCATTGAAAGCATGTGTTGTGAGAGAGCAATCCAAACCATACTTGATCAGTCCAAAGATCAGTGAAGTCCATGTTGAACCTATCCCCTACTCTACATCAAGTAGTATTAGAGCCTAGGTTTAGGTTCTAATTGGGAATAATTAAGAAAGTTGAAGTGTGAAGGAGGAATAGTTGCAAGATGCCTTCTAGAAATAATCCAATCCTCACTAGAGAAATGAGATTGATGAAGGAATCTCAAGATGGAGTCCTAGCCAGACTTACAGCCATAGAAGAAAACCTAAGAAGAGGTAGAGTCACTAAAGAAGAGAGTGACCAAGAGGAAGAGAATGAGGGTGAGAGTGCAAGCCCTCAAAGGGGATCCAATGAGGAAGAGATGGATCCAGACGATAGAAGGTTTATGAAGATGCTGCAAGCTATGAAAGGGGAAAGCCTTGATGTCAAAATGGAGTTACCCATGTATGAAGGAAAAATGAATAGTGAGGAAGTATTAGATTGGATTAATTCCTTAGATAACTACTTTGAGTACAAAGAGCTGCCAGAAGAGTAAAAGGTCAAATTGGCAAAGACCAAGTTGAAGGGACTAGCATTGACATGGTGGAACTATGTTCAATCAGAAAGGTTGAGGAAAGGAAAAGAAAAAATTAGTTCATGGGACCGGATGGTGTCCAAAGTGAAGAGCCAATTCCTATCAAGGGATCATGCAATTCAAACCTTTAGAAGGTTGCAAAATTTAAAACAAAAGGAAATGGATGTTATGGCCTATACTAAAGAATTCCACAAGCTGACCATGAGGACATGACACAATGAAGATAAGGTTGAGAAAATTTCTAGGTATATCAATGGGCTTAGGCTCAATATTCAGGATGAAATAAGCCTTGCCACCCCTAGAAATGTGGAAGAATGTTTCCAACTAGCAATAAGGGCAAAAGAGAAGATCAAAAGAAGACAAGAACAACAGGCTAGGGGTAGAGGAAAGAATAATAGAGGTAGAGATAACTTTGGGGGAAGGACATAATTCCAAAAGCAACAAGGAGAATCAAGTGGACAACAAGAGAAAAAAGGGGAATCAAGTGACAGGGGAAGTTTTAGAGGTAGAAGACCTAACACTAGAGGAAGATTTAGTGACCAAGGAAGAGGGTCAAGCACCTTCTCAGGTAAATGTTAGAACTATAATCAGTTTGGACATCCTGCATTCAAGTGCCTAGACAAGCAAGCATTAAGTACTCAAGGAGGTGAACACAAAACCAAAATAGTGCATGAAGAGGATAGTGAAAGTGTCAATTCACCACTTCAGCCTGCTACTCCTGAGGTAGGTGATACATTGATGATAAGGAGGACACTCCTCAAGGTGCCAACAACCAGGGAGCCTTCACAAAGGAAATCATTGTTTAGAACAACTTGGAAGTCACATGGAAAGGTATGCAAAGTAGTTGTTGATTCTAGTTCTACTGATAATTTGGTTTCTTTGGAAATGGTAGAGAAGTTGAACCTGAAAAAAATTCCTTACCCCACACCCTACGAAGTGTCATGGTTAAACAAAGGTCAACAAGTCTTGGTAAATGAATAGTCATGGGTAGAGTTTAGCATTGGGGGTTATAGAGATAAGATCCTTTGTGACATCATTCCTATGGATGTTTGTCACCTACTGCTAGGAAGACCTTGGAAACATGACAAAAAGACCAAGTATGATGGTCAGAAAAACACTTATGTGATAGAGAAGGATGGAGTCTCATACTCATTGACACCCCTTCAAAAGGAAGAGTCTGATAAGTAGGTTGGGTCTAGCATTATGGTAGTAGGAGAGAAAGAGTTTTTGTAGAGAATCAAGGAAGAAGGTGAACAGGGATTTGCAGTAGTAATCAGACCTAAGACCAAGTCTATTTTAGCAGCAAATAAGGTGGAAGACATACCTAGTGAGGTTCAATCTTTGTTGAACAAGTACAAGGATATTGTGGTAGATGATTTTCCAAGTTCTTTACCTCCCATGAGAGACATCAACCATCACATAGACCTAATCTCTAGTGCTAATTTACCTAACAAGGCTGCATACAAACTAACCCCACAACAGAATGAAGAAATCAAGACACAAGTCCAAGAATTGTCAGATAATGGTCTCATCAGAGAAAGTTTAAGTCCATGTGTTGTCCCTACTATTTTAGCACCCAAGAAAGGTGGAGACTGGAGGATGTGTACTGACTCAAGGGAAATAAACAAAATCACAATCAGATATAGGTTCCCAATACCTAGAATGGAGGACCTAATGGACTATTTAGGAGGTGCATGTTACTGTTGATAACTGAGAGGGGGGGGTGAATCAGTTATCCTAATTATTTCCTTTATTGAACTTTCCTTTTAATTGATGCAGCATAAAATCAAACATAAAACATTAACCATAAAACAAGAAACACATGACACAGTATTTTTGACGTGGAAACCCTGTTAAGGGAGAAAACCACGGGGTGATTAACCCAAAATTATTCTCTGTTAGAAGAATAGGAAATTACAAAGATGGCACTTGCCAATTAGGGCTCACTGCCCGAGCACACTGCTCACAAGAGGCCCACTGCCTACAAGAAGACACACTGTCTACAAAGTGATGAGAATCACAGTCTTGAACTGATTGGAAGCATCTGCATATGCTGGAGTTCAGTTCCGGTTAGGCTTAGTACACTGATCTGCTGCACTTCATCTTTCCTCTGTTCTTTATTCTGCTATCTTTCACATACCGGATCCTTTTTGCTACCTCTGCTCTTTATCTGGACTTATTCGCATATCTCTCCCCAACAACTACACCTTCACAACTAAATCCATCCTCTATATATATATCCGCACAAGTAATTTCATCACCTTTCTAGTCGGCATCCGGAACAGTCTAGTTTCTTATAAACTTTCATTCTGTCGGCTGAATCCTTCCTCACCAAGCAATGCAGATCAAGCATATACTTGTAGATATCATTAATCATGTCGGCCAAACATGATTCATGCCTTCACAACCTCTGTCATCAATAGTAACCCATCCGGAAAGCAGTCTGATACTCTGCCAGTCAGTTCTTCCTCTGTTTTCACTATCTCTCAGGAATCCGGTACTCAACCATTCATATCTTTTTCCTTGTCCATCACCGGAGGCTAAATCCTTGGAATATACCACTCAAGGTAGTCCTCTTGACTTCCCCAAATCCGCACTGCACCAAGACACTTCCTCTGAGAGGTCCGGACCAATCTGTCGGACCTTGCCACATGCTCTGTTCTTCTTCACCGGATCACAACATTCTTTATTCTGACTTCTGGTAGAGACATATCATGTCTTGCGGATATGTGGGATGACCTTTGTTGCCATCAATGACAACAACCATGAATCCATATAGTGTCTCTTGCCAACAATCTCCCCCTTTGGCATTGATGGCAACACTTAGTGAAAAATGACTAAGTGTTTTCACTGTGCTCCCCCTTTGCTGATGCTTTGTCTTTATATACAATTTCCGGAATTCCCCCTTAGTTGGATTTCTCATTTTTCACTGCTCCTCACTCCCCCTTTGACATCAATGGCAAAGGGTAGGGTCCGCATATCAAAATTTTCAAAAATTTCTTATACTTAGCCGCATATTTACATACTCACATATATTGAAGAATGTCTGCAAAGGATGTCTGCAATTGGATCATTTCTGTAGCCCAACTTTGCTTCATTCTATCCAAAATTGAAATGTGACCACTTAGCAAAAATGCAAACGCTTCTGCCCGCTTGAGATCTGTCGGATCTTTTGTTTGGGCGATGGTCTGAGCATCACTGATGGCCTCATGCATGGTTTCCAACTTAGGGATTATAATCCTTCTAAGTTCTCCCATCCGGTTAGTGATGTTTTTCCTTTCCTTCTCAAGATTTTTTATTTCATTCAAGACTGCAATGGTCTGACATTCTTGATTTATTATAGAGGAAGAGAGAGGATCAAAACTTTGAGATAAGCTTTGTAGCTTATCCTGTTCCTCTTTTATTTTCTTGTCAAATGCTGCTGTTGCCTTTGACCAGGATATACAAAATTTATAGATGTCACCGCCATCCTTAAGAGCATTCTCTAAGCTCTTTATTCCAATGCTTACAATCTTCCTATCTTTAGAGATTAATTCTAATATCTCTGAAAATCTTTTATCCAAAAATTCCTTCCGGACCTTTTCTTCAGCTGATTTTTCTAAAGAATCAAAATGTGTATCAACACTGCTGACTAAGGTTTTTAGATTACCGGAAGAGGAGGCTGTCGGATCTATCTAGATTGATGGCATGATCTTCACAAGTACTCCGGAAGCAGCCTCTATCAACTCACAGTCTTCCATATGAGACTTTAGGAGCTTTTCATTTGCCTTGGCATTTGCAAATGAAGCTATCTTCATTGTTTGTACCGGAGAGAGAGAGTCAAAATCAAATGGGCCTTTTAGAAGCTCCGGTTCATCAATCTCTAAAGTTTCTTTACTCAAAAACTGTTGAACAGTTTGTGCAGTGTCTCTTGCCGGAGACAGATGTTTCTTTTCTTCTGCAGTCTTAGAACTGTCAACCTCTTTATCTTTCACCATTGCTTCCTTCTCCTGTAATTGCTCTTCTTCTTTGGATCCGGAGACTGTAGGGGAAACCGGAGGAGAGATGCTAGTTTGTTCATGAGCCACTTCTTCTGGAGCAGAGGGTCCCAAGTCCTCAGCTGTTTCTGTACCTAAATCCTCTACAACCGGAAGATTGAACCTTTTGAAGGCCTTCCGGAGGATCTCTTCTATTTCTTGGGCCACTTTGTCAGTCTCGCCAAGCATGAGTTGATTCATCCTGGCTTTGCTTCTAAACTCATCTTTGCAGTCTTTGAAGATAATGTTCATGGTCTTGGGATCAATTTGAGGATATAGCTGAATAGCTATCTGCTCCCGGATCTCAAGATCTTTAGCATGAGCATTATTCTTTCTTACTTCCATTTCCTTTTCTAGGCTTTTGGGAATAAGAGATATTATTTCAATGAAAGCCTTATTATATATGTTAAGATATTTTACTGTGGCCTCCTGCAGAGTCTTTTGGTCGGCCTCACTGAAGTCATCATATGATTCAGTCATTGGTTGAAGGTTTCCATCCACCGTGACTGACTTGATTATGCTCTCTAGTGACAGAGTGGGCTTTTCAACAGTTACCTCTGCCATTTCATCCTTGTCTTGGCCTGTGGAGGGCTTACCGGATCCTTTCTTCTTCTGTTTCTTTACTTCTCTTACTCCCTCATCTGATTCTGTTTCCTCTTCATCCTTTTGGCTTCCATAAGCCCTTGTGGCTTTTGTCTTGGATCTCTTACCGGATGCCTGGACTTCCGGTTTTGAACTTTTGGTTGTGGAAGGTGCAGGTCTCTTTGATGATCTGGTCCGGGTGGGAGTTTCAACCGGAGCACTTTCTTTGCTTTTCTCTTCTTCCTCGGCCTTCCTCCTCTTTTCCCGGCTGGCATCAAGTGCCTCCTTTGAGATACCTAGCCCTTGAGCAATGTGCTCTACTTCTTTTCTTACCTTTCTTTTAATCTCAGGTTCCCTGAGTTCTACATGTATTTTTACACTCAGCTCCTCAAAGGTTCCAAACCTTTCTGCCTTAGGATCTTTGGGCTGACTTAGCATGTGTTGAACATGCAGCTCCACTATCTGTTCATCAACTTCATACCCCATGGGCATGATCCAGACAGTCCTTGGCTCCACTGCCTCCATTAGGCACTGATCAGTGTCAACCATAAAGCACACTGAGTCCTTGTATTTCTCAATGAGAGACTGGGGAATTCTCTCTCTTGCTTGCATCATGCTCTGAAAGTTTTTGAAGTATCCCCATAGAGCTGTATTTCTCGCTTTTGCATCCCCAAGTCCATGCAAATAGTCTCTTATCTGGACTGCAACAGGTTTGTCATTTTGCCATACCCATCCACTTGTTCCGGGTAGCTCATTCATGAAGTAGAAGAATAGACATACAATCAGAGTACCATACTTAAAGGAATTCTTCTTATCCTTCTTGATTTTCTGTATATTTTCCATTAATTGGCTTAGCAGTAGTTCGCAGAGATCATACTCTGCATTCTTTCTTAGCATCTCATAGGCAGTGTATACTGTAGTTCCGGATACAGAATTCTCCCTGCTGGAGTGGTAGATCTTGTATCCTATTATCATTGATGCATATTTGATATCCGGATCGGAGATGTCTTCAATGGTCATTGCCCTTTTGTCAAATTTTGATCCGATGGCCTCAGTTACAATGTTGTTCTTGACAGATTTGAGGATAGGTACTCCTCCGGAAGAGTATAGGCCAGTTACTGCTCTAATTGCCTCTTTTGTGATCTTGCAGGGTCTATCTAGCCATAGAAAGTTGTCATGCATTCTGCTCAGTACATACCGGACCCATTCATCCTCTTCAAAACAGGGGAAATGAATAAATTGCTCAAATTGTTTCTTCTGAATATCCTTATACTCTGGTTTAAGCTCAAAAGCATTGTCAATCAGCTGCTTGTGATAGAGGTCTCTTAATTTGAATTCCCCAAATTCCTCAATGTTTGCATGTATGTAAACCCTAATGTCTTCGGTGTGTAAAACTCCGTGGGGAACACTAGAGAAGGCTCCTAGTGGGTCTACCTCCAATGATTTGTAGGGATGTTTCTTGAATGAGGGGCGAGGTCTATCAGAGATCTTAACTATGTTTGGAGTAGCCATTCTTCAAAGATTTGCAGTGAGGTAATGAAAAACGGAGAATACCTTATGCACCTTCGGTTTGCACGGAGTGGTTGGATTGATTTCTTTACGCAATAGCTTCGGCAGGAGATCCTTGGTGCTTGATGAACCTTGTTGCAGAGCTCCACTTTTCGCTTCTTCTCGAGTGCAGAATGAGCAAATGACTTTTGAGAGATCCCTTAAATTGCTCCGCGAACCCTAATATCTGTCTGCAATAAATGCTTCACCTACATCATTCCGGTTTGCCTTGTCTGGATAGTTTGGAGTATCCCGGATTGGTTCTGATCTGAGGATATCATCCGGATCTTTCAATCATGAATAAATCGAGGTAACATATTACAAGAGCATCCCAAACACTCTGTCCAATCCGCAGAACAAGATAGTGCATTTCCGGATCTTTCCGGACCTTTTTGTAATCCTCTATCATACCGGAGCATCTCCCTGAACAGGTCTTATTTGATCGATCACAGCTTCTTCATAACTTCATGCGGACCTCTGAAAACTTGACTGAAGTATCTCAAGACTCATATCTACAAACCCTTTGATCCGCATCTTGTGCCACATCCGGTACCACTTGTTTGGCTGGGGGAACAAGATTTTCTTTGAGTCTCCCCCTGAGCCTGAGCTCACTTTTTAATTTTCGGAAGAAATATCAGCACCAGAGTCTGGTGCGGATCCAACCTCTACATTCTCTGAACTTTTCTTCACCCAGATCTTGCTCATCTGATTCCTAACCTCATCCACATTCATCTTTTGTTTACCCTTGTCTTGATTCTGATTATACACCGGACCTCTTTTGTCCTGATTCTTGTTTCTGCAAACTTTAGCATTATGACCGGACCTATTGCAGATTTGGCAAATAACATTTCTTTGCATATTTGACTGATATCCTCTTGATCTGCATTGATTAGCCATATGACCTACTCTATTGCATGTGAAGCATCTACCTTTGAATGATTTGTTTACTTGTATACTTCTGCATTCATGGGATTTGTGTCCATACCTTTTGCAGTTGAAGCACTGTCCGGAGAAGGATGAATTAATCTGATTCATTCTCATTCTGCACTAATTAGCTTTGTGACCAAAGTGGTTGCAGCTGTGGCAGTATCCATTGAAGGATGGATATCTTTGAGCATTTGGCTGTCTTACCGGAGGTCTTCTAGGCCTGCTTCTTGGATTTTCTGATCCAAGATTCTTCTGACCGGATCCGGAGCTTTCTCCTTTCTCATATCCCAAACCATACTTGTCATCTGTCCTCTTTTGACTTCCAAGAAGAACTTCAAGTTGAGCAGAACTTATCTTGAATTTCTCTTTATATTCATTTGCTGTTTGAAGGTCTCTTTTGAGAGAGGCAATTTGATCCTCAAGTTTTCCTTCATTATCTTTGGCATCTTCAAGATCAGATTCAAGATGTCTGATAATCCTGTCCATCTGGTGGCATTCTTCTGATTTTTCTTTAAGAGATTGTCTTAGATTGTCTTCAGCCTTTCTTTTTTCTTCAATCTCTTGAGTAAACTTTATAGTTCCTGATTCCATTTCATGTCTTAACATAATGACTTCTTTTGATAACTTTTCACATAACTTGGTTTGCTCAGTCAATTCTTCATTTGTATTGCTTTCTTCACTTTGTCTTGCCAACTGTTGAAGCAGCTCCTTTCTCTTTTTCATAGAGAGACTTAATTTGTCTTTTAATTCTCTCATGAATTCATCAGCCTGTTTGAGTCTTTCCTTTAATTCACTGACTTCAGAATTCGACTGTTCAAGATCCTCAAGAGCAGTCTTGAGTTGCTCCCTTAAACCATATGCATCCATTTGAAATCCCAGATCTTCCTCAAGCTGTTAGGCTCTATTAGGAGGAACTTAGCTCTGATACCAATTGTTGATAACTGAGAGGGGGGGGGTGAATCAGTTATCCTAATTGTTTCCTTTATTGAACTTTCCTTTTAATTGATGCAGCATAAAATCAAACATAAAACATTAACCATAAAACAAGAAACACATGACAGTATTTTTGACGTGGAAACCCTGTTAAGGGAGAAAACCACGGGGTGATTAACCCAAAATTATTCTCTGTTAGAAGAATAGGAAATTACAAAGATGGCACTTGCCAATTAGGGCTCACTGCCCGAGCACACTGCTCACAAGAGGCCCACTGCCTACAAGAAGACACACTGTCTACAAAGTGATGAGAATCACAGTCTTGAACTGATTGGAAGCATCTGCATATGCTGGAGTTCAGTTCCGGTTAGGCTCAGTACACTGATCTGCTGCACTTCATCTTTCCTCTGTTCTTTATTCTGCTATCTTTCACATACCGGATCCTTTTTGCTACCTCTGCTCTTTATCTGGACTTATTCGCATATCTCTCCCCAACAACTACACCTTCACAACTTAATCCATCCTCTATATATATATCCGCACAAGTAATTTCATCACCTTTCTAGTCGGCATCCGGAACAGTCTAGTTTCTTATAAACTTTCATTCTGTCGGCTGAATCCTTCCTCACCAAGCAATGCGGATCAAGCATATACTTGTAGATATCATTAATCATGTCGGCCAAACATGATTCATGCCTTCACAACCTCTGTCATCAATAGTAACCCATCCGGAAAGCAGTCTGATACTCTGCCAGTCAGTTCTTCCTCTGTTTTCACTGTCTCTCAGGAATCCGGTACTCAACCATTCATATCTTTTTCCTTGTCCATCACCGGAGGCTAAATCCTTGGAATATACCACTCAAGGTAGTCCTCTTGACTTCCCCAAATCCGCACTGCACCAAGACACTTCCTCTGAGAGGTCCGGACCAATCTGTCGGACCTTGCCACATGCTCTGTTCTTCTTCACCGGATCACAACATTCTTTATTCTGACTTCCGGTAGAGACATATCATGTCTTGCGGATATGTGGGATGACCTTTGTTGCCATCAATGACAACAACCATGAATCCATATAGTGTCTCTTGCCAACAGTTACTTCTCAAAGATTGATCTCAAAAGTGGATATCACCAATTAAGAATAAGGGAAGGAGATGAATGGAAAACTACCTTTAAAACCAATGAAGGACTGTATGAATGGATGGTAATGCCCTTTGGACTATCAGATTCTCCTAGCATGTTTATGAGGTTAATGAATGAGGTTTTGAACCCCTTTATTGGAAAATTTGTTGTTATTTATCTAGATGATATTCTTGTGTTTAGCAAGACAAAGGAAGAGCACTTGCAGCATCTTAACATGGTTTTGTAGAGATTGCATGAGGAGAAGTTGATGAGAAACCTCAAAAAATGTGAGTTTATGAAAGAAGAACTTGTGTACCTTGGTTTTGTGATCTCCAAAGGCACATTGAAGATGGATCCTTCCAAGGTTGAAGTCATTCTCAGTTGGCCAGTTCCAAAATTAGTAGGAGAGGTAAGAAGCTTTCATGGTTTAGCTACCTTCTATAGGAAATTCATTAAGAACTTCAGTCATATTTGTTCTCCCATCCTTGATACCATCAAAGTAGACAAGAAGAGGAAATTTTAGTGGACTGATGAGGCAGGTAAGAGCTTTGAATATTTAAAACATAGAGTGGCACAGTAGCCCATCCTTACTTTACCTGACTTCAATAAGAGCTTCACTGTGGAGTGTGATGCTAGTGGATTTACAGTGGGTGCAGTCTTAAGCCAAGAAGGCAGGCCGATGACTTTCTTTAGTGAAATGCTTAATGAGTCCAAAAGAAGATATTATTCATATGACGTAGGACTCTATGCATTAGTGTAGTCCCTAAGGAAGTGGAGACATTACCTCTTGCCCAAGGAATTTATTATTTTCACATATAATCATGCTCTAATTTTCTTAAACAGCCAAGACAAGTTGAATCATAGGCATATGAAGTGGGTAGAATACTTGTAGGCCTACACCTTCACAATCAAACATAAGAAAGGATAGTCAAATAAAATTGTTGATGCTTTGAGCCAGAGGTCTATGATGGTCCAAGAAATTCAACTTCAAAGTATAGGGATAGAAGCACTCAAAGGTATGTATGAAAATGATGATGATTTTAAGGAACAATATGCTTTTTGCAGTCAATTTTAGAATACTTTTCACAGTGAGTTCTTTGATTTTATTTTGTAAGATGGAATGTTCACTTCAAAGTTGGAGATTTAGTACTTACACATCTAAGAAAAGAAAGGTTACCTAAGGGTAGATACACTAAGTTGTTGATGAAGAAAATTGGGCATTGCAAAGTGGTCCACAAGTTTTGTGAAAATGCATATGAGATACTACTCCCTCCTGGAGTTGCTATCTCATCAATCTTTAACATTTTTGATTTATATCCTTTCAAGGGATCTTTGGATGTAGGTACAGATGCTAATGAGGGTATTTTTGATGTTGATTGGGTTAAAGATCTTCCTCCTACTATACCAATCAAACTTGAAACCATTTTAAGCACCAAGGAGGTCAAGAGAACAAGACATATGATTTATAATGAATACCTTGTGAAGTGGCAAGGTCTTCCTCATGAAGATGTGACATGGATGACAGCTGAAGACATTGCAAAACATGGAACATCAGTACCTGATCTGATCTCAGGTGGAGGCTGAGATCCTTTCTCCTTGGGTGTATGGTGCAGGAACCCAAGACAAATTTTGAATTTTTGGTATTAATAAAGAGCCTAGGTGGAATTTTCCTTCATAAATAATGTAATAAAGATTATTAAGACATTTTTTGATGTAGTGGAGGTTAGTGTCTTGAATATTGCTTAAGTTTAGGATAGTTTATTTTTGGCATTGTAGTGGACAGGTTGTTTTATGCCTTCTTTTTGGCTTTTCCATGATATGGGAGTTATGAAAACATGGAGTTTCAATGTAAACATGCTATTTAGGCCTCACAAATTTTGAGGTAGATCATAGGAGATTGGAGAGAAAGGAAATAAAGATTTTCTAAGTTTTCTGCATATTTTTCTCTTTTTATTGTTCCAATGTCTAGTACCAGTCCATACTATACTATCATAACTCCTAATGTCTAAAATCTTGTAATGAGTTGAGATACCTTTCATTTGAATCAAGTTAGGAAGATTTTCATTGTTTTTGCAGCATTTGGTGGTTGATTTCCTGAAAACAGGTCTTAATTTTCTAAAAACAGGTCTTAAACACTAGGATTTTGAGGGTTTTAGTGAAACAATGGGTTTTTGACCCATTCCACCTATTTCACACCTCAATAATGGGCGGAATGGATCTAGGTAGGTTATATTTTGTTTGTGTTTCCATTGCAGGAGCAGGGGATTGGAAGGGAGTGCCATTTGAATGTATTTGTGCCTAATATCCTCATGTATTAGGTCTTCAAGCATAGTTAGATTAGTCATTTGATAGAAAGGTGACTTGGGATAATTCAAGATCCCAAAAATTGGCATATTCAATCCATTTACAACCCCATAGATTCCCTAGAGTAGGTCTTGGAAGTTTGGATCAAGTTTATCACACATTTGCTTTGTAAAAGAGGCCTAATTAAGCCTAAAACAATAGGTACAATCACTTTTTGAGGCCTTTGTTCCAAAGGAACCTATACTACATGTCTAATATGTTGTGTAGGAGCTTAATGGGTATCTAGAAAGTCAACTTGTTCATGGGTTTACTAAGTATTCTACAAGTTATGTATGAAAACCCCCATTCCAAGGGCTACAAGCAAATAGGGCTATTTGCAAAGGAACAATAAGAAGGATATGTGATTAGCATTCTTGGTGGGGTTCATTAGTGTTAACCAGTCATATTAATGTATTCTCAGGTGTCTTGGAAGGTTGGCAAGGGGTCCATGCATTCAAACCATGTTGTGTTACCTTTCCCAAGCATTGAAAGCGTGTGTTGTGAGAGAGAGCAGTCCAAACCATACTTGATCAGTCCAAAGATCAGTGAAGCCCATGTTGAACATATCCCCTACTCTGCATCAAACCCATGTATGTAGTTTATCCTCAATATTGGGTTAATTATCAACCAAGTGATTTTCACAACAAGATAAAGAACTTAATGAATCATTTTTGCAAAAAGTATAGAATTTGATGGACATCAAATAGAAGGAATTATAAATAAATCTAAACTTACAGAGCAATCAACTCATTTTGCGACACCAGTGAAGGAACAATTTAAACTCATGGAGGCTCCCTACCAAAATGCATTGATAACAAAGCTTTGGGCAACATTAAGTTAGAGTGAAATATTACGTGATTCATTATTAGAATATTTCAAACTTGCTGATTTATGTCAAACCATGATATTGGGGTCGATGGAGGACAATATAGTTTTCAGTGCATTAGGGTTCTTAAAATAAAAGATAAGAAACAAAATTGACAAGAATTTAGAAAATTGCTTCAGAATGTATACAACTAGACATGATATCCAGAGTTTTCCTTTTGAAAGGGCACTCACAATATGGAGGTCCTTATGTGAAAGAAGAGGGTTGTGCAACACTTCAAACAATAATATCACATATGATAGTGACACAATGAATAAAACATGTAATGGTAGTGGTGTTGATGAGATGCTCTTAAGTAGAGATATGGAGATAGAAGAAAATGAAGAACATGATCAGGATGACACTAGATATCATGGTCAAAGGGAGGAGAATCAAGAGATGATTTGGCAATTTGAATGGATTTAGTAGTTACTAGGTATTTATGTTGTATTTCATGTTCCAAACCCCAAAATGTTGTTGATGACATTTTTTTTTTCACTAGTGTAAATTTTTCATTTTCAATTTAAAAAGTTAATAATTTCATATTATTATCGTATGATACTGATAAGTTTTACAAGCATTCAACTAAATGCATAGTCATCAACAACAGTAGCATATTAATATACAATATTAGAAAATATTTAATGTGTATCTAGAAACTAGAGTTTTCCTAAAGTAAGAAATTAAATAATACAGATAATTTGAACAAATAAATGGATTTTAGTCTTATATTGATTTTCAAATGGAGGAATACATAGAAGTATTACATTTCGATTGTACAATAAGTTTCTCAAAACCAACTGCTCACAATGCTCTATTGGAAACACATATTACCAAATCATTTATTACCTTTTGTAGCATGCTCCACTCTTCATCCGATGGAAGTAAAATTTGTTTTAACTCATGGTAAATGAGTTGTAAGTGTGTTAATAATCTATAATTGAGATTGGTACTTGACTTGAATGTATCAAACAAATTTGTATTCAAGGTTATTAGTAGTTAGATAGAAGCCAAAAAGTGTCTCATCAAGCTTATGAGGAAACTGGTCCTTATCCAACTACATTTTATTCTCCATGTTCTTTTTGAAACCAACCTTTCCAATATATTGGTATGATGGGTCAAAATGAAAAGCCACCGATAAACCAAGCTTTTTCAAGTATTCTTCCTTTGTTTGCAACCTCTTTGTTAATAGTGTAGCTTGATCCAAAAGTATCTATGCTTCTTCCATCTTCGTACATTTTTTAATGATAGATGAAACCGTTAATGTGGCATCAACATGGTTCTAAATTCCTTTGGATTCCAATTCTTCGTCACTATATTTATAGATTGATTGCAAAATTTGGTTTGCATCTGACTGTCTTGAAGTTGCCATGTCTCTATTTTTAGAAATGTATTTTTTTTATTGTATTAGTAC
This sequence comes from Cunninghamia lanceolata, assembly GCA_027924645.1. Classification (NCBI taxonomy): domain Eukaryota; kingdom Viridiplantae; phylum Streptophyta; class Pinopsida; order Cupressales; family Cupressaceae; genus Cunninghamia; species Cunninghamia lanceolata. The sequence continues at coordinate 7,288,690 of BSBN01000154.1, forward strand.
AAAATAGTAGATCATCAGTGTATTCAAACAATTTAGACAAATAATCAATTCTCTTGATTATTTTCTCCCAAATGTTATGTTTTTTTATAAATAATTGTGTTTCTATAAAATTCAGATACTTTGTTTTGGGAGGATTTTATTTCATTTTCTGCATTCCTTAGTTTTATATGCAATTTTTTAGAGTTTTTCTCTCTTTCTCTATATTTTCTTCCCACAGTTGTCCTACATTTTTTGCTTCCTACAGTTGGACATTGGCTTCATTTAGGGATTGTTATAATTTTCCTGAATTGGTTTTTATTATCATAATTATTTATACTTGTTGAAATACATAGGACAACTGAGAGGGGGGGTGAATCAGTTATCACAAAAACTTAACCTCATATAAATATCAAACCATAAATTACTTAATTCTTGAGAATTAGATTTAACCAAGAAAGTATGAAACCATAGACTTAATCACAATCACACATTCAACAGAGGAGACACCAGATTTTTATGTGGAAAACCCTATAAGGGAAAAACCACAGTTGGTGTTAGCTCACATAAATATATGAGTTATAACAATTTTGAAAAATAGAAGCTCACTTCCTACATGGCTCACTACCCAAATTTCTCACTGTAAAGAATGCCTCACTGCCAAAGGGTGGCTCACTACCAAGGGGTGGCTCACTGCCAAGGGGTGGCTCACTGCCAAAATATGGTGAACTGATTTGGTAGCATCTACTCCATGCCTAGATTTAGTTCCATTGAAGCACAATATAACTTCTCTACTCTTCTCTTCTACACCTTCGCACTTATCTCTTCATTTTCACACACTCATCCACTTTTTCACAATTACATTACAAGTCTTTATACAAGTCATCAACCTTGGATTATACATCAAGGTCGGCAATACATTCATCAACCATTGGAACAATCTCCAAGATCAACATTACAAAAACATACATAGAAACAGGTATGAACCTAATACAAAAATTAGCTAAGGAAAAGATGAAAAGATGTATGCTAATCATTCCACACCTTAGCTAGGACTCAAACACAATTCTTCATGCCATGACATGCTTCTACAATCTTCAAGGCATCTCTACAATTAGTGAAATCAACCAAGTTGGCCAAGACTGGTGAGAACACTAGGTCTACTAAGAACATTCTTCATCCACGATCCAATTTTCTCTTTGCAGACCAATCCAAGGGTAGGAACATGATCATGAGACATGCATAGGAACATTGAGATCATCAGGAACAACCGTACAACTTCTAACCAATCTGTTAAGAAGATTCTTCAAACTGGAGCACATAAACAACACAACTAACTACTGTCATAAGAAAAAGATCGCTTGCGGACCACCAAATCATGAACCATTGAAGTTGAAGGCACTTAAAATCATCTTAGAGTTAACTCTAGAACCACAAACCAAAATACTTCAATGCGGAGGAATGCGAAGGAATGCAGAGCAGAACACTTTCTCCCTGTCACCACCAAACATAGATGAAAAATAGTTTTCTCTCTGGTGAACATATCTCACTCAAATCTTTATACCAGAGGCTCAAACTCAAAATGTGGCATCTTCAGACATACCTCTAAATAACTTTCAATTTGTAGGAAAAGATATTTATCCTACAGGAAATGTGGAGCAATCTTCTAGATTGTTCTTCTGTATGCAATACATTGTTTCCACTGCAACTCACTATTTCTACTAGAGGGGCTAATTTTCTCAATATCCTTAGCATTATAACCAATTACATAGGTAAGTATAAAGCATCTAACTCATTACAAGAAAGTAACAAGATAAGGGCACAATTGACATCAATGACAACATAGATATGTTGACATCAATGACAACACCGGTTAGGCACATACTTGAAATAATCTCCCCCTTTGTCATTAATGGCAACATATGATGTGGAAAACTTAAAAGACCATCAAGACAAGATTCTCCCTCTTTCTCTTTAAACATCTACATTCTTTCTCCCCCTAAGTTTTTCACATGATTTCTCTCCCCCTTTGACATCAATGGAAAAGGGCACATACTTGCAATTTGCTTCTCTGATCCAACTAAGCTTTTACCAACACATCTAGCTACTCACCCTAAGAGGTAGCTCTCAAAACATTAATCCAGATCAGAGAATGATACTTTTAACACCACTAGATTGAAGCATACTCATGCATCTTAGTTTAGGCTAGGAGGGGTAATACCCCCTAACTTTTCTCTGAGATACTAAAAAGTGTCCTTAGATAGAGGCTTGGTGAAGATATTTGCAATTTAATTCTTTGTGGACATATATTCCAACTTTACTTCATTCTCTATCACCTTTTCTCTCAAAAAGTGATACCTTATAGATATATGCTTTGTTCTTGAGTCCATCACTAGATTCTTTGAAATATTTATAGCACTTGTATTATCACAAAAGATTACAACTGGATCTTCGTATACAACTTGTATGTCGTTCAAAGTCTGCTTCATCCATAACACTTGAGTACAACAACATGTTGCTACAATATATTCTGCTTCTATAGTTGATAAAGAGATTAAGTCTTGTTTCTTACTTAGCCATGAAACCAATTTGTTACCCAAAAAGAAAGTGCCTCCACTTATACTCTTCCTGTTATAAACATCTCCAGCCTAATCAGCATCTATATAAGCACTAAGAGTGAAATCATTATCCTTTGGATACCATAAGCCATGATCTACAGTGTCTTTTAAATACCTCAAGATTCTCTTTACTACCATCACATGTGATTCTCTTAGATCAGCTTGAAATCTTGCAACAAGACAAACTGCATGCATAATATTAGGTCTAGTTTGAATTAGATAAAGCAATCCTCCAATCATGGATCTTTACTTTTTCTAATTAGTCTTTGGTGATTCATCAGGTTTTCTCAACTTGCAACCAGTCACCATGGGAGTACATACCAGTTTAGAGTCTTCCATCCCAAACTTCTTCAACAACTCTTTCACATACTTAGACTGAGATATGAAGATTCCTTTATCTGATTGATCGATTTGCAGACCCAAAAAAAAATTCATCTCACTAAACATAGAGATCTCAAACTCTTTCTACATTTCACCAACAAATTTCATACACATACTTTGATTTCCTCCAAAGATGATATCATCAACAAAGACTTCAACAATCAAAATTTGATCACCATTAATCTTGAAATAGAGATTACTATCAACAGTACCTTTATTGAACCCTAACTATAACAAGTATTTATCCAACCTTGCATACCAAGCTCTAGGAGCTTGCTTGAGTCCATACAATTCCTTTTTCAACCTGCATACCATATCACCTTGATTTGATAGTTGGAATCCTTCTGATTGCTCAATATAGACTTCCTATTCCAACTCACCATTCAGAAATGCAGACTTCACATCCATCTGATACACTTTGAAATCTTTGTGAGCTGCAAATTCAAGAAACATTATTATTGTGTCGTTGCACAACACACCCCATTTTACCTTAGCAAAATAGGGACCCAACTTTTGCTTATGCTTGTTCTTTGCTTCCTTGCTTTGGGCAATTTGGTAAAAGTTAGATGAAACAATAGTATATCACCCTGGCACATGCATGTGCCTCTTAAGGGAAGGTTAAAAGTCAAGGTTAGATTCTGCCATCATAAACCTCATAATATAGAAGAGTGTGAAATTCTAAGTAGGTTTGCCTTTTGGATCACCCTGATATTCCGTAGGGATAAAAAGTTACACTTGGTCAAAGTTTGATCAAACTCGATATTCCCAGAGGGTCACATTCGCCAATATCTTGGATATTCACTAATATCCTTGATTTATGTTTTAACAAAGAGAACCTGATATCTACATATTCTTTTAATATGCAAATGTCAAATTTAAATATGAGAGAAATTTTTCCCGGCAAGTACCCACACGTAATCCTCGAGGGTCATCTTTAAAATATCTGTCATATTTCTTAATATCCCTAACTTTTGGTAACATGATGATGAACTCATCTTGTTCCGCTTTATAAAAGGACCCGATATGATGATGATGTCATCATGACCTGAATCCAAGAGGGTCATATATATCTTAACATCCCTGATCTTCGTCAATATGACGATGATGTCATCTCCTCGACCAATTTGAAATCCTATAAAAGGTACTGATGTCATCCTCACATTCTGGAATGGGGGAATATTTCGTATCATTAAGTGTCCGGATATTTCTTAATATCCCTCATATTAACCCTTGAGACCTGTGATATGGGGATCTCTAGTAACCAATAGAATGATGCCACATGGTGCGTTGACCTGATCATATCAACACATTATATTATCTCGATTGTTAAATGAAGATATAATGACTAGACTTTGGTTGTCAGTTGATAGTTGACCATCCTAGTGATGATGTCATCCTCATCTTTCGGATATTAGTCATATTTCCTAATATCCATGATCTCCATGAATATGCAACCCTACATTAAATGTCATTTCAATGGTAGGTCAAACCTTCAAAACCTTAAATAAATGCCCGCCACTTGTTAACATCTCTAATCCTCAAGTGTCAATCAATGGATACTAATAGGAAGATATTAATCACTACCTAATTCACCATTGTGCTCAATTTAAAAGGATTTGAGTTCATTTTGAATTTACCAAACATTTAAGTGAAGAATTACAGAGCCCTGTGAGATTAACGTGACATTACTACAACTTGTAAGCTCAATGGAACAAGATACGCATTCAAATGGAGAATGGAAAAAAGTAATCGCAAGGTGAGCGTGCTCATCCGGACATCACTTACACAATAAAAGGGTAACAATTATCAGGTACGTAAAGATAAAACCCTCTTTTATCATTTATGGCAAATGAACAGGTAAAAATGGTTTTACCAGAGTAAATTAATATGATGATGCATGAAATATACTAGAATGAAAGAATTAACACCATAAAATTCATGTGATCATTGAATCCACCACTGCACATGACATGTTAGGGTAAGATATATACATGTTTTGTTGGAGGATCCAATGATAGTCTAAAAGAACAGATCAGACATAGAATTCTTGAAACCTATGTGCATACAGCTTGAGGGAATATCCTTCAAATATGGACAAATAAATGATACACATCCAGGAAACACAAATCTTGATGCATGGACAACAAAATTAGTGAAAGGAAGCGGGAATTCCTTGCTCATGAGCATCTACAGTTCGGGAATGTGGCATGCATGGGGATTTCCTTATACAATGGAGGCCACTGAATTGGTAGTAAAGTGTGTCTGGAATTATAATGTGAATACCAGAAGGGTAGAGAAACATGGTAGGGTTTATGCAAACCTTTCAATTGAAGGTATCACTGCAATCTTCAGTCTTCCTAGAGGACCTTGTGTGGTTCGACTATACTTAAGTAAATTGAAAAAGGAGTATAATAGCAAAGATAAAAAAGCTAGAAGGATCATGTACCAATAGAGAGCCAGTGGCAACACATATAAGGCTTCTACCAAGTTGCCTGTGTATCTCCACAAGTTTGATTTTGCTCCAGAGTATCAATATATGATGGTGATGCTTAGCAGGATGACATGAAAACTGAATGCTGGATCTTTTGACAATTGGATGTATGACATCATAAGGATGGTAGAAGGTATTGATGAGAAACCCCAATGGGCTAGGGTCATAAGCGATAGCCTGGATGAGGGGATGAAGAACTAATATGTTCCATATGACCTCCTATGTGGTATATGCCTATGTATTTAGAGGCACCTTTGATGGATTACAAACAGTGGGTAGGGTCAGAAGCAACCTTGGAGATGTAAGTATTTGGGACCATTACCCACAACTGAAATGAAGAGAGTCTCTTTGACATTACCAGAGGGTGAATGATTCATTCTCCATGCATCATGTTAGGCCTATGGAGGAAGATAGAGCGAAGAGACTGAGCATAGAGGCTCCGGCTATAATATATAGACATGGGGCTTGGTTCATCCAATTCCCCACCTTTTTATATATAAGAATAGAAGGTTTCACTAGGCAACCTCTCATGTTTCCAAGATATCCCAATGACAAGGTCATCCTGATGGAACTAGCAGGCTAGATATTGCCTTCAGTGGAAGCTTATATTGAGAAAGGAAAGATACCTAATATTTTGTTTCCAATCATGATTGGATGGTATATGTGTCCTGATAGGGAGAGTGTAAAAGATGTAATTAGAGGACTAAAATTGATGTCCCTACAACCCTTCTCAATGGCTAGGTCATATGACCCCTATGATAGAATGCAAACCTTGCTTAAGAATCCAATGCATTAGAGACATATCGAATACTACTAGGCCAACTATGATGATGAGGTAGAAGTAAGAAAAAGAGGCTACCAGAGGCTTACTCTAAAGCAGATATGGACATGAGATTGCAGACCAATGCCTGCATAGTTACATGAAGATGATGGCATGATCATGTCCCGAGAATATGAGGACAATAAAGTATATAATGAAACAATATCAGTCTCAAATTAGAGTCAACCAGAGGTGACCCCTTGGATTAGATAATGTAGAAGGTCATACAATTGACCAAAGATTGGGTGGATGCAGAGATCACCAAGCTGAAGAATAAGGAAGTGGTACTCATTGTTGACAACAAAAGGAAAAGACAAGAATTATTAGATGGAGAATATGATGATTTCCTCAAGGAAAAGAGGCTATCAAAAGGGGAGAGATAGAAAACTAAAATCAAGAAAGGAAACCAAGATATTGGGGTGAAAATCATTAATTAACCTCAACAAAAGGAAGATGTAGCCTCCACATCTGCTACAACATCACCTCATGCACTTGCAAAATAGAAGAGAACTATTGCAAAGCTTGCTTTTGCTATTGTAGAGGAGGAAGAGAGCTCAAATGATGATCTCCTAATAAGGAAGGAAAAGAAGATCCAAGAGCCACCTCAGAAGAAACAAGCATCTGTTATGAGGTGTGTAGTAGATATAGACCCCACTATCCTATTAAGAGGAGTAGGTGGTGAAGGAATTCTAAAGAATCTGTAGCATGAGGTCCCTATTTCTGATATTATGCAGTTCAAGTTTGTGATGACAGAGGAATAGAGAAAAGAGATGCATAGTGTAAGGGGTGAACTATCTTTTCCATTAGACAACATAGTGGAGCTATCTGATGATGATGTTGTAAATGAGGTCTTTGCTAGTTCTATGGAGACATTAGTAAAGAATACTAAGATGACCCATCATTGCACCCCCATATCACAAAAGGAAGTCCATCATGAGGAGGTTGAAATAGAGGAAATAGAAGAGGGTAACCCTGAAGTGGTGGCACAATAAATTGGATTCATAAGATCAGTTGGTCAAGTCACTAACCCCACAGCAATAGATTTGACTTATTAGGGTGATGAAGACCAAAACAAAGATAAAGACTTACCTCTAGAACAGGGAAAATTAGAAGTTAATGTACATATGGAGGATGAAGAGATGCCTAATCAAAATGACTGTCAGGACAATAAATACCTAAAAGGAGAATAATTTAAGAAGGGATGGACAAATCCCAAGACCTTAGAGAAGTGGACACATCAAATGATGGGGAACAGGGTCTTCAAAAGGGTGATGATTAGAGAAAAGAAGAAGAAAATGTGAATAAGAATGATCAAGATGATCACCCATGTAAACCAAATTAGAGTGCTCGAACCCCTCATGAGGATCAACCATCACATGGTACACAGGACTAGAATGTGAAAGTGCAAAAAGAAATCCCTACACAAGAAGAGGTCCGTCATGAGGAGATATAATATGAACAAATAAAATAACCTTCACTACTAAGAGTGGAACAAAATGTAGAGTCTCATGATGTTCACATTGAGCATACAGACTAGCAAGGGTCTATAGATGAAATATTTTATTGGTTGCAGCAGGAGGTAAACTCACCTCAGGTCAGTGATGTACCTAAATTTGATATTTCTGTATTATTTTCAGGTGACATGTTTAAGCCAAAGAGAAGGGTAAGGGCCACTTCTACAATAAAAAGAGATCCTACCATCGGCAGAAGAACAACTCAAGTAGCTTTGCCTATAGTGGATAAAGTAAAGGGAGAGATAAGTGTTAATGAATTTCAGATGAGCAATATTGATTTAGGCTTTGCTATTGAAGAGCAAGAAGGATAAGAGGCCAAGGATATTATTGATTCTTTGTTGAAAAGAGTGGAATGGGAGAAAAATAAAAATAAAATGCACATGGGGCACATTGCTTAGCTACATACATTCATAAAGGGACTAATTGACCTAATTCACATGCCAGTCAACACGGCTACCCCTTTGACCATTATATCTTAGGATGAGGTAACAAGGGTGGATATCATGAAGCATAAGGCACATGTGATGGATAATTAGTTTATTCAATTCATTTCTAATGCAAAGAAGATAATAAAGACCTCCCTCACCAATTGGAATTTGCTCAACACATTGAGGAAGAAAAATGGATAAGTTACAAAAGGAGGTTGGATAGAGATCAGTCAAAGTAGAAAAGGACCTGATTTCTTTGAATGAAATGAAATGCATAGATGTGAAAGTACTCATATACAATAAGGTATTAAACAATATTACTTCATAGCTATTGGGTATATGGTATGAAGATACTCAGTTTTAAAGCAATATCTTGAAGAGATTCAACACAAAACTCAAAGATATTAGTGTCAAGTTGCATCACCTCATGTCTGAGGAAATAAACATCTTGGAAGCTCTTGAGGACAAGGTAGAGGGGAAGATAGAAAATCAAGATGTTGATTTTGCAATTGAAGCTTTCCAGGATAATTTTATGCATGCAGCAGATGACCCTCTCCACCATTTGTCAGAAGATGTAGTTAATAAAGCCATGAGGATGAAATCAAAAGTTGAAGGATATAATGAAATGTTGAATAGTATAAAGAACAAATGGTCTACATTATAGACACAATTCCACTCACAAGAGCATGCTATAGCAAAGGCTAAGGATCAAGATGTAGATGAGATTAAACGGATAGTGCAGGCATATGAACCCATCAGGGGGATCATCAGTGCACATATAGGAGATGACCCATCTACTGATGAAGAAGATGATGAATGAGTAAGGATGTAGGATGATAGGGTCATATGCATCACATGACAAAGAAATAATCAAGTACCACTAGATGGTTTCTAGTTGGCAACCTATGCCATGTTTAATATTTCTTGACCGAGTCAAAGATGATATAGACCATTGATTTTGATAGCTAAATCCTGATCATTGGATCATTTGTAACTGCCTCCTCTCTTTGTCCTATAAAAGGAGATGGAGTGCACCTTGTAACATATTCGAAACTTAATTGAGATTAGATTACTGAAGCCTCAGGACTAATTCTCAAAGCTAATTGTAAATATACATGTCTGTTGCATACTTAATGAAGAAGAAGATCTAGGTTACATACAATCATATACTTTGAGTAATCTGTGAATGAATTCTTGGCTTGTAATTTGATTTGTTGTATCCCTTGGAGTGCAATTCATGTTGTGCATGTTGTCTTCATTCCTTTCCATCGAATTTTGCATCAACCATACTTAGCTGTGGAACATCCTGGTGAACCTATGGTTTGATTTCCTTCTCTTCATGACTATATCTGGAATGTAAATGGATCAATAGCTGAAGATTCACTTATTTTAGTAAAGATTAGAAAGCATTCAATACAATTTGTTTAATTTCATTAAAATCATCATCACAATTGCAAATATACAAATAATCTCAAGCAAATATAAGTAAATATGCTGGTATCCTAAAGAAAATTGAATATTCATAGCATATTTGAGCTAATTAGCATGTGTAATTGAAAATACCATGCAAATACACATAAATCTCAACTATAATCATGCAAATATCTACTTGAAGGCACATTATTTAGATGAATCCATAGTGTAGAAGGGAAAATTAATCAATAACAGTTGATGATCAGAAGAATTGATCAAACTTATAAAATATCCTCATAATCTATTGATTACAGTAGGATTAACCTTGTTTGTTAGAAGATTTACAAAAAGCAGGTGGAAAACTAGATGTTTAGACATCAGTTCTCAGAACTAGAAATGTAAGGCCCCTTGAATGGAAAATAGCATGGCACATCAAACCACTGAGTAACATCAGTAGATTATGAACTAATCCATGAAGACTTCGGATCATGAATTCTCCAAATTCATCGTATCTTTCAAGATGTTAAAAGGTTTGATTTGCAATTCTTTATCAATGTGTGTTTATGACTAACATCATAACCAACATAAATTGGCACTAGAAGGAGGGCCTATCTCTTTCGCCACTTGAATTGGTTACATACACATAATTCCTGCATCTACACAAGGCGATCTTGTCAAAGTTCATTAGAATTGGTTATGCTTTGGACATTTGTGAAAAGATTAACTTTTTTCATGTTGTTTCCAGAGTGTTGATCATTAATATTTTAGTATTGTGCATGAATACTTTGATCTTTGCAGTCAATTGCTTGAATTTTTCAAATATTGAGTTATTGTTAAGGTTTTCCTGCAAATATCTGGTAGTAACATGACCACGTGATTAAATAATATGATATCCATGACTAGAAGTTCAACCTTGCTCATATTTACATTTTTGGTTCAAATATTACATAAATATCTAGTTATTGCAAAGTCTTGACCATAAATATTCACTTGGAAGATCATTTCCTCTAATCTTTGCAAAGATCTAGCCAAAATATCCATATTCTATCCTAAGCTGTTAGAATCTTGGCTCACAAGCCTAATACTAGGTCCAGATCCATTGGACTCCTTGAATAATTACCTATTCATGGACTCTGACCTTGTACCACTGACATTCATCATACTTTTGGGTCTAGTGCATCACCGTCCTCATCAAGACATACTGTAACACCTCCAGTATCTCCATCTATACCTTAGACACCTCTAGGATTCCCAATTATACCTCATATCCCTCAACCACCAGTCACAATGTCATACTTTGTTGTTGCTTCACCCTTGACCTTTATTGCATATCATCCCTTGCGTAAAGATTTTGATAAAATTTTCCCTAAGTATCATCCATATCAGGATGTAGATGATCATATCTAGACATATAAGGAAGCTTACTTTAGAGCAAGGATTGAACATCAGGATGTGGCATGCAGATTGTTTCCATACTCCTTGGGAGAGGAAGCATACAATTGGTACATCAGGCTTGCTCAAGCCTCAATTAATTCATGGGATGCCTTGGAAAAAGCTTTTATAGATAGGTTTAAAATACCTATAGATCCTGCAATGACTTATCACCTTTTTGCCACAATTAAAAGACTAGAAGGAGAATTGATCTCAAACTTCAATGCTAGATTCCAGAAAATGTACTCTAAGCTGGTAGCTCCATACAATGTAGGAGATGAGACAGGTAGACTTATATACTACTCAGCCTTAGATCCCCTGACCTCCATGTTCATAAGGAGAACACATCTTGGTGTCACAACTCTGACAAGAGCTTATGAAGAGGCAATAAAAGTTAATCAACAGCTGATTCCTACTACAACACCTAACATAGCATATCATGCATATCCTACCTAGTCACAAACCAATGGGGTCATGATGCCTCATGTTGTAATGCTTGGTCCATTACAAGTACCTCCATTTAGTATCATGCGCCCTTCAAATGGGAATGGTCAGATAATACAGTATTCAGGACATGTTCAAACATCTCAAGATGTAGGAAAAAATAATAGCAATGGCTCTTCTTTCTTCAAACCTCAACAAGGAAATGTAGTAGCCAAAGTTCAGGGAGAGAAAGAAGACATCAAAGAAATATTTGCACAATTAAGGAAATTGACAACTAAGATTACACAATTGAGAGGTCAAAACTTTTATTCTCAATCAAACCAAAACTGAGGATATGCAAATAACAATGATCGATCCGGATACCCTGACAAGGGATATAACAATGATAGGAACTTTAACAATACTGCACCTAGCCAACCTAGAGTATGGAATACTAGGCCAAACAATGGTTCTTTTCCATCACCCTTGGATAATCAGCCTCCTAATGAACCAAAACAGACTACTAGGGTTAATCTAGCAGAGACAACACTTACGAATTGGTGTAGAATACACAACACTAATGCACATGCTGAGCTAGATTGTCTGCAATTCAAAATAGTAGCTACTATCTTTCAGGCTAAAGTGTCCAACACCACAGGTGACACTCCTTTCATTGAAGGGAATGATATTGTTCCTTGTGGATATGATTATGCTCTTGTATTAGAGAGTTTTGTAAATCGGCCTCATCACCAAACAACTTCAACTCATGAGAACTACACATTAGCATGTGAAGAATCTACCTTGGCATTTGAGACAAATTATGTATTTCCCTTTGAAGATGAAAATGAACCAGCAATAGAACATGAGGAAGTTCATGTTTATCAACAACAATATCAAGGTAGGCATAATTATAACCTTAGGAGTAATCCTAACAGACTGCCTGGTCCCTTGACCACATTCCTACCTCCTAATAACTTCAACACTCCCTCAAATCCAAAAGCAAGTAATAATCTTGGTACTCCCAAGGTTAGTACTAAGTATTTTGTACCCCAAAACACAGTGTCAAAAGCTAGCAATCAGTCTCCAGAATTTGACAAATTAGTCACATATTTAGTTGAGGAGATGAAAAGGGTTAAAATTAGCTTATCTATGTCAGAATTTCTTAAAACCCCAACCATCAAGAAGGCTTTCATAAGGTCCTTAGATGAGTCTACACCAAAGGATGATAATCATCCCTATAATCTGAGTCAGGTCTTGAACAAAGATCATGCAACCAAAGAAAACAATGTCAAACATAAAGTTCTGGCCACTGTTAAAGCTGTTGAGACCTCAAATATGACCATCTATAGAGCCAAGACTGAGTCACCCCCATTCCTACTCACATTAAGAATATTTGGTAAGAACTTACACAACTACCTAGTAGATTCAGGTGCATCAACCAATGTGATGCCACTATCTATTTGCAATGCCTTAGGGTTGCATCCATCCAAGTCCCTCAAAAAAGTGACACAACTAGATAAAACTGAAGTAAGTGTAGTGGGAGAATTAACACATCCACATGCAGTTAGCATCAGATCCAAGGATTCAATATTACATTGACATCCAAGTGGTGGATATACCTAACACTTATGAAATATTGCTCAGTAGAGATTGGTAAAAAATACTCAATGGTTACATGTCTACAATTTCAGCCACATGTGGTTACCTTGGAAGGGGATTCCTAATCAAATAAGGATAGAAGCTGAACCTAGGATGAAACATATGATCATAGAATATAATAATACTAATGAGATATTGTATGTAGATGTTGAACTAGGAGTTTATACCATCAGACCTCAAATAGTCAAGATAGAGGAAGTTCTAATGTATAAAACACACATCCATAAAAATGTTCATCAAGATAACAGAGTGATCATAGAATCTGATTATAGTTCAGATGGTAATGATGAAGTAGATCACTTCAAAAACTTTGAATTGTACTTATCCAGAGAAATGTACACTTGTTGCTAGACATTAAACATATCTAATGAGGATATTTTAATTGAAGTTTGGCGTAGGTTACATGACGAAGCACATTCAGAGAAAACTTGTGAGCCTTTCTTGGATATGATAGAATTGGAACGAGCTTGTAGTGAGAAGGGATTATCTTCATCTAAGGTAAGTAATACATCTAATTATAATGATATTGAATCTTGTTTGTCATCTACAGATACAGAAGAAAGTACACATTAGGATGAAAGTTACACTCACAGTCTAGAGGAGATCCTGATGTATGATGAAGATAATTCCAAAGAAGAAAGTAATATCATCCCTGGGATTGATTGTCTAATTGAATTAGATTATGAAGTATCAGATGAAGATAAAGGAAGTAACTTGACAAAGTTTGAGGAGTTTTTATCTAAGAAAATTCAAAGGCTTACATTGTAGGAGATCCCTCCACATCATGCTTTAATTAAAGGATGGTTTAGAATAAATGAAGCACTGCATTTAGAGACCACATGCGCATTATGTCTGCATCTATTGAATAAGAGAGAGCAACTTTATTCAAGGAATCAGTTATCCAGAAACAAAGATATGCCTAAGGAAAAAAATAAAGAGATTGAAGTACAATCAGATATTGATGATAATGATACCATAGAAGTAGAAAGAAGAGAAGTACCAAGTTCAAACCAATCACTAAAAATGACAAAGAATGAACCCCAAAAGCTAAAGTGGATATTAGGTGGTGCAACTGCCAGAGCTAAAAAGAAAAGAGAAGGCCTTGATAAGCCATTAACAGAAGATAAACCATGGATCCTTAGGTTTGATGGATCTAGGTCTAAACAAGGAGATGGGGTAGGTATAGATCTTATCGACCCAGCAGGAAAGTCGCATTTGGCAGCATATAGATTACAATTCCCATGCACCAATAATGTGATAGAATATGAATCTTTTATTCATGGGTTGTTGTTTGCTCTCAAGAAAAGAGTTAAGATTCTACATGTTTATGGAGACTCAGAATTGGTGGTAAGGCAAGTGAGAAGTATCTATGCTTGCAATTACAAGAAGTTGTCCAACTATTGGTGCAGGGGCACCTAACACAAGCCATTTAAGTTCGTGTTTTATTTTAAATCATGTTGTAATAAGGTTTATTCGACCAATGCATGTAATTTCAATTTGTAGGCCCCAAGTACTTAGGTTGTAATTATCAAATTAAAATAAGATGGTGGGTTTTCTCCCAGCCACTTGGAACCATTCTCCTAGCCACTAGGAATAGGGTTGTAGTTCTTCTGGGAAAATCTATAAAACCCAGAGATAGGAACAGGATCGGGCATGATGATTAGTATTGTAGCCAGATCAATTGAATGAATCAAGCATTGTTAAGGAGAATCGAACCATTTTTGTGTTGTCAATTTTGTTTCCCATCCTCTGTAAATACGAAATTGCATAGTGTAGTTTTCTTTCCTTTCTATTTTTTTCCATTGCTGTAGTATGTCGATTTGAAGCATTCCACTAATAAGATTTCTGTCGAAATCAGTGGAATGGCTTCATTGTATATATATTTCTTTTTGTTTCTTGTTTGTTTCATTGTTTCAACGGTACAAATGTTCTAGTTCGCGGGTCGCGCATAGTAGTTCGCCTAGCATTTTGTACATGTTAGGGTTCGAAGAAGGCATACTGTGCATTGGAGAATCGGCATAACAAACCCTAGGCGGCTGATGGTAAATGCCTCATTAGTAAATGAAGAATAGTGGAGGTTCAATGGAAGGGATCTGTGAGTCGACGACTATGGAGTAAGTCTCACCGACGGAGCTAGGACTATCGATGCATCGGCCAAGGAATGCAAGTTCACTAAAAGGTGGAAGTCAAGACTGGTGGTGAGAGGTCACAGGAGTCCGCCGAAAGTTGAAGTCACAATGGCGTCAATGTATATCGGCATATTGGAAGGATGAACAAAGAGTTCACTATTGATACAAGCAGTGACCAAGTGTAATGGTGAATCGGTGCATGTAAACTAGCGATAACAAGTCAAGTGATGTGCATGAGTTGATTTGTTGATCTATTTATCTGCTTTTGTTGTGTGCTCTGCATCATTTTGGTATCAGAGCTAGTGAAGGGTCTGCAAAAGTGTTGGCATTGTCTATGAATGTTTATGTAAGATAGAGAAAGTGAAGGAGGGGCTAGTGAGATGCCTCCAAAGGGATTGACCACTGAAGTGGCCAAGAAATTCAAGGAGATGGAGGATATGATCGAGACTAGAGTCAAGGAAGCACTCCAAGCTGAGTTGAAAACCTTGGGAAAAGGCAAGAAACCAGACGAGGAGTCTGATGGAGAGGAAGAAGATGGGGAAGAGGAAACAACCCTAGGACAGATAGATATATATGCAGATCAAAAATAATTTTTGGAGGCCATAAAATCACTTGGTAAGGAATCGTCTGAATCAAGAATGGAGATTTCAATGTTTAGTGGAAAGATGGACATAGAAGAAGTCATCGAATGGATCGAGGCTTTGAACAACTACTTCAAGTACAAGGAGGTACCGGAGAATAGAAGAGTCAAGTTTGCAAAGACAAAATTGAAGGGCGCTGCACTCACGTGGTGGAACTACACCCAGGGAGAAATGGTGAAGAGTGGCAAGAGCATGATCTCATCTTGGAGTTGGATGTTAGAGAGGATCAAGGCTCAGTTCCTACTAGCAGATTATGAAGTGCAGATATACAGGAAAATGCAGAACCTCAGGTAGAAGGATATGGATGTATCCACCTATACAAAGGAATTTCATAAATTGTCCCTAAGGTGCAAACATGCTGAAGATGAGAAAGGAAGAGTTGCTGGGTATATTAATGGCCTGAAGTATAGTATACAAGATGAAATTACCATCTTGACACTAGACATCGTGGACAAGTGTTTCCAGGGGCGCTAAGAGTAGAAGAGAAATTGAAAAGAAAAGGAGAACAACAAAATAGAGGTAGAGGTGGAAAGAATTTCAAGGGCAGAAATAGTTTTGGTGGTAGAAATTAGTTCCAGAAAAATCAAGGGAAGTCCAGTCAGCAAGAATGCAGTGGAGAATCTGGTTCTAGAGAGGGTTTTAGAGGAAGGAGACCCAATGGGAGAAGCAGATTTCGTGGACTAGGTAGAGGTCCTGATGTCTTCACGAGAAGATGTTATAATTGTAACCAAATTGGGCACACAACAGGTAGGTGTCCAAAGAAAGCCTCAAGCTCTCATGGAGGAGAGAGAAGGAACTACCTAATTCAAGAAGAAGATTGTCAGAGTGTGAACTCACCTATGAGAAGTGCAACTCTAGCACAAGATGGAGAGAGTCTCATGATGAGAAGAACAATGCTAAAAGTGCCACAGAACAAGGAACCACCCTAGAGGAAGATGCTATTCAGAACTCCATGTAACGTTTCTGGCAAAAAATGGAAGGTAATCATTGATTCTGGTTCAACTAAAAATTTAGTTTCAGTAGAAATAGTAGAGAAACTAAATTTGAGAAGATTACCACATGTGAGTCCATACAAAGTGTCATGGCTGAACAAAGGGCAACAAGTCTTGGTTGATGAACAAGCTTGGGTAGAATTTTAGATAGGGGAATATGAGGATAAACTTTTGTGTGATATAATTCCCATGGATGTATGCCATTTACTACTAGGTAGACCTTGGCAGTATGATGTACAAGCCCAGCATGATGGTAAATCTAATGCCTTTGTGATCACTAAGAATGGTGAACAGTATAAGATGGATCCTTTACCAGAAGAAGGTGTAGACAAGAATGTAGGCTCAAGTATCATGTTAATGAGTGGAAAAGAGTTTCTTCATACTTTGAAAGAAGAGGGAACCTAGGGGTATGCTCTGATTCATCTAAAAATAGCAAGAAAAAGGTCCCCAAGGAAGTGCAGGAATTGTTAGACAGGTATAAGGGTATCACGGTGGAGGATATGCCCAATGTACTACCCCCTGTGAGAGACATAAGTCATCAGATTGACTTCATCCTAGGATCCACATTGCCAAATAAACCAACTTATAAAATGACACCTAATCAAAATGAGGAGATTGTTAAACAAGTACAAGAACTGTTGGATAAGAGTTTGGTGAGGAAAAGTCTTAGTCCATGTGTTGTACCCACGGTTTTAGCTCCCAAGAAGGATGGCAAATGGAGATTGTGTACTGATTCGAGAGCCATAAATAATATCACCATCAGATATAGGTTTCCTATGCCCAGAATAGAAGACCTAATGGATTATTTTGGAGCAGCTCAGTATTTTTCCAAAATCGATCTCAAGAGTGGAAACCATCAAATCAGGTTTAGAGAAGGGGATGAATGGAAGACAACCTTTAAGACTAATGAAGGTCTTTATGAGTGGCTAGTGATGCCATTTGGACTATCTAATGCTCTAAGCACTTTCATGCTTCTAATGAATGAGGTATTGAAGGATTTTATTGGCAAATTTGTTGTTGTCTATCTTGACGATATTTTGGTTTTCAGTAGGACAAAAGAAGAACATTTGCAGCATTTGGAACAAGTGTTGAAGAAGCTACATGAGAAGAAACTGATGATCAATATGGAGAAGAGTATCTTCATGAAGGAAGAACTCACATACCTTGGATTTGTGATATCCTAGGGTAGTTTGAAAAAGGATCCAGAGAAGGTAAATGCTATTCTATCTTGGCCAGCACCTAAAACAATAAGTGATGTAAGGAGTTTTCATGGGTTGGCAACTTTTTATAGGAAATTCATAATAGGATTTAGTCACATTTGTGCACCCATTCTAGATACCATAAAAGGAGGATAGACATGTAAGTTTGTTTGGAATAGAAAAGCTGATGGGTCTTTTGAGATTCTCAAATAGAAAATAGCAGAGAAACCCATTTTCGTTTTGCCTGATTTCAACAAGTTGTTTACTGTGGAATGTGATGCCAATAACCTTGCCATTGGTGTTGTCTTGAGTCCAGAAGGTAGACCTGTTGCTTTCTTTAGTGAAAAGCTGAATGATGCCAAATGAAAGTATTCCACATATGATCTGGAATTATATGCAATGGTTCAAGCATTGAAAAAATGGAGACATTATCTCTTGCCCAAGGAATTCATTATTTATACTAACAACCATGCTTTGAGTTTTCTGAATTTGCAGGAGAAGCTAAATCACAGGCCTATGAAGTGGGTCAAACAACTCCAGGTGTATACTTTTTCCATTAAACATAAGAGGGGACAAACCAACAAGGTGGCAGATACTTTGAGTAGAAGGGTGTGCACTATATAGGAAATCTAGTTACAAATTGTGGGAGTGGATTCTCTCAAGAATATGTACCAAGATGACAAAGACTTCAAGGAGATATATGCAGTTTGTTCACAATTTTTAGAGTCCTAACATTTTGATTTTTTTGAATTTTTGCTACAACAAGGGTTATTGTTTAAAGGCAACCAGTTGTGTGTGCCTAGATGTTCCATGAGGGAGAACATCATAAAAGAGAAACACTGCGGTAGCCTTGGAGGTCATTTTGGATTGGACAAGACATTGGAACAAGTGAGGAGGTTTTACTTCTGGCCTAAGATGCAAATAGATGTCAGAAAATTTGTAGACAGTTGTCACATTTGTCAGGGAGCAAAAGGAACTTCATCAAATGCAGGTCTCTATCAACCACTTCCAATTCCTCAAAGGCCATGGGAATACATCAATATGGATTTTGTTTTGGGTCTTCCCTAGACTCAAAAGGGATTTGACAGTGTATTTGTGGTTGTTGACAAGTTTAGTAAAATGGCTCATTTTGTGCCATGTAAATGTACTAACGATGCTTCACATAGTGCTGGTCCTTTCTTCAAGGAGATAGTCAGAATTCATGGTTTACCATTGAACATAGTTACTGACAGAGATCCCAAGTTTGTGGGTCATTTTTGGAGGACACTGTGGAAGAAATTGGGCACTCAATTGTCTTTCACATCTGCATATCACCCTCAGACGGATGGACAAACTAAAGTGGTGAATAGATCACTAGGTAATGTTTTGAGGTGTTTGACTAAACAGCATGGAGAAGCATGGGATATGATCATCCCACAAGCAAAGTTTGCATATAATGATTCTGTCAATCGGAGCACAGGAAAGAGTCCTTTTGAAGTTGTATATGGGATTCATCCCAGGGGAATTTTGGAGCTCAGGGATCTCCAGAACATGGAGAAAAGGAGTGCACAAGGAGAAGATTTTACAATCAGCATGAAGGATATCCACGATGTTGTAAGGGACACTATCCAAAAGAACACAGGGAAATATAAAGAGAGAGCTGATCAGAGGAAGAGGGACGTACAGTACAAGGTCGACGATTTGGTGATGGCTTATCTAAAGAAGGAAAGACTTCTGAAGGGGCAACCAACGAAGCTTCTTATGAAGAAGATAGGTCCATGCAAGGTTGTACACAAATTTGGGCCTAATGCATACGAAATTGAACTTCCTCTAGGTTTAGCAATATCACCCATTTTCAATGTGGTGGATTTGTTTCCATTCAAAGGATCCAATGCAGTAGAGACAGAAGTTGAAGATGTAGAATGGATTTCTGATCTTCCACCTAGTCGGCCAGTTCAGTTGGAATGTATTTTGGACACAAAGGTTTAAAAGAAGACTAGGCATAAAACCTACAAGAAGTATCTGGTCAAATGGCATGGTTTACCTGATGAGGATGCAACTTAGATGTCTGAGGAAGACATCATCAAGCATGGGGTTACTATTTCAGACTTGGTTCCTCAAGGGACTTGAGTTCTTTTAAACCCCAGGAGTATGGTGCAGGGGCACCTAACACAAGTCATTTAAGTTCATGTTTTGTTTTAAATCATGTTGTAATAAGGTCTATTTGACCAATGCATGTAATTTTGATTTGTAGGCCCCAAGTACTTAGGTTGTAATTGTCAAATTAAAATAAGACGGTGGGTTTTCTCCCAGCCGCTTGGAGATAGTTGGTTTTGCTCCCAGCCGCTGGGAATAGGGTTATAGTTCTTCTAGGCGAATCTATAAAACCTAGAGACAAGAATAGGATCAGGCATGATGATCAGTATTGTAGCCAAATCGATTGAATGTAATCAAGCATTGTTAAGGAGAATCAAACCATTTCTGTGTTGTCAATTTTGTTTCCCATCCTCTGTAAATATGAAATTGCATAGTGTAGTTTTCTTTCCCTTCTATTTTTTTCCATTGTTGCAGTATGTCGATTTGAAGCATTCCACTGATAAGATTTCTATCAAAATCAGTGGAATGGCTTCATTGTATATATATTTGTTTTCATTTCCTATTTGTTTCATTATTTCGATGGCACAAATGTTCTAGTTCACGGGTCGCGCATAGTAGTTCACCTAACATTTCGTATGTGCTAGGGTTTGAAGAAGGTAGACTATGCATTGGAGAATCAGCATAGAAAACCCTAAGCGGCTGATGGTAAATGCCTCATCAGTAAATGAAGAACAGTGGAGGTTCATTGGAAGGGATCTGTGATGACTATGGAGTAAGTCTCGCCGAAGGAGCTCAGACTATCGGTGCATCGGCCAAGGAATGCAAGTTCGCTGAAAGGTGGAAGTCAAGACTGGTGGTGAGAGGCTGCAAGAGTCCATTGAAAGTTGAAGTCATAATAGGATCAATGTATATCAGCATATTGAAAGGATGAACAAAGAGTTCACCATTGATACAAGCAGTGACTGAGTGTAATGGTGAATCGATACATGTAAACTGGTGATAACAAGTCAAGCGATGTGCATGAGTTGATCTGTTGATCTATTTGTCTACTTCTGTTGTGTGCTCTACATCAACTATAGACATAGGGTTTGGGACTTGATAGAAGAATTTGATGCATTTAATATCACCCATGTCCCTAGAGAACAAAATCATAGAGCAGATGCCTTGGCACAAGCTACTAGCACATTGAAGCCTTTGTTCATTTCTAGATTAAAGAGATTTTTAGATGAACTGATATCAGTACCCTCCATACCTGATAATGTCACTAATCTTCAAGTGTTTGATGATGATCAACATATCTTGGATTTCATAGCAAATAGGGATATATTTGATGCACAAATCCTAGATGAAAGGAATTTAGAAGATCATACATAGGAAGAAGAAGAGATCATGGACTTACCAAGCAATAGGATTCCCAAAAGTATGATAGAATTAGAAAAGGCATTTGATCTACACCACATATTGAAACAAAAGGATCTCCCCAAGACTGATGGAGGAGAATATTCACCAGTCAATATAGGACAAAATGAAGATGTAAGGAATGTCCTAATTGGTAAAGTTTGCACTGAAGGAGAAAATGTAGGAATAACTCAACCATTGAAGGATTACATACATGTTATCGCTTGGACCTATGATGAGCTAAAGACATATGATACATCAATCAACACCCACACCATTCCATTGAAACCAGATGCTAAGCCTTTTAGACAAAAGCAAAGGCATGTCAATGCTCTATTGGAACCTATCATCTTTGAAGAGGTTAAGAAGTTGCTGAATGCTAGAATCATATTTCATGTGAGGCATTCAACATGGGTAGCCAATCCGGTCCCAGTAAGAAAGAAAAATGGTGATATACACTTATGTGTAGACTTCAGAAATCTGAACAGAGCTTCTGAAAAGGATAATTATCCTTTACCTTCATTGGATGAAGTCTTGCAAATAGTAAATGGTGCTCAAATGATGTCCTTCCTGGATGTTTTCTTAGGATACAACCAGGTAATGGTGGACAAAGTAGATAGACTAAAAACAACATTCACTACCAAGTGGGGGATATTTTCTTATAGATGCATGCCTTTTGGCTTGATTAATGGTGGAGCCACCTTCCAGTGTGCAATGGACATAGCATTTAGAGGTCTAGTTGGAAAATGCATAGTCATATACATGGATGACTTGACCATCTTTTGAAAAAAGAGAGAACACATAGAAGACCTCATAAAGGTACTCAAGAAATGTGAGCAATATGGTATCTCAATCAATCCAAAGAAGTGCATATTTAGAGTAACCACAGGTAAATTACTAGGTCACCTGATATCAAAAAATGGGATCACCATTGGACCTGTTAGGGTAGAATCCATCATGAAGTTGCAACTTCCTAGGAGTAAGAAAGAGCTTAAATCTTATTTTGGTAAGATAAACTTTGTTAGGAAGTTCATCATTGGGTTTGTAGAGATTGTTAGACCACTCAATGCAATGCTTAAGAAAGATGCCAATATTGAATGGATGCCTGAAGTAAAGGCTGCATTTGACAACATCAAGAAAGCTATATCAGATGCACCTGTCTTGATCGGCACAGATTACACAAGAGAATTTTATATTTGTTCATTTTCTTCAAAACACACATGTGCAGTAGTCCTGACACAGAGGAATGAAGCCAAAGAAGAAAAACCCATAGCTTTTATGAGTTTCCCATTTAAAGATATAGAGCTTAGATATATGGATGTTGAAAGACAAGCTCTTGCTTTGGTCAAAGTAGTAAAGAAATTTAGACATTACATCTTAAGAAGTAAGATAATTGTTGTAGTACCAGATGCAGTAGTGAAAATGCTCCTAATGCAGAGTGAACCAGGAGAGAAAAGAGCCAAGTGAATAATGGTTCTCCAAGAATATGACATGGACATAACACCCATGAAATTGGTAAGAGGGCAAGCTTTAAGCCAGATGATTTCTAAGATTGATCCTAACATAGTGAGTCAACAATATGTAGTGGACACTAAAGAGAATAAAGAATTGTATTCTGATATTAGACATATCCTGATCATTGGGATATGCCCATTGAAGATGCAAGCTTCTCAAAGGAGAGCTCTAAAAGTAAGATCACATAAGTACATAATCAAAGGAGTCCTTTTCAAGAGAAATTATGAAGGGATATACCTCAGATGTCTGGATAATCCAGAAGTAGACAAGGTTCTTGTTGAGTTACATGACAAGTTTGGAACAACACATGGTTCCTACTTAGCTACTACAAATGCTATCCTGAGAGCAGGATATTATTGGTCGACTATTTTCAAAGACACTATTGAGCACATCAAATGTTGCCATACTTGTCAGGTCGCTACTAATAGAGGGAAATATGTTGCTCAACCCTTGTAACCAATCATGGATATGCACCCATTTGCTCAATGTGGCATAGATTTTATAGGTCCTATCAATCCTCCATCATCTTCAAGCCATAGGTATGTTTTTGACAATCACTGATTATTGCATCATATGGACTGAAGCAGTCAGTAGCAAAACATGCACCATAGAGGATGTGATCAAATTCCTAGAGAACAACATAGTAACCAAGTATGGAGTTCCATATGCACTAGTATGTGATGATGGACCAGCTTTTGCATCATTAAGATTATCTAGTTGGGCTTTTGATTATGGAATCATTTTGAAATACTCTTCAAATTATTATCCCCAAGGCAATGGCTTAGCAGAGTCAACAAACAAAAACTTATTGAGTGTCATAAAGAAGCTGATAGAAAAGAATCTTAGGGAATGGAATACCCTACTTAAGTATGCCTTGTGGGTGGACCAAACTAGCATGAAAGTTGCATTAGGAAACTCTCCTTACCAATTAGTGTATGGGGTGGATCCTATCCTCCCTGTTAACCTAAAGATCCCCACATTATAGTTTGCACAAGAATATCTAGGTATAGATAGTAAACAAGAAGTTAGGTTTCTTCAACTCATGCACCTAGAAGAAAAGAGAGATAGGGCGATT
Source organism: Cunninghamia lanceolata (assembly GCA_027924645.1). Lineage (NCBI taxonomy): Eukaryota > Viridiplantae > Streptophyta > Pinopsida > Cupressales > Cupressaceae > Cunninghamia > Cunninghamia lanceolata. The sequence continues at coordinate 7,312,869 of BSBN01000154.1, forward strand.
GATCAATTTGCTAAACATTAGGCTACTATCAAATGTTGGTTTAATAAAAGAGCTAGGATAAAAGATTTTAGGATTTCAGATTTAGTCCTAGCATGGGACAAAGCACATGAAAACAAAGGTGATCATGGAAAGTTTGATAAACTTTGGATAGGTCCTTTTCAAATTTTAGAGATCCTAGGAGATAGTACTTACAGAATTAAGACCCTAATAGGTGAGGATGTTCCATTGCCACTCAATGGACAATTACTCAAACTTTATTTTCAAGCTTAGAGAGGGTCATGTCAAGATATTGTATCATAATATACATATTGTATAGTTGCTTTTATAGATTTGTTTAGTGTGTTTGCTTGTTGTTGTTGAGTCCTTGTTTTGGATAGGCAAGATGATGCTCCTTATTGCTTTAAGAAACCAACAAAATTGTTAGAATTCAAGTGATGAGTACAAATTTCTATGTAGGTTATGACTAACATTGAGAAATACCTCTGATCAGGTCTATGATATCCAGTTCATCAGTGATACCTTTTTCTTGATCAAGGGGATTTTCACAATGACTCACCTAACAACCTTGGTTTTGTTGAACACATTAGTGTAGGTGTTAAGTGAAAAATCTAGAGGTCACCCTTGCTACCATTGTAATTCCCAACCTAAAATAGCAAGTGATCACACCTTGCATAATGAGCTTACATGATGATATCTTATGAATCTGCATAAAAAAGAGAAAATAAATATACTAAAAATCTGAAGGATAAAATTTAGGCCATCTAAGTAACTCTATCGGGGCTATGGACACTTGCTTGCAGTGGGGCTCTACTTAGGGGAATTGTAAAGATAACCTTGTCAGGGCTATAGACGCCTGCTGGCAACAAGGCTCTATCTCGGTTGGCTATGACAAATGAACCCAAACTATGTAGCATAACACCAGTTACTAGTATTTTCAACTTACTTTCAAGATGAGGATTATTAATTACAAGCACACACCTGATCCCTTTTTAGTATTGTTATGCTTATGAAAATGATATCATTCAGAAATGTCATGATGCTTATGCTTAGAGAGAGTTAGAATGCTATGTTTCACTGTGTCCTCATCACTTGAATTATTTGAATTTGGTTATTTTCTTTGGTGGAAAGTTGTTGTGTGGTTGTACAACATGCCCCATTTTGCCTCAGCAAAACAGGGACCCAACTTTTGCTTCTACTTGTTCTTTGCTTCCTTGCTTTGGGTAGTTTGGTAAAAGTCAAATGAAACAATAGTATATCACCCCAATGCATGCATGTGCCTCTTAAGGGAAGGTTAAATGTCAAGGTCAGATTCTACCATCATAAACCTCATAATATAGAAGAGTACAAAATTCTAAGTAAGTTTACTTTTTGGATCATGTTGATATTCCTTAGGGATAAAAAGTTACGCTCGGTCAAAGTTTGGTCAAACCTGATATTCCCAAAGGGTCACATTGACTGATATCCCAAATATTCACTAATATCCCTGATCTATGTTTTAATGAAGAGAACCTGATATCCACATATTCTTTTAATATGCAAACATAAAATTTAAATATGAGAGAACATTTGCCCGTCAAGTACCCACGCGTATTCCTGGAGGGTCATCTTTAAAATATCTATCATATTTCTTAATATCCCTAACTTTCGATAACATGATGATGACCTCATCTTGTTCTGCTTTATAAAAGAACCTAATATGATAATGATGTCATCATGACCCGAATCCAAGAGGGTCATATATCTTAACATCCCTGATCTTCTTCAATATGACAATGATGTCATCTCCTCAACCAATTTGAAATCCTATAAAAGATGCTAATGTCATCCTCACATTATGGAATGGGGGGATATTTCATATTGTTGAGTATCTATATATTTCTTAATATTCCTCATATTAACCCTTGAGACCTGCGATACGTGGATGTCTAGTATCCAATAGAATGATGCCACGTGGCGTGTTGACCTGATCATATCAACACATTATATTATCCTGATTGTTACATGAAGATATAATGACCTGACTTTGTTCGTCAGTCGACAGTTGACCATTCTAGTGATGGTGTCATCCTCATCTTCTGAATATCAGTCATATTTTCTAATATCCCTGATCTCTGTGAATATGCATCCCTACATTAAATGCCATTTCAATGGTAGGTTGAATCTTCAAAACTTCAAATAAACGTGTGCCACTTATTAACATCTCCGAGCCTCAAGTGTCAATCAACAGATACTAATAGGAAGATATTAATCACACCCTAATTCACCATTATGGTTGATTTAAAAGTAAGGATTTGAGTTCATTTTGAATTTACCAAATGTTTAAGCAAAGAATTACAAAGCCCTGTGAGATTAAGGTGACATTACTGCAACTTGTGAGCTCAACAAAATGGGATACACATTCAAATAGTGAATGGAGAATGGTAATTTCAAGGTGAACGTGCTCATCCAAACATCACTTACATAGTAAAAGGGTAACAATTATCAGGTATGTAATGATAAAACACTCTTTTGTCATTTATGGTAAATGAATAGGTAAAAATGGTTTTACCAGAGTAAATTAATATGATGATGCATGAAATATACTAGAATGAAAGAATTAACACCATAAAATTCATGTGATCATTGAGTCCACCACTACACATGATATGTTAGGGTAAGATATATACATGTTTCCTTGCAAGATCCAATGGCAGTCTGAAAGAACAGATCAGACATGGAATTCTTGAAACCTATGTGCATACAACCTGAGGGGATACCCTTCAAATATGGAAAAATAAATGATACACATCTAGGAAACACAAATCTTGATGCATGGATAGCGAAATTAGTGAAAGGAAGTGGGAATCCCCTGCTCATGAGCATCTATAGTTTAGGAATGTGGCATGCAGGGGGATTTCCTTATACAATGGAGGCCACTAAATTGGTAGTAGAGTGTGCCTAGAATTATAATGTGAATACTAGAAGGGTAGAGAAACATGGTAGGGTTTATGTAGACTTTTCAATTGAAGGTATCATTGTAGCCTTCAATCTGCCTAGAGGACCTCGTGTGGTTTCACTAAACTTGGGTAAATTGGAAAAGGGGTATAATATCAAAGAGAAAGAAGCCAGAATGATCATGTACCAATGGAGAGCTAGTGGCAGCACATATAAGGCTTCTGCCAAGTTGCCCGTGTATCTCTACAAATTTGATTTTTCTCCAAAGTATCAGTATATGATGGTGATGCTCAGCAAGATGATAGGAAAATTGAATGCTAGATCTTTTGACAATTGGATGTATGGCATCATAAGGATGGTAGAAGGTACTAATGAGAAATCTCAATGGGCTAGCATCATAAGCAACAACCTAGATGAGGGGATGAAGAAGTTAGGAGGAAGAACTAATATGTTCAATATGACCTCCTATGTGGTATATGCATGTGCGTTCAAAGGCACATTTGATGGATTAGAAATAGCCAACAGGATCGGAAGCAACCTTGGAGAAGTAAGCATCTGGGACCATTACCCACAACTAAAACAAAGAGAGTCTCTCCAACATTACTAGAGGGTGAATCATTCATTCTCCATGCACCTTGTTAGGACTATGGAGGAAGACAGAGTGAAGAGACTGAGCATAGAGGCTCGGACTATAATATATAGACATGGGGCTCTGTTCATCCAGTTCCCCATCTTTTCATACATAAGAATAGAAGGTTTCACTGGCCAACCTCTCATGTTGCCAAGATATCACAATGACAAGGTCATCCTGATGGAGCTAGCTAGGTAGATATTGCCTTCAGTGGAAGCTTATATTGAGAAAGGAAAGATACCTAATATTTTGTTTCCAATCATGATTGGATGGTATATGTGTCCTGATAGGGAGAGTGTAAAAGATGTAATTGGAGGACTAAAATTGATGTCCCTACAACCCTTCTCATTGGCTAGTTCATATGACCCCTATGATAGAATGCAAACCTTGCTTAAGAAGCCAATGCATCAGAGACATCAAAGACTACTGGGCCAACTGTGATGATAAGGTAGAAGTAATAAAAATAGGCTACCAAAGGCTTACTCTGAAGCAGATATGCACATTAGATTGCATACCAGTGCCTGCATAGTTACATGAAGATGATGGCATGATCATGTCCCAAGAATATGAGGATAATAAAGTATATAATGAAACAATATCAGCCCTGGATTGGATTCAACCAGAGGTGACCTCCTTAGATCAGATAACACAGAAGGTCATACAATTGACCAAAGATTGGGTGGATGTAGAGATCACCAAGCTGAAGAATAAGGGAGTGGCACTCACTATTGACAACAAAAAGAAAAGACAAGAATTATCAAATGAAGAATATGATGATTTCCTCAAGGAAACAAGGCTGTCAAAAGGGGAGAGGTAGAAAAGTAAAATCAAGAAAGGAAACCAAGCTATTGGGGTGACATTCCTTCTTCAACCTCAACAAAAGGAAGATGTAGCCTCCACATCTACTACAACATCAGCTCATGCACCTGCAAAATAGAAGAAAACTATTGCAAAACCTGCTCCTGCTATTGTAGAGGAGAAAGAGATATTAGATGATGATCTCCTGATAAGGAAGAAAAAGAAGAAGATCCAAGAGCCACCTCGGAAGAAACAAACATCTATTATGAGGGGGGCAGTAGATATAAACCCCAATATCCTATTAAGAGGAGCAGGCGGTGAAGGAATTCTAAAGATTCTACATCATGAGGTCCCTATTCCTGATATCATGTAGTTCAAGTCTAAGATGGCAGAGGAATAGAGAAAAGAGATGCATAGTGTAAGGGGTGAATCATCTTTTCCATTAGACAACACAGTGGAGCTATCTGATGATGATGTTGTAAATGAGGTCTCTGCCAGTTCTATCAAGACATTAGTAAAGAATACTAAGATGACCCCTCATGGCACCCCCATAGCACAAAAGGAAGTCCATCATGAGGAGGTCAAAATAGAGGAAATAGAATAGGGTAACCTTGAAGTGGTGGCACAACAAATTAGATTGACAAGATCAGTTGATCAAGTCACTAGCCTCGCAGCAATAGATTTGACATATTAGGGTGATGTAGACCAAAACAAAGATAAAGACTTACCTCTAGAACAAGGCAAATTAGAAGTTAATGTACATGTGGAGGATGAAGAAATGCTTGATCAAGATGATGGTCAGGACAATGAGCAAATACATGAAAGACGAACAATTGAAGAAGGGATGGACAAAGCCCAAGACCCTAGAGAAGTGGACACATCAAATGATGGGGAACAGGTTCTTCAAAAGGGTGATGATCAGAGAAAAGAAGAAGAAAATTTGAAAAAGAATGATCAAGATGATCACCCAGGTAAAAACTAGATCAGAGTGCTCAAACCCCTAATGAGGATCAAGCATCACAGGATACAGAGGACCAGAATGTGGAAGTGCAACAAGAAACCCCTGCACAAGAAGAGGTCCGTCATGAGGAGATTCAAGATGAACAAAGAAAACAACCTTCACCATTGAGAGTGGAACAAAATGTAGAGTCTCATGATGCTCACATTGAGTATACAGACCGGCAAAGGTCTACAGATTAAATACCATATTGTCTACGACAGGAGGTGAACCCACCTTAGGTTAGTGATGTACCTAAATTTGATATTTTTGCATTATTGCTAGCTGACATGGTTAAACCAAAGAGAAGGGTAAGGGCTACTTCTACAATAAAAAGAGATCCTACCACCGACAGAAGAATAGCTTAAGTAGCTTTGCCTATAGTGGATAAAGCAAAGGAGAGATAAGTATTAATGAATTTCAAATGACCAATATTGATTTAGGCATTGCTACTGAAGAGAAAGAAGGACAAGAGGCAAAGTATAGTATTGATTCTTTGTTGAAAAGTGTGGAACGTGAGAAAAATACAAATAAAATGCAAAAGGGGCACATTTCTTAGCTACATACATTCATAAAGGGACTAATTGACCCAAATCACATGGCAGTCAGCACAGCTACCCCTTTGACCATTATATCTTAGGATGAGGTGGATATCATGAAGCATAAGGCACATGTGATGGATAATTAGTTTATTCAATTCATTTCTAAAGCAGAGAAGGTAATAAATACCTCCCTCACTAATTGGAATTTGTACAGCATATTGAGGAGCAAAGTGGATAAGTTACCAAAGGAGGTTGGACAGAGATCAGTCAAAGTAGAAAAGGATCTAATTGCTCTGACTGAAATGAAATACATAGATGTGAAAGTACTCATATACAATAAGGTATTAAACAATCATCCTTCACATCTATTAAGTATATGGTATGAAGATACTCAATTTAAAAGTGATGTCCTGAAGAGATACAACACAAAAATCAGAGACATCAATGTCAAGTTGCATCACCTCATGTCTGAGGAAATAAACATCTTGGAATCTCTTGAGGACAAGGTAGAGGGGAAGATAGAAAATCAAGATGTTGATTTTGCAACTGAAGCTTTCTAAGATAATTTTAAGCATGCAGTAGATGACCCTTTTCACCATTTGTCAGAAGATGTAGTTAATAAATCCATGAGGATGAAAGCAAAAGTGGAAGGATATAATGAAATGTTGAATAGAAGAAAGAACATATGGTCTACATTACATACATAATTCCACTCACAAGAGCATGCTATAGCAAAGGCTAAGGTTCAATATGGAGATGAGATTGAATGGATAGAGCAGGCATATGAACCCATCAAGGGGATCATTAGCACACATATAGGAGATGACCCATCTACTGATGAAGAAGATGAAGAATGAGTAAGGATGCAGGATGACAGGGTCATATGCATCACATGGCAAAGAAATAATCAAGTACCTCCAGATGGTTGCCAGCTAGCAATGTGTGCCATGTTTAACATTTGTTGACTGACTCAAAGATGATATACACCATTGATTATGATAGCTAAATCCTGATCATTGGATCATTTGTAACCGCCTCCTCTCTTTGTCCTATAAAAGGAGATGGAGTGCACCTTGTAACATATTTGAAACTTAATTGAGATTAGATTGATGAAGCCTTAGGACTAATTCTCAAAGCTAATTGTAAATATACATGTCTTTTGCATACTTAATGAAGAAGAAGATCTAGGTTACATAAAATTGTATACTTTGAGTAATATGTGGATGAATTCTTGGCTTGTACTTTGATTTGTTGTGTCCCTTGGAGTGCAATTCATGTTGTGCATGTTCTCTTCATTCCTTTCCATCAAAGTTTGCATCAACCATACTTAGTTGTGGAACATCTTGGTGAACCTATGGTTTGATTTCCTTCTCTTCATGACTATATCTAGAATGTATATGGATCAATAGATGAAGATTCACTTATTTTTAGTAAATATTAGAAAGAATTCAATACAATTTGTTTAATTTCATTAAAATCATCATCACAATTGCAAATATACAAATTATCTCAAGCAAATATAAGTAAATATGTTGATATCCTGAAGGAAACTGAATATTCATAGCATAATTGAGCTAATTAGCATGTATAATTGAAAATATCATGCAAATACACATAAATCTCAACAATAATCATGCAAATATCTGCTTGAAGGCACACTATTTAGATGAATACATAGTGCATAAAGGAAAATTAATCAATAATAGTTGATGATCAGAAGAATTGATCAAACTTATAAAATATCCTCATCATCTATTGAATACAGTAGGATTAACCTTGTTTGTTAGAATATTTACATAAAGTAGGTAGAAAATCAGATTTTCAAACATTAGTTCTCAGAAGAAAAAAAATGTAAGGCCCCTTGAATGTAAAATAGCATGGCAAATCAAACCACTAAGTAACATCAGTAGATTATGAACTAATCCACGGAGACTTGGGATCATGAATTCTCCAAATTCATCGTATCTTTCAAGATGATAAAGGTTTGATTTGCAATTCTTTATGTATGTGTGTTTATGACTAACATCATAACCAACAATTCTGATTGCTTCAATCCAAGCTACTAGAGCAAGATTCTCTTCAAAATCTATCCCTTCAATTTGATAATATCCTTTGCACACAAGCCTTGTTTTATTCCTTACAACTTCTCCATTTTTATTTAGCTTATTCCTAAAGACCCATTTGGTTCCAATAATATTTTTGTTAGTAGGTTTGGGAACTAATTCCCAAGTTTCATTCTTCTCTATCTGCATTAGTTCTTCCTCCATTGCCTTTACCTAATTTTCATCATTGCAGGCTTCATTCACAATTTTTGGTTCAACTCTAGAGAGCAAACAGTAATTCACTTGTTCTTCTACAGCTCTTATCCTTGTTAGTGCTCCTTTGTCATTGTCTCCAATAATTTGATCTTTAGAGTGACTGATTCTTACATACCTGGGGGTCTTAACAACAATTTCTAGAGCCTTTTCTTCTTCATCTTGACTATGTTCTTGTTCTACTTTTTCTTCATATGTTATAGCAGCAGGTTCATCTGATTCATAGCCACTCTAATCTGATGTTCTTTCTTTTCCTTTGTCCACCTTCACATTTTCACTCTCAACTATCTTTTTTAGCCTTTTTTTGTAGCACCGGTAGTCCTTACTCTTGGTAGAGTATCCAAGGAAGATTCCTTCATCACATCTTGCATCAAATTTCTCTAGATCTTCATCTCTTCTTATATAGAATTTGCTACCAAAGACTTTGAAATATCTTGTTGTTGGAGTTCTTCCATACCACAATTCATAGGGAGTTTTAGTACCATTTCCTTTCACTTGAACTCTATTTTGAATGTAGACAACAGTATGTATATCTTCTTTCTAGAAAAGTTTCGATAGACGTCCTTCCTTCATCATTATTCTAGTAGCCTCTTGAATTGTCCTATTCTTTCTTTCCACAACTCCATTCTACTGAGGAGTCCTCAGCGTAGACAACTGTCTCTTTATTCCTTGCTCTTCATAGAAAATGTTGAATTCATTTGATGTAAACTCACCTCCTTTATCAGACCTCAAGCATTTTCTTTTTAGCTCTATTTCATTTTCAACCATTGCCTTGAAGGATTTGAACTTCTCTAGGGCTTCAGATTTGTCTCTTAGAAAAGTAACCCAAGTCATTAATCACACCCTAATTCACCAATGTTTTTGATTAAAAACAAGGATTTGAGTTCATTTGAATTTATCACGTATTCAAGCAAAAGTTGTAAATTTACAGTGCGATTAAGGTGATATTACCATAATCTGTGAAATCAATAGAACAGGGTACAAATTCAAATGGCAAAAGAAGGAGGGTAACTTCAAGGTGAAGTTGCATAGTCAGTTATCAATTGAATAGCTAAAAGGTAGTGAATATCAGGTATGTAACGATGAAACCCTTTTTTGTCAATTATGGTAAATAAACAAGTAACAATTGTTTTTACCAGAGTAAATCAACATGATGATGTATGATATATGTTGAATAAGAATCAAAACATCATAATATTCATATAATTATTAATTCACATGATCACATGACATGTTAGGGTAAGAAATACATGTGTTTTATCACAGGATTCAATGGTGGTCCGTAAGAACAAGTCAGACATAGAATTCCTAAAGCCTATGGGTATACAACCTGAAGGAATATCATTCAAATATGGCCAGATAAATGACACTCATCTAGGGAGCACTGATCTAGATGCATGGACGATATTGTCAGAAAAGGGGAGCGGACAACCCCTGCTCATCAACATTTATAACTCAGGCATGTGGCATGCAGGAGGATTCCCTTATGCAGTAGTGGGCACCGAGCAAGTAGTAGAATGTGCTCATAACTATAATACTAACAACAGAAAGATCGAAAAGCATGGCCGGGTATATGCAAACTTTTCTATTGAGGGCATTACTGTAGCTTTCAATCTACCCAAAGGACCTCAAGTGCATAAATTAAATTTGGGGAAGTTAGGAAAGAAATACAATAGCACCCTAAAGGATTGCAGAAAAATCATGTACTTATGGGGAGCTAACAATAGCACATATATAACTTCTGCAAAGCTACATGTGCATTTATATAAATTTGATTTCACCCTTGAATATCAATACATGATGGTGATGCTTAGCCACATGATGGGAAAACCAAATGCTGGATATTTTGAAAATTGGATGTATGGTCTCATAAGAATGGTAGCAGATACTAATGAAAAACCCTAGTGGGCCAAGATCATAAGTGACAGTCTGGATGAAGGAATGATGAATCTGGTAGGAAAGACCAATATGTTTCATATGACCTCATATGTTGTTTATGCATGTGCATTTAGAGGGAAATTCAGTGGTTTGCAAATAGTAGGTATGATTGGAAGTAACCCTGGAGATGCGAACATATGGGATCACTACCCACAATTGAAATAGAGAGAGTCTCCTCAACATTATCAGAAAGTGAATGATTCATTTTCCATGCATTTAGTGAGGACTATGGAAGAAGATGGAGAAAAGAGGTTGAGCATGGAGGCTTAAGCCATAATATACAAGCATGGGGCTTAGTTCATCCAATTCTCCACATTCACATATATAAGAATAGAAGGTTTCACTGGGAAACCTCTCATGTTGCCAAGATATCCAACTAATAAGGTCATCCTGATGGAGATGGCTAGGTAGATATTTCCTTCATTTGAGGCCTATGTTGAGAGAGGAAAGATACCTAATGTCCTGTTCCCAATCATGATTGGGTGGTATATGTGCCATGACAAGGAAAGTGCTAGGAGGCAATAGGGGGATTGCAGTTGATGTCTTTGCAACCTTTTTCACTATCCAGGCAATATGACCCATATGGTAGGATGCAGACACTATATAAGAAACCAATGCATTAGATACATCTTTAGGACTATTGGACTAATTGTGATGATGAAATGGAAGTGAGAAGGAGGAGCTATCAAAGGCTAACTCTGAAGTAAATCCACACATTGGGATGCATACCAGTGCCAATGCAATTGCATGAAGATGATGGTGTGGTCATGTCTCGAGAATATGAAAACAAGAAAATATATAATGAAACAGTATCATCTCCTGACTGGAATCATCCAAAAGAGACATCATTAGAACAGATAACACAAAAGGTCATGCAATTAACCAAGGAGTGGGTGGATGTAGAAGTTATAAAATTGAAGAAAAAGGGGGTAGCTCTCACCATTGATAAGAAGAGAAAGAGAAAAGAATTGACAGATGAGGAATATGATGATTTCCTCAAAGAAAAGAGGGCATATAAAGGAGAAAGGCAAGAATAAAAACCCAAGGGGAGCCAAGTTATAGGTGGAATTCATTCATCATCCTCAACCTAAGGATGATCTGGCCTCAACTTCTGCTACCACCACATCCCATGCACCTACAGAGCAGAAAAATCCAATTACAAAACATGCTCCTACTTGTGAGGTTGAAGAGGAAAGCATAGATGATGATGATCTCCTAATAAGTAGAAAGAAAAAGAAAACCTAGGAGGTGTCCTAAAAGAAGCAAACATCTGCAATGAGGGGGATAGTGGAAAAGAACCCCACCATCATATTAAAAGGAAAAGGTGGTGAAGGTATCAAGAGAACTTTGCAGCATGAGGTGCCTATTCCTACCATAGTGCATTTCAAGACTGGATTGGTAGAAGAGCAAAGGGAGGAGACGCAGAATAAAGGAAATGATCAGTCTTTTCCATTAGATGAAATAGTCGAGTTGTCGGATGATGATGTAGTGAATGAAGTGTTTGCTAGTCCCATGGAGACACTGGTAAAGAACATAAAGATGACCCTCATGCCATACCCACTGTACAAAGGGAGGTTGAAGAAGAAGAGATAATAGAAGGTAATCCTGAAATTGTAGAATAGCAAGTTGATTTGGCTGGATTAGTACATCAGGTTACTAGCTTAGCAGTGATAGAAATGACATATTAGGGTGAGGATGACCAATGTAAAGCTGAAGACCTACCTCCAAAGTAAAATAAACTAAAATTCAATGTACACATGGAGGAGGAAGAGGCACATGATTAGAATGATGGTCAGGATAATGAACAAGTACCTAAGAGAGAGCCGAATAAAGTGGAGATAGATAAACCCCAAGGTTCTAAAGAGGTAGGTATACCAAATGATGGGGAACAGGGCCCTTAGGCAAGTGATGATCAAGAAAAGAAATAAGATGTGAATGAAGACAGTCAGAAAGATCATTAGAATATGCTAGATAAAAGCAATCCAAACACTCATGCAAATCCACCACCATCACAAGATGAGTAGGACAAGAATGAAAAGGTGACACAAGATGTCCCTGCACATGAGAAGAAGCATGATGAAGAGATACCTGATGAACGAGAAAAAGAGCAACCACCACTAAGGGTGGAACAAAATACAAAATCACTAGATGTTCATATTGAACATACAGGCTAGCAAGGGTCTGTAGATGAAGTGTCATATTGGATGCAACAAGAGGTACATGCACATCCACCTAGTGTTGCATCAAATTTTAATATTGCTTCATTATTTTTGGCCAATATAGCCAAGCCAAGGAGAATGGCTAGGGCCACATTGGCAATAAAGAGAGACTCAACAACAGGTAGGAGAATAGCTGAAGTAGCTATACCTATGGTAGACAAAGCCAAAGGAGAGATAAGTGCTAGTGAGTTCCAAATGACCACTATTGACTTAGGCTTTGCTATAGAACAACAAGAGGGCCAAGAGGCCAAAGATATAATTGATTCTTTATTGAATAGAGTAGAGAGGATAGAAATAAGGTGCACAAAGAGCACATTACTCAATTGCATACATTCATAAAGGGGCTGATAGACCCTAATAATATACTAGTCAGCACATCCACCCCATTGACTATCATATCACAGGATGAGATAACAGGATTGGATATTATGAAACACAAAGCACATATGATGGATAATTGGTTCATCCAATTCATCATAGAGGTAGAGAAGGTAATAAAGACCTCTCTTAATAATTGGAACCTGGTTAGCACATTGAAAAGCAAGGTAATTACAAGAAGTTGTCCAACTATAGGCATAGAGTTTGGGACCTGATTGAAGAATTTGATGCATTCAATATCACGCACGTTCCTAGATAACAAAATCATAGAGTAGATGCCTTGGCACAGGCTACTAGTACATTGGAGCCATTGTCCATTTCTAGATTAAAGAGATTTTTAGTTGAACTGATATCAGTACCTTCCATACCTAACAATGTTACTAATCTTCAAGTGTTTGTTGATGCAACATATCTTAAATTTCATAGCAAACAGGGACATATTTGATGCACACATCCAAGATGAAAAGAACTTGGAAGATCATGTATAGGAAGAGGAAGATATTATGGACTTGCCCAGCAATAGGATCCCAAAAGGTATGATAGAATTAGCAAAGGCATTTGATCTACATAACATGATGAAACAGAAGGATCTCCCCAAGATAGATGGAGGGAAATATTCACTAGTCAACATAGGACACAATGAAGACACAAGGAATGTCTTAATTGGCAAGGTTTGTTCTGAAGAAGAAAAGGAGGGAATAATCCAAGCATTAAAGGATTATATTCACCTTATTTCCTAGACTTATGATGAGTTAAAGACATACGACACATCAATTATCACTCACACTATTCCACTGAAGCCAGATGCCAAGCCTTTCAGGCAAAAGCAAAGGCCAGTCAATGCACTACTAGAGCCCATAATTTTTTAAGAAGTCAAGAAATTACTAAACAGAAGGATCATATTTCTTGTTAGGTACTCAACATGGGTAGCCAATCTAGTACCAGTAAGAAAAAAGAATGGTGACATACGCCTATGCGTAGACTTTAGAGACTTGAACAGAGCTTCAGAGAAGGATAACTATCCTCTACCCTCATTGGATGAAGTTTTACAAATAATGAATGGAGCTCAAATGATGTCCTTCTTGGATGGTTTCTCAGGATACAACCATGTAATGGTGAATAAAGTGGATAGATTAAAAACAACATTCACCACCAAGTGGGGTATATTTGCTTATAGACGCATGCCTTTTAGCTTGATCAATACTGGAGCCACATGCCAGCGTGCAATGCACATAGCATTTAGAGGCTTGGTTGGCAAATGCATATTCATATACATGGACGACCTGACTATCTTCTCAAAGAAGAGGGGTGATCATATAGAAGACCTAAGAAATGTGCTCAAGAAATGTGCACAATATGGTTTCTCACTAAACCCAAAGAAATGCATATTTGGAGTAACTACAGGTAAGTTACTTGGTCACCTAATATCAGAAAATGGGATCACCATTGACCCTGCTAGGGTAGAATCCATCATGAAGTTACAACCTCCTGGGAGTAAGAAAGAACTTAAGTCTTACTTTGGCAAGATAAACTTTGTAAGAAAGTTCATCACAGGGTTTGTAGAGATTGTTAGGCCACTCAATGCAATGTTTAAAAAAGATACCAAAATCGAATGGATGCCTGAAGCAAAGGTTGCATTTGAGGACATCAAGAAGGCCATATCAAATGCACCTATCCTAACCATCCCATAGTACACAAGAGAGTTTTATATTTATTCATTTGCTTCAGAGCATAGATGTGCAACAGTCCTGACACGGAGAAATGAAGACAAGGAAGAAAAATCCATAGCTTTCATGAGTTCTCCATTCAGAGATGCAGAGCTTAGATATATGGATGTTGAGAGACAAGCTCTTGTTTTGGTCATAGTAGTAAAGAAATTCAGACATTACATCTTGAGAAGTAAGAAAATTGTTGTGGTACCTGATGCAGTAGTCAAAATGCTCTTGATGTAGAGTGAACCTGGGGAGAAAAGAGCCAAATGGATAATAGTCCTCCAAGAATATGACATGGACATAACACCTATGAAACTGGTCAGAGGCCAAGCCCTAAGCTAGATGATTTCCAAGGTTGATCCTAATATAGTGAGCCAACAGTATGTTGTGAACACAAGAAAATAAAGAATGGTACTCAGACATCAAACATATCATGATCACTAGGAGATGCCCATCGAAGATGTAGGTCTCTCAAAGGAGAGATTTGAAGATAAGATCACAAAAATACATGATAAAAGGAGGAATCCTATTCAAGAGGAATTATGAAGGAATCTACCTTAGATGTCTAGACAGGCCAGAAGCAGATAAGGTTCTCACAAAACTACATGACAAATTTGGAACAGCACATGGTTCTCATTTAGCCACTACACATGCTATCTTGAGAGCAGGATACTACTGGCCAACAATTTTAAAAGACACTACTAAGCATATCAAATGTTGTAACACTTGTCAAGTTTATGCCATTAGGGAGAGATATATTACTCAATCCTTGCAACTAGTTATGGAGATGTGCCCATTTGCTTAGTGGGGCATGGATTAAAATAGGTCCGATCAATCCTCCATCATCTTTAGGCCACATGTATGTTTTGACAATCACTAACTACTATACCAGGTGGACTGAAGTAGTCAGCAGCAAGACTGGTACCGTAGAAGATGTGATCAAATTCCTAGAGAACATAATAACCAAGTATGGAGTTCCATATGCCCTTGTATGTGATAATGAGCCGACTTTTGCATCATTAAAATTATCTAGTTGGGCTTTTGATTATGGAATCATTTTGAAATTTTCTTCAAACTGTTATCCTCAAGGAAATGGATTGGTAGAATCAACAAATAAGAATTTATTGAACATCATAAAGAAATTGATAGAAAAAAACCCTAGGAAGTGGAATACCTTGCTCAAGTATGCCTTATGGGTAGATCAAACCAGGATGAAGATTGCTTTAGGAAATTCTCCTTACCAGTTAGTGTATGGGGTGGATCCCATCCTCCTTGTCAACCTAAAGATCCCCACACTGCAGTTTGCACAAGAATATGGGTAATCCCACAATAATGGGTTACACTTTTTGGCCAAAGTTGACATTGAAATGAACATTTTGGAAAAAAAACTTCACTTTCAAACACCTATAGTTTCTAAACCATGAGGAATTTGGAGATGATGTAAACTAGTGATTTGTCACATTTTTTCTGTAGATTCTAAATAGATATTTAAAAAAAAATTTGGAATCAAATTGCATTTTTTTTTCCATCTCCTTCAATGATTAGTTTTTAACAGTAAACACCATTTTTAAAGAGTGACGTGTACTATGTAAAACATAACTTTTTTTTCTATGAAGGATAAAATTCTAATTTTTTTGAATTTAGATTTTTAACTATGATATCTAGAGGATGCATTTGGTTGTATAATGTTTTATTGAATATTTTTCTTCTAATTAACTTTTGAAGTCAAACCAATTACAATTTAGACATAGGTGTACTGTGTAAAGCATAACATTTTTTGTATGGATTGGAATTCAATTTTTTTTCTATTGGATCAAGGACATAAATACCATGAGGATAGATATTTTTCATAATTTTGTTTTGGTAATATATTATTTTTCCACATGTGCAGAACAAAGAGCTTGATTTTCTATGAAAAACCTATGTTTAATTAAACTAAAAAAATGTATAATAAAACCAAAATATATTAAAATAATACTTGATAGAAAACTGGTTTTGAGGACTATAATCCTCCAGATGGGTTTTTCAAGTTGATTCCATTTTGATCCTCAACCTAGGCCTCGAAATCCAAAAAACTGCATAAAATTGCAGTTAGAGAGGGGTAAGGGCAAATTAAGGGGGTTCAAATGAAAGGGGGTTTGCTTGAACCCCCTAAAAATAACATCAAAGGGGGTTCGATCTAACCCCCTTTCATTAAAATAATAACATTAAAGGGGGTTTGATCATATTTAGGCATAGATAACAAATACGAAGTTAGGTTTCTTCAACTCATGCACCTAGAAGAAAAGAGAGATAAGGCGATTGACCAATTCTCCAAGCATCAGGCTACTATCAAATGTTGGTTTGATAAGAGGGCTAAAGTAAAATCTTTCAGGATATCAAACCTAGTCCTATCATGGGACAAAGCACATGAAAAGAAAGGTGTTCATGGAAAATTTGACAAACTTTGGATTAGTCCTTTCCAGATTTCAGAAATTCTAGGTGATAGTACCTACAGTCTCAAGACCCTAACAGGTGAGGATGTCCCATTGCCAGTTAATGGGCAATTCCTCAAACATTATTTCCAAGTTTAGAGGGGGTTCATGTTATGATATTGTACCATAATGTACATTTGGTGTAGCGGTTTGTATAGTTTGTTTTGTGTGTTTGCTTTTGCTTGTCTACATTGAGTCCTTGCTTTGGTTTGAAAATGATGCACCTTCTCATTATAGAACACAACTAAAATTGTTAGAATACAAGAGATGGATATAAGTTTATACATAGGCTGTGGCTCATGTTAACAAATGTTCCTAATCATGTATGTGATATCCTGTTCATCAGTATTGCTTTTCTTTCTCAAGTAGATCTTCACATGACACACCTAACAACCTTGGGCTTGTTGAACACATCAGTGTGGAGTTAAGTGAAAAATCACAAGATTGCCCTTACTATCATTTCAATTCCCAACCCAAATCAGCAAGTGACTACACCTTGGAAAATGAGCTTACATGATGACATCTTATGAGTACAAGAAAAAATAAATATATTGAATATTTAAAGAGAAAATTAGGCCATCTAAGTAAATCTACCAAGGCTATAGATGCCTGAGTAGTAGTGGGGCTCTACTTAGGGGAATTGCAAAGATAACCTTGTCGGGCTATGAACGCTTGCTAGCAACAAGGCTCTATCCAAGTTGGCTATGAGGGACAAACCCAAATTATGTAGCTTAACCCCATCACTAGTGTTTTCAACTCATCTGCAAGATGAAGGCTATGAATCACATGCACACACTTGATCCCTTTTCAATATATTGAAACGTTGATGAACATGATACCATTCAGAAGATTAGGGTGCTTATGCTTAACAAGAGTTGGAGCATTATGTTTTAACTTATACTCATCCCTTGAATTATTGGAATTTCATTGTTTTCTTTGGTGGAAAGTTGTGTGGTTATAGAACATGCCCCATTTTTCCTTAACAAAACAGGGACCCAACTTTTTTAGCTTTTTTCCCTATTTTTCTTGCTTTGGGCAGTATGGTAAAAGTTAAGTATCACATGCAATGATAGGATATCACCCTGTGTATGCATAGACTTCATAGAGGTAGGTTGAATATTAAAGTCAGATTCTACTATATTTAACCCTGCCAAGTGAAAGAGTGCAAAATTCTAAGCAGCTTTGCCTTTTGAATCACCCTAAAATTCCTTAAGGATAGAAAGTTATGTTTGGTCAAACTAGTCACTCAAGGAGGATCATCACATTTACAGATATCCTTGATATTCACTAATATCCCAGACACATGTTTTAACAAAAGAAAGCCTGATATCCACATATTCGTTAATATACAAACTTCAAATTTAAATTCAGAAGGCATCTACCCATCAAGAACCTGCGCACATTCCTAGAGGGTGATATTTCTTAATATTCTTGATATTCACTAATGTGTGGGCTCACCTTAGATATAGCATAAATTCTCAATATCAGTATAATCCTTAATGTTCATCATGTTAGATAATATCCCTAATCTTCCTTAATATGACGATGACGTCATCTTGACCAAATATAAAGAAGACTCGATATGACGAGGACGTCATCATATCCTCAACATCAAAAGGGGTTATCTATTTCTTAAATATCCTAGATATTTGTTAATATCCCAATCCAATGCAAAATAAAGGAAAACCTTAATATCCCACACATTAGCTAATATCCCTAATCTTTGCTAATGTGATGATGACGTCACTTATACTCCAATTTGAAACATTAATGAAGGATGCTGACATCATCCTAATCTTCTAATGTGGGGAATGTTTCGCATACTTAAGAACCCTGATATTTCTTAATATCCCCATATCCACTTTTAAGATGTATAACATGTAGATCGTTATGAACCAAGAGGTTGCTGCCACGTGGCGCATTAAATCAATCATATCAACACCCTATGTTATCATGATCGTTAAACAAAGGTAAAATGACCTAACTTTGATTGTTGGTTAATGGTTAGTCAGCATCATGATGATGTCATCATCTTCCGGGGTCATGTTCCTAATATCCTGATATTTTTCAATTTGCCTACCCACATTAAATGTTATTCTAATGGTCAGCGAACCTCCAAAATTTCAAATAATCGTGTGCCACCTGTTAACATATCTGATACTTAGGTGTTGATCAATAGATATCAATAATTTAGCATTAATCACACCCTAATTTACCAATGTTTTTGATTAAAAACAAGGTGTAGACACCCAAATTTATTCATGTCTTGTAACACCTAGTCAAAAACATTACTTAGAGACATCATGTAGCATTTTGTCCTAATCCCACTCTTAATCCGACTAATCCATTAGCCAATTAATTAAATAAATTTTATTTATTTAATTAATTTCCCTCACATATCCCAACTAATTCAAATAAAATATTCGAATTAAGTCCTCACCTCTCACCACATTCCAAGACTTGTCCACCTCTCACTTGAATTATGTGTGGCACTACATTTTTTATTTAATATCTTTCACATGTACTACTTTTTATATACACATTCACATATGTGGTATTTTTTGTGTACACGGTCACATATGAGCCCTATTATCTCCTTTGTACACTTGTCACATGACTACAAATCCCTTGAAGAGTGGGATAACCGAATCAATCCTAGCCATCCACATCAATCATTTAGCCTTTTAATCTCAACCATTCATTTGAACCAAGCCTTTTCTATAAATCAACCCTCTCCTAAGCCATTAAGATGCATTTGAGTTGGAGTATCCTTATGCTACTGAAATCGCATTAGAGGCTTTGCATCTATCATCCATTATCATCATCTTCCATCTATCAATCATTCATCTATCATCTTTATCTTGTCATTATGCTTTCAAAAGTGAGCACCCAACATTCCTCCAACAATCATCCTTCAAAATCTTGCATGTTCATGTGAGGTGGAGAAGAGCAATGGAGATAAATCAAGCATAGCATGGAGATCAGTTTGAATTTACATTTGTTATTTTAATTTTCATGTTGTCTTGTGCGTCATTGTGCAATTGTTAGGGTTTGATCATTGTTGTTTATTCATTTACCCTATTTGCAATTTTACCCTAACTACACAAGGATTTGAGTTCATTTGAATTTATCACGTATTCAAGAAAAAGTTACAGAGTTATAGTGTGATTAAGGTGATATTACTGTAATCTATGAAAGAAACGGAATGAGGTGAGAATTCAAATGGCAAAAGGAGGAGGGTAATTGCAAGGTGAATGTGCATAGCCAGATATCAATTGAATAGCTAAAAAGTAGATAATATCATGTATGTAATGACAAAACCATTTTTTGTCGTTTATGGTAAATAAATAGGTAAAAATTGTTTTTACTAGAGTAAATCAACATGATGTTGTATGATATATGTTGAATAAGAATCAAAACATCATAATATTCATAAAAACATTGATTCGCATGATCACATGACATGTTAGGGGTAAAAATGATGGTGTCAGATTGTCATTGATGTCAAATTGTCAAAAAGGTCTTGCAGGATCTTGGGTTGATCATAAGTTTGGTCAATATGAATGCTTGGTCATCAAGGTTGGAACAAGGATGAGTTGATTACAAAATATCAAGACAGAACAATGAAATGATCTTAGTTTGAAGTTTACAGATGCAGATATTATGGGCATACTCTGTATCAAGGTTGTTGGTTTCATGAGTGGTTTGGTATGCAATTGATCTGCATTTGATCTCAGTTGCAGTTGTGAGTTGATCTTCATGCAATCAATGCTTACTTCATAGTGTTTGTTCCATGATAGTATAGTCATGTTTGCAATCTTTATTCACATGATGGAGAATGGTATATGGCAGAGACAGGTGATGTCATTTGGTATTTTGAGTAATCAGTTATATGGTATTCTCTGAGATCAAAGCTTCAATGATCTTCATGTTTTCAGTGACAAAACAGGGCAGTGCTTCTGTGTTCAAGGGTTACCATTCATTGTGTTAAGAGATGACTATCACATGACAAGAATTTTCTAGGAATCATTCGTAATGTTAAATGATGGTTATCAAGGTTGTTATTTTCTACATGAAGATTATAAATCATATACTATCCTAACCTGCCCATTATTTATTTATGAACTTTATGCTATAGTTTGTTGATGACCGAAGATTGCAGGTTTCTACTTAAAGAGTGACCGGTTGAAGTCTATTAATGACATATGCTTTTGCTGGTCCCATGGCCCCCAACGCCCTAGGAAAATTGGTGATAAAAAGTTTTTTTTAAAAGAGATATGGTGGGGTAAAAAGCAAATCATATGTTTTGAAATATGTTTTGAAAAATGCCAAAAATCAAATCATATATGGTGGGCGCGAAAGTCAAGTTTGTGGTTTTTATTTAAATCTTCTAAGAGCACGTGGGTTGAAAGACTAAGTTTAGCACATGACATGGGTTTGTATTGGAGAGCTCGATGGATTTTTAAGGAAAAATGTTTATTGTTTTTCATTCAAAATTTTTGTGGAAAGAATATTTACTAGTTTTGTAAAGCACATGGAGGAGCACGTATAAGCTATAATCATGGCTTTTTTTTAATATTATTAGAAACTTTTTGATCAGCCTCATGTCTATCCTTATGACATAAAAGAAAAGGAATTTTATATGAGTTAAGGGCTAAAGTAAAAATAAAAAATAAAAAGGTACGAATCTTGAGAATTTCATAAAAGATTTTTAAGGAGGAGATTTTTAAGGAAGTTTTGCTCATTTGAAAAGCTTTCTTTTTTAGAAGCTTTTTATGAAGTTCTTTTTCTATATTTAATTCTCAAGTGGGAAGTTTTAAAAAGAAATTTTTAACAGAGATTTTTTTGTGACTTGAGTAAAAATTGGAGATTGAAAGAAAGAAGAGAGTTTTTTTTTATATTGAAGTTTTTTTTTGGGGTAGAGAAATGAATTTTTGTTTGCAGAGCAAGAGGAAAATAAATGGTATTGTGTTTTCCTTGAAGATTTTTTATGATCTTATTTTTAAGATAGGTTGCACAGAAGATGAACAATTTGAAGAAGAATTTTCTTTGGAGTTGAATGAATTAAATTCATTTTGAAGGTATATTTTGAAGAATAGATTTCCGACAGGAAATGAAGAAAAATGAAGACATTTTTTTATGGTGGACATTATTTATTTTCTTTTGCAAGAAGATGAATAAATATTTGCAAAGGGAAATTGAATTGCTTTTTATTTATGCTCAGAGAATATGAAGAGTCTTGTTGAAAAGAAAATGAAGGATTTGAAGAAGATGAAAAAGATTTTTGTCAGAGAGAAGATGAAAAGATTGAAAAGTCTTTGAAGTAATTATTCACAGATTAATATGAAGATTTTTATTCTTGCAGGAAAATAGTTTTTGTAGATTGGAGAATACAAAAGGAATATTTAAGATGATGAAAAGTTACACAGAGAAAATATGAAATTGATTTTATTTTATAGAGATGTAATTTGTTGGTTCAGGATTTCTTGCAGGTGGATATGAAGAGGATAGAAATAAAAGAGTTTTTATTTTTCTCCTACAGGACACTAATTGAAATATGAAAGGTCATAAAAGATGAATTTGATTTTGCAGAGAAGAGGAACATCAAGAGTCTTTTCATTAACAATAATTTTTCAGGTGCATTGATGCAAGTTTATAAATAGACAAAGATGAAACATACAGAGTATGCAGGGTTGTTGAGTGGATCAGGATACAGGATTGAAATATCTGAGTTTGTATATGATTTGGGAATGGCCATTTGACAGACACATGGGAGAGAAGAAGTGTTTTGTATTGAAACAGAGAAACCCTCTGAGTTTTTAATTTGTTCTGTATTAGGGGTTGGTGCTCCTTGAAGTTGGTGCTTCAAAGGAATTAGGGGTTGGTGCTCCTGGAAGTTGGTGCTTCCAAACATTGTAACCAGTGAGGTTTTCACTTAAGCTAGTGAGGCAGTTTTGAGTGGTTTTTTCCCAAGAAGGGTTTTCCACTCGTGAAAAGCATGTGTCATGTTTAATGTTGTTTTTCATCTGTATTTGTGTATATTAGTTCTTTGCTTATTTTCACATCCTTCATTATTAATCTTGTGCACAAATAATTAATGTATTCCTCTCTATTTGTTCTGTAAGAGAAAGTTTGCAAGAAGTGATAAAAAGATTTGAAAATTCACACAACACTGATTCACCCCCCCTCTCAGTGTTGTCCTTGACTCCTACAATTGGTATCAGAGCCAGTTTCCCTCTTGCAGCTTAATCAGCTTGGGTAGGTCCTGTGTGTGGAGTTCAATGGGTAAGTGCAGAAGAAATAAGAACATGAGGAATGGTAAGATTCTTTCTAGTCAGAAGACACAAAAGAAATCATTCATATCAAATCCAGATGTTGATATAAAGATAGTTGATAAAAATGTTCTCCAAGTTGATCCTGATATTGTATTAGAAGAAAAAATTTCAGGAGTTCCTCAGTTTAATGGTTCAAATTTTTCAGTTTGGTATGTTAGAATGCAAGTGTTTTTATCCTCTTTAGGATATGATGTTTTAATGTCTGTTGAGAATGGATATTCTAACTTTGCAAATAACAAAGAAGTCCTTGAATGTAATCAGATTGCAAAGAAGGCCATATTGTCTGCTCTATCTACTGATGTTACTTGTAAAGTTATGGATTGTGTTACAGCTCAGGACATGTGGAGAAGATTGAAAAGAATTTATCAAGATAATGATAAAGAGGAGGACACTCTGGAGTGTGAAGAAAGTGATAATGAAAGGAGACTTTCAAATGAAGGAGATGAGACTCAATCAGATTTTGAAGAAGATCAGATTATTAGTGATGAAGAACAAGAATGTGAAATTGATATGGAAGGAGAGCTTATATATGCTTTAAGTGAGCTCA
Source organism: Cunninghamia lanceolata (assembly GCA_027924645.1). NCBI lineage: Eukaryota > Viridiplantae > Streptophyta > Pinopsida > Cupressales > Cupressaceae > Cunninghamia > Cunninghamia lanceolata. Next base: position 7,336,689 of record BSBN01000154.1, read on the forward strand.
AGAAGTATAAGAGAGAGAATCAGAAACTAAATTTGTTGCTGCAACAAGAAAGAGAATCTAAAGATAATGTACATTCAGAACTTGAAATTGTATCTACAGATCTTGAAGAGGCCAGATGTCAAATTATAAGTTTAAAAACATACATTAATGACTCAGATAAACTAGTTGCTAGATTAAAGACAGAAATTGAAGAAGCTAAGAGGATAGCTGATGTCTCAATTTCTAACCTTGAAGTTTCAAGGATTGAGAATCTAAAACTGGAAGGTGAAATTATCAATCTGAGAAAAGAGTATGATGGTCTTAAGAAGTATAAGGAATTTGAAGAAAGCACAAGCAAGCTACAAGAGATGCTTGGTAAACAAAAACTATATGGAGACACTACTGGACTTGGTTTTGAAGAAGGAGAATGTTCAAAAGCAAGAGAGACTCCTAGAAGGAAAATTGATTCAAGTCATCATGTTGCTGCCAGAGAAAGTAAAAGGAAGAATGAAACAGAACAGAAAACCAGAGATGAATTTGTGCACAATCAAAGAAGAAATTTCAGAAAACCTGCATCTATAAGACAAGCTTACATGTACAGGTATAACTATTCATTTAATGGTTACTGTTATATTTGTAATCATTTTGGTCATAAAGCAATTGTTTGCAAAAGGAATACTAACCTTGTATGTTACAAGTGCAATAATGTTGGACATATTCAAAACTGCAAAATGAACAGAGTGTATGATCCTTCATGGAAGTTTAATATGAGTGCTCAAAGGCATTATCAGTCAATTGATTTTGATTACAACATAATTTGTTATAATTGCAACTCTCTTGGTCATAAAGCACACAGTTGCAGGAGAGCTCCACCTAATTTGAAAGGTTGGGAAAAGAAAACGACAGAAAAGGTTTGGAGGAAGAAAGAGCCTGTTCAAATTTGGAAGCAGAAAGAAAGTAAAGAGAAGCTAGAATTTAAGCTTGTGCATCCTGCACAAGTCATTTCATCAGTTGCATAACAGATAGCATGAAGTGAGGGGGAGTTATTCATGTTCTATCAAGTATCCCCAAAGGGTCTCAGGAAGAAGATCATTTGATGTTTATCAATTTGATGATCTTGTTTTTGTTGAAATCATCTTTGATAATGTTTAACAGTGATACAGGTAATCTTTGACTTATTATGCTTTCAAGATATTGAAAAAGTGTTTTAGGAGTTCAAATGCACAAATTGTTAGACAAATGATCTTGATTTCAAAGATTGAATTGTCATGGTATTGCAATCCAAAGTGTTTTGGAAAGTGTTGTTGCAATAATATCTTGTTTTGAATGATAAAGTCAAGAGGCAAGAGTTCTTGTTGATTGCAGTATGTTTCATCAGATTTAATAGTGTGTTGTAAAGAGATGTGCAGGATCAGCAGGATGGTCTTCATTCTTTTCATGAAGGATGTGCAATAATTCTTGGTTGCAGAATGAGTGTTCATTTAGAAGTGATCATTGGTATAATAATTTGACATGTTCTTCTTCATTAATATGGTTTAGAAAGGTTTGTTCAAAGTGTGTGGTGGTTTCAGGTATCAAAAATCTTATCAAAAATGGTTTTCTTGGCATCTTGTGTAGAGAACTGTGTCATAAGGAGACTTCATGATTTTTGCCTGCAAATTTGTTCCTCAAAGAGTTTGGTGATGTTGTGAATTGATCCTATTTTGTATATTGTTCATATCATAATTACATGGTTGAGTTGTCATGTTGCTTCAGTAAAGGTGTTCTCAAGGAACTCTCATCAGATGTGGTTTTGTATCAGAATTGACAAGTGTCTTGTGTAGAACAAGAGGTTAGTTCAGATGGTCTTCATTCTTTGCCATGACAGAAAAGGTGTCAGAATAGTTTGGTTGCAGGATGATAATTTGATGATTATATCTATTACTTTGTTGAGTTATGACATGTGTCTTGGAGCTTTCAGGTGGTTTGAAGATAATATCAAAAGAAGATGATAAACTAGATATATTAAGGAGTTTCTGATGTTTCATTGATAATCTTCCTCTCTAATTTGTGTTCTTCAAGCTATGATATTGATGGTGATATCCTGCATTTCATCTCATCAGAGGAAGTTAAAATCAGCAATAGCAGATGGTAATGTTCAAAAAGGTTTGTCATATGTTGGCTTCATCATAAATCATTACTTGTTCAAAGGCTAACAGGAGTGTATGCCTTCAAAGTATTCATAATTCAATATGATTATAATGATTATGATCATGCTATAACATCTTTAAGTGGAGTTGTTCTCAGGGGAGTTAATCAGAGGATTGAGTTGTCACTATCATGGGAAATTTGAAAAGAGATTTGTTTTCTTCATCCTCATTTTGGTATTGTGTCAACAAGTGATATTATATCAGTGGTTTGTGTTGTTTTTTCTTGTCAGTAATTGCCAGTAATTGTCAGTGGTATTCAACACAGGGAGAGCAAATAGTTTTTGTGTCTTTGTCATCAGATGTCAAAAAGGGGGAGAAAGATAAATTGCATCAGATGGTTTTGCCATCAATGACAAAGGGGGAGATTGATGGTGTCAGATTGTCATTGATGTCAAATTGTCAAAAAGGTCTTGCAGGATCTTGGGTTGATCATAAGTTTGGTCAATATGAATGCTTGGTCATCAAGGTTGGAACAAGGATGAGTTGATTACAAAATATCAAGACAGAACAATGAAATGATCTTAGTTTGAAGTTTACAGATGCAGATATTATGGGCATACTCTGTATCAAGGTTGTTGGTTTCATGAGTGGTTTGGTATGCAATTGATCTACATTTGATCTTAGTCTTCATTTGATCTCAGTTGCAGTTGTGAGTTGATCTTCATGCAATCAATGCTTACTTCATAGTGTTTGTTCCATGATAGTATATTCATGTTTGCAATCTTTATTCACATGATGGAGAATGGTATATGGCAGAGATAGGTGATGTCATTTGGTATTTTGAGTAATCAGTTATATGGTATTCTCTGAGATCAAAGCTTCAATGATCTTCATGTTTTCAGTGACAAAACAGGGCAGTGCTTCTGTGTTCAAGGGTTACCATTCATTGTGTTAAGAGATGACTATCACATGACAAGAATTTTCTAGGAATCATTCATAATGTTAAATGATGGTTATCAAGGTTGTTATTTTCTACATGAAGATTATAAATCATATACTATCCTAACCTGCCCATTATTTATTTATGAACTTTATGCTATAGTTTGTTGATGACCAAAGATTGCAGGTTTCTACTTAAAGAGTGACCGGTTGAAGTCTATTAATGACATATGCTTTTGCTGGTCCCATGGCCCCCAACGCCCTAGGAAAATTGGTGATAAAAATTTTTTTAAAAAGAGATATGGTGGGGTAAAAAGCAAATCATATGTTTTGAAATATGTTTTGAAAAATGCCAAAAATCAAATCATATATGGTGGGCGCGAAAGTCAAGTTTGTGGTTTTTATTTAAATCTTCTAAGAGCACGTGGGTTGAAAGACTAAGTTTAGCACATGACATGGGTTTGTATTGGAGAGCTCGATGGATTTTTAAGGAAAAATGTTTATTGTTTTTCATTCAAAATTTTTGTGGAAAGAATATTTACTAGTTTTGTAAAGCACATGGAGGAGCACGTATAAGCTATAATCATGGCTTTTTTTTAATATTATTAGAAACTTTTTGATCAGCCCCATGTCTATCCTTATGACATAAAAGAAAAGGAATTTTATATGAGTTAAGGGCTAAAGTAAAAATAAAAAATAAAAAGGTACAAATCTTGAGAATTTCATAAAAGATTTTTAAGGAAGTTTTGCTCATTTGAAAAGCTTTCTTTTTTAGAAGCTTTTTATGAAGTTTTTTTTCTATATTTAATTCTCAAGTGGGAAGTTTTAAAAAGAAATTTTTAAAAGAGATTTTTTTGTGACTTGAGTAAAAATTGGAGATTGAAAGAAAGAAGAGAGTTTTTTTTTATATTGAAGTTTTTTTTTGGGGTAGAGAAATGAATTTTTGTTTGCAGAGCAAGAGGAAAATAAATGGTATTGTGTTTTCCTTGAAGATTTTTTATGATCTTATTTTTAAGATAGGTTGCACAGAAGATGAACAATTTGAAGAAGAATTTTCTTTGGAGTTGAATGAATTAAATTCATTTTGAAGGTATATTTTGAAGAATAGATTTCCGACAGGAAATGAAGAAAAATGAAGACATTTTTTATGGTGGACATTATTTATTTTCTTTTGCAAGAAGATGAATAAATATTTGCAAAGGGAAATTGAATTGCTTTTTATTTATGCTCAGAGAATATGAAGAGTCTTGTTGAAAAGAAAATGAAGGATTTGAAGAAGATGAAAAAGATTTTTGTCAGAGAGAAGATGAAAAGATTGAAAATTCTTTGAAGTAATTATTCACAGATTAATATGAAGATTTTTATTCTTGCAGGAAAATAGTTTTTGCAGATTGGAGAATACAAAAGGAATATTTAAGATGATGAAAAGTTACACAGAGAAAATATGAAATTGATTTTATTTTATAGAGATGTAATTTGTTGGTTCAGGATTTCTTGCAGGTGGATATGAAGAGGATATAAATAAAAGAGTTTTTATTTTTCTCCTACAGGACACTAATTGAAATATGAAAGGTCATAAAAGATGAATTTGATTTTGCAGAGAAGAGGAACATCAAGAGTCTTTTCATTAACAATAATTTTTCAGGTGCATTGATGCAACTTTATAAATAGACAAAGATGAAACATACAGAGTATGCAGGGTTGTTGAGTGGATCAGGATACAGGATTGAAATATCTGAGTTTGTATATGATTTGGGAATGGCCATTTGACAGACACATGGGAGAGAAGAAGTGTTTTGTATTGAAACAGAGAAACCCTCTGAGTTTTTAATTTGTTCTGTATTAGGGGTTGGTGCTCCTTGAAGTTGGTGCTTCAAAAGAATTAGGGGTTGGTGCTCCTGGAAGTTGGTGCTTCCAAACATTGTAACCAGTGAGGTTTTCACTTAAGCTAGTGAGGCAGTTTTGAGTGGTTTTTTCCCAAGAAGGGTTTTCCACTCGTGAAAAGCATGTGTCATGTTTAATGTTGTTTTTCATCTGTATTTGTGTATATTAGTTCTTTGCTTATTTTCACATCCTTCATTATTAATCTTGTGCACAAATAATTAATGTATTCCTCTCTATTTGTTCTGTAAGAGAAAGTTTGCAAGAAGTGATAAAAAGATTTGAAAATTCACACAACACTGATTCACCCCCCCTCTCAGTGTTGTCCTTGACTCGTACAAAAAATACATGTGTTTTATTGCAAGATTCAATGGTGGTCCATAAGAACAAGTCAGACACAGAATTCCTAAAGCCTATGGGTATACAACCCAAAGTAATATCATTCAAATATGGCCAGATAAATGACACTCATCCAAGGAACATTGATCTAGATGCATGGATGACATTGTTAGAAAAGGGGAGCGGACAACCCCTGCTCATCAACATTTATAACTTAGCAATGTGACATGCAGGAGAATTCCCTTATGTAGCAGAGGCCACCAAGCTGGTAGTAGAATGTTCTCGTAACTATAATACTGACCACAGAAAGGTAGAAAAGCATGGCTGGGTATATGTAAACTTTTTGATTGAGGTCATTACTGCAGCTTTCAATCTACCAAGAGGACATCAAGTCCATAAAATAAACCTGGGGAAGTTAGAAAATAAATACAATAGCACCCTAAAGGATTGATGAAAAATCATGTACTCATGGAGAGCTAATGACAACACATATAAAGCTTCTGCAAAGCTACCAATGCATTTAAGTTTGATTTCACCCCTGAATATCAATACATGATGGTGATGCTTAGCCATATGACAAGAAAACCAAATGCTGGATATTTTGAAAATTAGATGTATGGTCTCATAAGAATGGTAGTGGATACTAATAAAAAATCCCAATGGACCAAGATCATAAGTGATAGTCTGGATGAAGGAATGATGAATATGAGAGGAAAGACCAATATGTTTCAAATGACCTCATATGTTGTTTATGCATGTGCATTCAGAGGGACATTTAGTGGTTTACAAATAGTAGGTAGGGTTGGAAGTAACCCTGGAGATGTGAACATATGAGATCACTGCCCACAATTGAATTAGAGAGAGTCTCTTCAACATTACCAGAGAGTGAATGATTCATTTTCCATGCATTTAGTGAGGACTATGGATGAAGACAAAGCAAAGAGGTTGAGCATGAGGCTCAAGCCATAATATACAAGCATGGGGCTTGGTTAATCCAATTCCCCACATTCACATATATAAGAATAGAAGGTCTCACGGCGCAACCTCTCATGTTGCCAAGATACCTAACTGATAAGGTCATCCTGATGGAGATGGCTAGGCAAATATTGCCTTCATTTGAGGCCTATGTTGAGAGAGGCAAGATACCTAATGTCCTGTTCCCAATCATGATTGGGTGGTATATGTGTCCTGACAAGGAAAGTGCCAAGGAGGCAATAGGGGGATTGCGGTTGATGTCTTTGAAGCCTTTTTCACTATCTAGGCAATATGACCCATATGGTAGGATGTAGGCACTATATAAGAAACCAATGCATTAGATGCATCTTGAGGACTATTGGACTGATTGTGACAATGAAATGAAAGTGAGAAGGAGGAGCTATCAAAGGCTGACTCTGAAGAAAATCCACACATTGGATTGCATACCAGTGCCAATGCAATTGCATGAAGATAACGGTGTGGTCATGACCAGAGAATATGAAAACAAGAAAATATATAATGAAACAATATCATCCCCTGACTGGAATTAACCAGAAGAGCCATCATTAGAATAGATAACATAGAAGGTCATGTAATTAACCAAGGAGTGGGTGGATGTAGAAGTTACAAAATTGAAGAAAAATGGGGTAGCTCTCACCATTGATAAGAAGAGAAAGAGACAAGAATTGACAGATGAGGAATACGATGATTTCCTCAAAGAAAATAGGGTATCTAAAGGAGAAAGGTAGCAAGAAAAATTCAAGAAGGGGAGCCAAGTTGTAGGTGTAAGAGTCATTTGTCATCCTCAACCTAAGGAGGATCTAGCCTCAACTTTTGTTGCCACCACATCTCATGCACCTATAGAGAAGCAAAAGCCAATTACAAAATCTGCTCCTACTTATGAGGTTGAAGAGGAAAGCACATATGATGATGATGTCCTAATAAGTAGAAAGAAAAAGAAAACCTAGAAGGTACCCCAAAAGAAGCAAACATCTAGAATGAGGGGGATAGTGCAAAAGAACTCCACCATCATATTAAAAGGAAAAGGTGGTGAAGGTATCAAGAGAACATTGCAACATGAGGTGCCTATTCCTGCCATAGAGTATTTCAAGACTGAACTAGCAGAAGAGCAAATGAGACGTAGAATAAAGGAGATGATCAGTCTTTTCCATTGGATGAAATAGTGGAGTTGTTAGATGATGATGTAGTGAATGAAGTGTCTACTAGTCCCGTGGAGACACTGGTAAAGAACACAAAGATGACCCCTCATGGCATCCACACAATACAAAGGGAGGTTAAAGAAGAAGAGATCATAGAAGGTAATCCTAAAATTGTAGCATAGAAAATTGATTTGGCTGGATTAGTACATCAGGTTACTAGCCTAGCAGCAATAGACTTGACATATCAAAGTGAGGATGACCAAAGTGAAAGTGAAGACCTACCTCTAGAGAAAAATAAACTAAAAGTCAATGTACACATGGAGGAGGAAGAGGCACCTAATCATAATGATGGTTAGGATAATGAACAAGTACCTGAGAGAGAGCCAAATAAAGTGGAGATAGATAAACCCCAAGATTTTAAAGAGGTGGGTATGCCAAATGATGGGGAACAAGGCCCTTAGGCAGTGATGATCAAGAAAAGAAAGAAGATGTGAATGAAGACACTCAGAAAGATCATCAGGATATGCTAGATAAAAGCAATCCAAACCCTCATGTAGATCCACCACCATCACAAGATGACCAGAACAAGAATGAAAAGGTGACACAAGATGTTTGTACACATGAGGAGAAGAAGGATGAAGAGATACCTGATGAATAAGAAAAAGAGCAACCACCACCAAGGGTGGAACAAAATACAGAATCACTAGATGTTCATATTGAACATACAAGCCAACAAGGGTCTGCAGATGAAGTGCCATATTGGTTGCAATAAGAGGTACATGCACATCCACCTAGTGTTGCATCAGATTTTGATATTGCTTTATTATTTTCGGCCAATACAACCAAGCCAAGGAGAATGGATAGGGCCACATCAGCAATAAAGACAGACTCAACAACAGGTAGGAGAACAACTGAAGTAGCTATACATGTGGTAGACAAAGCCAAAGGAGAGATAAGTGCTAGTGAGTTCTAAATGACCACTATTGACTTAGGCTTTGCTACAGAACAACAAGAGGGCCAAGAGGCCAAAGATATAATTGATTCTTTATTGAATAGAGTAGAGAAAGAGAATGAGAAAAATAAGGTGCACAAAGAGAAAATTGCTCAGTTGCATACATTCATAAAGGCACTGATAGACCCTAATAATATGCTAGTCAGCACATCCACCCCACTGACTATCATATCACAGGATGAGATAATAGGACTGGATATTATGAAACACAAAGCACATATGATGGATAATTGGTTCATCCAATTCATCACAGAGCTAGAGAAGGTAATAAAGACCTCTCTTAATAATTGGAACCTGCTTAGCACATTGAAAAGCAAGTTGGATAAATTACGAAAGGAAGTTGAGCAAAGATCAATCAAGATTGAGAAACATCTGACCACCCTATCATAAATGAGGTGCATAGATGCCAATGTCCTAGTCTACAACAAGATATTGAATAACTAGATATCAAAGTTATTAAGCATATGGTATGAAGATACCAAATTTGAGACTGATATCCTTAGGAAGTGTAATGCAAAACTCAGAGATATCAATGTTAGATTGCACAAAATTTTATCCAATGAAGTGGAAATCTTGGAGGCTCTTGAAGAAAAGGTGGAAGGGAAGATTGAAAATCAGGATGCAAATTTTGTAGTTAAAACTTCCAAGACAATTTCAAGCCTACTATAGATGACCCCCTTAATCATTTATCAAAAGATACGATCAACAAGGCCACGAGGATGAAGGCAAAGGTGGAAAAATATAATGAGATGTTGAATAGCAGAAAGAACAAATGGTCTGTATTGCAAGCACAATTAAAGTCACAAGAACATACAGTCACCAAGGTTAAAATCCAAGATGGAGGGGAAATTGAAAGGATAGTACAAGCATATGAGCCCATCAAGGGAGTGATAAGTGTGCCTGCAGATGAAGAGGATTTGTCCAATGCTAAGGAAAATGAAGAATAAGCATGATGAAATAAGACATGATCATGTGCATGATATGCTACTAGATGGTTGCCAGTTGGCAACCTATGCCACGTGTCTACCCGTTGACTTGGCCAAGGAGTAATATGGATCCCTAATTGATAAATCCTTATTGTAGGATCATTTTGTAACCGCCTCCTCCTCTTGTTCTATAAAAGGGAGATGGAGTGCATTTTGTAGTAATTCAAAACTTAATTGAGATTAGATTGTTGAAGCATCAGGACTAATTCTCAAGGTTAATTGTAAATGTACATCTCTTTCGTATAAATGAAGAAGAAGCTCTAGATTACATACAATCGTAAACTTTGAGTAATCTATGAATGGATTCTTGACTCGTACTTTGATTTGTTGCGTCCCTTGGAGTGCATTTCATATTTTGCATGTTGCTTTCATTCCTTTTCCATCGAAGTTAGGATTAATCATACCTAGTTGTGGAACATCCTGGTAAACATATGGTTTGATTTCCTTCTCTTCATGACATTATCAAGAATTCATATGGATCTGTAGACACCCAAAATTGTCCCAACTTTGTGTATGTCTTGCAACACCTTGTTAAAACATTATCCTAAACATCATAAGCCATTTTTGTCCTAAATCCCACTCTTAATCCCATTTATCCATTAGCCAATTAATTAAATAAATTTTATTTATTTAATTAAAATCCCATTCAATCCCATCCTCATCCTACTTAGCCAATTAATTAAATAAATTTTATTTATTTAATTAATTTCACATGCATAATCCCATTTATCTTATCCCCATCCCAATTAATTAAATAAATTTTATTTATTTAATTAATTTCGACATCATATCTTATCTCATCCTATTCAACTTCTCAATTAATTAAATAAATTTTATTTATTTAATTAATATCCAACTCATATCCCAACTAATTCAAATATTTTATTTGAATTAAACACTCATCTTTCATCACATTCCAACACTTGTCTAGTCAATCATGTGTTGTGTTACAACTTTTATCTTTCACATGCACAACTAATGGGACCTACTTTTAGTATTTATCTACACAAGCATACCTAAGCCTCATCCTCCTTTGCCACATGTCATATGACTACAATTTCTTGATGTGCAAGGAAACCTAACTTAATCCTATCCATCCATTTCACCTAAAGCCCTAATTGATCCTAGCCATCCATTGGAACCAAGCCTTTCCTATAAATCAACCCCCTCACAAGCCATTAGGATGCATTGAGCCTTAAGCACCCTTATTCTGTCAAATTTTCTAAAAGGGCATTGATCCTCAAGTATCCACATGCTGTTGAAATATCATTAGAGCCTTTGCATCCATCATCTATCTCCTTATCAATGTTATGCTGCGGAATCGAGCAATCAACACAACAAAGTGATCAATCAATCAAGCTCATTTTGCATCTTCGAGGTATTGAATTATTTGGGTTTAGGTTATGCATTTCAATTGTTTGATCATTTCCATTTATAAATCCAAATTTTTCGATATACAGGATCAATAGCAAGAATTCATTCAAATTTGTTTGATTTCATTTAAAATCACTATAACAATTGCAAATTCATAGAAAATCTTATGCAAATATAGTAAAATATGCTGATATCCTATAGGTAATTGAATATTCATAGCATATTTGAGCCAAACAACATGTTGAAATGATAAATATCATGCAAGTAAACACAAATAATGACAATAATCATGTAAATATCTGCCTACAAGCACATCATTAGATAAAATTACAGTGCATAGGTGAAATTTAACTCATATCCATGGAGGAACAGAAGAATTGATCAAACTTAGAAAATATCCTCATCATCTATTTAAATACAGGAGAAGTAACCTTGTTTGTTGAAAGGTTTACAAAAAGCAGGTGAAACTCAGGACATCCAGACATCAATTCTTTGAATTAGAAGTGTAAAACCCCTTGAATGGAAAACAGCAGGGCACATGAAACCAATGAGCAACATCAATAGATTATGAACTAATCCATGGAGACTTGGGATCATGAATTCTTTGAATTCATTGTATCTTTAAAGATGATAAAGGTTTGATTTGCATTTCTTTATCTATGTTTGTTTATGCATAACATCATAATTGACAAACCTGAATAGCCAAAGTACTTTCTTCCACTGGTTTTTCTTCCTTCATACAACTAGCAGAATTAGTGGACATAGGTTCTTCTTTAATAGCAATAAACAAGCATTCATTTGTACTAGTACTAGCATCATCAGATTCGTCATCAGTCACACCTTCATCATCAAAATCTCTAACATAGTAGCATTTCTTTGGAACTCTAGGTCTATTCTCAAATCTTTTTCTATTTCTTTCAATTCTTTCAGGACATCTGGAAGCATAATGACCTACTTTACCACATGAAAAACATTTGAAAGGTAATTTGCCTAGTTTAAACTTATAAGAACCTCTTTGCAATCTATCAACAAAGTTAGCTTCAATTTCATCAAACTCATCATCAGGTTCCACCTTATATTTCTCAGCTCTAGAGATCTTTTCTGAAGTATTGGCTTTGAAAGCAGTTTCAACTTTTGGTAGAGCATCACCAAACTCTCTCATTTCAAATGTTGTAAGCTTTCCATGTAATTGATCTCTGTCAATAGTTTTCACAGTCATTACTTCTTCAATTGCAGCTACCTTGTGACTATAGGATTTTGGTAGTGATATAAGAATTTTCATTACAACTTCCTTATCACCAATAGTTCCTCCCATTCATTTTATTCCATTGACAAGTTCATCAACTCTTTGCATAAAAGTTGTTATGTTTTCATCTTCATTCATATTTACAACCTCATATTTTTCTTTCAATCCCTGTAGCTTAACTTCTTTTACAGAATCATCTCCTTCATATAGTTTTTTCAAATTTTCCCAAACCTCATTTGGAGTTTTCTAGATCCATGACTTTTATCAACTCAGTGTTAAGGCACTTAACATGGCATCTCTAGATTTTGTATTTAACTCATATTCTTTGATTGCATCTTCAATTGTCAAACCATTTTTAGGTATGGTGTATTATGTTTCTGCAACTTTCCACACTTTATAACCAAGAGAAAGGAGATGGCTTTTTATTCGTACCTTCCATAGAGCATAATTTGTCCCATCAAACTATGGTGCTTCCTTTTTAAAAGACATCTTAGATCTTCTTCAAGCTGTTAGGCTTTCTTCTGAGGAACCTGCTATGATACCAATTGTTGAAATACATAGGACAACTGAGAGGGGGGTGAATTAGTTCTCACAAAAACTTAACCTTATATAAATACCAAACCATCAATTACTTAATTAGTAAGAATTAGATTTAACCAAGAAAGCATGAAACCATAGACTTAATCACAATCACACATTCAATATAGGAGACACTAGATTTTTATGTGGAAAACCCTATAAGGGAAAAACAATGGTGGGTGTTAGCCCATAAAAATATATGAGTTATAACAATACCAAAAAATAGAGGCTCATTGCCTATAGGGCTCACTGCCCAAATTGCTCACTGCTAAAGAGTGGCTCACTACCAAAATATGGTGAACTGATTTGGTAGCATCTACTCCATGCCTGGGTTCAGTTCCATTGAAGTACAATATAACTTCTCTACTCAACTCTTCTACACCTTCACACTTATCTCTTCATTTTCACACACTCATCCACTTTTTTGCAATTATATTACAAGTCTTTATACAAGTCATCAACCTTGGAATGTACATCAAGGTCAGCAATACATTCATCAACCGTTGGAACAATCTCTAAGGTCGGCATTACAAAAACATACATAGAAATAGGTCTAGACCTAATATAGAAATTAGCTAAGGGAAAGATGTAAAGATGTATTCTGATCACACCATGCCTTAGCTAGGACTCAAACGTAATTCTTCATCCATGACATGCTTCTACAATCTTCAAGGCATCTCCGCAATTAGTGAAATTAACCAAGTCAGCCAAGACTGGTGAGAACACTAGGTCTTCTAAGAACATTCTTCATCCATGATCCATTTTTCTCTTTGTAGACCAATCCAAGGGTAGGAACATGATTAGGAGACATTCACAAGCACAGTGAGATCATCAAGAACAACTGCACAACTTCTAACAAATATGTCAAGAAGATTCTTCAAACCAGAGCACATAAACAACACAACCAACTACTATCATAAGAAAAAGATCTCTTGCAAAACACCAAATCATGAACCATTGAAGTTGAAGGCACTTAACATCACCTTAGACTTAACTCTAGAACTGCATACCAAAATACTTTGATGCAGAGGAATGCGGAGCATAACACATTCTCCTTGTCACCACCAAACATATAGGAAAAGCAATTTTCTCTTTGGTGAACATATCTCACTCAAATCTTTATATCGGAGGCTCAAAATCAAAATGTGATATCTTTAGACATGCCTCTAAATAAATTTCAATCTGTAGACAAAGATATTCATCCTATAGGAAATGTGGGGCAATCTTCTGGATTGTTCTTCTGTATGCAATACATTGTTTCTACCAGAGGAGCTAATTTTCTCAATATCCTCAGAATCATAATCAATTACATAGGTAAGTATAAAGTATCTAACTCATTACAAGCAAGTAATAAGATAAAGGCATAGTTGACATCAATGACAACACCAGTTAGGCACATGCTTGCAACAATACTTTCACTTAACCTTTTCTTCAGTTCATTCACTTCCACCTCTATCTATTTATTCAATTCACTTGTAGATGTAGAGAGTGTTAGAAATATGTGTTGTCATTGATGTTAGTATAGTATACATTGATGTCAACATAATAGATGGAAATGCATAGACATACTTGTACAGAGGAAGAGATAGCATGGGCAAGGCAAACTAGTCCAAAGAAGAGAAAATGGTCTAAGTATTAGGAGATGATCAGTTTTGGGTCTAGACATAATGCAAAGATAAAGACTTATGTCATTGCATGCTCCCTGTATCTACACATACATATCTCATCAATTGGGAGCTCCTCACCTATTGGTAAAAAGTAGAAAACCAACTAAGGCATTCACAGTGCACATCCTAAGGTAGAGTCAATTTGAATTGGTCTGCACTTCTCTACAAAGAAAGAATTGGCCATGTGGTTCTAAATATAGCTTCTTGTATGTATTGGAATGATATATCTAAGTTTTTAGCTCCTCACATCTTCAATATGAAAAGTTACAAGGGACGGTGTATCGACCACCACTTAGTCAGAACTGAGCAAAGTAGTAATGGGAAGATAATGGAATGCTCCACATTCCTCAAGAAGAGATCTATTTGTCATGTGGTTCTAAATAATGACTAAGATATATATGAGACATGTTATAATGAAGCTTCAAGTGGTCTGGTGACTCACAAAGACAATACTTAAGTAATAGAAGCAATACAATCTATTCTAGATCCTGAATACATAAGTTGAGTTCTACAAAAGCTAAAACATGTATAAATCTATCACCAGAGTATATGTGGAGGTAGCATATGGTCCAAGGTACATTAGTTATGATCTATACATAGATAATTCTCATTTTTTGGTACCACATCAAAGTATCAAGGCTGCAGGTAAAGTTTTAAGTATAACTATCCTCTGGAACCCTGGATATCCAAGTTTTGTTTTCAACTACTCTAGAAACATCAGATGAAAGTGTGCATATCTAATAAGTATCATATATTGATGTCCAAGTTCATTCTCAAAAGGTTTCAAGCCTTGCATTTCATCGCAACATCATATTTTGAGATGTGAAGTATACTACAAGGTCTAGAACACTCTACCCTCTACAGAGAGACATGTTTCTTGTCTTGCAGATGCATAAATTGATATGGTACTTCTTCAGTAAGGTATATGGATGTTGTTAAGCTCATGTATGAAAAAATCCTTATTCTGCATTGAGTTTTTGGCTTTTCCCCAGCTGTATAAAGATGAACAGTTAGTAGTGTTGAACAGTTTGAGCCGACTGGTTAAGTATCTGACATGTGTGGAGGATCCTAACTAGTTTCCTTATCTTTGAATGTATGGAAAGATGTGGATTGGTCCCCTTAATGATGCCCTGAGGTCCACAATAAGTTTTTGTTATCATATTGCATGTTTTGAGGTTGACTTATGAAGAGGTGCACGTTTCATCTAAATGATGTTTTGATGTCGACCTAATTAGTATCTTGAAATGATGCGGAGGATATTTATAGAAGATAAATTTTATTTTTAACTTTTAGGAAGAATGTGAATATGAGAATATAGAAGAGCAGAATGCAAGAAATGAAGTGTGCAGAATTAGTTTTGGTGTAGTCACAGTTAGGAGTGTCCACAAAGTGAATACTCTAGACCATGCAACAAGAGTAAACACAATGGAAAAAATTCAATTGTAGAATGTAAATGCAGATTCAGTCATTCAATATATCATAGATTCAAAATACAAACATACTGGCAACATGTGGGCTTACATATTAGGTCTCATAGATTTGATTCTCCAGTTATAATACACGCGCAAGATATATCTTTGAAGCACCTTGATACAAAAGAATTCAAACTATCAAACTATCTCTAATAATGAACTATTTTCCTATGCATCTATTACATGATTATATATCATCTCCAGACCACAAGATTCCTCTGTGTTGGCCAAACATCTTACAAACTCTAATGAAAGAGATGTAACATGTGTACATGGATAGGTCAGACCTAATCATGTGGGAATCCTCCGCAAGTGAATGGGATAATGTGCAGAACTCAGGGAAGGTCAGCCATGATCCAAAGTTCCTTGAATGATGTGTAATTCAGCTCCACAAGTCGTGAGAGTTCTCCACAAGTCTTCTCCTTTAAATGATTGTCTGAGACTGTCAAGATGCTCTATTATGAGAAAATAGTCGATCTTCTGATAGTGATATCTTTTTTGAAACTGATCTAAATGTTGGATATGATGTGCATGAAGATGTCTAGATGCTAAGTCTAGCTCTGCAAGGTCTAAAATGAAACTAAAATAGAATGTGGACCAATCTATTGGAACTGCTACTGATTGTACTAAAATGGGAAAATGAAAGAAGCAAAATGAAATACAAATATTTTTGGTTGATGTAAGATTTCTCTTGAACCAAGAATGCTCCTGCATCAGACACCTAGGGTTGTTGAAAAAGTGAGTCCCTCACTTTGCTGGGGCTAGAGAAAAACCAAGATGGTCCACCTCAACCTAAGAAATCCAAGATGATTCTTTTTCTAGTCTGCCTTTCCACTTCACAAGATATTCTTTGTATCGCTTGCCTCTGATGTTACATTTGATTCTATTGTCCAAGATGTCTTCAATCTTCTCCGGTACTTGTTGTGGTAACTACTTCTTCAAGTCCTCTTCAATGTTGTCACTGAACTCTACTTCATGATATGGATATAGGTCTGCAATGTTGAAAATCTAGGTGATATGCTCATTGTCTCCAGTAGCTCCACTTCATATGCATTTCCTAAATCAAAATTTTTGAGTATCCAACATTGTCCAAACTTCTTCATCCTCAACTTGTTATATGTCCCTACTAGAAAACTTTATTTTCTCAGATATACCATAAATTCAACTCCCACTAAAAATTCTTTGTGTCTTCTCTTCTCATCTACTTGTTCCTTATACTTACTGTTCATCTCCTCCAAATGTTTATTAACCTGATTATGCACTATCTCCATGTGTCCTGTAAATTCTTCTACTTGTGCACTCCTCTTTTCCACCATACTGATATCTCTCAACTTTGCTACTCATCTACGATTAGTTCTTGTCACAATCTCAAATGGTGTCTTTCTAGTGCTCCTATTCACTAAATTATTATATGCAAACTATGTTTGTGATAGAATCAAGTCCCAATTTCCTACCTTCTCTCCAACCAAGCATCTCAACAAGTTACCCAAAATCCTATTTACTACCTATGTTTGTCCATCAGTCTATGGATGAAATGCTAAAATGAACTTAAAATATGTCTTCATCTTCTTCCAAAGTGTCCTCCAAAAGTATCCAAGAAATCTTGTATCTCTGTCTGAAATTATGCTCTTAGGTAATCCATACAATCTCACAATCTCCTTGAAAAATAGGTCAGCCACATAAATTGCATCAGTTGTCTTCTTACAAGGTATGAAATGTGTCATCTTTCAAAATTGATTTACTATTACAAATATAGAATCATGTCCTCTCTGTGTCTTCGGCAATCCCATTACAAAATCCATGCTTATGTATTCCCAAGGTCTCTCCGGTACTGTCAAAGATTTGTACAATCCAATATTCTGACAACTCTCTTTTGTAACTTGAGATACTCTGCAACTCTACACAAACTTCCTAACATCCTTATGTATTTGAGGCCAAAAGTAATTCTCACTTACCAAATCCATTGTCTTATCAGTTCTAAAATTTCCTATCAATCCACCAATGTGCTTCTCTTTTATTAGATTATCTCTTATTGAACTCTGAGGTATGCATAACTAATTTCCTTTGAACAAAATATTATTTTGAATGAAATAATCCAACCACTTAGTTCTATTTGTCACAACAGGTTCCTTACATACTTTCCATGGTTCTACAAAATCAAGGTCTTTTTCATACATGTTCTTCAACTCCTCAAATCCTAACACTTCAACTCTCATCTGTGTCAGAGAATTCCTTCTCCTACTCAATGCATCTACAATTTTATTTGATTTTCCACTTCTATGCTTCAATAAAAAAGTATAAATTTGCATGAACTCTACCCATCTCATAGATGTCTTTGATTCAACTTTTCTTGACTATTCAAATATTGCAAATCTTGATGATCTGTATACAACACAAACTCCTTAGGCAACAAATAATGTCTCCACTTCTTCAAGGCTTGAATTATGGCATAGAACTCCTAATCATGAACTGAATATCTTTTCCTTGCATCATTCAACTTCTCACTAAAATATGCTATAGGTCTACCTTCTTGACTTAACATTGCACCAATTGCATTTCCACTTGCATCACAATCTGCTTGAAATACTTTGTTGAAATCTGGTAATGCCAACACAGGTTGCTCTATCACTTTCTGCTTCAAAAACTCAAAACTCTTATCTACTCCTGATGTCCACTTAAAGTCTTTTCTGTCACCTCATAGTCTCTGTCATGGGGTTACATACTAAACTAAAATTTATGATGAACTTCTAGTAGAAACTAGCTAATCCATTAAATGATCTGACTTCTCCAATGCTCTCAGGTGTAGGCCATTCAACAATTGCTCTAACTTTCTCAAGGTCTATTTTCAATCCTTCCATAGAAATCACAAATCCCAAGTACACAAATTCTTCCTTCATGAAACTACACTTCTTAATGTTTATTAGTAATTTCTCTTCTCTTAGCCTCTACAATACTTGTCTCAGGTGCCACAAATGTTCTTCTTTTGTCTTACTGAAAATTAGAATATCATCCAAATATATAATAACAAACTTACCCAAGAATTTCAAGACTTCATTCATCAATCTCATAAAAGTACTTGGTGCATTTGTCAATCCAAAATCACTAACCACTCATACAATCCTTCATTTGTCTTAAGAGTAGTCTTCCATTCATCTCCTTCTCCTGATTTTGATCTGATGGTATCCACTCTTCAAGTCTATCTTTGTAAAATATTTTGCTCCACTCAAACAATCCATAATTGCATCCATCTTAGGCAATGGAAATCTATACTTAACTATGATCTTGTTAATTGCTCTAGAGTTTGTACATATTTTCCATTCTCCATCCTTCTTTAGTGTTAGCACTATAGATATTGCACAAGGGCTCAAGCTTTCTCTAATTAAACCTTTTTCTCAACAATTCATGTATTTATCTATTCAGTTCTTCATTCTCTGTTGGTGTCATTCTATGTACTATTTTGTTAGGCAAACTAGCTCTAGGTATAATATCCATGTGAAGACTGATACTCCTAATTGGTGGCAATCTTTCAGGTACATTATCTGATATGATGTCTTCATACTCTGTCAGTAACTTAGTTATCTCCTCTAGTTGTGATTTTTTAGTTTATGTCTTTAGCTTTTTAGGATTCTTAGGAATCAAAGCATAACACATATTCTCATGTCTCAAACTATCTAGAAATTTCCTTCCATCAACCAAACAGACTCTAGCAGTCCCACACACTTCACTCTTAGGATCATCTTCCAAAGGAATCAAAGTAATTCTCTTTCCATTTGATGTTATAGTATATGTATTCTTTCTTCCATCATGTATAACATTTCTGTCATACTGCCATGGTCTACCCAACAATATATGGCATACATCAATCGGCATAATATCACACAATACTTCATCATGATAAGATCTAATATGAAATTTTACTAGCGATTATTCACTCACCAGTACCTTATGATCATCCTAAATCCATGCTATCTAATATGGCTTAGGGTGTTTTAATCTTTCCAACTTCAGCTTAGTCACCATCTCGTCTGAAACCAAATTATCAGAACTACCACTATCAATTATAACTTTACAACATTTACCTCTTGATTTGCATATGGTTCTGAATAAACTTTTCCTCTATGGTGGTTCCTCATTTGTCTCTTCTTGAAATAGTGCTCTCCTCATGACAAGTGATTCTCCTTTCTTAGGTTTACCAAATGAACTAGGTTATCCAACATGTTCTTCTACATAGGATGCTCTTTCACTATTCTCTATCTTCTTGCTTGTAGTTCCTTGATTAATTTCAAATGCTCTATGTCCTTCACCTCCACACTTAAAACAAGTTCCTCTAAATGTTCTCTTATCAGGTCCTCTTCCATCTCTTTTGTATCCTTCACTCCAGTAAGAATTAGGGTTTCCTCTGTGGTAGAAAGTTCTATCATCTCTCTGATATGCATTATTTTCTCTGTCTTCCTTCTTGAATGTGCTAACTTGTCTGCTCTACTCTACAAATGATCTTTCTCCTTCGGAAAATGTTCTGCCTCTCTAAAATTTACCTCCTCTGCCTCTCTATCTCTGTTCATGCTTCTTGTCCAACTTTTCTTCAACTTTTAGGGCAAACTGATATGCTTCTTCCAATGTTGTCATCCTTACCAAACTCAGTTCTTCTTGAATGTTCAACCTCAGTCTATTGATGTATCTAGCCACTTTCTCCTTGCTTTCTTCACTATGTCATGTCCTTATAATCATCTTATGAAATTATTCATTATACTCCATAGATTTCTCCTTTTGTCTCAGGTTTTGCAATCTTTTCAACAATTCCAACTCATAGTCAGCAGGTATAAACTAGTTGTTCAACTTTGTCACCATTCTATCCCACTTTGTAATCTTTTTTTCCTCTTCTGTTTCTATCCAACTGAACTTATTTCCACCAAATAGTAGCATGTCCTTTCAGCTTAGTCTTTGCAAATTTTACCTTCTCCAGATATTCAATTTCTTCATATTCAAAGTATTATTCCATGTCATTTATCTAATCAATCAGCTCCTCAGGATTCAAATTGCTAGTATAGTTTGGTACATCCCCTCTAGGTCTTTTCCCAATCTTTGAAATAGATCACAACATCTTTACTTGATCTGATTCTTCTTCTTCTCCTAGGGTTTCTACATTTTTATTAGTAGATTAAAATTCATCATTATCACTTTTAACATTAGGTCGAGGTGTCAATCCTCTTCTCCGATCTTTTTCAACAACATTCAAGCAAACTCACATTGTCTTCATCATTTCCATCATCTCATCCATTCTTCTAGCCATAGTACCAATAGCAGGTATTCTCATTAGCAACATCTCTTCTTAGGATCAAGTGTAACTACCTCAAATTTAGTGATCAGTCTACAAGGTGACAACTGCCTCATGATCGGCGATCAGTTGACAACACAAGTAGTCTACCTCAGATTCGGTGATCTATTCACAACAAGATCTTATGGAATGCCTTCACAAACTTTGCTCAATTTTCTCACTTCGCTCCCAAAGGATTCAAACTTTGTTCACCTTCGCTCCCAATGGAATCAAACTTAGCTCTGATAACACTTGGTGCAGTCACGGTTAAGAGGGTCCACAAAGTGAACAGTCCAGACCATGTAGCAAGAGTAAACACAATGGAAACAACTTAATTGTAGAATGCAAATGTAGATTTAGTCATTCAATATATCATAGATTCAAAATACAAACATACCGAAAACATGTCAGCTTACAGATTAGGGCTCACAGGCCTAATTATCTAGTTATAATACATGTGCAAGATATAGATTTGAAGCACCTTGATACAAAAGAATTTCAACTATCAAACTATATCTAATGATGAACTATTTTCCTACACATCTATTGCATGATTATATATCATCTCTAGACCACAAGATTCCTCCGTGTCAGCCAAACAGCTTACAAACTCCAATGAAAGAGATATAACATGTGTACACAAATAGGTTGGACATAATCATATGGGAATCCTCTACAATTGAATGGGATAATGCGTGGATCTCAAGGAAGGTCGGCCACATTCCAAAGTTCCTTGAATGATGTGTAATTTAGCTCCACAAGTTGTGAAAATGCTCTGCAAGTCTTCTCCTTTAGCTGATTATGTGAGACTATTAGGATGCTCTATTTTGAGAAAATAGTCAACCTTATAATAGCGATATCTTTCTGGAAATTAATCCAAATGATCTAAATTTTGGATATGATTTGCATGAAGATGTCTAGATGCTAAGTCTAGCTCTACAAGGTCTGAAATGAAATTGTGACAGAATACGAACCAATCTACTACAACTGCTACTGACTATACTGAACTAGGAAAATGAAAGAAACAAAATGAAATGCAAATATTTTTGGTTAATGCAAGATCTCTTGAACTAGGGATGCTCCTGCATCAAGTTTGAAGATATATATTAAATAGAAAAGCAGATTGCATTACCAGCATAAATCAGATATGTTCCTTGTAGTAGTCCAAGTATACTTTACTTGTGTAAATCACATTGTAGTGAGAAAATAACTTAGCGAGTAGTAGCTTCCTTGGGTTGTAGCCCTAAATCAAAGTTGTAATTTTTGTGAGCATTAAATTAGAGAGTAGTAGCTTCCTTGGGTTGCAGACCTAAAACAATGTTGTAATACTTTTACTGTGAGCTAATCAGGGACTCACTGTGGTTTTTCCCTGTTTCAAGGTTCTCCATGTAAAAATACTAGTGTTGTGTGTTGATTCTTGAATGACATATTTTCCCTTACATTCTCAAAGTTATTCAGTTTTATTAGCAAATGTTTGGTTAAAGTTTTTAAGTGTGTTGATTCACTCCCCCTCTCAGCACCCTATTATGTTCAACAATTGGTATCAGAGCCAAGTACCTTTGAGAAGCTTAACCACTGAGGTAGATCCTGTACTTGAACACATGGAATCTAAAGTCATGGACAATGATATATTTGTACTAGAACTAGATATAGAAGTAATGGAACCTCAAGGTCGGGACTTTGAGTTGAATGAAAGTGAAGTAGACCTTGAAAGAGAACTCAAGTCAACCCTTAATGATCTAGAGGAAGTAAAAAAACTAAACCTTGAATATGAAGATATGCTTGAAAAGGAAAAAGAAACAATTGATAAAATGAAGGCAAAGGCCAAAGAATCAAAAGAAGAAATGGGCAAACTAAAAACTCTAATAGGAGATAAAGGAGGTGACAATCTCAAGGAGTTAGAAGAAATGATCTTAAACCTGAAGGTCATGGTTGAAGAAGAAAAGAGGATTGAAGATTGCTTAAACATCAAGCGCAATGAGGAGTAAGCTAAATGTTTAAAACTTGAGGAAGAAGTTGTCACTCTAAGGAAAGAACTAGAAAAGGCAAAAGAACAGATTGACAAGAGACTAAAACTAAAAGGAGGAACTGATATTCTTGATGAAACAATAAGCTCTTAAAATCCAGCAAAAGAAAAAATAGGTCTTGGTTTTGAAAAGGGAAAATGTCCTATGATCAGTGCCTCTGCAAACTTATATGATAACTTTCATTCAGGAGGAAAGTCTAAAACTGAGGAAACCTACACTGAAGATCCTAAGAAAAAACTTATAGAGTTACAAGAGAAGATGAATTCACTCCTATCCAAAGACAAAGGAAGAATGTGAAGAAGAATTTCAAAAATCCTCAACCTACAAAGCAATCAGCTCACATTAGGTATTTTCAAGGTTTCAATGGTAATTGTTTTACTTGCAATAAGTTTGGTCACAAATCATAGTGGATTGTAGAAACAAGATGAATCAAAATGCTCTAAGATGTTACACTTACAATAAAATTGGTCATAAAGAAGTGTTGAATGTAGAAGTAAGATAAGCCAGAACTCTATTAGGTGTTATGAATGTAATAAGATGGGACATAAGGCTAATGAATAAAGAAGTAAAATGCCAAGGTATAATAGGGATAATGCTCAATTATTTTATGGATATTGTCATACTTGTAATAAGTTTGGCCACAAAGCAGCTAAGTGCATATCAAAGGCAAGAAGAAATGGAAATGCTCAGAAAATAAAGTGTTCCTGTCATGAGTGGAATCATACAAGACATTTTGGAAAGAATGTGAGGCCCATGTTCAAAAATAAAATTGATATTTCTTAGAAAAGAATGGAAATGAACAAAATATGGAAGAAGAAGGAAGTATGTGATATTTCTAGACCTTTGCCTAGTGTAGGCAGATCCTCCAGTAATTAAAGATGAAGTACTGATTCTGGGGGAGTCACAACAACAAAAATTTTCAAACCCCTAAATATGCAAGATGTTGAATTCCTTATCATTTTGGCTGATGATTCTTTGTGTATATTAAGATAAGGAATTGAAGAAGTTTGATCAAGATTGCGAAGAAAAATATCTAAATGCAGCAGATTGTGGAAGTCTCTAGCATTTATGGTAATAAGGGTCTCTGCCAAAAGGTTACATGAACTCAGGGGGAGTTGTTTCTGCAAATCCTTCACCTCCTCTTCATGATAATGAAAGAATTCAACATACAGATGAGCTTGAAATTTTTTTTGGAGTAATTGATCTAGTTGCGGAGGACTGCTAAAGGTTCATGAGGTTCTACATATGAAAAGAACAAATTAGGTTAAAACATAGGATGCAATTAATGCAGAGTATAATTGTTTGGTGAAAAGACTATATAGGCGATGCCTGATCAATTATAATCTCATTTGATCAAAGATAAGAAAATTGAAGAACCAAAGGAGAGCCCAATACACACAGCACTCATCAAGCAATTGAACCCTATCACTACACTCTTAGGTATTTTTCAATCTTTCACTAGTTAAAACCCTAGTTTGTGAAGCTATTATGATGGTGACACCAATTGTGATAGATGTGGTTGAAAGGCCAAGGCTAAGATTCAAGAGACATCCATTCAAATCCACTATAACTGATAATGCCAGAGCATTTTGACATGTTCCTACTAATGTGATAGATACTAAAGGGCATCTTTATATACATTCATTCACCAATAGATGAATATGATCATCTCAAACTCAAACAATTCAGAAATGAAAACTTGTTGGGAGATGATTTTAAGTTGAAACCAGAATTTGCAAACATTGCTACTAAAAATCTTGACATTTGGAAGCGTTTTTCAAACTTTTGATATGAAGATGCTTGGGTAGAAATTTCCCTAATCTGAATTCATGAAGATATCTTCTACTTAGACCATCCTCATATAATCTCCAAGGATGCTATAAAGGAAGTGACTGGCTTATGCTCCTCCAGACCAGTGCCTATTCTAAAGTTTGTGAAAAATGAAGAAGTAATGAGGTTCACCATAGCTCAATTTGACAAAAGAACTCTAACAGTGGATGATATTGAAGACTTGGGGGTTTGATATGCAACCATGGGCATTGCATACAAAATCTACTTTACAAACAGGGATAACTCTACCTTTGTAATAGTAATCTACACAGCATATTAGATGGTTAAAGAGGGAAAAGATTTTGATCTTTGTGAGCTCCTACAGAAACAACTAGTAGACAACCTAAAAATGACAAAAGAAACCGAATACAGGTTCCGGTATGGCTCTTTAATCATATGTCTCATGTTATATTTTTTGAATGAATTGCGTTCAATGAAAGGATTAGCATGGAATTTGAATACCCCTGTCACCCATCAAATCAAGGATTACATGAGAATCTTTTCAGATCATAAGCATTGTGATACTTTATTTTGGGGTTTCTTCAAGATGTTATAGAGTGATATGTAATCCAAAAAAAGGATACCTACCAAAGTTGTAGAGAAATATAAAAATGATATCACATTCATGGTTGACAAAGACAACTATTACATGGAGGCTATTGAGCCAAGGACATTTTGGATCACTACCTTTCCCTATGAGGTTTCAAATTTTGATTTGGTGGGGTATGCTGACATACTTCTTAGCAATCCAAAGGATCTCTCTGCTGAGAGGTTTGGCACATACGATGAGATCATGTACAAAAATGTCAAAAAGGATGTAAAGGAAACAAAAGAGATAAAATCTAAAGCTGAGAAAATGAAAACAAACTTAGAGGAGATACTCAGGTCTCCTGAAGGTTCCCTAGGAGAGGCACAAACACTTCTCTTTGCGCAATTACTAAGAAGAACAAAAAGATCAACATATGATGCAACCACTTCTTTTGCTGCCTCTGGATCATCACAACCTAGAAAAAGAACATGTTTTGAGACTTCCAATACAAACTGTTGAAAAGAAGAAGCCTTGACAAAAGACTCAAGCCAAAAGAGATAAGATAAATCCAGTAAATGTTGAAGACATTGACGAAGAGGAAAAGGAAGAAAAAGTTGAGTCTCTTACAAGGAAGAAAAGGACCAAAGAAGAAATTAAAGAAGAAAAGACTTCAAAGGAGAAAGAAAAAGGAAAGGCAATAAGAGGTAAGATATATGACTATACTCCTTTGCAACTTGAGGCAACTATGAATGCAATTATAGAGTATGGTTCCTTAAATGAAGTTGCAAGTATTTTTGATGAAACGCCTTCCAATGATAAGTCCACCCTTGAAGAAGCAATAGTCAGATATATGGGAGCTTACAATTTGGCTTTAATTGAAATTATAGACCAATGACCTAAAATCCTTGGTGATATCCTTACTAAAAGAAGGAATGATTCCCTAAATGAAGAAGCTGAGATAAAGAAAAATGCGATTGAACAAACTTGTCCCACCATTTCCAAGGAAGATAGAGTCAAGGTTTCTAAATTTCTAACAAAGGAATTTAGAACTAAAAGAAGATTAAATACTCCGATGTCAAGGAATGAGGAAGAGATAAAGAAACTGGAAAGGGAGACACTGAAGAAAACTATTGAAGTCCTCAAGGAGATGAAAATTGAAATAGGAATTATTGAGGATATATTTGATCAGTTTGCCTTTGAAGAAGATGATAGTGATAAACCTAAAAAGAATGAGAATATTACTCCTCCTGATGTTACTGAAACACCAACCATTGAGGGACAAGACAAAACAAATCTACCTCCTCCGAACACCTCTACAGGACAAAATGTATCTCCTATAGACAATCTTGATGAAAAATATGTTTCCCCCCTTTCAAAGAATATAGATAATATAGAATAAAGGAAAGAAGATAAGTCCAAGAAGGATTAGGAAAAGAATGATGAGAAACAAAAGGAGGAAAAGGATGAAGGAGAAACTGAAGAGGGAGTGCAATTAGAAGGCATGGATGACATAGGTCAAGGTGCATTAGAAATAGAATCACTCAAAGACCTATTGAATATGTAACTACAATTTCAACTAGTGGCCACATCTCAACTACTGTAGATTCCAACCAATGAAGGATAGATTGACCTGACAACCATCTCTCCCTTACACAAACTGCAGTTAGGTGATATACTACATGCATCAACTAGAAAAGAGTTTCTACAAGAAAACTTGAAGAAATCAAGTATAATAGAGGATCCAGTGAAATTGATACAAGAAGGGTTACCAAAAGTAATCATCAATCCCTCTCTAGCTATGGAGCAAAAGCTCAAGTTTTAATGGATTCCTTTAAGGATCACTTCTTCTTGATAGATAAAAAGACTAAGAAACATGAAGAACAAAGAATTAATGACAAAAGAATGGCAGAAATAACTGACAAGTATGGTAATGCACATAACAAGCTTAAATAAAAACTGAAGAAATTTAAAGCTTGTATTGAGGAGGCCACAACCTTATATATATTTTGTCAAAAATGGCCTACTTCAATAAATAATATCAAGGCACATATTGACTCTATTGAGTCAAAGATCTCTAAGGTGGCCAAAGTATATGATCTGTCAAAGGACAAGATGGGTACAACAAGGGCACAAGTGTAAAACCTGCATGCACAACTATCTCAACTACAGGAACAAAGAGAAAACTTGAAGAAATAGTTGGTCAGTTGAGAGAAGCAGTAAATTTGAGACTTGCCTCAATGTCTAGTCTATTAGGGGAGGCAAAAAAAGTAGATCAAAAGATGAAGACCCTAAGAAGCTTAGAAGAAGCTGAAGAAATGTGCATGGAGTGTGAATGTTAAAACTACATGCTTGCCTCTGAATGTACCATACTAACCACAACTGTTCAACAACTCAAGGTAATATACAAAGCCATCATACCATCCAAATGAGTTGTTAGGTAAAACAATTTTGATGTATATAGTATTGTGAAGGTATTGAGTAGATTGGCAGTACCATTTTGGTTTTCTAGGGTACAATTTTGTAACTAAATAACAAAGTCAGGGGAAGTACAATTTAGAAGCATTTTTGTAAGGGGGGTCTATACAAAGGTTATCAATCCCTTTGTCCTTGATGTCAAAGGGGGAGTATATGTTGCCATCAATGACAAAGGGGGAGATTGTTGGCAATATGTGTTGTCATTAATGTCAACATAATAGATGGAAATGCATAGATAGACTTGTACAGAGGAAGAGATAACATGGTCAAGGAAAACCAATCTAGAGAAGAGAAAGTAGTCTAAGTATGGGGAGATGATCAGTTTTGGGTCTGGACATAATGTGGAGATAAACACTTATGTCATTGCATGCTCCCTGTATCTACACATATATATCTCATCAATTGAGAGTACCGCACCTATTGGTAAGAAGCAAAAAACCAAGGTATTCACAATGCACATCCTATGGTAGAGTCAATTTGAATTGGTCCACACTTCTTCAAAAAGAAAGAATTGGTCTTGCAGTTCTAATATAGCTTCTTGTATGTATTGACATGATATATCTAAATTTTTAGCTCTTCACATCTTTAGTATGAAAATTTACAAGGGACAATGTATCAACCACCACTTAGTTAGAACAGAGCAAAGTAGTAATGGAATGATAATGGGATGATCCGCATTCCTTCAGAAGAGATCTATTTGTCATGTGATTCTAAAGAATGACTAAGATATATATATATATATATGAGACATGTTAAATGAAGCTTCAAGTGGTCTGGTGGTCCGCAAAGACAGTACTTAAGTAACAAAAGAAATACAGTCTTTTCTAGAGCCTGAATACACAAGTTGAGTTATGCAAAAGCTGAAACTTGTATAAATCTATCACCAAAGCATATGCAGAGGTAGTATATGGTCCAAGGTACATCAAGTATGACCCACATGTAGATAATTCTCATTTTTCAGCACTGCATCTAAGTATCATGGCTGCAAGTAAAGTTTTAAGTATAACTATCCTCTAGAACCCTAGATATCCAAGTTTTCTTTTGAACTCCTCTGGAAACATCAGATGAAAGTGTGAAGATCTGATAAGTAGCATATATTGGTGTCCAAGTTCATTATCAAAAGGTTTCAAGCCTTGCATTTCATCGCAACATCATATTTTGAGATGTGAAGTATACTACAAGGTTCAGAATACTCTGTCCTCTATAGAGAGACATGATTCTTGTCTTGCAGATGCATAAATTGATATGATAGTTCTTCAGTAAGGTATATGGCTGTTGTTAAGCTCATGTATGAATGAATCCTTGGTCTGCATTGAGTTTTTGGCTCCTCCCCAGCTGTATAAAGATGAATAGTTAGTAGTGTTGAATAGTTTGAGCCAACTAGTTAAGTATCTAACATGTGCAGAGGATTCTGACTAGTTTTCTTATCTTTGACAGTATGGAGAGATGTGAATTGGTCCCCTTAATGATGCCTTGAGGTCAAAAACAAGTTTTTTTTTAATCATATTGCATGTTTTGAGGCTGACTTGTGAAGAGGTACACGTTTTATCTAAATGATGTTTTGATGCTAACCTAATCAATGTCTTGAAATGATGTGGAGGATATTTATAGAAGATAAATTTCATTTGTAAAGGAAGAATGTGAATGTGCAAATATAGCAGAGTAGAATTCAAGAAATGAAGTGTGTAGAATCAGTTTGAAAATATATATTGAACAAAAAACCAGACCGCATTACTAGCATAAATTAGATGTGTTCCTTGTAGCAGTCCAAGTATACTTGTGTAAATCCCGTTGTAGTGAGTAGAACACTCAGGGAGTAGTAGCTTCCTTGGGTTGTAGCCCTAAATCAAAGTTGTAATTGTTGTGAGCATTAAATCAGGGAGTAGTAGCTTCCTTGGGTTGAAGCCCTAAAATAATGTTGTAATACTTTTACTGAGCATAATATATTGTGAGCTAATCCTCACCATGGTTTTTCCCTGTTTTAGGGTTTTCCACGTAAAAATACTGGTGTTGTGTGTTGATTCTTGAATTGCATGTTTTCCCTTATGTTCTCAAAGTTATTTAGTTTTATCAACAAATGTTTCGCTAAAGTTTTAAGTGTGTTGATTCACGCCCACCTCTCAGCACCCTATTGTGTTCAATAGAGAGAGTTTTTATCCTTTTCTCTAATTCTTTGGCCATGCTCTCTTGTGCTTTCCTCTTGGCTCTCTCATTTGCTATGTCTTCCTATAACTTTTCTATTTGAGTCTGCAACCTATTAGGTT
This sequence comes from Cunninghamia lanceolata, assembly GCA_027924645.1. NCBI lineage: Eukaryota > Viridiplantae > Streptophyta > Pinopsida > Cupressales > Cupressaceae > Cunninghamia > Cunninghamia lanceolata. The sequence continues at coordinate 7,366,866 of BSBN01000154.1, forward strand.
AATCACAAAGTCAAATGAAAATAATCAATATGAATGGAAATAACATCACTAAATATATTTTCCTTTTTTTGTAACTCAATTGATCAAAGTTCTTCTTAAATCTAGATCCATATACATGCATTCAATCATTCTAGTACAAGAGGAAGCATTTCTTTCTCTTCCCTTTGGTGTTTGGCTAAAAGCATAGATAATTATGGACCCCAACTATTAATTTTTTTTAGAACATTTGTATCATTTTTTATTGATCAAAATCATTGATAACTTGTGACTCAAGTTATAAAAGTAGTCTTTTTAATCATGTAAATTTCAAGTCTTAAGATTAGTTTACTTTTCTTAAACATAAGTTATACTGCAACATTATATTTTTATTTTATAAGATAAAAATTTATAAAATTCTATAAAGTTTTATTTATTTCATAGGTTATAAGTATTGTCACAAAGTGACAAAGTTCTTTTAAGTCATTAATGTCACTTGTCTTGTAATTTTTTTCCTATCATTGGGATTATAAAGTTATTAATTATACATCAATTATAACTAACTTGAAGCCTACTTTATAATGGAATTGATGATTTGATTTAAAGGGAGAGAAATAATATTAATATACAAATTCTCTTTAAATCCATTTTATTCTATTCTTTGTGAGGAACATCTTTTAATTCAAACATTCAACTTGCATATAGAATAATGATGCATTCTCTTATGGTAAATTTTTCTACTTGAGGCATTCAAGAATATCTAAGTTTTTATCCATTTTCAACTTGGTTATTTGATATAGTTTCAAGAATAACTATTTGTTGATCTCATGATGCATTTGCAATCACATGCACCTTGAATTTATTGGACTTTATTTTTTTATTTATGAATACATCATGCAATTGCATGCATGACATGTTTTTCTCTTCATAATGTTTTTCTAACATTTGTTATTTTCTTTGTCCAAATTTCTTTGTTTCTTATAGTAATTTATTACATTATAAATCTATTTTGTCTCTAAATAAAATCTCTTTTCACTCATTGGTCTTGGATTCAACTCACTTTGTATTATCTATATGATGATGTAGTATATTTATCTTTGTACTTTATTTAGTTCAGTCATCAAGTTCTTAGATCAATCTTTCAATTATTTAGAGTACAACAATAATTTTAGCAATTGCTTGAGCATGTAATTAAATAGTATCTACTACTGATTCATCTTCTTATTATAAATTTATGACATCTATTCAATAACTTTAAATTCATGACATATATTCAATAACTTTCACAATTAAGTAATGTGATTACATAGTTGTTTAGATTAGTGATTCAGTTTTAACTTGTGTCTAGGATAACTTTTCAATAGTTACTTCCATAATTAGGCTAATTATATTTTAGATTAGGTATTAAACACATCTTCAATTTATAATGCAAGGTAGTCTACTCACACAATTGATCTCACATGCGATTTGATAATATAGTAGATGAAGTGACTTAGAATTTCTACAATCTAGACTAGGTTAGAAACACATGCATAGTCCCAGTTTTACTTAACAATTAAACTATCCATGTTACACTTAAGCTAGTTATCTAGTTCTCAAGTCTTTTCATGATTAAACTAATTTGATTGGATGTATTGACCTTCACATTAGGTTGAAACACTTTTTCAACATCAATGGGACCTTCTAATGAATTTTAGGTTGTCTTATTTAGATTGGCCTCCTTTAGATATGTGCCAAGTTAGCCTCTTTTGATATGCATATATACACATCTAAACCCATTGTTTTCTCATGAAGTTTTATCAAAGTGTTATAGCTTATGGGCACTACATCATATATTTTTATTTCTTTTTTCATGTTATTCTTGCCTTGTTAAAACTTAGTCTTTTTTGTTGCTAAGGGTGTACATTTGCAAATTTCTACAAGGTATCAAAGTAGATGGGACTTTCATTGAAGGCATCTCAATTTATAAAGGGTATTTTCCATGGAAACCCTAATTTCATGAATTGTACATTTATCAAAAAATGTTGTGAATATTTTGTTTATTTTCTCTACAAGTTGGCTATCGACATAAGGGAGCAACTATCTAAAAATTAGCTATATGTTATTGTTTTTTATCAAGTTATTGCACATTTAGGTTTGTCATAAATTTATTCTATAGGCCTAAATTTTTTGAATTTATCAAATTCTTTACATTTTAAGAAATCTAAGGAAAATCACTCCACGATAAGCTCTTTGAGTATTTTTGGATTTGAAGCCAACCTAACTAAATTAAGATCGTCTAGTCAAAGTTTGGTCAAAATAATTTATTTGCATACTTCCTCATATTGTCTATCTAATATTGCAAATAAGATCATTAGAGACTTAAAATCTATAAACCAAATCACTTATCATAAGAAACACAAGTGAAAGAGGAAAAACATCAAAGTCAAAGTACTTCTCAAGAAGAGAAGAAACAAGAAGGAGAAGAAACAAGAAGGTTCATCTCATTTCTCTAAGGAAACATGTGATTATAGTAGAAGATTTAGTAATATGTAAGCACGTTGATTGTCATTCTTGGATTCAAAATCTTTTTCAAGATTTAGGCCTCTTAAAAAAACAATTGATTGAAAGCTTTGTTGTAATTTGCATGCACGATCTTTCTTTTCCCATTTTCTTGTCCGAAATTTTGACTAACTTTTATAGCGATCTCATCTATGTCACATAAGTGATCTTTTATATTGAGATCTAGTCATACTTCTTCCTTTATTTTAAAGCGACTCAATCAAAAGGATTTTTTTAAAAAAGGAGATCTAGCGAACTTTTTTTATGATTTTTTTTGGGTGATTCAATCACTTTTCTTGATAGCTAGCTTTTGAACTTGATTTTTATTAGGTTTTTTTGTGAGCTAAACATTTTTATGAGTAGATTGTAAATTCGATTTAAAAGTAATTTTTTTTCAAAAATATACATATATGAAAATAAGTTTATAGGACATAATTAGAATATATAAAAAATAAAAATAAAAATATATAAGTTGGATATTATTTTTTGAAAAGTTTATTAGGAAAATTATGGGGAGATATGAATGGTATAGAAGTTATTTTCAATTTAGATGGTAAAGAATTGATATCTGATTTGAAAGTAGTAAGTAACAAGTGTCATGTAGTAGGTTAGTACCTATCTACAAAATGTTATTGTAACTTGTTTAGTTTGTACAAACAAATTTATTTACAAATAACATTACAATAAGAAGATGTGCACAAGATTTTGTAGAATACTTGAGATAATAAGACAACTAAAAACACTTGCAAACAAAGAAAAAGAAATATCTTTTATGTAAAAAAATTTTACCTTGAGGTCAACATTATGTGGTTTATGCTCGAAGCTATTTTTTTTTTAATCATTTAACATCTAAATTGTTCCCAAACTTTGTCACAACAGAACACACAACCATTGCTAGGAATTGCCATTAGCAATCTCAACATCAACACTATATTTTAACCTCTTTATTATCTTTATTTTGGTGGCTCTATTTTTGTTATGCATTTGATTGAATTAGCTTGTGATGGTTGAGTACTCATTACATATTTGTGGGCTATTTTGGGTTTCTTTTTAGATTTGATTTGTTTCTTACTAGTTGTTTGCATAGGTGATATGACAGTTGTTTGCTTTGATGCATAATTTATGTGTACTTTATATTTGGCATTGCATTGTTTATGTATATGTTCTATATAATATAGTGAGTTTGGTTTTGTACATTAGATGTTAAGAGATTTATTTTTAATGGAGTCCTTAGATATAATGTGCCAATTGTTTAAATAAAAAATAAAAAATAAAATTATCTTGTAAGAATATACCACTCTAAAAAATAGTTTATAATTTTTTAATTGAATCTTTTTATTATTCATAAATATGAAATGCAATATACTTAGTAAATCTAACCACTCCAAACACATGCTACAATAAAATAATATTATTACTATGTATAATTCGCAGAATGAAAACTATAATAAAGTCTAAATATTTTCTATTTATTGAACTTAGTGAAAAGAGTTTCCTATATTACTTGTTTTTCCAAATTTTGTTTCCACCAAATTCAAACTCTAAATTTAATCAGGGGACTTAGATTATGACTAGGTAGACATGTCTTTGAACTAAATATATTTATGTAACTTCTGACAAATACCCGGGAAGATGACAAAACATGAGTCTTCTGATATCTAGCTGGGCTATGTATCATCTTACTGTATGATTTGTGTATTTATTATAAATTTAAAGGGCTGATGTTTTGTGCCTGAAATACCATAAGACAATGTTGCAAATATGCCAATTCATAAAGTTTAAATTGTTATATATAATTATATTCAAGATGACCATTTAAAAAGTATAATAAGGAGTGGCTTACACCTTGTTAGTCAGTTTGTTCTCTGAACAGGATTTGAGTGCTCATCTGTTTTCCAAGTTTTATGATGAAGACCATAGGCAAAATGATCCAAAATTATTTTTAGTTTTAGAAATAGTATTCTTCCACCAAGGTGTTCGTAGTTCATGACACAACCTGCCACCAAAAACAATTTAAAAACTAAAACTAAAAAAATTGATAATATATCATAATTTTCTACAGTTTGACAAAATGCCATATCCAATCATCACCCCAATAATGAATGTCTTCCAAAAACTTACAGATGATTAACCCATAACTCATGGTGGCCCAATCCTTCATTCCTATGAACCATTGGGACACATCAATCCAACTCTGAAAGAGAAAAGCACTAAGTTTTGCCTGGTAAAATTTTGTCATGCCTTTATGAACCACCAATCTCATCAAAAGGAAACAGTAAATTCCAGCTAAAATTTTAAACTTGCTGTCTTTTTACAGGGACCATAAATTTGGAACTTAAATAAAGATAAAGCCAGTACATATCTCAAATCCCTCCAACTGTTCAATCTAAGCCGTAGGCACGTACGTGCATTATAAATTGGGCACAATCTCTGTTAGACTTAACGACAAATTTTCTACTGATTTGTCTTTTCAAAAATAAACAGAAGTCGCGTGAGCCCTGTGTGTGTGAGAGAGGGCAGAAAAGATTTAGTGACGTGATATTATTGTGTAAGTAAATAAAGCATCTTTGCCTTGTCAAGCTTTAATAATATTAAGATCATTTGGCTGGGTCAATCTTTTAGCAGCCAACGTCATAAGTAAAATAAACAGTCCTGCAATGCAAATCAGTGATGATGTTATGCGCGCGAGGGCCCCAATGAGCATGGAAAGCTAATAAAATATCGGGTTTGTCTACCACACAGCTCCTTTAATATTTTAATGGTGAAAGTCGCATACCCATGCCCTTTGTTGTTATGTTTTGGGTCCACATTGATTAGAGTGTTTTTTCTTTTAATCAAACAAGGTGGGTTCACTTTGATTTGAGTGTTTTTTCTTTTAATCCAACAAAGTTGAATTACAGAATGTCTCCACTATCTCTTGTTCAGCATCGCCTTGTTCACTTTGATTAGAGTGTTTGTTCTTTTAATCCAACAAAGTTGAATTACAGAATGTCTCCACTATCCCTTGCTCAGCATCACCTGACAGGGTATCATGTTGCGTACCCTCACCTTCTGTCATCCTGACCCTCGACCAAAGTCTCTAAAGGGCTTAGTAATGGCAACTCGTGGGTCCACTTTGATTAGAGTGTTTTTTCTTTTAATCCAACAAAGTTGAATTACAGAAGATTAGCTGGAAGGCTGCAAACAATCTAAAGTAACTTTCTATGAGACTATGAAGAGGTGCCTCCTTAGTTAGCATTAGGCAAGGTGTACATACCCTATCTTCTGCATGATTTGAACTTGTGACCTCTTTTTCAAGATAGCAAATACTTCACCAACAGGCCAGCTCAGACAATATTTTTAAAGGAAGAGTATATAAAGTAATAATGTAAGAGAATACAATATCTACGAGCAGAGTGCATAGACTATATAGAAAGCTCAATACAAAAAAAATTATATATGGGCAACATAATTCTACAAAGTGTTGATTGTCTTGGAAACAAATGATATATAAATTGAAATTCTCCAATAGGTAGACTAGCTCCTCATTAGTCTTTAGCTTTTCCAAGGATAGCTATATGAGTAATAGAAAACATCACTAATAGAAAGGACATTATCAATAACAACTATGACTTGAAATTAAAAAGATAGAATTATAAAAGGATAACATGTCTATTTGAATCGGCAACCACACTATTTTTCATGTCTATTCCAAATAAAACCTCTTTCCAACTTAGATGATGACCAAATACAACAAGTTTCTAACACTAGTCGACCGTTGTTTTTCAACAAACATGCATCCCTAAAATAAGTGTTTCATAGTTTCATTAGCATGACAAAAAATGCATTTAACAAGCTGAACAAGCAAGCATCTTAATCTCTCACCAATAGGGAATTTGCAATACAATTCATTTTTCAAGAAAGCATTTTAGCATCTAAATCAGCCTTGGACTTTCAGACTTGTGCACTCAACTTGGCCCAATATTTATGATTAAATTTATATTTCCACTTATTATTGAGGTAGGGAACTAAAGACATTTTGGGAAGAAAATAATAATATATGTGTTTTAAGAAGAAGAATAATAATTGTTGGGAAGATAGCCAATGCCAACCCTTAAAGAAATTACAAGGTATTTGAGTGCATAATTTAATAATTAAATTGGATGGGATAAAAGATTGCGAAAAAAAAAGAATGCTTTGAATTGTTGTTTGTTAAACTGATCTTTGATAACTAGCCAAAAAGACCATTGCAAAGAAGAGAAGTCTCATATATCCCTGAACTATCTAACCCATTTCTTAAACACATGATAAGATTACCTAGAAAACATTATGGCTAATGGTTTTTCTTAAAATTTGATATGCTTATTCCACCAAATGGAAGAAGTGGAAAAGCAAAACCATGTTGTAATGAAGACTCCTTCCAATTTAAAAACTAGCATATTTTTTCCGTTCTTTCCAAATGGATTGAATGGAAAATGAGGCTCTAAACTAGAAATATGGAGTAAGGAGAATCTTGTCTAGCCAATTAGCTTTCTTCCATTTCCCTTTAACAACAATAGTAACAAGTCAATGTCTCCATAAAATCTTCCATGGTTCATCACCTTTAACAACTCTAATTATCTATTTAGCAAGCAAACATATTCCTTGAGTTTTGGGATCTATAATTCCAAGTCTACCTTTGTTTTTAGGTTGTATACATTTCAAGACCAAGAGATAACTCTACCACTAGCAGTACCATCCCATTTAGTCCATAGGAACTATTGGATAAGTTTGGACAAATTTTCATATCCTTTGTTTAACTACAACTAGTACAAAGAGGAGTATATATATGTGTGACAAACAATTATTTGCCACCTAAAATTTTCCCACTAATGAAAGAAATGTGTTGCCCCAATTAAATAATTTATTTCTATTTATTTAGATACCAATTCCACAATTCATTAAGAGATAGCCGCATACCAAATAGAATGCCAAGATGTTGATTAATTTCACCATGTTTTATTTGTTTCCAACCTTTGAAAATCCAATGGGGGATGGAACCATCTTGGGACATTAAGACAGTACCATCCCATTTAGTCCATAGGAACTATTGGATAAGTTTGCACAAATCTTCATATCCTTTGTTTAACTACAACCAGTACAAAGAGGAGTATATATGTGTGACAAACAATTATTTGCCACCTAAAATTTTCCCACTAATGAAAGAAATGTGTTGCCCCAATTAAATAATTTATTTCTATTTATTTAGATACCAATTCCACAATTTATTAAGAGATAGCCGCATACCAAATAGAATGCCAAGATGTTGATTAATTTCACCATGTTTTATTTGTTTCCAACCTTTGAAAATCCATTGGGGGATGGAACCATTTTGGGACATTAAGAAATATATTTTATGATAAACCAATTCAGATCTTGAAATAGAGCAATATAAATTTAAAATGTCAAAAATATTGTTCAACTCTTCTTTAGAGTTTTATAGGAATAACACATTATCACTAATAAAATGGGTGTTAATCACAAGAATGTTTTGAGTGATGGAAATGTCAGGTCCAAGAGCTACAATTGTTTATTTTTTTGTAATAAATAATCTAAAGTATGAATAGTAAGCACACATGAAAGGGTGATAGTGGACATCCTTATCTAATGGAGCACTGTAAAGGGAAAGGATCAGATATAGAGCTATTAACCACCACATGAGCATGGATTTGAGTCCTAAAACCAATCTATTGCATCATTTTGATGATGAATTTTCAATGTATTCTATCATAGCCTTTGTCAAAATCTAATTTGACCAACAAAGCATTTTGACCCAACTATTGTTTATAATTTCAGTCTGACCATCTGTTTGTGGGTGATACCTGGAACTCATCTTTAGTTTGGTGCCAGTGTGTCGAAATAGTTTTGTCCAAAAATGACTGGTGAAAGTTGCATCATGATCTGAGACAATGGAAGAAGGGATACCATGAAGACGGAAGATCTGGTCCATGAAAATTTGTGCAAGTGAGGTGGCTATATAGGGATGGTTGAGGGCACAAAAATGACTATATTTGGAGGGGCGATCAACCACAACCAAGATCACTGACTTTCCTCCAGATTTAGGGAGCCCCTCAATGAAATCCATAGAAATATATGTCCAAATCCATGTAGGGATAGGCAAGGGTTCGAGCAATCCAGGAAGGAGTGTCGTTTCACCCTTGTTGCATTGGTAGGTATCACATTCAACCACCATCTATTGAATTGCCCTTTTTATTCCATTCCAAAAGAAGTTATGTCGTGCCTGCTCATAAGTATTGAGGAACCTAGAGTGCCCTACCGATGGGGAAGCATGGAGTACATAGAAGACAGCCTACTGAAGATCTATGCTCTGTGGGAGCACCATATGACCCTTGTATCATAGAGAAGCACCATCCCAAGAGTAATGCGGTACAACAGAAGGGTTAGTGGCCAATTGTTGAATGATTTGAGATAATGAAGAGTCATTAGCATAGCCCTGCTGGATAGATTCCAACCAATTTGGAACAGGCATAGAAATAGTTGAAAGGGAAGCATCTTAATCTCTCACCAATAGGGAATTTGTAATACAATTCATTTTTCAAGAAAGCATTTTAGCATCTAAATCAGCCTTGGACTTTCAGACTTGTGCACTCAACTTGGCCCAATATTTATGATTAAATTTATATTTCCACTTATTATTGAGGTAGGGAACTAAAGACATTTTGGGAAGAAAATAATAATATATGTGTTTTAAGAAGAAGAATAATAATTGTTGGGAAGATAGCCAATGCCAACCCTTAAAGAAATTACAAGGTATTTGAGTGCATAATTTAATAATTAAATTGGATGGGATAAAAGATTGCGAAAAAAAAAGAATGCTTTGAATTGTTGTTTGTTAAACTGATCTTTGATAACTAGCCAAAAAGACCATTGCAAAGAAGAGAAGTCTCATATATCCCTGAACTATCTAACCCATTTCTTAAACACATGATAAGATTACCTAGAAAACATTATGGCTAATGGTTTTTCTTAAAATTTGATATGCTTATTCCACCAAATGGAAGAAGTGGAAAAGCAAAACCATGTTGTAATGAAGACTCCTTCCAATTTAAAAACTAGCATATTTTTTCCGTCCTTTCCAAATGGATTGAATGGAAAATGAGGCTTTAAACTAGAAATATGGAGTAAGGAGAATCTTGTCTAGCCAATTAGCTTTCTTCCATTTCCCTTTAACAACAATAGTAACAAGTCAATGTCTCCATAAAATCTTCCATGGTTCATCACCTTTAACAACTCTAATTATCTATTTAGCAAGCAAACATATTCCTTGAGTTTTGGGATCTATAATTCCAAGTCTACCTTTGTTTTTAGGTTGTATACATTTCAAGACCAAGAGATAACTCTACCACTAGCAGTACCATCCCATTTAGTCCATAGGAACTATTGGATAAGTTTGGACAAATTTTCATATCCTTTGTTTAACTACAACCAGTACAAAGAGGAGTATATATGTGTGACAAACAATTATTTACCACCTAAAATTTTCCCACTAATGAAAGAAATGTGTTGCCCCAATTAAATAATTTATTTCTATTTATTTAGATACCAATTCCACAATTCATTAAGAGATAGCCGCATACCAAATAGAATGCCAATATGTTGATTAATTTCACCATGTTTTATTTGTTTCCAACCTTTGAAAATCCAATGGGGGATGGAACCATCTTGAGACATTAAGACAGTACCATCCCATTTAGTCCATAGGAACTATTGGATAAGTTTGCACAAATCTTCATATCCTTTGTTTAACTACAACCAGTACAAAGAGGAGTATATATGTGTGACAAACAATTATTTGCCACCTAAAATTTTCCCACTAATGAAAGAAATGTGTTGCCCCAATTAAATAATTTATTTCTATTTATTTAGATACCAATTCCACAATTTATTAAGAGATAGCCGCATACCAAATAGAATGCCAAGATGTTGATTAATTTCACCATGTTTTATTTGTTTCCAACCTTTGAAAATCCATTGGGGGATGGAACCATTTTGGGACATTAAGAAATATATTTTATGATAAACCAATTCAGATCTTGAAATAGAGCAATATAAATTTAAAATGTCAAAAATATTGTTCAACTCTTCTTTAGAGTTTTATAGGAATAGCACATTGTCACTAATAAAATGGGTGTTAATCACAAGAATGTTTTGAGTGATGGAAATGTCAGGTCCAAGAGCTACAATTGTTTAGTTTTTTTGTAATAAATAATCTAAAGTATGAATAGTAAGCACACATGAAAGGGTGATAGTGGACATCCTTATCTAATGGAGCACTGTAAAGGGAAAGGATTAGATATAGAGCTATTAACCACCACATGAGCATGGATTTGAGTCCTAAAACCAATCTATTGCATCATTTTGATGATGAATTTTCAATGTATTCTATCATAGCCTTTGTCAAAATCTAATTTGACCAACAAAGCATTTTGACCCAACTATTGGTGTAATGCCCCAAGCTTTCACTCAAGTCATTAAAAGACAAAAACCAACTGAACAATTTTTTTGCAAAACAAAAGTGATAATGAGCAACCACATAACATACTAAAATGCCCAAGGTGCCATATGTAATCCATGATGACACTCTTAACTCACACACCAATGCATAAAGCAAAGTGACACAATCAAACAAATTAACAATACCATGGGACATGACACCATGTTTGATAAAAAAACAAGGCATAGGTGAGAGACACGATCTCCAAGAGTACTGAAAAACCTTCACAAAATCTTTGCTAAATCATCCCTCAAATTTCATAGAGATATGACAAGGAAAAAGGCAAAAAATGCCAAAGTTTGGGTTCCAGGAAGAACTTGTAGATGGGACAAACTTTAGACCCAAGTTGTAGCTTGCAACTCTGCATAGTAGTTTGGGTTTGGGTTTTGGGTTTTAGTTACAAATGTTGGCAATGTGTGTTATCATTGATGTCAACACTAATGAGCATTACATTGATGTGATTGTGTGGTTGTCTTTGATGTCAACACTATGCTTGGATGCTTATGATCATGATATTCTATGTTGATGGTGTGCTAACAGTCGTTTCTAATGTTTATGGTTGGTTGCTGATGTTCATGGTTGGATTCCATGCCTTGATTAATATCAAGTAATGTTGTATTGAGCATGTTGGTGGTCAGTAGAGATGATTCCATGATGATATATTAAGATCGGAATTAGAAGCATAACATGAATGATGATATATTAAGATGGGAATTAGAAGCTATGCTGAGGATGAGAAGATGTTGTTGATAACCTGTAGCATGTTGTATGCTCTTTCCTAATGGTCCTAAGAAAGTATGAGTTGCTACAAGAAGGATCTAACCTCTGAATGTTAGTGTTTCTGATGCAGGAAGCTACCTGGAAGACTACATAGTAAAATGCTCGGCATTTGAAGATATGGTCATGCAATTTAGAAGTTAAGTTTAGTGTGTTGTAAAGGTGCTAAATCCAAAGTTTCAGATCATTTTCTCCTATGCAGTAGTAGTTACAAGAGACAGAGTTCCAGTCTGTGCTCTGGTAACATAATGTGATGATGAAGGCTGATTGGAATGTTTTGCATTCCTCCGCAAGTGAAGGGTGCTCATGCAGTTTTGTAAACATGATTAAAGATGTACAATACATACTACATTGCAGTTTTAGGTGTTTTGGAGGTCCAGAAGTTTAGTTTTCAAATGACAAAAGTGATACAGATGGTTCTAGAAGCCTAATTATTTCTAGAATATATGTTTAAGTACTTGTGCCAATAGAAGAGTATATAGATCAATCATATGAGTTTGTGTAGACATTCTACATGTCTCAAAGTGTTTCAGGTTTGAGAAGCATGCAAATATTTCATGTTTCCAATACCAAACAAAGTTTTCAAGTCAGTTTGTGAAGAATTGTTATTGTTGAGGCCGACTGAGGAATGTTGATGATATGCGCCACAAAGTTTTTACTATGCGGAGTTCAAGGAGTGTTTGGAGATGTTGTGTTGGTCCTGTCTACTCATTTGGAAGAAGAAAAAGTAATGTCTAATCATTCATGAGTACTTCCAAGATTATGAAGACTGATGTGCTACTAGATTCATGTTTTCCTGCTTAAGGGTGAACTAATTCAAATTTGTAAAGCATGCGGATGTTGTTCCTTGAAGGATGATGCTATGAAGAATGTTTAGGACTAGGATAAGCATGTATTGGGGTCCGCAAGGCATGTGTCTCTTCTTGGAGTAGCGTGTAGTTCATATTATAGCTTGTCCTCTACATGTTTCATGTTGTGTGATCTCTAGCTGACTTGTAAATTGTAATATTCTTGTGTATTGGTTGACTTGTAATGAAATCAATGTAATGTCATGTATATATTGTAAACCTAGTTGGTCTAGGTGAAGTATGATTACAAATATGAGTGTGAAGAGCAAAATATGAATATGATACGCATTATGATGTGCAACTAAAGGAGAAAGAGCAAAAGAAATAAGGGTTGTCCTAATTCATCTTGATGACATTTTTGTGATAGGAGAGAAGTGAAGAGTGTGTCTAATTGATTCAATCATCAAAAGAGGAGTGAAGAGGCAAAAGTGCAACATCAAAAGGAGTGAACTTCATTATTAGTTTTAGGTAGTAGAAGGATTGCCATGTTGTAATCATTTCTGAGTTTATTCTTAGTTTAGAGAGTAGTTGCTTCCTCGGGTTGTAGCTTCCTTGCGAGTGACCCCAAAACCTTTCTTTAAGGAGTATTTGCTTCCTTGGGAGTGACCCTAAAACCTTTCTTTAGGGAGTAGTTGCTTCCTTAGGTTGTAGCCCTAAAATAAAGTTGTAATCTTTTTATCTCCATATATTGTGAGTTAATCCTTGCCATGGTTTTTCCCCTTTTGGGGTTTTCCATGTATATTTGGTGACATGTGTTGATCTTTCATGTTTACATTAATGTTGTAATGTTTAAGTTCTAATTTTCTCCAGAGGATTTGAAGTTTATTTGATACTGATTCACCCCCCTCTCAGTATCCTGGTGTGTTCAACAATTGGTATTAGAGCCAAGTTACTCAGAAGAAGCTTAACCGCTTGAGGAAGGTTTGGGATGGCTCATAATGGATCTCATAAGGCACCTATGTTTGATGGAACAAATTACTCCTTTTGGAAGCTAAGGATGCAGAATTATCTATCTTCTCTAGGGTTTGGTGTTTGGCAAGCTATCAAAAATGGTTATACTGCTCCCCCTTCGGATCCTACAGATGGTGATGAGATTAAGTTGTATGAGAATATAGAAAAGAGTGCTATCATGAGTGGGTTAGTTGATTTAGAACTTTTGAGGGTTATGAGTTGATGTTCTACTCAGGATGTCTAGGATAAACTTAAAAACATATATGAAGGAGATAGCAAAGTAAAGCAAGCCAATATGCAGATCTTCAAGAGCAAATTTGAGACCTTGAAGATGGCTAAGGATGAAGACATTGCTAGTTATATGCTCCAGATAGATGAAATAGTTAATGACATCAGAGGACTTGGTGGAGAAGTGAAAAAAGTTGAGATTGTGAAGAAGGTTATAAGATCTCTCCCTAAATCCTATAGTCATAAGGTCTCTGCTATTGAGGAAACTCAAGATTTGGATAAATATATAGTAGATCAATTGTTTAGCTCTCTCACAACCTTTGAAATGAGAGAATTTGACAAAGGTGCTCCAAAGAAGGAAGTAGCATTCAAAGCAAGTAAGAAGACAGAAGATGAAGCAGCTAATCAAGATGATGACCTTGATAAGGCAAAGGCAAACTTTGTAAGAAGATTAAAGAAGGGCACATGCAAATACAAAGGTAAGTTACCTTGCAAATATTTCAATTGTGGGACAATTGGTCATTTTTCTTCTAAATGTCCTTTTAAAGAATTAAGGGGTAATAACAAGAAAGAGAAGTTCAAAAAAGAACTTTTATCCATGGAGAACAACTGCTCTTTAGAAGATGAAGATCATGATGATTCAAATGATGAAACACTTTTCATGGCCTTGAATGTTGACGAAAAAAAGGATAATATTGGAAAATGTGAAAAGTCTAATACTTTGCAAGATGACCAAAATAATGATAAATCAATGGTTGTATGGACTACCTTTCATGCAAAAGAAGAAGCCAAGGCTTCGATAATTGATAGTGGTTTCTCTAACCACATGATTGGTGACAAGGAGAAGTTTATCAGCCTTAAGAAGTGGAATGGTGGAGTTGTTAAGTTTGGTGGTGATGATTCAACACAAATTTGTTATAGCTTGACAGGGGCAATACCTTGTTTGTTTTTTGTATCATTTGTGCATGCTTTCTTGCTTGCTTGTGTGTTATCATTTTATGTTGCATTTGTATCGAGTCCTTATCATTCTAGCTAATATTCATATCTTGTGTATGTTGGAATAGCTTTTTGCATTATCCTTTGCATCTAAGGTCATATCATAACTTCTATGCATTAGGACTTTAATGCTCCAAGTATCCTTCCTCATACAACAAGGTTGTATTATGCTGGGTGCACATGACACATCATCACCCTGGTCCTTAAACCTTGGTGCATAATGTCTAGTGTTATATCAAACTATAGGACTACTCTACTCAAATAAGCATAACTACTCAAAAATCCACCAATCCTGCATCCATCTTTTTATCTTCTCCTTCCACCAATTTTCCATCTTTTATTCATATCCATTCATTTTGAGAGCACCCGTATTCTCCCAATTTGTCTATCCTCTTGAGGGGGCATCATTCAACCTATTAATTACTCTACTAAGTACTTCTTCTACCTGACTATGGCATCATCATTTATAATCCAATCATATTGTTCAAGTCTAAACCAATATCTTCTTCTATCCAACATAGCACTATGTTTTAAACTTCTTTGAAATGGTGTTACTTCGCAACACCATCTCAAATATGGGCAAAATGTAGACACCTAAAATTGAGCTGTTCCTAGATCAAGCTTTCATCTGTCATACTTCATTAATTAAATAATTCTTAATTATTTGATTAAGTTCACCTATTGATCACCATCAATTTATCCTCCATATTTAATTAAATAATTCTCATTATTTAATTCAATCAATTTTCCTCCACATATTAATTAAATAAATTTGAATGATTTATTTAATTAAAGCTAATATTCCACTTCTTCAAAATAAATAAAATTTTATATTTTATTTATTTATCCATGTGTGTGAAATTAAATAATTAATTTATTTAATATCCTATCATTCCCTCTCATCCATAATTCACTCTCAATCAGTTTAGATAACTAATCAATCAAATTAGTTAACTAAATTAATCAAATCAATTAATAAGTTAGTCAATCTAGTTAACTAATCAATCAATTTAGTTGACTAGTCAATCAACTCAGTTAACTACCCAATCAATTTAGTCATCTAAGCAATCAACTTAGTTAACTACCCAATCAATTCAGTCATTTGATAAATCAACTCAATCAACTACCCAATCAATTCTGTAAACTCCCCTGATGCATGAGAGGGAAAAGACACTTGTCCCTCTCTCATTCGTGCACATCCTCTCAACCATTTCTATCCATTGATCTCTCCGATCACTCTCCACCATTGATCTTCACTATTGGAAGTCTATAAATAAAACATTCTCCAAACCATCTAGGCCTCTCTCATCTTCAAAAAACATTACACTGCTAAAATCATCCTAGATCCTATCATCCTCATCACATGGTTATGCTGACGAATAGAGAAATCTACATATCAACATATCAAAGAGCAATCAACTTGAGGTTTGGGTGCTACCTTAGTATTGTAATGTGTAAAATTTGGATAGTTGAGTTTCTTGGTAGTTTTGGTGTATATCCTCCTTTCACCCTTACATTCAAGGACCTACGGTTGAGTTGCAATGTACTATCATACCCTAGGTCACTATTGAGATATAGGGAAACTTGGATTTTTATGATTAGATTGAAAATTTTCTTCTCTTATGCTCAATTGTACCTTAAAACCCTAATTATGCAAATACGACAGTAAATAGATGAATTATGAAAAATGCTTCTGCAGAAAGATGTAAAATATCAAATAATTGTGTACTTGTTTTCAAGGTCCGAAGATAGAAAAGTTAGGGACTAAAGAGCGGGCAGCCAAGTCCAAGGCCCTACTTTTTGTTGAGATCTGGAAATAAGGTCTGCAACCTGTATCTATTGTACCAGGGATTTTTCCATTGCAGAACTTTGAGGACTAATGAGCGGATGCCCTATTCTAGGGAGCTATTTCTTTCACTGATCTTGTAATGCCCCGCCATGAACACCTTAGAGAACAACATATCTATGCTATGCAAAGCAGGATAATTTTTTTTTTTTATATGAATAAGATAACAAAGTAATGTTAACACATCTATACACATCATTTGAACTAACGACTTGTCCTCTAAGATTTCATGGTTGCATTACTTGACAAAACAATTAACATAATCTAACACACATCATGAATTAACATCAGTAACTCATTGTAAGCCTAATGCACTAAAATAATAAACATTTACATCTACATAACATCATATAAGTATTCGTCAGAATCTAGTACATAGTTACAATTTCTCCTCACATATGAGTACAACATTACATTGTTACATTATCACTTTTTGAATACATACATTATGAATCAACTGGTACACCAGACAAGTACATGAGTATAGATCACTACCTTCTTAACTGGTACAAGATCTGAAGCCTGATACACAAGATATAACCCCCTCACTCACGAACAACGGCAAGGGAAAACCAATGGATAAAAGCTCTTCCACCTGACCATGTGGAACCCTGAGGTCCACCCCCCGAGCTAGGAGATAACATAACGTCTCACTACAACAGACAGTCAGGTAGACAGTAAACTATAAGACAACACATCACATGTCAATATCAACACCACAGTATTTCCAAAGGCAAACACTTAACAAATGGGGAGAGTACAACTAGGGAATGTTAGGCTGCAGTAGGGAGGAGTGTCATCACATGGCTTGTCATGGGTTGTCCTGGTAAGCCTTCCTAGGCCCCGGCCCCCATACAATGCTCATGCGGAATCAACATACCTTTCATGAGGACAAGGTAGTTGATCTTTCCGTTCCAGGCATTCTCATCTCATCCTTAGCCTGAACGAGCACTACAGGCATGAGTGAGGCATCCAATTATCTTGATTAGTGTGAAATCTACCCAACCCCCTAAATTTATTAAGTTATCACTGGATTAACAACTTCCAATGGGTTACCCTGACAGCCACTTTGGGCGTCGGCCCCACATTGGAAGCCACTCCCCTACCTGCACCTAGAAACCCTATCCATCAAACATAACAACTATCATCATAGCAACAAATATACATAACAATGCAAGGCATCAACCATCTTGCAACGAATCACAGCATAATAAATCACCAGAGCAAGGCATGGGCCCTCTTGCTCCCAAAATTTCAACCATAACCAAGTGTAATCTAGAGTAGGGCATTATCCTTCCTAAACAGTCGTGAAAATCATATAAGCCATAAGCAGGGGGAAGTCAACATCACATAAAACCAAAACATGCTCATTCTTCAACCAGAATGCAACAATGCAAGGATCAAGCCAGAACTACCCCTACTGCCCTCTGGAATAAACTTTCACTAGACACCACTGAAACACAACAATCCCCACATTAACATTTACTCTTAAAAACACAACTCCTTCAAATAGACCAATCCAATAACATACCCTAAGTGCAATAAATAATATGACATACTAACCATGGGTCTTCAAAGCAGTACCATACTCATAAGATGCCCATGAATCAATACAACATTCACTTCCATTATTCTACTATTCCTTGCAACAAGACGATATAAACAACAACATAATTTATTATATCAAATGGGATCCATGAATGTGGACTTCATTATGAATGCAACCAACAACTCATCCAAGTCCAAAACACTTATAACAAAGAGTTAGCACTTATTCTCAACATTTAATTCACTACTAGGAAAAGTTAGCAATAACCATTACTCGACAAGACACTTGATGAGCAACGCTTAGAACTAAACTATCTAAAAGAGATCACAAATGATTCTATTCTTAATTCAATAACATGATAAGCATATCACTTTTAAACTAAGATGCGATGCTCACTAAGAACCTCAAGATCCAAACCCTACATCCTACCATATTTATGATAACTAAAGTTCTCATATTAAACTTTTCTTACACAAGGAGTTCCCAACTAGCTAAATTCTAGTATGGATGCCATTCTAGTAAGTCAAAATAAGAATAAGTCATAGTCCAACTCAATACAACATCCTATCTTCAAATGCAATGAAGAACAATTATAACCAAATTAGATACTAAACAACTTTAACATAATACACTTGAATTACCACTTATTCAATCCTAAATACAATTTTTTTGTTAGGTAGAATAATTAATTTGAACTCGTATTTAACCACAATTGCAGCATACTATAATGCACTAATAAAGAGTTGAAGAATGTCTCCTCTAATGATAACATTACTATGATGGTACTACAAAAGTCTTATCCTCATTTTTTCTTTTTTGTAACAATAACCCGCAATTAAAAGATTGATTCCCCTACTCATAAAATAATAAACCTAGAATTCTATTAACATCATGATCGATAGGAATTTATTCCTTAAACTATATAAACATAACTCCCTTTTAAAACAGGACAAGGTTATCAACATTTCCTAGAGTTAAAGTCTCATGACTATACATTGCCCAAGGTATCTCTCAAGAGAGCACCAAAGTTTAACTATGCATAAGGAGGTAATAAGAGGTTTGAGGTAATGAAATTAATAAAATGTAAAATACTAACCATATGAACTTAATGATGATATTCAGCACTAAAGGCTACTACTATTAATTAGCCATGTTTTCCCTACTTAGTAACAAAACATCCACATTCTATACTTCCATTTAGCTAAGCATCGTCAACAAAATAAGAATACAAGATGGGAAGAACCTAAGAGGGAATTTGGTCTAAACTTATCTTAATCAAAACCTGAGGTTCACAACATTCTATTTAATTTACGAATAAGGCCCAACAATTTAAGCAACCTTCTTAGAAAACATCAGCAATTCTAGAGTACAAAATATGGTTTCTATAACTATTATACATTACTTCCATAACCTTATTAGAAATATTAATTCTACTTACACAAGATCTGCTTATGCTATGATGATCTAGGTTTATGACATGCAAATAAGGCAACAAATATGCTTCTTTCAAGATTTACATTGAAATGTTTTCTTTTTCCAATTTCACAAGCAACAACCCTCAGAAAAACAACCTTTACATTTAATAAATAAATGATGCATATAATATTTAGAACATACAATATTTACATTTAACCAATAAAGAAAAACATATAATATTTATATTTAATCAATAAAGAAAAACATATAAAATTTACATTTAATCAATAAAGAAAACATATAATATTTATATTAATTACTAAAGAAAACATGATACCTCAATCGCAATATCCCACTAATGGTAGAATCCTTGAATGAAAATCATAAAAATGAGCAAGTCACCCCCACTCCATGAAGAGTTTTTAAAGAGAAGAAAAGAGTAACTTCCTACCCAAAACTAACTCAACCACCCAACTAACTCAACCACCCAGCTAATTCAACCACCCAACTAATTCAACCAACCACCTCCCTATTTTCGTCACTTTTGTAAGTGGGGCTTAAAGGAGGGTCTAAAAACTTTTTAAAATATTATAAATGACAAAAATAAACTTCTTACCTATGTACTTTGGACATAAGACAATTTTCCAAACATAAAATACAACTTAAACCTCTTAAAAACACTTAAAAATTATTTTAAAAGTTACAAGGATAAATCCCACACAAGAACATAATCATTTTATCACATAAAACTAAAAATAATATTTCTTAACATCATGGCCAATAGACCTTAGGGCCCCATGCCTAGGTCAGACATCACACAGAAAGACATAAAGTGGCTAAATGACCACCATCATCTATTGACATAATAATTCTACATGTACACTCAACAAGAAGTGTTAGTACAATATATAGCCAAAATATATCCATCATAAATAACATATTATCACAAATCCATTAGTAACCATAGTGTAATGCTGAATCAATACACTCTTGATCCAATTATTAGGCTTCGTCAATTGGATGATAGGACTGTCTCCTCTCTACTCTAGGGTCTGGTTAGTGCGTTTACTAGCGTTCAGTGACCTTCCCTTAATTAAATCAATTTAATAGTAGTAATAAAATAATTCATATTCAAACAACTTTAAATAATTATTTGAACTAGGTAATTATCAATTACCAATTTAATCTTATTAAATATTAATAATAAGAATAAGAATATTATATGACCTTATTAAATATTAAAGTGGGTCAAATATTAGTATGACTATATAATGAAATATAGGCATACAACATAACCCACTGAGTAGGACAGCCGTCAAAACCCAAATCAAACCTGTTCTCAAAAAGACCAAATCAAACATGTTCTCAAGTCAGGCCAAAATGCACTTATCCAACAAGCTCCATCAAATATAAATCAATTGCAAGACCGACATACTAACAGAACTGACAGGTTGACTAGACATGTCATGCATCCTGATTGAGGATAATGACTTGGGATGTGGGACCTTAAGTTATCTCCGAAACAACGTATCCATTGGGTTCAAGGCACGCTCGGACCTGTTAATTCAGGTGGAGTCGATGCCTGGTACCTGCATCTTGCAACAAATGTCACGGTCAAGCATGTATATATGCATATAAGCTAGCACTAGGTGGAAAAAGGTATCACAACATCGCAGGGCGCTCACAAGTGAGTGATGCGACATCTTCCCTTCCACGTCATATCAATCTAGATTAGCTCAACACATAATCATAACCAAATCAAATCTATTTCTTAATCTGAACATAACTCTACACTTAACATATAGGTGCATGAAATCATAAGTGTTAGGAGTACCATCATAACAATTAAATCTAACAGAATCAGTCACATGAGATCCATTCTAATATATAACAATTGTAGTAAGATCGACATCTTAATCATTGGAATGCAAAACAATACCAAAGCCTACATTATCAGTGCCACAATAGAGATTATCAATAAAACACATTAACTATCATATGAAACCACACATGAATGAAGCATCTATCTATATTGTACAACATCAATTGTTTACCTTACCTTGAATATTCCTGTTATTTTACTTTCACCTTCATGCGCCTTGACCAGTTCACCTATACATCCAAGGTGAGAATGGATGGGCACTACACTCCCAAAAGTATTAACAGAAGCTCTTGTTCCATCCTCATCATCAGGTTCCTTAGCCAAACTACCTGCACATCCAAGGTGAGAATGGAGGGGTGCTACAGATCTACAATCCCAACACTCTGTTGTACCCTCCTACAACTTCACTTTGTCTGCAACTCCAACCTCTAACCTGCAATCATGAAAAATTTGGGAGGGCTTGTGGTGTTTAGAGGCTTGCCTCAGTCAAGCCTTGGAGAGACATTCAAGCCTTCCGAATACCATTGTCAGATAGAGAGTGCGTACCTTGGGAGGTAGAGGTAAAAATCAAATCATAAATGCTCAATAATCACAATAGATATAACCTTGTAGTGAAGATCTCATGGGAGGAAGAAGCTCTTCATTCCATGAGGAGATGGATGCACAAATCTACAAACACAAACACATAGACAACACAAATCTACTCTTGCAACACAATGAAAGCCTTCAATCACCTTTAGAATGCATAAAGTTCACAATACCCATCTAGTTATGCTCTAGTTTACAAATGATTGCCTAAACATGTTTTTATATGCAACTACAAACATTCCCACCAAGATTTCGTAAATTCAAACTTACCGTGTCAACCTAGGGACCAAATAATGGTCATAAACTGACACTAGAAATTTGGGCCTGACCTAAAATAGGGAAGGACTAGGGCACGGGCACCCAAGTCTTCCCCCCTATTTTGGACAGGGTTAGGTTCAAGGGGTCCCCCAACTCCCCATTTGTCATGATACTCATCGGGATGTTGAATTATGATGCAAGATGTCCTAAATGCACACTAAAGACCCAAGAGCTAAACCTTTTGAGGGATAAGCCCCCAAGGGGACATTTTCTGATATTACATTTAGCCCCCACTTTAATGTATGTATAAATCTGAGGCCAATACATGCATTAAAGTATGGTCAAGAAACACAGCAAACACACCAAGCATGGAGAAGAAATGCCAAGCACATTGAAAACAATGATAGGCACACAAAACATGAAGAAGAAAGTTATAGTCACGCAAAACATGAAGAATATAGTAAATGCATAGAAGACACATTAATGCATGGAAGACCAGAATGATTTCTTTTACTTTCTTTTTCTCATATATATGGAATGTAGATGCAAGTACAAGAAAGTAAACAAACCTCCCATAATACAGGATGCATTCATCGCACATGTCTTTAAACTGTATATGGGGCAACACATACGTAAGACACACAAAACCTCCCAAAATGCAGGATTCAATCATCATGCAAGTTTTTAGACTGTATATGGGGCAACAAACATGCCAAACACACACACTTTGAAGACATGGAGAAAACACAGCAAACAAGCGATGAAGTGTCCCTATTTCTAGGTTCAGCACCATCTTAGGCACATCACAGGCACACACCGACCATTGCGCTTCACCACAACAATCGCCAAAGACACACTTAAGGGTTGAATTAGTCACAGAACCACTCTCCGCCTCTACAGAGGACTTTTGAAAATGATAGGATGATGTAATCTTCTTTGAGAAATATACCATCCCTACCTCCACATAGGGCTTAAGAAAAAGGATATGCTCAATATCCCACCTCTGCAAAGGGCTTACATTATTGATTGATTGCAAACAAACTTAGGATGTAGGATGCACTCATCGCACAAGTCTTTAAACTACACCAGAGGACAAACACATTGCTAACATCTACAACAGACAACTTACCTTATATATGCCCCCACCTTAAGGTGGTTGATATCATGTATCGATATCAAGCACATTAAGGTAGGAAGAAAACACACAAGGGAACATAGTCTTTCACAAAGCCCATGTCCCCTGGAGGTGACATGTATTCACGATCTCCAAATGTTCTTGCAAACACATCCCTGCAAGAAACATGTTAGTGTCTACATAAAAACAACAACATCAATGCATATGAAATCTGAGGCATGCAAGATTCAAGATAGATAAAGTGTACGGAGTATCAGTATTGTTATGATTTGTATATGAGATAGAACACCACCAAAATCACTACATGGAAAGCATGAGTGCTTCCACTAGCCAAGCATCAGATAAGATATACAACCCCATTGTCATATTAGGAACTAAGTCCAATTTTTTATTTCTCGTGAAAGGGACGCTAGGTCCGCATCAGTATAAATGTTTTTCACAATCTGCCAGCTAGATAGAAACACTAGAGGAAGGGAAACAATAAATAAGAGAGGAGAAACAAGTGTCTTAGGGACAGTCACATAGGAGGGTGCCCCCAAGTCACCAACTGCAATGCTATGTCCATAGGACACAACACACAATAATGAAATCAGAGAGAGGCAATATAGAAGAATGATGATACAAATAGAAGAAGGTCACAATAGAGGTAGTCTCCTGGTATCCCAGACCTTACTAGAGAATCAAGGGTCATCCCAAGATGTCTAAACAACACATAACACATCACGAGAGGGATAAAGGGTTAGAGATACTTACCTTGTAGGGTCTTCGTGCTAAGACTCATCAGCAAGTAAATCATCAAGGAGGTCGTCATCTTCCCAAATTTGAATGCTAGAAAGATGTATAGGTTGTTCCATTTGTCTGTCTAATGTATTTTGATCACCTCCATATCTGTGAGGGGATAATGAAGGGTGGACCTCAACATGAATATCATCTCTTAGTGGACTAGGTGGGTTATGAAATTGTTCCTTATCCACATCAATCATTCTGAATAGGTCAAGATAATCAAAATAATTTTGTGTTGTCATGATGTCCTCTATTAATACTTCATTTTGGTTGGGAGGATTATTTGAATTACTAGAGCTATCCCTAGTCTTCTCATTTGAGTTATCTGAATGCTCAGATGTAGGAGTAGAGTGGCTTGTGAATTCATTATCACTCTCATAGTTTTTGTCAATATCATCTCCATATGTTTTAGCTATCAATTCCAAACTATTAAGAGAAGTGTCATGCTCTTCCTTCAAAGTGTGTTTTATCAATTCTTCTACTACCCAAGGGTATGTATTGATGAGAGATATGAAGTTGTTAAGATCAGATACATAGTCAAGGTTTTCAAAGGAAGAGGACACAAATATATCCTTGTTGCACATAGCTTGTATATAGGTCATGACATGAGGATGCATGCTACGAAATTTGTAGAGGATTTCAAATTTTGTGATATATTCATGTAAATATTCCAAAGAGCATTGAGAGGATGAATCCATGAGTGCCAAATCAGATTTTGCAAGCTTGTAAAAGACAAATGCAAAGTTATATGCAACAATGACCTAAATGCTTGATTTTTTGTACTTTTTCAATGCAAATATATGAAAGCAAAGGTGTTGTGAGGATTTTGATCAGGGGCAGAAAATTATATGTCTGATATCAATCCAATACAGCAATAATATCCTTCACAACAGACTCTTGATGCAAATCTAAGGTGATGACAAGTCAAAATATAGTGAAAATGCACTAAAATATGCGATTTTTCACCAAATCTCAATGCAAAAGAGCATAACAAAGGGTGGTGTGAGGAAAATGATGATGGAAAGAAAATTATATCAGTAATAGTAGCCACTTAATGCCAAAATATTGGTCACAACACGCTTTTAGTGCCACTCAAGGTCAACCCCTTGTGAAAATATAGCAAAAATAGGTAATTTTTCACAGTTTTTCAACTCCAAGACCTAACAAAAAAGGTGTTGTAAAGAATTTTAGGAGGTGAATAAAATAATATAAATTATATCAGTCACCTCAATCCATAAAATTTTTCACAACACACTTGGAGTGCAAACTAGGCCAAACCCTAGGGCAAAAATAGCAAAAATGTGTAGTTTTTCACCAAATTTTCAATACAAGAGCTCGATAAAAAGGTGTTGTGAAGATTTTTGGGAGGGGAAGAAAATAATTAACCTGATAACAACCAACTAGTGGAAAAATATCCTTCACAACATGCCTATGGTGCAAATTTAGAGAGTTGATAAGGCCAAATCTAGTGAAAATCAATGTTTTTGAAGCCCTAGGTTTGAGATATTGACACAAAATGCTATATGAATATTTTGAAATATGATTTATGATGAAAATGAAATAAACTCAGATCTTAAAATGGTTTCCAAACCATAACATGCAAAATGCAAGTGCAATTGTAATGAAAAATCAATGAAAATGCTAGTTTTTTGTTGACTTTTTTCTATGCAAAAATGCAAATTTTTAAAATATAAATGCAAATTTGTTCTAAAATGAAAGACTACAGCCAAATGTAAATTTGAATGAGTTTCTAAAATCAGTAGAAAAATCTGAAACAAGATTTTACCTACAAACCCTAGATTTTGGAATTACTAGGTTATATGCAAAATTTACAATTTTCAACAAAACCCTAGCAATTTTATGATAAAAATGCAATGCAAATTACTGATTTTTTGTAATTTTATACAATTTAAGTAAGATCTAATGAAAAAATTAGAAATTTGATGAAATTTAAATTAATTTATGCAATATGCAAACCCTAAAATGCCTTTTTTTCCAATTTTTCTAATTTTTCAATTTTTTTTTAATTTTCCAATGCAATAAGATGAATGACTATATGAATGAATGAAAATCAATGCAAATCTAAAGAAAAACACTCAGTAAGGTGCAAACAAGTCCAATAACATGGGTTCACCAAAACGTAAAGGGTGGAATTTGGATGTTAGGTTTTGGTAGTTTTAGTGTATATCCTCCTTTCACCCTTACATTCAAGGACCTAGGATCGAGTTGCAATGTACTATCATACCCTAGGTCACTATTGAGATGTAGGGAAACTTGGATTTTTATGATTAGATTGACAATTTCCTTCTCTTATTCTCAATTGTACCTTAAAATCTTAATTATGCAAATACGATAGTAAACGAATGAATTATGAAAAATGCTTTTGCAAAAAGATGTAAAATATCAAGTAACTGTGCACTTATTTTTAGGGTCCAAAGGAGGAAAAGTTGGGGACTAAAGAGCGATCACCCTATTCCAAGGCCCTACTTTTTGTTGAGATCTAGAAACAAGGTCTGCAACTTGTATCTGTTGTACCAAAGATTTTCCTGTTGCGGAACTTTGAGGACTAATGAGTAGGTACCCTAGTCCAGGGAGCTATTTCTTTCACTGATCTACAATCTCAACACTCTGTTGTACCCTCCTACAACTTCACTTTGTTTGCAACTCTAACCTGTAACCTACAATCATGAAAACTTTGGTAGGGGGTTGTGATGTTTAGAGGCTTGCCTCAGTCAAGCCTCAAAGAGACATTCAAGCCTTCCAAACACCATTGTCAGATAGAGAGTGTGTGCCTTGGGAGGCAAAGGAAAAAACCAAATTATAAATGCTCAATAATCACAATAGATATCACTTTGTAGTGAAGATCTCATGGGAGGAAGAAGCTCTTCATTCCATGAGGAGATGGATGCTCAAATCTACAAACACAAACACATAGACAACACAAATATGCTCTTGCAACATAATGAAAGCCTTGAATCACCTTTAGGATGCATAAAGTTCATAATAGCCATCTAGTTATGCTCTAGTTTACAAATGAATGCCTAAACATTCTTTTATATGCAACTACAAACATTCCCGCCAAGATTTCGTAAATTCAAACTTACCGTGTCGACCTAGGGACCAAATAACGGTCATAAACTGACACTAGAAATTTGGGCCTGTCCCAAAATAAGGCAAGACTAGGGCATATGCACCCAAGTCCTCCCCCCTATTTTGGATAGGGTTAGGTTCAAAGGGTACCCCTAGGCCCCATTTGTCATGATACCCAAGGTTCATTCCATCAGGATGTTGAATTATGATGCAAGATGTCCAAAATGCACACTAAAGACCCAGGAGCTAAACCTTTTGAGGGAAAAGCCCCAAAGGGGACATTTTCTGACATCATAGGTATTTTCCATCAGTGTGGTTTGTTTGTGTGCTTGGAAGGTAATTTGCGTTGTTTATGTGTTGCATTAATCTTTATTGCATTATCATATTTTGACCATTACACAAATTGTAGATGACCTCCAAAAGTTGTGTCGTAGCTAGCTCAGACATATCTCTGGCTTTATCAAACATTTCTCTCCTTAATCTTATAATCTCTAACTAGTGCTCTAGCATATGCAATTTTTCTTTGGTCAAAATATTCTCCTCAATCAAGACTTCATTAGAGAGTTTCCTCATTACAAGCACTCAAGGATGTATGTTAGAGTAATATTCATCATAATTTGTGTAATCATGAACAATATCATCCCATTCTACTTTCAAAGTGCAAAAATCTTTATGTAATTTAGCAGCTTCATCAATGATCTCGCATCCCTCATCATATACTTTATGGTACAATTTCTCTGTAGCTATAGCAGTGGCTCTAACATTATCAAAAAATTTCAACTCTTCCTTGGAGAGGAGAGAGGGTGTTAATATTGTTCCATCCTCAGAATGAGTGGGCTTAACTAGGTATCTGATACATGTTCATAGCTCCTCATTCTATTGCCTGAGGTGTTGTTTTGTCAACTCATCTTCATTTATCCTATTAAGAATGTTAGACACAGAATCTTTGAATTCCTCTACAACTTGTGCTTTAGAAGCCAACCCCAAGTCAAGAGTCGTAAGAGTATAATCCTCTAGTCTTACATCTTCTTTACTAGCTTGCACAGGAGGAACAACAACCTCTACAATACAAGAATTGAAAGCATCTTTGTATATTCTGGATTGTATCTTAGCCTTCTTTTGCTTCTTTGATTTCTCAATCTTGGCCAAAAAACTATCCAAGTCCAACTCCACTATCTCAACTATAGAGGACTGATTATTGATCCTTTGTTTAAGCCAATCTGGTGTAGCCATAGAATGTGTTGGAGAGCCAATGTAGCTATCATCCTTATTCAAAGAATCTAAATGAGTAGGGCCCTCTGTATCTATACTTTAATCTATACCCTTCTGATTATCCTCATCATTCACTATATCTATCTCAGGGGAAGACTCTGGTTGGTTTATCTATTGGAAATTCTCTGCTACTACCTATTGAGCAATATCCAACACCGAGTTATCTGCCACCTCCTTAGATGGGCTATCTTCTAAGTTTACAACTTCAATTGTGCTAGGGTTAGTGAGAGGGTTGTTGGTTATGTCTTCAATTTCTACCTGGTTTTCAGATACAATGATTAACCTAGCACACACTTTCTTGATCCCAGGTAGAAGAGGCACCTAAAGAGAGGTTGGCATGGGAACTTCTTTTGAATCATTAAAGGGGTGGGCCAACAAACTATTGATGGTGGAAAAAGAATTGGTGGCAGAGGCAAGAAGATGTATTTGTGATAGGTTTACAAATGCTACAAAACCTAAGGAGGGAGGAATGGAAGGAGATGAAAGCATGGAAGAAATGGCAAGAGGGGTGGTTAGACTAACAGATGATGGGTGTGTGCAAGAAGTTGTGTCCACTTATTGGCCAAAAAGTGGAAGTGTTTTCCCTGATTTTCAGAATTTGTCACATTTGACCTAAAAATTTGAAGCACTTAACGGTGGAATCTTGGAAAAAGTCACAAAATATGAAATGTAGTACTCAGAATCTAGTTTCCAAATATGTAATTTTTTTCAATACCCAGATGATAGAAAGTGATTTTGAATAGGTGTTTCTAAAAACCACTGTTTAAAAGTCACTTTTTTTTTACTATACCATGTATGTGTACGTCATCCATATTTTGACCTAAATAATCATATTTTTCAAAATCCTTTTGGGAAAAGATTTGTAACTCACTGAAGCATGTTTTCCATATTTTTTTTGTAATTTTTTATTGAATATATTTTTTTTCATTAATTTTTTATTGGCCATTTTTGGTCTTTTAAAAAATCATCATGTACATCACGCATAAGATGACCTAAACTTAACATTTTTTGAAATTTTTTTTTTTTAACTGAAAAGAATTGTCTAAAGTACGTTTTCCTACAATTTTTTTTACAAAAAAATATGTTAATAAAAAGTTATTAAAATACTAAAAAACCCTAATAATTCAAGTTTATGGACCTATTTCATCAGAAATTGATTAAAAAATAGAAAAAATAATCCAATTGTAAAAAAAATTACATATTTAGAATCTACACTGTCTCATCTATAATGGGTTTTAATTTCGTCAAAATATTCTGCAAAATAGACCTTCAGATATATGCCCAAAGTCACTATTTTGTTGTGACATTGACAGGACCTTCAAGTTGCAGGTCAAACCTGGTCCAGAGGTCAGGTTCGGGTCCCCAAAGCATTTCCCGAACCGGGTTACAAAGTAAAACCTGAGCTTAAAATTCAAATTTTAAATAATGGGATCCCGTTTTAAAACGGGATCCCATTTCATAAAAGGTTAATATTTTAACCTTTATAAAACGGGATCCCATTTTATAAAGGTTAAAATATTAACCTTTTATGAAACTCAAAACGGGATCCCGTTTCTTGAAAACGGGATCCCGCTTTTGGCTCGGGATTCTGAAGCAAAACGGGATCCCGTTTTTAAAAAGCGGGATCCCGTTTTATAAAAAGCGGGATCCCGTTTTGGTTAACCCGATTTCGGATTTTTTTCTAACTCCGAAACTTCCACCTTAAGTGGACACAACTTCTTGCATTTACCCTGATAGGGAAAAGGAAGGTGGTGAAAGAATATTAGAAATGGGAGGCAAAGAAGAGGTGACAAGAGGTGGCAAGGCGAGTGAAGCAGAAAGTGAAATGGAAAGTGAGGAGAAAAGAGGAAGATTGATGGATGAAATGGAGGAAGATGATGAGATAGAGGAAATAGATGAAATGGAGATGGAGGATATAGAAGGTGAGGATGAGATGGGTGGAATGGTAGAAGGCATGGGAGAGATGGGTGGAGAGGGAGAGATAGATACATTTCTTGGTGCTATTGGAGGTAAAGACACAATTGGGGCAATCGAGAAAATGGGAGGCACTAAATTCACTGTAGGAGGGGAAGTAGAGGACTCATTGATAGTTTGGACAGAGGCAGTAGAAGTGGAAGAAGCAAGAGTTACATCTGTGGAGGATGACTTTGGCCTTTGCCCCTTCATTCTCTTTTGCTTAGAAGACTCCCCTGGCCAACTAGGTATGTCCTTCCTTTTGGAGCTCCTCATTTTAATTATAGACTTGACATCCTTCTTTTGTTACTTGGGAGGCTCCTTATCTTCCTTTGGTTTTACTTTACTCTGTAGGGGAAGGTCGTCTTCTGTGGCCTCACTATCTACCTCCTTGGCCTCTACATTAGTGGTCCCTTGTGCTAGCTCCTCCTCAATCTCCAGTGGTTCATCTTGTTCATCATCAATAAATCTCTCTTGGGTCTGCTATGTATATGTTAGAGCTACTCCCACTCTTGTCAGCTTAGTGATTTGCTCTCTGACCCAATTTCTAGTATATCTAAGGGATTGCCTCACCACCTCATCCAAAGAAGTTTCCTCTATTTTTTCCCAGTTAGGAGGTGGAATGGGTTGATCAAAGACTACCCTCCATGCATCTTGTTGAACCACATTGTCATCATCAGTGAGTTGGTCTAGGGCCTCCACAATATGGAACATCCTTATGTAGTCCAAGGATAACCTTGAATATTTCTTCCTGATCACCTCATGTTCATCAAGTGGAAGAAGTTAGCCTGAAAGTTTTCTAGATGTTCTTTGTGAAACAATTTCTTGCTAACATGCCTCTCCATAACACCAAAAGGGTCAAAATGTGCCCTAGGTTTGTATAGATGTAGATTTATCATTTGAAACTCAATATTTGAGTATTCTACTGAGCCTATAATGAGACATGAGAATAGTCCTCTACCCAGGATTATGGGAAATTTAATGGAAGCTCTTCGTAGGCATTTCAATTGTTCAGCATAGGTGCATAGTTGTCTTGTTAGGTCCAAGAGCACTACCTTGTCAGTGGGATACTTAGGTAGTTTGTAAGGAGAGCCAGTGAAACCTTGGACCCTCAAGTAGGTGAACTTTGGAAACTGGATATACCATCTCCCATATGCTTGTACTACATTGGTGGCTTCCAGGGATAACCTTCTAGACATGTCTCCTTGCAACATTCTTGTAATATGCATTGTAAATGCATCATTAACTCTTTTATAGTGTAATATGGATTGGGAGATCTCCAATTGAGTATAGCACTCATATACCTTAACTTGTTCTTCTCCATTGCCTACTCCTAATTTAGACAAATCAGGATAAACAAAGTTTCTAGCCACCACATACACCACATAAGAAGTCCATCTGAAGACTGTATCTCAATTCAAGGCTATGAAGGCCTCATGAATGTTATTGCTTAAGATCTAGGCCCATTGTATCTTCATTTCTCCTTTCACAATCTCTTCAATATATGCAAACATCTAGCACTCACAAGTTGAGGCAGAGGGTAATCCCATAATCTTACTTAAGAGGGTGACCATATCCCCTATCTCCTCTTTGAAATCACTCCTATAAAGCACATGAGGAAGTTTAGATATATTTTTATCCTTTGTTTCATCCATTTGTCATTAATTATCCTCTTGTAGGCATTAGGGCCTTGCTCATGCAAATTCTTAGTATAGTCCTTGTTTAATACTATGAGAGTTGGGGTAGCGGGAATGTCAAAGGCTTTAGTAATGTCCAAGGTAGTGAAGTCTACCACTACCATACCATCTTGGGCTACCATTGTCCTTGTTTGAGGATGGTACCTTTTTCCACAAGCTATGATGGGTTCTGGACATTGCACTGTAGTGGGGAAAGCAGCAGCTTGGCCAATTCCATTGTCTCTAATCATCCTAGCCCATTCTATTGGATTGGGTCCAACAATCCCAAGTCTAAAGTCATGTGGGTCTACATGACCTAGATCGGTGTTGTAACACCCAGTTTTGATTTCACTATAAAAAAAAACTAAGTTTTAACCAAAGGTAATATTTTTTTTTGAAAGTTTAAAACAGAAAAATAATTTGTTTCCAATTCTTATAACCAAGAAGAACATCCATTGACTTACCATAATCATGAGTATATATCTTAAAACAAAAGGAAATAATCATCCATAACATTTAAACAATATGCTGTTAAAAGTTACTTAGAATAAATCCAAAATAGGAACTTACCAATGTTACTACATCTCGATTGTCAACCATCCAAATTCAAGTCTTGGCAATCCTCAAGAATTAAGAAGAGAAAGTATCTTCAAGGAGATTAACCTCCAACCACAGACCATCGGTCTCCTGCACTCCTTCCTAACTGGAAGTGGCCCTACCCTACTCAAAGAGGATAGACTTAGGATAACCAATGGTGTTTTCCATCTAAGTTCTGGTGTTGTGACTTACGTGACTTGTTATCATGCAATCCCCTAGATACCATCTAGTCAAGCATGACCACCCCACAAGCTACGCCATCCAGTCATAGTGAACAATCAATGCACTTGAGGATCATGCATTACCTTGGCCAAAGGATTTAAATATAATTAATGTTGTAGTAACGCATGTAATAAGTTCACCCACCCCACTCGACTCAAATTAATTGCAATCCTACAGTTAACTATTTATAAGTTCTATATAACAACCTCGATAACTTCAAGGTGTTTGAAATTCATCATGCATTAACACATGGCATTGAGGTTTACTCTCTTTCTACAAGCTCATGGAAACCTCTCCGTCTTCATGATAAAAGAATGGTTTCCAAGCATATCGATTACTCAGATAATGCTAAAAGTTAATTCAATGTTCTCTAACCTAGCCCACAACTTAATTTATCCACTTAAGAGTGGTCACTAAACTCATCTTTGTTGTTTTGGAAGGGTTTCTCTAAAAGCCAATTTAAAGAATACAATGCTCGAAAACCCTACGTTAAAATTTAACACTCACAATATACTACTTCGACATGTCGAAATCTTTGACATAGCTTCAACTTTGTCGATCTAAACATTAGAAAACCCTGTCATATAGTTTCTTCTAGCAATAAGATTGCATGCAAGTCTAAGCTTGAATCTTGACAAAAGACTCATTACATTGCTTGAAAAACTTCATATTATTAATTGGTATGACTGTAAGGTCTCCTCTTGGGGACACAACAGTTTAAATACTTAAGTAGTAAAATAATTACTTACAAAGGCAAAAGACTAAAGCTTGTTATTAATTTGCAGCTAGGTTAGTAATTTTTCCATGGTCGATCGACCAAAAGAGGATGACAGTGAAGTCGTGCATGTTATGACTTGAACCTCTTCACTATTGATAACCCTCTTTCGATGGTTGACAAAAACAAATCTTTACTCTAATACAATCTGACCTTTAAACTTGACTGAGGCAAACAATAGCATTGAACTGTCCAATAATGATCTCAGTCTATGTTGTCAAAGGCTTTGCCTCTACGGTTTGTAATGGTGGTGAAATGTTTTATGACCAACACATACTCAGATTTGCACCCTACACATAACTATAAATCTTCTAAAGTAAAACCAATAACTTCACAATTATTCTTGACCTTCGTCGGACAATACAATAAACTGTGAGTTTCACATCTTTGGTGAGGTGTAGTGCAGTGTAGAAAACATAAACATTGCTCTCATTTTGATGATGACAAAAGTACACAGGCTACATTTATTAACAAATAACACTTTGTATCTTCAAGAAAATTCTATGTTCCATCTAAATGCTATTGAAGACATTACTCATAACAAGAAAACTATGACTGTGCAGTGAAGAGAGGAAGAGAACCTATTGATAGTCTCTTGAGTTCACTTACAAACCAGTCCATGGTACTTTCTATTCTCTTAGTCGTTCCTCCTTGATGCTCCTTGCTCAGTCTTATTTTTTGCTTCTCCTCCATGTAACTGCGAAGAAATAACTATCTCCTCCACTCCCCGACCATGCCTATCGATAAGAGTATCTTATCTGGCATGCAAAACATTTTCCACCTTATGCGACCTCAACCAGAAAATGGTTTGGCCACTCCACACAAATCACGATCATTCTCCAAGATGGAGCTCCACATAGGCGAGGTGGCAGTTGGCAGTTTTAACCAACTGTCTTACTACTCATATCTGCTATGAGTATAAATCAATGCAAAGGTTTTTAATTAATAGCTATACCGACAATCAACATGAGGTTTAAAGCTTGAAGGCAAAAAGACTATTTCAAATTAAAAGACATCATAGAAAGAACTTAAATGTGTCCCTCTCAAGCTTCTGCTTGATTACCGACATCACTCAAGAATAAAGGAATTATCTCAAAATGACACTTAAATTATAACTAACAATAATATTACATATTCCAATACGATACGACCAAGGGTACTACACACCATGGTCTCTAGAGTTTAAAACATTATTTAAACTCTTTAATATTCAATAATAGCCCAATAAAGAACAATTCAACATTCGTCAAATTTTGCAAGGAGACGTTTACGTCATACACTCGTAGCGCTTTACGATGATAACAACGAATTTAGTGCAAATGCCAAAACAAGGTTTGGGAGCAACTTACGCACAATTTTGACTTTTGCGCTGAACCAAAAATAAGATAAGACTTACAACTCGACCACAAGTATATACATATAAACGTATAAACATAATATCAATCATTCACAATTGATGACACAATTTAGAGTATTATGACACTGGTGTCAATTTCCCATACTCAATATGATGACTTACGAAAGGAGAAGGACCTATTCTTACAAACCCCGACATTATGACTAAAATTGACTTAGCCCGAACTCAAAGCATCTAGGTTTGTCTACCTGATTTTCATTTTCAGTGGCAAGCACCCATGGGTTATTCTAGAGTCTATTCTCTCTTTCTCAAAGATACTTTCTCTTCTTCTTTCTTCCTGGCGAATATGTTCCATCTATTCCTGTTCTTGACAATCTCACATACAATTTTTGGTCAGAGTACCAATGTTCTAATCAAAACATATTTATATCAAATCATTTCATTTTCATATCAAAATTCATAACATCAAATTGATCATAATCAAGTAAATTCCATAATTTCATAAAATTAACCTTTTCTATTCATTTCATCAGTTCCTATGATGTTAAAACATATCCACATAACTGTACTAGTTAAGAAAAAGTAAATAGTAATATTGAATCCAAAAAGGGTATGTTACATATCTTTCCCCTATAGAATCATCGTCCGCGATGATTGAATTTACCAAGAAAAATTTTAACATAAAACAAACTTTTATAGTTTAACATTAATGTTTTTGAAAAGATAAGGAAATCTTTGGTAGATGTCATTATAGTCTTCCCAAGTGGCGCTATCCTCGCCATATTGGTCCTACTGAATTTTGCATTGCAAAACCTCTCGATTACGTAAACGAAGTTTACACATTTCGAGCACCTTGAGTGGCTCGATCACAACCACTCCTAGCTCTTGTATCTGTAAAGAATTCCATTTAAGAATGTGGTCATTACCTACAAAATATTTCTTTCGGTATGAAACATGAAAGACATTATGCATTTTAGACAAGACTGGAGGTAGAGCAACTTTGTAGGCCATTGGATTGATAATCTCAAGGACTTCAAAAGGTCTGACATATCAAGGAGCCAACTTTGATGATTTACCAAATTTGATTGAGCTTTTATGGGGTTTCACTCGCAAAAGAACTTTCTCACCAACAAAGAAATGTCTAGGCACCTGTTTGCGATCTGCATAACTTTTTTGCCTATTGTTGCCTTCTGCCAACCTCTTCCTAATAATTTTCACTTTTTCTTCCATATCCACAAGCATTTCATGTCCAATGCTCATCCTATCTTCCATCTTATAGGAGTTCTGCATTTCCTTCCATATAATGCTTCAAACGGTGCCATCTTAATGGCAGAATAATAGGAATTGTTATAGGTAAATTCAACAAGAGGTAAATATTCCTCCCATCTGTATGGCCGATCCATGCAATACATTCTTAAAAGATCTTCTAAGCCCTAATTAACCCTTTCTATTTGTCCATCAGTTTCAGGATGATAAGCGGTGCTCACATTGAATTGAGTCCCTAATGCAGAAAATAAAATTTGCCAAAACTGAGAGGTTATTCGAGCATCTCTATCGAATATAATCTTTTCAAGTACCCCATGCAATCTGAATATTTCTTGCACAAATTTTTGAGCCAAAATATGAGATCCATCTATCAAATTTCCTAGTATAAAATGTGCTACCTTGGTTAGTTTATCTACAACAACCATTATTGCATCATGCCTATTCTTAGACATTGGTAACCCTTGAACAAAATCTATACTAACAACCTCCCATTTCCATTCTAGAATATCATGCGGGTATAACAATCAAGCAGGATGTTGGTGTTCTACCTTCACTCTCTAAAAATCCAAACAACTTGCTACAAACCTTGCAGCATCGCTTTTCATTCCTTTCCAGAAATATAGTGGCTTGACATTAGCTAAAAGTTTTGTTACGCCTAGGTGTCCGAAATAAGGTGCACAATGAACTTCCTTCCAAACAAGGTTTCTAAGTTCTACAGAATTAGGAACATAGATTCTTCCCTTAAATCTCATCAATCCATCTGACTCAAAATAAAATCCATCATATCTTGGATCCTTAGGGTCTAATTACAGAGCTTGTTTCACCTACTCATAATATTCATCTCTAGATAAACTTTACAATACTAAATCTTTAAAATTAGCATGAATAGAGATTATAGAAGCTATGTGTCTTCTTCTTCTTAAAGCATCAACTGCTCAGTTGTCTTTACCTTTGATATAAGAAATCTCAAAGTCATAATCTGATATTAATTCTAACCATCTCCTTTGTCTTGCATTGAGATGAGGTTGTGTAAATATGTAATGAAGACTTTGATGATCTGATTTTAGTATAAAAGTCTTTCCCAACAAATAATGTCACCACATCTGAAGGGCGTGAATCACTGCTACCAGTTCTAAGTCATGAGGAGCATAATTCTGCTCATAGTTTTTCAACTTTCTTGATTCATAGGCTATTACACGCCCATCTTGCATAAGCACACCTCCTAATCCTTCTCTCGAGGCATCAGTAATAACCTCAAATTGTCCTTCAGGATCAGGGACTTTCAAGATTGGTGTTGTTGTTAACTTTTCTTTTAACAATTCAAATTCCTTTTGACATTCTTCAGTCCAAACAAACCATTTTCCTTTTCTCTGCAAGGAAGTAATTGGACTAGCAATACTTGAGAAATTCAAAACAAATTTTCTGTAATATTCGACCAATCCCATAAAACTTCATACCTCTGAAACATTGGAAGGTATAGGTCATTCTATAATAGCCTTAATTTTAGCTGGGTCAACTGATATCCCTTCAGCTGATATTGTATGTCCCAAATACTGCTCTTCTTTCTAAAAGAAAGTGCATTTCGTGAGTTTCACATACAATTTGTGTCCTCTTAATTGTTGCAAAATAATTTGAAGATGCTGCCTATGCTCCTCATTTTTGGAATATATCAGAATATCATCTATGAAAACTAGGACAAATTTATCAAGGCAATCTCTAAAAACACTATTCATGAGATTCATGAAAGCGACAGGTGCATTGGTTAATCCAAATGGAAACATAATAAACTCATAATGACCATATCTTGTTCTAAAGGTAGTCTTGTGAATATCTTCATCTTTCAACCTCAAATGATGGTATCCAGATCTCAAATCTATCTTAGAAAAGACGGATGCACCACGCATTTGATCAAATAAATCATCAATACATGGTAGTGGATATTTATTCTTTATTGTTGCCTTATTTAGCATTTGATAATCTATACACAGTCTAAGGGTTCCGTCCTTCTTTTTGATGAAAATAACCGGAGGTCCCCATGGTGATACACTTGGCCTAATTAGATCTTTAGACAATAGCTCCTGCAATTGAGCCTTCAATTCCATAAGTTTAGTAGTGGTCATTCGATATGGAGCTTTAGATATTGACTCAGATCCTGGTTTAATAACTATGGCAAAATCAAAGGTTCTTTTTGGAGGCAAGCCTGGTAATTCCTGAGGAAATACATCACTGAAATTGCAAAGATATGGATTTTTTCCTCAAATGTTTGCTTCTCCAGATAACTAATATGCTCCCCACACTGCCTTTGTAATGTCAGAGTAATTTCTAATTTTAAAGTATTTCTCCATTTCTATTAACCATGCTTCTACTGCATCACTAGTTTTTGTTTCATCAAATTTGGGAGGGATAATCTTTTTCATATCCTTAGATAGTTCTAGTGCAAGTTTGTCTTTTGTCTCCCTCTGAGTTTCACTATCATCTTGGTTTTCACTTGGCGTGCCAAGATCCCATTGTTTACTTTTACTTGCATTATTAGAATTCTCATTTTCACCCTCCGTATTCCTAGTTTCATTCACGTTCTTTTCTAATTTGCCCAACCTTTCCTTAGTTTCAGTAAGCATATTAAGAATTATGTCCAATTTATTGGTGGAGTTTTCCTGAGAGTTGTGACCTTCCTAATCTTCTCTCTCATTAAACTCTTATTGATCCATGATTGTTTGTCTTCTCACTTGATTAAGCAAGTACTAATCAGTTCTAAGATTTATCATTTTGTATATTATCAAAACATAACGATTGCTCATAACCATAATTATTCTCAAACCAAAATTTATCTTTATTATACTTTGCAAAACTGTATATGCATTCTTTAAAGATAGGCATATCTCATGTTTCACTTAGTATTTACAAGTGGGGTGTAACCTTCAGATTCATTGTCCAACACATATTCACGAGGTGTATAACCCTCAGACTCGCTATCAGATGATAGTACAATGATTTTAGCTCTAGGTGTTATACGGGGATCCCTAGTGATCATTGGTACACTAATAGGTACACTAATAGGGCAGTAATTGACCATGATTCGAGCTGCCATCCTAGCTGTCTCTAGAAGTTCTTTTTTCATTCGTTTGAGTCGTGAAAGAGCATTGTCAAAAGTTTCCACATCATCTAGCCAAATGTCATTTTCATCATTCATTTTCTCAATAGTCTTGATCATCGCAAGTCGTTTCTACTTAGCTTGTAGATAACGTTCCTTACTAGTGAAGGACT
Source organism: Cunninghamia lanceolata (assembly GCA_027924645.1). NCBI lineage: Eukaryota > Viridiplantae > Streptophyta > Pinopsida > Cupressales > Cupressaceae > Cunninghamia > Cunninghamia lanceolata. The sequence continues at coordinate 7,406,645 of BSBN01000154.1, forward strand.
TCCTTGCAGTTTTCTTGATACGTACCATCCTGGCACAATAAATCAATTCATTAGCTACCTGCATAATGTTGATTCCTAATTAGGTTAGTGGAATCATCAGCCCTAGTGCTGAACCTGGTTAGCTCTGATACCACATGTAACAACCAGTTTTGATTTCACTCTAAAAAAAAAACTAAGTTTTAACCAAAGGTAATAATTTTTTTTGAAAGTTTAAAATAGAAAAATAATTTGTTTACAATTCTTATAACCAAGAAGAACATCCATCGACTTACCATAATCATGAGTATATATCTTAAAACAAAAGGAAATAATCATCCATAACATTTAAACAATATGATTTCAAAATTACTTAGAACAAATCAAAAATAGGAACTTACCAATGTTACTGCATCTCGATTGTCAACCATCCAAATTCAAGTCTTAGCAATCCTTAAGAATTAAGAAGAGAAAGTATCTTCAAGGAGCTTAACCTCCAACCACAGACCGTCAGTCTCCCGTACTCCTTCCTAACCGGAAGTGGCCCTACCCTACTCAAAGAGGATAGACTTAGGATAACCAATGGTGTTTGCCATCTGAGTTCTGGTGTTGTGACCTATGTGACTTGTTATCATGCAATCCCCTAGACACCCTCTAGTCAAGCATGACCACTCCACAAGATACGCCATCCAGTCACAGTGAACAATCAATGCACTTGAGGATCATGCATTACCTTGGCCAAAGGATTTGAATATAATTAGAGTTTTAGTAACACATGTAATAAGTTCACCCACCCCACTTGACATGAATTAATCACAATCCTATAGTTACCTATTTAGAAGTTCTATATAACAACCTCGATAACCTCAAGGTGTTTGAAATTCATCATGCATTAACGCATGGCATTGAGGTTTACTTTCTTTCTACAAGCTCATGGAAACCTCTCCGTCTTCATGATAAAAGAATTGTTTCCTAGCATATCGATTATTCAGATAATGCTAAAAGTTAATTCAATGTTCTCTAAGCTAGCCCACTACTTAATTTATCCACTTAAGAGTGGTCACTAAATTCATCTTTGTTGTTTTGGAAGGGTTTCTCTAAAAGCCAATTTAAAGAATACAATGCTCAAAAACCCTATGTTACAACTTAACACTCACAATATACTACTTCGACATGTCAAAATCTTCGACATAGCTTAAACTTTGTCAATCTAAACATTAGAAAACCCTGTCATATCATTTCTTCTAGCAATAAGATTGCATGCAAGTCTAATCTTGAATCTTGACAAAGGACTCATTACATTGCTTGAAAAACTTCATATTATTAATTGGTATGACTGTAAGGTCTTCTCTCAGGGACACAATAGTTTAAATACTTTAGTAGTAAAAGAATTACTTACAAAGGCAATAGACTAAAGCTTGTTATTAATTTGCAGCTAGGTCAGTAATTTTTCTATGGTCAACCGACCAGTTTTAAACTCAGAAAAAGAGGATGATAGTTAAGTCTTGCATGTTACGACTTACACCTCTTCACTATTGATAACCCTCTGTTGATGGTTGACACAAACAAATCTTTACTCTAATACAAGCTGATCTTTAAACTTGACTGAGCCAAACAATAGCATTCGACTATCCAAAAATGATCTCAGTCTATGTCGTCAAAGGCTTTCCCTCTACGGTTTGTAATAGTGGTGAAATATTTTACAACCAATACATACTCAGATTTGTACCCTACACATGACTATAAATCTTCTAAAGTAAAACCAATGACTTCAAAATTATTCTCGACCTTCGTCGGACAATACAATAAACTGTGGGTTTCACATCTTTGGTGCGGTGTAGTGCAATGTAGAAAACATAAACATTGCTCTCATTTTGATGATAACAAAAACACACAAGCTATAGTTATTAACAAATAACACTCTGTATCTTCAAGAAAATTCTATGTTCCATCGAAATACTAGTGAAGACATTACTCATAACAAGAAAACTATGACTGCGTAGAGAAGAGAGGAAGAGAACCTGTTGATAGTCTCTTGAGTTCTCTTACAAACTAGTCCATGGCACTTGCTATTCTCTTAGCCATTCCTCCTTGATGCTCCTTGCTCAATCTTGTTTTTTGCTTCTCCTCCCTATAACTGCGAAGAAATAACTGTCTCCTCCACTCCCCGACCATGCCTATCGATAAGGGTATCTTATCTGGCATGCAAAACATTTTCCACCTTATGCGACCTCAACCAGAAAATGGTTTGGCCACTCCACACAAATCGCAATCATTCTCCAAGATGGAGCTCCACATAGGTGAGGTGGCGGTTGGCAGTTTTAACCAACTGTCTTACTACTCATATCTGCTATGAGTTTAAATCAATGAAAAGGTTTTGAATTAAAAGCTATACCGACAATCAACAATAGGTCTAAAGCTTGAAGGCAAAAAGACTATTTCTAATTAAAAGACATCATAGAAAGAACTTAAATGTGTCCCTCTTGAGCTTCTGCCCGATTACCGACATCACTCAAGAATAAAGGAATTATCTCAAAATGACACTTAAATTATAACTAACAATAATATTACATATCCCAATACCATACAACCAAGGGTACTACACACCATGGTCTCTAGATTTTTAAACATTATTTAAACCCTTTAGTATTCGATAATAGCCCAATAAAGAACAATTCAACATCTGTCAAATTTTGCAAGGAGACATTTACGTCATACTCTCGTAGTGCTTTACGACAATAACAACGAATTGAGCGCAAATGGAAAAACAAGGTTTGGGATCGACTTACACACAATTTCAACTTTTGCACCGAACCAAAAATAAGATAAGACTTACAACTTGACCACAAGTATATACATATAAATGTATGAACAATATATCAATCGTTCATAATTGATGACACAATTCAGAGTATTACAACACTGATGTTGATTTCCCATACTCAATACGATGACTTACGAAAGGAGGACCTATTCTTGCAAACCTCGACATTATGACTAAAATTGACTTAGCCCGAACTCAAAGCATCTAGGTTTGTCTACTTGATTTTCATTTTCAGTGGCAAGCACCCATGGGTTATTCTAGAGTCTATTATCTCTTTCTCAAAGATACTTTCTCTTCTTCTTTCTTCCTAGTGAATATGTTCCATCTATTCCTATTTTTGACAATCTCACATACAATTTGTGGTCAAAGTACCAATGTTCTAATCAAAACATATTTATATCAAATAATTTCATTTTCATATCAAAATTCATAACATCAAATTGATCATAATCAAGTAAATTCCATAATTTCATAAAATTAACCTTTTCTATTCATTTCATCAGTTCCTATGATGTTAAAATATATCCACATAATTGTACTAGTTAAGAAAAAGTAAATAGTAATATTGAATCCAAAAAGGGGATGTTACAGGTGTCTCCAATGTTATTCCAAGCTAATATGATCTTACTAACTAGTGGGAGTCCCTTGAACTTGTACTTCATGTTGTTAGCCCTGATAGACATTTATCCATAGCCCAAAACTCTAATGAATATCTTCCAAAATATACGCTAATTGTCCTAGACCCTAGTTTCAAGGTACTAAATAGCCTATATGGTATCAAAGGTACATGCTAACTATTCTTCCTTCATAATTTTCCTAACTGCAAATTCTAAACCAAAAAGTAGGGTTTGAGCCCCTTACAGGATATATCATTGCAACAATGAAATTACTTAAACAAATTTCATGATTCATCATTTATGACTCACTAATTGTACCTAAGGACCTATAAGGAATTCATTTTATGCACACTCCTTAGTTATTTTGATCTAAATTCATGAATTAAAGCTATTTCAAGAGTCAGCAAGTTTTTACCTTGCTACAAGACATACCAGAAAATGCAATGATAAATACCCATATCGATAGGCTAAGCACTTCATTCATAGTAAGTAAATAATTTAAATGCAATGGATGAAATATATCTAAAACATATCATTTAAACCAACTTTACCCTTTGAAATAAGCTTCCAAGTGCATTATGTAAAAAAAGTGGGGATTTCAGCTCTTACCGGATCTGTGGGCTTTTAGGGGGCTACTAGATTTGTGTAGATTTTAGCTTCTACGGGATATATCTGGTGAAGTATCATTATTGCGATGAAGTTGAAGGATAAGGCTTTATAGAAGTCAGCAGGGAATTAGACCGGTGCCTAATAGTGGGGTTTTTCAACCTTGTCAGATATACCTGGCAAAGGGTCAATTTAGCACTAAAGAAGATGAAACCTTGCTAGTAGAAAAAATAGCTTCTATGGACCTAGCAAAGATTATGTGGGGTGCCGGAAATGTTTGGCACCTATAAGATTTAGTACAAACTTAGGTAAAAAAGGGTATGAAGGGATCGACGAGAGAAATGGGGGGTGTCAGACATGTCTAGCACCAAGGCAAATCAGCGATGAGAACACTCTTCAAACCCTTATTCAAATTTTCTAAGTGTTGCCCTTGTACGATCGATGAGGACTAGGTTTAAACTTAGGGGTTTAAGACTTTAGGGTCTATATGTACCTAAGTCCTAAATCTACCCTATTCCCAACTGATGAATTTATCAAACCCTCAATACCCTATCTAAGTCAAAAACCATGAACTTTCAAAGAGTGAACAATTAAGCACAAAAATTCAAAATGCACTTGAAATCCAAAGCAAGGTAAATAATCATCAAAAAACACCTTATAAAAACACAGGCAATTCCAATGAAAGTATGAAGAGATAGAGGAACTGACCTATGAATACAAACCCTACTACAAAGACCACAAATTGCCAAAGGTGTGCACTCGAAATCAATTAAAAGCTTGTCAAGATCACTCGTAGGATTGCAACTGAGTCACTTAGATGCAGAGCTTGAAGATTCTAAAAGCTTAGGATGCAAATGATGCTTCCTCTTGGTAATTTTTGGCACTTAAACCCCCCTTCAAAACCTACCATTAATATTTTCAGAGAATAGGGTGTCATGCACCAAACGGTTAGAAAAAGAGGAGCATCTGCCTACTACAGGACAACAGAGATTTTGGACCCTGCAGGACATGTCAGGTAGGGGTCACTTTTAGCACTGAGCCAGTGACGTCATGGAAACATGCTATTATGTAGCATTTGGCAGTCAATTTTTAGTGGGGGTTTTGGTGGATGGTAGATATGTATGGTAGCCCTTAGTTTTAGTGCTAAGTCTGGCAAGAGGGCTTTTTAGTACAGAAGTGAAAAAAATAGACTTAGTACTAATATTCGGTAGTACTAGATATTAGCGCTAACTATGGTAGAAGTAGTTTTTAGCGCTTTTTTCACAAGGAGGTCAATTCTTAGGACAAAATGACATCAACTCATTTCAATCATCCCAATTATGAAAACTGAAAGATATTCAATCAAATCAAAGTATGAAAATGCAAGAAAATATTCATATCATCTAAACTTCATTCTCTCCCAAGTAAGAACATCAAAATGAGACCAAGTCAAAGAAAGAAAAGAGGGGGGGTCTCTATTTGGAAAAATGGGGCGTGTGTGCAAAGCACAACAAATGGCAACTCTACTGGGAAAATGCTCCAGAGAATTTCTAAGACAAACAATAGTTTCGAACCCAAATCTCTGTGTTTCCCACTTATTAAACTAGACAATATGATATAGGATCAAAGGAGCATAGATCCCTAACTCAGCGCAACCATCCATATCTTGAAAGTCTAAGTGTGTGCAATTGCATTCATTCCCATCCTTCTGTAACTAAGATCATCAAGGCTTACTTACATTAAGCTACACAATGATACTCACCTTTTGAAGTACCTTGGACATTGCCTCATCGCCAGTCAAGCATCTATAGCCCTGACAAGGTTATCTCTAGGATTCTACTCAAACATTGCTCTACTACCCATTAGGCATCCATAGCCCTTGATAGAGTTGCTTGAATCCTCCAACTAATTGAATGATACTATAAGAATATTAGGAAGTATTGCTTCGGCAGATCATTAATTTCATAAGTCATTGAACTTTAACTTTTGATATGAGCATTATGAAATACCACATACCCTTGAAGCACATGATAAATATCACATGGGCTACAAATTGGTTCAACTTCACTAGGCCGGGAATCATAGTGGCCACAAAGATGAGCCTATAGATTTTTCACTTAACCCAAGATCACCAAGATTCCTTTAGAATCTTCAGGATTATTAAAAATATGAAAAGATATTGGACTAGAAAATACTTCAAGTAAACCAAACCAATGACTCCTTTACTACGAACAAGCATCATATCACCTAGTAATAATAATAGAACCCACAATAAGATCTCAAGTACAAAAATAAAGTTTCTCAAAGGAATCCCCAGATTATTTAACCCAAAGAGGACCTTTTGGAGGACTACACAACTGCCACCTTATTTAGGAAATGGAGGACCCCGGCAAAAAGAAAAATCAAAGCAAGCAAAAGCAACTAACCTAAACAAAGCAAACTAACCTAACAAAATGCAAACAAAAACAACAAGAATAGAAGAGACAAACTATGTACACAAAAGAAGGTAGACATTCCCTCTAGGCCTGAAAGTAGTGCTTTAGGAACTACCCATTAATAGGTAATGGGAGTTCCTCACCAGTAAGAGTCTCCAATCTATATGTGTTGTCCCCTAAGATTTCAGCTATTCGGTAGGGACCTAACCAGAGTTTGTCAAACTTTCTATGTTCACCTTTTTTTTATGAGCTTTATCCTAATATAGCACCAAATATGAGATACAGAAGGCCTTCACTTTGGACCTCTTGTCAAACCATCATTTCACTATACCTTGGTGTCTAGCAAAGTTTTCAATTGCAGCATCACATTTTTCTTCCAAATGCAGCAGTTGGGTTAGGTAGGCTGAGGTTTTAGCAGTAGGCTCTAGATAGTCTTGCATGAACTGCAGTACAAGTATTTTCAAGTGGATAGGGAACACAAGTTCCCATGCATAAACCAAATGGTAAGGCGAGGTTCCTAAGGAAACCTTGTGTCTGATCTTTTCTGCCCACAAAGCAAACCTAAGTTGGGTATGCCACTCTCTAGGGTTTTTGTCAAGCAATCTTTTGATGACCTCAAGCAAGTTTATATTCATAGACTCAGCAACTCCATTGCCTTGAGGGTAATAATTGGATGAAAACCTTAGCATAATACCATAATCAAAAGCCTAGTTTGAATAATGTAGAGATGCAAATGCTGGACCATTATCACAGACAAGGGATAAGGGACAACCAAACTTGGGGATGATATGTTCTTCAATGAATTTGATTACTACCTCAGTTGTGCATTGCTTACAAGCTTGAGCTTCATACTATCTAGTGCAATAATCAGTAGAGATTAGAATATACATGTGTCTTTTAGAGGAAGGTGGATTGATCATACCAATGAAATCGAGTCCCCACTGTGAAAACGAGTATACCTCTATCACTGGTTACAAAGGAATAGAAGCATTTCTCTCTCTTGAGGTAACAGTCTAGCAAATATGGCAAGTTTGAACATGTGCATGAGCATCCTTAAAAAAAGTAGGCCAATAATATCCAACCCAAAGAACTTGATTCGCAATAGAATGCCCAAAACCATGGCATGTCCTGAACTTCTCATGAAAACCAACCAAGACGTGAGCTACTTCTGTCTTGTCTAGACATTTTAGATAAATTCCTTCATAATTCTTCTTATATAGAATTGATCCTTGACCATAAAACTACCACTTTTTAGCCTCTATGCTCTTCTCTAAACTGAATTCAAATGGGGTGGACATCATTGATTAAGGAGATAAAAAATGTCACCATACCAATCATCCTGTGAAATATCTTCCACCACATACTATTGAGAAACTAATCCTGGATCAGTTTCTACCATGGTTCTTGTAAGTGCTTGTCCTCTTACCAACTTCATAGGCTATATCTCTAAATCAAATTCTTGCAATATTATGACTCATTTTCCTCTTCTTTCACCCAACTCATTCTACATTAATAATTCCTTAACTGTAGCATCTGGGACTATAGAACTCACCCTAGTTATTAGGATATAGTGGAAAAATTCTTGACTACCTTGACTAATGCATAATCTTGCTTCTCCACATTTGAATATTTGAGTTCTACATCTTTTAATGATGTACTCACGAAAGAAATAGGACATTCATAATCAACTCCCCTTTTTTGGGTCAGTATAGTTGCACATGTATGTTTGGAAGCAGAGTATATGTAGAATGGAAGAGTGTAATCTGGACTTACTAGGATTGGAGCAGTAGCTATTGTTTGCTTAATTTCTATGAAGGCTACCTTGGCTTCAGGTGTCCATTCAATCTTAGCATCTTATTTCAACAATACATTTAGTGGCCAGACAACCTCAACAAACCCAGTGATAAACTTTTGAACAAAGTTGATCTTCCTGAAGTAAGACTTTAATTCCTTCTTAATCACTGAAGGTTGGATATTGAGACTGGCTTGGACTCTATTAGGATATATAGATATACCTTCTTCTGAGATGACATGTCATAAAAACTTCCCTTTAGTTACACCAAAAATGTACTTCTTGGGATTCAGCGAAATACCATAATCTCTACAATGTTGAAGCACCTTCCTCAAATCAGATCTATATGATAATCCCTTCTATTGGAAAATATGGTTAAATTATCCATGTAAATAATGATGCATTAGCCTACCAATCCTTTAAAAGCAATGTCCATGGCATGCTAAAATGTTGCTCCAGTGTTAATCAGACTAAACGACATCCTCCGATACACATATATATCCCACTTACAAGTGAAAGCAGTCTTTAATCTATCAACATATTCAACCATTACCTGATTGTATTTTGAATACCCATCTAGAAATGGCATCATTTGTGATCCATTAACTATTTGCAGTACCTCATCAAGGGATGGTAGTGGGTAATTATCTTTCTTGGATGCTCTATGGAGGTTCCTAAAATCAACACATAGTCTGATTTCACCATTCTTTTTTCATACTGGAACCAAGTTGGTCACCCAAGTAGAATGTCTCACCAGAAATATGATTCTTACCGACATCATCTTATTGACTTCCTAAAAAATCAAAGGCTCCAAGAGAGCATTGACTGGCCTTTGTCTCTGTCAAAATGGCTTAACTTCGAGCTTCAAAGGTATTGTGTGAGTTATGATGGACGTGTCATAAGTCTTAAGGTCTTCATAAATCCACACAATAACATCATAATAGTTTGTCAATGTGTGAATAATTCCATCCTTTTCTTTAGGGGTGCATACCTTACCAATAAAAACATTTTTGACATTCTTCAGACCCCAAATTGTGTGGATTACACTTTCCTCCAGTAGAATCAACTAGATTCTTTTGAGTACCCAGCTGATCTTGATCAAACAACCTTTCTAGCTCCACCATCCCTCAAGGAATGGTATTTGTTTTGAGATTTAAGATGCCCTCTAAATCCATCTCAGTTGGTTTTGAATCTTCCTCATCAATAATTTGGGTAGCGAGCATGTTTGAGCATGTGATAAAATCAATGTTATGCTTATCATCTTCAAAAACCTGGAAATGAGTAATATTATTTGACACAGAAGAAGTAGGGACCAACTCTATAGTGAACTTGTTTAAATCAAACATGGCAAGTGGTTCCAATGAGCTTGCAGCTTGTGCCAATGCATCAGCAACATGGTTCTATTTTCTTGGAATTAATTAGATATTGAAACCATCAAAACATTCAATGAGATCCTAGACCTAGTTCTGGTAACGATTCAATTGTTTGTGATGACATGAATATTGTTTTCTCACTTGCATAACCACCAACTCTGAATCACCAAATACTTGAATTATCTTAGCTTTCTTCTTAATAGTGATCAACAGCCCATGCACTAATGATCTGTATTCCACTACATTGTTAGTACAAGGGAATTGCAATCTGTATGCAGCCAAACAAGATTCCCCTATAGGATTGATTATCTCAAACCCTGCACTAGACCCTTTGTTGGATCTAGGCCCATCAAATCTCAATGTCCAAATCTTAGAATCCACGGGCTTCTTTCTAAGAGGGGCCTCTTGTCTTCCTAATGGTGTAGTCTCTTGATTAATTGTAGGTGTAGGCTTAGTTTTTCCTTTGTCTTTGGTGGATGACAGGTTCAAACACTTCTGGACTTGGTATACTGCTTCCTAGCATAAGGAACATGTAAAATCTGAATGGGATGCATTAAGAATGTGACACCAGTTGAGCAATAATAACTCTCCCATTTGAATCTTCTTTCCCACATCTAGTTGATCACACATGAACCTAGCTACAAAGCTTCTAAATCCTTAAAAAATTCTAGGCTCATCATCAGAAGAAGACTCTTGGTTTGATTGAACATAGGCTTCTATACTTTCTTGATGTTTGCTAAGTGGTGGCTCAGGGTATCTTCTACAACTTAGTATTAGCACTTCTTCTACCTAATTTATCTGAGGAAGGTAGACTCCCAAATCTACCTCTGAGTACAGGATCTTGTTTTTTTGGTTGTATTCTATTATCATGTGTTTCATCTTTGGTTCTCTTTTAATACAAATTTGATTATCAAGTCATCTCCATGGTAACCACATATGAGATAAGTCAATAGCCATGCAACCATTTAATGTTTTAGACTAGTCCCTACTAAGCAACATACCATAGGTGTCAGGGATGTCCACCACTTGTATGCCTATATATTACTGTACCCAAGGATCTAATGTCAATTGCATATGAATCTGGTTCAGCGCCCCTACAACATTGACTTCTATCTTATCCAATTGAGTAACCTTCCAAGAAGACTTGGCGTGAGTTAGACCTAGTGCCTTACAAATGGATAGCGGCATGACATTGGTGGAAGCCCTTGAGTCTACCAAGTAGTTGTGAAGGTTTTTTCCAAATATCCTGAGGGTCATTAAGAAGGGAGGTGTCTCTCTCTTTTCTTTGTACACTGTTACCTACTAGTCTATATCTGTGATGTGAACTATGTCCTTACCTTTATCTAGACTATCCTTTTGTGAAACTTCTTTTGGGGAAGGATCAGTCTTGGCTTGTACCCCAATGTCCTGAAGGAAGATTGTCCTAACTTCTAGGACTCTCATCAATTTGAATGTTAATAGGCTAACCTTCATCTTCTTGAGTTCATCCACTACATACTGGCCCAACTTAGCTACCTCTAATTTCATGGATGATTCAGTTGGTTGGTTTTGACTTATAGTTTGAGGTACAACCTTAGGAGGGTCAAGATTATTGGAATCCTTAGGATCAGGAGGGACTTGATAGTTATTTGGAGGAATGGAAGTGGTAAAGATCCCCTTAGGTTTGTTACTTCTGAGATTATATGGAGTCCTATTGTATTGCTGATAAGCATGGACTTCATTGGCTTCTTCCTCTTTAGGTTGGTTATCATCTTGAAAAGGAAAAATATAGCTCTCTGAGACTAAGGCAATACCATACCTTTGAGTAGGCACTAGTTTGTATCCTATGGGAGGTGGAGTCTCTTGTGCTTTATCATTCTGGACTTCTCTCTAAAAGATACTGGATGTAATTTTAAACTCGTGACAGTCCAATTCTGAATGAGCATTTGTGTTGTGAATCTTGCACCAAGAGAACAATGTTGCTTCAACCAATATTACTCATCCTGGGGATGATGCTTTGCATTCTAGGACTCCAATGGTGAGGGAACACCTCTATTGTTTGCCCTGGTATTCCATGTTCTATTTGGAATTTGGTAGTTCTGAATCTGATTCCTCTGTTGTAAGTAAGCATTCTGATTTCTAAAGTGTGTCACTTCAGCTGTGAGTTTTTTCATCTATTCTGCTAACTCTCTGATATCATCCTTATCGTCGTTAGTTTTCATAGTTTTAGCTAACTGGAGGAAAGGTAATTGTGTAGGAGGTAACTCCGCAATGAGTTCTCCAAGATGAATAACCAAAGTCTATGTTGCATTAGGTGTTGGGATGGGGTTTAGTACTTGAGTATGGTTAGCTAAAGCATGATTGATTAAGGGTGCCTAATTATGCATGGCTGCAGGACTGATATGGTTTAGTGGACCTGTTGTAGCCTATCCTAACTCTGATTTTACCTTGACAACCTTAGCATATGCCTATGCTAGAGTTGTTGGAACTAGATTGGCCCTCCTAATAGATTGGATGTCAGTTTATCCAATGTTGCATAATAGATAGGCAAAGAAACTGCTTGAGCTAGGTTGAAGAGAGATTGAATATGGTAATAAGCCTTATGAAATCTCTTGTTAAGTGAACTTATTAGTTCTCCTTTAGCCCTACAAATTTCCACAAAGGACTTGTAAAGATCAGTAGGAGTTATGGGCATGTGAAATCTGTTCAAGAAGGCATCTTTCAGGGTTTGCCATGAATTGTTTGAAGCTGAAGGGAGGTTGGAAAACCAATAGTATGCTTCATCTTGCAATGAGTAGGGAAACAATTTGCAGACCACATCCTCATGTTCAACCCATAGTTTATACATATTGCCCTAAAAAATCTTTACATGTTCATCGATAGTCCTTTCAGGATCATTAGGATGAAACTTTGAGAAGTATTTATCAAGATTTTTGGGCATGTCAAGATAGTTGTTGAACTAAATAGGGGAAGTATTTGCAACAAAGAAAGCCATGTTAAGGAAGTTAACCTAAACTGTGGCTAGATTTATGGGAATAAATTGTGCTCTTTGGGTCCTGGGTACCCCTTTATCTCTCCTTGTTCTTCTGAATTGGGTTAAGGATAGTAAATCTTCTCCAACTGAACTAGAATAGGATGCTTTTGCCTAGTCCCTAACCTTATCTAGAAAAGAATAGTTTATATGATGTTTAAAAGGCCCTCCTTCTAGTACCAATTTTGTTGATGGTGTTTTTAGCATGCAGCAATGCGGGTAAGACACAAGATATCTCACCTTTCTTAAAAGGAATCCTATCCCAAAACCTTCAAAGTAGGACTGCCCCAAGGTTTATACAACTAGGTCTTAGCTCACAGGATAACTCAGTGGATATGTATTCGATTGTTCCAGCCAAGGGGACTTACAAGCAATGATAGGGTTCATAGAACCATGACAACAAAGTGTGCAACAACCCTTCAATGATACACACTACTATGTCTGAAATTACTAGCAAATGAATAGTATGAATGCTGCTTAAAACCTAGTTCTAATAGATGGGTATAAGAAAATGCAAAAGATTAAGAGGTAAAGAGATATATTGAAGCTTATGTGACAAATCACAAGTGAACTATATGTTGTAGATAGACAAAGTACCCTTAATAAACCACCCCCTTTTTGACCAGGTTAAGAAACCACAATGTTGAATGAAATGATGCAATCTTCAAAGGAATCTTATAATTTTCAAATCACATTCACTCACCCAACACCCAGTTGATGGCACAATTTAACTATTTAAATGCGAGAACTAAATTCATAAACAGAGGTTCAGACTAACCATGCAAAGTAACTTATAGTCAGTAAGTACACATGGTATGAACCAAGGCATTCATCACATATCCAAGCATTTATTCATCATTGCAATAGCACTTCATCTAATTTCAGATTGAAATGAACCATAAATTCCAAAATGAGACAACACATAAACACAATTTTCAGCAACCTGTAAAATATGTCTTGTATTGATCAAAATTTTGGCAAAGTCTCAACAATTCACCATCAAATCTAACTTACAACTTGAGAGAAAATGATAGCCCTTTTATAGATGAGCCACCATACCAATTTTTTCAATTAACGGTGGAGATTCACTCAACACCAAGGGTCTAGATTACATTGCATTTAATAATGAGAAACCGTTTGTTACATTCACAAGCACAATTTTGTCTTACGAGAAAAAGACAAAAATACAACCTTACAATACATGGAATGAAAGAAAATAAATTTCCATTGGAACATTGATAGTGATGAGTATAGTTTACAAGATCAAAAGTCAAAAGAAGATCCAGTGTTGATTTTTGGGGATGTTGGGGAAGTGATGTGGCTTCCAAGAAGTCATGTGGCCACTAAATCTTGCTATTGTTGATTGTCCCCATTCAAATAAACCTTATTCTTCTCTACTTCCCTGTTCCTATATCATGTGAATGCCTCCAAAGCTGGATTGATATTTGAGGACTAAGGATCTTTGACAAAATCCGTCTTGAATTATACCGTGTCAATTGAAAATTTGTTATACAGAGCAGACTTGGACTTTTTGTTTCTCTTGAACTCTTTGATCTACATTCTTAGGTCACTGATTCTCTCCAAATCCTCCAATTTATAGGGTGGCAATTCTCCTTGCATGAAAAAATTTAACTTTCTCTTTGCACTCTTGAGTATCCGTTAGAGTGGTATCATCCAAAAACATTTTAGTGGATGCACTGAGCACATCATTCAAACTATAGATGACCTCCAAAAGTTGTACCTTAGTTGGCTTAGACATATTTTTGGCTTTATAAAAAAAATTCTCCTTAATGTTATCATCTCTAACTAGTGCTCTAGCATATGCAATTTATCCTTGGTCAAAATATTCTCCTCAATCAAGACTTCATCAGAGAGTTTACTCATTTCAAGAACTTAGGGATGTATGTTAGAGTAATATTCATCATAATTTGTGCAATCATCAACAATCTCAACCCATTCTACTTTCAAAGTGCAAAAATCTTTATGCAATTCAACAGCTTCATCAATGATCTCGCATCCCTCATCATGTACTTTATGGTACCATTTCTCTATAGCTATAATAGTGGCTCTAACATTATCAAAATTTTCCAACTCTTCCTTAGAGAGGAGAGAGGGTGTTAATATTGTTCCATTCTTAGAATGATTGGGCTTTATTAGGTATCTAATACATGCTTGTAGCTCCTCATTATGTTTCCTAAGATGCTATTTTATCAACTCATCTTTATTTATCCTATTAAGAATCTTTCAATTCCTCTACAACTTGGGCTTTAGAAGCTAGCCCCATGTTAAGAGTTGTAAGAGTATAATCATCTGGTCTTACATCTTCTTTACTAGCATGCACAGGACGAACAACAACCATTGCAATATGAGAACCAGAAGCATATTTGTATATTTTGGATTGTATCTTAGCCTTCTTTTACTTCTTCAGTTTCTCGATCCTAGCCAAAAAACTATCCAAATCCAACTCCACTACTTCTACTATAGAGGACTAATTATTGAACCTTTGTTTAAGCCAATCTGGTGTAGCCATAGAATGTGTTGGAGAGACAATGTGGCTATCCTCCTTATTCAAAGAATCTAAATGAGTAGGCCCCTATGTATATATACCCTGATCTATGTCCTTCTGATTATCCTCATCATTCACTATATCTATCTTGGGAGAGACTCTGGTTGGTTTATCTGTTACAAATTTTCTACTAATACCTATTGAGCAATATCAAACACCGAGTCATCTGCCACCTCCTTGGATGGGCTATCTTCTAATTTTACAACTTCAATTGTGCTAGGGTCAGTGAGAGGGTTGTTGAATATGTCTTCACTTTCTACCTCCTTTTTCAAATACAATGTTTAACCCAACACCAACTTTCTTGATCCCATGTAGAAGAGACACCTAAAGAGAGGTTGGCATGGGTTCTTCTTTTGAATCATTAAAGGGACAGGCCAACAGACTATTGATGGTGGAAAAAGTATTGTTCGCAGAGGCAGAAAGATATATTTGTGATAGGTTTGCAAATGTTGCAAAACCTAAGGAGGGAGGAATGGAGGTAGATGAGAGCATGGAAGAAATGGCAAGATGAGTGGTTAGACTAAGATTCAGTAGGGAAAAGGAAGGTGGTGAAAGAATAGTAGAAATGGGAGACAAAGAAGAGGTGACAAGAGGTGGAAAGGTGAGTGAAGGAGAAAGTGAAATGGAAACTTAGGAGAAAAGAGGAAGACTGATGGATGAAATGGAGGGGGAAGATGATGAGATAGAGGAAATAGATGAAATGGAGATGGAGGATATATAAGATGAGTGTGAGATGGGTGGAGAGGGATAGACAGATACATTTGTTGGTGTTGCTAGAGGTAAAGACATAATTGGGGCAGTAGAGGAAATGTGAGGCACCACATTCACTGTAGGAGGGGAAGTAGAGCACTCATTGATAGTTTGGACAGAGGCAACATAAGTGGAAGTAGCAGTGGTTTCATCTTTGTAGGAGGGATTTGGTAGTTGCCCCTTCATTCTCTTTGTCTTAGAAGACTCCCTTGGCCCACTAGGCATGTCCTTCCTTTTGGAGCTCCTAGTTTTAACTGTAGACTTGACATCCTTCTTTTGCTACTTGGAAGGCTCCTTATCTAACTTTAATTTTAGTTTTCTCTACAGGGGAAGGTCATCTTCTGTGGCCTTACTATCTACCTCCGTAGCCTCTCCCTCAGTGGCCACTTGTGTTGGCTCCTCCTCAACCTCCAGTGGTTCATCTTGTTCATCGTCACTAAATCTCTCCTGGGGTCGCTATGTATATGTTAGAGCTACTCCTACTCTTTTCATCCTAGTGATTTGGTCTCTAACCCAATTTCTAGTATATCTAAGGGATTGCCTCATCACCTTATCTAAAGAAGTTTCCTCTACTTCTGCCTAGTTAGGAGGTAGAATGGGTTGATTAAAGACCCTCCATGTATCTTGTTGAACCACATTGTCATCATTGGTGAGTTATTCTGGGGCATCCATAATATGGAACATCCTTATGTAGTCCAAGGATAACCTTGAACATTTCTTCCTGATCACCTCATGTTCATCTAAGTAGTTAGCCCAAAAGTCTTCTAGATGTTCTTTGTGAAACAATTTCTTGCTAACATGCCTCTCCATAACACCAAAAGGATCAAAATGTGTCTTGGGTTTGTATAGATGTAGATTTATCATTTGAAGCTCAGTATTTGAGTATTCTGCTGACCCTATTGTATACGCCTAAAAATGACACAATTCACATTCTTCTAAGTTAATTAAATATCAAAATATTTAATTATCTCTTCTAAAGTCAAAATTAAATAAAACCCTTTTATTTAATTAAATTCTTCCAAACAATTAAATAATTCTTAATTATTTAATTAAATCAAATTCATTCTTCCAAATTTGAATAAATCAAATCAAATTTATTTAAATCCTCTCAATCTCTAAAAATAAAATACAATCAAAATATTTTATTTATTCTTCCAAATCATGCACAACAATTAAATAAATTTATTTATTTAATTTGCTTTCTTATCTTCTAAATTAAATAATACCAATTATTTAATTATTTCTTCCAATAATATCTTCTCTAAATTTAAATAAATCAATTATTTATTTAAGTTGCTTTTTCTTCTAAATTGAGTTATCTCTAAATATAATTCAATCTTTTTGCACATGTAATTAAATATTCCTAATATTTAATAAAGCACAGTATCTTCTTATTCTCATGCAAATCCCTTCTTCTTGTTTTAAATCACTTAACTGATTATTATATTCTTTTAAATGCTTTAACTCATTCTTCTATTCTTGTTAATTCCTCTCATGCAAAAGAAAGCAAGACACATGTCCTCTTCTTATTCGTGCATGTTCCTCAACTATTCTATACCATTGATCTTCTCATTCTTTCTATACTGTTGATCTCTTTTCTCTCAAGTCTATAAATTGAACCCTATTCTTCCATTTCAATCGTCCAAGCTTTAAGTATTGTTACTCTGCAAGAATTATAGCATGCCTTTGGCACCAATTCTTTCATTACTTGTGATCACATTCATTACTATGCACTACTACCATCGTTGTGAAGCTCCTCTTCATTGTGATACTATCACTGCCATTCCCAATTGACATTCTCGAAGCATAGCAAGGAAGTGCTCTCTTATGGCCTTATTTCATACATGCAAGATCGATTGTGATAGGCGGTTAATGGAAGCTTCGAATTAAGGAGGTTTGCTTTGTTGTTCATTGCTTTATTCGATTAATCTTCTTAGTTCACCATTTCATTGAGTTTTGGGTAACTTGATATTGATTATTATTGTTTATTCATTGTTGATCCAATTTTCCCTTAACATTTTTGGCACCCATCATGGTGCCTAGCCCCAAATTTAACCCAAAACTAAGTTTTTGTGTTTTAGAAAGCCGTACACAAGAGGAAACAGTGCATTTGATACATCCAACATGCATCTGTTACCTATCATGGCGCATACGTTTCCATAGCGCATATGTTCTCTATTCTGACGCATCTGTTACCTATTATGGGGCATTAGTTCTTGCAGCACATACAGACACTGTTCCAATGCATTTACAACATGTCACAGCGCATACATTAGATCAACACATATACTCTGTTTTGCAGCACTTTTAACCTCTGTCTTAGCACATATGTTTTACGACGCTTTTGTTCACTGTTTCTGGGCATTCAGTCTCTAAAGCGGCGCATCTATTTTTAGGTAGTGATTTTAGGGTTTTCTTGAAGGTTTTTGCTAATGCTGACATCTTTGCAGGAACTCTCTTGATCAGTTTTGTAGGCTAGGTACTGGTTTAAATTCATATAGTTACACTTGTTAGCTCACACTTCAATTTCTAAAGGGAGAGTAAAATGGATGCTCATACACATTTCACATAGTTACAATTCATGCTATCTAGGAGAAAATTGAACTCATCATTGCTATCTTGGTAAAACTGAACCATTGTTGTCTTGCTATCACTTCAAAGTTAACAAAATTTCTATGCTTGCCCAAGTAGATAGCTCATCTAGTTTTTCTCATTTTAACTAGGGGAAAAAGAACAACTGTATTCTATATTTTGGGAATGATACCAGGCTTATGTTCTCCCCTATCTTGGGTGACCAAAATGCCAGACATATCATTTTTGCATGTGTTTTATCCTTTAGAGGGGCCTGCTCTTGGATACCGTTCAGCCAAGTAGGAATGAACCTAAGTGGTAACAGGCTAGACGCCAAGCCCTTCCAAGCCACTATAAATAGATTTTGTTTGGAGAGAAAGCTTCAAACAACAAGTGCAGTTGTGTTATACTAATAGCCAACCTCCCCCAAAACCCTCCAAGATGCAACCCTTGCAAGCTGCGAGACTCCATAATGGAGAGTAGTGTTGCCGCATTTATAACCACTTGAACGGTTTCCTTTATTACTCATCCTTGTTTTAGAAAGACCAAAAACCTCTATAATCTTGTGTAGGGAAGGGTGATTATTACCTCCTGAAGATGCCTCACCTAGAGATAGGGAGAATTCAGTTTTATAATGTCCTTTGAAACCTAGGGTTGTACTTGCTTTCTTTTTAGTCCAAAAAGAGTCAAAAAATCACAAAAAATAAATAACCATAAAAATATTCTTTGTGTTGCTATGTCTTCTTGCCATAAATTTAGAAAATTGGATCAAAAAGACCTTCTTGCAACCAAGGTACCAAAAAACATCAGAAAAATTACAAAAAATTGCAAAAATATTATGAAAAGCCATAGCAACGCATCCGTCCTTTGTTCGTGCACATTTGTACCAACCTGCAACGCATATGTTCTGACCTGCAGCGCTTTTACTATCTATTACAACACATTTACTTTTTACCAGTGCAACACATTTGCTGCGACTTATGGCGCATTTACCAATTTCTATAGCACATCTGTTTTGGCGCATGCATGATAGTGAGCACTTGCATAATTTTTGAGAGAAAAATTTTACCAGTTCTAGGTACCCATTTCAGTCTAGTTTCAGGTTCAGAGATCAGGTGTTGCCTTGCAGCCATTCTTCCATCCATTTCATGTCAAAATCTCTCTTTCGTTGGTCATCTCATTCACTTTCTATTAGGTCTTCCTAGTCCAAAGTCAAAATATCCCATATCAGGTCAAGCATAGGTCCCTTTTTCGTATCACTTTGGATTCAAGTAACCCTAGTAGGTCACATAACTTTGCTAGTGGTCTTGGTGCATGACTAGCCCCTACATAGTGAGACAGGTATCGAGTACCCTTACTAGTGTCTACCATCTTGTATCGGCCGTCTTACTTGGAATCATTGACCGAGAAAGTCCTTTGTCCAAATCTTGTCATAAGTATCCTATTCTCAACAATCTACATCAGCACCTTGCCAAAATCTCTAGTCCCATTCCACCTCATCCCACGTCACCTTGCATGGTTCTTACTAGATCTCAATACAAAAAGAAACTTAAAATGGCCGAATCATCCAACCACATCATCACACCTCATGATAGTGATGAGGAAATCTCTAACGAAGACTATCAAGGAAGCATCCAAGATCAGAAATTCCAATGCTTGCTAGAGAAAGTGCTCCATGAGGACCCTCACAAGTATTTCTATCATCTCTCTAGTCTTGGAATTAAACTCCCCATGGGTTTTGATATAAGCATAATCCGAGAAAACATAGAGGATGATCATGAAAAGGGAAAGAAATCCATAGACCCAAACATAGAGGATAAAGGAAAGAAAGCCCTAGACCAAAACACTCCTATGGAAGAAATGAGGAAACAAGTCGAGGGTCTAAAGCAACAAATATCAGATCTCAAGATGGGTACAAACACTAAAACCTACTCCTTGGAAGATATTGCATGTACCCCTTTGATAAAAGTTTGAACATGACACCATTTCCCTTTCGATTTGAAGTTCCTAAGTTTGACAAGTACAAAGGGAAAGGGGACACTAGAGATCACATTAAGAAATTTAATGCAGCATGCATGGAAGTAGCTCACAATGAGACCTACTTAATGAGACTATTCCCTAGATCCCTAGGTAGTCAAGCTATGGAGTGGTTCTCACAACTCCCACCGGGCATCAAATCTTTTGATGAGCTAGTCAACAAATTTATCACGCACTTCTCTTAAAACATTGAACATGAAGTCTTTATGCTTGATTTATGCAACACCAAGCAAAAGAGTGGTGAATCATTCGCCACCTTCCTACAAAGATGGAGACAACTAGCAAGCAAGTGCTCTTACGATGTACCTAAGAAGTAGCTAATGGAGATGTTTGTCCATAACCTCAACACCGATCTTAGCTATCAAATACAAATACAATGCCCTACTTCATTTTCAAAAGTCATTGAAATGGGATTGTTCATCAAAAAAGCTATGATCACCAAAGGGAAAATCAAGTTATACAAGGACACACCTACCTCCAACTACACGACTGACAAATCAAAGTTTTGGATTAAGAATAAAAATGTCGTCAACGATGGAGTAGTCGATGCCAAGGTGGCAGCTCCCAAGCAACAACCCATACTCACTCTCAAAGGAGAGGCAAACAATGTTGCACCCAACAAAACAATCTCTCGAGAGCTAAGACCATGGTTCAGTGTAAATCCAAGGCAAAAGTTCACACCGCTAGGTGAGTGCCAAGAATCTGTATTAAGGAAACTATTGGCCAACAATGAAATCTCTCTACCGCCAACAAGCGACTATAAGCCTATAGTCAAACCTCACTATTGGAAAGACACCGATTATTGTGAGTATCATAGAGGAAGGGGACATACAACCAAAAATTGTATCCATCTCAAACATGTTATTTAGAATGTGCTTGACCAAAATCAAGGAGGAACCCAACAACGTACCTCTAATGAGACACATGTGGCTTACAGGGATCCACTTCTCAATCATGACAGGTTGTACAACAACAATAACAACAACGACAATAACAACAATGGCAACAAAACTGCAACAGGCAAAATTAAAATAGTGGGAATAGTAATGCCAAGTACGTAAGTGTGCCATTTGACTATACCATAAATTGCATATTAGAGCATGTCCCACAAATCAATGTGGTCACGCCCAACCAACAATCAAAACCTAATAGAACTGGTTGTAGTATCATTACCCATAGTGGTAAAGTCATGTTGAATACCATCCCTCCAAGGTCATCACCTTCTCAGTCCAACTTTCGTCAGTATAATGTCATAGACCAACTACAGAAGACTCTGGCCCACATTTCAATCTTGGAGTTGTTGTGTCTATCTCCTTCCCATAAGGAGATTCTCAATAAAGCCTTAGTGGAAACCACCATCCCCACTAACTTGGCCCAAGAGAAGTTTCAGGCCATGATAGGCAATCTAACCTCCTCAAGTACCATATCATTTACCGAACAAGATGACCTCTCAGTGTCTCAACCTCATAACACCCCTCTACATATTATCGCCTTCATCCACAAGCACCGCATCGAGAGGGTTTTCATTGATGGGGGAGCCGGTTTAAATATTTGCACGTTGAAGCTAGTCTTTACATTGGGGTTCTCTAAAAATGCAGTTGATCCAAGGAAGAAGATTACTATCAAAGCCTATGAGGAAGAGGAAAGAACTACAAAAGGAATAGTAGTCCTACCCATACAAGTGGGACCGATAATAAAAGATGTGTGCCAAGTCCTAGATAGGGAGCTCACCTATAATATTCTCCTAGTGAGACCATGGATTCATGCCATGAAAGTTGTTCCCTCTACCTATCACCAATGCATAAAATTCTCGCATAATGGCAAGCAAGTCACCATCCAAGGAGACCCTAATCCCTTCTAGCATTACAACTCTGTCCTTTCAAAACCTGATTGCATCATACCAAACAATAGAGCATCTACATCCCCTACCCCATAACATGATCATACCTCTGAAGTTTCCTCATCAAGGCCCAAAGAGAAGAAAATTACCATCAAAGAAAAAGGAGTTGGGGAGTACTCCATTGAGCATAGCCTCAATCTAGCCAAGATGCCTTTATCTCCTAGATCCTTTGGTCGACCCAAGCATTTTCCAAAGCCATTTGCTCCTCCTATACCTCCCACAGCTCCCTTTGTAAAATGGGGGACCTTATCAGATGAGACAGATGAAAGAGATATCCTACAATGGCTTTATACTAAAGAAGAAGAGAACATTCAACAAGAAACACCTAGGTTCCCAATAGAAATCTATGGGCGAGGTGAATCTATCCTACATAGAATGGGTTGTGAAGGACAAGGCCTATAGGCCTAAGAAAAGAAGGAATCATAGAACCCATTTGACCTTCTTCATCCTCATTGGCTAGAAATACAAAAGGCCTAGGATATAAAGATAAGGGCAAAGCTAAAGAAAATGCTTGTCTAGTGGAAATGATTCATACACTTCAAGTGGACAGTGACACAGATTCCAATGAAAATGAGTGGGATGAGCTGACAGAGCATTCCTACGATGATAAAGAGGTCAATACCATTCAAACTTATAGCCCCTACTGTGAGGGACAAACACTACTGAACAGACCACTAGAGTTTGATTTGCCTATCTCTGAAATATGACTTTTGAGGAAGGTTCAAGTTCTATCACAATAAACAACTTGGAGGAAAGTACCATCCCAAATGCTCCCCCTACCAATACTCCTAGTATATCCATTCAAACTATCAATAAATCAAATCTATCCTTCGACTCCCTCCCCCTTGTGCATCCTGAACTTATTGAATGGGATCTACGAGGAACCCCTCAACTAGATATATTCCAAAACGATGATGCTTATATTGACTATATGGAACTTAGGAACCACCTACCCAAAGGAGATCATAAAGCTGGTTTGGCTATTGAACTTAATACCATGGCTTAGTTTGGAGAGGGTACCAAGCCTTCCACTCACAAAAATATCAAAATAAAAATTGGATCTGATGGTGAAAACCATTCTGCGGTAGTGTCAGATCCCAAAATAGTAAAAAGAAAGGATGCATCCAAAGGTGAAAACCCAACTGTGGCACCTAACGATGGAATGCTTGACACTCTCCCCAATGACATGCACCAGGAGAAGTCTCAGATTGTTGTAGAACCCACAGAGCCTGTTAACATTGGAACAGAGGAAGAGCCTAAGATCATTCACTTTGATAAGTCTCTAACCCCACTAGAGAAGACTAAGTTTGTACCATTCTTTAAGAGAAAGCAAGTCAATTTTGCTTGGTCATACGTAGATATGCTGGGGTTAGATCCAGATTTGATTCTACATCATCTTCTGTTAGATCTAGGAGTGAAACTGGTGAAACCAGTGAAACAAAAGCTTAGAAAAATGCATCCACACACAGCACTTCTTGTAAAAGAAGAACTCAAGAAACTACTGCATGTATGATTTATCAGAGCTATAGACTATCCGGAATGGGTCTCCAACATAGTACCAGTGTCCAAACTTGATGGCCGAGTTAGCCTATGCAATGACATTAGAGATCTAAACAAAGCTTGTCACAAGGATGATTTTCCATCGCAAAATATAGATATCATAGTTGACTTAAGAGTAGGGCATACCATGTTATCTCTCATGGATGGCTTCTCAGGATATAATTAGATCAAGATAGCACTGGAAGACCAGCACAAGACAGCTTTTACTTGTCTATGGGGCACTTTCTACTGGAATGTCATGCCATTTGGGCTAAAGAATGCAGGAGCCACATACCAACGTGCTATGACCACTATATTTCATGATATGATGCATGTAACAATGAAAGACTATGTCGATGATATCCTTGCAAAGTCACTCACAAGAGAATCACACCTGGATGTGTTAGAAAAAGTATTTCATAGACTAGAACAATTCAAGGTTAGGTTGAACCCAAAGAAATGTGTGTTCAGAGTCACCTCAAGTAAACTCCTAGGCTTTATTGTATCAGCAAATGGAATAGAGGTGGACCCCACCAAATTCAAGGCTATCATGGACATGCCACCACCTAAGACTCTCACTCAACTAAGATCTCTACAAGGCAAGCTATAAGCAATCCATAGATTCATATCACAACTGGCAGACAAGTGTCAACCATTTAGCCATCTCCTACACAAAAAAATTCCATTCAGATGGGATGAGAAATGTGAAGAGGCATTCAACAAACTGAAAGAATATCTTATGAATCCACCTATTCTCATGCCTCCTATTCAAGGGAAACCATTGATATTATACATATCTGCTACACCTAAAGTTCTTTGGGCTCTTCTAGCACAACAAGACAATGAGAATAAAGAAAGAGTCGTCTACTATATCAGTCGAACATTGGTGGGCTATGAGTTACAATACTCTCAGATAGAAAGATCATGTCTTGTGGTAGGTTTTGCTTCCCAAAAACTCTGACATTATATGATTGCACATCTGGTCAAACTTATTACAAAAATAGATCCACTGAAGTACCTACTAAGGAAAGCAGCTCTTACAGGGCACCTAGCCAAATGGGTAATGCTCCTAAGTGAATACAACATTGAGTATGTAGAAAGAAAAGCCATCAAAGGACAAGTCATTGTTGATTAGTTAGCGGATGCACCATTACAGGATACCACACCAATGCAATTTGAATTTCTAGATGAATCTTTATTCAATATATCAACACATTCCTGGAAGCTCTACTTTGATGGGTCCTACACAAACCATGGATCACGAGCAGGAATATTGTTTGTAACTCCTCATGGCGACACCATACCAAAGTCTTACCATTTGTTTTTCCCATGCACCAACAACATAGCAAAATATGAAGCCTTAGTAATTGGTCTCAAGATGGCAACATAGTGGAAAATCAAAGAGCTACATGTCTATGGTGATTCTCAACTAATAATAAATTAGGTCAATGATGATTACCAAACCAAAGATGAAAAGCTTGTCCCTTACAAGTGGATTAGTCGACGACTTCAAGGAATACTTTGTGATCATCTCTTTTGAGAAGATACCTCGCATTGAGAACAAAGCAGCAGATGCCATGGCAACCATTGCCTCTCTTCTCGAGATACCAGAGAATGAGTCACAATACGAGTTCTTAGTGGAAACTATTCGGCAACCAGCTTATGATCTTCCTGAAACCCATTCCATATGCCTTTTAGTTGGATCTGATTCACCTTGGTACGGTAAGATTTACACTTACCTCAAGGACAACACCCTCCCACCTAACTATTCTTCAAACCAATGATGAACCTTTATGTGCCAAAGCTCTCGTTATACCACTATTGCTAACACCCTATACCAACATGGTCTAGATGGTACTTTACCCCATTGTTTAGAACGAGAAGAATCCCTAACTGCCTTACAAGACGTACATGAAGGGATCTACAGAACACACTCTAGTGGTCCTTCCTTAGCTAAGAAACTCATGCGTTTGGGTTATTACTGGCCAAACATGGAAACAGATTCATATCAGTTTGTGAAGAAGTGCAAGCAATTCCAAATACATGGGAACCTGATATATGCACCAGCTCAAGAGTTGAGACCTTTAATGACACCTTGGCCCTTTTGCCAATGGGGACTTGATCTTGTGGGAAAGATCCATCCACCCTCCTCCAACGGCCACAAATTCATAATAACCACCACTAAGTACTTTACCAAGTGGATTGAAGTCGTTCCCCTCACCACCATCACAGGTAAGCAAATCTCCTCATTTATCCTGAATTACCTCATCTGCAGATACAGAATTCCTTCATCCATTATCACAGATAATGGAAGACCCTTCAAAAACTAGGATTTCCAAGAACTCTATGACCAATTCAAAATCCAACACCATTTCTCCTCACCCTATTACCCCCAAGGCAATGATTAAGCTGAAGCATCCAACAAGACCATCTTGAAACTTCTCAAGAAGACAGTCAATGATGCTAGCCATGATTGACACATCCAACTCAATCCTGCTCTGTGGGCCTACAGAACCAGTATACGCACTCCCACAGTTGCTACACCTTACACCCTTATCTATGGCTCAAAAGATATCCTCCCCATAGAGGTCAAATTACCATCTCTCAGGGTGTCATTAAAAGGTCTCATATCAGATGAAGAATATAGAGTTTCTAGATTACAAGAACTAGAGTTGCTAGAGGAAAGGAGACAAAAAGCCTTTGACCATCTCAAAGCATATCAACAAATGATGTCAAGAAGCTATAACCACAAAGTTCACCCCAGAGTCTTTAAAGTTGGAGATCTAGTACTTAAGGAGAATCCTCGCAATCAACAGGATAGGGAAAAGAAAGGCAAGTTCGAAGCCAACTGGCTTGGGCCTTATGTGATCGTGGCTGCTTATGGATCAGGGGCATATCAGCTAGCAACATTAGAAGTTGAGTTGTTCAATGACCCAATCAACAGCATGCACCTTTGTCGGTTCTATACCTAAGAGAACCCTAATGTAAGGGGGGCATAAAATACAAAAAAATCAAAAAATTAGAAAAATACAAAAAAAATAGTCCTTTGGTGAAAACCTGGCAAACAGGCACCTTGGATAGGTGTTATGATGAAAACCTGACAAAAAGGCATCATGTTTACTTTCTATATTTTCGTACAAATAAAAGGCAAGTGGTGAAAACCTGGTAACTAGGCATTACTGGTGATGAACCGCTTCCTCCATCTTTGGGAAACCAATCACCTTGTGTCCATTATTCCTCGTTTCCCATTCAACCCATATCTGTTTCATAATAAAAATCTTGACAGTAACCTATCATGGCTTGATACTCTATCTCTTTGTTGCCTTATCAACCAAGGTTTTATCCCATATCCTATCCATAGTGTAAGCCTGGCATAGTGTCTCTCATCAGTATCCATGGTCGAAGTCTGTGAACTATGTTGCCTCTATGCTGTCACGTAGGCAAGGCCATTTTCAATGCACCCCCGAGGCTTCCTTGTCCATCCCTTATCTTTTTGTCTATCCTCTAGTCCATCCATGGTCCAAGTCCATGAACAACGTTGCCTCTGTGTTGTCATGTAGGCAAGGTAGTTTCTCAAATGAGCCCCCAAGGCTCCCGCGGTCCCATCCGTCCCATGTCTAGTCCTTCTATCTATCTAAGTTCACACCACTTTCTATTCACCTAGGTCTTAGGTCCATTAGGGTTTTCCCTGAACTACGTTGTCTCTGCATCATCACGTAGGCAAGGCCATTTAGCAATAAGCCCTCGAGGCACTAGGTCAGTCCCTTAGGGTCTGTCTCTCCAATAAAGATTGCAGAATCTTCTCACCAAGAAAGCAAGCGCAAACAAAACTTGTTTTCAAGTAGAATTCCTGACGTAGGACATTAACCTATCCAAAGCAAAGCAAACAAACTCCGAAGGCCTTCTAAATGATTTTTACTCAAATTATGGCAAGAAACAAACACACCTAAATGCAAGAATGTTTTGTGTTGGTTAGGTTAACTTATAGAGTCTTGATTTTCTACTGTCATGTCTTTCTATGCTACTCAAGGATGCCAAAAGCTAGAGATGCTATGATGGGGGCATGATTATTTTCTTTGTTTGTTGTTTGTGGATTAAACTTTAGTAATGTGAAGCCTTGTCTAAAGACATGATCAGTAAAAGATCATTGAGGACATCAAAGGTCTAACATGAACGGGGGCAATCCTTGTTTGTTGATATGCAAGAAATACTCAGGTCATCTTGGTTCAATTATACTTAGATTCTTGTATTAACTTGCTAAATCAAAAGCCATGTAAGCAGTACTCAGGTCATCTTGGTTCAATTATACCTAGATGCTTGTATTAACTTACAACATTTTAAAAAAAGTACCAAAAAAAAAATTTTGCCCAATGATGAAATAAACACTTCAAAATACTTGCACCATCAAGATATCAAAAGAAAAGCATCCATTATACATCCATTATACATCCATACAGCCATATCCCATGCAATAAAAGATCCAAACAATGCAGAGTAACAATACAAATCAAAGCTTGTGAGTCTTTCTATCTATCGAGTTATTCTCTCAATCAATCTCCTATCTACCTTTCTGTCATTTTTGTGTCAATAGAGTACATTTGGACATCACAAAAACATAGCATATAGTTGCATATCATATCACATGAAATAGTCATTTACATGATTAAATCAGTTGCATACATAATACAAGTGCATCAAGTCATCCATATACAGCTTGTTGCAATCATCATATAGTGTCAAAACAAAAAAAATCAAAAACATAGATAAGTGCATCACATAAGTTGCATAATCATATAGATATCACTTTGCATTCATACACATTAGAGACATATCAAAGTAAAACATCCAAATCTGCATTAGGTCACATAGAATCAAATTAAAATGTCTAAGTCTGCACTAGCTAAACATATGCATCGCATCATACAAAATAGAAATGCCTCCATAGCATAGAATGAGTAACTCATCCATATAGTGAGAATCAAAATAGCTGCATCATCATATAAATATCGTAAAAGCATGTCCAAATGTACAATATCAAGTGGTCCATCTCTGAATCAGTGTCATATACAATAAATACATCCCAATGGATGGTGATACATGTCTCAAAATATAAAAATGGTACAAGTCTATCCGACTATCTGAGCCATCCAAAAGGTACATAGGATCTAAAGTCTACAAAGTCTCTACTACCCCTGCTGCTGTGGACCACTGCTCCCAGCAGTGTCTCCTCCTCCTTTGCTAGCCGCAGACTGTTATGGGCCCATCACAGAGGCCCCTAACCTCAATGGACCTACTCTCTGGGAGGCCACAGTCTGGCTCCTATAGCTCGAGGCCCTCTGACTCACTAGCACGACACCATGATATAGACCCTGATAATATTGTGCCTAAGCCTGCACTCTAGAAAGCTCACCCTACACCTGCGCTAGCTATGTTTGTGCCTACGCTAACTGTACCTATGCCTGATGTACCTACCCAACCAAGAAACTACTCGCTGCATCATTCCCCAGGGCTGCCACTGCGGTATCCCACTCTACTCAGATAACTCATATTCGTGCATCTGTCATATCCCTCTCTCTAGTGAGCCCCACAATGACCTCTGCATCTATCTCTCACTAGGCATCTGCCCTCCTAAGCTATACCCGTAGCTCCCTAACCTGTCCTCTTAGGGTAGCTATAGTCCTCTCCTAGACGTCTGACTATGCTAGTCCATGGGTTGCCTGTGCCTGTCCCTATCCCTGTGGCTAGGGCCTCTACTGCTATGCCACCTATTAAGGTGGCGACATCTGTACCTATGGTGCCTGCTATGGTAACTACTATGCGACCTGTGGTGGCACTGCCTACTGGGCATGGGAAGGTCCCTCCCCAACTCTCCTCCTCTGTCTGGGTCAGCCTCCGTCATCTCCATCATCTCCACCATCTCCCCCATCTTTACCACCACCACGTCCTCCTCTCCCCCTCCTCCTCCTCCTTCGGCCAACCTGGCCCTCATCATTTGAGTCTGCCTCATCTATGTGAGGCACCAGTACCCCAGGCCCTGAGTATCTCAAAAATGGGTGTATAGTGAACCAATCCTCATAATCCTGAGTCATCCCAGCATCAGCAATCCCCCTCCTCATATCCCAGGTGACATATGGTGTCTGTCAAAACTCAGCTAATGCCTCCTCATATGATGCCATTGGTCCCCATCTGAGTCTCTCAGTATGAGTCCTCACAAATCAAGCCTGCCCCTGTGGCATGCCCTACCTCCTCCCAAACTATCTTTGTACCCAACCAATAATCTATCTCTCCAAGATAAACCATGTCTGCCCAGTCAGCCACCATGTCTGATAGTAGTATAGGAGCTCATCTGCTTCATCATCCCATGGCTCACAATCTAGGTATGGCTGCCAAAAGATAATGTCTACCCCATCCAAAGCATGCCACCAGTACTCTAGCTTCCCTAGCTTATGGTGGGAAATCACTCCTGTATAGCCATAGCTATATGGCTCTCCTCTTTATCTGCCAAACACACAGATTGGTCTTGTGATCACTATGTGCTCCCATAGCCAAAACCGTAGCAGTGACACACCTGCGGATAGGCTCGTACTCCTGTGATATACCACCTGATGCATGTCATGGTATAAGTGTGCAAGTACACAGACACCCCAAGCATACTGGGTGCCCTCTGTATTCATACTCTCCATGATCTGACCCCATCCAATGGAGAACCCATGTGATCTCCTGTTGGGGCATACAACGCCTCTGATCAGTCCTGCTATAATACCTGGGAAGTAGTCATAATAGTCATAAATATCCTGCCAAGGGATGACCTGTCTGACCAGCTCGGGGTCATCAAACACTCACCTAAAATTGGCAAGTCCTACATCTCTCTGTGGATCATACTCCACCAACTCACCCTGAATAGGCAAATGTAGAATTTGGTACATGTCCTCTAGTGTAACAGTCATCTCACCAATAGGAAAGTGGAAAGTCTCGTCCTCACTGTGGAACCTCTCCATCGTAGTAGTCAGCAAACCACAGTTCACCCTAACCTTTGGCATGAAGCAAACATAATCAAGTCCCATCGCGCCAAGCACCTCCCTATCCATCTCTGTCAGCATGTATCTCTACAACATAGGCATAGGGAACCACTCCCTCGACTGAAGTGTCTCTCGTATATCCTCCTACAAGCATGCAAAGCAAGGCATCAACCTAAAGCTGCAAGTACCATACTCAACATATCTATAGAACCATATCAACTAACTTAGCATTTTAAATTGATCCAAACAGTACACTACATCTCTTGACTAGATTCTTGCAATCTCAGAGATAGCTTATCGATTGACGCGTCAAACAGGATGCCAATCAAGTCAATTTTGCTAAGTAATCTACCTATCTATATTATATGCACCATAATAGGTGGTAAATGCGCCATTTCTTCACACATGCACCACTTCTAGCAAAAGTGTTGCAAGAACCCATGTATGCATTGTCCTATGCTATATATGCATTGCTTCGACGCATGCGCCGCTACATACTGTAAATGTGCTGCCTAATTATGTATGCGTTGGCAAAATCTATGCATGCGCAGCTTTCATAGATACACCATTTCTTTTCATGCATGCGTTGCAAAACCATGCATGTGCAGTTTCGCGTGGCATATGCGCCACTCTGCATTCCAACGCATCTATCTATCCTAGTTTTCTACTAGCATTTATTGCATTCAAATTCGACCCCAAGGGAAATTTTTTGAGATACATACTAGGGGTCTTACCTCTGATGGCCAGTTGAATCGATGGACGCGCTCAAATCGATGCTCCTCACATGGAATGTCCATCCTCGTGTTGACCGCTCTATGCTCTATGCTGCTCTAAGCTCTCCAAATCAAATCAAACTAAGACAAGTGTGCAAATGAATTGTCTTGTGGACCCAGATCCTATATATAACATGCAAACCCTAATTTGGCTAGATGGTGACTACGACTACTTCCTGCACCCATTTCTTCCAATTTTCTTCCCGTTTCTCTGAAATACGTCTAGTTTTTTTCAATCCTAACCAATTTTTCCCTTCATCTTCGTGAGATTGTCTGTCTCTCATCCTTCTACCTTCTTCTTGTCCAATCTCCCGAGGGGGCATCCTATCATCACAACCTGTACCGGGGGCAAACTGGGGCATGTATCATTATTAGGCTATCTGTTCTTTGAAGCAACGTCATAAACTGCATTGCATCAAAGAGGGGCAAAATATATACGCTTAAAAATGACATGATTCACATTCTTCTAAGTTAATTAAATATCAAAATATTTAATTATCTCTTCTAAAGTCAAAATTAAATAAAACCCTTTTATTTAATTAAATTCTTCCAAACAATTAAATAATTCTTAATTATTTAATTAAATCAAATTCATTCTTCCAAATTTGAATAAATCAAATTTATTTAAATCCTCTCAATCTCTAAAAATAAAATACAATCAAATATTTTATTTATTCTTCCAAATCATGCACAACAATTAAATAAATTTATTTATTTAATTTGCTTTCTTATCTTCTAAATTAAATAATACCAATTATTTAATTGTTTCTTCCAATAATATCTTCTCTAAATTTAAATAAATCAATTATTTTTTTAAGTTGCTTTTTCTTCTAAATTGAGTTATCTCTAAATATAATTCAATCTTTTTGCACATGTAATTAAATATTCCTAATATTTAATAAAGCACAGTATCTTCTTATTCTCATGCAAATCCCTTCTTCTCATTTTAAATCACTTAACTGATTATTATATTCTTTTAAATGCTTTAACTCATTCTTCTATTCTTGTTAATTCCTCTCATGAAAAAGAAAGCAAGACACATGTCCTCTTCTTATTCGCGCATGTTCCTCAACTGTTCTATACCGTTGATCTTCTCATTCTTTCTATACCATTGATCTCTTTTCTCTCAAGTCTATAAATTGAACCATGTTCTTCCATTTCAATCATCCAAGCTTTCAGTATTGTTACTCTGCAAGAATTTGGCACCAATTACTTCATTGCTTGTGACAACATTCGTTACTACGCACTACTACCATCATTGTGAAGCTCCTCTTCATTGCGATACTATCACTGTCATTCCCAATTGACATTCTTGAAGCATAGAAAGGAAGTACACTCTCTGAGGGCCTTATTTCATACATGCAAGATCGATTGTGATAGGTGATCAATGGAAGCTTCAAATTAAGGAGGTTTGCTTTGTTGTTCATTGCTTTATTTGATTAATCTTCTTAGTTCACCATTTCATTGAGTTTGGGTAACTTGATATTGATTATTATTGTTTATTCATTGTTGATCCAATTTTCCCTTAACACCTATAGTGACACATGAGAATTGTCCTCTACCCAAGATCATGGGAAACTTAATGGAAGCTCTTACAATTGTTCAGCATAGGTGCATAGTTGCCTTGTTATCTCCAAGAGCACTACCTTATCAGTGGGATACTTAGGTAGTTTGTAAGGAGAGCCAATGAAACCTTGGACCCTGAGGTAGGTGAACTATTGAAACTAGATA
Organism: Cunninghamia lanceolata; assembly: GCA_027924645.1. Lineage (NCBI taxonomy): Eukaryota > Viridiplantae > Streptophyta > Pinopsida > Cupressales > Cupressaceae > Cunninghamia > Cunninghamia lanceolata. The sequence goes on from BSBN01000154.1 coordinate 7,440,143, forward strand.
TACCATATCCCATATGCTTGTACTACATTGGTGGCTTCCAGGGATAACCTTCTGGACATGTCTCCTTGTAGCATTCTTGTAATATGCATTGTCAATGCATCATTGACTCTTTTATAATGCACTAGGGATTGGGAGATCTCCAATTGAGTATAGCACCCATATATTGTCCTTCTCCATTGTCCACTTCTCCTAATTTAGACAAAACAGGATAAACAAAGTTTCTAGCTAGCATATACATCACATAAGAAGTCCATCTGAAGACTGTATCTCGATTCAAGGATATGAAGGCCTCATGAATTTTATTGGTTAAGATCTAGGCCCAGTGTATCTTCATTTCTCCTTTCAAAATCTCTTAAATATATGTGAACATCTAGCCCTCAAAAGTTGAGGCAGAGGATAATCCCATAATCCTATGACCATATCCCCTATCTCCTTGAAATCACTCATATAAAGCACATGAGGAATCTTAGATAGTGTTGTTCTCCTTTGTTTCATCCATTTGTCATTAATTATCCTCCTACAGGCATCAGGGCCTTGCTCATACAAATTCTTAGTATAGTCCTTGTTTAATACTGTGAGAGTTGGGGTAGAGGGACTGTCAAAGGCATTAGCAATGGCCAAGGTAGTGAAGTCTACCACTACCTTGCTATCTTGGGCTACCACTATCCTTGTTTGAGGATGGTACCTTAATTCATAAGCTATGATGAGTTCTAGACATTGCACTATAGTGGGGAAGGCAACAACTTGGCCAATTCCATTATTTCTAATCATCCTAACCCATTCTATTAGATTGAGTCCAAAGATCCTAAGTCTGAAGTCATCTAGGTCTACATGACCTAGGTTGGTGTCTCTAATGTAATTCCAAGATGATGTAATCTTACTAACTAGTGGGAGTCCCTTGAACTCATACTTCATGTTGTTAGCCCTGCTAGACATTTATCTTGCAGGCCAAAACTCTAATGATTAACTTCCAAAATACTGGCTAATTGTCCTAGACCCTAGTTTGAAGGTACTAAATAGCCTATGAGATATCAAAGGTATATGCTAACTATTCTTCCTTCATAAATTTTCTAAGTGTAGAGTCTAAGCAAAAAAGAGAGGTTTCAACCCCTTACATGATATATCATTGCAACAATGAAATTACTTAACCAAAATTCATGATTCATCATTTATGACTCACTAATTGTACCTAATGACCTATAAGGAATTCATTTTATGCAAACTCCTTAGTTATTTTGATCTAAATTCATGAATTAAAGCTATTTCAAGAGTCAACAAGTTTTTACCCTGCTGCAGGACATCAAAAAATGCAATGATAAATACCCATACTAAGATCCTAAGCACTTCATTCATATTGAGTAAATAATTTAAATGCAATGGATGAAATCTATCTAAAAAATATCATTTAAACCAACTTTACCCTTTGAAATAAGCTTCCAAGTACATTATGTAAAAAAGTGGGGATTTCAGCTCTTACCAAATTTGCATGAATTTTAGCACTAAAGTTGAAGGATAAGGCTTTATGGAAGTCAGCGGGGAATTAGACTAGTGTCAAATAGTGAGGTTTTCTAACCTTTCTGAATATATTTGGTAGAGGGTTAATTTAGTGCTAAAGAAGATGAAACATTGCTAGTGGAAAAAATGACTTCTACGGGCCTAGCAGTGATTATGGGTGGTGTCAGACATGTCTACCACCTGCAAGATTTAGTGCAAACTTAGGTAAAAAGGGTATGAAGGGATCAACAGGAGAAATGGGGGGCATCAAACATGTCTGGCACCCAAGAAAAATAATGCTGAGAACGCTCTTGGAACCCTTAAGAAAATTTTCTAAGTGTTGCTCTTGTACAATCAATGAGGACTAGGTTTAAACTTAGGGTTTTAAGACTTTAGGGTCTATATGTACCTAAGTCCTAAATCAACCCTATTCCCAACTGATGAATTCATGAAACCCTCAATACTCCATCTAAGTCAGAGACCATGAACTTTTGAAGAGTGAACAATTAAGCACAGAAATTCAAAAAGCACCTGACATCCAAAGCAAGGTAAATAATCATCCAAAACCCCCTATGAAAATATAGGCAATTGTAATGAAAATATGAAGAGATAGAGGAGCTGACCTATGAATATGAAACCTACTGCAAAGACCAAAAATTGGTGAAGGTGTGTGCTCGAAATTGATCAAAAGATCATCAAGATCACTCGTGGGATTGCAGCTGAGTCACTTAGATGTAGAGCTTGAATATTCTAAAAGCTTAGGATACAAATGATGCTTCCTCTCAAAAAATTTTGGCACTTAAACCTCCCCTCAAAACCCACCATTAATGTTGTCAGAGGACATGGTGTCACACACCAAATGGTCAAAAAAAGTGGAGCATTCACCTACTACATGATAGTGGACATTTTGAACCCTATAGGACATGTCAGGCAGGGGTCACTTTTAGCATTGAGCTAGTGACGTTATGGAAACATGCTATCACGTAGCATTTGGTAGTCAAGTCTCAATGAGATTTTTAGTGGATGGTGGATATGTCTGGTAACCCTTAGTTTTATCGCTAAGTCCGGCAAGAGGGTTTTTTAGTGTAAAAGTGAAATAAACAGACTCAGCACTAATATCTGGTAGTACTAGATATTAGCGCTAATTGTGGTAGAAGTAGTTTTTAGTTCTTTTTTCACAAGGAGGTTAATTCTTGGCTGAAATGACATCAACTCACTTCAATCATGTCCTAATTATGAAAACCGAAAGATATTCAATCAAATCAAAGTACAAAAATGCAAGAAAATCTTCAAATCATATGAACTTCATTCTCTCCCAAGCAAGAACATCAAAATGAGACCAAGCCAAAGAGAAAAAAGAGGGGGGTCTCCATTTGGAAAAATGGGGGTGTGTGTGTAAGGCACAACAAGTATCTAAACAAAATTCAAATCCTCCAGAGCAGATTAAAACTTAAGCATCACAATATTAACATAAGCATGAAAGATCAACACAATGCACATCAACACATAACACAGATGTATGTGCAAAACCCAAGAAGGGAAAAACCACAGTGAGGATTAACTCACAATATATGAAGCTCGAATAACAACTTTGTTTTAGGGCTACAATCTAAGGAAGCAACTATTCCCTGTAGATTTGTTTCAGGGATACAACCCAAAGAATCTATTAATCCTTGAAGGCTTTGATTTAGGGTCACTCCCAAAGAAGATACAACTCCCTAAATACCTTTTTTTAGGGCTACAACCCAAGGAAGCAACTACTCCCTGATATGAGGAAAAACTCAGAAAAGATTACAGTATGATAGTCTTTCTACTCCCTAGAAACTGACATTAAAATTCACACCTTTGATAATTGTAATTCTACTTCTTCTGATGATTGAATCAATTATGCACACTCTTCACTACCTTCATGTCACACAAATTTCTTCAAGATGAATCAGGATAGCTCTAACATATATGCTCTTTCTCCTTTAGTCGCACATTATAATGCATTCATTTTGCTCTTTTTCTTGCTTACAGACCTTATCAATCAATTTGCAATCACACCTTGCCTAGCTTAATTTGATTTACAATTTATACATGATATTACATTGATTACATTACTTGTCAACTAGAGACAACATAAAAAATGCATTTACAAGTTGGCCAGATAACACACAACATGAAGTGTATAGAGGACAAGTCCTAAACAAGACTACACGCTACACCAACAGAAGACCCATGCCTTATAGACATCAACACTTGCTTAACCAAGTCCAAAACATCCTTCACAACATCAAACATCAAAGAATTACATCTGCACACTCCGCTCATTTGAGAATAGGATAGCCTTAAGCAAAGACATATGAAACCCAAAGCATAATGGCCACAACAACTTGAAAACCTTGTGCGGTACTGGAAACAAGAGAGATCTTCATGAAACTCTTCCAAATGACTCTACTGATGGTGTTAGGTTGTCATTGATGTCAAAAGTGTTCAGGAGCATGAGAAATCATCTTGCAGATATAGAGAATGGTTTTATACTTCACAGGTTTGATCTTGCATCATCAGGAGTACATCATCTTGTTTGTTGTTGATAGGAGCAGGAGCATGAGACATCATCTTGTGTGATCTTCATTCATGGTTTACTTGGTTCATACAATCAGTTGGAGAGATGTGTTCTTCACAATGTCATGATTTATCAGTGAACATGACATATTCTTGGTAGGCATGGTCTTCATTATTCATCAAGTTCTTGACAAGGTTGATGATATCAGTTGTCAGTATTACATGAATACACTTGATGTTTGGTGTTGGTGTTATGATGTGTGTTGCATAGAATGTCAAAAGGTTGATAAGGGAGTTCATTGATGTTTGATTGAAGCTTCAGTTGATTAGTTGGCATATCAATTGATTAGTTGGCATATTAGTTAAATATACTTGACAGGTTAATAATGATTGATGATAGAGATAATGTTAATGGTTAAGGTATGATCTTTGTGACAGTGGCATTTATATGACAGGAAGCTTCAATGATCTTGCAAGATTGTTTATGCAGTAATATGAGTGCTACAAAGAGATTGAATGTTGATTTGTTTTTGATGATTTAAAATAGAGGTGAAAAGTGTATTTTGGTGTTCTCAAGAAAAATGCAACTCTTAATGTTGTTTGTTACCATGGTGTTCTTGTCTCATCTGAATAGGGTGGTTTATTCTTTGGTGACTGTCAGAGGTAAAATGATTAAAACTTTGTTTGTTGCAGTCTGAGATCAAATGTTAAGGTGTCATCCTTAATATCTCTCATACTTTAAAAAGGGTTTAAAACTAGAAGCTATTTTATAGCCCTGTTTGCCAGTCGCACTTTATGTTCTATTTGAACATTGACCTGCAAGAACAGGTCAGTTCACTTACGCCACCTACTAGAGGGGTCACCTATCATTGTTTGTGACCGGCCCCATCCACCTCCTTACCAGTTGCACCGGTTCTATCCTTTATGCGAATGGGCGGCAAATGTGATCAAAGGTCTTCTTTGAAAGTTCATCGGGCGCGCATTTAAAATCAACGGGTTGAGTTTAAATTGAAGCCCCAACTTATTACCATCTACTTGGACGGTCTCTCAAACATCATAACTGTGTGTTGTATTTAGAAAATTGTTTAAGGCAGCTTTTGTAAAGATTTATTTCTATTTTTCTCTCACGTAGAAGGCAGATTCTATTTTTTTTAAACCAAGGAAATGGAAGTTTTTTTTGAAGATATTATTGATATTTTTGATTTGTGCTTTTCACAAATTGAAAGTGAAGGATTTTTTTTGGAGGATGAAGTTTTTGAAGTCTAATTTTTTGTATGGAGATTGGAGTTTGTTTTTTGAAAAGATTGGTTTGAGAGAATATAAATATTTTTGAGAAGAAAACAAAATGTTTGTTTTGAAGAAATGTGTTTATGAGATCTAAAAATTATTAGATGATTTTATTGGAGATTAGTGAAGTTATTTTTGCAGAGATGGAAGATGGATATTTTTATTTACAGGAGAAGATCAAGAGATTTGTTGAGAAGAGGATCTGGAGATATTTTGTGTGAGAAATTTATTGAAGAGAAGGTGAAAAGTTTTATTTCAAGAGATTAATTTTATTTTTACATCTGAAGATGAAATTGTCCTTGCAGATAAAGATAATGTTTGGAAGAGATTTTATTCTCTTAAAATGCAAATTTTTTATTGCAGAGAAGATTGATTTATTCTTTGTAGATTAACAATTTGGTGAAGAGTTAATTTTACAGATTGAATTTGAAGGGGTTACTAAAGAATTGAAAATGCACAGAGAAATATGAAAAGATTTTTCGGAAGAAAAGAATATGAAAAGATATTCAGAATTTGTATATAATGTTTTAACAAGTACATTGACGATGTGTGTGGATTAACAAGATGAGGTGAGTGATGTTGTGCAGATTGATGATGAACTGACAGGGATCAAATACAGATATAGAGATTGACAAGGTGATTAGAAAGACAATATGCAATTGTAATGACAATCAGGTGCATGAATCATGAATTTGATTGATCAAGACATTGAAACTAGTAAGATAGAGATGAAACATACAGTGTTGTGAAGTGTTGTTGAAAATCAAGCAGTGTTGTTGAGAATCAAGCAGTGTTGGTGTTGTAAAGTGGATCATGATACAGGATTGAAATATCTAATTTTGTATATGATTTTGGAATGATCATTTGACAGACACATGAGAGAAAATAAATGTTATGTATTGAAACAGAGAAACCCTCTGAATTTATGTTTTCAGTTTGTTCTGTAATAGGGGTTGGTGCTCCTTGAAGCTGGTGCTTCTAAACAGTATGCCAGTGAGGCTTGTAGGTCAGTGAGACCTTAACATTTGTCAGTGAGACACATATTGTAGCCAGTGAGGCTTCTTTGTAGCCAGTGAGGCATGTTTGATCAGTTAAGCCAGTGAGGCAGTTTAGAGTGGTTTTTCTACCCCTGGAGGGTTTTCCACTCATGCAATTATTGTGTCATAATCTTCTCTCTGTGTGTATGATTTACTTATGAAGTTTTGTTCTCTTTCTGTATTCACATTCATATGCATATGTATTTGACAGATCAATGCCTTCTTTCTCTCCTTGTACTCTGAAAGTTAAAGTGTGTAAAAACATTTGAAAACTCACACAACACTGATTCACCCCCCCTCTCAGTGTTGATTGTACTCCTACATCTACATGACTCAAAAAACATTTCCAAACACTCCTTTGGCTCTGCACATCAAATATTTTGTGCCATAAACCTTCAACCATGAACTCTAAGAACAACAAGTCATCCAGAACACATTGCATTATACTGTCATTGAGAAATTAACCTTGTGGAGCACCAAAACACCTGAAACTACAAGGATGCATGCAATACTCATCCCTGAACATATCCTTAAGATAGCATAATTGAATCTTCACTTGTAGAGTATTTCAATCAGCTTTTATCATCACATTATACTACCAAAGCACAGGCCATGATCCAAGCACTTGTAACTTTTACTGCATAGGGTGTTGAGACTTGATCTTTTGGAAATAGCACCTCTACCAAATACTACACTTATCTTTTGAACTGCAAGGCCTCATCCTCAAACATGAAGAAATGTGGAGACAAGCATTGCAGTACATTTAATACATTCTTTATGAACAACATTGTCTTCAAACTGTCAACTGCAAAACACTCTTCTAGTAATCCAAACACCATGAAACTTGAAAACATACAAGATTTTTCACTATATGAAGTTATATTCCAATCTGTAGAGGTACAACATAAAAAGAATGAAAATGTGGAGCAATCTCCCAATCATTCTTCAAAGATAGTCATCCTGTAGTTGAAACTATCACCAGCTTCCAAAGGCCAAACCTTCTTTATATTAACACATGCATTCTTAGTAACATTAGGAGAGATCATACAATATGCTTCAAGCCACTAGTAACATCTTCTCAACATCAACAACACATCTAAGCATCTTATTGCTTCTAATTTCCATATTAATGTATCTTCTTGTTGCTTCTAATTCCCATCTTAAAATAAGTTCATACTCAAATCTGCATTGATCAAGGCATGACATCCAACCATGAACTTCAGTAACCACATTATATTCAACATAACATCCAAACATCTAACCATACTTTAGTAACCATATTCAACTTGAGATCCAACTATGAACTATATCTTCTCTGGTGGATGACATCCAACTATGAACACCATCACACATCCATGATAGTGTTAATATCAATGACAACCTTGTGATAGTGTTGACATCAATGACAACCTTAGGAACCATATGTGTAACAATCTCCCCCTTTGGCATTGATGGAAACACATACCTACACATTCTCCCCCTTTGACCTCAAGGACAAAGGGAAAATTCTTCTATCTTAGGGCATAACTTATTCTTACATAAAATAGACTCCCCTTATCATTAGTAACCACTACCCGCTTCCCCTGAGAGGTAGCCACCATCAATCTAGGAAAAAGGTATAACATGAACCATTCCCCCTAGATGGATACACCACTATGCATCTAGTAAGGAGGGGCAATTACCCCTAACCTCTGTTGGAGATCCCCAAAAGTGTCCTTTGCAAGAGCCTTTGTGAAAATATTTGCAATCTGATCCTTGATTGAAACATATTCCAACTTTACTTCCTTATCTACAACCTTCTCTCTCAAAAAATGATACTTGATTTCTATATGTTCGGTTCTAGAATGCATCACTAGATTCTTGGAAATATTGATAGCACTTTTTTTATCACAGAAAATAGGAATGAGATCATCATATAGTACCTTAATGTCCTTCAAAGTTTGCTTCATCCACAACACTTATGTACAACAGGATGCTGTTGCAATGTACTCTGCCTTTGCAGTTGATAAAGACACTGAATCTTACTTCTTGCTCTGCCATGAAACCAATCTACTTCCTAAGAAGAAAGCACCACCACTTGTACTTCTTCTATCATCAACACAACCAGCCCAACCAACATCAATGTATGCACTCAGATCAAATTCATTACCTCTTGGATACCATAAGTCATAATCTAGAGTTCTCTTCAAGTATCTAAATATTCTTTTCACTACCTTCTCATGTGTTTACTTGGGATTAGCTTGATATCTTGCAACCACACATACTGCATGCATGATATCAAGTCTAGAAGCAGTCAAGTACAACAATCCTCCAATCATAGATCTATAAGAAGTTTGATCAACCTCTAGAGATTCATCATCCTTGCTCAAGTGACATCCAGTGACCATGGGAGTACTCACTAGTTTGGAGTCCTCCATACCATATTTCTTCAACATCTATTTGACATACTTAGCTTGTGAAATAAAAATACCATCATCTAGCTAAGCAATTTGAAGTCCATGGAAGAAAGACATTTCACCAATCATAGACATCTCAAACTCTTTTTGCATCTCCTCTGTAAACCTCTTACACATATGATCATCTCCACGAAAGATGATGTCATCAACATATATTGAAACTATCAATATCATGTCTCCTTCTTCCTGTGTAAAGATTTCTATCTATAGTACCTTTCTTGAAACATTTCTATAGTAAGTACTTATCCAACCTAGCATACCAAGATCTAGGTGCTAGCTTGAGACCATACAAAGCTTTCTTGAGTTTTCACATTATGTCTATATCTTCTGACATTTGAAAATGATATGGTTGCTCAATGTAAACTTGCTCCTCTAGATCACCATTTACAAATGCTAACTTAACATCCATCTGATAGACCTTAAAGTTCTTGTGAGCAACAAGAACAAGGAACATTATAATTGCCTCCATCCTAGCTACCAGAGCAAAAGTCTCCTCAAAATCAATGCCTTTAACTTAAATGTAGCCCTTACATACCAACCTTGCTTTGTTCCTTACAACTTCACCATCTTCATTCAGATTGTTCCAGAACACCCACTTTGTTCCTATGTCATTCTTGTTGGTTGTTCTAGGAACCAATTCTGATGTCTGATTCTTCTCTATCCAATCCAGTTCTTCTTCCATTACTTTTATCCATCCATCATCTTTGCTAGCATCAGCAAAGGTTTTGGGTTCTACTCTTGACAACAAACACAATTTTACTTGCTCGTGTGTCTTAGCAAACCTTCTCCTTGTCTACACACCTTCATTTTTATCTCCAATGATCTGATCTGCTAAGTGGTTTTTCTGAACATACTTTGCTGGAGTCTTAGGTATCTTCTTTGATTCTTGCTTCTTTTCTTCTTTCTCTTCCTCTTCTTCATCTTTGATGCATGGAAAGATATTAGATCTGGGGTCCTCTGATTCTTGTGAGATATGATACTTGTCTTCATCTACTTTAACATTTGTGCTTTCAATCATCTTTCCCAATCTCTAGTTGTAGCATCTATAGGCCTTGCTTCTAGTTGAGCAACCAAGAAAGATCCCTTCATCACTTCTTGAATCAAACTTTCCTAGGTTTTATTCATCTCTTCTGATATATCATTTTATTCTAAATATCTTGAAATATTTGATAGTGGGAGGTCTTCCATACCATAGCTCATAAGGAATCCTAGTGTTGTTGACCTTCAATTGTACTTTGTTGGTCAGATAGACAACAATGTGTACAACTTCCTTCTAGTACATGGCAAGTAGGTCTACATATTTAAACATTGCCCTAGCCATCACTTGCATAGTCCTATTCTTCCTCTCCACTACCCCATTTTGTTGAGGGGTCCTAGGAGCTGACAATTGTCTTCTAATATCATGATCTTCACAAAACTTATCAAATTCATTTGTATTGAATTCACCTCCTCTATTAGACCTTAAAAATTTGATCTTAGTATCCATTTGATTCTCAACGATAGCTTTGTAAACCCTAAACTTATCGAGAGCATCTAATTTTCCTTTTAAGATTCTAGAATAATCATCAATAAGTAGCATGAAATACATCTCACCTTGTTGACTCTTTACTCTTGTAGGGCCACATAGATCAGTGTGAATCAGCTCAAGTGGCATTGAAGAAGAGTACTCCTTGCTCTTGAAATTTGTCTTTGTCTATTTTCCCATTTGACATTCTTTGCATAATGTATTTGCAGGCTTGATTATCTTGGGCATGTCTCTCATAATATGAGTAGAGATGATCCTTACCATATTATCAAAATTGTTGTGTGCCACTCTTTTATGCCACAACCAACACTCACTGGATTGAGCTAACAAACATGTTCTTCCATTTGCTTCCTTGAAATGATAGATATCACCATATGACTTGATACCTTCTGCAACTAGTTTTCCCAACCTTGTATTCCTAATTTTACAATCTTTGTCATGAAAAGTAAGGTTGTATCCTTTGCTACACATCTGACTGACACTAATAAGATTGTGCTTTAACCTTTTGACATAGAGGACATCCTCATTCCTGTTCTTCCCATCAATAGTTATGGCACCTTTTCCACAGATTCGAGCTGACTCATCACCACCAAACTTGATAGCTCCACCATCCCAGTTCTCAAGGCTAATAAAATTTTCCTTATCACCAGTTATATGATTAGAGCAACCACTATCAATTATCCAAGATTTGACTTCTTCTCTTCCATGAAAGGAAGTCCATACAACCATTGATCTATCATTGTTTTAGTTTGTTTGCAAGGCCTCGGTCTTCTCACATTGTCTGACATTATCCTTTTTGTTACCAATATTCAAGACCTGAAAAGTGTTTTATCATTTGAGTCATCATGATCCTCATCTTCGAAAGAATAGCTCTCCTCTATGGAATATAGGCTCCTTTTGAACTTGTCATATTAGTTACCTCCCCTTGATTCTTTAAAAGGGCATTTGGAAGCAAAATGACCAACCTTTCCACAATTGAAACATTTGAAAGGTAACTTACCTTTGTATTTGCCAGTGCCTTTCTTTAGTCTTCTCACAAAATTTGCTTCAACTTCATTAGGTTCTCATCTTCATCAACAATTTCATTCTTTGTCTTCTTATTGACTTTGAAAGCAACTTCTTTCTTTGGAGCATCACTGCCAAACTCTCTCATTTCAAAAGCAGTAAGGGTACCAAACAATTTGTCTATAGTGTATGTATCCAAGTCTGCATTCTCCTCAATAAAAGATACCTTATGGCTATATGATTTAGGGAGAGATCTCAGAATCTTCTTCACAATTTAATCCTCTGCCACTTTACCACCATGACTTGTGATGCCATTAACCACTTCATTCACCTAGAGCATATATCTAGCAATGTCTTCATCCTCTATCGTCTTTAGGGTCTTAAATTTACTTTTGAAGATTTGCATCTTTGCTTGCTTTACTTTCTTATCTCCTTCATAAATAGTTTCAAGTTTGTCCTAAACTTCTTTGGCAGAATTGCAACTCATTACCTTTGAGAGTTTTGAATCACCTAATCCACTCATAATAGAAAACTTTGCCTTGGCATTGTTATCATATTCCTTAACTTCATCTGGATCTATAGGAGTAGTACTAGGAATCTTGTAACCAATCTTGACAGAGCCCCAAACACCATGTTAGTTGCCATTGCACCAAAAGATTGACCTATTAATGCCCGATACTACCACTTGACTTAACAAGCACGGGAGGCGGTTAATCCCTTGTCACAAACCACTGCAGCACAACGCTAAACAAGGAGACCAAGGGCCACACCTTGCAACAATCCCCCTAGTGCAAGCACAGGGTTTGAACCTATGACCTCATCTCTGATACCAATTGTTAGTTGTTGTTGTACCAAAAGATCGACCTATTAATGCCCGATACAACCACTTGACTTAACAAGCATGGGAGGTGGGTTAAGACCTTGTCACAAACCACCGTAGTGCAGTGCTGAACAAGAAGACCAAGGGCCACACCTTGCAACACACCACACCTTAGAGAATTTATATAGGCTTCCATCCTCAGCTTCCAAAAAGCATAATTTGTTCTATCAAACCTAGGTATCTTGTGGATCCATTTTATACCATCCTGGGCCTTCCTCAAGCGGTTAAGCTTACTTTAGAGGCAATTGGCTCTAAAACCAATTCTTGAACACACCAAGATACTGAGAGGGGAGGGGTGAATCAATATCTAAACAAACTTCAAATCCTCTAGAGTAGATTAAAACTTAAGCATCACAGTATTAACATAAACATGAAAGATCAACACAATGCACATCAACACATAACACTAGATGTACCTAGAAAATACAAGAAGGGAAAAACCATGGTGAGGATTAACTCACAATATATGAAGCTCAAATAACAACTTTGTTTTAGGGCTACAACCCAAGGAAGAAACTACTCCCTGTAGACTTGTTTTAGGGCTACAACCCAAAGAAGATACTATTCCTTGAAGATTTTGATTTAGGGGCACTCCGAAAGAAGCTACAAATCCCTGAATACTTTGTTTTAGGGATAAAACCCAAGGAAGAAACTATTCCTTGATCTAAGAAACAAGCTCAGAAAAGATTACAGTATGATAGTCCTTCTACTGCCTAAAAACTGACATTAAAATTCACACCTTTGATGATTGCAATTCTACTTCTTCTAATGATTAGATCAATGAGGCACACTCTTCACTTCCTTCCTATCACACAAATGTCTTCAAGATGAATTAGGATAGCTTCTAACACATCTTCTCTTTCTCCTTCAGTCACACATCATAATGAATTCAATCTGTTCCTTTTCTTGCTTATGAACCTTATCAATCAATTTGCAATCACACCATTCCTAACTCAATTTGATTTACAATTTATACATGATATTACATTAATTGCATTGCTTGTCAGCCAAAGACAACATGAAAAATGCATTTACAAGTCGGCTAGATAACACACAACATGAAGTGTATAGAGGACAGGTCCTAAACAAGACTACATGCTACACCAGGAGAAGACCCATGCCTTGCAAACATCAACACTTGCTTAACTAGGTCCAAAACATCCTTCACAACATCAAACATCAAAGAATTACATCCACACACTCTGCTCATTTGAGAATACGACATCGTTAACCAAAGACAAAAAACTTGAAGCATAATGGCCACAAGAACTTGAAAACCTTGTGTAGTATTGGAAACAAGAGAGATCTTCATAAAAATCTTCTCGATGAGTCTACAAGAATCATACAACATCTCCAAACACTCTTTTTCCTCTATACATCAAAGATTTTGTTCCATAAACCTTCAACCATGAACTCTGAGAATAACAAGTCATCTAAAACACACTGTAATATATTATCATTGAGAAACTAACCTTGTGGAGCACCAAAACACCTGAAACTGTGAGGATGCATGCAATACTCATCCTTGAGCATATCCTTAAGACATCATAATCAAATCTTCACTTGTGGAGTATTTCAATCATCTTTTGACATCACATTATACTTCCAAAGCACAGGTTGGAATCCAATCACTTGCAACTTTTACTGTGTAGGGTGTTGAGACTTGATCTTTTAGAAATAGAACCTCTACCAAATACTAAACTTGTCTTCTAAACCACAAGGCCACATCTTCAAATGTGGAGGAATGCAGAGCCAATCATTGTAGTACATTGAATACCTTCTTTAGGAACAACACTGTCTTCAAACTATCAACTGCAAAACACTCTTCCGATAATCCAAAAACCATGAAACTTGAAACATACATGCTTTGTCATTATATGAAGCTATATTGAAATCTATAGAGGCACAACACCAAAAGAATGAAAATGCAGAGAAATCTCCTAGTCAGTCTTCAAAGACAATCATCTTGTAGTTAAAACTATCGCCATCTTCTGGAGGCCAAACCTTCTTTATATTAACACATGCATTCTAAGGAACATTAGGAGAGATCATACAATATGTTTCAAGCCACAAGTAACATCTTCTCAACATCATTAACACATATGATCATCCTAGTGCTTCTAATTTTCATATCAATGTATCTTCTTGATGCTTCTAATTCCCATCTTAAAATAACTTCATACTCAAATTTGCATTGATCAAGTTATGACATCCAACCATGAACTTTAGTAACCACATTATATTCAACATAACATCCAAACATCCAACCATGAACATTAGTAACCATATTCAACATGACATCCAACCATGAACTATATCTTCTCTGTTGGATGACATCCAACTATAAACACCATCACACATCCATGACAGTGCTGAGATCAATAACAACCTTAGGAACCATATGTGTAACAATTAAAAGGGGGTGTTAATATTAATTTTTTGTCTTATTTGCCAACTCCTAAGAAGAAACTCCATGTTGGATATCTACAATCCAATAAATTGCATAACTAATGTAGAAGAAAGGTGCCATTTTTAGATTACTTATTCTAGTTTTTACTATAGCAAACAAGGATGGAAGAGAGGTGCTACATCTGGAGAATTTTTAGTATAAAAATTGTATATTATTGAAGAAAAAAGAAGATGCCATATCCCATGGAAAGTACAACAAACTAAAGAAATCATAGGGTGAAAAGAATGGTGCCACATTGGGGGTTCTTCACCATTAAATATGTAGCAACATTTCCAAAGAGGAGGTACCATATTGTGGTTGTTTTCAAACAAGAACATGCATATTTTTATAAAAGGAACATGAGGCAACATCAAAGCAAAGATCTAGAGTTTTGCAAAGGAGCAAGTTGTCATATATTTTAACCAATGTTTGGTTTTCTAGAAGTGCAAAAATATAATGATAGAGGGTACCACATTTATAGTTGTTTTTCTTTAAAAATTGTTGTATTAATGTAGAGAGAGGCATATGGTCTTCTCTATTGTGTGTAGCAAATGCAAAGAGGAATGTGCTTAAAGAGGGGGGGCAATATATTAAATGAAAAGGTGTAGAAAAATCCATACATAAAAAAGTCTATTACACAGGAGCAGGCAAATGAATAAAAGTAGCAATGTTCCAATATAATGTTATTATGGAGAAATTTGTAGGGTTGTGAAGGGGCACAAGATTGTAGAAAATTGAAGAGAAGTCTCAAACCAAATGGATGCTTATAAACTGTTTGACAAAATGTCTCTAATGTTGTATTGCCTATAAAATGAGATTCATCAAGGTTTTGAAACAAATTTATTTTTATGAAAAGGTAAAATGCATGTGGAAAGCTTAGTTGGTTATAGAGAAGGGATTGCAACCTCTAGAATATGCATATTTGTAAAACTATAGAGAAAAGGTAGGTAAAATATATGTAGAATGTAGAAGGTGAAGGTAAATGGATGCATGGCAATTGTTTGATGAAATGTCTCTAATTGTTAATGGGAAAAATGAGGAGTTTTGGTGGGTAAAATTGCTTGTATAGATGAGTTTTCACTACACGGTGGAAGAGTTATGTTGGAGGGTAATTTTTTCCACCTTCAAGGTAAAATCAAGTTGGGAAAAGCAATTTGCACATAAATGCATATAAAAAATTGGGAAACTAATTTCACCTTGCCATAAGGGGACAAAATAGAAGAGGTTTAAAATATATTGTGGTTTATTCCTTTATGCCCATGTGCTATTGAGAATGGAAGAACTAGATGATGCCAAGTGTCATTGTTATTATCAATCTAAGTCTCGCCTCTTCTCTTATATTGTAATTTCTAGGTTTCATTTTGGGTTTGGTCTAATTTTGTTTGGGTGTGTTACAAGGTTATTCTAGAGATTTCAAGCTAATTTATGGATCTATATGTAATCAATATTGGATTTATAATGCAAAGATCCATTTGATTTAACCATAAATAATGTGAATATTGTCTAATTTTAAGTCTAATTTTTGCAATTGGTATTGTGATGTCTATTTAGTAAATCAATATAAGACATGTCATTCTTATTTTTGTTATACAATATACATCTCCAATTCCTTTTTATGGTTCAAAGAACTTGGAATGTCTATACGTGCACATTTTTTACACTTCTGTCAGGGATTAGTTAGTTTGTATTCAAGGAATGTGGTGAAATTTTTTATTAGAAGCTAATTTTGATAGAAAGTCTTTCTAACTCAATATGTGGAGTTTGCAAATTAGAAAAGGATAACTAAGAATGGGCTATATTGTTGAGGGTAGGAAGGAATTCGAGAGTTTAGGCTCTACAAGATAGAGCTAAGTAAATTAGGCTCATCTAAATTGTGAATTACTTTGTCAGTGCTATGGTTTTTGGTTCTAGGCTAACTTTGTTCCTACAGGATTAGACACTAGTCCTTGATGATTGCATCTAATCCAACAAAAGTCAAATATACAAATGAAAAATATCTATAGAAGCTGTAGACACCCAAATTTGTCCCAACTTTGTTCATGTCTAGCAACACCTTGTCAAAAACATTATCCTAGACATCATGTAGCATTTTGTCTTAATCCCACTCTTAATCCCACTTATTCCATAAGCCAATTAATTAAATAAATTTTATTTATTTAATTAAAATCCCATTTAATCCCATCCTTATCCTACTTAGCCAATTAATTAAATAAATTTTATTTATTTAATTAATGTCCACATCATATCCCAATCATATCCTATTCATTTATCCAATTAATTAAATAAATTTTATTTATTTAATTAATATCCAACTCATATCCCAACTAATTCAAATATTTTATTTGAATTAAGTTCTCATCATAAGCCGACTTTCCAATTAATTAAATAAATTTTATTTATTTAATTAATTTATCTTATCATTTAGCTGACATGTGTGCCTCTTTCATTTAAAAAGATAAGTGGTACTACAGCCTTTTATTTAATATCTTTTATATGTAGTACTTTTTATGTACACAAGCACACATGAGCCCTATCCTCCTTGACACTTGTCAAATGACTACAACTCCCTTGAAGAGTGGGGATTACCTAATCAATCCTAGCCGTCCACATCAATCATTTAGCTTTTTAATCTCAGCCATCCATTTGAGCCAAGCCTTTTCTATAAATCAAACCCCTCATAAGCCATTAGCAGGCATTGAGCTTCAAGTAACATTATTCTGCCAAATTATCATTAGCATGCATTAAGCTTCAGAATCAAGCAACCAACACAACAAATTGATCAATCAAGCTCATCTTGCATCTTCGAGGTATTGAATTATTTGGGTTTAGGTTATGCATGTCATTGTTTGAATCATTTCCATTTATAAATCCAAATTTTTCGATATACATTTTGGCACGCCCGGTGGGACTCACGTCCCTGATTAACCCTCTTGTTTGAGTTGTTTTTATGAAGTTTAGATCTCTTGGAGCGCCAATCTTTCATTCTTGCAAGCTTTTGTAGCAAAAATTTGCATTTTTCTAACCCTAGTTTGCAAAGATTTGGCTAAAAATGTATGTAGATGATCTCTTAGCCCAAATCTAACCTCACCATTGCGTCCGGGAGGCCATTTCCATAAACTTTGAGTACAAATTTGCCTAAATTTGATGAAAAATGGAGCGTTTGGTGAAGAAAACAACAACCGGACTGCAACAATGTGCTTCTGGTAATTCAGGTCGCTTATGATCAAACAGCATTCGCCTGGGCTAAATCAGCTCGCCTTTGGGCAAACAGCAGTAGCTTATGGTCAAATCTAGCTCGCTTTTAAGCAAACAGTGCTCGCTTTTGAACAAAAAGAGCCCGCATATGGTAAAATTGGTCGCTTATGGTTAACATTTGCATTCTATCTCCTGAAACTCTCCAGGTCGCTTTTGGGCTATTATGCATCGCTTTTGGTCTGTTGTTGGTCGCATATAAGCTATTACTTGTCGCTTCCATCCATTTTTGCATCGCTTATGAGCAAAAATCCACCGCTTTCTGCATATCCGCGTCGCTTTTACACCGGGATCGGCCGCATCTATCATTTTCGGGATCGCCTTTAAACCGACAGTGATCGCCTCAGGTATGATTTGGATCGCTTTTGTATTAACAAAACCCGCCTGTTGTTTTCGCTGTTCGCTATGGGGTTTTCAACTGAATTAATCGCTTATGGCCTAACAGTGAGCGCTTCCGATTAATTCGGATCGCTTTTAAAATAACAGTCATCGCTTTTGATGTTTTGTGTGTCGCTTATGGACTGACAGTGCTCGCTTTTGACCTGATATGCATCGCTTTTGAATTCACATTGATCGCCTGTAGGCTAGGGTTTCTGTGTTTTGACTGCTTTTTGTAGATACAGGTCGCTTTTAACCCTCAGACGGTCGCTTACGGCTATAACCCATCGCTTAAGAACCTACAGCAGTCACTTTTAAACCAATACCCATCGCTACTGAACTGACAGTGCTCGCCTAGGGTTTTGTGTTTCGGCTATTTTTTGGAGATACAGATCGCTTTCAGCCCGCAGTTGGTCGCTTCTGGTATATCCGCATCGCTTACAAGCTTACAAGGGCTGCGTCCGATATTTTTCTTGTCGCATATGATCTACAGGGTCCCGCCTATCGCAAAATACAGATCGCCTCTGATCAACAGTATGTCGCATCTGGCAACTGTAACTTGCTTCTGGTAGCTGTCATTGTGCATCTTGGTATTTCTATCATAACTTTCACATACGGAGGCAAAATCACACAAACAAGGACTTGTTGGAAAGCTGGGAGGACAAGCTTCACAACTGTACCACTTTTATCAGGTGACTGTATTGTTTTTCAGTCTTTTTTATCAGTCAAAGTTTAGGTTCATTGCAAACTTCATTTGAGCATAACTTGAGCAATTTTGATCGTTTTTCAGCGAAACTTTTTTTCAAATTGCTTAGAATCTCCTGAACTTTCTGTTTATGTAATCTATTTTTCTATATCAGATCATTTTCATCAGAATTTTCAGATTTCATCTTTTTCATGTAATCATCTTCTTTGCAAGTTTACTTGTTTCTTTTTGGAATTGGTGACTTGTAAGGGCATCTAAGGAGCTGGATCAGCATTGGCATCAACATCTATAGCAATTTGGAAAGCAAAAATAATCAGGTGCACTCATTCTAATCTTTCATCTTAATCATTGTTTGCAAACACATTTGGATTTTGGGCATAAAACGAACAATTGTTTGCAAATTCACATCAAAACATTGGGCTAAAATGAACCATTGTCTTTCATCACATTTGGATTTGGGTTTTAAAACAAACAAGTGCTTGAACTGTTTGATCACACATTGATTTCTAAGGTTAATGAACCCCATGCGAGTGTGACCAAGTAAATGTGTATGCTCTCTCCTCGCGTCCCAACACGAACTTGGGGATCAAAAACATTTACTTGTGTTGCTTTTGTTTAGCCTTAGAGAGGCCTGCCTTGGTATCCACCCCAAGGGAACGACCTCAAGCGGTACTTTCATCCGGTCCGCTATAAAAATCAGAGGATAAGGCGAAAGCCAAGTCTAACCGGTATTAGCGCTCACCATACAGTGCTAACTCGAAAGGAGGTGTACCTTTGTGTATATTAAAACTCCTAGTAGGGTTAGTTAAAGTCTTAAGTGGCTTGCTGGATGCTCGTGGGGTGCCGGTCCCCCGGATTTTCACTAGAACCTCCTTGTGATAGTGGCCTTGCCTTAACTAGGACTTGTTGAGTGTTTTCACGTGCTTGCTTAACCATCATCACATTCTTCCAAACTCAAACTTGCTTATGTGTCTTGTGTGAGTGATTCATGTGTGTATATGCATAATCATTTGTTTGAACATTGCCAAATCAAGCTCTAAACACTAAGCACATAAACAAATCAATCTAAACATTCATCCTAGTCAACACACATCATCCAACCATTCATAGCCAAGTCATCCAAATAATCCACATCATCATCCAAATCCCTAAACAAGCACTTGTTAAAAGGACTTAACACTTGGTGACAACATGTCTACACTAGAGGACCCAACAATCAAATTCCAAAGATTCCTCCAAAATCTTTATCAAGGATCACAACCCCTAAACCAAGAGGCCATTGAAATATTACAATTCTTCATCCAAAGAGCTCAACCCCACGTAAGCCAATCACCTCATCTGCAAAACCTCGTAACCCAAGTTCAACACCTTTTAGCCACTAGTCAAGCTCAACAAGTACAGCAATCCTTAGCCATTCCATACCAACCTAATCCACCTCATAGCCACATGTCATATCCATCCACCTCCTATCAACTTAATCCACCTATCCACCAAGTCAATATCACATCAACATATGAACATCCACCTCAAGCTTATCCAATCCCTCATGCTGACATTCTGATGCACTACCAAGCCCATCCAAAAAGTAATCAAGTGATATCACAAGAACAACATGCAAGTCCCAATGGTCCTTTGTACATAAATCAAGCAAGTCCAAGTACACATTTTCAACAAGACCATCAAGCACCATTGATAGACCTAAGTCCACCTTTCCAACAAGAACAATATCCAAATCCCAATGGTCCCTTGTACATAAATCAAATGAGTCCAAGTTATCCTATGCAAGATCTAATAACCTTTGACAAGGGAGACACCAATCTAGAGTGGCCACCATCATCCAATCACATGCCAACACATGAGCCAACTAAGCCTATCCCAACATCACCATGTGATCCTATTCCTAGTCCATTAATCCCCTTATCTTCCAAATCACCAAGCCCTTCATTACCTTCATCACCATGTCATTCTAATCGTTCACCAAAGGATGCGGCTGAGAGAGTTTTACAAAGGGTGCTTGAAGCAAAACTCATTGAACTTCCTAAAGTCAAACCATGTGAAGAAAGTCCATATGATGAACATGATTATTGTGCATACCATAGGACCAAAGGCCATAATACAAACCAATGCCCAATATTTCTCTCAATTGTTTACAAGGTGTACCCACCTATAATGGGAAATCATGCCACATCACCCCCACCTAGTCCAAATCCAAATCCATCCAATCCAATTAGCCCTCAACCTAATCCTAATCATAAGCCTACAACACCATCTACCCTTATCATCCATCCATTATATTGTCCATCCACCCATACCGTTGCAAAGGATGTGATCCATTGGCTACTAGCTAGGAATAAACTATCTCCATGTCAAACACCCATTCATGAGCCTATCAATGAACTTCCAAAGGTCATGTCCAATCATATAATCCCATCATGTGGTCCACCTATCCTTGAGCCTATCTACGAGCCTTCCATTAACATACTTAGCCCTTCAAGCCCATCATGTGACCTACAATCCATCAAGCCTATTCAAGAGTCCTCATGTTCTCATGTTGTTGACCCAGAGCCTAGCCAAGAGTCTTCCACTTCCATTCAAGCAACCCAAGAGGTATGTCAAAGGTTTAATCCTAAGCATGTGGAAACATCAACCCTTAGTCCAACTCAAGATCAAAACACTTTCATGCAACCCATCCATAACATTTACCTTCTTTATGATCAAGATGATACCTATGAAGAAGCTATCCATGAGCACCTTGATCCTATCCATAATCCTATATCTATCCATGAGCAAGATATCCAAATTGCTCCTAGTCATCCGCCATCTAGCCCTATCCATAATAAGCAAACATCCACTTGTCATGATGAGACACTGGTCCCCCGAGTAAGCATAAAAGATCAAACAAATAACTTGGATCTTAGTGAACACAATGCTAATGATCCTCCCTCCACATCTACCATCGATTCCATTTCAAGTCCACCATCATGTCCTAGTGGTCTTACCACCTTCCTCCAAGAATGTTCTTCCTTAGGACAACAACAACCTTTGTCCTCCATTTCATCTTCTCCATCTAATAAAGAACTCAAGTCTAGTTCCCAAAACACATCTAGTCCCATTATCAATCGCATCCTCCAAAACATGAACTACAATGGTAAAGGTCTAGGCCTTTATGAACAAGGTATTTTGGAGCTAAACCATGTCAAGATGCCTCCATGCTCATATGGCCTTGGATACACACCCCAAGGTAAACAAGGCCAAGATGTTGGTAATCTCTTCATGCATCCTAAATCTACCACTTTCCATCACACCCCCCATCATCTACCCAAAACATATGTAGCCATTTCATCTCCATCATCCTATAAATGTCAAAAGCATGTGACTGTACATCTTCCGCCATCCACTTTGCCTCCACTTTTACCAACTCCAAATATCCCTCCATCCACCTTGCCACCATTGCTTCCAACACCTAACATACATATCATTCATAAGTATCCTTACATCCCTAATCATGGCCAACAAAAGCACACATCACCTAAGCATAAAGCTTCCAATCATTCCATCCACTCCATCCATCCCATGGGATTCCAAAATAAACATTTGGATGCCTTTATCTATAAAGCCAAAAATCCAACTAAAACTCCTAAGGACCCTCATGCCTTAGGGAATCAATGTGAAAAGTCTCTAAATCATCCATCTTCTAAGCAAAGTACATTCACAAAGCTATCCAAGCCCATACATCCAAAAGCAAAGCCTAAAAGAAAAATGGTTTGGGTTCCTAAACAAATAGCTAGAAAGTCAAATGAGGCATCCTCATCCACATCTCAAGAATCCCAACCACCTATCTCCATCCAAGAGCCTATTTCCATCCAAAACTTCCATTCCCCTCATTTCTCAAGCCAATCCAAACAATCAGATCGCTTATGTTGATCAACTTACATCCATGCTGTCCTCTTCTTCCAATCCTTCACACACTATCAATCCATCTTATGCTACCCAAGGCTTCTCTAATATCACCCAACACATGACATATACCAATCCTCATATTGTCCAAAATACCAATCCCAATGTTCACCCTTCTGTTGTATCTACCAATCCCTCCGTCACTTACCATGTCATGAATTCAATTCCAACTTCCCAACCATCTGCTACTATCAATCCCACATCCACTTCTCATGTAATGCACACCCACTTACCACTTGTGTCTCAAGGACAGCAATCCTCTAACACATACATGTCACATACCACTCCTTCGACATACATTGTGGGCACACAACCCCAACAAACCGTTACAGCTTCGTACATCCCACAACCACAACAAATTGTCACAACTCCACATATACCACAACCGCAACCACAATATGTTTCATATCACACTCCACCCCCTTTGCAACAACAGCAGTTATCCTCAGCCGATATCCAACAGATGATCGATGAAAGGGTAGGACAAGGCAAGAAACCCTTCTCTCTCGAAAACATATGCGCTTATCCATTTGACAAGTCTCTTAATATGATACCTTTTCCACCACACTTTGAAATCCCACAATTTGATAAGTACAAAGGGAAAGGAAATCCGGATGACCATCTTCGAGCCTTTTTCGTGGCATGTCTCGATGTTGCCTATGATGATACATATCTTTTGAGACTATTTCCTCGAAGCTTAGCAGGACAAGCTCTCGAATGGTTTTCCCATTTACCTCCAGGAATTAAGACTTTTTCCGAATTGGCAACCAAGTTTCGATCACATTTTGCCTTCAATATTGAACATGAGGTAAACATGAATGACATTGTCAACAACAAACAACGCAATGGTGAAACCTTTTCCTCATTTACCCAACGATGGCGTAATATGGCTAGCAAATTATCATGGGAAATCCCTGAGAAACAACAGCTTGACATCTTTGTTCAAAATCTTCATCCTGAGCTGTCATTCCAATTACAATTGCAAAGTGCTAGCACCTTTGACGAACTAGTTTCCAAAGGAGTTATTATTGAACGAGCCTTAATTGCCAAAGGAACTATCAAGATCTTTCGTGATAACAAAGATTCTCCCCAAAATTCCAATGATAAGTCTCGCTTTTGGAACAAGAACAAGAATGTTGTCAATGACGGTATTGTTGATACAAAGAATATCCAAACTATGAGAGCTCCTATCAACATTCAAGCAGCCTCTCCACCAAGACAGTCTTTTCCACAACGAAGAAACCAACGCCAAACTTCTAATCCACGCCGACAATTTACACCATTAGTGGAACCCATGGAAGTTATTCTTCGAAAGCTGCTTCAAGCCGGAGATGTTATTCTACCCGATGCACCACCAAATGGCGAACCACTCTTTCGAGCTCCTTGGTACAAAGAGAATGAGTATTGTGATTATCATCGAGTTAAAGGACACAAAACAAATGGTTGTATGCGCTTAAAACATGTTATCCAAGACTGCATTGATCAAGGTCTAATCAACGTCACACCTTCAACACCTCAACCTGCGCAACAATCCACATCAAACTATGATCTAGAGACTTTCAAGAATCCACTGCCATCTCATGATCAGACAAATAACCTTCAAGCTGGAAATGCTATTCCCTATAGCTACGCATCATCTACCATTGGCCGCATTGACCATGCTCGCATTTCTACCATTACCATCCAAGGAGCACCTGATTGTGCCGTAACCACGCGAAGAGGTCGAGTTACCGTTCAAGGAGCACCTCCTCATCCTCCTCGACCTCTCTCTGACTATAACCTTTTGGATCACCTTGGCAAAACCCCCGCACACATATCTATCCTTGAGCTGCTCCGCATATCCCCCGCACATAAAGCTATCCTTGATAAGGCCTTACAAGAATCTTCGGTGCCTAATAATATTAATATCACACAATTTCAATCCATGGTCGCTAGCATTGCAGCCCCTTGTCATTTAACCTTTTCTGACAAAGATCTTCAACCCTCCATGCATCCGTCACACAATGAGGCCCTCCATATTGAAGTATTTGTTAACCAACGCCGTATCAAACGAGTCTTGATAGATGGGGGAGCTGGTCTAAATATATGTTCTTTGAAACTTATCAAACAATTGGGATATTCTGAGAAAAATGTTGACACCTCCAAGGTTATAACTATCAGAGCATATGATGACGCTGAAAGAGATACTGAAGGGATCATCTTATTGCCTATTCAAGTTGGACCGGTCATTACAGAAACTCGCTGTCAAGTCCTTGATATTGATCTGCCTTACAACATCATCCTCGGTCGCCCTTGGATCCATACCCTTAAAGCAGTTCCATCTACATATCACCAATGCCTTAAATTTCCGCATAAGGGTGTTGAAGTTACCATTCAAGCTGATCCTAATCCATTTGAGTTTTGCCGTGCTTTCCAAGCTAAATATCAGAGTCCAAACCGTATCCCTCTCAACACCGAGGCATATCCATCATCCTCCTATGTTGACCCATCCGATCTCCTCAAGCCCTCATCTAGCAAAGCCGCTTCCAACCTCCATATCAAATATACCGAACATGGCCCTGGTGAGTACAAATTGCAGGAATCCTGTTGCGTTGGCACCCTTCCGTTATCTCCTAAATCCCACGGTAAGCTTTCTATATCTAAGCCCACTTCATCCTCCGCTGTTATCAAAGCTCCCCCCACCGTATTCATTAAAGGTGGTTTCTTGGATGACGAAGACATTGAGGACATAGACTCTTGGATATTCTTTGATGAAAATGACCAAGTCCAACTTGAAGTAGAGCGATACAACAACGGGTTTCGTATCATCAAGAACATGGGCTATAAAGGACATGGCGGCTTGGGATCACAGGAACAAGGACCTATTGAGCCCCTTATTGTGTCTAAGAAGTTTAATAAGCAAGGCCTTGGTTACCAACTGGAGGTACCGCGATCCAAAGACATTAAGTGTATTTCCGATATTGACGTTGGATCTTCTTCGGTAGGAGAGACTTCTAACTCGGATACCATCGATGACTCCTCCCTTCATATCACCGACCTCTTTCAAGAACATTCCATCTTCATGTTTTCCGCAATCTCTTCTAGCCATCACGATCCCTCCATTAGCCTCTCACTCGTATATCCTGACCTCATCGATTGGGACCAACAGGGGGCACCGATATTAGATACATTTGAAAATGACGAAGCCATTGCAGAATTCATGGGTTTGAGACAAGGTATCCCATTGGGTGATCACAAAGCAGGTTTCATGATGGAATTACCTAAACTAGCATATTTTGGCGGAAGTATCAAATCCTTCAGTCGCAAAAGTGAAATAAACAAAATTCAACAAAATAGGTCACTAGGTGAAAACCGCAAGGCGCCTCTTGACCGTGAAAAAGTAAAAATAAAGGACGTATCCGAAGGTGAAAACCTCTCTGAGGCACCTGAGGATGAGGGATTTGATCTTCCTGTCACCGCTGATTACCATGAGAAATCAACTGTGCTAGTTGAAAAATCACAAGACATGAACTTGGGAACAGAACAAAATCCGAAGATCACCTTTTTGGCAGCATCACTATCAGAGCAAGAACGAAAGAACTTCACAGCATTTTTCCTGAGACGAGCTATAAATTTTGCATGGACTTATGCAGACATGCCAGGACTAGATCCTTCACTTGTGGTACATCATTTAGCAGTATTCCCTGATGCAAAGCCTGTCAAACAAAAATTGCGCAAAATGCATCCACAAGTTGCCTTATTGGTTAAAGCAGAAATTCAGAAATTATTAGAAGCAAAGTTTATAAAGCCTATTGATTATCCAGAATGGGTTTCAAACTTGGTACCTGTAGCAAAACCAGATGGACGAGTTCGCTGCTGCACGGACTTTAGAGATCTTAACAAAGCATGTCCTAAAGACGATTTTCCATTACCAAGCATAGACAACATTGTTGATCTTACAGCAGGACATGAAATGCTATCTTTGATGGATGGATTTTCTGGTTATAATCAAATCAGAATAGCAGAGGAAGATCAAGATAAAACGTCTTTTATTTGTCCATGGGGCACATATTGCTGGGTTGTAATGCCTTTTGGTCTCAAAAACGCTGGAGCTACCTATCAACGAGCCATGACAGTTATTTTTCATGACCTTTTTCATACTATCATGGAAGACTATGTTGATGACATCCTGGGAAAATCTAAGACAAGGGAAGGACATCTACCAGTATTGGCACAAATTTTTGATCGATTAGAGAAATACCAAGTCAGACTAAATCCAAAGAAGTGTGTATTTGGTGTAACATCAGGAAAACTATTAGGATATATTGTGTCTCGACGAGGCATAGAAGTGGATCCAGCTAAGGTAAAAGCTATCATAGAAATGCCTCCACCAACGAATCTAAAACAGCCCCGCAGTTTACAGGGTAGGCTATAATCTATCCGCAGATTTATCTCACAACTCGCAGATAAATGTCATCCTTTTCAGCATCTTCTTCGCAAGGGTGAACCTTTTAAGTGGGATGAAAAATGTCAACAGGCTTTTGATAAGATAAAGGAATACTTGGCAACACCTCCTGTGTTAATACCTCCTGTACTTGATCGTCCATTACTGCTTTATATATCATCAACAACCGCAGCATTAGGTGCACTTCTAGCTCAACATGATGATTCAGGAAAAGAACAAGCCATCTATTACATTAGCAGAACTCTTGTGGGATATGAACTTAATTACTCATTCATGGAAAAAGCTTGTTTAGCATTAGTGTTTGCTTCCCAAAAGTTGCGACATTATATGTTGAACCAAACAACAAAGCTCATCTCTAATGTGGATCCCCTCAAGTATCTCCTTTCAAAAGCACTTCTCACAGGGAGATTAGCAAAATGGGTTATGATCTTGAGTGAATTTGACATACAATATGTGAACCGTAAAGCTATCAAAGGACAAGTCATTGCTGATCAATTAGCTGCAGCACCTATCACAGACATTCAGCCAATATATCCCGAATTCCCTGATGAAGGATTGTTTACTTTCAGCTCCCCAACACGATGGCAGCTATACTTTGATGGATCATACACTCAACACGGATCTGGAGTAGGTATCTTGTTTATCACTCCCCAAGGAGACTGCATACCTAAATCATACAGAATAGCATTCCCCTGTACCAATAACATAGCAGAGTATGAAGCTTTAATCACAGGTTTGCGCATGGCAGTACAATGGGCTATCAAACAGTTACGAGTCTTTGGTGATTCTCAGCTAGTTATCAAACAGGTCTTAGATGAATATCAAACAAAAGACGAGAAGCTTCTTCCATACAAACTAATGGTGGATGATTTCAAGCAATATTTCGAGGACATTACCTTTGAGCAAATTCCAAGACTACAAAACAGAGCAGCTGATGCCATGGCTATGATTGGGTCTCTCTTAGATATGCCATCTAACACCCATAAATGTGAATTCTTGGTCGAACAGCTTTTGATCCCCGCATTTGAAGTTCCACAGTCTGAGCTTATATGTGAGATTGTTGGTCCCAACTCGTTGTGGTACAAAGATATATACGAGTATCTCCGTAATCACACCTTGCCTCTTCAACTATCCAACACCCAACGTAAAACTTTTATCCGTCGAGCCTCTCGTTACACTATCTTAGGAGACACCCTTTATCGCCGAAGTCTTGATGGTATCCTTCTTAGATGTCTTGATTCTGAGGAAGCAAAAACAGCCTTACGTGAAGTACATGAAGGTGTCTGCGGTTCGCATTCCGCTGGCCCTGGCCTTGTTAAGAAACTTCTGCGAGCAGGATACTATTGGCCAACTATGGAAAAAGATGCCCAACAATTTGCAAAGCGATGTCTACAATGTCAAAAACATGGAGATCTAATACATGCACCAGCACATGAGCTTCAGCCTATTGTCACTCCATGGCCTTTTTCGCAATGGGGATTTGATCTTGTGGGTAAAATCCATCCTACTTCATCAAATGGTCATAAGTTTATTATCACTGCCACTGAGTATTTCACAAAGTGGGTAGAAGCCATACCAATGACCTACATCACAGGTAAACAAATAGCTAAATTCATCCTACATTACATCATCTGCCGTTATGGAGTTCCTCAAGCTATTGTCACAGATAATGGCCGGCCTTTCAAGAACCAAGAGGTTAGAGATCTTTGCAATAAGTTTCATATTCAACATAGGTTCTCTACGCCTTATTATCCTCAGAGCAATGGTCAAGCTGAAGCCTCTAATAAGACAATCATCAAGATCCTTAAAAAGACTGTTAATGAAACTGGTCGAGATTGGCATCTACAACTGCATCCTGCTTTATGGGCATATAGAACAAGTGTCAGAACTCCTACTGGCGCCACACCCTATGCTCTAGTCTATGGCACTGAAGCTATTTTGCCTATCGAGGTTGAGATCCCCTCTTTGCGCATATCCTTACAACATACTATTTCAGATGAAGAATATCGAGTCTCCCGACTCCATGATCTTGAGCTCTTAGATGAACGCCGCCTT
This sequence comes from Cunninghamia lanceolata, assembly GCA_027924645.1. Taxonomy (NCBI): domain Eukaryota; kingdom Viridiplantae; phylum Streptophyta; class Pinopsida; order Cupressales; family Cupressaceae; genus Cunninghamia; species Cunninghamia lanceolata. Next base: position 7,469,615 of record BSBN01000154.1, read on the forward strand.
ACAGCATTGAACCATCTTCAAGTCTATCAAAACCGGCTACGCCGCAGCTACAACAAAAAGATCAGAGAACACAGATTTCAGGTTGGCGACCTTGTCCTTAAAGAAAACCAAAGGAATCAACAACATCGAGAGAAACAGGGCAAGTTTGAACCAAATTGGCTTGGTCCTTTCATTATCACAGCAGTTTATGGATCTGGTGCATACACTTTGTCAACACCTGAAGGCATTCCCTTGGATGAACCCGTCAACAGCGTTCATCTCAAGAAGTTTTATCCATGAATCTCAGCTATCCCACAAAAACACCAAAAACACAAAAAAATCAAAAATATGTCAAAAAAAAAAAAAAAAAAAAAAAGATAAATAATCCGTCCTCTGGTGAAAACCTGGTAAACAGGCACCTTGGATAAGTACCATAGTGAAAACCTGGCAAACAGGCGCTATGTGTAGTGACCAGCTTCCCTCATTTGTTTGGTTCGTTTGATCATTTTCCCCACTGCATCTTGTATAAGCTATTTTCATAAGCCCTATCGCAATCTCACACATAGCCTTTCCTCTTCATCCTTTGCCGATGCTAGTTATCATATGTGAGACATTGTCGTGATATCTATATCTTTTGGCACCTTAGCATCTTGGCCACATCTTTTCTGCATTGTCGCTTCTGCATAATAAACCTCATCCCACACTGGGGGCATTTGTTGAGTCTTATTTGGAAGTGGATCCTGTTATCTCTAGCTCATAACATATCAAACAACTCAGCTTTCAACACAGCACACCTTATCAACTTCAGCCATGGCACATGTCCACCGACAACTATGACCTAACGACTTGCAACCAGGACTCATACCTTCACAATTCATCCACACTCATCCAACAATCGCAACAAACATCGCTTGATCAAACATCCAGTCGATTAGCCACATTCATAAGAACTACATCCAGCTCTATCGTTGACGCCTTGATCCCGTGGATACAGGGTATGTAGGCAATCTGAGATGCGAAGGAAGCACTCTGATTCAGGCTAAGACGATAGCCCCTTTCATCAGTCATCTGTCATTCTAAACATTCTTCAATCTTTCAGCTCATATTCTTCTATCTTTCATCACTTACGTCATCAATAAAACCCAGAACTACATATTCATCATGTCTCATCTTCATCGTAAATGTGCTTTGATCCCGTGGATACAGGGTATGTAGGCAGTCTGGAATACGAAGGAAGTTTCCAGTACTCAAGCACCGATGATCCCCCCATCTTCTTCATCTTCATTCATCATCCATCTTCTCCTCTTTGATCAGCTCAAACAGGACGCAATCCATGTGTATATTACAAGCTCAAGCACTTTAACCAATCATAGGTAAGCCAGAAGCTATTTGTCCGCATGCCTTAAGCCAACATTTGCTATAGCCATTTATCAACAACTTTAGCCTTCAACAGGATGTAGCTTTCCTCTTAACAAGGCGCCAGCTTAATCTATCCACGAGCACCCAAATTTGGCAAGAGAACGTGATGACAGTATCTTTTGTTTTATCTTTTGATTTATCTTTTGTCCCTTTTCTGTACCTAGTCAAGACTGCCTTGATCTATTTATATCTTGGTATGTTGCGATGAAGTAAGGACTGGGGCATGGTCATATAGCTTTCGTATGCCGTGTTTGCGGGATGATCTTATTCTTTTCCTATGCGTCTTGGTATCTTGTACGTGTTGGGATTAGCATCTTACATATCAATATCTCTAGCATCTGAGAAGCTAAACAGTCTCTTATGCATTAGAGACTATTCTATGTTAAGACTAACTCCATACATATAACCAGCAAGCTATCATTATGTGTAGTGGAGATAAGCTCAAACCATTGTTTGTAGCGTCAAAGTCCAACACTAGCTGTTATTCATATCTTGTGCATGTTGGCTCACCATCTTGACCACATGCGTTCAGACAAGATTGTAACACGTTAGTTATGCATTGGATACCTCGACACCTTGGTCTTTTATACCCTGGTGCATAACATCCATATGCTATATCAAACATAAGGACTGCATTTCTTTTCATTTTGAGCAATTACTTGAAAGCTGCCCATCATCATCTTATCCATTTTATCTATCCATTCGTTCCGTCATCCTCAGCCAAGATCAATCATCTCCATCGTCCTTTGTCCATATTCCCGCTCCTGCAAAACAAGTGTTAGCCATACATAAGTCCATTACATATCTTTTTCTTTACCATCTACCTATATGCATACATCTATTCATGTCATTACCCTTTACATTTTCAAATATTTTCTATCCATTACCATTTGCATAAATATCCATCCATAATCCATATATAATCCATACACATAACATGCATAGCCATCATAATATCAACATCACAACCATTATAACATCATATAGATCGCCAAAACTGCCATATATATATATACATGTGTGTCAAAATACAAGTGTCTACAATACAAGCTGAGCCCTGAAAAGAATGAATGTACAACAATGGCTCTAGGCCTCATCATGATACAATGTCAACAAGGTGTGCCCTAGCGACTACTGCCAGCTCCCTCACCCTGACCACCACCACCAACAGGTCCTGTACCTGGTCCTCCATCTCTCGGTGGCCCCATCACTGAAGCTACTGACCGAGATCCACCTGACCTCCGTGAGCTCGAAGCCCCTGACCTGCTCCTGAAGCTAGGCTGTCTCTGCTCTGCCGGCACAGCTCCATAATATAAGCCTCTATAATACTCAGCCTCACCCTGCACTCTCCGAAGCTCGGCCTGTACTGCTGTCAACTGTGTGGCTAAGTACATAGTAGCTCCATCAGTCCCCAAGGCAGTCACTGCTCTATCCCGCTCACTAGTCATAACCTGCAGCTGCTGTACTGCCCTATCTCTCTCAGCTCGCAGACTATCTCTCTCAGCTCGTAGACCATCTCTCTCTGCTCTCATAGCCTGCTCCTGCTGTACTGCAGTATCTCGCTCAAGCCTCATCATCTGCTCATGCTGCCTAGCTGTATCCCTCTCTCCTGTAACTCTCGCGAGTGCCCCATCCTCCTGTCCATCTCCTCTCTGCGCTCCCAACTGTAGCTGCGTCTGATAAGCCTGTGCCTGTGCTCTAGCATGCCTCAGACTGATCACGGCCTGATGCCTATCCATCTCCACCCTCCTCAGCCTCATCTGTGCTCGCTGCCTCCATCTCCTCTCCTCTCTGATCCATCTCCGCAGCTGCTGAATGCCCACATCATCCCCTGCTCCGATCTGTGCCTGTGGCTGTGCTAATATAGCTGGCTGACCTGGCACCTGCCCTGGCATCTGTATCCCTGGTGCAGCTGGCACTACTGCCTGTGCTGGTGGAGCCCGTCGTCGTCGCCTCCGAACTGGTCTCTCCATCCCAATCTCCCCAATCTCTCCATCTCGTGTCAACCGAGTCGGCCTAGCTGTCGCCCAGTATGCATCATACTCTGGCAATGTACCTGGCTCTGCCGGACCCTGTCTCCACTGCCATGCTACTGGCTGCAATCCATCTCTCTCTGCCAAGGCTATGTCCACCACAACCTCTGGACCCCAATCGAACACCTCCTGCCTCGTCCTCCCAAAAATGGCATCCCCTACAGGTACTGCCTGTGCCTCTCCAAACTGTCTCAGGGCTCTCTCTGGCAAATAGCGCTCTATAATGTACAAGCCGCGTCCAAAAATGTACCTCGCTTGTCTCGCATAAGCAAGCTCGGCATCCTCCTCCTCCCACTGCTCACATCCTAGCCATGGCCTCCATACAAACCTGTCTATCTCATCCAACCTCCGTCGCCAGTATACCACCCCTCGGCGCTGTCGATACGTCAAGGCTCCTCTATACATCCGTGCAAATGGCTCTCCTGCTGCTCTAGCCACCCATCCCTCCGGTCTCGTCACTGGAATGTGCTCATAAGCCCATACGTGCAACACTGTCACTCCTGCTGACATACTGGCTCCGAACATATATGCACAATCATGTAGGTAATGATAGAGCTGTCCCAACACGCACTCTGCCCATGCATATCTCGTGCCATAGGAGAACATGCCCTCCATCACTGTCCCCCATCCTACAGGAAACCCTCTCGCTCTCCTATCACCCACTAGCCATCTAATGATAGCCACTACCACTCGCTGCAACCTGTCACAGAGCTCCTCCATCCTCCCCATCGGTATCTCCGAACCCTCTGCTCCGATGTCTGGTGTCCCAAACAATCTCCTGAATGCAGCTGGGCCCATCTCCGGATCATAATCTACCCGATCCCCATCTATCGGAATCCTCAAAATCCGGAACACATCCTCTAAGGTGATGGTCGCCTCTCCTGTCGGTAACAAGAATGAACTGTGCTCGCTCATCCATCGCTCCACCATCGCAGTCATCAGTCCTCGATGTGCCTGCACTGGCTCTAATCGTGACACATGCTCTAAGCCCAGGATCTCTAACACCAGTAGCTCCTCTGCATCCAACTGTCTCACTAGCCGCAAATCTCTCGGATGGGGCTCCCGTGATAGTAATGGCGGTAGTACATCCTGCATCATCCATTTACTCTTGTCAGTCCATTCCGTTAATCATTCATATCCAAATCTGCCTATCTATCTGCTATTTTCTCCTACACCTATCATATGCGGTTCACTTTACCACAAGCGACCTCTTTCTACTCATTAGCGACCCCTTTCACCATATGCGCCTCTGTTTTGCCTACATGCGAGCTCTTTTGCACATGCGCTCACTGTTTTCCTAAACGCGACCCCTATTACCATATGCGTTCATCCTTACTTTATCTGCGAGCCCTATCCCACATGCGAGTCTTTTTACTCCAAACGCGAGCCCTTTTCCTATATGCGCCTATTTTCTCATCATAAGCGAGCCAACTCCCACTAAGCGACCATTTTCGCCCTATATGCGCGCTATCTACCATATGCGATCTATTTCTAGTCCTATGCGAGCTAAACTACCCTATGCGCCTACTATCTGCTCATAAGCGACTCGTTTTCATCTACACGCGCATTTCCGCTGCTATTTTCCCGCCGACAGGATGCGACCACTTTTTTCCTAAGCGACCTACCCGCGCCCATAAGCGACCTATATTACTCTAAGCGACCTCTACTCCTACATAAGCGAGCTATATGTGCCAGGTCCTAAACTAGTCACTTTTGGTGACGTGTGTGAATTAATTACGCTTCTAGGCTATTAAATGCACGCTTTTGGGAAAAGTTTTGAGACATACCGGTGCGCCTGCTCCCTCTGGTCGTCCATGTGTCCTCACTCGCTCCGCACGATGATCTCTGCGTGGAATCACCATCCCGCTAGCTCTGTCACTCTCACTCTCAGGAGCTCTGGATTTCTCTAGGTTTCTAAGCACAAATGAGCACAAATGAGCCTATTTGCCCTTGCAGCCCCTACTTATAGCCCTTCTCCAAACCCTAATTCTTCTATACCACAGCCTATTTTCTTCGCATTTGCCCTATTTTCTGCCTTTTCTTCTATCGAGCGCCAACCCAGTCTTTCCTGGTTCGCCTGGCTTACCTCTCGAGGGGGCATCACCTGCCAGTTACACTGGGGCATAACTTGTTTATCGAACATATCTCACATCTTCTTTGACACAACGTTCTATCGAACATTGTATCAAAGAGGGGCAAAATGTAGACACCCAAATTTGTCCATGTCTAGCGACACCTTGTTACATCCCTAATCCATTATCCAATTAATTAAATAAATTTTATTTATTTAATTAAAATCCCATTCTCATTCACTTAGCCAATTAATTAAATAAATTGTATTTATTTAATTAATTTCCACATCATGTCTTATCTCATTTTATGCATTTATCATATTAATTAAATAAATTTTATTTATTTAATTAATTTCCAACTCATATCCCACTAATTCAAATACTTTATTTGAATTAAGCCTTTATCATTTATCACATTTCAACACTTGTCCATTTCCCATTTATCATGTGTTGTAAGACAACTTTCATTTAAAATCCTTCACATGTACAACTAATTGGACCTAAATTTAGTAACTTTCAATCTTAGCCATTCACATAGCCTTTGAATCTCCACCGTTGGTTGATCTTGGTTGAGTCCTATATAAACAGCCTCTCATTCCATATGAGACATCCAGAAATCCAGAAATCTAGAAATCCAGAAATCCAGAAATCCAGAGAAATCCAGAAATCTAGCAATCCAGCAATCATATAGCAACTCCATTATCATCTTGAGCATTCGAGCATTTGAGCTTTTATCATCCATCAATGGCAGCTTTCAGCTTTGTGATTGCTCATTGTTGAAGAAGCAGTCCACATTTCCCTCTCAAACAAGGAATCGCACGGTCTAGGTGATGTTATGCTTGCATTGCATTGTTCTTTTGGCTTCATTTAGATTAGATTCCTTGATGATGGTAGGGTTAGGGTTTCATGACTATGTCTGATCTTCCACACCTGACTTTCACCTATCACAGAAGCTATAATCTATCATATTCTAATTGTATTCATGGAGCTTAAAGATGTAAAGGAGAAGCCTGGATATTTGTCTATTTATCATCCCTTTGCTTGTTTTGTCTGAAGATAAGTTCGATCTTATAAATTATTTATTTATAATGCTTGTAAAAGTACAAAGGATCATGCCTATACATGCTAAATGTAAAATCCTTTTATCATATTGTTATGTTGGAAAAAGTATCCTTGGGGGCTTTTTCCTCTTAAGGTTTAGCTCTCGGGTCCCTTAGAATGCATTTAGAGCATCTTGCATGATTTTAATGATTCCTGATGAGAAAAACCTGAAGTTTTATGGAAAATGGGACGTAGGGGATGCACTTATGATAAACCCTACCTAAAAGGGGGGAGGACTTGGGTGCCCACACCCTAGTCCTACCCTATTTTAGGTCAGGACCCATTTTTGGGTGCCGGTTTATGACCGTTACTTAGGACCTATGATGACATCCTAAGTTTGAATTACAAAATTCTTAGTGGGATTATTTGTAGTTGCATATATAAGCATGATTAGTGATTCATTTGAAGACAAGATGACAATTCTGATCTATGAGCTTATGTGAAAGTGATTCAAGGCATTCATTGTGTTATAGAGTAGAATTTTGTGTTGTTATTGTGTTTGTATTTGCAGATTTGGCATCCATCTCCTCATGGCATGAAGAGCATCTTCCTTCCATGAGATCTTCACTACAAAGTGATATCAATTGTGTTTCTATCATTTATCATTTAGATTTTGCCTCTATCATGTAGGGATACACACTCTTTATCTGACAACGGTGTTCAAAAGACTTGAATGTCTCTCTAGGACTTGATTGAGGCAAACCTCTAAACACCACAACCCCGAACCCACTTTTTTGTGATTGCAGGTTATAGGTTGCGAAATCAAAAGAAGTGGAGTTGTAGGAAAGCAGTACAGATAGTTGGAATTGTAGATCAAATAAGAAAATAGGGACCTAGACTCGGGTGCCCACTCATTAGTCCTCCAGATCCCGCAACTGTAAAATCTCTTAAACAATAGCAATATGTTACAAATAACATTCCCAGATCCTGACAAAAATTGTGGCACTAGACTAGGGTTCCCGCTCATTAGTCCCCAACTTTTCCGCACACCAAACTTCAAAATTTGGTATGCATTTGGTTGTCATTTGATATCTCTATGTGCGGTTATTTTCTGTGATTTATCCGTTTGTTTACAAATTTATGAAATTAGGGTTTTAAGAGTAATTGGGCTTAATTGAACAATAGATTCACACAATTACAATCTTCCCCTATATTCCAAGTGACAAGAGATATGTAGTTGAGTTCTCTACTTGATTGAATGTCCTTGAATGTTTAGTGGTGAAAGAAGGATCAACACAAACCATTAAAATTAATCCTCTTTATTTTGTTAACCCTAAAAATTTTGGTGAACACGTGTTTTTGGACTTTATTGCACCTTGATGAGTGTTGTGCTTTAGATTTTCATTCATTTCATTGTTCATCTTATTGCATTCAAAAAATTATTAAAAAATTGGAAAATTTGAAAAAATTGGCATTTTTAGCTTGCATTTTCGAATGATTTGAAATAGTTGGCATTGAATTTCAATAAATTTCTGTCATTATTATCAGATCTGATTTAAAATGCATAAAATTTTTATTTATCATTCATTTACATTGCATTTTCATGCTTAAATAGTTGAAAATTGCTTGAAATTATGCATTTTTCCATATAACCTAGTTTTCAATTAGCTAGAGTTTGTAGTCAAAATCTTGTTTCAGATTTTACTACCCTTTTGAAATGATCATTAGAAATTATTTATAACTATATTTTCACATCATAGTGGTTTGCTTACAAAATTTCATGTCTAGGGTTTCAAAACCTTACTTTTTCACTAGATTTTGGCCTTATTGACTCTCTAGAATTACATCATAGGTGTGTTGTAAAGAATTGTTTTTCACTAATTGGCTATTATTAGGGTTATAATCTCCTTCCCCTCCTCAAATTCTTTACAACACCCTTTTTATTGGACCCTTGCATTGAAAATTTGTGAAAAATTGCATATTTTGGCTATATTTTCACTAGGGTTTGACTTAAATTGGCACTATAAGCATGTTGTGATGGATTTTATGACTTTAGGTGACTGATATTACTATTATACTCTTTTTAATCTCCTAAAATTCTTTACAACACCCTTTTTATTGGGTCTTTGCATTGAAAATTGGTGAAAATTTGCATATTTTAGTGTGTTTTCACTAGGTTTTGACTTGTCATCACTCTAGATTTGCATCAAAAGTGTGTTGTGAAGGATATTATTGATTTATTGGACTGATATCAGACATATTATTTGCTTCCCCTGATCAATTTCCTTACAAAACCTTTTCTTTCACTTATTTGCATTGGAAAAAGTTGAAAAATTAAGCATTTTAGGACATTTTCACACATAGTTTTGCATTCATGGATTCTCCTTGTCATTCATCTCTGGAAGATCTATTTGAGCACATTATGAATTATTATAATTTTTACAAATTCACTAATAAACATCCTCAAGTCTTGCATCAAATAGCCTACATCTATGGTATTGACTTGTCTGTAAGCACTACCTATGATATCCTTCAAACAATAGCTTATTTTGAAAGCTTTCTCACTATCGTGGGTGTTTTTCCTTCAATCTTGGAAAATCTTGCTAATTTAATTTCTGAAAATAACCATGGTAAAGTAGTGGTGAAGATATTATTCCCTCTCTCCCTTCATTTCATGATGACATAATGAAAATTCTTTCTGAGACCTATGAGAATGATATAGCGATGGGTGATTCATCGAACAAACAGAGTTGTCCCAACATAACCCCACTTAGTGAGGATATTTTGGCACAAGAAGAAGACATCATTGATATATTTGTCCATACTACTTTTCCATCCCTTCTTTCTCTCCTTGTCTAGGATGATTCTTTGGATGATGTAGATTTCCTTTGTGAACATTTGCTTCAACCTACTGAAATTAAAAATTTACCACCCGATGTTCAAGAACTTCTCAACTACATCTTAAACAAAGAAACAGATCATGCATCTTTACCTAAATCTTCACATACCTTGGAAAACAATGAAATTTCACATGACATTAAAGAACAAACTATCCCTCAAACCCAAGATATTCCAACACCCTATATATGGACTGAAATGGGCACTTTTTGGGTTCCTCAACAACCTAAATCAACTGTAAAGGGAATTATAAAAGCTCCTACATCATCCCATTTACTTGATACAAAAAATTGCAATATCCCCTCTCTACCATCATTAATAGACAACCTTCCTACAAGGATACCCTTACAAACTCATGAAAATGTGGAAGAGAGAAGAAGAGATAAAGCCTTAACCATTAAAGTAAAGATCAAGATCTGTGATAACTGCTAGCCCAGTTGTCCCTACAGGTAAGTATTTCTAACTCTTTACCTCCATGTTGTGTTTCCCCTGTGATGTGTTATGTTTTGTTCAGGCCTCCTGGGATGACCCTTGATTCTCTTGTAAGGTCAAGGATACTGGGAGATCACCTCTGTTGTGACCTTCTTCTATTTGTATCATCATTCTTCTATATTTCTTCTCCTCTATTTTCACTATTGTGTGTTGTGTCTTATGGACATAGCATTGTGGTTGTGACTTGGGGGCACCCTCCTACATGACTATCCCTAAGGCACTTGTTTCTCCTCTCTTGATTTATTGTTTACCTTCCTCCAGTAGTTCTATCTAGTGGGTAGATGATGAAAAACTTATTATACTGATACAGACCTAGTGCCCCTTCAGTGAGAAATCAATAAATGAACCAAGTCCATACATGACGATAGGGTTGGAATATATATATTATCCAATGCTTGGCTAGGAGAATCACTCCATGTGATCTTGATGTTGTCTTATGGCACTTACAAACCATAACAATACTGTTGCTCCGTGCACTTTATTTGTCCTTGAATCTCACCTTCGTTACACTCAGTTTTGAGATTTCTATGGTATAATGCCATGGTTATACTCAGTCTCTAAATCCATACTATAACCTTAGCTCTCTATGTAAATGATCATATGCATTGTTGTTTATTATGAGTATATGCATGCTAACACTTTTCTTGCAGGAATGTGTTTGTGGGAACATTTGGCGATCGTAAAGTACATGTCACCTCCCAGGGGCATGGGCTTTGTGAGAGCCTGTGTTCCCTTGTGTGTTTTCTACCTACCTTAATTTGCTTGACATTGGTACACGATATCAACCACCTTAAGGTGGGGGCATATATAAGGTAAGATGTCTGTTCTAGATGCTAGTAAAGTGTGTTTGAAAAATCTTGAAATCTATTTCATATACCTCCTTTTCACTGTAAGGCATCTCCATGATGTGGGTGGGGTTGTATGCCATGCTTCCTTTTCACTATAAGGCATCTCCACGATGCAAGTAGGGTTGCATTTTCAAAATTCCTTTGCGGAGGCGGGGAGTGGATCTATGACTATCCTAACCCTTAAGTGTGTCTTCGGCAATTGTTGTGGTGAAGCCCAATCATCGGTGTGTGCCTATAATGTATCTAAGATGGTGATGAATCTAGAAATAGGTACACTCCATCGCTTGTCTATTGTGTTTTCTTCATGTCTTCTATGTGTGTGTGTATTTCATGTTTATTCACAAGCATAGTCTAAAGACTAGTGGCGATGAGTCCCTCCTATGCTTTGGGATTTGTATGGCATGCTTGATTTGTATTGCGTGTATGTTGCCCCATATGTAGTCTCAAGACCGATGGCGATGAGTCCCTCCTACATTATGGGTGGTGTGTTTACTTTCCTTGTACTTGTATCTACATTTCATATATATGAGAAAAAAGAAAAAGAAAATCATCACTACGTTCACTGTATTCACTGTGTTTTATGTGTCTTCAATACTGTCTTCTCCATGTCTTGTGTGACTGTAACTATCTTCTCCATGTTTTGCATGCCTATTAATGTCTTCACTGTGATTGTCGTGTCTTCTCCGTGCTTGGTGTGTTTGTTGTACTTGTTGACCGTACTTTAATCCATGTATCGGCCTTGCATTTATACATACACTAAAGTGGGGGCTAAATGTTATGTCATAAAAAGTATCCTTGGGGGCTTTTTCCTCTTAAGGTTTAGCTCCTAGGTCCCTTAGAATGCATTTAGAGCATCTTGCATAATTTTGATGACCCCCAATGAGAAAACCCTGAAGTTTCATGGAAAAATGGGACCTAGCGGATGCAGTTATGATAAACCCTACCTAAAATAGGGGGAGGACTTGGACTCCTATGCCCTAGTCCTACCCTATTTTAGGTCAGGACCCATTTTTGGGTGTCGGTTTATGACCGTTACTTAGGACCTATGCCGACATCCTAGGTTTGAATTATGAAATTCTTAGTGGGAATGTTTGTAGTTGCATATATAAGCATGATTAGTGATTCATTTGAAGATGAGATAGTAATTTTGATTTATGAGCTTATGTGAAAGTGATTCAAGGCATTCATTATGTTATAGAGTAGAATTTTATGTTGTTATTGTGTTTGTATTTGCAGATTTGGCATCCATCTCCTCATGGCATGAAGAGCATCTTCCTTCCATGAGATCTTCACTACAAGGTGATATCAATTGTGTTTTCTATCATTTATCATTTAGATTTTGCCTCTATCCCATGGGGATATGCACTCATTAGCTGACAATAGTGTTCAGAAGACTTGAATGTCTCTTTAGGGCGTGATTGAGGCAAGCCTCTAAACACCACAACTCCCAACCCACTTTTCTGTGATTGTAGGTTACAAGTTGCGAAAGTGAAAGAAGTGGAGTTCCAGAAGAGCAGTGCAGACTATTGGAATTACAGATCAAAGAAGAAAACAAGAACCTGGACTCAGGTGCTCACTCATTAGTCCTCCAAATCTTGTAACTATAAAATTTCTAGAACAACAGGAACATGTTGCAGATAACATTCCCAGATTCTGACAAAAATTGTGGCACTGGACTAGGGCACTGACTCATTAGTCCCTGACTTTTCTGCACATAGAACTTTGAAATTTGGTATGCATTTGGTTGTCTTTGATATCTTTGTGTGCAATCATTTTCTATGATTTATCTGTTTGTTTATGAATTTATGAAATTAGGGTTTTGAGCATAATTAGTCTTAATTGAACAATAGATTCACACAATTCCAATCTTCCCCTATGTTCCAAGTGACAGGAAATCTATAATAGAGTTATCTACTCAATTGAATGTCCTTGAATGTTTAGTGGTGAAAGGAGGATCAACACAAACCATTAAAATCCATCCTCTTCATTTTTTTAACCCTAAACACATATATCTATAAATTCATCAATTATCTACATTTCTATGGTCTACAACTACAAATTTATATGAAACTAGCACAATATGAGTTAGTGACAATAAAATGGGCTTATAAATTGTGCATGTTGGACCTAGTTTTGTCTTTGTAGCAGTGTCTTTCAAAGGCTTTTCTTATTCTTTAAGTCCCTCATTAGGATCACCCTCCTATGTCCTGTAGAGCTTAAAGTGTATAAGACAAGGTCCAGTCTTGTCTCATTATTATTTTCTTATCCTAGGCTTTTTCATAGGGTTGTTATTTTACCTAGATTGACTTGATCCCTAGGCCTAGGTGTTGTGTCATCCCTTAGAGCTAAGTGTAGAAAGAAAAATCCCAACAAGTTGATCATGTGATGAGTTGCAATAGTGTGTCGAGATTGTTGGGATTACAATCAATTAGTGGGTTGTAAAATCCATCATTTTCTTATATGTTGTGTGACATATTGGGTCATTAGGGTTTGTGCAAATCCATTTAAAGAGGTATTTATTGTTGATGAAAGTAGAGTGGAAGCTCCAACAATTTTTATAAATTAATGGCCAAATTTCATAATAAGCTAAATTTAACAAATCCATCTACATATTAAAGAATTGTTAAATAGGAAAAAGAGAGAAGGATGCAAAGCATGTGAGTACACTAGATCAAACACTCCTTTCACTACAACATTCAAGGAAAAAACTAAGCCAAGTCACTACAAGATGGAAGAGGACTCAGCCACTAGTTTTGTGCTCTTGTTTGTAGAGGAAAGATGAGATTCAACCAAGCCTTTTATCAAACCCTAGGCCAATTAATGCACTAAACCATAGAATTATGATAATCAACCTATAACAAAGAAATAGAAACAATAAATTAGGATCTAAAAGCACAGGGTGACTAGTGAGATGTCCAAACTTATCCCTCAGAAGCTAAAATGTTAGAAGACTCTAGGGCTAGTACCTGAGTCTAGAAAGTTCTAATCTCTAGAAGCTCTGAACTGTAAAAATGTTGTAAATGATGCTCTGATGCTGAATTCAGGGTTTGTTTTGCCTACTGGACACTAGGGCTACCACCCAAGTCTACTACAGGTGAATTTTTGAACTCTATTTTTAGATCCTATATCTTTATCCTTCAAACAACCTCCGTGTACCTTCACTTCCACAACTCTCACACTTGTAACCTACACACAAGAAGAAAAGGAGGATGAAGTCACCTTGGTGGTGAAGTCCTTAGGAGGATGAAGATTTTTCAACTCATAAGGATGTTTATGATGATTCCAAATTTGCAACAAACACAATACTAACACAATTCTGCCACAAACACAATGAATGCCTTGAATTTGCCTTTGCACAATATCATAACCTTTCTATCATCAACCTTTTTTTAAATGAATTCAAACACTTGTTTATATATGCTATCTCTTTAAACTTTTGTAAATTAATTGAAAGAGCCAACAAGGGAGGGCCCATTTAAGAGTCCTATGCTAACATACATTTGATTTTACCTTGACCAATTAGGGTGGACTTGAGCATAGGTTCCCAAGTCTCAAGGGGCCTTTTTGGTCAGGACTTAAGCTTTAAATGGGCCCCTAGTTCCCATTTGACATGGGTTTCAGGGGATTTCTCATCGGGATGAATAATTTACCTTGTAGATTGTAAACACAGGGACCTAGGAGCTAAACTAGGAGGTAAAAAGGCATGTGTCCACTTTTTACACCATAACATTTAGCCCCCACTTTAATGTGTGTGCAATCTTACAATTCAACACATGGATTAAAGTATGGTCAGAGCATATCAAAACATCAAACACATCAAAAACTAGAATGAAGACACACCCTAAGCTTGAAGGACTATTTCTAGCCCCCAAACTTAGGCAAACATAAGAAAACACTTAACAGTCACATAAGACATAGTGAATACAGTAAGGAATCATGTGATACATGGAGAAGACATGAACATGGTCACATAAGGCATGAAGAAGTCATGATGAGAAGACATGATTAAGCAATTACATATCTATATATAATTCTAACTAAAGTAAACAAAACACACATGTGGAGACACACAAAACACATACAACATGGGGAGGGACTGATTGCCACACAACTTTAGACCATGCCACAAACACATAGGACATGCAAGGAAGACACATAAAACACACAAAAGACACACAGAATACACGAGCACCACATAGCATGTCGTCGACACACTATATGTCTTATACACGAGAAACACATGCGATAGGAAGGAGCTCATCACTGCAATCCACTATGTAAAACACACCAAACACACCTGACAGTTGAGCTATGCTACCACAACCACCAAAGACACACTTAAGGGTGAATGAATCAAGATCCAACCCTGCCTTGTGATGAGGACTTTGTATAAAAGGATGTGCACTAGCTCAAGAGATACACCATCCTACCTCACGATGAGGGCTTCGTATAAAAGGATGTGCACTAGCTCAAGAGATACACCATCCTACCTCGTGATGAGGGCTTTTTGGTTTTAGAAGGATGTGCACTAGCCCAAGAGATACACCATCCCACCTCGTGATTAGGATTTTTAAACGTGCTTTGCTAGTGTAGATAGTAATCAGACAAATACCATTATATATGCCTCCACATTAAGGTGGTTGATCCTGCTTGCCAGTATCAAGCACATTAAGGTAGAGTGAAAAAATACAAGGGAACAAGAGCTTTCACAAATACCATGCCCCAAAGTGACATGTGCCATAATTTCTGAATGTTCCCACAAACATATCAATATCAATTACTAAGATAATCATCAAGATATAATCTTTGGTTAGAAAATCTTTATTTAAGATAACAACCAAATCAATTCATGAAAGATATGTAGAAAACATATCATAGATCACATCAAGTCCAAGGCTACACTTTTGGGTTTAGAACAAAGTAGAGTCATTAGGCTATACTGCAGGTATCTCAGAATTGAGTGTAGTGACAAGGTGAGATACAAAACAATCCAAAGTGTGTTGGAGCAGACTGAGAGTATTGCAAAAGTTTGTTACAAGGAATTTCACAACACGAATCAAAACACGGAGTGATTCTACTAGTCAAGCATTGGATATATATCAAACCCGTCTTCATATATGGACTAGGTCTATTTTTGCTTTCTTGCTGAAGTGACACATAGTTCTTATCAGTATTTGTTTGTTTTCATCATTCACCGACTAGTATAGCCACTGAAGAATGTAAATAGTAAAAATGAGAGAGAAGATAAGAGTGACTTGGGTTTACAACATGAGAAGATTCCCCCAATACATTCTCCACGATGTTATGCCCCCAAATCACAATACACAAGAATAAAATAGAGGAGAGGATAATAGAAGAATAGAGAAACAACTAGAAGAATGGTCACAATAGAGGCAGTCTCCTTGTATCCTTGATCTTACAAGAGTATCAAGGGTCATCTAAAGAGACCTAAACAACATATAACACAACATGGGGGAATATGACACATGAGAGGAGGCCACGTAAGTGAGAAACTCAAACAGATTCTACATCAAAGGTGGCTAAAAAGGGTGAGAAATATTTACCTGTTACAAAACCACACTAGCGGTTGTCATCGAGCATATCATCTTTCTCCCAATATTGAATGCAAGAGGAAATAGGTACATAAGGTATTATTGCCCAACTTGAATCATTGTCCTTTAACTCTTAAAACTTTAGCCCTTCTTTCTTGTTTGATTCCATATCTATTGGTGGAATGTTTTCTTGTTGAAGTGTTTCTTGTCGAGCTAAGGCTTGTCTCTTCTTTCTCTTTCTTGCCGATTCCATAATGTTTTATTAGTGATGTTTGCAAAATGATTCTCATGATTTTCCACAGTCTTTGACATCTCAGAGGAGGAAGCTAGTACAAAATTGATCTTTTTGGATAAACTACTTTGTTCTTTACGGGTATCCCCTGATCCTTGTAAGGATTATGGAGGAGGAACCTCAGCAAAGACTTCCTTACCTCATGGTCAAGGGGGTTCTTTCAATTCAGGTTGCTCTTCACTTTCTAGTTGTTCAATAGGAGGGCCAACTAATCTTTTTATTAACTTTGCCTTGTATCTTTGATATTCCAGGAAAAATTAATCTTCTCTTGGTTGAGGAGGCTTAGTAGGTTGTGGCTAAAAGTAGTCTAGGCTGAAATTTCTGTGAGTAACCATAGGCTTCCATCTACTATGGTGGAAAACATACACTCTCCCTTCGTGGGGAAATTTTAGACATTTATGAATTGTAGAGGGGACCGCTTTCATGGACTTGAGCCATAGGTGGCCTAGTTTCACACGAAAAAGATCAGAAGTAGGGATGATATCAAATAATTATTCCAAAGATTTCTCAACTACTTTAATCAATAATGTAATCTTCCCTATAGCCAGGAGGAAATCTCCATTATGTGTCTTAACCATCATATGTGTGGGATCATAAGACTCTTGTATCAAATGATGCATGTAGAGGAACTTTTCAGTAATCACATTTGTCATACATTTAGGATCAATAAGTACCCCTCTTGTAGGGTTTCCACTTATATGTGCGGGGATGTAAAGAGGTCCCTCAATGTCTCCAATTGTTCTATCATGTGGTGGAAATGTTATTTAAGGTTTAGGAATCTTTCTCTTCCTATAAACTCAAGGAGGGACCATAGCATTATTGTTGTGATCAGAAGCCATGTATGTGAGACTGTTTCACACCAAAGAACTTGTTTGAGGAAATCAAGTTTTTAAAGAGAAAAACAAAAATTTCACAACAAACAAATTAATTAGGATGGAAATAAGCTACACAACAAGGAAAGATGAATGATTTAAAGGTTTGATTAAAGAAGTGTGAAGAAAGTGTGTAAAACCCTTAATGTTGAAATACACACTATGTAAGTGCAGAATTTAAAATTTGAATGCAAGAACACCCAATGAAGATACACTACAACTCAAAATCAGATTTAAATGAGTATTTAAAGGAGAAGAAAAATTTAAAACAAGATTTTGACTACCAACTCTAGCTTTTACCACAAACTAGGTTATATGAAAAATGCAAAATTTTAACAAAACCCTAACAAATGAGATATGCAAATGCAAGGTGTGAGATTATGAAATTATTAATTGCTGTAATTTGTCTCAAATCTGATGTAAAAATAATATTTTCAAATGCTTCCAATGATATGCAATGAAAATAATGCAAAACTATGCCTTTATGCAAGCCTAGAATGCTTATTTTTTCAATTTTTTTCCAAAATGCATGCAAGGTTTTTCAATGAAGAATGATGTGAATTAATGCAAGATCTGATTTCAACACTCAAGAAGATGCAAATTATTTAAAACATGGGTTTACCAAAATGTTAAATAGGGAAAAGAGAGAAGGATGCAAAGCATGTGAGTACACTAGATCAAGCCCTCCTTTCACTACAACATTCAAGGACAAAACTGAGCCAAGTCACTACAAAATGGAAGAGGCCTCAGCTGCTAGTTTTGTGCTCTTGTTTGTAGAGGAAAGATTAGATTCAACCAAGACTTTTATCAAACCCTAGGCCAATCAATGCACTAAACCCTATAATTATGATAATCAACCTATAACAGAGAAATAGAAACAACAAATCAGGATCTGAAAGCACTAGGGTGATCAGTGAGATGTCCAAACCTATCCCTCAGAAGCTAAAATGTTAGAAGACTTTGGGGCTAATGCCCGAGTCCAAAAATTTATGATCTCTGGAAGATCTGAACTGTAAAAATATCGTAAATAATACTCTAATGTTAAATTCAGGGTTTGTTTTGCCTATTGGACACTGGGGCTAGCACCCAAGTCTATTATAGGTGAATTCCCAAACTTTGTTTTTAGATCATGAATCTTTATCCTTCAAACAACCTCCTTGTACCTTCACTTCCACAACTCCCGTACCTATAACCTACACACAAGAAGAAAAGGGGTTTGGGGATTGAGGTGTTTAGGTACTTGCCTTAGTCAAATCCTGGGAGAGCATTCAAGCTTCCCAACACCATTGTTAGAGAGAGCGCGCCCTAGCAGGGTAGAGGCTAAAGATAATCCAAATGATGATTAAATGATTCAAAAATAATGATGTCACCTTGGTGGTGAAGTCCTTAGGAGGATCAAGATTCTTTAATTCATAAGGATGTTGATGATGATTCCAAATCTACAACAAACACAATACTAACACAAGTCTACCACAAACACAATGAATGCCTTGAATTTTCCTTTGCACAATATCATAACCTTGCTATCATCAACCTTTTTTAAAATGAATTCAAACTCTTGTTTATATATTCTATCATGTTAAACTTTCGTAAATTAATTGAAAGAGTTGACAAGGGAGGGCCCATTTAAGAGTCCTATGCTGACATACATTTGATTTTACCCCAACCAATCAAGGTGGACTTGAGCGTGGGTACCCAAGTCCCAAGGGACCTTTTTGGTTAGGACTTAAGATTCAAATGGGCCCCTAGTTCCCATTTGACATGGGTTTCAGGGGATTTCTCATCGAGATGAATAATTTGTCTTGTAGAGTGTAAACATGGGGACCTAGGAGCTAAACTAGGAGGTAAAAAGGCATGTGTCCACTTTTTACTCCATAACAAGAATATTACATTTTCAAAATATCCACACATCCCTCTACTAGGATTTGGGTTTTCCATAAGGTAAATTATGTTATGACATTATAATTGTAGCTTGTTGTGAGGAGAGTTTTGTACATGTTTATCTTTTACCAAAGTTTTTTTTTTTATCTTCCTTCAAGGTTTTAACTTTGTAAGTGGAAATTTTTCAAATGACTTTTGTATTTAATTGAAGGATAGACACTAACATATGGAAAATTGATAATGACATTACACCTACAACATATCATTGTAAAGCATTATTGTATGCATGTCACTATGAGTTGCATTATAAGATTACACAACATAGGCATTGCTTCTAGGTGCTCACAATGATAACATGATGCTAATTGTAGTTTGAAGAAATTTGATGGTTGTCTTGAGTGAGCTATAAAGATACAGTTCTCCTAATTTACTAAGTTGTTTGCATGGGCTAATTCTAGAGTATTTTATAATTAAAGAAACAAATACCAATGAATGGATTTATATTACTATAATTCCTTAGAAATTTTGAGTCTACCCCAAATCTCACCCTTTATTCAATAAAATATTTTTAAAAAATTTATTATATTTCACAACTAAAAAGCTAAAAATATAATTATAAACCATTAAATTCAACCCTTGGACATGAGCACTTTCTTAATCTAATTGTAGGGATAAAAACACACCCTACAAATATCTAGAGGTTAATAAATGAATAAATCAATTAAGTATAAATTAACACTCTAGGTATAAGAGTTAAGTATGACTAACTAACTAAGGTATGCTAATATAGATTATAATCAAAACATTTTGAAATAGAAATAAGAGAGATTAGGGTTGTGTACCTTGTAATATGAACTTTGGTTTATATGGTGTTGTGATAAAGGACTACTAATAAAAATCTAAGACTATAAATTAGATCATAGAACAAGGATGATTAATTCCTAAGAAATCAAGAATCTAGGATAGAATTGTAGTAGTGATCTTGTCTAGTGGAACAATCCAATCCAAATTCCTATAATTATACCCAAAACATAATTACATCTTTGGTACCTACAACACCTATTTACCTATTGATACTTTAGGCAAGGAAAATAGAGGTCCTAAGGAGCATCGTGGGTCTTGTTATGCTATGATTAAAGTTCAAGGCATCTTCAGACCTTAGCGAAGCCCCAAGATTGAATTAATAGTAAAAGGAAAAGTGACAAGGAGTGTAAATGGATGTCGATGCATGATGACAATGAATTTTGAACTAATTATTATTGAAGGCCAATGTAAAATTATGAGTGATTGAGTTGGATCTAGTATACTCAGAGCGTGTCTTGACAATGAATGTTGATTATTAAGAGATTATTCTTGTTTATCCTAATAGAGGATGGCCAATGAGTGATTACCTACAAGAGGAGCAATACTATTTGTAAATGTTTTGATCTCTAATTCATGATTGCCCAACAATGTGTAAGTGTCCTAGGGTGATGTCTTTATATACACATCCCTAGATGCATATTTCAATTTTTTAGCACCCACACATTCATGAGTAATAGAAAAATCACAAGATTGTCAACCTTAGAATGTAGGAATTAAAATTCTGAAAGAAGGGGACGAGATCATGCTAGTAATTCCATCTAGAGGATAAAATCCCAATTGTGATCTTGTTTTAGTGTATTAATAGAAATTGGGTTAGACAAGCTTTGAACATAGAGATGTGGCATAACTAAGTGCTAGAATAGATCTTGGGTTAGAGAGTGCCAAAATAGTAAAATTATGTGCTAAAATTATGCTTCTAAGAAATCAACCCAAAATGACATAAAATAAAAGGGAAAAAGTACAAGCTATGCACTTCTCTCCTCTACACTAATATAATCATCAATATATAGATGACAAATGTGATAATAGTCAATATAGAAAATACTACATATTGAAGTTTCTTATCTACACTATTATGATCATCAATATATACATGGCATATGTGAAACTACTCATATACAAAGAACTCTATATATAGCTAAAATTAATAACACTGTATTAGAGTTTTAATTTAATTACTAAATGTGTTCCTTTAGATAAAATTTGATTTATAACAACAAATAAAGCATTTGACAACTTTCAGATTTATTATACCAATAAAGAACAAAGTTCAGATTGAATTAGTACTAGAAATGAAGTGTGTAAGGAAGAAAGGATAGCAAATGTTTTTGATTTCTATAGTCATGTGAATATGATGACCAACTAGAAGAATGGTGGAAGGAGAGTGCATTGTTGGATTGAGTTCTTTTTTTTGTATTTTTTTATAACTTTGTAAAAGATTGTTTGTGCATGTTTCTATATTTTCTTGTGTGATTCTATCTAATAGAGCATGGTTTTGTCTATTAAATTCTTTGTGCTTCTTGACATAAATTACTATTTCTAACCAAACTTTTTTCTCTTTCTGTTGTACCTATTGTACAAATGCTAGATCTAGAACTTAAATGGAAGAGATTAAAGCCATATTAAACCCTTATTCTAAATCAAGAAACATACCTTCAAATTGCGCATAAAGAAGATCAAATTAAATTCTTGTCTTCACGTACCAAGTAAGAGGTCTTCTTTGTTGAGTGGATTTGGTCATGGATATGAGTGATGTAGTTGCTCTTGGATTCTTCAAGATTTTGGTAGCATGTACCTTGATGAATGGTGTAGCTATCACATAAGCATATGAAGATGTATATAGGATTGTGGAGGTATGTGTTATGATAGATGTAGGATGTGAGATGAATTATTGAGGGTTGCATTTATAGGTGCTTGCATGAGGATGTGGATGGCTAGGATTAAAAGATCGATGGATGGTTGAGATTAAATGAGGTAACTTGGGGCATTTGATCATGTGCAAGGGACCCTTTAATTTAATTTAAGTGATTGTGGAGGGAAACCTTTATCTAAATTTTATTTATTTATTTTAAGTGGATGGGAGTAGACATATTTTATTTTATTTAATAATGAGGTGGAAGCTGGATTAATTTTAATAATTAAATGGAGATGGATTTAATTTATTTTAATTTAATAATGGAGAGGATGTAGATTTAATTAAATTAAATTAATAATTAGGTGCAAGTGGATAATTTAATTAATTTAGATAATTAGTGGAGTGAATTGTGGATGAAATTAATTAATTATTAAAAATAACTAATTATTGTGATGAGGTGAATTTTAGGTGTCGACACCTACAAAAGGATAAAAATAATAAATCTAGTGTTTGAGGTACATTTAAGGACCTACATCAATAGATCCCTAGATTGACTCAACGATAGTAATATGGAGTAGGATTTTAGGTGTGTGTGGCCCTAAGTGCAGGTGTAGGTGATTGTAGCAATAAAGATTTTCTAACTTGTGTAATAGGTGAAAGACCTAGATAGCTAAAAATAGGTTCTAAATGCCTAGGCAAAGTGTGTGTAGGTAGATGGATGTGTAATGAGTCCTCAATGCTTTCCACTATAGTTCATCCTACTTTTATACAAAATTGGACTCAATTTAACCATTGGATGCAAATTATGGTTTTAGGGTTTATGAAAATCCAAACATTTGGGTAAGAAAAACAAGTTTGAATTTACAAGACACTAGCATGTGTAGTCCTATCCATAGTACAAGAATGCAAAACATTAGTGTTTTAAATGATAGAAAAGTGAAAAGCAAATGAAAAACTAAAGTGTTGGTGTATGAGGGATCATGTTCATGTAAGAGTTGATAGTTTAAGAATGATTTACATTCTAAAAGAATCAAAACAATCCAAATTATACATATTAAAAATAAATAAATAACTAAAAATGCTAAGTGTATACTTTTCAACCTTATAATATGAAAGAATATATTTTACTAATTCTAATATATTTTCTCATCAAAATAATTTCATTTTCAAATGAGTAAAGGAGAGAAATACTTTATAGTTCTATACCCATAATGTGGGGTCCTACAAAGGCACTACGTATGTCAATGACCCTAACATTATGTGGGCTCTTACCTCTTATGGCCTGGCGAGGATGCCTCACTTCCAAATACTTTCATGGGGATCATTGCGTTGAGACAAGTTTAAAACAAATTTAAATAAAAACATGTTTCAATTTTTGCTCACTCCTATGGACCCACATAAACTAACCCTAGCAATATCTATTTAGACAGTCTATTTGTAGATATTAAAGCTTAGAAAAAAAGTGTAATTATAACTGATAATAATTAATTAAAAATATTAGTAAATATTAATTTTATAATTATAATAGTGTAAACATATGTCATAGTTGTTCATATAAATTTGTAAAACTTTAATTATAATAATTGTCAAATGACTCAATTTTATATTGGATATTCTTTTTTGTCTATAAAAATAATCAAATACTATTTAATTATATATGAATTAGTTAGACTTATAAATAGAATATTATTAATATATTATAAGAATTATTATGCAATATATAAATTATGCTAGATAATAGTTGTTAGTATAATGTTTATAGTATATATAATTAATGAAAGATATCGATATAACATAAAATATTATAGCAATTCATAAAAATAAAAAGTGGGTTGATAATAAATATTTTAGGTACTCATCAATCATAACACATAAGAGATAATAGTAAGTAGCATAATATTTAAATGGTGAAGAAGTCACATCATGTGATAATAAATGTTTCAAACACTTTGTCATTTTTGTATTGTATTGTAAAAACTATTATTAATATTTTTAATCTATGCATAGATTGTAATAAAAAATCAACTTTTTGATCCAATAGTCTTTGAGATAAATGATAATTTGGTCATTTCTCATTAAAAATGTACATATTTTACTTTGTTAACAATAACAAAATAAAATAGATAAATTTTTATTGGTTGGAAAGTAATAATAATAATTAGTTAAAAATTGGCCATCAATATAATTACCCTCTAGGTAGGGACTGATAATGATATCCTAAAAGCATCTTAAATTAAAAAGTTCTTAAAAATAAAATTAAGCCATATTAAAATCAAATATTTGCTTGGGAACAAATAGTAGATAAAAATGTGCCCTACCAAAATATCTAGAGTAAATAAAATGATTTAAATGAAAACCCTAAATATATGGAGGAGTTGAGTTTCATATATGGATTGATTAATGATTTATTAAAAATGTATATTGACATGAAATATTTTAATAGAGATAGTAATTAGATATGTGCTAAATTAAACTGAGAGAAGTTAGAGTTTATGTTCCTTGAAATGTGAGCTTTCTTGATTGTATGTTGTAAAGAGGATTAAAATTGAGAATTTAGAATTGGATTACTAATCTAAAGCCTAGAATGTTTGAAACCAGAGAAAATAAGTATTGGACATAATCACAATAGTGATCCTATCCAACAAATTAGTGATCTCTTCTTGCCAATTTGTGCTCCCACCCTCTACAAAACTAGGTTTTTAGTAGCTACATGAAGAGTTTTCCCATTATTGTCTAATATAAGGAAAATGAGGGTAGTGCTAAGAAGCATCGTAGGGAAAGCTATGCTAGGGTTGAAGTTTAGAACTTCCTCAAGAATCATGACTAAGTTAATAGTAAAGAGAAAAAATGACCATGAAGGTGGATGTTGAATTTTGGTGTAGATAGAAGAGGCCACTACCCTAGACTTGTAAAAGTGTTAAAGATAGATATGTAGATGTTTTGTCCTACTTTGATTCGATTTGAGTTTATGATTTGATAATGACCTAGGGATGCTTCCTATAAATACATGCCCTAGACATATAACTCAAGAACTTTTAGAATCTCGGGCCTCTTAAGATCATAAAAATGTCTACAAATTAGTTAATTTTAGAAGTGTTTTAAGAATATAAACATGCATATAAAGTGTTGTAACAAAAAATGAAAAAATATTAGGGAAAGCACTTTTCTTCTCTACATTTTTCCTCCACTTTGGTATGTGTACAAAATTAAGTGTACATGCATACCAAAGTATAAATAAATAAAACAATAGTGTCAGAAGGGATACAAACCTTCAATAGATTGAATTACATAATCAAATATGTATTCTCAACTTGTAAAATATGTGCAAAAACTAAAGATGAAATCAATAATAATATACCCTCTTGGTTTGTGTGTACCATGAAGAACTTCACATAAATTGAGAAGAGAGAGAGAATAAGGTTGTGATAAAAAAACTGTGGAACAAAGTATGATATGTAAAAATAAAATATGAGTGAGGAATGAATACCTAAGATATACTTACCTATGTGTGTGATCTATGAAGGATGTAGATCAAAAGGATGACCTCATGTTTTTTCCCCTAATGAGCAAGGATACAAGCATAGACCCTTTATCAAGAAATATACCTTACCTTCCAAGTTACAAGATCAAGTGAAAGCACACGAAGAAAACAAGCATAACATAATGGAAAAGATGATATGTAAGATGTAATGAAAGAGATATGTGAAGATATTAACTAATGAACTTGTCAAAATTGGGTGGGTGTGGGTATATCTCAATGGTATCAAGAGATGTATCATATTAATCCATCTCCCCATGACACTATCTTATAGAATGTTATTTTGCCTAAAGGATGATGTATGATCATGAGTTGTTTCCCTATGAATAAAAGTGGTATATAATGGTGCCAAGTGTGATGTATTCTTTGAAAGAACCAAGTTAGATGTTTTGACAAGTAGGACATATTTTGCAATGTGTCAAACTATGATGTTTTATCAAGATTCAACTGCATAGTTTTTTATTCAAACTCACTGACCCACATTTCATGAGTTATGGTTCACATGATGATGTAGGAGCATCCTTGGTTCAAGAGCAATCTTGCATCAACCAAAAACATTTGCATTTCAGTTTGTTCCCTTTCATTTTCT
Organism: Cunninghamia lanceolata; assembly: GCA_027924645.1. Classification (NCBI taxonomy): domain Eukaryota; kingdom Viridiplantae; phylum Streptophyta; class Pinopsida; order Cupressales; family Cupressaceae; genus Cunninghamia; species Cunninghamia lanceolata. The sequence continues at coordinate 7,495,840 of BSBN01000154.1, forward strand.
AGTTTAGTTCAAGTAGTTCAGTCAGTAGCAGTTTTTGTATTTTGGTCCACATTCTATCACGGTTGCATCTCAGACCTTGTGGAGCTAGATTTCACATCTAGATTCACTCATCTACAACATATCCAAAATTCAGAGCATTTGGATCAAGTATCAGAAAGTTATCGCTATCAGAAGATCAACTATTTTCTCATAGCAGAGCAACCTGGCAGCCTCAGACAATCAGCTAAAGGATACGACTTGCGGAGCAATTCATGACCTTTCAAGCTTAATGACACATCATTCAATTTTTTTGGATCATGGCTGACCTTTCTCAAGATCCACACATCATTCCATTCATTTGTGGAGGAATTCTATTCATTTAGGGCTGACCTATCTGTGTACACACGTTACACCTCTTTATTGGAGTTTGTAACCTTCCTTGGCCAACGCGGAGGAATATTTGGTTCCGGACTTGATATATATTGATGTAATAGATGCCTAGGAAAATAGTTCATGACATAGAGATAGTTGATAGTTTAGATTTTGTGCGAAGGAGCTTCAAAGCTATATCTTGTGCATATTTTGATATTCTATAATCAAGCCTGTGAGCCCTAATTGTAAGCCCACATGTTGCCGGTCGATCTATATTTTAATTCTATGATATACTGAATGACTGAATCTGCATTTATTTCATATCTTGGAGTTATTTCCATTGTGTTTACTCTTGCTTCATGGTCTAGATAGTTCATTCTATGAACCCTCCTACCATGATTGCACCAAGTGGTATCAAAGCGAAAGTTTGAATCTTTGGGAGTGAATTGAGTGAAGTTGGTGAAGGAATTCTGTAAGATCTTATTTTGGCCAGACCACCGAATTGAGGCAAGTTACCTATGTCGCAATCAATCACTGATTGTCACCTTGTGGCCCAATCACTAAATTTGAGGTAGTTTGCACTTGATCCTAGGAAGAATGCTGTCGAGGAGAATCCATGTTGTTGGAACAATGGTTGGAAGAATGGATGAGATAATGGAGATGATGAAACAATGATAATTTGATTAGATTCTATCGAAGAAGATAGGCAAAGAGGATTGACACCTAGACCTAATGTTGAAAGTGATGATGAAGAGGAATTTCAACTTGTGGAAAAAATTGGTGAAACCCTAGGAGGTGATGAAGAAGAAGAATCATATCAAGTCAAGATGTTGCAAGCTATTTCAAAGATTGGGAAAAGACCTAGAGTTGATGTTCCTACCTACAATGACAACTTGAACCCTGAAGAGTTGATTGACTAGATAAAAGACATGGAAGAATACTTTGAATATGAAGAAGTTGAAGATCCGGAGAAGGTGAAATTTTAAAAAACAAAGTTGAAAGGACATGTTGCTATATGGTGGAAATAAGTTTAGTTGGACAAAAATAGAATATGAAAAGAAAAGATTACAAAGCGGGATAGGATGGTGATAAAATTGAAGAATCAGTTTGTACCTATTGACTATGAGTTAGAGCTGTTGAAAAGATTGTAGAACCTAAGACAAAAGGAGAAATTTGTGAAGGAGTATACTGAAGAATTTCATAAGATGATCATAAGGACAAGACATAGTAAAGAACGCAAGGAGAAAGTGGCTAGATACATTAATGGACCGATGTTGAACATTCAAGAAGAACTAAGTTTGGTAAGGATGACAACAATGGAGGAAGCATATCAGTTTGCCCTAAAAGTTGAAGAGAAGTTGAATAAGAGGCATGATCAAAGATAGAGAGGTAGAAGAGGTAAATTTTAGAGAGGTAGAACATTTTTTGGAGGAGAGAGACCATTTGTAGAGAAGAACAAATAAGAGAATACATTCAAGAAGGAGGAAAGAGGTAACAATGCATATCAAAGAGATGACAGAAATTTCTAATGCAAATGAAACACTAGTGCATATCAGAGTGAAGGATACAGAAGAGAAGGAAGAAGACCTGATAGGAGAACATTTAGAGGAACTTGTTTCAAGTGTGGAGGTGAAGGACATAGAGCTTTTGAATGTAATCAAGGGAGTACAAGAAAGAGAATAGAGAACAGTGGAAGAATAGCTTATGTGGAAGAAGGACCTATTGGATCACCGAGTTTGGTTGGTAAACCTAAGAAGGGAGAATCACTTGTGATGAGGATAGCACTATTTCAAGTAGAGACAAATGAGGAACCACCACAGAGGAAAAGTTTGTTCAGAACCAAATGCAAATTAGGAGGTAAATGTTGTAAAGTTGTAATTGATAGTGGTAGTTCTAATAACCTAGTTTAAGAGGAGATGGTGACTAAGCTAAAGTTGGAAAGATTGAAAAACCCTAAGCCCTATCAGATAGCATGGATTCAGGATGATCATAAGGTACTAGTGAGTGAGCAATGTTTGGTGAAATTTCATATTGGATCATATCATGATGAAGTCTTGTGTGATATTATGCCTATAGATGTTTGTCATATTTTGTTGGGTAGACCTTAGCAGTATGATAGGAAAGATATACATGATGGGAGAAATAATACATACACTATAACATCAAATGGAAAGACAATTACTTTGATTCCTTTGGAAGATGATCACTAGAATGAAGTGTGTGGGAATGCTATAAATTGTTTGGTAGATGGGATAAAATTTCTGGATGGTTTGAGACATGAGAATATGTGTTATGCTTTGATCCCTAAGAAGCCTGAAACATTGAAGAAGGAGAATGAAGAAGTATAACCAGAGGATATAACAGAGTTATTGATAGAGTATGAAGACATCATATCATATAATGTACCTGAAGGATTACCACCAATCAGGAGTAACAGTCATCACATGGATCTTATACCTAAAGCTAGTTTGCCTAACAAAGCAACACATAGAATGACACCATCAGAGAATGAGGAATTGAATAGGCAAATACAAGAGTTGTTGAGGAAAGGTTTGATTAGAGAAATTTTGAGTCCTTGTTCAGTACCTATGGTGCTAGCACCTAAGAAGGATGGAGAATGGAGGATGTGTACAGACTCGAGAGTAATCAACAAGATCACAGTTAAGTATAGATTTCCTTTACCTAGGATGGATGATATTATGGATTGTTTGAGTGGAGAAAAATATTTCACAAAGATAGACTTGAAGAGTAGATACCATCAGATCATAATCAAAGAAGGAGATGAATGGAAGACTGCTTTTAAAACAAATGAGGGATTGTATGAGTGGTTAGTGATGCCTTTCAAATTGACAAATGCACCTAGTACTTTCATGAGATTGATGAATGAAGTTTTGAAGAAATTATTGGGTAAGTTTGTTATTATATACTTGGATGATATTATGATTTCCAGTAAGACAAAAGAAGAACATTTGCAACTCCTGAGACAAGTATTGCAGAGGTTGAGAGAAGAGAAGTTGTTGATAAACATCAAGAAGTGTAGTTTCATGAAGGAAGAATTGGTTTACTTGGGATTTATGATTTCTACGGAGGGATTGAAGATGGACCCTAAGAAAGTAAGAGCAATAGTTGAATGGCCTACACTGGAGAGCATTGGAGAAGTTAGATCATTTCATGGATTAGCTAATTTCTACTAGAAGTTCATCAGAAATTTCAATTCAATTTGTAACCCTGTGACAGAGATAATGAGAGGTGACAAAAAAAATTCAAGTGGACATCAGGAGCAAATAAAATATTTGAACTATTGAAGCAGAAAGTGACAGAGCAACCTATGTTGGAATTACTAGATTTCAATAAGGTATTTCAAGTGGATTGTGATGCAAGTGGGACTGCAATTGGAACAGTGTTAAGTCAAGAAGCTAGACCTATGACATATTGCAGTGAAAAGTTGAATGATACAAGTAGAAGATATTCATTTTATGATCAAGAGTTCTATGCCATAATTCAAGCCTTGAAAAAGTGGAGACATTACTTGTTGCCTAAGGAGTTTGTGTTGTATACAGATCATCAAGCTTTGCGATATTTGAAAAGTCAAGGAAAGTTGAATCAGAAACATATGAGATGGGTAGAGTTCATGCAGAGTCATAATTTTGTGTTGAAGCATAGGAGTGGAAAATCAAACAAAGTTGTTGATGCCTTGAGTAGGAGAAGAAACTTGTTGACAGAGATGAGAGTTGAAATGTGAGGTTTTGATGAGTTGAAGCATATGTATGAGGGAGACATTGATTTTATAGAGCCTTGGAAATCATGTAA